>JAKEPQ010001004.1:2277500-3525000 GCA_024500445.1 Entomyzon cyanotis
TTTGTTTGAATTCCTTTCCCAACTCTCAGCATTGTCTGATGCACATTTGAGTTCTGAATACTCATGAATGAAGCTCCTAAATGTAGCTGTCAGCTGATTTTTGGTAGATTTCAGGCAGCAAAGTGCAAAGTCAGGTAACTTGATTTGCATCTGTGACCTGAAAGCAGCAGTGGATAACCAATGTCACTTAATGACAGAGATGGTGATGGAAACTAAAATCCCTTCAATGAAGGAGCTCAAATTCACAGTGGCTCCCTAAAATACCAAAATCTGGGCTTTCCCGCAGAGAAAGGGAGGCAAATTTGGGAAAGTCAGCTCTGAAAGTGTTCTGAGGCCCATTCTGTGCAAGGCTAAAAATGAGCTGATGGTTTATCTCCTCCAGAGATTCCCTTCCTAATCCTTTCCCTTATCAGGAACAAGTTTCTTATCAGTTGTCTACAGGGATATTAGGAAAGAGAGAAGAGAGAGCTCAGCACTCCAAACAATCCAGGCTGGAAATGCATCCAGTTCCCAACAGCTCTGGATTTCACTGCATCCCTCAGAGGTCAACCTGCACCTTCCCCCAGGGTGTTACTGAGGTCTCCTTTGTCTCTTGCTCTCTTCTCCTCCAGAGACAATGAGGCTGGAGAAGGACAACAATTTCATATTTCTGCACTCACTTCCTCCCTTCTCACGTCTGTAAATTTCATAGAAACGTGGAATGGTTTGGGTTGGAAAGGACCTGAAATATCATCCAGTTCCACCCCCTGCCATGAGCAAGGAGATCTTCCACTATCCCAGGTTGCTCCAAACCCCATCCAACCTGGCCTTGGACACTTCCAGGGATGAGAATTTTTCAGCTTCTCTGGGCAACCTCTGCCAGGGCCTCCTCACCACCCTCACAGGGAGGAATTTCTTCCTAGTATCTACTCTAAACCCACTCTCTGAGAGTTTGAAGCCATTCCCCCTTTTCCTGCACTCCATGCCTTTGTCCAAAGTCCCTCTCCAGCTCCCTTTAGACACTGGGAGAGGCTCTAAGGACTCCCTGGAGCCTTCTCTTCTCCAGGCTGGACATTCCCAGCTCTCCCAGCCTGGCTGGGAGCAGAGGAGCTCCAGAAGCATCTCTGTGGCTTCCTCTGAATTCTCTCCAAGAACTAAACATATCTCCAACAGAGATACATGAAATCCCGAGACAGTCTTGGCTGAAATTTGGGAAGAAGGTAGAAATCCCAGGGATATTTTGATGACTCTGGTGTGACAGCAGGTTGGGTCATTCCCTGTGGGGCAAAATCCCCTTTCTTGCATGAGAGAGAATCAGTCCCACAATTCCTGGTGTGAAGAGCTCCATGCCAGGATGATGTGACTAAGAACTGTTCTCTCTCTTTCACAGTACCTATATTTAGATCTCTGTGTGCATCTCTATCTATATCATACAGATATGTATCTATAGCTACATCCATCTATATCCATATCACAGAATCATAGAATGGCCTGGCTTGCAAAGGATCTTAAAATCATCCACTTCCAACAATCCCAGGTTGCTCCAATCCCTGTCCAACCTGGCCTGGGACACTTCCAGGGATGGGGCAGCTACAGCTTCTCTGGGCAACCTGTGCAGGACCTCATCACCCTCGCAGGGAAGAATTTTTTTCCTAATATCTGGTGTAAACCTACTCTCTGTCAGTTTGAAATCATTCCCCCTTGTCCTGTCACTCATGTAAAAAGTCCCTCTCCGTCTTCCTTGTCCTCTCCTTCAGGTTCTGGAATTAGGTCACCCCAAAGCCTTCTCTTTTCCAGGCTGAACAATCCCAATTCTCTCAGCCTTTCCTCACAGCAGAGCTGCTCCATCCCTCTGATCATCTTCTAGACCTTCCTCTGGACTCTCTCCAGCAGCTCTATGTCCTTCCTGTGCTGGGAACCCAGGGCTGGAAGCAGCTCTGCAGGTGGGATCTCACCTGAGAGTGGCAGAATTCCTGGAGCAACACCAGCAGCTTGGTCTTCTTCATAAAATCTTAATAAAAATTCAATGTTAATATTGATCCGATAGACAAATAAAATACTCATTTTTTTAATGCAAGCCTATTTGCCCCACACCTCTTTCTTTGTTCTAGGAATGGAGTTACATTCCTCTTAAATCCTTCTGTACTTCTAGGCTCTCTTTTTACAGCAGCTCAAGAGCAGAAAATGAGGATTTTTCTCCCAGTTCCCCCTGTGTGTCCTGTAAACCATGACCTCGAAAGCATCTCCTGACACAGTAAAAACAAAACAGTATTTTTTTCTCCTTCCAAAATGCTATCCCAGAGTTTTGGGGGATGAAAATCCTGTCTACAGCCGACCTCAGAAAAGGTTTCTCAGCAGGAAGTGTGGCTTTCAGTTACGAGTTTTATGTTTCACTCCATAAATTATCTTTTGACAGAAATAATTTGAAAACAAAAAAAAACCCCAACGAGCCCACAGAGTGACTTTAAAAACAATGAATTGTGTAAAAAATGAGAGAAACAAATGCCCTTGAACAGCCTCTCACCTGCCTGCACCTTGCTGTGGCTTTAGCAGGAGTCAGTGTGTGTTTAATTAACACCTTTCTCGGCCCAAAATTCCCACATTGTTCTCAAAGATGGAGCAAAACCCAGGTGAGACCTTCCAGATTTTGTTGTGCCTTCAGAGCCTTGGTTAATCCAGGTTTTCTTCCATTTCCTGGGACAGCAGGCTGCTAATATTGCTCTGCTTGAAGGGAGTTCCTGGTGACACCAGTGCCTCCCAGATGTGCCAGGAGTTTTGGGCACCCCAGGATGTGGCTGTGCTTGCAAACAGCATCCAGAGGCTTTGCTGGATCTCTGCCTCTGCTCCTCCTCAAATGCCAGTGACACAGGAGGGAATTTCTCCTCTGGATGCCCTTGTGAAATTTTAATGACAGACAAGAGAGGAAAGTTTGCAACACTGGAGTGGAGTTGGAGGCTCTTGGAAAGCACGGGAGAGCAGCAAGATCAAAATGCTGGGGGATCCTTGGTTGAACTTGGAGGGCTTTTCCTTTAAAAAAATCCTCTTCTTATCTCCCATTTTCCTGCAAGGTCTGGAAAGGGATTAGGCTTTTGATGTTGGCCCTGCTGTCACCTGGGAGCTGGCTTACCCCTTTTCCATTTTGGTCCATGCTGGAGGATTTTGCTTTGCTGTAGGATTCATCCCCTACCTCCCTGCCCTGCTTTTCAGGGTCATGGAAAGGACATTGGACACGGGATGGTCCTTCCTGCCCATGCAGAGGGTTTTAAACAGATTTAACATCTGCAGGCCCAGAGATCCAGGCTGGATCATTTATCTCTGGTCAGGAACAAACAAAAAACTGGGCTTTATTCCTTTTATTATCCTTAAAGTCCCATCCAACACAAACCATTCTCAGCACCTACAATTCCTAATTGTTTCCAGACCTTTCAGGAATCCACCTTCCATCACAATTTCCATAGCAGACAAGTTCAGATTGTCACTGCCAACAAGTCTAAAAGATTTTAAGGCAGAAACTTTGGGGTTTTTTTAAGGGCAATGCGTGTTTTGACATTTATTTTCTGTAGATGCAGGATTTTTTACCAGCTGATTTCAGCTTCCAGCACACTGAGTCATCTCCCCAAGATCATCTTGGAGATTATAATTTCTGAAGGGTGAAGAACTGAGATAAACAGGGAGTCTTGGAAGCCAGATGTTGCATTAAAATGGTGGAATTAACCCAGGTGCAGTAACCTTAACTCTGACCCTTTCCCATTTCTCACAGTCATGTAGATTTGTGTTTAAGAACCAAGCTCTAGGATGTCATTTTTGGCACGGATGACTGCTAGTCCAAGTGTGCTGAGCTATTTTTATGGCATTTTTAGCATAATAATATATTCTGTTCAAAACTGGTGATGTATGAACATAAATATATCTTATTTGCCTATTAACATTAGACAGGAAAAGTCATTCTTTGTGCAACATCTGTAATGTGATCATTTCAATTTTATCTTCTCCTTTTAGGTGTCTGAGCAATAAACCTTGAAAGACATTATTTATGGATTTTGGTGCAATACCATCACTGTTATTACAGAACCAGGATTTTTCTACTCATTCAAAGAAGTTCTGAAAGTTGTTTTTTTTTTCTTTTGTATTGTCCCTCTAGGATTTTGAAGAGGGAGGACTGTGGTGTGTTTTAGAGAATCATGGAGGGGTTTGGGTGGGAAGAGACCTCAAAGATCATCTCATTCACATGTTCAGGGACAACTTCCACTATCCCAAACTGCTCCAAGACATATCTAGCCTGGTCTTGAACATTCCCAGGGATGGGGCAGCCACAGCTTCTCTGGAGAACCTGTGCCAGGGTCTCACCACCCTCATAGGGAAGAATTTCCTCCTAATATCCAATCTAAACCTACTCTCTGTCAGTTTGAAGCCATTCCCCTTTGTCCTGTCACTTCTAGCTCTTGTAAAGAGTCTCACTCTTTTTTCAAGGAGAAATCTTGCTGCAAGAGAGAGGGAAGGCATCACTTCCACGATTTTGGGTTGCATTTTTGAACAAATGGACACCACGGCCATGAGGATCATCAACAGAAATGAACACTTTCCTAAGGAAGAGCAGACTTGTCCTGACTTCAAACAGTAGCAAGTCCAGCCCTAAAAACACACACGCTATGTTGGGACGAATAAATAAAACCTATTGGGGGTGATTTTTTGCCTTCAGGACCTCCATGGATCACATCCAGGGCTGTGACCTCTTGTCCCCATCCTCATTAAAGAGGGAGACTTTAATGAGACTTTAAGAGCCCCTGGCTTGCGCTGTGTCCAGATCATGACAGAGCACATCTGACCCTTTAAGAAGGAGTTCTTGACTGAGAGGGTTGTGAAACAATGGAATTGGCTGCCCAGAGAAGCTGTGGAGTCCTCATCCCCGGAAATGTTCAACGCCGTGTTGGACAGGGCTTGGAGCAACCTGGTCCAGTAGAAGGTGTCCCTTCCCATGGCAGAGGGTGGAATAAATGGGTTTTAAGATCCCTTCCAACCCAAACCATTCCATGATTCTACCTCTGCTAGTTTGATCTTTCAATTGTTAACCCACAGGTCACCTGGGAAGACTCTGCTCACCACACCTCAAGCTTCTTATCTCTTCTTCATGTCCTGTGCAAGACTTGGCACTGCACAGCCCAGTCACCGGAAAAATCAATGTTTAAGTGGAAACGAATATGAAAATGATTGCTACTGTAAAGCAGGGAATAAAAGACAGAGGAGGAATGTCTTTTCTAGTGATAACATGTGAATAAATCCCTGTGGCTTATTTTGATATCGCTGACATTTTTCATAAAGACTTTCTCCAAGGAGCCAAAGACATCTGTCAAGCACAGAGTGAAGTGTGTACAAATGAAGCGCAAATCCACCCTCCTGAGGAATGACAGAGGTGTGGATAATTTCAGGAGCTGGGAGGGAGCAATTCTGATGCAAAACCTGGAGGAGTGACTCCCAGCTTGAGGGGTTTTTAGCTCACAGTGTGATCACAGTGACGCAGTCACGGAATGGCATCACCCTGCGCAGGGAGAGCTGCAATCCTTGGAAATGCATGAGGCGTGTGGAGAAGAGAGGAGAATTCAGGATATGGCATCATGCCTGGTTTCTGCTGTGTTTCTAAAAAAAATTTGGTTTGCAGGTCTCTTTTGGGAAAATCATCATTTCAAAAAAAGGGATTTTATTTCCTTTAAAAGATGACAGAATTCAGTGAAGCTGCAGAGAGTAGCTGGCTCCTGGTGTAGTGAGAAGTAATGGAATCACAAGGAATCAAAGGGAGGGCCACAGGAGCAGGGGTTGTCCCTCTGTGCTGACAGGAGGGACAAGCCTTGCTCACAGGGAACAAGGGACAGGATGAGAGGAAATGGCCTCAAATTGCACTCAGGGTGGGCATCAGGAGGAATTTCTTCATGGAAGATGTGGTCAGGCATTGGAAGGGGCTGCTCGGGGAGGTTTGGAGTCCTCATTCCTGGAGGCGTCCAAGGAAGGCCTCGCTGTGGCACTCAGTGCTCTGAGCTGGTGACAAGGTGGGGATTGGTCACAGGTTGACCTTGATGGTCTTAGAGGTCGTTTTTCAACCTAAATAATTCAATCTATGATTCTATAACAAAATGTCTCTATGTCTATCTCTTCCTTTGGCACTTACAGCAGTGATTTTCAGGCTGTCTGTCCATCTCTTTTTTCAAAGCAGACATTTGAAGGTATCCCAGACACCTGAGCTCCAGGACAGCGACCTTGACTGCAAACATCAGCTGCAAAATATTTAGGGGCTGTTAACTGGGAAATATTAAACTGCCCTGGGGCAGCGCTGCCCTCACATTAACCTGAGAGCAGTGCTGAGTCACACCTGCAGGACTGCAAAACTCTCATTGTCTTTTGCATCCTCCAGAAAATACTTTTGTCTGGCTCGCTTTGCTGTTTTCCATATTTTTATCCTCTTGTTGCCTTTAAAATCAACCACATCCTGGCATACAGTGGGTAATATCCTGTTGATTCACCTTTTTATGGAGAATCTGTATCAAAAAGGGACATAGGAGAGCTTGAAAAGATCATTTAACCCCTACTCCAACTAAACATCGAACATCATCCAGGAAAAGGAGCCCCTGTGGACAAAAATCAATAGATATTCCCTTCAAAAAGCTTGGGTTTATGTAAACAGCATCATTCACATGGGAGGCCACAAGGATTCAGACACATTTTTACATTTCTAAAGGCAACTTTCTAAAGCACCCTGAAATGTAAATAAGGTGTTATAAGGAAAGGAAGTGTTATATGTAACACCTATAAGGAAAAGTGTTATAAGGCGTAAGGAAAGAATGAAAAATCAAATGTTTGTAATTCCAGGCCTTGACCAACCTGGCCTTGGACACTTCCAGGGATGGGGCAGCCACAGCTTCTCTGGGAAACCTGGGCCAGGACCTCATCACCCTCACAGCCAAGAATTCCCTTCCACTATCCTGTCTCTCCCTGTCCTCTGGCAGTGGGAAGCCATTCCCACTTGTCCTGTCACTCCATCCCTCATCCCAAGTCCCTCTCCAGCTGTCTTGGAGACCCTTTGGGTACCAAAAGGTCACAATAAGTTCACCCCAGGGCGTTAAAATTAATTGTATTCCTGTTTTCTGGCTGAACATGAAAGCTGTGGGGGTTTTAGGATGTGAGGATTGATTGTACGATCAGCTCATGGAATCACAGAAAAGAATTAAGATTGGAAAAGACCTCCAAGATCAGCAAGTCCAACCATCCATCCAACAACACCATGTTCACCACTAAACCACATCCTCAAGTGCCATTTCCACACATTTTTTAACACTTCCAGGTTACAGGTGATTCTACCCCTGCCTTGGGCAACCTGTTCGAATTATTTACAAACCTCTCAGTGAAAAAAATTCCCTAAAATCTAATCTAAACCTTTCCTGGTACAACTTGAGGCCATTTCCTCTTGTCCTATCCCTTGTTACCTGGGAGAAGAGACTGATCCCACCTCACCACAACCTCATTCCAGGGAGTTGTGGAGAGTGATGAGGTCTCCCCATGCCAGGTCTGATGCTCCAATTGGTTTTCAAGTTCTGTTTTGCCTCCCTTGTGTTGTTCCCCAAAACCATGAAGGAATTCTGGAGTGACTAGTTGGATGAGAATGTTCTTATCAGCCAAGGAAAAACCAGGGATTAACTGAGCACTGTATGGGTCTCAGAAGGAAGTTTTACCTTCCTGCCTTTTTTTTTTAAAACTTCCATCAGGATCAGCTCTCCCCACCAGCTCCAAGCTGATGCAAGTTCCTAGCACGCTGGGATTTATCCTTTTTTTAAAGCTCCAGTTTTAGGAAGTGAAGAGGGGCGGCTTTTGCAATTCCTGAATCATCCTGGAATTCAATCCTGCCTACACACTTAAAAGCTTCTCCTCTTCTCCATCAGGGACTTGGCTCCCTTTTTTCCCAAAGAGTTTGCATGATAATGCAACTGTTATTTTCTGAAGGTTCTCTGTACTTAGATGAACCTCAGACAGAGAGAAGAGAATGGTTAATTAGCCACACTAATGAGACCTGAGATCCCCAGTTTCAGTGCAGAGTTAAAGAGGGCTCATTAAAGCGAAAACCTTGTGGAGTGAGCCAGCACCAACAAAAAGGAAGAAGAAGGAAGAGCATTAACCCTTAAGGAGGTTTTGTTTTCCATCCAAGATGGATGGAGGAAGGAAATAACACAGGGAATGGCTAATTCCATCCTGCAATGGGTTTTCTGGGCAGATTTCCCATGGAAAATAAACCAGCACTGTTCAAATGGTGACAGTTTTCCCATGGGAAAGGAAGGAGAGGAATAGGCTGCAGGATGCTGGGTGAGAATCCATCAGGGTTTTTTGGAGAAGTAGAGAGAGAAGCCCACATACATCAAAAGCCAACAAAAGGGGGAAAAAATAAGGATTATCCTTTCCCAGTGAAATTCAGAGAAGCAAGGAGGTCATTCCTGGTCAGCTGGGAATAATTTCTCCAGTGTTCAACCAAATGAATGATGAGACACAACCCAGCCATGGAGGTTGTGGTTGTTTCTCCTCCTTGCTGCCTTGGTCATTGCAACCTTTGGCACATTTGGGTGGTGATCTCCAGTACATGTTGGATATTAGGAAAAATTTCTTCACTGAAAGATTGGTTAAGCCTTAGCAGGCTTCCCAGAGAATGGTGTAGTCACTGTCATCAAGAGTGTTCCAAAATTGAGCAGACCTGGAATTTCACCAATGGTTTAGTGGCAATGGTGGCACTTGGTTGAAGGTTGGACTTGTTGTTCTTGGAGGACTTTTCCAACCTTAATAATCTGTGATTCTGTGATTTGTTGTCTTCATTTCTGTTGCTTTCAAGCAACTTTTGCTGACACACAGCCCCAGCTCAAAGGGAGCAGACTTTATATATTTTATCTATATTTTTTAAAAAATCTACTCTACTATGTACTAAAGTACCAAGGGAACAACAAATTGATTCACACAAAGCCCAGGAATTCACAGAGGAAAATAAACACACTGAACCTTTGCCTTGCACTTACGGTTGTTACACTGGTATTGTCTTTTCTTTTGCATTTATTAAACCCTGTTTTGAAAAACAGAAGAGGTAAGGAGGGGGGAGAGCTGTCCAGAGATTAATGAAGTGTTTTGTTTTGCTGCTGTTGCATCTTTTTTTTCTCATCTGCTTACAAAAAAAAAAAAAAGACAAAACACAAAGAAGAGCTGGTCTTTATACACTTTATCCTTTGGAAAATATTCCATAAGCTACGTGCAAAGCCAAGCTAAGCCTAATTTTTAATTCTGCCCTCACTTACAGGGACATATTTCATTGACGTAATTCCTGGTGGTATAAAATCCTTTTCTCTGGGGGCTCTGGAAGATTGGATCCAGCTTTGGGGAGGTGGGTGGGAGCTGCTTGGATGAGCACAGCAACAAAGCCTGAGTGCTAAAGAAGATGCGAAAACATTTGAAGGAGGCAAAACTGTAGGAGGGAAATTCGGGGGTTGCAGAATTCCTGGGAATTTGGGGTCTGTAGAATTCCTGGGACTGCGGCAGTCAGGGCTGGACATGGTGGCAAATGGCTCTGTTTGGGTTAAGTATGTTGATAATGGCCACAAATTACAATATTTCTCTCCTTTTCTGCTGTCATTGGGTGGGGGGAGAATTAACAATGAGCATCTCAGTTGTGTTAATTGCAGTGCTAATTAATAACACCCTCCCTGTGCATATTACCTCACGTGCCTGGATGGGAGAAATGGTTTTGGTCATTTCTGCAACTTAACAGATGGAAAATATTGATCTGTGAGTTAAAAGCAGCAGCACCTGGGCTCTGCTCCACTCAGCTGATGGAATTTCCATGATGGATGGGACAAAAATGTTATTAATGAGGCTTTTTGAAAGGACAGCACATCTACAGAGCAGGAACACACGGAGGAGTAACGATGATGAACCCAAAAGTGATTCCAGGGGGAGATGATGGAAACCACCAGGAATCTCACACCAAGGGGAATATTAATGATTCAAAATCAGATGGAGAAATCTCAAACCAAGGGGAATATTAATGATTCAAAATGAGATGGAGAAATCCTGTCTTGTAGTATTAGTTAGTTGGGAAACTGAGACAAGGAGCCAAATGGTTTATTTGGCACCTGAAAGATCCATTTGGAAGTGGAAAAACATCAATGGATATGACTGTGAATAAAATACATCTCAGTTTTCTTGAGCTAGGAAATGTGTTTTTAAATCTCACAAATTAGAAAAACTAAAAAATAATGAAGGAATACAGAGATTTTATAATGTTACCAACCAGATCTACCCTGTCTCACTTTATTCATGGTCAACTCCTGTTGAATATCAATCTTCTTCAGAACAAACCATGAAATTGAATCCTTTCTTTGCAGTTCTGAACCATAATTTAACTCCAAGTAAAATATTCAAATTTGAGGAAATTATTCTGTCCAGAGAACTTGCAGATTCCCCATCCCTGGAAGTGTTCAATGTCAGGTTGGATGGGATTTAGAGCAACTTGGTCTAGTGGAAGGTGTTGGAAGAGGTTGGAAGTAGATGATCTTTAAGGTTCCTTCCTACTCAAACCATTCAGTGATTCTGTGATTTCCAAGGACAGAGAATCAATGGACACCATAAATAAACTCCACTTTTTTATGCTTCAAACTTCTGCTCTCGTTTTTAACCAAAAAATGAAATTGTCTTGAATTGTCTTGACTCAATTTCAGTGAATTGCTGGGTTTTAGATCTTTGCAAAACCAAAGAGCACATAACATTCCCATTTTCCCTCATCCTTCATGTGGAATAAGCACTGGAGAAAGGGAATGGTTGGCTTTACAGAAAACAGAATGGGAAGAGGGAAAGGAATTGTCAAGAAGTACAAGAGTACACTATATTTTTCCTGATCCCTTCCAAAAAATCCCATTAATTCAATGTTAATATGATGATTTATCCTCTTTTGGGGTCTATGGGAAATTAAGTACAAACCAATACTAAACAAATATAAGTCCATTTCAGCCCAGTTTTAAGTGATGCTGAGTTAGCATGAAAATGAGTCACTAAAAATCAACAGGAAATTACAGCCTGGAATATGAATCATCCATCGATCCCACAAAGGTTTGCCAGGGATAAGTGAGAAATTCTGGAGAACAGTGTGGATCCAACTGAATGATGTCAGAGAAAAATGAAATTGCTGGAAAAGATAATCAGAAGAGTTCAGGACATCTCTTTTCTATTTTTTGTTTATAATTTGTTTTTTGATGCACAGAGCATGGAAAAAAATCTTATTGCAACCTCCAAAAATGGCCTCTTGCCTGCTTTTCCCAGGAAAAATGGAGAAACAAGACGAGATGAGTTAAATACCAATGGTGCTGCCTCCCAACCAGGCAAAAATCCATATATATCCTGAGAAAGTGTCCATCTCTAGAGATGCAATTAAGTCTTTGTTTTATAATTCAGGATTATCAATATCTCATGTCAAGACTTCTGCAGTGCTCTTTAAAACCCTGATTTGTAAATGAGATAGGACATAAGGAAATGTGATGTATTTTCAGGTCGAGGAATAAAACAAGGTGAAAAATAAGCTTTTTTTCCCCCCCTAAATCTTGATGATTCTTCAGGAGTAACAGAAAATTAAACAAACCCAAAAAATAATTATCAGGTGGTAGGGGGAAATTATTCCTTTTTCTTCCTATTTGTTTTCAAGGGGAAAAAGAGAAGTAATTTCTTTTCCTGTCTAAATAAACTGTTATTCTGATGGGGAAAAATTTGGAAGAAATTAAATATTAATAATAACAACAGCCTTAATCTACCTATCTCCAAAGGGAGGGCTCATCCTTTTTTATCTTGGCAGAAAAGTCCAGGGAATATCAGTCCTTTAGGAGATTTGGCCACACTTTGGATCTTGTGTCCAATTCTGAGCCTGAAAAGGAGGCTCAGGAGGAACCTTCTGGTTCTCCACAACTCCCTGACAGGAGAGAGGACAAGAGGAAATTGTCTTAAGGTGTGCCAAGGGAGGGTTAGATTGGATATTAGAAAAAAAATTATTCATGGAGAGGTCATCAACCACTGGGAGAGGCTGCCCAGGGAAGTGATGGAATCATCACCCCTGGAAGTGCTCAAAAACCAGGTGGAATTTGAACTGAGGGTGTGATTTAATGGTGAGCATGGTGGTGCTGCTGGGTTGAAGGTTGGATTTGCTTAGACGTTTTTTTCGAAATGTAAAACTTCCGTGATTCTCTGATTTTCTGATTTTCCCATTCCTGGCCCATTGTTTCTCCTCTTGGCGTGGATGACAACAACTGCAAAACACCTCAACAGCAAAGAGCTGGGATGCAGTGGTTTGGTTTGTGCCCAAGGTAATGAAGCCAGATGTGGGCAAATTAACTCAGATGTGGTGAGAAGGATTTTCATTTTCTCCTGGCATGGCTGGTTGGTGGAGCAGTGCAGCAACATCGAGTCTTTCAGAGCTGCTTTAGGTATTTTTACACTTGATTTTCACCCTGCTGACCTCGCTATGCCTGAAAGCCTCACTCAGCCAAGCAAACCACTGGAAAATGAAACAACAGGTTGCATATTAGGACTTAAAATGGTTCACAAGCCACCTGTAAAAACCGAGCAAATAGATTTCCAAAGGAACAGGATCAGATAAGAAATTAATATTTTTATTGCAGCAGTGTTCCAGCTAAGAAGAGATAAAGATCATCAATGATTTACCAATAATAGCTGTGAGTACAGACGGAGATAAGGCTCATGGCATGACTTCAGGGCTTTGGGATAACCTATCCTGGCACAATTAAGAATTTTAGAACTCCAGCATGTTTTACTTTTCAATATCCCAGAGTGTTATTTCCTCCCTTCAGATTGCCAGTGTCCCAAAGGTAGACTTCTAACCAAAATCAGCTCTTTTATCTTAATTAAGACATGCCACAAAAATTAAAATGATCTGTTTAAATGGGTAAAAAGGAAGTAAAGCTATTGGGAAAGCTTTTGAGATTACTGTTCTATGTCAGAATAGAGCTGAATGAAGATATGGAGGAGCTCAGTGGAGCAGCTCACAGGGGTGGTGGGAGCCAAGAATGGATCTAAAAACTTATTTTAGTGAACGCATTCCTGGTGAAGACAACAGAGAGAGCAGGATTTTGAGGACCTGAATTTTACTGTTTTGTAGATCCATCAACAGAGGGGATTGAGCATCCTTGGAAGTGTTCAATAAATTAATTGGTGTGGCACTTTGCCATGTGGTTTAGTGGGAATGGTGATATTTAGTCAAAGGTTGGACTTGATGGTCTTGGAGATTTGTTCCAAACTTCATGATTCCGTAATTCCCTAAATGCCACTGAGGTCACCCACCAGTGGCAGGAGTGGGAGTTTACATTCCTCCTATCAATGCATCTACACCTTTAACCTCCAGCTGATTTCACCCTCAAGGCTGTGGGGTGAAATCTTTAATTAAAGATTAAAACGGATATTAACCACTTCCCTATCTGACTCACACTCTCAAATCCACGTACCACAACTTTTAACCTACAAATGGAACCAACTGATAAATCCCACAGCTGAATATTCTGCAATTCTACCTTTTTTCCCTACTTTTACCCTCTTTGCAGACACCTTATTCCAGTTCCAGCATTCCCCAGGGATGCATGGCCTGTCAGTGGCCTTGCAAGCCAGCATTACAATAATTTTAAAATTACCGTCATTTAAAAATTATTACTATTATTATAATTTTATCTTGAGCTATAACCTGCCTACACTGTCAGACTGTCAGACTTTTTCACACTGGAGTATTATTTCCCACAAGGTGGAATTATTAAACAAAACACAGGTTTTCCTTGGTAAGTGAGGGGATCATTCTAATTGAAACTTGTGGTAGGAGCAGATTAAGGGGTCAAAAGCCTTTAGAACAGAAACTGTCTGAGATTTGAGAGGAGACCAAGTGAACTATACCAGAAAATTGCCTGGGTTTTGTTACCTGTGAAAGAGAGCCAAGGCATGAGCTGATAGGCATCTAAAGTGGGAATATCCAGGGAGATGCACTGGGGGAAGTTGTCCTTGCCCTACAAATGTGGCTCTAAAAATACACATAATTAATGTTGTGCTTTAGGTTCCTCTCATTTGATATCAACCAATTAAAAAAGCTCCTGTTTAATTTAGATTTGGGATGCATCAATAAGGAGTGAAGGCAGAGCGGCGTTTTCTTAATTAGGCGACATAATTTTTGGAATGAATTAAGTTTGAAAACCAGTTTGTGCTAAAGCTACTGAGTGTCCTGTAAATACAGAGTGGTTTCACTTTTTAGCTTTTTCAGGATCATGGAGTCACAAAATGGTTTGGATTGGGAGGAACCTTCAAGATCATGCAGTTCCAACCCCTTTACTGGACCAGGTTGCTCAGGGTGCCAAATTGGAGGCTTTTGGGACACCTTATGTCACCTTCCTGTACCTAAAGGGGGCTTAAAGGCTGGAAAGGGACTTTGGACAAAGACAGAACATGGAAAATTACTTCAAACTGACAGCAGGAAGGATTAAATTAGATATTAGGGAGAAATCCTTTACTCTAAGGGTGATAAGGCACTGGAAGAGGTGGCCCAGAGGAGGTGGGAAGTGTTCCAGGCCAGGTTGGACAGGGCTTGGAGCAACCTGGGATAGTGGAAACATCCCTGCCCATGGCAACTGGATGATCTTTGAGGTCCCTTCCAACCCAAACCATTCTATGAGCCAATTAAAAAAAAAAAAAAAAAAAAAAAAAAAGTCAAAAGCCTGATGGTTGCTAAAACCAACCCCTGAGTTCCTTGCAAGTGACACCTGCTCAGCTGGGTAGGAAAAAAGCTCAAAAACTCCTGGATTTTGATGGATCTCTGCTGATCAGCTCCCTAGATTGCTCCTGATCTGGGATCTCAGAGAATGAAAAGCAGCTCCAGTCTGACAAAATGCAGTCTCCCAGCACCAATGTCTGACTATTTCATTCCAAGTATGTTTTAGCATTCCAACTGCCTGGTCCCATAAGCTTCAGAGAAGTTACAGCTACTTGGGATTCCAGAGCAATACTCCCAGACTTAATAAAACTGTCTTGGGGACTAATGAATTATTTAAAGACTGCATAAAGAAAATGTAACCTATGCATTTAAAGTAGGAAAATCCACTTTAAAGTCATCATTCTGCTGTCTTTATCAATCTTACAAGGTTTTTTCTTCATATATTGGTATTTTGTTTGTCTAGGCTGGATGAATTCCGAATGGGAAGTATTGTCATTTCATTTAGGCCAATACTTGGCCCTGCATAAATTTATATTGATAATAAATATGAAGTCTTTTTTGTTCTATGTTCATATTTGGCCTATTAAACAGTAAAAAGTGCTTCACACAAAATTGGAAGGGATGACACAGAGAAATCACACACTCAGGTGTAACTTCCTTGGGGGTGTGGATGGTTTTTTTTTTCTGGAGATCACCTTGACCATAAGGATGGAAGATCTTTTTCTTTTTGCATAATAATTGGCTTGAATTTCGAGTGGTGAGAAACAGAAGTGTCTGGAGAGAAAACCAAGCAGCTCAATAGAACCTTGAGAAGTCAGAAACCTCCAGTGAGCTGAACGTGGAAGACTGAAAAGGGAAGAGGAAAAAAAATAGGAGGTAAAGAAAAACCTCTGAATAAAGTGATAGGCATGAAAACGGTGGAAAATCTGGACTCTGATGCTTGCAGGTGTTGGACCTGCTCATAGAAATGAGGAGAAAGTGCTGGAAAGGAAGGGAAAAAATGAAAATTCCATACTTGGGTCTGAGATGAAATCAGCAGAGGCCTAAGTACACAAGCAGCATCCCTTCAGTTGGTGCTTCTGAAGCTTTATAATTTGCAAAACTTTTGAGGATTAAACATAATCTCCCTCACGAAGTAGATAAAGAGAGTGGCAATGTCCCTGGAGATGGAGATGTTTGGCATTCTTACATCCCCTTTGGATCATGGAACCACAGAATCATTAACTTTGGAAAAAGCCTCCAGGATTATCAAGACCAGCCTTTGACCAGATGCCACATCCCCACCAAACCACACCCTGGAGAGCCACATGGACTCATTCCTCGAACAATTCCAAGGATGGTGGCTCCTCCACCACTTCCCTGGGGAATCTGGGTGCTGGGCATGGAAAAAGAGGGGAAAAAAGTGAGTCAGGTGAAGAAGGAAGCTTAGAAAGAAGTTATTTTCTCTGTTATGCACAATTTTCAGCTGTGAGTCCTTCCTGGGGAAGGATGGGTGGATTTATCCAAAGTTCTGGTTCCTGTGATGGAAGCTGCCATGTCCCAGTCCAACAGGAGAAGTTCACTGGGAAAGTTTGCTTGGGAAATTCCCTTGAGGTGGCACAAATATGAGAAGTACCAGGAGTAGCAGATACTGCATTTCCTCATCAGGTAAAGGTTTGTTTTTCCAGGTTTTCCAGTGCTGGATTGGGAACAAACAGCAAACAGCTTTCCCATTCAAGTGTATTAATCCTCTGTGCTCAAAATCTCCAGGAATTATTCCCACAACAGCCCTGGGATAGCTTTGGCTGAGCAGAGCATCCCTGGATGAGGACAGAGCACAAAATTCCTTCAGCTGACATCCTGCTCAGCACAGAGAAATCCCGACTGGAGAAGCTGTGATGCTTGGGAATCGATCATAAACCTCGTTGTCATTTTAAATCCCACCAGCTGATGGCTGTGTCGGGCAGGAAATGATCTCCCAGCATTTCCAAAAGCAGGGGAAACTGCAGTTTTATCCCAGTGGGGAAGCCAAGAGAGTGTCTGAACTCCCAAAAACTCAGAGTCAAGCTCCAAAGAGCACCCAGAGCCTCTGGCTTGGCCCCAAGGGGAGCACAGGATGAGCCCTGGTGGGTGTTGGGAAAGGGGAAAGGTGAAGAGGCGACTGACAGGGGAATTTGGGAGAAAAAAGGGGATAGAGGGTGCACTGCCTTTGGAAAGAGCAGCTGGGATTAGTCCCGAAAGGAGAGCTGCCTGTAATGCCTGGGAATATTCTGGGAAGAAAAGGATTTGCTTACATTTCTCCCTAATGATATACAGGACCTTCTAGTGGAAGATTCCCTATGGAAGAGGGGTTGGAACTGGATGATCTTTAAGCTCCCTGCCAACCCAAACCATTCCATAATTCCCTGATAATTCTACAATATAAACCACCAGCCCCTCTGCTTCCCACAGCTGTTCTTGTTCTGCTCAGGAAAACTTTTGATTTTGGAATTTTAAAATTTTTTTTATCCTGTCAGAACTCACCCGAAGTTGTCAGTTTTACTGAAATGTGTTCAGAACCACTCCTCCTCCTCCTCCCTGCAAGACAGGATCTTGAGAATACTGTCAACAACTTTTTTGAGCTGGTGCAATTGGATTTTGGGATCACTTTTTCTTTCTTTTTCTCCCCAAGAGGAATTAGTGGTTATTTTTGTTACTTTAAAGAGCTAAGATGAAGAAAGAAATGATTTTTACTCAGCCATTTCTTTTAGTTTGTTTGATTTTGAACTTTGGATTTTATTTCATAAAGTATATCTTCTGGACTTTTTGTCCACCCGGTCTTCTCTTAACCTTGGATGGAAGTCACCTTCAAACTGCAACATTTCATGTGATCTGGAAAGCCTTTGATAAACTCAACTGCAATTTAGTGTTAAGGACCTCTAGTCATGGATGCTGCATTTTTCCAACACGAGCTCCAGGAGTAACTCCCTCAATTTGGATGGATAGCACAGCTGACTTTCCGTGTCTTCATACAGGCAGGACACGATTTATTATTTATTCCCCATCCTTGGAAGTGTCCAAGGCCAAGCTGGATAGAAATTGGAGCAACCTGGGATAGAGGAAGGTGTCCCTGCCCATGGCAGGGGATGGAACTGGATGATCTTTAAGGTCTCTTCCAAACCAAACCATTCCATGATTCAATAATAAATGCAAAAATAAGGATTTGGCCAAGCTGTTGCTGCCTTTTAAGAGCTGGATGTAAATTTTTACAGCTTTCACATCGGACAGCATTCTGTCAAAACTCTCTGATCTTTATTTGATGTATTTATTTGGGATAATTTCCCAGTGCATTGGACCCAAGGCCCTGTTGACTGAACATCTCCTCCCCAGCAGAAGCCAAGAATTCCCTCCATTACCAGCTCATTCCTCCCCTTCCCCACATTCCCAGAAAACAAATGAAATCAGGGATTTCAATCTGGAAATAACATAACAATCAAGATTTCCCAGCAAGGATTTTATTAGTTCTTCCAGCACACTCCATCACCACTGAAATACACAGCTTGTGTCTATCTTCATAGATATCACTATATATCAACTTCTTCTTGAATATAGATTCATAAACATTATTGAACATATATGCAGATTTATATAAGGATCCTTAAATCAATTTTTCTCTCAATTGCAATTTCAATTTGGCAATAAAATGTCAGTGTGATGGATGTGGCTCTCTTTTCCATGAAAAAGCTCAATATAGATCTTTCAGTATCAATAATTCCAGCTATAAAATATGTATCTATAAAACACTCAGTGCTTAAGACTGGATTAAATTAGTGAAATTAATTCTGATACCTATGAAAAGAAGTTGAAAGGAGTTAACTGTAAATTTGGCTCCTTTTTTCCCTTTCTCCTTGCCCTGGCAAAGAGACACATTTCATTTCCCACTGATCCAACAGCCAGCAGTAATTGGTGTGCAATTTATTGTGAGCAGAATAAGAAAGGCAGGAGAAAGGAACTGCAGAGGAGAGCTGCTCCTGGTTTGCCAAGAAACATTCCAGGCAGCCTCCCACAGCTGGAATTATTTCCTTTCACCACCTCCAAGCACTTGGAGGATATGGGAATAGAGGAATCCCCTCCCAAAGCCCTGCAGTGGGTCCCAGCCAAGGGAAGTCCTACACTCAGAGCTGTGCCATCTCTGTGGGACTGGAGAGATGATGTCAAATGTGTCCAGAGAAAGGCAAGGAACTGGGAAAGGATCTGGAGGAGCAACTGGTGGAGCTGGAGGGGCTCAGCCTGGAGAAAAGGAGGCTCAGGTGAGGTGGGGATTGGTCTCTTCTCCCAGGTAGAAAGCAACAGGACAAGAGGAAACCACCTCAAGTTGTGCCAGGGAAGGTCTGGGATGGGTATTAGGAAAAATTTCTTCACTGGAAGGGTTATCAATCCCTGTCACCATCCCTGAAGGGACTTAAAAGATGTGCAGATGTGGCACTTGGGGAATTGGTTTAGTGGTGACCTTCACAGTGCTTGGACTGTGGTTGGTGGACTCAATGATCTTAGAGGTCTTTTCCAGCTGAAATAATTCCATGATTCTCTGCAATTTGCCTTCCACAGCCTCTCTTTCAGTGCTTCTATTTCTGTGTCTATAAACAACTCCATCAGGCCAAGCCTGAGATTTGACAGGACACGATGACAGCAGTGGGAAGAGACCTACTTGAGCTCGGTGAAAATCGGGCAAGAACCAAAACTTGATTTATTCTGCAATTTCCACCTCTTATAAGTGGAAAAGAAAGGGAATTTTAGGGAGCTGTAGCCTCTTCAGCCACATAGCATCATCATCAGAGAGCTGGCAGAGATCTCACTGGAGAAGTCAAGAGGTTGTTTGTCCTTCCAGGAACTCAGAATCCACCTGCAAGGAGCACTGAGAGACCATGGCTTGGCTGCAAGGGAAAAACCTTGGAAAAGAAGAAAACTGGTGGATTTGGGAAACTGGAATGGGGGAAAGAGGAGACCAACAGGAGAATTTGGGAAAAGGAAGAGACTCCCAGGTGGAGAGGGGATGAAAGGAGCACCTGCACCACCACTGTCCACATCTAGAAATGTTCTTTCTCTGAGCAGAAGAAAGTCACAGTGCCCAGGGCAAGCCTGTTTCATGTTCCTGGAAAGTTAACATCTGAAAAATCTGAATAATTAAGACTGTTTAATCAACAAAAATCTAGGTTTCTGGTCAGGATAGATGAGGGTAACTTCATAGGATAATCCTAGCATAGGAGGGCAGAGGGATTTTCACTGCATAAAAAGGGAATTGGGTTCAATCTCCAGGCATGTTGACAGGCTGATAACAGTGCTGAATCCAATATTTCTCTATCCTGGAAATCTGTCCCATGCTCTTCATGGGTCCTGATCCATATCTGTGCTCAAACTCCCATGTCAGCTCTGCCACCATGTAAACCTTCAGCCCCTGGTACCACATTTCACCAAATCCATGGATGGGATCCATCTGGGATTCAGCAGCTGCTGCCTCTCACTGAGCCCTGGGTTTCCTTTCATGGCTCATTACAATGAGTTAGATTAGAACTACAGCTAATTGCTATTGCTGTAGTAATTTACAGGAGATGTTGCTGTTTGTACATCATGGAGTTGGCATAATGACATGTTGTCTTTCCTAATTATATCAGCCAAATAATTCCCACTAAGTACTGGCATAGTGTTTTAATTAATATTATTATCCCTGTCTCTGTCACAAAGCTCAAAACTCCAGAGCTGGAAAATGACTTCTTTTGTTTTCTTTTGTACCTTCAGAGAAGTTGAGTGGAAACCTGGATGTCTTGGATCTTTTCTGCAAGCAAAAGAGAGCTGGGCTTGATTGTCACCTTTGCCAAGGGCATAACTGTGGGGAGGTGAGGCAGAATTTCACTGCTTCTGTGAAAAGGGAAAGAATATTTAGATTTATTTCTTTTTTTCTTTGGCAGATGGGATTTCAAAGAGTTCCCGACTTAGAAAGTGAGGCTTTAGTGAATAGGAATTAGCCAGCAAATAGATTTTAGCTTCAGGCCTAGGCTCACCTTCACTTAGGTGTTTAAATTAACAGTTAGCAATTAGTGATTGGTTAAATTCGGATTCAGTTACCCAGGCCATGTTTGCAGGTGAAGGGAAGCAGGAAAACATCTCTGGAGGTAACCTTGATAATTAGGTTTGCTATTTTTCCTTATTTAAATAGGCTTCAAATTTATTCTGTGACACATTTTGGTGGCTAAAACAAGGTGGCATGAAGTGGAGATCTCAGGAATTTGTGGTCTGTGGTCCAGGACCCATCCAGGTTTGCATTTCTAGGTGCAGTCAGGTGGGGTTTGTGTTCCTCTGCTGGGAACTCCACTGATGTCCAATCCAACCTTCTACACAGAAACTGTGGAACTGAACCATCAGCCATGGATGAGCAATCTGGTCTGGTGGGTGGAGTCCCTGCCCATGGCAGTGGGGTGGGATGAGATGATCTTGAAGGTTTCTTCCAACCCAAACTCTTCATGGAATCACAGAATGGGTCAGGCTGGAAGGGACAGTGGGGTCATCTGGTCCCACCTCCCTGCTCCAGCAGGTTCATCCCAGAGCACAGGGCACAGGATTGTGTCCAGATGGTTCTGGAATATCTCCAGTGAGGGAGACTCCACACCCTCTCTGGTCTCTCTTCAGTGCCTGGTCACTGCACAGGGAAGAAGTTCTTCCTCAGGTTCAGGTGGAACTTCCTGGGGATCAGTTCCTGCCCATTCCTCTTGTCCCATTGCTGGGCCCCAAAAAGCTGAGCCAAGTTCCTCTCTGAGCCCTCCCTGGAGACACTGACAGGCAGGGATGAGGTCTCCTCTCAGTCATCTCTTCTAAAGGCTGAACAGCCTCAACTCCCTCAGCCTTCCCTCATCAGAGATACTCTGATCCCTTCATCATCTTCATAACCCTCTCTGGACCTCCTCCAGGAGCTCCATCTCCCTCTTGTCCTGAGGAATCCAGAACTGGACACAGCACTCCAGATGTGCCTCACTAAATTATAGTTATTACTCTTTGACTTCTTGGTGTGAGTCAGAAGTAACAAAACAGGCACCAAACCCAGAAGGGAACATTGAACCAAACGTGATGCCACATTTGACATCCTTAGTGCTGAGGCTGCTGTGATTCCTCTTATGGAAATGCATTCCCTGAGTGATGGGAACAGCAGCTTGGTTTTTCACAGCTTCACAAGTATCTCCTCCATAAAAAGCTGGAGATAGTTTTGTCACGGTGTGAGTGTTGCAAGATGTGCAGAGGACAGTTTGAGTTCAGGAGTTTGTATATTTTGGGGGTGAAGCACCCCGTGGTGCGTTAAGGGGGGTTTGAGAGCCAGCTGGATTTCTCTGACCTTCTCTGTGTTAAAAGTGCCTTGTCCCCTCTAAAATGAGGACACAGAAACACTGAGAGAAGGAAATAAGGATGAGAGCTGAAATAAGGATGAGACGAGGGAGTTGGTGGGTCAGGCTGTTATGATCCCAATTCTGACACCAAAATAATGTTATGATAACTGAAATAATGCTAAGGTCTGATAATTAAAAGATGTTTCTGCCTGAATTAAGGTGTGAATGAGATCATATGTCAAAATTAATGGTATGGCTTTTTTTTTAACCACACATGTGAGGTAGAGGGTGGGAGGGAAAGACAAAGAGAGACAGACTAAATAAAAAGAGTTACCACCATGTGGGTCCCTGTGGTGTCCCACCAGCCTTTCTTGTGGTCTTCTCAGAGGTGGGAATCCCCAAATATCCTTCTGGAATTACCACTTTTATACAATCCAAGTCCTGGGTATCCAGAGGCATCCATGCCATGCCATGCCATGCCATGCCATCCCATTCCCACAACCTGGGATGGCCTAAGGCAGCAATGGGGAGAAATTTGGGAAAATGCAGTGGCTTCATGCCTTTGCTGACCCAGCCTTGGGGATCACCCCTGGGTTCTACACAGACCACATTAAAATAGGTCTCTTGCCACCCAGGAACTTGTCTTCCCTGAGAATATAAATCATATTCTCTGGCTATTTTTGCCTATCTGTCAGAACAGGGCAGACAATAGATTTTCTGTTTGTCCAGAATCCTTTTTCCAGTTCATTTTGAAGCTGCCTGGAAGAAAAAAACAGGTAGTGGCAAAGTATCACACAATCCTTTGAGGCCAAAAGCTTTGGTTAAATCAAAACATTTCATTTAACCAAAGCAGAAATGGGGTCCTTTGATTTTTACTTTTAAATTTCACTCTTTATGATTTAACAGAATACACAGTCAGTGGGAGGGAAAAACTAAGAATAAAAGTAATTTGGAAACGAAGAATGAAAATGTTATGTGCAGGAAAGGTCAGAGAGACAGTTTCAGCTTGATTGGAACATTTTGCTCGGGATTTTTTTCAGCTTCCCAAGAGATACTTAATCAAAATCCACAAAATGTTCCTTCAGCAGTGAATCAGCAGGGCAGTTCTAACCCATCTATTTAACATGATCCACTTTCACACATCGACACCTGAGCCACAGCCGTGTCACAGGAGGGGACAACGACTCTGTCCCAACTGAGGGGGAGAGCCCAGGTGCTTTTAGAGAGGACACTGCTAAGCCAAGCTGATAAAACAGCTGATTTAGCCAATTAACACTCATTAGTTTGTCTAGGCCAGGTTTCATCCTGATCCAGAGGGCTCCTTACATTTTCCAGATTTGCTCTTCAAAAGGTTGTGTGATAAGAAGCCAAAAAACCTCTCCCAGGTTGAGTTTTCAGAGAATCATAAAGGTTGGAAAGAACCTCAAAAATCAAGTCCAACCCTTGATCAAATCCCACCTTGCCCATCATAAAGTGCCACATCTACTAATTTTTCAACACTTCCAAGGATTGTGATTCCACCATTCCCCTGGTCAGCCTGTTCCAATGCTTGACCACCCTTTCAGTGAATAAATTTTTCCTAAAATCCAAGCTGAGCCTCCCCTGGTGCAACTTGAGCCCATCTTGTGCCATTTATTTGTGTTCAAGGTCTTTGATTGCAATGTGTGACTTCCATTGGAATTGAGTGTTAATGCACAAAGTGTGATTTGAGGAGGATTTGGAATTAAATTGGTGAGGCTGGAGTTTACCCAGTGAGACTTACAGAGCCCTTGGAAGCTCAGCACTGAGAGGAGGGATCAGCATGTGCTTTGATTTCCAGCTGCAGCCAGATGCTCAAACAGATGGATAAAATGTGAGTTGAGAAAATTGATTTTTAACTTGATTCCTTACATCTCCACGTGGCTGTTGGATGTGAACATGGCCAGAAAATCATGGAATCATGGATTGATTTTGGAAAGGACATTAAAGATCATCTAACCCCATCCACCCTGCCATGGGTCACCTTCCATTATCCCAGGTTGCTCCAAGCCCTGTCCAGCCTGGCCTGGGACACTTCCAGGGACACTTCCTTGGGCACTTCCAAGACACTTTCCTTGGACACAGCTCCCATCTAAACCTACTCTCTTTCCATTTGAAGCCATTCCCCCCTGTCCTGTCTCTCCAGGCTTTTGTAAATAGCCTCTCTTCTTCTGTCTTGTTGCTCCCTTCAGGTGCTGGAAGGCTAAAATGAGATCATCCCAAAGCTTCTCTTTTCCGGGCTAAAAAATCCCAACTTTTCCTCAAGTGCTCCATCCCTCTGAGCTTGTTTAGTGACACTGAGATTTCCAGGACACAAACTCCCTCAACAACCTGCAAAGAGCTTGGTGTTAGGAAGAGCTTGACTAGGAATTTTAAAGTGAAAATAAAGAGTTTGGTTATTTCTCATTCTTTTTAAGACCCAAAAATCTCTGTCACTGTTTTTCCATGGGCCTGGGAGGCTGTAAGTCATGCGAAATTCTTACAGCTCATAAAAAACATTCTGGGCCATTGCAGCCATTGTGCTGAAAAAATACTTATTTATAAGCCTTGCATATTGTTAACAAAATAACAGCTTTCATTTTGCTTTTATATCCCATAATTCAGGGTGTTTACAGAATAAATAACCTGAATCTCATTAAATTTCGAGCTAAGAGCTGGCAAAAACCCCAGCTTGGCTGAGGTTCCACTCTGAACAAAAGCTGAGAATGCACCTCAGAGGTGAACAACAGGCCTTGAGTTCAGAAAAAAGAATGAAAAAAATTGAATGCTTGCTGCTTTTAGGGGTCACAGATTTCACCTGAGCTGAACAAAGCTCAGTTTTACCCATTTGTGATGTTTTTTAAGGACTTCTACAAGAGACACAAATTCAGGAGATCCGGATTTTATTCCTAGACTTGTTGGAGAAACGCTGGGCAAAGCACTTCCCCTCTGTTTGTCCAGACATTAACTGGAGGTGACAACCCTGATTTTAATGAGATCTTCTAAAAGCCTGGCACTGGGATCCTCCCTGCTGGAATAACTGCTTGGAAAAATATCAGCTCATTTGCCTAAAACAGGCTGAAAGCTTTTATCCCAGTGCCCGAGCCAGGAAATCAGTCAGGAACTGACTTCCATCAGGCTGCACTGAATGGGGTGTTTATGGGTCTGTCACCTCTAGGGGAAAGTCCCAGGTGATAAAGCTGTTCCCAAGTCTTAGAATAAAGGAATTATTTATGTTGGAAAGGGCATTTAGGATCATTAAGTCCCGCTGTTAGCCTGGCATTACTAAGACCACCACTAAACCTCCCTAAGTGCCAAGTTTGTTAAAAACACCTCCAGAGGTTGTGACTTCACCACTCCCCTGGGGAATCAGTGCCAGGGCTTGAAAACCCTTTTAGGACAAGAAATTTTTCCTAATATGCAACCTAAACTGACCCCAGAATTTGAGGTATGGCCTCACCAGTGTCAAGCACAGAGGGACAATCACTGCCCTGGTCCTGCTGGTCACAATTTTGCTGTCACAGGCCAGGATGTCACTGGTGTTGTGGACACCTTAACACCCATGTTATCCAATGCGCCATCCTCAGGTGTTTCTACCTGAGCCAGTGGATGGGAATCGCAGCACGAGGCTCTGGAATTTGCAGATCTGGGTCACCCCGGGTTGGAAAAGAGATCTGACTCCCTCAACATGATCAGGGTCAGTTTGGAAATGGACTTTGGAAAGGGCTGGAGAGGCAATGAAGTGGGTGGGATGTACAAGGGAGAAGGAGAAGGAGAAGGAGAAGGAGAAGGAGAAGGAGAAGGAGAAGGAGAAGGAGAAGGAGAAGGAGAAGGATAAAAAGCAGGAGGAGGAGGAGGAGAAAAAGGAGAAGGTGGAGAAGGAGAAGGAGGAGAAGGAGAAGAAGGAAGGAGAGGGAGAAGGATGGGGAGGAGGAGATGAAGGAGAAGGAGAAGGAGAAGGAGAAGGAGAAGGAGAAGGAGAAGGAGAAGGAGAAGGAGAAGGAGAAGGAGAAGGAGAAGGAGAAGGAGAAGGAGAAGGAGAAGGAGGAGAAGGAGAAGGAGAAGGAGGAGTTGCAGTGAGAAAATGGAGAAATAAAGAATGAAAAATAGCAGTGAAGGCAAGAAAACAGCTGGGGGAAAAAGGATTTGCAGAGCAAAACAGACCAGACCAAAGGAAGGAAAAGGTTTGAGTGGAGGTGAGAGAAATGTGGAGAGCAATGGGTAGAGGTGAAAGCAAACCAAAACCAAGCAGAGCAAACAACCACATGAGGGGAAAGAAAGATTGGTGTCAGTCTAAAGGGTTTTATTTCATGCCTAAATTATTGCTGTGTTTCAATGAGACATTTTTATCCACTGTATTTAACTTCACCACACTTTTCTTCACAGCAACGTTTAAAGGACCAGTATAATTAGAAATCAAAATGTTCTGAAAGTTCAAACACATTGAAAGGATCCAAATGAAATCTTTCAGCATTTCTGAGCCCAATGTTTTCATCTGCAGTATATTAGAATACATTGAAAAAGTGAAATACTTAATTTGTTGCTCCAACTTTCACCCATCTGCATTTTTGTTATGCTGCTTTGTGGAGGAAACCACTGATCCACTCAGGCTTAATTACCCACTTAATCATGGCCATCCTGAGCATCCTGTCTTAAAACAAATTTGTATAAATTTATCATAAATGTATTTATTATTAAATAAATAGAAAATAGAAGCAGAAATAATTATGTCTCTACAGACACCCTCCGTCCAAAGGGTTGGACTAGTCCTGTTTTAACAGGGAAAAATGGGATATTGGACAAAATGCTCACTTAATTATGGCCATCCTGAACATCCTGTCTTAAAACAAATTTGAATAAATTTATCATAAATGTATTTATTATTAAATAAATAGAAAATAGAAGCAGAAATAATTATGTCTCTACAGACACCCTCCATCCAAAGGGTTGGACTAGTCCTGTTTTAAGAGGGAGAAATGGAATATTGGACAAAATGCTCTGTCAGGACAGTGTTGTGGGGTGCAGAGATTGATGGATGTCACCTTGGCTGGTTTTAATTGCAGGGCAGGGTAAAATCCAAGCTTGAGAAAACCCCCTGAACAGTGGGATAAATGGGACGTAACTGGATTAAATGCCTGTATTGAAATAGATACATAAACAGGACCATGGCATGGGATAAAAAAACCCCAAACCAACAAACCCAGGTGTGGCTAGCACAGGTCTTTCCCATGAGAATCTTTCCTGTTTTATAAACAAAGATAAAGTTTGGATGTTATTAAAACAGTGTCTCGAGATTTGGACAGTTCAGGCCTGGCCAATCAGGCCTAGGGGGAGGTTTCTGACTGACCAATCTGAGTGACCTCTGAAAAATCTATATAAGTTGGAATTAAATAATAAAAGCTCTCCTTTTATGCTACGCTGAGAATCTGGGTCTTCTTTCTCTGCTAGCAGCTCAACAGCGACACCCAGGGATAGTTTAGGAGTTAAAACCAGCTGTAAACCTTTTGTGAAAGGCAGTTGGGATTAATCCACTCTGCTTTGTGGGAAAATTGAGTCAGGCTTTGTCATCCCAGCTGAAGTTAGGATTGGAGAAGAACTCCAGACCTTTAAATTTTCTTGTGCTGAATAACTCACAGAGCATAGCTGATAACAGGAATAGTGTGTGGGGAGGATGTTGGGGGTTTTTTTAACTTGAGGACTGTTTATTCTAGGTCTCTACTGCAGTCCTACCCCAGACTGGGCATTTTGACCACATCCTGACACTGTGTGAAAAAGAGAAACAAGGGGAAAGTACTCCCTTCTTTATATCTCTTGCCCTGCTCTCCTTGGGCAGGAAAATAGGGAAATACATTCTGGATGTCCTGGTGTGGACAACTGCAAGTGAGGCTGGACTACCCTGAGGAATAATCTGATGCTGATGATGTTGAAACAGAACCCCTGGAGATGCTTTTAATGTGAGAACAGCAAAAGAGTTCAGGAAGAAATTTGGTGGAGAGCCAAGATCCACACTCCAAACTCTGAGTGCTTCTGCTCTTGCAGGAGGAGATGAACAACAAAATCCCCTCCTTGAAGAATCACCATCTGTTTTCCAGTGGGTTTTTGTTTGACCTTTACTTTCAGTCCTTTGCTTGCAATCCTCACTTGTCCAAACAAGCGATGGGTTTGCTGCTCCCTGGGATTTCTGGGGAAGCTGAGCTCCACCTGGATCACGTTTTTCAGTCTCTTCAGGGAGCATAGAGTGCAGACCAGCAGTGGGAGGATGAATTCCTGGTGGGAGTGAAGCAGTGACCTCAATTGTGCCAATTTATAGCCTTGGAAAAGCTGCTTCAGGATGTGTGGCTCCATCTGGGCTGTGCAGGGTTAGGAGGCACAATTGATTGTCCTCCATCCAATGCCAAATCCACACTTCCCAGGCACAATAAAATCAAAAATTTCATGTTCTGCTCTACTAAGTCATTGTATTTTAATAATTTTTAGTGTTTTATGGGCTTCAGCAAGATATAATTATGTGCAATATCTTGTTTAGGAGACACCAGCAGGAACTTAACTCACATGATGTGACTTGGAAGTTTATAAACATATTAAACAACCAAGTGGACCTGCCTTTATTCAGAGTGGACTAGGACTTGATTTACTTTAATTTTCTTTCAGATTGAACTGAGAAGGTCTGAGTTGAACCCACTAAATTTGTGAATATGAACTGGTGGTCACAAAAATAATTAAATTAATCACAGGTACCAACCAAAGGTCTGAGCTGAAAGGCAGAATGTGCAGCCTGTGGAAGGAATTCCCAAGGTCTGGACTTCAATGGGTTAAGGAGTCCTATGTTTCCCAAATTTAAACACCCAGAGTACAAAATCCATGCAGAGACACTGAAATCTGGGTCATTTATTCTCGTGTTTATTCAAATTTTACCTAGAAGTAATAATGATTAATAGATTGTTTGATACATATTTCACCAGCGGTTCCTGAATTAATTCAACTTCTTATAACCACGGGGAATAATTGAACACCCTTGTTACTCATGTGTTCACAACCCTCCCATTGTTGTAACTGGGTCACTCCAGTGCTCAGATGAAATCAGGTTTTAAAAATAAGCCATATTCAAATGGGGGAAAAGGGAAATCGTGACATCAAACCTCGGCAGAAAGTGCTTGTTAACAATTCAATAAACAGCCTGCGTCTCATGCTGTTACCCAGCACTTGGATAAGGATGTAGAAATTAATTTTTAGGTCACAATTCTGTTCTTCTAGCACAGGATTCCCCGTCCAGCAGGGAAATTTGAAATTAAGGGGGCAAAAAACATCATCCCATTTCTGCAGTCTATTCCCATGCATCCACAGCTATTGTATTAGGGGAGGTAGAGGGAAGAGTTCTACCAATTCCACTTTGTTTTGAGTAACTTTTATCTTAAATTTTGTTGTCTGACTCCACTACCAGGGACAGCAGAAAGTCCCATGCTCTGTCTGCTGGATTACGAAGTAATTTGGCCTTTTTTTCTGTTTTTAATTTTGTTGAAAACAAGACCCCATTTGGTTATCCCACCCTCTTCATGCTTTTGTCACCTTCAAGTCCTCCACGTCCCCAGATTTCTTCTCTCCAGGCTGAAGAGTCTCTGCATCCTCTTCAGTCCCTCCTCTAAAGGCAGATGCTCCACATTCCTGATTATTTTACTTTATCTGGACATTCTCTTATCTCAATTGGGTTTGAGAGGCAGAGAACAAACTACACAGAAAACCTCATATATGAGGGCATAAAAATTCTGTGTAACAACAAAATCAAAATCCCTCCCTCTGTCTTATTTCCAAAAACATCCTTGGTGATCCCCAGCTTTTTGCCAGCATTTTTGGCTGTTGTGGCACACAAAGCTTGGAATTTCAGGGTACTTCCAACGACAATTCCAGGATGTCTTTCCTGAATTCTCATGGACACTTTGGAGGACAGGAGGGTGCAGGTATGGTTTAAATTGAATTTCCATGGACACATAATATTTGTTTTTCCTCATCTAGACCAGGTTATTTAGGGATGCATCCAACCTGGGCTCAACAGCCACTTTCCTGTTCATTTAATTCAAACCCCTGTGAGATCCTTCTGGAGCTCCACCTTGGAATTCCACCCCACTCTTCTGTATCCTGAAAAGTGGCCATTCAGTCCCTCTTTCCCTTTTAAACAGAATTTCTTCTCCAATCCTGTAACATGTTATATTTTTTAGTGCTCCATTTTGAAGGAATTTCTGAAGAGATTTTGGCTTTTTGGAAATCCATTTTTTTCCCCTGCTGGATTTCCAGCAAACTCTTGCTATTCCTGAACTGCAGCTCATCTGCCTTTACAGACCCACTTTGGCTCTTTCCCAATAATCCATATTTGCCATAAACTCATTCTTTCCTATGGAATACTGATTTTCCAGGGAGCCACACAGTAATTTCCCAGATATAAAGAGTCAAATGTTTATTATCCCACCTTTTGTAGGTGGGGATTACATCAGCTGTTTCAACCCCTGGGAAATGTGGTTATTTCTAATGTGAAGTTTTACATCTTGGCCAAAATTTTATGAGTTCCTTCAGCATTCCAGTCCAGGCAATACTTTGGTATTGAACTGATTTGTTTAATTTGTGTGTAACAGGGACTTGTAGGTGAGAAAGTGGGATTGATACAGACAGTTTTGCTATGAAGGCAAGAAGTTCTTTAAGGGGAGGTTTAGGTTGGATATTAGGAAAAGGTTGTTCATCCAGAGGATGGTTGGGCACCGAAGAGGCTCCCAGGGAAGGGGAGAGTGTTTGGAAAACCCTCTCAGGCACAGGGTGGGATTGTTGGAATGTCCTGAGCAAGGCCAGGAATTGGACTCTGATCTTTGTGAGTCCTTTCCAACTCAGGATATTCCAAAAATTCCATGATTTTTCAATATTTTCTGGCTGCCCAGCAAGCTCAAGTGCAGCCAGACACTGTTCTTAAACTCAACACCAAACTTTGGTAGACAATCATAAAACTAATTATAAATTCTTTTAGAGCCAACATGGGTCTTTCTATATTTCATTTCAGCACCCAACAGTTGCAAATAAAAATAAATTCTTACAGGCATGGAAATCTTTACGGAATTAGGCTGAATTTAGCAATTTTAGCATTGCGAGCTATTAATGTGGGAATATATTTTAAATGTCAGCATATTTCCCCTATACATTTTCTAAACAAAATGTTCCATTTTGGAAATGCCAAACCCCTTTGTTTTGACATTTTTCTGAGTTAAACCTTTTCACCCTTAATTTCAAAATAGCAGTTTTTAATTTTGAAAAATTTGCCTCGGTATAAAATAAATGGTTGATTTTTTTTATAGATGGACTAACTTTAAAAAGCACTTCTGAGTCAAAGGGAAGAGTTTAGCTCTATCTCAGGTGCTGTTTTACCTTTATTTCTTCCTCCTTAGGAGAAAGAAGAGGTAATGGGGGGGGAATTATTTTTCTACACTGATTTTTGTTTCCATTCTCAGGTGCATCTGCTCTACCTGCGAGGCACAGGTAGCAGATTTTGAGAGAAGTCCCCCTGAAAAACTCATGCAATGTAATAATCACAGAATCTCAGAACATTTTGGATTGCAAAGGACTAAAAAATCATCCAGTTCCACCCTCCTGCCATGGGCAGGGACGTTTTCCACTATCCCAGGTTGCTCCAAGTCCCACCCAGCCTGGCCTTGGACACTTCCAGGGATGGAGCAGCCACAGCTTCTCTGGATAACCTGTGCCAGAGCTTCACCTCCTGGGGTGACCTAATCCTGCTGGATGTAACCTTTGCACCTTTCCAAGAGGAGAGTTATTCCCAAAAGCCTAATCAGTGGCTCATTATAACCCCAGGATTCTATACATTAATTACAGGAGAAGCAGGGATGGCTGGAGGAGCTGCCAGAATCCTCCCTCCCCATTTCTGGACTTTTGTCAGTGCAGAGAAACTGCTGGGAGCTGAAGTAATTCCCATCGCGAAGCCAAACCCCCCTCTTAATTTCCTCCCTGTGAATCATTCCTATGACGATTGTTAATTACCAGGTTAATTACCTGCCGACGTGCACAGGTGACAACAACCTCTCCTCTTACATCATCCCACAAACCCGTTTCCTGTTCCTCTGCTCCCATCGGCTCCTGCCAGAGTGGGACACCTGCTAATTGGCAGCGTCTCTCTAATTGTATTTTAACAATCGCAAGCCTCCCACTCCCACCTCACTTCCAAAGGCATCCTGCAGCTGTGCCAGCTCCTTTTCCGGGGGGATGGACCCTGAATCCAAACCTTCTCCGTGGCGGTGAGTCAGAGAACAGGAAGGGCTGGCAGGAGAAAGGGCTGATTTGCTTCTCTTTGCCTTCAGCGAAGGGACAAAACAGTGAAGGAATTGCTGAAAGATGTAATTACAGGAGTGTGCTCGGCAGGGAGAGGTGGTTTTGTTTGGATGTTTTGCTGGAAAGCACACGCTTTGGAAGTGCAAACCTCAGGTAATCCCTGATGGAATTAACTTCCTGCAATGTTTTCAGGAGGGAAACAGCAGAACAGTTGGAAAGGCAGGCAGACAAGCCCAGGGCTGGGTTTTTGTCGCCTGAGTTCAGATCTCAGCTCCCCACCCTCATGTCCTTTATTTAAATAATGAAAGAGATTTGAGATTGTTCAGCCTGGAGAAGAAAAGGCTCCAGTGAGACCTTAGAGACCTTTCCAGTCTCTTTGCAGGCTCCAGGACAGCTGGAGAGGGACTATGGACAAGGGTCTGGAGTGCCAGAACACAGGGAATGACTTCCCACTGCCAGAGGGCAGGACATATTAGGGATAAATCCTTCCCTGTGACTGGAATTGCACAGGTTTCCCAGAAAAACTGTGGCTGCCCCATCCCTGGAAGTGTCCAAGGCCAGGTTGGATGGGGCTTGGAGCAACCTGGGGTAGTGGAAGGTGTCCCTGCCCATGGCAGGGAGTTGGAATTGGATTCCTTTCAATCCAAACCATTCTGGGATTAAATGAAGAACCTCCAGAGAGCCTCATCTGAGTGTAGGACATTGTTTGTCTCACCTTGTGCAGGTGTAGAGTGGAGATTATGTCCCAAACTCCCAACAATCTCATTGCCTTTCTCTCCAGAGGTGGAGCAAGGAGCCTCCAGGGACTTATTCCAGCTGGAATCACATTTGTCAGAAATACTCACCCTAGATCAGACAGTCATAGAGATAGAATCACAGATTTATAGAATATCCTGAGCTGGGAGGCACCCACAAGGATCATCAAATTCCCATTCCTTTTCCTGAACAGCACCAGAAAAACCCACTGTTGGTTTCCTGAAAAACCCTTCCTGGAGCTCAGGACCAATGTGGATATTCTGATATCAAATCAGGGTAGTGAAGGAATGACCCATCTCACACCTCTTTCTACTCTCCTTTCGAGCCACACAATTCACTGAAATTAGGAGTATTTTAATAAATCTTCCTCCTGACAGATTATATTGAAATTATCTGCTGGCTGTATCATTTATCAGGGAAGAACACAGGAACAGGAAGAAAGAACAAATGGAATACAAGGCAGTAAAACCACGTCAGGTGCTAATGAATAGTTTCATTTCGTTTGGATTTCATAAAGAAAAAGCAAACAGAGAAAGTTTTTCTTTGAAGTGCCTGATAGTTTAGCTTTTTCCGAGGGATTTAATTAAAAGTTATGCCAATTATTTTACCTTAATTTTTAAATTAGCCCTTGTCCTTTCCCTTGAAAAAATGAAGGGAACCGAAAGAAGTAGCATTGGCAAAGCATCATAAAAATCACTTTCATTCCAGTTTTTTTTTCCTTGTGTTTCCACAGTAAAAAGATGGGAAGTGTGAAGTTAACAAGTGAGGAATCCAGCCTCTCAAAGAGAAGTGAAAATGCTCGTCTTCTGAAAAGTCAAAACAAGCTGCAAAATTCTTCATTAAATTGCTGGTTGGGATGTTTTTCACAACCAAATTGAAAATGCCACTGAAACGGGTGTGATTTATCTGAGTGTTTACATTACAATGGAATTTGCTTTTTTGTTTTTTTTTTTAAATGATGACAAGAATTCCTTCCATGGTTTTCCATTAGCAAGTGTAATACTAAAGATTAAATTCTCCTGAAATCCAGGAGTGGGAGTGGGACAGTCTGCTCTGGAGAAGATTTTGCACATTGAAGAGGGAATTATGAGGCATTCCTCAATTTACACCATCTGCAGAATGTGGTTGCTTCTCATACGCTGCTGACAAAATAAGACTTGCTATAAATCTGGAAGGAGATAAAACGGTATAAAAAAATTACCTTTTTTATTTTTTTCTACAGGAAATTGGAAGGGAGAAAAGCAGCCAAAACCAGACATGTGTTAGACAAAAAATAGATATTTCAGTCAGATGTTGAGGGGAAAAATAAGTCTCTCAGTAGAGTTATGTCACCTCAATGTTGTGTGATACCTCCGAACCTGGATTTAAGCACAGGTTCTCAAAATGGCCAAGATAACGATGAGTCTAAAAAAAATTTGTTTTTAAATTTTAAAATTATCTGTTCTCTTCATTTTGTTGCTGAGATAGAAATGGAGATGGAGCGAAGAGAGAAATAACATTATGTTACACACCCAAGCTCCATCTGACGGTAACTGAAAGGATTTCAATTACGGGAAATCGGGAGGAATTTCTCCATGGAAAGGGTTGTCAAGGATTGGAATGAGCTGCCCAGGGAGGTTTGGAGTCCCCATGCCTGGATGTGTCCAAGGAAGGCCTGGATGTGGCACTCAGTGCTCTGGGCTGGTGACAAGGTGGGGATTGTGCACAGGTTGGACTCGATGACCTTGGAGATGTTTTCCAACCTCAGTGATTCCACAATTCTGTGAATTTCCACATTATCCATCGAGAAAGGCTTTTAGCAGAGAAGTGAATTCAGCTGAGGAGACAGTTTAGCCTTAATAATTTTTAATCATTAATAATTTGGCTTTGTGTTCTACATTTTTTGTTGAACAAAATTATTTGAATCACTGAGTGGCTGAGAAACAACTGTGAGACTTGGGAATCACTGCAAGAGCCTGGAATGACAGGAAAAGGGGGAATGGCTTCCCACTGAGAGAAGGTTTAGATTGGATATTGGGGAGAAATTCCTCCCTGGGAGGGTGGAGAAGCCCTGGAATGGAATTCCCGGAGAAGCTGTGGCTTCCCCATCCCTGGAAGTGTCCAAGGCCAGGTTGGATGGGACTTGGATCAACCTGGCTAAAGCTGGTTTGAGTCACCTGACACACAAGGAATCCCTCACACAATTATCTAGATGATCACAAACACAATCCAGAGGTGCTGCCTTTCCCCTCCAGATCCCTGAAGTTTCCATATTCAGTTCTCTGCTCCAATTCTAAAGGCTGAAAAGAAAACCAGCATAATTTTGATTATTCTCGTTTCCTTTCTGAGGAAACTCCTTCTTCCAGACCTGCTCCAGCATTGCCACTGCAATGTTAATGCTGAAAAAAACCATATAATTGGCATTTTTTATTGATAACAAGTTATCTGACAGAGCCTTTTGGGTGGAATATTTATCAGAGACATGAGGTAGCCATGCTGCAGATTATCAACTGCAGCTCCACAGGGATAAACTGGGCAGCTGAGCTAAGGGATTTTCTGGGGTAAAGAATCACAAAATCATGGAGTTGTTTAGGTTGGGAAAGAACTCCAAGAGCATCAAATCCAACCATTCCCCAGCCCTGCCAGCTCCACCACTAATCCATGTCCCCAAGTGTCACATCTACACTGCTTTTAACACCTCCAGGATGATGATTGGACCTTTTTCCTGGGCTTGATCCCAATCCAGTCAAATCCAAGCATTATTAGCAGACCTGGAGCTTGAACTGGTGTCTTGGCGCCATTTGGGACATCCTATAAAAGCTGAGAGCAAAAAATGCTCAATTCAAGAGCCTTTGGAACACAAAAAGGGAATTCTGCTGCTATTTCTGCTTTGCTTTTCTTCTTGGTGTTAAGTTCCTGGAGCCTTCAGTTCAGACCTCCACAGAACTGGAAATGAGGGAAAAAGAAGAGTTTTTTCCTCCTTCTTTCTCATGTTTCAAAAGCTGCTAAAGGTACTTATTTCTTCAAAATATGGAACCACACTTTGGTATTTTATCAGAACATGTTGGCTGGAGCTGTAATTCATTCAGATAAATCCATTTGCAATGGAAAATGAGATCCACAAGTGAGAAAAAATTCTCCTGCTTTATCCTGGTTGTTGGGAAGTTTCAGGAGAGTTTCTGCATTCTCCATTGAATGTCAATGCGTAACTTTGGAAAAATCACAAAATAGTTCTTCATCTTTGTTGCTTATCATTAAAATAGGGATAAAAACTTTCATTTTTCCATATGTTTTATCTGACTTCTTTTCCTCCTTTGTAAATGCTTGGACATACTGACAATCTCTGATTAAATATGTATTAATAAATGGAAAATGTTCATAATTTTTGATTTTCCTTGCAGTGTTCCAGCTGTGTTTTTAATTTTATAATGGTCAAAAAGCAGCACTGCACTGATTTCCAGTTCAGTTTTGAAGAGACATAAAGGATTGTGATGGTCACTGATATCTAATAAGGGTTGTGCTCACTCAAACCCAACTTTTAGAAGAAAATTGGTAGAAGAAAATCATCTAATTTGGAAATTCTGCCTCCTTGATAGATCCAGGTGACCTGTGAGGAAATGGAAATCTGTATCTTTGCTCACATGTGCAAAAAACTTGCTTAAGTTTATTTCCCGAGGAAATCAGGTTGGAAAAGCATCTCTTGAAGTGTCATTTAACCTTCAGTCACTGATCTTGAGAATTCAGGAGACAGGAATTTCACTGGAGAATCACTGAGATTCTTTAATGATGCCTAAAGTTCATTATTGGGGATTTTTTTTGTCATTGACCAGGTTGCAGAAAGAGGTCTTGTATATATTGGAATTGATGGTGGAGATCAGAGAGAAGCTAAAGTTAAAAGAAAAGAAGAATCAGTTCAAAGCAACCTGTGCTGGAGGTGAAATATCCTGTCAGCTCTGTAAATGAGATCCATGAAAACAATAAAAATACCAATCTTTACGTTCTGGGGGGTTCTGGGTAATCAGGAAATCCATCTCAGGAGCTGCTTCCTCATCTCCTGCTGTCTTTTTCCACATAAAAACTCATATTTCTCTTGGCTGGGGTTGCATCCTGCCCAGCATTCCTATGCCAGGAATGAAACCTCAGAATATTTTCTCTTCTCTCTGCTAATGAATTGCAGTTTGGCTAATTGGTCTTGTTTGTTGGATGGTAGGGGAGGTTTGTTTGAAGATTTTGTTGGCTACATCCTTTTAAAAAAATTGTTTTCCAGGTTTTTTGGATGTGATTCTGTGTTTGGTTCTTTTTTTTTTTTTTGCTGTTATTCAGGTTTTGGCATTTCCTTCTCACGTGGATTTAGTGTCTGCACTCAACAAGCTCACTCTCCCATGAGTTATTTTCCTGTTATATTGCTTAGGAAACCAAGGACTGGGGAATAGAATGTAGGAAAAGCGAGAAAAACATTAGAATGTGACATGAATAAACATAACTCCACATCTACACTGGCTGAGAGAAAGAAATTGCAAGTCCAACTGCAGCCTCGGTTGGGAGAAAGCAGAAATATCACCCCATGACTAAGGAAACCATCAGATGTCCAGAAAATGTGAACATTTCTACTGGATATTGGGGAGAAATTCTTCCCTGTGAGGGTGGTGAGGAGCTGGAATGGAATTCCCAGAGAAGCTGTGGCTGCTCCATCCCTGGAAATGTCCAAGGCCAGGTTGGATGGAGCTTGGAGCAACCTGGGACAGTGGAAGGTGTCCCTGCCCGTGGCAGGGGGATGGAATGAGATGATTTTTCAGGTCCCTTCCAACCCAAACCATTCTGTGATTCTAGGGAACTAAAGAGGAAGGGATTAATTAGAAGGAGCACAGATCACAGAATCATGGACAGGCTTGGGTTGGAAGGAACCTTAAAGATCTCCCAATTCCAACACCTTCACCATGGGCAGGGATTCACCCACCAGACCAGGTTTCTCAGACTGGATATTCATACTCTGACTGCTGGCCTTTAGCAAAGTACTATCTTTACGAGGCACTTCATTATTTAAGGACTATTTCCAGCCCTTTATCCTTCAGATCAGAAATCTGGAACCGGTCACCACAGAGAAAAAGAGGGTGTGGATGTCCAGAAGCAATAAATTCATTAATTCCTGAGGGGTTTTTTTTTGCCAAGGTTTTGTTTTACTGTCAGACCAGTTGAGTTGTGAATTGATGCCCAGGGGAATTTTCTTTGCCACTACTTGAAAGCAATGTGGGCCACTGATAATTAGAATCATCATTTGATGGTGCTGGGTTTTCCCAGGTTTTCTCAGCTGTTTTCCTCCAAGGAAAGAGGTTGAGACATAGGAGGGATTTAATGTCAGATCTGTAACATGGCCCACTGTGGGGACAGAGAGGGGTGATGCCTTGTCACCCCTCACCAGGAATTCCAGCTGCTTTAGAGGATGACATTTCCCTTTTTTCTGGCTCACCCCACTTCCTCTCATTCCTGATGCGTTTGCAACCAGCTTTAAATCCAGCAGTTCATCCAAGGACACTTTCCTCTTACGGATTCTCCAGGAGAAGGAACTCTCAGACAATTATGTTGACGTTTGTGCTGAGAAACAACCTCTCCTCACCCTTTTCCCATGGCGCTTCTGTTCACATTTGAGCATTCCCAGGAGTGGATTGATTCAAAAAAGTGCACTTGGAGGAAATAAAGGAGGGGTCAAGACCTGTTGTGAGGAGTGGGACCCACTGTGCTTTGCCTGGGGTTATAGAGGCTGAGTATAAGATTATTTCTAGAAATTGTTCTGTACTGAGGGAACAAATTGTTGTGTAAAAGTTCAAAGAAGACATGTTGGCTGTTAGGACTAAGATACAGAAGATTTTTTTGCCTCAGCAGAGCACTACACCCTTGCCTTTTGGTGGCTTTAGGATATTTCCAGAACACAATTTCACCTTTCTTTGTCTCACAGACAAAAGGTTCCTGACACTGCCTGGGCATGAGAACTGTGCAGGGATAAAAACAGCCAATTCAGTCATTTTTAGAGAATCCAGAGATAAGTTTTGCAACTCAAAAGTGTGCATTAATATGCAGGCATTTTGTGCATATTAATATATGCTGGCAGTGCAAGAAAATCCTCTTGAAAACATCATCAGCAGAACCTTCACATTTGTGCCCCACAGTGCAAGAAACTCCCAGATCTAATCAGTGTTCACATCCTTGGGAAGCAAACCTAAGGGAAAGAAAAGGATGGAATAATTTGAAAAAGATTTGTCCACTGTCTTGGACAGCAGCTTGAGCTTGAAACCAGCCAAACTCCATTTCTTGCCAGGAGCAGCTTGTGTAAGTCAAAATCAATATTTATTAATTCAGGGTTCACCATACAACTCCAATGCATTGATCATTGAATTTTTACAACATTTTTACAACTCCGATGAGTTGGTCTGCTGGCACTGGGCCTGAGCAGGGCTTGACTTGGAGCTGACATCCCTATTTGCTTTGCAGTATTATCTTCTATTTCCTCGACCACATGAGTAAAACTCTTCTTTGGAGGCAAGATGAGTTAACTCTGCAATTCAAGCTAGAAATAAACCGACAAATTTTGGTTTTTTTGTGTTTTTCATTTAATTTTTTTTTTAAATCAGTGAAGGAACCATGAATGTGGTAATTATCACTAGAAATCCTGTGGGCAATGACAAGAAATCCATCCGATCAGCTTTATGGATTAACTGATTCGCCTAACCTTGTATGACATTTCTCTTGGAGAACCCTGGATGGGAGACCCAAAATGCATTGGCAATTCACTGCCAAAATTGCTCCAAAGACATTTCTGCAGAAGGCACTGTAGTCTTCTAAAAGTCCTGAGTGTCACAGTCAGATTTAGTCCCATGGATTTGTTAGACAAGGGGACAAGATGGGAAAAAGTTACTTCAGAATTAAAGACATAAATCCCTGATTCCACAGCCTAAACAAACAGTGTTTTTATCTTGTTACAGCATCCTTACCAAATGTTTCCATAGGACACTGCCATTGTGTGACAAAAAAAAAAAAGGAAAAAAGGAATGGAGTGGATGCAATAAAATGGGTGATTGACACTGGAAAATCCTACAGGCTTGGTAATATTTCACCTCAGCTCCTGAAAAACAGTGGAAAACACAGGAAGATAATCAGCTAAAGTCACCTGGTCTTCCCTCCTTTGGTCAAGAACTGGTACTCAGCACATCCATCTGCTTTGGTGGGCTCAGCATTCCTGATATTCCTAACATTTCCTGCTATTTGTTCCATAAGAAGTCGCACTGGTTTAGTAATTCCTCATTATTTTTGTGTTATTAATTGTCACATTGGGGAACTGCCGCTGAGGAATTCCGAGTTTCACCTCCAAAGGAGCTCCAATCTCAAACTTCTGGCCTGCTCCAGGTCTCAGGTCTACCCCTGCTCTCCTGGATTCTTCACAAATTCCTATAAATCAGTTCTTGGCAATGGACACAGGGGGAAGAACACTGCGTTTCCTCAGTAATTCAGGACATCCCTCAGATGTTAACGATGATGTTCATTAGCATAGGATTAATGAGTAGGACTAACTTTTATAATAAAGAAAGGAGAAAAAAAAATCTAAGACTGAATTCCCAACACGGTTTAATTTCCTACCCCTCTTCCCACAAATGGTCTTTGAATATCCAAACTTCATAGGGCGGAGTAACTGCTTGCAAAAAATTTTTGGGAATTACTTGAAAGATCCCACTGACTCACCAGCCATCCCAGGCTGCTCTGCCAAAGAAAGACCTGTAAGAGTTGAAGGATGGTTTAAATCTGGACAAATTTTTCAGGATCTGATGTTTCCCCAGGCCCTCTCAAGTGATAATTCAGTAAAATTTCATTAAGACTCCTGTATAAAAAGCAGAACAAGAGAAGAAAATTCCTTTTCAAGCAAACGTAGATAACAGTAACAACTACAACACTCCATCACTGTGGATGATTCCATGACCATTGTGATGCTGAAGAATGAACTCCAGTGATGCTTCGAAAAGATCTGGGTTAGGATGGCAAAATTTTGGGCAATTCATTGATGCTGAAGGAAACTCTCACATAGAAGAGTGGAATTCTGAACTACAGAGAGCTTCACAAAGTCATCTCCACCTCCAAAGAGGAGCTTTTCAGATGCTTCCACCTTAGCAAAAAGAAATTTTGGAAACTTCTAACTTTGTGAAGTGACACAGGATGATCCCTAGTGATGTGACTGAAAGGTGATGCCAACAAATTTCCTTCTCCCATTTTATCTCCTTGGCTATCTGGGGATAAATCTCCATTGTTTTTGCCTTTGCTGTTAGAGCCATGTATCAACTGTGGTCAAAACAATTGGGATAAAGGGAGTGTTTCTCTTGTGGATGTCTTCAAAATGCCTTATTTTATCCGAATATTTCACCATTTTAATTCATATGCTTGAAATGACCGTGTTTATGAGCAGAATTCCCTAAAGCATTGTGCACCTGTGAGTGTGAGATGTAGGGAAAATCAAGGAACATCTTGCTATTATGTACAGTGGGACCCAGGAGAGTGAAAGAAAATGGCCTGAAATTAAAAATATGCTCACTTGAATCATTTTCTAAAAGATTACTTATGCTGTTAAGTCCTTATCCAATCAATACATCACTGGCTTCAGTTTAAATGATGACATTCTTTTTCTTATATGTTTTTAAGTCTAATTAAAAGGAATTAGTCACGAGAGTGACAAATTTGAAGCTCACCACAGAATTACTTCATGTGGCATTTATTGGATGTCAAACCCAGGCAGAGTTTGAACCAAACTGGCAAATTCAGCAAAAGTTGTATCTTGGCATCAAAATTCTTTCTCAAAATTAAGTCATTTGTTATTAGGGGGGAGTGTTTTTTTTTACTCAAATAACTTCTTTTCCTGTACTTTCTTTTTTGTTAGGACGGGCGAGTACAGAAATTGTATAATAGTGAGTAATAAAATCCGTCATTCTCGTGAGTAATGCTTTGTAATTAGATGAAATAAAAGTAAAGTAAGTTGAATTGTGTGGAGTGCAGGGCTGGGGGTGGAGTGCTGCACTCAAAGGGTTTTGTATTAATAATGATGCTGAACTTTCAGCGCTGGAAGGTTCTGTTGGAATTAACATCAAAAGCTGCGCAGGTTTATCTGTACTTTGGGTTCCAAATGCTGCCACAGTGACAGAAATTTGTCACACGGGGAGAATTGGGATGAACTCTGATCTTTCAGCACTGCAAACCACAGGCATGAAATCTCTGGGAAGAAAACCCCTGAAAGTCTGACTGCTTTTTCAATCCAGCCCTTCCATGGCTGAATTCTCCTCTCAAATGAATACCAGGTCATGCTCTGCCACAGGAACCCTTGGAATTATGATTTCCTTCTCCCAGAATCGACCTTGCTCATCCCATTGTGTTTCTTTTGCCACAGAAACATTAAAATGACAAATCATTTGAATTAAAGATTTTATTTTTTTCCCCCAAGTTCATAGAATCATTAAGGTTGGAAAAGACATCCAAGACCAAGTCCAACCTCCAGTTGAATTTCCACCATGTCCCCTCAAGCACACCACAATGTGCCAGGTCAACCTGGATTTTGAACACTTCCAGGGATGGGGACTCCACCTCTTCCCTGGGCAGCTGGGAAATGTTTAGTCACTCTTTCAGTGGAGAAATTGTTTATATTATCCAACCTGAACCTCCCCTGGTGTAACTTGAGGCCATTTCTCCTTGTCCCATCTGTTACCTAGGAGAAGAGGTCGACCCACAACCTCTTTTCAGGGAATTTTGGACAGCCAGAAGATCCCCTTTGAGCCTCCTTTTCTCCAGGCTGAGCCTTTCCAGCTCCCTCAGCTGCTATTGGTGCTCCAGACCCTTTCCCAGCTCTGTTCCCTTCTCTGTCCAGCCCCTCAGTGTCTTTCTTGTCATGAGGTCCCAAAACCAACCCCAGGATTGGAGGTGCCTCACCAGTCCCCAATATTGGGATTTCATGAACTTTCATCAAGTCCTGAGCTGTGTTTCTCAAAGCCAGGACCACTTTTCCCCTCATTATGTTGGTCCTTTGCTGGATTTATCCAGAGCTGGGAGTTTTATCCGCTGTGCCCTCTCCACCTCTGGAGCAGATGGCTCTGACAGGGCTGTTCCAGAGCTGGGGATTTGGGAAAATGGATATTTCCCAGCCTTGGGCAGTGAGATGGAGAATCTGCCCCAGAACTGGGAGTGCTGGGAGCCACCTGCAGCTGCTCAGTGTAATTAGCATTCTCATTAACCAGCATTTAATGGGCTTGCTAATTGCCAGCTGGTAATGAAGTGCATGAGAGTGTAAGATTTGCTGAGCAGCTTCTGTGATGTGGAAACTTCTGTTTTCATGGAAATACAGATGATTTTTGCTTTTTTTCCTCATTTAGAAGATGTCTTTCAAAAGGACCAAGGAATGGTAAATCCTGATTTTCAGCTAACTCTCCTATTTCTGTCTCAGAGATTCCAGGGAATAGTGAATCCACTATCTCTACTTTGAAATGACTCTTAGTGTAATTACAACCACTTTTGGAAATAGTTATTTAAAGGCTAAATTCAACTTACAGCTCTTTGATTCAGGAATAACTTTTGCACAACTCAGAATTATAAAGCTTTTCCTCATTGATATCGCAGATATTCTGTTAAATGCAGAAAAACTACACAAGGAATGTCCTTATCCACTCGAATTAACTGATGTGATTTTGCACCTTAAAGTTCATACAGTTCCCCAAATCCCATCTAATCCCACTCTCCTTCAACCCATTTTCCCTTGTGATAAAAACATTGAGCAATATTTGCTCAGAATCTTCTCTTAAGCTGATAGCAATGAAGATAAAAATCACTGCAAATCCTTCCCTTCCCATTTAAATTAGAATTTGCTGGACTGAGACAGGTTTTAATTGATGTAGGATGTGTCTTTTTGTTTCTTTATCTGGCAGCAGCTTCAGTCTGGAAGGTACCTGGTTAGAATCCAGTGGAACCAAAGTAGGTTTTATCATCATGACTTTCTTTATCACCCAGACACGAAATCTCCTTGAACAGATAAGAGGTTTCTTTGATGAGCCCTACTTTTCAGGGAACAAAGTCATCTGCTGCTGGAGAGATATTTTTAACTTTGAATTTTCTATTTTGATGACCTCTGAGTTAACAGGAATTTTGCTTGTTGAGAGATTAGACTTTTCAGTCCAGAATTTACCATGTAGAGTTATAGAATATCTTGAGTTGGAAAGAATCCACCAGGATTTGATGAAATGTCCACGGGTCCTCATTCCTTTGGAAGGTCTCCAGTTTCTGAAAATGTGTTAAGAGGAATTCAATCCCAAAACAGCTTCTAAAACTTTTAAATTTTTTTTGGAAAATCAACTTGCATGCTGCTGTAATTCTCTGATATTTCATTGCAACACCTGTGGCCTCAGTTGGTAAAAATTTTTGTGGAATAACCTGGTCTAAGAAGGTGTCCCTGCCTGTGGCAGAGGATTGGAATGAGATGATCTTTAAAATCCCTTCCAACTAAAACCACTCCATGAATCTGTAAATCCTTATAGCTTAAACCTTTTGGATATTTACTGCCATAATGAGATGCACTAATCCAGGTGCATTGGGAATATTGCAACACTCAGCCGATGGATTCTGACTACAAACCTGGGGTTCACAAATGACAGGAGAATTTTGGTGCCTCCAGGTGTTACAACCCTTCTTCCTCCACATAAAGCAATTTACAGCTCAATTTTGTCAGCCCAAATGTGTGTTTAGGCAGTGTTCTCAAACAGTGGCTCCCCCATCACGCCCAATAAAATGTAAAAGATAAAAATACACTGTTATTTCCGCGATATGTTCTCTGCAGCCAGAACACTGCAATGTTCCCTGGAAAATCAGGAGAAAGGGGTTATTTTCTCCTTCCTCATCCCCACGATGCAGAAGGCAGAGAGAAGGTTGACTGCTGTGCCACTTCCAACCCCGTTTCTTTTCCGCGTGCGCGGAGAGGTGCAATTTTCTTATTGGCACAGCAAAGTGCTGAACTACTTAATCTGTTTGTCCTTTCTGCAGCAGCACCTCCGCTTGGTAAATAACCCGGGGATGGGAGCAATCAGAGTAGTGAGGCAAAGCAAAGATATTACGAACTTGTTGAAATGTATGAGGGATCTAAAATGTGAGACGGAGAGGAAAAGGGAAGAAAGAACATCCCAGGGGCGCGTTTCAGCGCTCGGGAGGCATCAGGTTGAATAAGTTACAAATAAGCTGTCATCTTAAAACGTACCAGACACTGACGCAAGTGGAAAGTTAAAACAACAGCTCTTTGAGCATTGCAGGCAGCAGCTTTTGGTGTTTTAGTGCAGTTCTGGAAATTGAATTGTGTATTGTGCATTGGCAGTGAATTTTCTTTGTGGATTTTTTTTTAGCTCTTGCTGGTTTCTGTTCTGACTAAACTGGGAGTACTGGCTGGAATAAATTTCCAGAACTTTGTCACCGGTAGATTTGTGGCCCAGGAATGTCAGCTTAACTTGTGGTGACCATCACGCTGTTAGCACACTAGCAAATATGGATATATTCCAAGCTTTGAAAAGAGAGAGTTGAGCTATAGGTTGTAGGAGTGATTGTTTCTCCTTCCCTGGAATTGTTCAAGGGGTTGGATGTGGTTTGGAGCAACCTGGGATAGTGGAAGGTGTCTCTGCCCATGGCAGGGGGTTGGAAAAGGATGATCTTTCAGGTCCCTTCCAACCCAAACCATTCTCTGATTCTTTGATTCTCTGATTCTATCATAAGCCCAGGTTTAACATTTTCCTTATATGCCTATTTTTCCAAATTTCCAGTCTTCAGAAAAAAGTTCCTCCTAAGTTTGCATGCAAATACAGAGACATAAATCAGATTTAATCTAAAGCTTTTAAATGCTGTCCTCTCTCAGCTATTTTCAGGATTTGGCCAAGAGCTGAGTTTATATCTTGGCTTGCTCAGGAGCACAGAGCTCAGTGTGCTCCAAACCCTTATGCTCCAATCCGTAACACCAGAGAGTTTGTCTGTGTAGGAGAACCCTTGCTCAAATTTAGGAACAAGTTTAGAAACCTGAAATTGGATGTAGAGGGAATGAGCATTCATGGTTTCAAGATTCTCTTCACTGAATGTAGAATTACTGAACCCTGGAATGGGAAAAACGGAAGAGATTGGATTATTTCCAGATTTATAATGTGTGATCAGAAGGTCGAGGGACCCCTCCTGGAATTCTGTCTCCATCTCTGGGAACCTTGATATCATAAGGATGTGGAGCTGCTGGAGCAATTCCAGAGGAGGCCACAGAGATGCTCCAAGGGCTGGAGCCCCTCTGCTCTGGAGCCAGGCTGGGAGGGATGGGGGTGTCCAGCCTGGAGAAAAGAAGGCTCCAGGGAGACCTAAGAGTCCCTTCCAGTACCTAAAGGGACTCCAGAAGAGCTGGAGAGGGACTTTGGACAAGGGATGAAGTGACAGGACACAGGGAATGGCTTTAAACTGACAGAAGGAATGGTTAGATCGGATACTGGGAGGAAATTCCTTATTGTGAGGGTGCTGAGGCCCTGGCACAGGTTTCCCAGAGAAGCTGTGGCTGCTCCATCCCTGGAAGTGTTCAAGGCCAAGTTGGACAGGGCTTGGAGCAGCCTGGGATAGTGGAAGTTGTCCCTGCCCATGGCAGGGGGTTGGAATGAGATGATCTTTCATGTCCCTTCCAACCCAAACCATTCCATGTCTCTAAGACTGTGGTTGGTGCCACAAGTTTGCCCTGCAGAAGAAAGTTGTGAAAAGTCCTCCTCATGGTGAAGTGAGTGAATGTTGGGGTAAATTTCCCAGGAATTTCACTCTCTGTGAATAGAACTCTCGGAGATCAGTTTAGAGTGATTTTTCCAGGAATGAGGAAAGCCATGTAAACAAGCAAAAACTGACTAGAACCTTCATAAATTTAGGCTCTCAGATTTAGGCTCCATTCAGATGGAAACTGCTCTGCAAAATTGAGTCACATCTCACTTGTTATTTGTTGGGGCTGAACAGAGAGACCACATCAGTGTCAGATAAACCCTCAAGGTGAAGTTGAATGCGCCAGACATCACTGAGAACAAAAAGATTATTTTCCCATTGTTTTGTAGTTCGCAAATTTGATTTCCCTGCAGCATAGAGAGACGTTTCCCTTTTCGGCTATAAAATCCCAAGTTAGGGAAAGAAAAAAAAATGTTTTTCCCTCCCAAACTCTGCTCTCAGGCTCCTAAAAACCGATCTGGGCAGGAAATCTGCTTTCCATTTCTGCAGCGGATACCTATCCTTAGCTATTTTCACATGCATTTTAAAATGCAAACAACACCTTTCTCACCTCCTCAGCTGAGATTCTGACATTCCCTGCTTTCCCTCTGAACCGTGGATGTGTTTTCCCCCTCGTGTGCTGCATGGATGGCTCGTGCTCTACTTAGCAGCAAACCCAAAATAGAGGTGTGCAAACGCCTGTAAATCCCCTTTTAGGAGGCAGGAAATCCCAGTTCCTCCAGCACCTCCAAGTCCACTCCGTAAGTTTCGAGGGGGAATTTTATCTCGGCAGAGCACAACTTGGGAAATTTTTCACACATTGAGGAACTTTGCTGGAAAAGTGGGGCGACCCAGCGTTATTTTAAAATGATGTCTTCGTAACTTGTTGACTTGCTGTGATATTTTCCGCAGCTTTCACATCTTGCTGGCTGACCAATTTATGAAGGATTGTGTGTGGAATACTGAAAGGAATTTCTAGCCGCTCTGAATATTGATGTTCCAGGGAGAAACAGGTTTTCAAACATTTTCTGGAACAGGGAAACTTTGTCAGGGCGTTTATTAAAGTATCACGAAGTCTCTTCATATCCTGTGTCTTCATTGCTGATAAACACATTTACCAACCCAGATATGAATGCCTTTAATAGGAGACCTTGTGGAAAATGGATTTATTATTTTCCTTGTGGTCTGCAGCAGAAAGAAAAGCCCAACAGCCTATTTTGCATCGAGTCTGATCAAACATTGCTCTCCTCTGGTAAACTGGAAAGTTGATAATGCTTTCACTCAAAGGGAATGTTTCACATCAGTGCCCAGATTTTGATTTATGTTCAAAATTACTTCTGATAGAATAAATGTCATTTCCAATCAGAAAATCAAAATATTTTTTAGATGAGAGGCTGCATCTCCTACACATTTTCTGCTTCCTGCTGTTTTTTGTTTGTCTGAGACTGAATAATTTGTGAAACTAAGACAAACTCCAGAATAATTTTGAATTTACAAAACAGGCATTTTTCATTGGTTTTTAACACAAGAATTTAGGTTTAGTGAAAACTTTTAGTGGCAAAAGTGACTCAGAGCTGGAGCTTTACACCAAATGCTCTTCAGAGCTGTGACCTCACATCAATCTGTCTGGCACATAATATTGGGATTTTCAGAACTCCTACATTATCAATTAAAAAGCCCATAACACTCTATTAATTACCATTTAAATATGCCTCAGTTCAATTCATTACCATGTTAAATTAGACTGGGAGATGAAAATCTTCAATCTAAGCTCTGCTCTTGGTAAATTCCAGAAGGTGTCTGATTCCTACACAAGAACTCTGGTTAAATGTGGCTTTCGCTCTCTCTGTGTCGAAATGAGCTGATGCCAAAAGAAGGAACATTTGGAGTCACTTCTAAATACAGATTATCCCAAATTTCAGCTTTAATAAAGATCCTGTCATCTTAATTAGTGGTTGATTGAATTAAACAGATTGGACTCAAATCCACTGCCCCTTCCCCAAATCATCCCTACAAGGAACGGCCTTCAAGTTACCTTTGAAACCCTTGAAATTCTTCCTTTTTAAACCCCTGGAAGACATCCCTGAGAGAAACAGTGATTATTGCCATTTCCTGGTAGGCTTGTAGTGTGTCCTCTGGACAGAGGGGACTTCTCCAGAGTCCTGTAACACGATTCTGTAATCATTCCCCCATGATTTTGGTGTCCTAAAATGTGTCTGGACTTTTCCAGGTGAGTTTACAGGGAAAGAAGGCAGTTACTGATCATGGAGTCATGGAATAGAATCATAAAAGGGTTTCGGGTTGGAAGGCACCTTCAAGACCATCTCATTCCAACCAGGTTGCTCCATCCAGCTTGGCCTTGAACCCTTCCAGGGCTGGGGCAGCCACAGCTTCTCTGGGCAACCTGTGCCAGGGCCTCATCACCCTCTGAGTGAAGAACTTCCTCCTAACATCTGATGGAAATCTCTCCTCTTTTAGTTTGCAGGCATCTCCCTGGATGGAGCTGGGCACCCTGAGGAAATGGGGTGAAGGTGTCTTTTAGTTATTTCCAGAAGCACTTGGAGTTGGTCACCCAAATTATTCATTAGAATTTATCCATCTTGGATGGGCTAAGGCTCACCACATTTCCTGAAGATTCCCACCTGTGCCTGAGGATTCCTACCAGCTCCATACTTGGGTGGTCCTTGGAATGGACATGGAGTTCCATCAAGAAAGAAAAGAAACTAGGAGAGGTCAGGACCTGGATGACCTAGGAACTAAAGCAAAACTGTGATTCAAGGGGCCATCAACCAAGATACGCCTCTTTTTATTATTACTTTTTTCATTGTTATTATTTTCCTTAGTAGTATTTTGATCTATAAATCCTGAAAGTTTCTCATTCAGTCATGAACTCTTCTTTTCAAGGAGTTTATTATTTATTATCTTGTTTTAGAGCTGTGTGTCCAACACAGTGTCTGGGTTTTATCAACTCTGGTGCATAAGAAAAACAGAGATGCCCATGGGCAATTGGTCAAATCAGGCATTTGCATATCCTTATTTTTATAACCAAGCTATCAAATCCATCAGAAAGATGGGACATTGCAGACTTTGCCCTGTGGAAAAGAGTTTTAAGCAGTTTGGACTTGTGGGGGTTTGTGACATCCAGCTGGAAGTTCTTAGGCCAGGCAGGATTTAACCCACCTCAGTCCTGCCTTGGATTGCAGCAACCAAAAAAATTTAAAAGCAAAATGGTCTTGGTCTTGTGAAAGAAACAGGGAAGGGGAGCTCTTTTCTATCTTTAGGAGGGAACATGACTTGGCTACTTTCTTGCCAATTTAATGCAGGAACCAGGATGGACTGTGTCCCTGGAACTACTAACTTAGAGGAATTTGGGTTAGGATCCACCTCATCTCATTTTAGACAGCTCCATCTGAGCTGGTCACATTCAGTCCCTTTTTTATTAGAATTGTGGAATGGTTTGGGTTGGAAAAGACCTTCAAAGGTCCTGCAATGACCAGGGACATCTTCAACCAGACCATGTTGCTCAGAACCCCATCCAGCTTGACCTTGAATGTTTCCTGGGATGGGGCAGTCCACCACTTCTCTGGAAAACCTCCCCCAGTGTTTAACCACTCCCACCATAAAAGATTTCTTCCTTAGAGCCAGTCTAAACCTCCTCTCTTTCAGTTTAAAACCATCACTCTTTGTCCTGTCCCTACACATCCTACTAAAAACTCGGTTTCTATCTTTCTCATCAGCCCCCTTTAAGTATTGAAAGGCCTTAGGAAGTTTTTCCCAGATCCTTCTATTTTCCATGCTAAATAACTCCAACTCTCTCAGTTTTTTCTCAGTGCTCCATCCCTGTGAAGGAATCAGATGAGTGAAACTTTTAGGATTTCTCTGGCATTAGAACCTTTTCCATTGCACATATGGAAAGGGTTCAGGCAGTTTGCATGCTGCGAATCACAGCATCACAGGATCTTTTGGGTTGGGAAAGACCTCTAAAATCATCAAGCCCAACTTTTGACTGATCCCCACCCTGTCACCCAGCACGTGGCACTGAGTGCCACATCCAGGCGTTTCTTGGACACCTCCAGGGATGGTGACTCCTCCACATCCTGACCCTGCAATGTTCTTGCCCCAGAACGAGCTGAAAAAACCCCATTTAGGTGTGAACTGCTCACCTTGCTCCAATATCTCTCCCAGCTCTGAGTTTTACAGACTCAACTCTCCTTTCTTGTCCTAAAATCCTGGCTTTCATCAGAAAGCCCCAGAGGTGACGGCGTCTGCCAGACTTGCTGAGGCTGCAGAGGAAGACTCTTGTCACTCACCCAGGAGGAAGGTGGCCTTCAAAAAACAAAGCTTTTTGCCATGACCTACATTGCAAACACCCACCCACCCCATGTGGGGGCTGTGTCTCCTCCTGGGGGAAGCCCAGCAGCTGCGTGGGGGTTTCATCCCAATTATTTTTCATGTTGTCAGTGTGATGAGGAGACAGCCTGGCGTGTCCTGCCTGACAGAATACTGCCAGCAATAGAGACTCCCACTGCTGCTGGGGAAATATCATTTATTGGCAAGGCTGTCCACAGTTTTACAGATATTTGTGCTGTTTCGTGGAAAGAATACTTTTTATTTTAGGAATGTATATCTGCCTCTAAGCCTGGGTATCTATAGCCTTCTCTACATACAATACTTGGCTGGCATTTCTCAAACTCAATTAACAGAAGTTTGGGGTTTTTTTAATCTCTATGCGTTATCAGTTACCTTCCATTTTAGGGAGGAAAAAGCTCTCAGATGAAATTCCAGGCCCTTTCTTGGAGGCTGAGAAATCAGGAGATTGGACTCCACAGCCCTGGAAGTGTTCAAGGCCGGGCTGGATGGGGTTTGGAGCAACCTGGAATAGGGGAAAGTGTCCCTGCCCATGGCAGGGGGCTGGAATGAGATGATCTTTCAGGTCCCTTCCAACCCAAATAATTCTAAGTCTGTGGTTGTTATTTTTTGTGTTGATGGAACCACGGGAAGGGGGAGAATAGACTTGCACTGCCCACGTGGCCCAGAATGAAAAGAGAATGTTCCAAAATCCATGACCTCCTCCCTATATATGATGGGTCATACCCAGAGCCCCAAAACCACCACCTTGCTGAGGGTGTGGCCTGGAAATCTCCCCAGAATAGTTCAGGTTTCACTTTTAGGCTTCACCATCCACGGCAGATGCCAACTGCTGCTGTCCACATTATCTGAGGACAAATCTTCCTGTCCTGTCCTAATGGACACAACAACCCCCTGCTGCCCACTCCTGCTTGCATTAGGAAGGTGGGAAAATTATGGGTTTTCTACACCCTGGAGAGATGCTTGTGAGAAAAAAAAAAAAAAGGTGGTTAAAAACAACCAGGTTGTGGATTTGCAGGCAAAACTGTGCAATTAGTTGGGGTTTGTTACTCAAGGCTGTGAGAACAGAGTGAAATGCAGCAGATGGGGGAAGACTCAGCAAACACAGAGTTTGCTTGTTTTCAAAACTTTCCAACAACATATTTTTTTCTTTTTATTTTTCCCCCTTTTCCCTCTGGCTGTTTCTTGATGATCACATTTGTGTGTTTGGAATAAATCTGACACCTAATTAATGCATAGTTAAGCAACTATTGGGAGTATTTAGAGGTGGTTTGTCTTCCCTCTACCTTGTTAACCAACAGGAGAACTTTTATTTGGATTATAACTGTAGTTCGCTGTTTAATTTGGGGCAAAAAAAAGGCTAAAGGAGGATAGATTAGATTAGGTATTAGGAAGAAATTCTTCCCTGTGAGGGTGGTGAGGCCCTGGAATGGAATTACCAGAAAAGATCTGGCTGCCCCATCCCTGGAAGTGTCCAAGGCCAGGTTGGATGGGGCTTGGAGCAACCTGGGATAGTGGAAGATATCCCTGCCCATGGCAGAGGAGTTGGAACTGGACAATCTTCTAGGTCTCTTCCAAAACAAAACCATTTCATGACTATCTGATTAAATTTAAATCCTTTAATAACAGAAATACAGGGTTTAGTGCTGAAATAATTTAAAAATTCAGGCTGAGGGCCAAACCTTTTCCCCCCTCAATTTCCTCTATATGAAATAAAAAAGAAGCCCTTTGCATCATAACCTTATATTTAGACTTGTCTTCCTTTATGTGGGAACCCTCACTTCAAGCACTTTCCGTTTTTGAGAAATGAAAATTCTAAGAAATTCAAACCCCTCTGAAATTCTGAGAAATCCAAACCTACCCTTTGCTCTAGGACAGTTCAGTGAGGGAAGCTCTCAGTCAGAGACAGAGGGATTAAAGAACGCATGAAATAATCCAGGGAGCAATTGTGAAGGACAAAGATTATTCACAGATTAATTATGCCCATTTGCATAATCATCCTCAGCGACACAGATCTGTGGCTAAATCCAAGAAATTTCCATCTCACGCTGCTCTTGGGTTGATCACTGATCCTGAAGGATTTTTTTCACAGGAAAAAGAAAAGCTCTTGATGTGGCAGGAGGCCTGAGCTCCCTCCTGAAAACCTCAGGTGACTCCAATTTTCCACCTCCCCAAAAGAATTCAGCATCACAGACTTCCCAGAGACACGAGGACACCGATGGAAGCTTCTCCCCCAGTTTCACCCCTCCAAAACCACGCTGGGCTAAAATACCTTTAAAATGTCAGAGGAGCAGCAGCTTGCAGGTGGTTTTACCTCCCTCCCTGGGGATATTTCTGACTCCTCAGGGTCTCCTGACTCACAGGCAGTGCCCGGGGGGCTGCAGCAGCCACCTCCTCGGCGGGGGAAGGCAGGTGGGCCAGGCAGAACCCCAACCCCACAGGGAGAGGGATGCTTTTAGCTCTGACTCATCCCTGTGCTGCCTTTGGAGGGAGAGGCAGCAGCTCCGGAGAGTGGGAGTTGCTCTGCTATTTTCTGTTTACAGGCTCTGCTCGCTGTCATTTCCCACCTGGGGGACAAGGGGTTGAAAGCCAGACTGCAGCATTTTGTGGCTGGAACGTTTATATTTTTTTTTCCCTTTCCTGATGTAGGGTGAAAGTTTGGTGCTGGAGAAGCTGGAAAAAGAATGGGAGAGGGGGAAGGAAAAACTTAATTGGGGCAGGGAGGGGATATTGAATGATTGTTTTACATCCAGGATATCCAGAGGGTTTATTGGCACCTGTTAACCCGAAAAATATGGGGGGAAGGGGGAAAATGAGCCTTCCTTGCCTGCAGATCCTGGCTGGATGTTTGATCCATGCCGGTCCTTCCACACAGCACCCAGATAAGCGACCAAAAGTCTCTTTAGGTCAATGTTTCTCTGCCTCAGAGCTGTCAATCTTCCCATCAAATTTGGTGTCACTCGAGTCCATTTCCTGCTGGATGCATTACTGTGGAGAATCAATTGCACAGCTTGGGGCTGAATCATTGATGCCATTATCTTGTTTATGGCTTGTGGATGTTTCTGGCTCTAAAGCAATGCCCTTCTAACACCGAACTCAAAGAGAAATCCAATTATTCCCATATTTCATATGTCAAAATGGAGATGGAGCCACTCAGGGTCTTTGCTCCACCAGGCTTTTGTTGTTTGCAAGATTTGATCTGTGTTCTCTGGGAATGGAATCAAATGGGTTTGGTTGGGAGGGACCTTAAAGATCAACCTGTTTTAACTCTCCTGCCATGGGCAGAGACACCTTCTACTATCCCAGCTTGCTCCAAGCCCCATCCAACCTGGCCTTGGACACTTCCAGGGATGGGACAGCCACAGCAGCAACCTCACCACCCTCACAGAGAAGAATTTCTTCCTAATATCCAATCTAAATCTACCCTCTCTCAACTGAAAGCCATCCCTCCTTTTTCTGTCACTGTTTGCCATTGCAAAAGCCCCTTTCCAGCTTTCCTGTATCCCCTTTAGGTACTGGAAGGCCACAGTGAGGTCTCCAGGATACCTGGAGCAGGTTCTGAAAGTTCTTCTCAGACAGCCTAAGGACTTGAACCTCATCTCTTGTCTAACTCCAACAGCAAAATCCAATTTATATTTCACATGTCTCCAGCAGCAAACTTTTATGGGAATAGGCTGGCTTAGCCAGGAGAGATTTCTAGGCCTGGATCCTAAGTGGAGACCTCCCAACAGCCTGGTGTTCACTACCTGACTTCCAGAAAGATTTTGAGGCTCACGTTTCCCCTTTCCCAGCAAATCCTATGAAATACATCCAGCTGGCAGTCGCAGTCTCAGATCTTGGCAGGGAATGTCTGTCTACCCAGGAAAGCTCGTTGTGCATTGCAGGAGCTGCCAAATTCACGGGTGAGGATTAGCCATGTGAAATAGTGGAATTTTGGAGGAGAAATCACGGGAAGTTGCAGCACATATCCTATATGGGAAAGGGGTGAATACCTGGAGGAGTCTCCCAAGGCTGGGAAAGAACTTCCCAGTGCTGAGACACAGCAGCATGTCGGGATAGGATAAGAGTTGTGATATCCATCAAAATGCAGAGCCCCCCATCCTGCACACATCATTTCCACATGCCATAGTCCTTGTCCATCTCTCAAATCCAGTTTTTTCCTTGTCAGATGTAGTTGTAAGAAAAAGTGCAGGCGGGGAGGTGGGGAGGCGCGGCGGCAAAAGGATGCACAGCAGGCAGTCTGCAGTTCTCCAGAGGTTTATTGAGAGGCGCATCGGGGAAGGTCCAGGGAGCAGAGAGACGGGGCAGGAAATGCAGGGACGGGCACGGGGTCTGGAGATCCGGAGGCTGCAAGCTGTCGGCGGCAGTTCTTGACGTTGAACTCCAGGGACAAGGGATTATAAGGGGGAGGAGAGAGGGAGTGGTTCGGCACGCAGGCCAACCGGGAAAGCTATAGGGAAGAGGGACAAGGGTTCCAACCAATAGTTACATAGAAAGGGAGGATACATAATTCAAATCAACCAATGCTGTGCAACCCAAGAGTGGAACAAAGGAGAACAATCCAGAAGCAACCCATATATGGAGAGGGGGCGGGAGAGGAGTCTGGGCCAGTGATTTTCTCTGTCGGCGCATACCTTGCCGCAGGGGCTCATGGGCTGATCTTGTTGCCGTGACCGCGACAGCACAGGCTGTCCCTGCCCCCACGGCCGGCCCTCTGGCTGTTGCAACTTGGAGGCACAAACCTCCACAGTCAGAGATCACCTGCTTTTTTAAGCACAAAGAATGAAGCTGAATCATTCACCCAGACTTAAGATGGAGTAAGGCTTTGGATCTCACTCTTGAAGCAGCCAGATCTAATGGGAGAAGGGATTCTTGAGTGCTGCAGCCAGCTCTGGGTTCCTCAGCCCAGGAAGGACATGGAGCTAGCTACTGGAGTGAGTCCAGAGGAGGCACCAAGATGATCAGAGGGATGGAACAGCTCTGCTCTGGAGCCAGGCTGGGAGAGCTGGGAATGTCCAGCCTGGAAAAAAGAATGCTCCAGTGAGACCTTAGAGGCCCTTCCAGTGCCTAAAGGAGCTCCAAGAGAGCTGGAAAGCAGCTTTGGACAAGAGCCTGGAGTGCCAGGATGAGGAGAGATGATTTTAACCTGCCGGAGGGCAGGGTGAGATGGGAGATTGGGAAGAAATTCCTCCCTGTGAAGGTGGGGAGGCCCTGGCACAGTTCTCCCAAAAAAGCTGTGGCTGCCCCATCCCTGGAAGTGTCCAAGGCCAGGTTGGAGCAAGCAGAGATAGTGGAAGGTGTCCCTGCCCAGGGCAGGGGGTGGAATGAGATGATCTTTGAGGTTCTTTCCAGCCCAAACCATCCCATGTTTCTAAGGTTTGATGATTCTTGCATCAGAATGAAGCACATGAGTGAACTGATGACCTTCAACTGCAGGAAGTTGCTCTGGAGGGAGCTAAAGATGCTCCAGCTTTTTCCTCCATCTCCACATCTTTGTTCTGGAACCTTCCAGGATCTTGATATAAACTTAGGGTACCTTTGTGGTTTCTCTGCTTTCCGTCTGAGCTGAGGGAAGCCAGAGGGTGTCACACCTTGGAGGTGTCCATTGCCTACATTCCCAGATCCATCCTCACTCTGCACACATTTTGGGGTTCTTTGGGTGAGGAATTTCTCAAGGCCCCTCTGAAATCCCTGAGGAATGCTCAGGAAGCTCGAGCTGGATTCCCAAGCAGCTGCATAACCAAACCACACAATCCTTGTTCTTTGCAGTTTTGGGATTTCAATTAAAAGTCAAGTTGTTAAACAATAACGTTTAGAACATTTAGACGGGCAAATTGCTCTTATTTTTTGTTCCAAACCCAGTATGTTTAAGCACAAATATCCCCCCAGTCATTTCCAAATGTCTTTCTTTTTAAAACAACTGAAGACAGGGAAAATGAGGTGTGATTGGATGTATACTGGGGAACATAAGTCTTATTTATTGGAGAGGCAGCGATGAAGTAGGTATGTTATATAATTATATAGAAGATAGCGGGATTGCTGTGTTCTGAAACAAAAAAGTGCCAGCATCTTGAAAAGAAGAGGGATCATTGGAAGCAATTTATGTAGTTTAGAGTGATTTAAGTGTAGTTAAACCACTGCACATTTTGGTACAATATATGACATAATAGTCCAAGAGAACTGAAAAGTGTTCAAGTCTGTTTTCCATGTCGGCTTCCCAGTTGATGCTGGAGGTCTGTTATTTGGAGGGGAGAGGCTGTTTCTAGCCTGGGTTTTCCTGAAATTTGTTCTTTCTTTGTTGTGTGCTCACTCACACCATTCCAACACTGGAATGGGTTGCCAGAAAATCCGTGGCTGCCCCATCCCTGGAAGTGTTCAAGGCCAGGTTGGATGGGGTTTGGAGCAACTTGGGATAGTGGAAGGTGTCCCTACCCATGGAAGGGGAGTGGAATGAGATGATCATTCTGGTCCCTTCCAACCCAAACCTTTCCATCATTCCCCAAAAGTGTGCTTGGAGGGGTGTTGGGCAAACTGGTTTGAATGGTAAAGTCTGAAAGCTCATTGTATTTCAACAGGTTTTGGGGAAATTGGAGCCACAGCAGAGCTGAAGTAGCTCAGCTGGGAGAGCGTTAGACTGAAGATCTAAAGGTCCCTGGTTCAATCCCGGGCTTCAGCAGTGTTTTCCTGCACTTTTGTGTGCCCAGGGCTGAGCTCTCCTGTGCAAGAGACACCTGGACATCCAGGAGAGAGTCCAGCCAAGGGCCAGCAGGAGGGTGAAGGGACTGGGCTGAGAATGTGGAGTTCCCATTCTTGGACACATTCCTAAATCACCTGGATGGTCCTGGACAAGTGGCTGTAGGTCCTGTTTGAGCAGAGCTTTGGAGCAGGTGAGCTCCATGAGGTGCCTTTGGACCTCAACCAGTCTGAGCCTGTGAAACAGGGACAGGGTTTTGCAATTCAGTACTTCAGCAAAAGTCATGATAGAAAGAGGGAGTTTTTGTTCCTTCCACTGCCTGTCCCCAGTCATGTGCCATGGACTGCCTTGAGAAGAAGTAGAAATGTTGACCCATGGGTGTAATGCCAAGTAGGAAATCAAAACTATTTTTGGGGAAAAGGAAAATCACCCTTTTAAAGAGAGCAATTTTTAGTGTGAATCGCAAATGACCTTGAAGCAACCTCTCTCCCTAAATTTTGTATTTTCCAGGCTGAAGTGTTCCAGTGCGTTTACCTGTTGTTTTTAGGGAAACAAACATGGGTATCAGGGCTGAAGTAGCTCAGCTGGGAGAGCGTTAGACTGAAGATCTAAAGGTCCCTGGTTCAATCCCGGGCTTCAGCAGTGTTTTCCTGCACATTTTTGTGTGCCCAGGGCTGAGCTCTCCTGTGCAAGAGACACCTGGACATCCAGGAGAGAGTCCAGCCAAGGGCCAGCAGGAGGGTGAAGGGACTGGACTGAGAATGTGGAGTTCCCATTCTTGGACACATTCCCAAATCACCTGGATGGTCCTGGACAAGTGGCTGTAGGTCCTGTTTGAGCAGAGCTTTGGATCAGGTGAGCTCCATGAGGTGCCTTTGGACCTCAACCAGTCTGAGCCTGTGAAACAGGGACAGGGTTTTACAATTCTAGTATTTTGGCAAAAATAGTGATATAAAGGGATTTTAGTTCCTTCCACTGCCTGTTCCCAGTCCTGTGCCATGGACTGCCCTGTAAGTTGGTGGGGATGTTGAGTCACCACTGTTTGGGGCTGTTTAGTCTGGAGTGAGTCCAGAGGAAACCACAAAGATTATTAGAGCTGGAACTTCTCTTTTATGACTAAAGGTTGAGAGAGCTGAGTTTGTTCAGCCTGGAGAAGAGAAACCTCCAGAGAGACCTTAGAGCTCCTTCTGGTGCCTAAAGAGCCTCCAAGCAAGCTAGAGAGGGACTTTGGACAAGGGCCTGGAGTATCAGAACAAGGGGGAATGGCTTCCCACTGCCAGGGGGAAAGGTTAAATGGGATATTGGGGAGAAATTCTTTCCTGTGAGGGTGGAGAGGCCCTGGCACAGGTTTCCCAGAGAAGCTGTGGCTGCCCCACCCCTGGAAGTGTCCAAGGCCAGGCTGGATGGGGCTTGGATCAGCCTGGGATAGTGGAAGGTGTCCCTGCCACGGGACAGCTTGCTAGAATTAATGATTTGAGTCTGCTTAATTAAATGTTTCTCCCCTTTGCCCTAAATGTTAATCCTTTCTCCACCCATGGAATTGCACAGAGGCTTTGTGAGGCACTGCACGAGGACTGGATCCTCCTCTCCCTTCACTCTTTCCTTTTCCCCAGAACAGCAGAAACAATGCTTTGACACCACATTACATAATTTTCTTCTTCTGAGACCTTCCAAACAGCTTTATCCTAGGAAAATTTGAAGGAATCTTGGAAATAACTTTTGAACTTGAGAGAAAAAGAAATAAAGAAAACCTGACTGTGACAGCTTCAAACTTATGATTCATCAATGGTAGAGCTGAGACCTGAGAAAGACCAAGACCCTGCTCTATCCCCTGTAACACATTCCTGCAAAATAAAAGTGGCAGGGATGCAGTGGTGAGTGAGACTGTCATGGAAAAATAGATGTAAGTGCTGGGAAGACAACACAGTCAGGGAATACAATAATCTCTGCAGACCAGGATAGTCTTGGCAGCTCATAACTGTCATGGTTATCCATGATTTGGAGTGGCTGCAGGTTGCTGCCAGGGAACTTTGGAGATATTTGAGATATTATTGCTTCCTTTGCAGAGCCACACTGTGGTTCCAGGTGGATCTGAGTGTGGATGTTGCAATGCAGAAAACTTATCTCACTCCTCATTTGCAAAATCTGCACCTAAGAAAATCCCCAAAATCCTAGTATTTCCCATGGCAGCCAGGCTCATTCCATCTTGTTTTCTGCTTGGCTCTCCATAATCCCAAAATCTGGCATCGTTCCCTGTCCAGGCAAGACTGAGCATCAAGAAGGACAAAAACTCTTCAGGAGCTCCAGGGATTGCTGAGATTGGATTTCAGCAGGAAATAAAACGAATTTCCCAGGGTGGTCGCCTGTTTGTGGCTCGGATGTCGGGGAAAAGGGAATAGATTGACGGCGGAATGGTCGTAAAGCAGCAGAAAAGAGGGATTGACGTCAGAGCTCCTCATTTCCATTGCTACGTCACCTAGCAACACTCCACTTAAGGACTGAACTTCCGAGAGGTGGATTCCCTGGGAATTTTCCCATTAGGTGGCACCACTGGCCTTGGGAAGGTTTTCATCTGCTCTGGCTCATTCCAGCCAGATTGACCTGAATCCAAATGCATTGATCTCCCTTCCCAAAAATTTAGGAAGAGCTGAAAATGAATCAGATTTGTGAAGACCTAAAAGGGAGTTATTAGTTACATTTATTTGGAGAAAAAGTTTGGATAGGACCCAGCCTATGTCTGCACTGGGCTGAATACAAATTCTGGAAAACCCCTTGGAGAGACAAAACCTGGCTGTTCTGGGCATGAATTAAATGATCCTGAAGGTCCTTTCCAACCCAAAAATTCTATGATTGGGTCAGGTTTACATATTTGTCTTTTTTGGCCTCTGAGAAATCGGGTGAGATGAATCCCACCCCAGGAACCTTTTCAAAATTGCTGGGTTTTAGAGGGAAAAAAAAAGTCAAGCTGGGTCTTGTCTTGTGGTCTTTGCTCCCTGTCACAGTGATGTGCTCACCTGACCTTCCAGGAATTTGGCAAATTATCAGTGCTGGTAACACTAAACAGCTCACAGCTCTTCAGGGAAGAACAAAACTTCAATATTTCACAGAATTAGAGGTACTGATGTCTTAAAATAGGCATTGGTCTGTTTTGATTTGCCTTCAAAGACAGAATCTTTGAAGAAAAATTAACCCTGGAGCAAGTCCACACTCCAGACATTAAAAACTCTTCAAAGCAAAGCTTTACGTATAAATAAACACTTAGGATGAACTCCACAACAATCAGCTAAAAATCATCTGTCTGTCCAATCCTTGTTCTCACTTTCCTTCAGCATCCAAGTGTGAAAAATATACAAGGAAGAGTTTTCTATTCCTAAAAGCTGATCCAAGATGTTCTCATGAGATCCACAGCCACTGAGCTCAAGAAATTGCTCCTTTCAAAACTTTCTGTAGATAAAAATATCCAGCCTTGCTCTGAACACTCAGCCTGGGTTTGGGGATGATTTTGCAGAGGGCACAGTGCAGGATTTCTTCCCCATCCTCATTCAAACTGGAAAAACTTTCTGGGGTAAATCCCCAACTTCCTTCTTCTTATGGATTCTGAGGCTCAGGTGGAGATGAGAGAGATGTTCAATAGGATAGACAAGGATGGCTCATTCCACTTCAGGGCTGAAGCCTAATCACCCTCCTGTGGCTCCAAATTCCTGGACAATATTGTAGATTCCTCTCCTATCAGCAACTCTACGAGACACAAAATGGAATTGGTTTTGGGAATTGTTTTTTGGGTTATGTTGTGTGTGGTCCATGGTCTTTAGCCACCCCCTAGATTAGTTATATGCACTTTTTTTTTTTTTTTTTTTTTTTTTTTTTGGCACCATAGAGCTTTCAAGAGCTGGATCTGGAATTTTTTAGGTCACTTAGAGGAGATAAGTTAATTTGATTTAATTGATAAATAGATTAATAAGTTATAAGTTTAATTATAACTTAATTTAATTATTAAGATTAATAAGAGATAAGTTAATAGATTTAATTGATAAATCAAGAAGCAGAAATTCTGTGCCACTGTTCAGCTGCCCAAAAATTCTCCACCTCACAAGAAAAAAAAATGCTGAGGCCCTCAGCCACTCATGACCAGTTTCTCAGTGGTCATGGGTGGGATCACTATTGGGATCCAGTGCTGGAAGTGTTTTTGGAGACAGAAAACTCAGGGAATGATCCTGATGTCTGGATATTTCAAGAGCTTCCCTAGCCTAGTTTCAGAGCCTGAGATATCAGGAACTGTTATCTAATAAATCCTGGTGAGGAAATATCAGCTAAATATCAGCTGCTGTCAAGCTGAACATTCAAACCCAGATTAAATATATTTCTGACACCTTTCACTACCAGATTTTTAACAGACATGGAAACTTACTGTGCATTTCACATATGTATTTTGGGAAGATGTGAATTTGGAGCTACTGAAAGATGGGAGATTGTCCTGGGAGAGAATTATTTGCAGGATAAGCTGGTGGGCTGGGCAAACATCTCCCATCACTGCATGAAAATGCCTGGTGGAGATTAGGTGGAGAGAGACAGATTGATGTGAAAAGATTAGCCAGGCTCCATGGATAATTCCAGATCCTTCCGTGGGCTCTGTGAAAAGGTGTCAGGAAATTCTGTTCAGTGCTGCTCCTCCTGGCTGGTTCTCAGATCAAGGCTGCTGTTCAATTCCAGATTTAGCTGTGTTTTATCACAGAAGTCCAGAATGGTTTGGGCTGGGAAGGACCTTAAAGATCATCTCTTTTCAACCCCATGCCCTAGGCAGTGTCACCTTCCACTATCCCAGGTTGCTCCAAGCCTCATCCAACCTGGCCTTAAATACTTCCAGGTGTCTTGAGCCATTACTTTTGATCCCAGCCTGTCTCTATCCTGTTCCCTGAAACAATTCCTTGACTCTCCAAGCTACAGTCAACTAAAGACTGCTTGAAAATGCTGAAATCTCATTGTGTTTCAACAGGTTTTGGGGAAAATGGAGCCACAGCAGAGCTGAAGTAGCTCAGCTGGGAGAGCGTTAGACTGAAGATCTAAAGGTCCCTGGTTCAATCCCGGGCTTCAGCAGTGTTTTCCTGCACTTTTGTGTGCCCAGGGCTGAGTATGAAACAGATGTGGACATCCAGGAGAGAGTCCAGCCAAGAGCCAGGAAGGGACTAACAGAATGGGTCAGGTTGGAAGGGACCATAGTGGGGTCATCTGGTCCCACCTCCCTGCTCAAGCAGGGCCATCCCAGAGCACATGGCACAGGATTGTGTCCAGGCAGTTCTGGAATATCCCCACTGGGGGAGACTCCACACCCTCCCAGGGCAATCCTGTGCTTGGTCACTGCACAGGGAAGAAGTTCTTCCTCCTGCTCAGGTGGAACTTCCTGACCATCAGTTCCTGCCTGTTCCTCTTGTGTCACTGCAGAGCAGAGCCTGGTCCATCTCTGAGCCCTCCCTGCAGACACTGACAGACAGGAATGAGGTCTCCTCTCAGTTGTGTCTTCTCAAGCCTGAACAGGCCCAGCTGAAGGTGATGAAAGGACTGGAGCATCTCTCTGAAGAGGAAAGGATGAGAGGGATTGGAGTGAGAGGTTGTGGAGTTTCCATTCTGAGAAATTTTAGAAGTCACCTGGACGTGGTCCTGGATGACTGGTTCTGGTTGGCCCTGCTAGAGCAGGAGGATTCACTAAGAAATGTCTGGAAATACAGCTTTTCAGTGAGTAGAGGACAAAGGCAAAATTTTATGTGTAGGGCAGGAAAAAGCCAGGCCAATGCCATCCTCAGGTTTTTTCCTTCAGGATTGTCACCTGGCCAATCAGCACAACCATCCTGACTGACCAACCAGCCAGCAAACAGCTGGGATCAAGATTAGAGTGTCAGAAGAACAGGACCTACACATGAATAAAACAAAATTAAACACTCCTATCCTTAAAATATTATCAAGGTAGGGTTTTCTTCTTTTAATCCTTTTTTCCCCCCTATTTTGCAGTCAAATAGCTCTAATAGTGGACAGAGACTCCTCCAAACTGAACTCCTCACCCGCTCTGAAATCCTGGCGCCTCTCATCTGCTGCAGGCTCTGCAGCACAACGTCACACGCAGAGCCCCCAAATAAACTTCCGCTCTCGTTTGAGGCACCATCTGTGTCCCATTTCTGCAGCTCCTGGCAGAGATTGCTTCCCTTCTATGGAATGTTCCTTCCCCTCGCCGAGCTGCAGACTTTGGAGGTGGGGAAGTCGGCGGGTGGAACAGATCCCAGCTCTGCAAACGGAGAGGGCTGAGCTGTCACAGTGTCCTTGGGTGGCAGGGAGATTTTGGTGCTCACCCTTGGGCAGATGGCCCCAAACCAGGCTGGAGGGCAACCCAGGAAGAGGTGAAGACAACACTCGGATGTCTGGCTGCAAGAAATGGGAGAGGATTCGCTGGGATGTTGGATGTTAATGAGGGGTTTGAGCAGTGAGGTGAGGAAGATCCAAGTTGGGATTATCATGGAGAGGTCCAAATGGCCTGGGACACCCAACTGCTCTGGGTCACATAGCCACAGAGTCACAGAATTAGCTGAGTTGGAAGGATCTCACAAGGATCACTGAGTCCAACTCCTGGCCTTGCACAGGACACCCCAAAAATCCCACCCCATGCCTGAGAGCATTGTTCAAGCACTCAGGCAGGCTTGGTGCTGTGACCACTGCCCTGGGGAGATGTTCCAGTGCCCAGCCACCCTCTGGGGAAAGAATCTTTTCCTGATATCCAACCTAAACCTCCCCTGGCACAGCTTCAGGCCATTCCCTCGGGTTCCATCACAGCTCACCACAAAGCAGAGATCAGTGTCCACCCCTCCTGTTCCCCTCATGTGGAAATTTCAGACAGTGATGGGATCTCTCCTCAGTCTCCCTTTCTCCAGATGAACAAACCAAATACCCTCAGCTGCTCCTCACATCCCCAGGATGGAGTTCACAGTCTTTTCTTCCTCTTACTCAAATAAATTGAGTTTTAATGCATAATTCAGGCAGCTGCAACCCAAACAAATCATGAATAGCCTTTCCTTAGACTCTCCACCAAATCAGCTGGACAATCTTTGCCAATTGCATCCCCATGCCTCAGTTTCCCTCGCTGCAGCACTGACACTTCCCTTCCCTGAATGTAGCAAGTGTACAAGCCTGCAGGTGAAAGTACTCTGTGTTCCCAGCTTGTTTTTGTGTGTTATCCCAGCACGTGTCCCCAGGGATGATGCTGGATTACTCATACAGCTCTCGAGTCTCCGTCTCTGTAATTCCTTTTATTTGCAAGAATTAGGAGCAGTCATGCTATCCAGGAAAACACAACCCTCACAATGCCGGCGTCAGCGTCACGGAGCTGTGCTCAGCAGGCTGTTCCTAACAAAATCCTGGGACTTTCAGGTGGATTCACCTCCAACTGGGGCGGAAATGGGGAGGTGGGAGTGATTAGAAAGGAGAGGACAGATCGTCTTGGAACACTGCAAGATGAGGTAAATGATGAGGAAACAGTGTGGGAAAGCGGGTGATCAATGGGAGACACAGAACTGTGGGTCACCATTGATACAGAACATTTTAAATGGCCATTTTAGATGGCATTTTAAATATTAAAGGACTTTGGGATTCATCTGGGAAGGGAGAAGCTGCCAGAGATGGGAAAAACTAGGAACATTTTGCCTATCACGGCAAAGGTTAGTGGTGATGAGTGTTGATGGTGTGGATCTGGAGGTTGTAAATACCAAGGATGAGGAATTTGGGGTGGAGACAGAGGTCAGCATCATGAGGAAGGGGTTTAAACTGGTTAAGGAAGTGAAAATTCCAGGGTTCATACCAGTCAATATAGAGCAGCTCTCAGTGAGCTCTTTCCTGTCCTAAAAGGGCAACAGATGCCAGAAAAGGTTTATAGTGGATTTTCTAGGAAAAGGGTTTTGCCACGTGGTGGCTTGGAACCACCTTCCCATCCCTAATTTCCATTTTACTGCACCACCCTCTCTGTTGCCACAGTGGGTGATCCCTCTGAGGATGCTCAGGTCTCATTGGACATTACAAAGTGGAGGAAGAAGGTGTGATGAATCAAACCCTTCTCTTCCCCATTCTCCTTCCATTAGGAATTTTTAAATGTGGATTTTTTATTTTTTTTTTAGTGAAAAGCTGAGGTCTTGCATAAGCCACAAAGCTTGGGGAAACACCTGAGTTTTACCGACTTTTGAAGTTGTTTTCCTTCTTGATTTTGAGGTTATAGCCCAAAACTCTTCTTGAACACTGCTCACTTGCCTTTACGGATCCAGTGGTACCAACTTCCATAAATTATTGCCATGTGAAAACAGCCAAATCATCAACCCTCCTTGGCAAAGATGAAGGATCTGGAGAGCAACTGCAGGCACAGAGAATATGGGAAGGAAGGACCAAAGTGCAACGTTATTTTCTATAAATTTCGGGTCTTTGCTTAGAAGATAATTCTGGCTAAAACCATCTGTCAAGACAGAGTCAGAACCCAGGAGCGAATGGAATAAAGAACAAAGCTCAGAGTTTTTCCTTCATCTCCAGCTCTTTATTCCAAGGGAGGACCTCAGGTTGCACCACGGGAGGTTTAGGTTGGATATTAGGAAAAAATTCTCTGAAAGGGTTGTCAAGTGTTGGCACAGAGAGCCCAGGGGAGAGGTGGAGTACTCATCCTGGAAGGTATTAAAAAGCCATGTAGATGTGGCACTTGGGGACATGATTTAGGGGTGGCCTTGGCAGTGTTGGGTTGATGGTTGGACTCAGTGATCCTAGAGACCTTTTCCAATCTAAATAATTCCATGATTCGAAGCACCCATTTTCATAAAAAGCCATGGCAAAGAGTGAAAAAGATCAGTAATCTCATTTTTCATCCTTTCCCAACTCTTCTTTCCCTATCCCCTACAGCAATAAAATTCCCGAGGAAGATGGACACAGGAGGGATCTCGTGTCTCCTGGGAATGACAGCAGAATCCCTCCAGCAGGGAGTGGGAATAACTAGTAACACCTTCCAGAGCCCTGCCGTGCTCTCTGCCGGTGCCTCCCGCCTCCTCCCCGGCTCCAGGCAGAGCACACCCACCTGCCTGAGCCGGGAGGGAAAAGTTCACCTGGAAGGGAAAAGAAATTTTCCCTGGAGGAGGCGAGAGAAGGAGGATCCTGAGAAATGCCATGGCTGTGTTCTGAGAGGGACTTTGTGGGTTGAACCTGATCTGGGGACATTAAAGATGGGCAGGTGAAGGGGGACAAAGCATCCTCACCAAAGTGACACAGGGAGGGATGGGTCATCCAGAAAATTTTGGCTCATTTGGATTAATGAATCTCTTGCACATTCCTCGGGAAATCTCTCTTTCACATTTTCAAACACTGTTTAATTTGCTGCAGTGTGTGAGACCGACTTTTAGCAATTTATCTTGACAGCTGCCAGCCTGGAATGGGACAAATTCCTCAGCACTGCTGAAGGATTAATATAGATGGATCTGTGTTGCAGATGGCTGTAGGCACATTTGCAGGTGTTTGTGGGGTTTTGGCTCTTCTATCTAATTCCTTTAAAAAAAAAATCTTGTTTATATTCCATCTCCTCCAAGAGGAGATGTTTGACCCACCTGGGAAGTCACAACTCACTCCTCACCTGAGACTCTCACAGGTCACTCTGGCACCTGATTCACAGAATCAAAAAATCAGAGTTTGGGTTAGAAAAGACTTTAAATATCATCCATTTCCAACACCCTGCCATGGACAGGCACACCTTCCACTAGACCAGATTGCTCAGAGCCCCATCCAGTCCCTTGGATTCTCCATCAGCACATAAACAAGCTGACAAATCATATTTCTGGACATATTTTCTCTTGCTGTAATGATATCTTGAGGAACATCAAGCTCCAGCATCTTCTGTCTTTCCAGTGCAGAAACCTATATGAGATTGTCAGGAAAAAGATTTCTATATTATTTCTATTTCCTATATTATTTCTATTTTCTACATTATTTCTATTTGCTATATTATTTCTATTTCCTATATTATTTCTATTTTCTATTTTGCCCCTCCTAGGCCAGACACCACTGAGAAGATCTGAGAGAACAATCCCCATACAGACCATTCACTGAAGGGTGGACTTGAAGATCCTCTTGGATTCCTTCCAACTCCAAATATTCTGTGAATTTGTGAAATGCCCAGAGCTGCCCAGGGTTTGGACTAAGGAAAAACTCTTTCATTTTGATGGATGACCACAGGCCATCCATGAATTGGACTGAAGTTCTGTGCAGGTCTCTCACTATCAGGCAGCTGAGAGGTGTTATTTTATTTATTAGGGAACGTTGAGCTCCCCTCCATACCCTGAGCTAACAGGTTTTTCCCAAGGGAAGAACTAAAATTGAAACGGAACTGAGTTTTGCATCTACTGTCTATATTGAGAGGCTGGGGAAGAAAAAAAGGATAGAAAAGCAGCTCTTAACATAGAAACTTCAGCTCCAAGTTTAAAGTTAGAGGTGATGATCTAGGACCTTAAGAGCTAAAAATCTTCAGCTGAAAAACAAAATGTACCCTCAGTGGATTTTCAAGCCTTCTACTGGTTTTATGTACATCTGCTCTTGGTTTTTATTTAAAGGATTGGCTTCAAGAGTAGGGAGCTTTCAGGACAAATTTGGAGCCAAGAGAAAGTCTGAACTCCCTTTTTGGAAGCTTTCAGGTGGCTGTAAAACCATCTTCCCTCCAGCAGCCCAGAACATCTGTGGCCACCCTTGAGCATCTTTAACGGGGTGACTTCAAAACCAGCAGCTGATGAAGCTCAGCCTGAGGAAAAAAAAAAAAGCTGCTGCCGTTTTCTATGCAAATTTTATGATTTTCCAAAGCCCATTTCAGCTTCTCCTCCTCCTCCATACAATTCTCCTTCTCTCGCTCCTCCTGTGGAGGTGCCAAAGCCTCCTCCATCAATTTGTGAGAAGTTCTGCTTGAAAACTGGAGCAGAGAATCACCCACGGAACCAGGCTGGCGCGAAAATACCGGAGGCAGAGACACGGATGAGAAACGACTCGAGGAGTTTCCCCGTGTCAGGGTGAAAGAAATGGCAATTTGGAATCAACTCCACCAAAATCCATGAGGGAAGGGACACCTGCCCAGCATCTTCTGACCATGGATAGGGGTATTGCTCGTTATGAAGACATTTTTGAATTTCTTCCTGCTGTCTTTTAATTCATAATTTTATCCTTTTTGCTGCTTATCTGGGACTTGAAGTGTTCCCAAATCAGCTTTTTTTTTTTTTCCTTCTTTTTTGTTTTTCCCCATTAGAAGGAAAAAAACCCCAAACAATTCAGCAGGTCAAGCTTTCTCCTAGACATTTCCAATTGCTTGGAGAGAGGGATTAAAAGACATAATTTGATTCCCAAAGCAAAAGGGAAGTTTCCAACCCATGTGGCACAAGTCAAGGAGCTCAAAAAGCTGACCTAAGTGTAGTTCAAAGCCTTACATGCTATGGAATAATTAAAACCACTTCTCTAGTGGATCCTCATATTTTTTGCATTAAATACATTCCCGAATTTGCAGAGTTTTGCCAAGGATGTTTTCCGTGCTGTAGATACTTGTTAGGAACCAAACTGAAATCCACCCACCTTTCTGCGTGGAATTTCAAACTCTCCCCAAGCTGTCACCTCCTGGATGCTCCCAGAAGCTGCCAGAAGAGTTTTTACTCCTGTTCCTGCCTGAATCCCACCCTGGGCAGGGGAATAAAAATCTGCATATCTGATAGGGGACAGCAGGAAGCTCCACAATCCTATTTCTCTCTGCTTTTCTGAGCACAATTTGCATATTTAAATAGCCTACTTCCCTTTGGAATGAGCAGTTCTTCATGTTCTTTTCCTCTACTTGAACCCTGCAGTCACAAATAAAATTAGGTTTTGCTGTTCAAACCGAAGAGAAAGGAGAGCCCATAGCCCCAAAAGTTAACAGCCCCATTAATGACCTAAATTGTATTTCATTAATTAGCCACACACAGTAAAGCCAAGACCCTTTAATGATATTTTGACTGTCTGTTTGCTTTAGTACCTGTGAGGAACTGAGCTGGGTCCAAAAAGTACTTTTTAGTTCTCCATGTTCAGAGCAAGTCCTGGATAGTTGCTGCATTTGAATTTTTGTCTTTTTTATTTTGATTTTTATTATATTTTAATTTTTTTTTTTTGCATGACACATGTCCACACCCCATTTTAAGACACAGTTTAGACAGTGAGATAAATCTTAATTCCAATTTTTCTGGGGTTATTTTGGATGACCTGAATGAAAGAACCGTTCTGATCCCCCTATAGAATAAATCACAGAATCATAGAATGGTTTGTGTTGGAAGGGACCTTAAAAATCACCTCATTCCAATCCCCTGATGCCTTCTCCCATCCCAGGTTGCTCCAAGACCAGTTCAACCTGGCCTTGGACACTTCTGGGGTTGGGACATCCACAACTTCTCCGGACAACCTTGCCAGGACCTCACCACCCTCACAGCCAAGAATTTCTTTCCAATATCCCATCCAACCCTGCCCTCTGTCAATTTAAAGCCATTTCCCCTTTCCTGTCACTCCATCCCTGACCCAGAGTCCCTCTCCAGCTCTCCTGGAGTCCCTTTAGGCACTGGAAGAGGCTCTGAGATCTCTCTGGAGCCTTTTTTTCTCCAGGCTGGACGATTCCAGCTCTCCCAGCCTGGAGAATCATCTCCAGAGCAGAGATGCTCCAGCCCCAGGTTATATTTGCACTGGAAAAGTCACCTGCAACACCTTCTTCCCCAGCTGAGCTAAGACCCTGTGCTCTTCCAAACATCCAGACAAGTCCCACTGCTGAAGAGAGCACTAAATTCAATTTTTGGAAAAGTTGAGCTCTTTGGAGAAGCTGGACTCTCCTATGGATAGTGGAAGTTTAGCTCCCAGGCCATGGAATTCTTCCTGAGGCTCCCTGGGGCAGAACTTCTCCTTAGCAGTAAAAAACTCAGTTATCCCAGGATCCCCCTGAAGATATTTGGGATTATTTGGGATATTTGATGCCTCAGACTTCTACACAGTCTTCAGCGTGCAGCACCAACCAGCCCTTAATGTCTTTATGCCTGGAGTGGTAATCACAGGATTATTGCTCCCATGGCATGCAAATAATAATCCTCTCTTTCCTCTCATCTTGTAGCTGCTGTGTAATTTAGAAAATTAATCTTCTGGGCTGGCAATGTCTTTTCTTGTCTCCATGTGCTGCCTCTGCCACAGTGAGATCCCTCTGGCGGATCCCAGGGAGCTTTCCCAAGGATTCTGGAGTATTTTGCCCAATTTTCTGAGGGGTGAAAGGGTGAATGAGTAAGGGAATTGCCTTCTCCTCATGCCAGCCATGGGCAGAATAAGGGACAAAGCAGATGTGCAATTATCCCATATATTAAAGTAGATCTGAGCAACCTGGTCTAGTAGAAGGTGCCTGGAATTAGGTGATATTTAAGGTCCCTTCCAACCCAAATTATTGTATAATTCCATGAAAGGGAAAGCAAAGGCAAAATCACCCTGTGGGAATGCAAGCTATCGCAAAAGTCATCAGAGAAAAATCTGAATTTCCTGTATTTTAGTTGGCTTTTATTTTTTATTTCCCTGAAGGAAGGGGTTTTAAACTCCTGCTGAGGATTTCCCATATATTTCTCTTCCTGGCCTTTCCATTCAGCCTCCTCAGCAGCAGGGAAATACAATTCTGGAGCTGTGAGGTCAGGGCAGGTGGGTGAGGATTAATCCCTGAATGTGGATCAATCCCTGACTGTGCTCTTGATGGGAAAAGTGCAGAGGGGACTCCACGAGGATGGGGAAGAACAGCAGCAGCGAATCAGAACTGAAATCCTTCAGAGAAAGAGGCAGAAATCACTGGAACAAAAGGCAGAGAATCACAACTGAAGGGCAGAGCTCTTTGTGGGGGAGAGCTGCGGGTTGGAGCAGCGCTGAGTCTGGGAAAAGATGGATTTTGGGATCTGCCATGTGCTGATTGATCGGTGTGGGGGCTCTGGAGCTGGAGGGACCTGAGAGGGGGTGAGAGGAGGGAGCTGAGTGTGAGGGGGATGGAGAAGGTGCTGGCAGGGCAGCCACCCCCGCGCTCCTGCCGCCCACCGCAGTTATTCATCCCTCTCCTTCCCTCGCAGCTTCCCCGGGAGCACCGGCAGGTTTTAACCCTTCTCTGAGCCAAATCCAGGGAAAGTTGGCAACTTCTGGCGCTGAGGGTTGAGTCGAAGCTGTTTCAGCCGCGGGGGGAATGAGTTGTCAGGAGAAGGAGGAGGCAAAAAGCTTTTCTGTTCTCCTCTAACTGCTGCATTGTGATCTCTGGGATTTCTGTGTGTCCTGCAGTGAGTTTTTCTGGGAAACCTGTGCCAGTGTCCAATTCCTGTCACAGGGAAGGATTTATCCCAATGATCTCCTCTAACCCTGCCCTCTGGCAGTGGGAAGCCATTCCCTGTGTTCTGTCCCTCCATCCCTTGTCCCAAGTCCCTCTCCAGCTCTCCTGGAGCTCCTTTAGGCACTGGAAGAAACTCCAAGGTCTCCCTAGACCCTTCTCTTCCCCAGTTTGAAAAATCACAGCTCTTAGCCTGTCTTAATAGGATAGACCTATTATGTCCAAACCACTTTTTGGGAATAGCAGGGGCCAGGAACTATTCCCAAAAAGTGGTCACATTTAAGCCATCCAGGTCACCATCAGGTCAGTGTCTCTGGTATGGGATTTGCCTCTGGCCTTGGGGCTCAGGGCTGCATTTCTCCAGGGGGTTAATGAGGTTGGAGCCCTTCAGCACAGCCACAGTGTGTGAGCTGCTCTTAAATCTGAGGACAATATCTGTGATGTTCATAACACCTCAGGTCTGTTGTCATAACAAAATGAGGCCCAAGACAAGCACAAAATTTGATTTTATTTAATCCTGCACATGGACCATGCAGGGAGTTCTGACCTACTTTGATCCAATCTGGGGACCAGTAGGCTCCTGCCTAATTTAGATCCAGGCAAAGACTGTTGGAATAAAGGCTAATTTCCAGCTGGTGCATCCCTGAGCCAGATGATCCTGCCTGAGGGCATCAGGCCTGCAGAGGTCCACCCTGGCTGAGCAGCTGCTGTGTTTGTGGTGTTATATTTGTGGTATTATATTTGGGTGGTGGCTCTTGGCAGGGTCATTTCCCCAGCAGGACCCCTGGTATCTCTTCAAGGCTCAAGAAGGTTGATATTGTTGGTTTATACACAAATTATTTTAATCACATCTTGATCAGGGAAATAACTTCTTGGGATGCTGCAGGATAAGACAATTTGATGTCCACAGCTTTTAAGAGAACCACCAGGTGGAAAAGGAGAAAGAAGAGTCCCTGTCCTGCTGTGAAGATGAGATTGGATGTGTGTTGGGGCTGATCTTGAGAAGGTCAAGGGTTTGCTGTTTCTCACTTCTCTTTTTGGACAACTGGCATTTCATGTCCTGTCTCTGGTGTTTGCCTGAAGGTCTCCATGGAACAGGAGCCAGAAAATGACAGAGGAGCAAACTCAAAGCACAGTTTAGAACTTTTTGGGGTGTCTCCACATTGAACACCATCATTCTGATAAACCTCAGGGTAAGAGTAGGAAAGGGCCAGGAAAGGGAAGAAAACTTCAGAGAATCACAGAATACCCTGAACTGGAAGGGACCCACAAGGATAAAATCACAGAACTATTAAGATTGCAAAAGATTTCCAAGACAGAGTCCAATCTTTGATCTGTCACATCCTTGTCCAGTAGATCAGAGCACTGAATGCCAGGGACAGTTGTTTCATGGACACTTCCAGGGCTTTGTCATTGATTCCAACTCCTAAAACACTGCTGAAGCCCGGGATTGAACCAGGGACCTTTAGATCTTCAGTCTAACGCTCTCCCAGCTGAGCTACTTCAGCCCTGATACCCATGTTTGTTTCCCTAAAAACAACAGGTAAACACACTGGAACACTTCAGCCTGGAAAATACAAAATTTAGGGAGAGAGGTTGCTTCAAGGTCATTTGCGATTCACACTAAAAATTGCTCTCTTTAAAAGGGTGATTTTCCTTTTCCCAAAACACAGTTTTGATTTCCTACTTGGCCATACATCTGTGGGTCAACATTTCTACTTCTTCTCAGGGCAGTCCATGGCACAGGACTGGGAACAGGCAGTGGAAGGAACAAAAACTCCCTCTTTCTATCATGACTTTTGCTGAACTACTGAATTGCAAATCCCTGTCCCTGTTTCACAGGCTCAGACTGGTTGAGGTCCAAAGGCACCTCATGGAGCTCATCTGATCCAAAGCTCTGCTCAAGCAGCACCTACAGCCACTTGTCCAGGACCATCCAGGTGACTTGGGAATGTGTCCAAGAATGGGAACTCCACGTTCTCAGTCCAGTCCCTTCACCCTCCTGCTGGCCCTTGGCTGGACTCTCTCCTGGATGTCCAGGTGTCTCTTGCACAGGAGAGCTCAGCCCTGGGCACACAAAAATGCAGGAAAACACTGCTGAAGCCCGGGATTGAACCAGGGACCTTTAGATCTTCAGTCTAACGCTCTCCCAGCTGAGCTACTTCAGCTCTGCTGTGGCTCCAATTTCCCCAAAACCTGTTGAAATACGATGAGCTTTCAGACTTTACCATTCTAATCAGGTTGCCCAACACCCCTCCAAGCACACTTTCGGGGAATCAAAAAAGGGTTAGAAGGGACTTTCAAGATCATCTCATTCCATTCCCCTTCCCTGGGCAGGGACACCTTCCATTATCCCAAGTTGCTCCAAACCCCATTCAACACAAACCCCTGGAACACTTCCAGGGATGGGGCAGCCACAGATTCTCTGGAAAACCTGTGCCAGGGCCTGGTCACCCTCACAGCCAAGAATTTCTTCCTAATGTTCAGTCCAACCATTCCTTTTGTCAATTAAAGCCATTCCCCTTTTTTCCTGTCACTCCATCCCTTGTCCCAAGTACCTCTCCAGCTCTCCTGGAGCTCCTTCAGGCACTGGAAGTGGCTCTGAGGTCTCCCTGGATCCTGCTCTTCTCCAGGCTGGACATTCCCATCTCTCCCAGCCTGGCTCCAGAGCAGAAGGGCTCCAGACCTCAGAGCATCACTTGTGGCCTCCTCTGGACTCACTCCAGCATCTCCACATCCTTTTGAAGTTGGAGGCTCCAGAGTTTTCTCAGAGGCTGTCACTCCACAGAGCTGACATCATCCCTGTCCTGATGGCTCTCAGTGTGTGACAAGGATCCATCTGCAGGTTCTCCCTAGGAAAGGGAAGATGTGGATTCCTGGCTCACTTGGGACTTAGCTCTACCCTTCCAGCTGTCTAATTTTTGCTTCACCAGCTTTCTCCTTGTCAAGGAAAGTGACTTCCCACCAGCTTTCCTCAGACAGGAAGAAATGATCCCAACATGGAAACTGTGGTATTTGACAGCCCACTCTGCCTCGCTGGAAATACTCAAGCTTCAGCTGGGTACAAAATTCCTACAAAATTCCTGAGCTGTGCTGCCACTTTGCAAATGCTCAGCAGTGTTGGTGGAAACGATGAAGTGAAGGATCGGATAAAGAACAAGCCTTGAAGGAAGTGCTACATTCAGTTAAATTAGAAATTTGAGGAGCCAGCTTGCTGGGAACTTGGCTTTTTCAGCTGGTGGAACATCAGAACTGAAAGTCTGTGGGCAAAGTCATCAGAAGTCAGACTTGTGGTGCCAGTTTGATGAGTCACATGGAAGAAGTTGGAAGATCTGTCTTTTCCTTATTGAAGAGGAAGAAATTAAATCTGTTTTCCCAGCTCAGTTCAGATCACAAGGCTGGAGCTCTGCAGGGAGAGAATGAAGTGGAAGGAGGAGTGAAATTGGGATATCTCCTGTTGTCCTCTCTCACCTGCCCCCATGTCCCCTGAGAGACTCCAGTTCCATTCACATCTTGATTACTTGGGTTTTTTTGGGTTTTTTTTTGAGATCTTCATCTCAGGAAGGATGTGGGGAAAAAAAGCCCAAACTAGCCAGTGGAAGGGATTAATAAAGTCCCTTCTGCACATGGAATTGCTGTGTAAACCTTGTTTATCTGATCAAGGAAAAGAAAGAATAAAGGGATATTATGGGATCTAGAGAAAGAAAGGGTATTTTAGGATCTACAGAGGAATCATTAGGGGTTGATGGCTTATTGATTCTTCTGATTCAGGAACTAAAGGTTATCATTGGAAAAGAGTTAGTGCCAAGCTTGGAACAAAGAAAAATAAGGAGATTCCTCACACAGTACCTGATTACCTGTGCAACTCTTCGCCATGGGGTATTATAGATCCCCAGAGTGTAAAAAAGTTCAAAAGATGACTGGGAAGATTTATGGAGGAAAAAACTTAATGAAGAGCTTGCAAATATGGAACTTCCTGCTTTGGTTCATGCAGTGCCTGAGCCACAAATCTCTGGAGATCAGCAGAGCATCTGGTGATATAACACCGCACTGGTTTTTCGGTTTTAGGCATTAACTCATCAAAAATGTCACAGCCTGTGTTTTGTGCTGGATGCTCTTCCACACATCTCCTCTGGCACCTCCTTGTCCTCATGTTCCGGTTTCTGGAGGCATCAGGATGGTGTCAGCCTGTGAAGCCCTGCTGGCACGTTGGGCAGGGATGTGCTGGAGGTGTCATTTCATGCCACCATCCAACTGTTTAATCACCACTCCCACGCGGGTGGCTCAGGCTGTGGCCATGACAAACAGATGACAGGCAGTCCCTCTGTCCCTGCTTTCCCTCCTCCCATTCTTCCAGTTTTCCTACCACTCCATGCTAATCTGCCTGTGCTTGCTAAAATACCCATCTGCCAGAAGCAGATTTGAAAGGTTATGGAATTACATCCATGCAACCCAGAAAGCCAATTGTGTCCTGGGCTGTATCCAAAGAATTCTGAGCAGCAGGTGAGGAAGGGGATTCTGTCCCTCTGCTCCAGTCTGGAGAGATCCCACCTGGAATGTTGCATCCTTCCTCTTTGTCCCAGTAGAGGTAGGATGTGGAGATATTGGAGCAAGTCCAGAGGAAGCACCGACGATGATCAGAGATATGGAGCAGCTCTGCTGTGAGGAGAAAATGAGAGAATTGAGATTGTTCAGCCTGGAAAGAGGAGAGGAGAGGAGAGGAGAGGAGAGGAGAGGAGAGGAGAGGAGAGGAGAGGAGAGGAGAGGAGAGGGAGAGGAGAGGAGAGGAGAGGAGAGGAGAGGAGAGGAGAGGAGAGGAGAGGGAGAGGAGAGGAGAGGAGAGGAGAGGAGAGGAGAGGAGAGGAGAGGGAGAGGAGAGGAGAGGAGAGGAGAGGAGAGGAGAGAGGAGAGGAGAGGAGAGGAGAGGAGAGGAGAGGAGAGGAGAGGAGAGGAGAGGAGAGGAGAGGAGAGGAGAGGAGAGGAGAGGAGAGGGAGAGGAGAGGAGAGGAGAGGAGAGGAGAGGAGAGAGGAGAGGAGAGGAGAGGAGAGGAGAGGAGAGGAGAGGAGAGGAGAGGAGAGGAGAGGAGAGGAGAGGAGAGGAGAGGAGGCTCCAGAGTGGCCTAATTGTGGCCTTCCAGTACCTGAAGGGAGGCTAAAGGAAAGATGAAGAGACATTATTTAAAAGGTCCTGGAATGACAGAACAAGGAGACATAGCTTCAAACTGACAGAGTAGATTTAGATGGGATATTAGGAAGAAATTCTTTGCTATGAGGGTGGTGAGGCCCTGGCACAGATTTCCCAGAGAAGCTGTGGCTGCCCCATCCCTGGAAGTGTCCAAGACCAGGCTGGATCGGGCTTGGAGCAACCTGGGATAGTTGAGATGTCCCTGCCCATGGCAGGAGAGCTGGAACTGGGTGATCTTTAAGGTCCTTTCCCACCCATTTCCAAGCCATTCTGGGATTCCATGGTTCTGAGAGAACTACAACCAAATATTTATCCTGATGTACCTCTCTCTGTCCAGAGCCAGTGTGGATTCACCACCTCTTGTGGAATTCTATCACCCAGATGGAGACACAGAGAGGTGATCTTTTCCACCCAAGTCAGCACATCAAATTTGTCACCAATGTTAGTTTTTCTTGCAGACATCTTGGCACCAAACTCTGCCCCTGGTGGGATTTTGTTCCATTTCCCCACTCTTTCCCCAACTCTCTGCACCAGGCGAGTGACATCCAGCTGCAGGGTTGAGATGTGATTGCTTTTCAGACCCTGCCTTGCCTCTGATGTGTCATAAAAAACACATATTCTCCCTTTAGGCTTCTTGAAAATTTTCTGTCTCATTACACCAAGAGGGCTTCAGGTTTACTTGAAGAGCATTTTTAGTGATTATCTCTATTTTGCTGTCACTATTTTCTCTCTCTGTTCTTTCCCCAGACTTTTAGGAAAATGATCTCATTAAGAATGTGGAACTCCTGTTTCTGAGAAAGGTTTCTCGAGGTTTGCAAAGGTCTCTCAGCAGGAATTTTGCTCAGCTCCATTTTCCCTCTGGTTATACAGACCCCCAAGTGAGCCCATTAGGGAAAAACGGACTTCTTGAGAATAAAACTACAAAATATGCAACAGCAGCAGCAGCACCTCTGAAATGTAAGGCTCCTATAGGTGACAAACTATAAAAGGAGTTTTCCAAAACTCCTTTTTGACGGCTGTTTAATATGTTAGGGAAAGAAAGAGTTAAAGGCACAAAGGGCACTGGGGGTGCTCACCACCACAATGGCTGTGAGAGGATGGAATTTGAGACTTCAGATAACTTCGTTGTTATTCTGGAGACACAAATGCAGCTTTGAAAAACAGAGTTAATGAAGCCCAGCTGCCAAACTCTGCCTGTCACACAGCCCTTCCCTCTCCCTCCTGATGTCTAAAAGATGCTGAGATTGTCAGTCCACGATTATGGGGAGGAAGGCACTAGGGGTTCTTTAAATTTTATTTTTTTTTAAAGTTAGGAACTTAGGCTATGAATAACAGCTCTGCTGTCCTGAGGTGCATTATCCCCATGCTTGAAACATAAACTTTGGATGCAGGGATGCAGGAATGGTCCTGCTGCTGCTTGAGAGAAATAATCTGGGGCTGGGTGAATATCTGCAATCTCAAACACACTGGTGGGGAGGCCCAGTGAGAATAAACCCCAGACCTGTAATTTAAGTTATCCCCAAGTTTAAATCACCCTTTTCTGAGAAAATTAGTGTTTTAGTGTTCCTTGTAGTTACTCTGTTATCAAAGAGAGAGACCTGAGAGATCTTAGAACCCTGGAATGGTTTGGGTTGGAAGGAAACCTAAAGATCATCTCATCCCCACCTCCCTGCCATGGACCTTCCACCATCCCAGGTTACTCCAAGCCTTGTCCAGCCTGGCCTTGAACATTTCCAAGGATGGAACAGCCACAAATATTCTGGACAGCACCCTGGATGTATTTCACTTAGAGAGGTGGAGCACTTTGGAAAAGCAGAGGTCTGTGCTCACCAAATTGTAGTTTCCAATCAGGCAAAGGAATGTATTTAAGGAAAAACTTTCTGAACTTGATGAGGACACCTCAGCTCTGTGGGGAACAGAGAGGGGAATGTCCAGCAATGCCCATGTCCGTGGTTGTGTCCTGCATGGACACAGCTGACCAGGCAGCAGGACAAACCTCCTCTGAGAGTCTTGGAGCAAGAGACACACAAGATTTGTCCTAAATTTGTTTTGTGCCAATTCCTGGCTATTGCAACCCTGCAGTTCAGCTCAAGTCCTGCTGCTTTCCCCAGCCTTAATAACATTGGCAGATCCTGCTCTGCCCCCACAAACCCACAGTGCCTGAGCTTTCCCCAGATCTCCCTTCCAGTATGGATCACCCACTGCTATTTCAACCCTGCAAAACTTAATTTTCAGCAGAATAAACCAAACACATTCGGGAATCACTTATTTGAAAACTGCCAATAGACCGGAGGAATGAGATAGGTGCTAAAAAGACAGAAGAGCAGCACCAAGAAAATATTTGTAAAAATAGCAGGTGTTTTAAAGTGTGTAGGGGTGTGTAAATATATTTATAACATATTAATACACAAACCAGGTGGCCCAGAAACTCATTAGCAAGCTAATTGTTCTTGCCAAGCATTCTTTGGTGAGGTTCCCTGAGAGATTTCCCAGAAACTCCTAAAATTAATAGTAAACAACAATTCTTGGGGGCTGGGAAACATTTTCTGCCTCTGCTTAATATGCCAGCCTCCTTCTGAAGTTTTTCATTGTTTTGCAAAACATCTAGAAGGTACAGGGGAAAAAAATAATGGAACAAAAGAGGGGAAAAAAGATTAATATAAACAGAGTCTACAAATAATGGGCTTCACATTGAAAAGCACAGAATGATTGCTTGGACAGTGATGGTGTCTTGATGTATAAATGGGTTTGTTACTTAACTCTGGTGATTCATGCTTCAGGCACAGGGATGAGGCAGCTGCCAAATTTCATGCTGGGAAGGAATTTTCTCTCCCAGAACAGATTGGCTGGGAGTTTGTAAAGATGAGAGGTCAATCGGCAGGGCCAGGTGTTGTCATCATGAACATGTGGGCAAAAAGGGGGGACATCACAGAGGCCAAAACCACTGTGTTTCTATCTCACGGTGCCAAGATCCCCCAAAAATCACTGCACAGCCCTTTATCCCTTTTCCCCACACCTCCACCAGACCTTCAATCCACAAAGAAATGACTTTATTGGAGGGTGAGACCACTCTCCTGTCTCCTATGGGTGAATCCTGGAGCAACATAAAATATTCTTCACATTTATTTCAACTGTGTTTCTAAATAAAGCTGAGCTGAAGCAACGTGAGCTTTAGTTGTTGGATGTTTGGGGTAGGGAGGGTTTTTTGTTTTTTTTTTTCTCCTTTTGTCTTTAAAGAGTGTCTAAAGAACATGTTCCAGCTGTCTGGAAGGAAAGAACTAGAAAGGAAAAGAGAACAAAGGGAAACCAGTGGAGATATTTAATTGAGATAATTTTAGCTGCTCTAAATGTCACAGGCAGTCTTGTACAAGTACTTGGGGAGAGGAGAGGAGGGAAAAATGTTCTGTGCTGGTCATTCAGTGACCAAATTTAGGGGAAGGGGTTGTCCTTTCAGAGATCAGGCAAGACCCTGCCTTGAAGTTCTTGGATAATTGCTTTTTGAGGCTCAGGGGTCTCCTCAAAACCCACAAGACTTCAATGCAAACCACAAATTCATTCAGACCCAAAGGTCTGATGGAGAAACCCTCTGGTTTTGGGGCTGAGAAAGGAAATAAGGTGCTTTTAGGGGTGGTCAGCCTGGGTGTGGTGAGTTCAGATCCCTTCTTGGTTCAGACCTCTGTGCCTTAGGAGAACATCAGATGAGGCATTTCTGGGTCACAACAAGAGTTGGTCACTCCTTGTGGGATGTCTGTGTGTTCTGTGTGACCAAATGTCAGAAGTGGAGGCAAAGATCCCACTTTTGGAGGGATTTAACAGATGTGTAGATGTGGCACTTGGGGACATTGGCAGAGCTGGTTTATGGTTGGATTTCATGATTTTAGAGGTGTTTTCCAGCCTAAAGAATTCTGTGGTGTTGGCTTACGTATGGGATACGCAACCTGGGGAATGTATTCCAAGGTTTAAGACTGCCAGGTTTACACCTTGGTCTGGCCTGATGGGTGTTTAACCAGTTATCCAAAATGTAAAGTCCTTGCAAAGATGGGTAGTTGGTGATGGGGGAGTCAGAACTCTTCAGGTGTGAAGAAATCACAATTTATGTCCTAGTTAAAAGAGAGGTGCTCTGAACATGGTTATCCACAATTCCCAGGAAGGAAACCTTATCCTGTGACTATTTTGGACAAAAACAGCCTCCTTTTGAATGGTTTGAGGACATGGTTAGTGGTGAACATGGTGGTGGTGCTGAGTTCAGAGCTGGATTTGAAATAATTGAATTACACAATGGCCTGGATTGGAAGGGACCTTAAAAATTTTCTAATTCCAACCCCCTGCCATGGGCAGGGATACCTTCTACTATCCCGGGTTGCTCCAAGCCCCATCCAACCTAGCCTTGGACACTTCCAGGATGGAACTTCAATGCCAACCTGTGCCACTGATCTCAGAGGTATTTTCCCAACCATAACAATTTTATGATTCCATGTAAGAGATAAGAACAATTTTAAGACAATCTTCACTCCTCATCCCCACCTAAACTCGAGCTTTGGGTCAAGATTTACGTTCATGACTTATGTTCATTATTTATGTGTATGACCACTGATAGAAAGCTGGGGATACCCTGATGAGCTTGTTCACCTCACAAAACTCGGGGAGGGAGTTGAAGGATTTTGGAGAACCAGCAGTGGATGAGAAGGAGGGAACTGCCTGTGTGTGCTGTGGAGGCCATAAAACTCCAAATCTTGGGGTTTCCCTCTCCTTCACTAACTCCTCAAGCATCACTCTGAGCAGCCTGGTTTACTAGAAGGTGTCCCTACCCACTGCAGGGGGTTTCAATGGGATTATCTTTCAGGCCCATTCCAACCCAAATCCTAGGATTCTATAATTCTGTGATCCCTTCAGAGAGCCCTCCTGGCTCTGAGCAAAGCAGCACTGCAGGAAATCTCTCCCCCTCCCTGATGCAGCTCCTGAAGAGGAGAAAACCTGGCTCTAACCCCCCTGGAACAATCACCACATTCGGGGAGCCATGCCCACAGCATCCCTATTTTAGCAATGCCGCCGTGGCTCATTTTCACCCCCTGGAAAACTCACCCAGCACCTGCCTCCCTTCCCTGCTGGCAGGCAGGTGGAAGAAAGGCAGGAGCGTGCGGCAGATCCCCCAGAAAACACACACTACTCATCCCTTTTGTCTGCCCCTCTCCCTTCTCCCACTCCCTCCTTCTCCCCCGCACTCTCGCCCACCTCGGTGTCTCATCCCAGGCTGGCTCACGGCTCTCCAGGTACCTGCAGGGACGGATGCTACCCTCGGCTTCTCCTCAAGGACACCATTAACACGGAGCCGCTGCCTTGCCTTTCCCTCCCCTCTCTCCCCGCAGCCAAATCCGGCGCTGGAAAAGAGAAAAACGGGGGAGAGAGGTGGAAAACTCAAGACGGAGCATCCTCCCCCGCAGTGGGGGCTGAGGTTCCTGGGGGAAGGTCAGAGAGGAAGTCCTGCTTTGTGTGAGAGGGGAGAGAAGGCAGAGATCGGCAGAAAAGGTGTTGGCAGGGTTGGACAAATATCCCTGCATCCCCCCTCTAATCCTTGCCTTTCTCTGTTGCAACATTCCTGCGGGGATCCATGGAGAGCTCAGTGCTACTGTGCTGGGAATGAGCTGCCACAGCCTCCCCAGCATCCGCCGGGCTGGGGTCAGGAGCCTGAGAAACAGGGAAATGCTGCCCATCCCATCCCGATGGCCCTTCAGAAGGATCAGCCCTGCCCACGTCATGTCTGAGAGACATAAACAAATCAATCCTTAGGGATCTTGCACTAAAGTCAGGCACAAGCAACTCCAGCTATCACTGCACTGACTGATTTGTCTGTTTTCCTTTTTTTTTCCTATTTTTCTTTTCCCCCTTTTTTTTCTTTTTATTCCCTCACTTTTCTACTATTTTCTTTTTCTCGCTCTCATTTTTTTTTTTTTTTTTTTTTTTTCTTTCCTCGCCTTGTTTTTCTTTATTATTCCCCCTCCTTTTTTCAGTCTTGCTAAGATGCAACAGATCCATGGGGACAAAAATTCCCTTGTCAGCAGAGATTTTTTTTTTCCAGATAGGACCAGCCCTCTTGAGAGACAACCTCAGGAGAAGGGAGATGGAATAAATTCCCATGATCATGTGGGGGGCAAGGAAAATATTGGTGTCAGGATCACTCCTGTCCCAGATTTATTCTTTTAATACTGTTGATATTCTATCCCTGGGAGTGTTCAAGGCCAGGTTGGATGGAGTTTGGACCAACCAGGACTAGTGGAAGTTGCCCCTGGAAGAGGTTGGAACAAAATGCCCTTCAAAAGTCCCTTCCAACCCAAACTTTTCTAGGATTCTCTGACCTCCATCCTAAGGCCACCGAGGAGTTGTGTTCAGTGTGGGGGAAGTGATGTTCTGAGGAGCTGTGATGGGTTTTGGGGGGAAGGAAAAAAATCCCTGGAAAGCTTTCCACAGCAACTCACTCCCCAGCTCCTCCTAACCCTGTTGTAATAAGGCTTTTAGTGACGTTTGGGGCCTCCTAGATTCGGAAAGAAGAAATTAGCACAGTCTGCTGCTTGTTTCTCACGTTCTTCTGTTTCCCCCGAGCTTCCCTGCTGGCACCAATTACCCATCTCTCATTTAGAGGTACTTAAGGAAAGGAAATGGGAACGCTGGTAGAACAGGGCTGGGATGGGGATGTGCTGAATGAGGCTCCCTTTATTTCAGAAGTGACCTCACATCAACCCTGCTGTTTTTAGCGATGCAGGAGCCCCTTCACCGCATGAGGCAGCTGCTCTGTTGTTTTCCTGGGACAAGGGGACACAATTCCTGCCCTGACTCCAGCTTTGCCTCCCCGTGGATAGGCCAGATTAGCAAGGATGCTTGGAGGAAATCCTTTGTTAACAACAATGCTTGGCGAGGACAAAAATAAGGGGAATAAATCTCTTGGAAGAGGGAGAAGCAAAAGGGAAAGGTGGAAAAAAAGGTAAATTGAGTCACAACTCGGTGATAGAACTGCTAAAAATAGGTGAGCAGTGGCCTAGTTTGTGTCTTCACGATGGTGATGGCTGTGAGAGCAGGGAGCTGAGAACTGACAGAGCTCTGGAGACACAGATTGGGCTGGGAACAGCAGCCTCATGTCCTGCTGGGATCATGGAAAGGCTCTGTATCCCATCAGTGTCCTTTGGAATGCCTTAGTGGAGCCCAGTGCAAAGAGCCAGACACACATCTATATTTAGAGAGAGCAAACCATGCCTACAAAGGGAGTTCTAATAAAATATTGAGGTTTTTCCTTCACTATTAGGGATGTCCCAGCACTGAGGAGACCTAGATTGAAACACTGGTGCCAAACTAGGCAGAGCATGGCTTTAAACCTGGCTGGGGTGCTGTCCAAAGACACCTCTGTGGCCAAATCCTGGACAGGTTTGGAAATGCTTTGGGATTTCAGCCTGAATGGGGGAAAATAAAGCATTTAGGGGGTGAGGAGTTATGTATTCCTGTAGAGAGAAAAACCATTCAGCTGAACGTGAACTGATCCATGGTTCAGGCAGAGAGGAATACATTTGGATGATATCTTGGGGGATACCATTCCATGTGGAAAGCCTTCCCTGAGCATTCCTTGGTTTCCTCTGGCATTTCCCCTCATGGAAACAGAGGTGTTGCCACTTACAGGAGTGGCAGGGCTCTGAATTTTATTGGGGAAAAGGGGTTGTGGTGGATTCTCTGGCTGTTCACCTCCAAGAGGCAGGATTTTCTCTTATGGCCACAGGACAATCCCATTTCTCCATCTTTCCCACAATCCACAGCAGGGAGTTTGCAGCTTGGAAATCTTCCCATGAGCCAGTCTCACTTCACTGATGGAAGACAAGGCTTCCACCACCCCTAAAGTCCTTCCCACATGCTCTAGTCCAGGAGGAAAAATCAGTGTAGATGCTGAAGAAAATTGAGAGGCTTAACATGGATTCATCCATGGGGACAGCAGGAGGAAAAGGAGCAGGAAAAGTCTGGGAGCAGTCTGAGCTCCTCAGTATCAGTGTGAAATCCAGACTGAAATGGGATGCAGGGGAGGAAGGAATTGACTCCATGGGCCAGAAATGATCCACAGATCTCCATCCTGGCAGAGGATGAGGAGCAGAGCTCTCCTGGCATGGTGGGACTCTGTCAGCCAAGCCACACCAGCAGAGGAACCAGGTCTGCTCTCCACAGCTACTCCACCACCTTCCCTTTTTACAGCAGACCTGTGATTTGCAGTGTTTGCTGCTGAGGAGGAGTAAAAAAAAAAAGCATTGAAATCAGGAACTTTTACTAGAACACTTAGAGAGACACCCTGAAGGGGGACAGGTGGGCGAGGAGTCAAGTGAGAGGCCCAAAGTGGGCCAAACTCAGCTGTAAAACGTGGCAGAAGAAATGTCACAAGCCAGCTGTGAAGCAGGCCTTTTGACACGGCAACAAATGTGTTTTTCCAGCTCGTCAAGGCTGCGCAGGGGAGGAAAATGAAGTTCATTTGGAGATGTCTTTCTATTTGTGCTGACCTCACGAGGGTCATAACAGCCAACACCAGAGTGTGAAAAATGCTGATGCTTCCTTTGGCTTTCTTGCTTTAGCCTCAGGCAGGCTTGAGGAGGCAAAAAAGCAGCACAAGGAGAGACTCGTTAACATTTCCTCTGCCCAGCGAGGAGACCAAAATAACAAACATCTCATTAAATAAGGAGAGGAGAGAATTGCAAAACGCGGGAGATATTTTTAGTCGGAAAACAAAGCACTCCATCTTCCCCTCAAAGTAGGGCTTTCCAGATGAAAAGGAATACGGAGAGAACTCTGCGCCAGGAGGAGTGGCGCTAATAACAATCATCATTATGGGTAATATTGATAGCGGGATGCCCTCAGTTTCTCAATTACTTCCACACCCTCCCAGTAAGTGACGTGTGGGCTCCAGGCCTGGGGGACCATGGGTGGCCAGGAACAAAAGAGCCACTGACGTGGGAGTTGTGTTTTGAATGCAAAACTCGGCGTTGAGAGTGCCAGCTCCAGTGCAATAAAGTGTTCTGGGGCTGGGGAGGGATGAATAGAGACGTATGGTGCAAATTAAATGTGTTATTCTTTCCCCCATTTCGTTCCTTGTGAAGTTAAAAGCCCAACACCTTGGTTTCTTCTTTATTTTATTTCCTTCCGAGGGTTTTGCTACCAAACAAATGACTAGGCAGCTTAGTCTGGTGAGCTATAGGAGAATCAATAGGGATTAAAAGGATGTGGAGGCAGAAGGGGGGGAAAATGTGGTTTATTATTGTCTTCTTTTTTTTCTTCTAGAAAGAGGAAGCAATTATGGAAAGGAAAATTCTAGCACAGGGAATATAGGATAATGCAGAAAATCCCTTGTTCACCACTAGAAAATATTAGTTCCTGCAAGAATATGGGATGAATTGCCCACAAGGCTTCAGGCTTCTTATTTTAGGCACTTCAAAGAGTCCTGGGTGAAAGACAGAGTTCTCCAGACAGTGATTCTGAGGAGGAACAAAATGCACATCTCAGAGCATAACTGAGGAGGGACCCTGGCAGCACAGGAGAGCTCTTCAGAGCATATGCCACGGAAAGGCAGCACAAAATCAGCTGCACCAGAAACTTTCCCGAGTTTCCCTCAGGATCTCCTCCTTCTCACTCACCCACCAGGTTCATCTGGCTCACAGCTCAGGCTGCTCTCCATATCTTGCCATAAGGTACCTCTGAGCAGAGCACTCGTCCAGATGAGGTGGCAAAGGCCTGCCAACCCAAAAAAAACCCCAAACCCAACACTTTTGTTCCCAAAAAAACCCCAAACCCAACACTTTTGCTCCAAGGCGAGGTGCAGTGAGAGCCCACAGCCTGAACAGATGCCAAGGGGTGAGTGCCACCAGGCTCTGGGTGCATTGTGTCCTCAGCCAACAGTGACAGCACTGGGGAAGGTGGCAGTGCTGCTGTGACTCAGTGTCCCTTTGCTCTGGTCCCACTCCCCTCAGGGGAAAACTCAGTTGCTGCTTACTGCCTCATGCTGCTTTTGCTCCCTTTAATTAATCTGTTGGCTTTTCCCTTTCTCTCTCCTTTTTTTGTTTTTTAATTTTTTTTTGGATCTGATCCTAACCTACAGTTCCTTAAAACTCTTCAGGAAGCTCTAGGGAGACAACCCACGTTGACACCATCCCTGCTCAGCTATGAGATGTGGCTTTTTGCTATTTCCTCTCCTTCCCTTGCTTCTGCTGAGCTTTTTTTGAGCAAACTGCTCACAGTCATCCTCACTTCCCACTTTCTTTCCTGCTCCTTTTTCCCCTCTCTGTGGTCACCCGGAGGACTTCATGCCCTGCTGTCTCCTCTGTCCACATCACTGCCAGCTCTCCTGAGCCCAGGCAGCAAATTTCGACAGAATTCTGGCTGCCTCTTTGTGAAACCCTCGGATAAAGCTGCTGTGGCCATAAGAGCCTCCTCCCCATCCTGCCCAAATCCATGGGTCTTGTCCTTCCATGCCTGTCTGCGCCTGGAAATTGCCTGTCTGCCTCAAATTGCCTCTCTCCATCACCTCACTCCACATCTCCCTCCTCCCTTTGCTTCCGGCTCCCCTCTCCCCTCCTCCTCTTCCCACGCACCTCGCTTTAATTAGAAATACAAAGAAAATGCTTATCACACATGCCTTAATCAGCAACTCGTTCCCCAGCAGGTCCAGAAGGAAAACCCCCATTTGTCCTCACTTTTCCCACTTCCCCCACCACCTCCACAGAATTAGGAGGAGAGTGATTAGGGGGAGAGCTCTGTGAAAGGAGGCTGCATGAGATTAACCCAGAGACCTGGAAAAGCTGGAGGGAAGGGCCAAGAGAAATGTGGTGACGCTCAGCAAGGGCTAATTCTGGAATTTTTGGGAAGAAAGAGTCCCTGGCTGGGAGAACTGGACCTGGGAGTGCTCAGCAGGCTGAGCATGATCCAGCAGCATGTCCTGGCAGCAAAAAAATTATCCTGGAATGTGGGAGCATTAATACAGCCAGGCGATCATGGAAGTGATAATCTCCCTCTTTAGACAGAGCATTTTAGATCATATTTAGCTGCTGCAACTGGGTTTAGGCCTTTTAAACTAAATACTGATCACAGGGAATGAGTTCAGGCCACCGGGATGGTCAGGGATGGTCCCTGGTGTGGGATTAGGGCTTTTCCAGCCTGGAGAAGTGATGGCTTTGGGGCACCTAACAGCAGCTGTGTCCTGTATCTGTGGGGAGGTTATCAAGGAGACAGAACCAGGATCTTCTCAGAGGTTGCTGGTGAGAGGACAAGAGGCATTGGGTCCAAATTCCAACAGCACACTCCGTTTGGGTACAAGAAACAAAGTTTTCCCCTTGAGCAATCCCTATCCCTGGGGTTTTCAGTGTCTGAAACCATCTCAGCTGACCCAGCAGCTGACTCAGCTCGGAGTAGGAGGCTGAGCTAGAAACCTCCTGAGTCCCTTTCATCCTTAATTATCCCGAGATGCTGCGACAGGAGCCAAGTGTCAAATGAGGCCGTTCAGATCCAGGATTCCTCCCCAGCTGAAAAAGTGAGGGAGGAGGAAAGAAGGCCTGGAAAAGGACTCATTTATTGGAGCAGGTTTAAGAGCCATTTCATCCCAGACTCTGGCATTTGCTGGGACAAGGAGAGGTTGAATGCAGGTCATCTTGCAAAATTAATGCCACTTTATATTATCCCCATCCTATGGGTCATTTCTGGGGTTTCTGGGTGAAAAGCCCTGTGGGGAATATCTTTGCACCAATCCAGAGATACAAAGGCTGCAGAGTCTCTCCCAACCCATGTTATCTCTTACTGGCAGAGCAGGTTTGAGGCAGACTCTCTGGGGTGCTGAGACAGCAGCATAAAAGGCTCCAAATCTGTCCCAACCCCTCAGGTGATTGACATTTGACTTTTTCTAAAAACAAACAGAGCTGCCCCAAAATCTTGTGCTTAGGAAAACTGGGTGAAAGTGGAGAAGTAAGGAAGGCAGTCATGGGGGAAGAAGTGGCACTGGGAGGGGCTGCTGAATTAGGATTTCTATGTTATACCCTCGGGGGTTTGTCTCCTTCCCCACACCCTGTCCCTCCCTCCCTACAACCAAACCATGCAGCCCTTCCAGGTCAGCTGCTGCTGCCCCAAAAAAACCCCTTGTTCCCCAAGAACCTGGTAGGGAACAAACTTGTGCCTTCCTGCACCATGAGAGGAGAAAAGGAATCCTGACCCCTGCCCCTCATGCCCTTCAACTTAACCACCACCAGTTTGTGATTCTGCTTTAACCAAAATCCTGGGTTCGCTGAGACCTCCTTCCAGCAGGACTTCACTGAAAGACCCCCTGCCTCCTCCTCTTTTTGCACCTCTGGGATGGCTGAATTCCCACCGGGAAACACCCAGCCAGGAGCTTTGGGAATGAGGATCCATCCTAAGCCTCCCTGGCACACTGCAGGGCACCCCCCAACACCACCCCGCTGCCAACAGCCTCAAACCCCCTTTTTAGATTATCCTGGTGAATCAGCATCCCCCTGCCTCCGGCCACTGGCACTGGGAAAGGACGAGAAGGCCCAGATGTCCTCAGCACCTCTCCGAGGGTGTTCCGGCAGGGAAACTCTCTCGGATTAGGGAATCCTTTATCCCTGGTTTATGTAAGACCCGGAGACTCCTTTTATGGTTGGCTTTTCCTGCCTTGTCAAGAGAGAAGAACAAATGTAGCTTCATCTGCGCTGGTGGGTTGGCTCACTGATTAAGCATCTGATTCAAAGCTAAGTACAGAACAGGCTTTTGATGGGCGGATTTAATTCGGTGTAAAAACCCAGGATGTCGTCCCCCTCCCTCACCCCAAATTCCCAAGATAGTGGTTGGTCTAAGCCGCGGGGTGACTCCCACCCACCAAAGCCTGAGAAAGTCCAGAGCGCTCCCATTTGTGCTGAAGTGGCTCCTTTGAGTGTTTCCCCCTCTGCTTCCCCCCTCCTCTTTGCTTTTCTCTTCTCTTCTCTTCTCTCCCTTTTATTTTTTTTTTTTCCCTGCTGATTTACCACCATTCCCAGGCATTTGCATGCGGAGTGAGCTCACCCCGTGTGGGGGTGTGTGCGGGGGGCTTGTGGGCGTCCGTCTCGGTGTGACACACCGAATTCCCCCTCATCCCGCCCTCCCCGAGTCCTGCCAGGGGGACGCATGTTAATGGTGACCTTGCTGAGTAAAGAGTTGTGGAAGGAATAAGTGTTTTTCCTGCGCTCCGAGAGGCGGAAGGTGCGATTACTCATCCATCTCTCCAACTGTCTCCAGCACCTTTCAAGTGCTTCTCGCGTCGAGTCTGGGGGCGTGAGCGAGGGGGTGGCGAGCGAGGGGAGGCTGCCAAAATCTGGGTTGCCACAGACACCGGCATCGCTTTTCCTCCAATGAACGCAGCGCTGAGAGTGCGAGAGGAGGTTGGGCACCACCCACATGTTGAGCTGCGTGGAGTATAAGTAGATGGAGGAGCCTGGACTAGTGGCAGTTCAGACAGGGAAGAGAAGCAGCTCTTCACATCTCCAGTGAAAGCGGGTTTTGGCTCACCAAGTTTGCCAGGAGGAGAAATCATCCGGATTTTTGCTGCAGCTTCCAGCTTCTTTGTGCATCTCTGTGTGATTTCCTCCGGCGGGGACTTTGCGGCGTTGGAGATTCTCAGCGGGGCTGGACAGCTTATTCAACTCCTCTCGTTGTTCCTGGAGGATCCTGGATCTCTCTGGGACACCCCTGAGCACGTGAGAGCGGCGTTTCCAGCCGGGCATCGGGAGAAATTTGCCTACAACTCTCTCTGGGATCCACGTGGACCGAGGAGCTCGCTCTGCGGTGATATCTGATTGGGTTGTGTTTGTGTCCCAAAGTCCTTGCAGGGGGGTTTAGAAGTCTCTGTGTGTCTTTCAGGAAGTGCTGTGGTGGGGGTTTTTGGGCTCCGGCTCTAGTGCCAGGGCTTTTAACTCAGTTTTTTTCCGTGTTTGCCACTCGCACGGTCGGAGCCATGCAGCTGGATAATGTCACCAGCGCGGGCATCCACTCCTTCCAGGGGCACCGTGGAGTTGCCAACAAGCCCAATGTGATCCTGCAGATAGGGAAGTGCAGGGCAGAAATGCTGGAGCACGTCCGGAGGACCCACCGGCACCTCCTGACTGAAGTCTCCAAGCAGGTGGAGAGGGAGCTGAAGGGATTGCAGAAATCAGTGGGGAAGTTGGAGAACAACTTAGAGGACCACGTCCCAACTGATAACCAGAGATGGAAGAAGTCCATCAAAGCCTGCCTGGCCAGATGCCAGGAGACCATTGCCCATCTGGAGAGGTGGGTCAAGAGGGAGATGAATGTTTGGAAGGAGGTCTTTTTCCGCCTGGAAAAGTGGGCTGACCGCCTGGAGTCCATGGGTGGCAAATACTGCCCTGGGGAGCAGGGCAAGCAGACAGTGTCTGTCGGGGTGGGAGGGCCAGAGATAAGGCCAAGTGAGGGGGAGATTTATGATTATGCCCTGGACATGAGCCAGATGTATGCCCTGACCCCTCCTCCCGGGGAGGTGCCCAGCATCCCCCAGGGCCACGATTCCTACCAGTGGGTCTCTGTGTCGGAGGATGCTCCAGCCTCCCCAGTGGAGACCCAGGTGTTTGAGGATCCCCGGGAGTTCTTGAGCCACTTGGAGGAATACTTAAAGCAGGTGGGTGGAACGGAGGAGTATTGGCTGTCCCAGATCCAAAACCACATGAACGGCCCGGCTAAAAAGTGGTGGGAGTACAAGCAGGACTCTGTAAAGAACTGGGTCGAGTTCAAGAAGGAGTTCCTGCAGTACAGCGAGGGAACTCTGACTAGGGATGCTATCAAAAGGGAGCTGGATTTGCCCCAGAAAGAGGGGGAGCCCCTGGATCAGTTCCTTTGGCGCAAGAGAGACCTCTACCAGACCCTCTATGTGGATGCAGATGAGGAGGAGATCATCCAGTACGTGGTAGGAACCCTCCAGCCCAAACTGAAGCGTTTCCTGAGCTACCCCCTGCCCAAGACCTTAGAGCAGCTGATCCAGAGGGGGAAGGAAGTCCAAGGCAACATGGAGCACTCTGACGAGCCCAGCCCACAGAGGACCCCTGAGGTCCAGCCAGGAGACTCTGTGGAGACAGTGCCCCCCTCAACCACTGCCAGTCCCGTGCCGAGCAATGGGACTCAACCTGAGCCCCCCAGCCCCCCAGCCACTGTCATATGAGCTCCCCTGAGGGAGGTCTGGCTTACGTGGAAGGGAGAAGGGGGCTTATTTAGGAAGCTTCTCCTCGGAGGGAGGTTCTGGCTGAGACGAGACCTGAGAAGTGCTCAGTCCAACAGCCCAGAGCAGAGGGATTGGCTTTGCTCTGGGGGGAGGGAGGTGGTGGGGCAGAGGCACCTCAGGATGGGGTTGCCCACCTCACCCAATCCATGCCATGCCACGCCGTGGTGCTGGGGACCCTGCTGGCACCACTGTGGGGGAACAGCCAATTTTATGACAATTCCCTGACAAGAAACTAGAGACAATTCCCAACTTGTGGAGCAGCCGCCTGGCACTGGCGGCTCTCAAGGACTTCATAGGAGTGCAGCAGTTGGTGGAGGGTTCCTACCCATCTGGATCTCTCTTTTTCCTTCTCACTCTTCTGAGGGGTGGCCCTGTCCTGAGGGGACAGCTTTCTTTTGACCCTTGCCTGTTTCTGATTAACCTCTGGGTTTCTGTTCACTTGGCAATCTCCTGCTCTTACTTGCTCCAAAGGATTAAAGTAATTTTTTTGATTATTTTTTGTGTTAAGAAGGAAAAAAAAATCTTGTTGCTTCAGGAACTGAAAGCTTTAAGAATCTGGATTATTTTCTGTGGTTTTCATTTCACTGCACCTAATACCTGCTTTAATGTGTTTCCTCTCAAGAGGCTCTTACTGGTTTACTTCTTGTCTCAGTTTCTGCTCACTCCAATTCAAGGCCACTGCAGTGCAGAGGCAAATTTCATCCTTTCTCTGCACATTATCCTGTGCATTCAGCAGGAAACAGATTTTCTAATTAAATTCTGAGCTCATTTATTGAAGGAGCAGTCTCCTTCCTTTCAGAGAAGAGAGGGTTTTCAAGGTAGAGAGAAGAGACACCAGAGCTCTTTTGAGACAGTGGGGGGAGGGAAGGGAAATAAATCCTTATTCTTTGAACGAAGCAAACAAACACATCCTAAATTCAGAGCAAAATATCCCCAGAGCAGCAAATCGAGTCCATGCTGATGTGTGGAGACAACAGGAGCTTTTGCCGTGTAAAAGCCAAAAGAAGTGAAGAGAGGATCTGTGTGCCCCAGCACGGTTTTAACCTGTGCATCACAGCAAGGATCACACAGACAGACTCCAAATGCTCTTGGAAAGCCTGGCACCCTGTCCTGGAGCACCTGAGGACAGAGTGTTGTCTGCTCACAAAGAACTTCCCGCAACATCTCGCCACGGATGGGAATGGACTTGGACTTTGTGGCTTTTTCCGTGTTGAGATGGGGAAATGCTCAGTGCTCACCTTTGGCCAGCGTTTGATCACAGGACTGAGAGATGAAAGACATTCCTGAAGTTTGGCTCTCCAAATCTTCCTGAGGCTGGACACACCTTGGGCATCATCTGCGTCCAGCACCAGACCAAATAAACGGGGATGCAGCAGCAAGAGTGACCCTGGGATGCTCCTGGCACTGCCACAGCAGTGACATGTGGCACTGGTGGCACGGAAGGCCTTTGCTGTGACTCCTTCCAAGGGGCTGAAGGTAAGGCAGCTCCCTGACATTCTCTCCTCTGCACTCCTCAGGGCTACACTGGTCACGGAATGTCCAGTGGAAAACTTGCACTGGGATAAAAACTCACCTGAAATGGGATGTGAAGGATTGGGGTTGGGAGAAAGGAGGAGGCAGAGCCTTCCAAAGGGAAATACAGGAGTGGGAAAAGTTTCTAAAGAGGGCAGTATCCTGCACTTTCTGATTAATATAGGAAAATAATGGGATGTTTCTTAATTAGCTCAGTCCCAGGACCTTCCTTGTCCTTGCAGGGCTTGAGTCCCCACATGGGGCAGCACATCCCAAATCCGTGCACAGCCCAAAGAAGCTGCAGGTCTGCTCTGCAGCCTTGCTGGGAGCTGGTCTCAGGAACAGTGGGAGCTCTCACTTGTTCCCAGTTTGTCAACAGCTCTTCATGCAGAGAAAGGAGCATTTCTCACTAATGACCCAGGCTGAGTGATGGGGGGAGTGGGAGTCACTGCTGAGGATGAGCTGGCCATGCATTACAAGCTTTATCTCCTCTTGCTTCCAGTGACTCACTCAGATCCTCCTCTGAGAAGGAATCACTTCACAGCATTCAGCATTTGGAAGGAAAGCCACAGAAAAAGCTGCAAAGCAAGGGCCTCGACATCAGAGCTGCTCTCAGGACTCTCAGCCACCAACTGCCAGCTCCACCACCTGAAGGAAAGGCTGGCACAGGTAATTACATCCCATATTACCTTGTGGGTCTTTCTCAGTTTCCCTGAGAGATATTAAACAGCCCAGGTGCAAATACCTGTGCTGGTCTTGAAATCTCAGCCCCAGTGGCTGCAGCAGCCTGGCTGCACCACCAGAGAGGTGGGATTTCGGCTTCTTGATGTCAGAATCCAAGCACCAGCCCAAATAATTGATGCTTCAGGGACTGCACATTGTGGCTTTCCCTTGGCTGGACCACTGGCAAATCCTTAGATCCCAACACCAAGTGGATCCTCCAGGGTGCAGGCACAGCTAAATTTAATCCTAACTCTTGAAAATTCCCCCTTTCTCTCCACTTGAAAAATCTAATCAGAGTTGGTATATTTTTTTCTTTTCCAGCAATCCCTGCTGCTGTTGCCGAGTTTCCTTCTCTGTGTCCAAGAGCTTTCCCAGGGGAGAAGCAAGGGCTGCAGGAAGACAGAGGGCAAATCATGCACCAAAGAGCCTCCCATGCAGTGCAATGCCATATTCAAGGTGCTGAGAGCCAGAATGAAAGGGGGAAGATGCTTCCAACAGGACAAAGAAAAGCCTGAGCTGGTCCAGGTATTCCAAGCACAGAAGAAAGTGCTGAGAATGGAAAGAGAGGCCAGAACAGAAGAACCAAGTCCAGGCTTTGGGGACAGCAGGGATGCTGGGCTTGTCTGACTGTCTGTGGAGATTATTCCTCACCTCTGCGATTTGGGGCCGCTGGGACTCACCTAAAGAAATCTTCACCAGATAATTATCATCACTGAAAAAAAAAAAACCAACAAACTTTCCTGATTAACTTTGCCAAGAGGCTGATCCTGCCTTGGCTACGAACCCTCCCTGCTGGCCATGCTGTAACTCATCTCTCCTGACTCAAGGGTAGCTTCATTTCATGCGGGTATCAGTTCCAAACCTCAAAGGGCTCCCGGAGTTTGGAGAAGCATCCCATGGTCCAGATGCTTGTCTGAACTGTTGGAGCCTGCACATCTGGGCCAGCTGTCTTGCCAGCAAGGAGCCTTGTGAGACAGCAGGCGCTCTCTGGGTCTGCATGGGCCAGAGTTACTGCAAGAACTGGGGTTCTTGTGCTGGCTTTGGAGCGACTGTTTCCATCCAGACCCAGGGAGCCCAAAAAGAGCTCGAGTGAGCTGGACAAGACAGTTTTGGTTCATCTCTCAGCTGAAGAGGTCCAGTTGGTTCCTCTCTCTTCCAGAGCCAACTGTCCTGGGCATGTATGTGTGTGTTTGTGTGTGTGTGGTAGTGTGGGGGGTGTGTGTTGAGTGAAAAAATCCACATTACTTAAATTCTGTGGTGTTTTGTTGCATTTGAACTGAGCCAGTGAGACCTAAGGTACATTCCAACAATGCTCAGCAAAAATGTCCAGGACTGGAAAATTCCATAAAACCATGTAAAGGCAGATTCACAGGCATCTTCTTAAGGTCTAAATAATATTTGATTTTGAGGTGCTTCATTTCCACAGTCTCTTCCAAGGGACTTGGCTGCCTCAATAGGCATTTTATTTTTCCTGCCTTTTTAGGGAATTAGCCTGTCTGTGCTGCTTGGTCATTTGGTCCTGAGGTTTTTACATTTCCAGCTGGCTTTTTGGAGTGTGCAGAACTCAATCTCCTGGCCTGATTTGATTTCAGTTGTTGCTCCCAGGGAATTGGAGCTTTGCTTGTAGCACCCTGGTTTTTATTACCAGCCTCTCCAGGAAGGACTGGTAGTTTATTTTCCTGGGGCAGAATCACATGAATGAGAAGCGCGGATGTGTTGTACCTCTGGAACTTTAGCAGATTTCAACCACTGCATTTTTTTCCTCCCTAGGCAATTTTACATTTACTGATGAAACTACCTTAGAGTTTTTATTTTTACTAGAGATATTATTAATTCAAGCAACCTTGTGCAAAAGGCAAACGCGTCGAATCACTGCAGGTTATAGGGGTTGAAGCCAAAAGGTCTTTGTAAGCCGACAGCACCTGCCCTAGATCTGACTGTATCAGGCAGTTTATTCCTCATGTGTCATGTTGGAGTTACAAGATCACACCAAGCTCCAGAACCTGTCAGTAGAATAGTGCTACACTCTATTTGCTATTGTAGCAAAGCCTTTTGTAGATTTATACAATAAAACTTTGAAATATCTGCTTCAATTGCTTCCTGCTTCATTTTCTGGTCTTTCTTCCTTGGGTCACGGGCAATTCAAGTATCTACTGTCCTCTGAAAATTGGGTTTTTTGGGGTTACCTGGCTTATGAAAATCGTTCTTCTCAGCAAAAGTGTATGATTGATTTAAAAGTGAAGTGCACTGAGTTGTTCAGACTCTCAACCAGAGTCATTAGTAGCCCATGAGGGAGAAGAGGCACTTTGTAGGACTGTGGATTGTTGGGCAGAACTCTTGTTGGGTACACTGAGTAAAGAACCCTTAGAAAAGAAATGAGAACAATCTCATCCCTGCCCATGTTGGAGGAGAAATATGCACAGAAAACCTGAGGCAGTTCAGGACAAGGGAGAGGAACAGAACCTCAATCAGCTCCACTTGACAACCAAAGAGGCTTTGTGAGAGAAGAACCAGCACTCAACAGAGAGCCAGGAGCTGGGGCTTTGTTGCTTGATGCATTCTCAATTCCCTGACTTCATTACCTCAAAACATCCCAGGGTTATCCAGGCTGGAGCCAGAGAAGATAGCAGGGAAAGGAGCTCAGAACATTTTAAACTGAAATGTTTATTTTGCAATAGATTGGGCTCAATTTTCTGGCCCCAAAGATGTCCAGTCCTGGGATTGAGGTCTCTGCCTCTTCAATTCCTTCCTCTTCCAGAAAAGTTTTGCACTCGGATGGATTTTGCTCCATTCCCTGCTCCATCCCTGGTGTTTTTCCAGTGATGAAGGATAACAGTCCAGGGTGAGATGCAACTGGCAACGTGCACTCAGCTGGAGGAATAAATGGACTCATTCCTTTTACAACGGAGAATAAATGCCCAGTGCACCTCCCAGATATCCCTTCTGAGCTCAGGTTGGAAAGGCAGAAAACATCTGATGGGCAAAAATGCCTCAAGGAGAGCTGCTGACCTTGGTGTCTCCAGCTCTTTGCAGCTCATTCGACCACAAACTCTTGACAAGAGTGAGAAAGAAACTTGGAAAATGCAATTTGGTTCCACAACTGAGCTCTGCCTTTGTTAAAAGCATCAGGAAAGAAGTGAAAAAAAGGCATTGAGGGGACAGACCGGTGACAAGGGTGCATCCAGTGTCACCCCATCCTGGGACAGTGTAGGGAAGCTACAGGTGAGCAGGTTTAGAGTTCTCATGGTCTGTGGACTTGGCCAAAAGTGCCATGAACAACCCAAACCTTGCAGAGCGAAAAAGCAAGAGCTGCACCAACCCTGCCAGAGTTCAAGAAGGGTTTGGACAATGCTCTCATGGACATGATGGGATTTTTGGGGTGTTCTGTGCAGGGCCAGGAGTTGGATTTGATGATCCTTGTGGAGGTCCCTTCCAGTTCAGGGAATTTGAGGGTTCTGAACTCAGCGGGAGGTGCTGAGCTCTTCCAGCAGAGGGGGGCAGAACTCCACTGTACGGTGGGAATTAAAACCAGGAAAAACACTACAAAAGGGGAAATCTGCCCTTGTCATCATCCATCCCCACACATCCCATTCCCACAGGATACAAGATCAGTGGTGGCTTCAGTCAGGGAGGTCTGAGAGAATGGGCAAAGAGAGGTCATGGGGAAAGGGGATGAGGACTGATGGCCAAAGCTGCACTGGAGGAACATGGACAGGATGAGGATGGGAGGTGGGAAAAGAAGATGAGGCTGGAAAATGCCTGCCTGTGCCAGGTAAACTCAAAAGATTTCCAATTTTGTCCCAGAGTCTTCCAGGTTTGACTCTAATCATTATTATTTCCTTGCTTTCTGACAGTTGCTGATGAAAATCCCTAGAGAGTCATTGGACTTAGACTCAGTAATTAATTTAAAAAACACCTTATTACTGCTTCTGGTTCTTGGAATGAGAAGTCACCTAGAATGAGTGTAACCACCTCAAACTATTGAAATGCCCTTCAAAACCAGACTGGGAACCACCCCTGTGTTTTCTAGGGCAAGATCAAAAATGCAGAGATATTCACAAGCATGACAGGGGCAGAGGAAACAGCCTTGGGTTGCACCAGGAGTGGGTTAGATATTGTCAGGAAAATTAATCCACAAACACCAGAGGTTTATGTCCAAAAAGGAGACAGAGGAGTCTTGTAACTTTATTCATGAATAAAGGGAGAGGTCATGGGCATTTCCCATGGGGTCTCTCAAACTGATAGAGGATGCACAGTCTTTTTTTCCTAATTTCCTGGCCAAATTTCCCTCTTTCCCCATTGGCTGAGGTACTGGAGAGCTACAGACTTCCTGGAATGCCTAATGCAGACCCCTGTAATACACATTTCCCCTTTCTTCTTTTTCTTATGTCTCTGTTCTTGTAGTTTATTAACACAATCTTGGGCAAGTCAATCAGTGGAATTTCTATGGAAATCCTTCCCATTGTTTCTTCTGTCTCTCAGTATCAGTTTTATTTCACCAGCAGACTCAGGTCCTATCTTACCAGCAGTCTGTTTGTAAGGACACTCCCTTATTCTTTTCAATATTAGAAAAAATTTCTTCACTGGAAGGGTGGTCAGCCACTGGAACACTCTGGAATCACCATCCCTGGAAGTGTTCCAAAGCCTTGTGGGTGTGGCAGTTGGGGTCAGGATTTAGTGGTGGCCTTGGCAGTGCTGGGTCAATGGTTGGACTCGTTGATCTTAAAGGTCTTTTCCAGCCTCAATGATTCCATGATTCCAGAGGTGGTGGAGAAGGCAAGTAAGGCCAAGTGCTTACAGAACTGAGAAAAACATCATTAATTCTTGATAATTTTTATTTTCCTTCTCTTTTTATTGTGACTGTACTGATGAGTCCCTTAATTTCCTTATTCAGGACACCTTCAAGAAGGAGCCAAGATGGACATATCGCATATATCAATTATTTTATAGAATCATAGAATGATTTGGGTTGGAAGGGACATTAAAAATTATCCAGTTCCACCCCGCTGCGATGGGCAGGGCCACCTTCCACACCACCACGTTGCTTTGTTCATTTTTTCCTTGGTTTTAGCCTTTTTTTTTTGTCCTTTATCTCCTTTTTTAATCAAAGAGATTGCAGCATTCAGCGATGTAAATCATATTTATTGACTTCCCAGGCAGGCGTTCTGTGTGTTCACAACCCAACTGCTCCCCTGGATCTCCTTTTTCCACATAATTAAGGCAGGCTGTGAAAATTCCATTATTGACACAATGGGCTCTAATGGCTCCACTTATCACATCCAAACGATGCTCTGGGTGCTCTCCCATCATGGAGCAGGACTTTGTCCCAGACCTGTTCCTACAACACTCATTTGTCCCACGGAGGACTTCCAGGCAGGTTTTGTGGTTTTTACAGCTGATTTTTAATCATTAGGAATTAAAAGGTTGCTATGTACATCCAGCTCGATTCCTGACAGAGTTTATGATGATTTTTATGGAAGACACAGCCATTTTCATTACTTTTTAGGCTATATTTAGGGATTTTTAGGATCCTGTTGGGTTAAAGTGAACCTGCAGTGTCAGTGTGGCTTTCAGTCATTCCCCCCTGAATGTTTATCAACTTTCACCTTGTTAATTTATATTCCTAGCAGAACAGGAGTTTACAAGGGTATGGAATGATAGGACAAGGGGAATGGCTTTAAGATTAAGGAGTGTAGATTGAGATTGGAGATTGGGAATAAATCCTTCCCTGTGAGGGTGGAGAGGACCTGGCACAGGTTGCCCAGAGAAGCTGTGGCTGCCCCTGGATCCCTGGAAATGTCCAAATCCAGCTTGTATGGGGCTTGGAGGAACCTGGGATAGTGGAATTTGTCTCTGCCCATGAGATGGTCTTTGAGGTCCCTTCCAACCCAAATAATTTCCTGATCCTCTGAATTTTTATCATGCAAAACCAGGGATTTCCAAACTTACTAAAAGCCGTCATGTTTTTAATACAGAGTTGATGTGTTTTTCCATCGCTCCCACATGTGCTCAGGTAATACTACATAAAAAATTTAAATACAATCCCTGCTAGAAAATCAGATTTTATTTGGTCCAGAATCTTACAGGACCACTTGGCGGCATAAAGTGTTTCGTATGTTTCTGAAGGAAGAGAATCTTGACATTTTGAAAATGAACCTTTTTGACTTCTTCTTTCTGAAAAGCACCACTTAAAAACCGACTTCAACTCGAAAAAAAAAACCAAAACCAAGAGAAAGAAAGAAAAAAGTAAGAGAAAGGTTAGAAAACTCAAAAAAGAACTGGAATTTACTGGTTTGGCACTCTGAGGCTTGTGCTGAGTTGGTGCAAGAAGAAATTCCTTTTTCCAGCTTCATTTTAAAACATTGAAATATCAGGAGAATTTCTCATCTGACGTGACTTTGTCCTATTTTGTCCTCTCCTCATTTGATTATTCAACTAAAGAAACTCAGACATTTCCCTTGGTTCAAGACTTCCACCCTCTGTGCTGCTCAGCTACAGGAATTTCAGGAAATTAGAATATTCTACATGTCATTGGAATTGTGTGAAATCCTTCCTCACTCAGGAAAAAGTTATTTTCCCAACAGGATCAAGGAATAATCCCACTTTGGGACGAGGATTACAAAGCCTGTGTTACACACTTGGAAAATTACAAATCCACTCCTTGGAGGGCCCAAATTGACTGACAGTTTTGACAGAAGGAAAAAAGCCAAACTTAAGCTTTTTTCCTTAAATAACAGCCTTAAAATCTGTCCTAGGTTTGGGCAGTGATGTCAGGGCAGTACTCGAGAAAGTCAGTGCTGATCACCGAATCCCAGAATGGTCTGAGTTGGGAAGAACCTCCAAGATCACCACATCCCACCCCTGCCATGGGCTGGGACAATTTCCACTATCCCAGGTTGCTCCAAGCCCCATCCAGCCTGGCCTTGGACACTTCCAGGGATGAGGCAACCACAGCCTCTCTGGACAACCTGTGCCAGGGCCTCACCACCCTCACAGGGAAGGATTTCTTCCAATATTCCATATAAATCTACCCTCTGGCAGGGTAAATCCATGTCCCCTTGTCCTGTCCCTCCATCCCTTGTCCCAAGTCCCTCTCCAGCTCTCTTGGAGCCTTCAGGCCCTAGAAAGCCACAATGAGGTTTTCTTGGTGGTGGCCTCAGCAATTCTGTGTTAAGAGTTGAATTTGACAACCTTAGAGGTCTTTTCCCACCCAAGAAATTCCATGATTTTCCAACCATGATTTTCCAACCATCAGCTCTTTGGTGCAACCTGCATTCCTTGCAGTCCTAGAGTCACAGGGGACATTCCAGGGGTTGGTTTTCCCAAAGGAGGCAGAGGTTGGAGAGGGGGATTTACTAGATGTCTGAGGGTGAAGGTAGGAAGGGAAATTGTCTGGAGACATCTTTGTTCTGTGTAGGACCTCACCAATATCACATCCACCTCATTTCCTGGGGTGGGAAATGAGGGACATCGCTGAATTTCAAGGGTTGGAAACAGAAGACAGGGTGGGTTTTCCCAGGAAAGCATTTCCATCACTGCTCTGTGCTTCCCAGGCTCACTTTCCTCAGAAATCACCACTTTTTTTCCTCATGTTCAGTAAAGGTTCCTAAATCTCCTTGCAATCAAGTAGAGGAGACACTAATTCATTACACCCCAAAGATCTTTGCCCCTGAGGACTCCCCTTGCACAGAGAGTTCCAGAAAACCAAATCCAAACTGAACCAAGGCTGTGTCAGAAATTACTTGGAAGACTTTAAGACCTGAATCTTCCATCTATTTCAGGATTAAGGTGACCTTAATGCAGCGTGGTTCACTTCCCTTCATCTTGATCAGAAAGGCGTGTCTGGGAGTGAATCAAGCTTGGCTGAATTAATGCCACCTTTGATCCTCATTAAGTTTGGACACCCAGGCATTTAGGCTGGCCTAAGTTCTTCCACTATAAAAGTCAGTGCTGAAGGCTGAGGGAAGGCTGGAAATCTGCACAGAAACTGCTGGAAAAACATCCAGGCTGAGGCAATATTTTTTGCCAAAACCAGACACCAGCAAATTCCTCTCCCTGGTGCCATGAATATTTTCCTGGGAACCACAGAATGGTTGGATGGGGCTTGGAGCAGCCTGGTCTAGTGGGAGATGTCTCTGCCCATGGCAGGGGGTTGGAATTTAGATTTTTAAGGTCCATTCCAATCCCAACCATTCAATGATTCTGTGATATTGAGAGAGCAAGCAGCTTGTTTTTCTCTTTCTCACTGATCTGTGGATGCCTGTCCGGGACAAGACCACTCAGATCTTCCCAGATTTTGTTTGGCATCAGGCTATTGCCTTCATCCCAGTCATTCCAAATGAAATTCAGGTTAAACCTCGCTTCAGCATGCATACACAGACTGATTCAGCTTTGCACTATGTCTGTGAAACCCAAGCACCTGGAATGGCAGAGAAATGCCATGAAAATCCAGGAAATGTTGCTTCCTGTACACCTTTCCTACATGAGTTTGGAACAGCTGCTCAGTGTCATTTTTTGGGATATGTCACATGGGATCTATCAAAATCATTCATAATCTACATTTTCCTGACAATCTTCACTCTGTTTTGCATTTCTTTTCCCTTAAATCAGATTAGATAAAGAGGCTGAGCCCTTTCAACATCCCTGATGTTGCTTCCTAGATCAAGATCCCAAGAGGAGGAAAAACAGTGGAATATCAATACAGCTGATTTCTCATGGAGTCACCACAGGAAGTCTGGGATATTTGTCACCTGTATCAGCAGACATCACTGCCTGGCATCCCCTCTAGCAAAAGGGTGGAGCTGTGCTGGTCAAAATCCTGCAGAGTGAATTAGGACCTGGCAGAAAGGAAAACAATCAAGGAAAGTCTGCCTGATGAGGTTATTTTGAATTAATTTGACCCAGTGAACTCAGGCAGAGCTGCCTCTCCAGGAACTGGACATATTTAGTGCCTGATTTCCAAAACTTGAAATTTTGTGGAGCATTCCATGGATCCACAAACCTGGACACCAGCTCTGTTTGCCATCCAAGAAAGAAATTGGGATGACCCAATTCATCCCAAACTTTCCAATGTGTCCAGAGCACAGAAAAAAAATCCGATTTTCTGCCCCTTTCCACGCTGATGTGGCTTTAGGCATCCACCTTTTTCTGCTTTTGTGGAAGATTCTCCCCACAGCTCATGAAGTCATGCCTGAATCCAGATTTCCTTGCAATTTTGACAATCAGAAGAAATCAAGGAATTCTGTTTTCCCTCCCTGCTCAGCCATTCCTGTGCTGCTTTACCTGGTTGCTGAAATCCAGGTGTGATCAGAGTCCAAAGCTGCCAATCCAGCACCTTTTCAATGGCATAAGAAAACCTTAGGGGGGGAAAATAAAAACCAATAAAGACTAATTTTCAAAATAAATAAAATAAGGAAAGCCCTGAAATGCTCAGCCCCTGCCAAGCAGGACTTTAATAAACATTCAGAGCTTGTTCCTCTGTTGCTGAGGCTTTACCTCTCAGAAAGTACAAAATGTCAATCAGGATTTTCTCTGTTGGAAGCAGGAACCCAAATCTCTATGGAAACCAGACAGAGGTGATGGTGCCTATGGAGAGGTTTTCTGCATACATTCCCAACCTCAGAGTTTACATTTGCTGGAGATTTTATTGCCACTGTAGTTCTGGAAAAGATAAAAAATGTTTTATCTTCCTTGGAACTGCAGATTCTGACGTCATTGTTCTCTCTCCTTCCTTCTCCCTCCTCCAGCCTCAGTCAATGAACCCTTTGGTTTTACTTATTTACTGCCACATTAGGAAAGATTAAATTATTGATGTAGGTGAAAAATGAATCCAATCCAATGAATCCCCTCAACACAGGATGTCAGGATATAATGAGGATTTGCAGCCTCACAGGATGGACTTGATCAGGGAGGTGCAAGCAGAGGGAATATTTTGGGAGTAGACAGAGGCCTCACTGCAGCACAAGTATCTGTGGGAGAGCAAAATAAAGGAGTTTTTTCAATACAAAAAGTATCATATCCTGACTGCATTCAGCCCTGACTTCTTGGAAACACAGCCCCAAATTTTCCTGTTAGGCAAGTGATCTCAGAGCCCTCCAGCATCTCATCCTGAGCATCCCAGAAGGGCATCCTGCTCACAATTCCTATTCTTGCCAGAAGCCAAGCCAGGAAACAAAGCCCTCCGAGTTGCTCTGTGGGTGGGTGGTTTCTCTTTTGTTGCTCAGTTTCCAGCTCTTGAGCAAGCAAAAAGAGAAATTGCTGAGTTATTCAACACCTGAGAAGCTGAAGGGGTGAATTCACCACTGGGAAAAAAAAAAGAATTTGGTGAGTTATTCAACATCTGAGAGGCTGAAGGGGTGAATTCACCACTGGACAAAAGTTCAGGAGTTGTTCTGTGCCTGCCATGGTGGAGCCTGGGATTTGAAATGGAGCTTGGCAATGCACAGGGTTGAAAGATTAGAGACAAACCTTCAAATTAAAAAGCTCCCACGCAGCGAATATGTGGAGGGCAGGACTGTGGAGTGCCAAGGGAGCACGGAGGGGACAGAACGAAGGGTCAAGGGACAGATTTCATGAGCTGGATGGATATAAAAAGCAGTGTGACGTGGCTGTGACGACCATGCAGGGAAGGTGGAGGTGACAAACCACGAGGACCTTGGCCCTGCTCCTCACAGAGCCATTAAATCCCTGCCAAAATCTGACTGCAAATCAACGGGAGCTGCCACTCCTGGGGTAGGGGTTTAATAAATGTCCCTGCAGGAGATGCTGGGGATGGTGTCAGCTCTGAATCCTGCTGCTCTTTGGTCCTTAAATACGAGTCACAACCTTTCCCCTGCTGGTGAAGATTTTCCTGTAGCTCATCCCATGCCGTGGGAAGGGAAGTGGCCACCCACCCAGTTGCTGTGTCTGAAAGTGCCACAGGTTTTCATGGAATCACAGAGTGGTTTGGGTTGGAAGGAGCCTTGAAGACCATCTTGTTCCAACCCTTCAGCCATTGGGCACCTTCCACTAGATGAGGCTGCTCAAAATCCTGTCCAACCTGGCCTGGAACACTTCCAGGGATGGAGCAGACACAGCTTCTCTGGGAAATCTGTGCCAGGGTCTCACCACCCTCACAGGGAAGAATTCCTTCCCAATATCCCATCTATCCCTGCCCTCTGGCAGTGGGAAGCCATTTCCCCTTGTCCTGGCACTCCATTCCTTGTCCCAAATCTTTCTCCAGCTTTCTTGGAACCCTTCAGGCACTAGAAGGGGATCTGAGGTCTCCCTGGAGGCTTCTCTTCTCCAGGTGAACATTTCCAGCTCTCCCAGCCTGGCTCCAGAGCAGAGGGACTCCAACCCTCTGAACATCTCCATGGCCTCCTTTGGACTTGGTCCAAAAGGTTTTGTTCTGGAATATTCAAAGGCATCACGGAGGGAATTCTGGGAAACTCCATTTCCCTTGGATATTTCCCATACTGTCCCTGTCCTTTATGGAAACATTATTCACGGCACACTGCAACTCACAGATCATGTCCTAAACTATTTTTAAAGATCTTCAAGTGGTGGAGACCTCACATTTTCTCAGTTTAGCTCATTTCTACCAATGGCTGGAGGGAGCAAGGCAGCCCCTTCCTGCTTGCAGAAGCATTTTCTGTGCTGGAAGTTTCAGGATATGGGAAACTGAGTTTTAAAAATGGATCCCCACACTCTTTTCTGTGACTACCACTATCTCTTTCCGACCCCAGAGGTTCATTTTGGCTTCTTCCCTGGTCACTGATTGTCCATGGGACCATGTTTTAAATAGGGTTGTTCCTGTGAGCCAATGGATTTTCTCCATGTGGATGTTATTAATTCATCAAGAACACTTTCTGCACCAGGACTTTCTCATTGCACACCCTTTTTTTTGTCTTATCTGTCCTCCCACTCATCACTCTTATTTCACACCCAGTCATGCCCTACTTTAAATTTAATAAATCTTTCAACTCCACTTGCACTCTTCCTGTGTCTCCTCAGTAGGTCCAGAGACAGCAGCTGCCATGGGGTTGCACCTTGCTGATGGAGTAGCTGACATCATCACCCATGATTTTGGAGAGTATTTTTCCGTCCCCTACAATTAAATCTCTCTGTTGTCACAACTTCTTGGCACCTCAGAGACTGAGCTTTTCCCTTTCCACGTCTGAATTTCACTGAGAAAATTCCATCACTGCAGAGGACAACCCCTAAAAAACCTCCCCAGCTTCCACCTCTGTTCTCTGAGAATATTCCTCTTTCCCTATCTTTGCTGGGACTTTTTTTTTTTTTTTTTACTGAACACCAAAGCAGAGTTTTTCCAACCGCTGCATTTTTGAGCAGCGACTCAGAGAGATTTCTGGTGGGGGAGAGCTCAGATCTCCGCTTGGGGAATTATCTGTACCCCAGGATGTGTGAAAAAATGCAGAAGCCAAGTTGTCCCTCTGGCAGGACACTGCTGAGAGTGCAAGGGACATGAATGGCTTGGGGAACTAAATGAGATCCGAGTGCTTCCATGGCTGCTGTTGCTAAGGAGATGCTTCCTTGGCATCTGCATTACGAGCACTCCCCTCCCATTAACTCCGGGAGAAATGAGGCTCCCAGGTACCCAGTGATGAGGAGAAAGAACGAAAGACAGAGCTGGAATTTTAAAAGGGAAAATACCCTTGGAGGCTTCAACAACCAAACAAATCCGAAGCTCTGTTCACATGCGTGGGATTGAGGAGGGGTTTCCACACTAGTGCTGGAGTCTCGTGAGCCAAAAGCAGAGTGAGGATGGTGAAGAGAGATCTAAACCACTTTTTTCTTTCTACATGCAGCAAATATTTAGGTCAGGAGCTGAGATTCTCTGCATCTGGGTGGAGTTTGTCTTTTCCACTCCTCCCAGCAAGAAATCTCTGCCTTGAGCTCTTTGGAGGGGCAGGAGGAGAAAGCATAGAATTGTCAAATTGGGATGGAAGAGAACTCAAAGATCATTCCCCTCCCCTGCAAAGGAACACTTTCCACTAGATGAGGTTGTTCACAGGCTTATCCAGCCTGGCATTGATAGAAAAAGTTTCCACAAAGTTGTCCTCCGCTCCAGAACCTTACACTCATCAAGAGAAAGATCCACACTGTGAAAGGGACTTTGAATCCCAGCCCTGTCCCTTCATCCCTCTAAAGAAGAGGTAATTCCAGATGTGCCACAGATGTGGGACTGGCTCATGACCCAGGAGATGTAGGACAGGAGTGGCTGGGGCAGCTGGAGGAGATGGAGCAACATGACTGCAGAGAATTTGGGAATTCAGATCTGGAATTGCCCCTCAAGGGGTTTTCAGACCAATGAGAACCCATTTCTGTAAGATGAATTACCAAAAGTGTCCAGCCCTGGTGTTTTTTAGGTTTTTTCCTGCTTTTCTCCTGTTTTTTCCTTTGGGCCAGCTCCAGAATCTTCTGGAAAAGCAGCTATCATGGTTAACAGCCCATTCCATAGATTTTTTCCACTTGTCTGGAGTGACATGCTGAGCATTTTAAATTGCCTATAATAAGTGAGTCCAAAGCTGCCCTTGGAAGAGAGAATTCTGAACTCCCTGATGTCTGTGTTTATCTTTTCCTTGATTTGGGATTTTTCAAGGGAAAACAAGGCATTGTTCTGCAGCTCCAGCCTGCCTTAGCCCCCAGTTTTAATCAAAGACATCCATTCTTCACCTCTAATTATCCGCAATAGTGGCCTAATTTGCATTGTGCCCTTTTCCTGAAATGACACAGTAAAAGCATTTTCTCATTATTTCCCTGACTTTATTCCCTATTATTAATGCTGTCAGGATGACTCAGTTCTAGACAAGGATTTTTGTCTGAGAACCTCAGGTTTCCTGTCAGTCCCTGAACCTTTCAGCTGCCTGTTTGGCATGATTAAAGATGCTGCTTTGTTGACCTGTTAATCACACACTTTTCCCAGTGTTGGACTGCTGGGATGCTTTCCAAACTGGGAAAATGATGCTGAGAAGTCTCTGCCTGATTGTTAACTGTTCACAGTGAAAATGTTAGAGCTGTTTTGTGTTCCAATCACAGGTAGCCAGACTGGCATTCAGGTGTTTCCTTCCAACCCTCCCACCCTCAACCTGCTCTTTTCCAAGCCACAAAATCATGGTTTGGGCTGGAAGGAGACCTAAAAGATCATCCAGTTCCAACTCCCTGCCATGGTTAGAACTTCCTTCCACTATCCCAGGTTGCTCCAATCCCTTTAAAACAGACCAGCTCAACTCTCCTGCTTGGAGTTTTACAGACTCCTAATAAAACCTTCCTGAATATCATCCCAGGCTGGAGTTTCCTGTTCTCTCTCTGAGGTTTTCTTTGCTGCAGGGGCTTTTATCTGTCTGTTCCTTTGAAACTCCCCGTCTGCTGCCTGTTCCCAGCTCGCTCTCTGCCTCACATATGTGAAGCTTGAATACTTTCCCTCACAGCTCCTGTTTGTTTACTGCAGTATTTAAAAAAAAAAAAATAGAAAATATCAAGCCAGGCAAAAATGGTGATTAATGGCCTCATGCAAAGGGAGGGCAGCCATCCACAATCTGCATCAGCACCGGGGCTGAGCCCTCACAGTTCTCTTTCCTCCTTCCTTTGTGTGTCTGTGTGTGTTGCCTTTTTCTGCTTTTCTCTCTTAGATGGCTCCAGAAGTCCATCATTATGTCCTGAAACTCTCCCTCCCCCCTGGGACAGATGGAGCTTATCAAAATGAGAAAGGGAGAAAAGAGGCAGCGTTAGTTCAGCTCTGCTAATGGGAAAGCATTTCTGGATGTAATTGGGAATATGCACATGGAACAGGGTCAGCAGCAGAGGGAAGGGGAAAAACACCAGGATATTCCTTCCAGGGGGAAAAAAGGGCCTTAAAATAGTCATAAAAACTCTAAATGTGATCTTTGTCCCCTCAGAGCTGCTCAGCTGAAAGGACAGAGCCAAAACCAGGCAGGGAAAGCCCCATGGACAACCTCAAGCTGAACATCACCCAGCAAAAAGCCTCAGAGCAGCAACAACAGCTGATAATCGATGTCATCTGCCAGCCTTGGCCACCACCAGGCCAAGCTCCAGACCCAGCATTTCTGCTTTGGCCTTCTCCTCGAGTGGGCAGCAGAAAGAGCAGTGTGGGAGCAGATGGAACTCCAGAGGGAACAGGCAAAGCTTCCCTGAGGATGAGGACACAGATGGCCTCTGCAGCAGGAGCTGAGGGAAGAGCCTGAAGGGGTTCCCAACCTCCAAAATCCCTTTGTTCTCTGAGTCTCTGTTTCCTCCTCTTGTCTTGTCTGCTTGGGGGGTTTTGTAGGGTGAAGAGGCTCCTTTCAATGCTCATCTCTTGATCCTAAAGAGCCTTGATTCTGTTCTGGGTTATGGAATGGTCCTGGAACACTAAGAGCAGCTGTTCCTGGCCAGAAGTGGGAGGAACTTCCCAATATCCCATCTAACCCTGGCCTATGACAGTTTGAAGCAAATCCTCCTTGTCCTGGCACTCCATCCCTTGTCCAAAGTCAGTCCTTTAGGCACAGGAAGGGGCTCTGAGGTCTCTCCTCTCCTCTCCTCTCCTCTCCTCTCCTCTCCTCTCCTCTCCTCTCCTCTCCTCTCCTCTCCTCTCCTCTCCTCTCCTCTCCTCTCCTCTCCTCTCCTCTCCTCTCCTCTCCTCTCCTCTCCTCTCCTCTCCTCTCCTCTCCTCTCCTCTCCTCTCCTCTCCTCTCTCTCCTCTCCTCTCCTCTCCTCTCCTCTCCTCTCCTCTCCTCTCCTCTCCTCTCCTCTCCTCTCCCTCTCCTCTCCTCTCCTCTCCTCTCCTCTCCTCTCCTCTCCTCTCCTCTCCTCTCCTCTCCTCTCTCCTCTCCTCTCCTCTCCTCTCCTCTCCTCTCCTCTCCTCTCCTCTCCTCTCCTCTCCTCTCCTCTCCTCTCCTCTCCTCTCCTCTCCTCTCCTCTCCTCTCCTCTCCTCTCCTCTCCTCTCCTCTCCTCTCCTCTCCTCTCCTCTCCTCTCCTCTCCTCCCAACCCAAACAATTCCATAATTTCATTGGTTTCAATCAATATATTGTTTTTGATCACAAGACTAGAAAGTCAAGAAGAAGCTCCTGCCTTGTCTCCCTTTCCTTCTCAACCCTCCGGAGAAAAATAAAATTGCAGCACAAAAGTAGCTGATTCTGCCTGCAAATCTGGATTAAATCAGGATCCGATTTATAGATAATAAAGCCTTATTCAGCTTTAGGTGGGCAGTCAGGGCCAGCATGGTTAATATGACAGCAAAAGGACTCTGTTTTGCACATGGAATTTCAATCTCAGGCTGGGAAACAGGAAGGCCATGGGACCTCTGAAATCAAGCAGCAGCCAGGAGGCACAAAATCATCTGTTATCATCCAGAATATTATTTTTGGCTGAATCCTAAATGAAAATTGAGTCTTGTTGGTGTTCTCTGAGTGTTATTTTTGCGTTTTATACAGTTTTTTATATGTATTCTCTGCCATCTCCTTTCAGGAAAGGCACTTAACCTTGAATCCAACTGTTTTGGAGACAGTTGATATCCCCACTTATGAAATTGAGTTTGATTTTTGCAAATTGCAAACTGCAAAAAAAACCAAAAAAAAACCCTCTGCCTAAGGGTAAGCTTTGTATTCAAGGAGAGAAAAGAATGGGAATCTGACCCTGGAGTTTTCCACTGCATGTTTTTCTTGAGGAGGAAGAACAGTCAACGTGTAAATGCATTAATGAGATAAATAAGGACGGGAATTGTACAGGCTGTTCCAGGCTGGAGAGAGACATTCTCAGGGAGAGAAAAATACATTTTGTGCTGATAATTTGTGTGTCAGGATCCAGCACACATTTCCAGCTGGGATCTTATACGTAGGGAGAGATAGGGAAAAGGAAAGTTAATAAAGCTAATAAAGCTAATATGAATAATAATAACAATAATAACAACAACAACAATATTTTACTGTAGCCACCTTAAATTTGTCATATCTCAGAAGAAAAAGAATAATAAAACAATTTTTCACTCAATTTCCAACCAGAACTTTGGATTTTTCCTCTCTAAAAACCGGTTCGATTCTTTTGCTCTGCCATGTAAACCCCATAATTTTGCCTATTTAAACCTGTGAATTTTCAAAAAATCCAGCTCTAAAATTGGATTTGATTTTAGATTTGGTGATTTGGTCATTGTCACCGGTTCTTCACTTAATATTTTTTACTCCAAGCTGAGGAATGAGCATGAGCTCAGCTGGCAGTTACACAAAAGAATCCCTGAACTCTGGTTTTCCTTGAAAAATGTTCTGAGGTGATTCCAGGGAGTCAATTGTTACCACCTATAACCTTGCTGACTGGTAAATGCAGGACAACACAAAGCCTGAGTATTTCAAATGGCATTTGACACCTGAATCAACGGCTGTTCTCCACTGACTTTAACAAAATATTTATGAAAATATTCATCCAAAGCTCACCTGAAGCCTATAATTCAATAAAGGGAAATTCTTACCCTGTAGGGCTGAATCAGGATGTTGGTATAACAGGAAAAATCCCACACAACCAACCAACAACACCAAAAAAAAAACCCAAACCCAAAGCTAAGAAAAACAGAAGTAAAGGTGGATTGAACTTTCATTTTAGGATAATAGAGGTGGAGTTTTTTCATCTGGGCTGACAGGAGTCTGGCTTAAGTGCAGGGTCAGCTTGAAGTGGTTCATCCAAAAGACTTTTATAGGTCTTGGGCTTTATTTATGAACTGGTTTTTTCCAGCATGAGGACAGTGAAAAGCTGGAAAAGACTTTCCAACTTCATAAAAGCCTCTCCTGACTTCTGCAATTGTGGCCTGACCTATTTCATAGGACAGGTTATTAAATTCTCCCAGCAGTTCCTATATCTGCCCGACAGCAAGATCTTCTGCAATAATTATCTTTTTGAAAAACTCCCAGCCTTTTCAGAAAGATCCAGCATGATAGAAAAGGGAATCTATTCCCATGGTTATTTATCCTAATAACCCAAGTTTGTACTGTATTTTTAGTTTGATAATATCTGTGCTTGGCTTTTCTAGATCTCTCTGCTCCTCATGGATTTTATTTAAGTCAAAATCATTTAGGTTGGAAAAGACCTCTAAGATCATCAAGTCCAACCACCAGTCCATGTCCCCAAGTGCCACATATCCAAGTCTTTTAAGTCCCTCTGGGGTGGTGACTTCACACTTCCCTGGGCAGCCTGTTCCAATATTTTAAAAAGCTCTCGATGAAAAAATTTTCCTAACATCCAACCTAAATCTCCCCTGGCATAATTTAAGGTCATTTTCTTTTATCCAGTTTAGCATTAAATTACAGACAATTGTCCAACCTCCCTGCACCGCCTTGGAGTGGAAATGGACCTTCCTAATCTCCAATCTAAATCTCCTCTCTGGCAGTCTGAAGCCTTTTCTCCTTGTCCTGTCACTCCAGGTCCTTGTAAATAAATATCTCAATTTTCCCTATATTCTGGTACTGGAAGGCCACAATTAGGTCACCCCAAAACCTTCACTTCTCCAGTCTGAACAATCCTAATTCTCTCATTTTTACCTCATTGCAGAGCTGCTCCATCCCCCTGATCAATGTGGTTGCACTTTGTGCATCCTGTTTCTAATGAGGCAATGCAGGTGGGATGTCATCCCCTAGCTGAATCCCTCCCAGGATAAATGGGATGTGAAGGAGCCTCTCCTGGATGCTCCACAGACCAAGCACCGCCTGACACCACCTGAACTTTGCTTTTTAATTGCATTGTGTGATCTCTGTCAGCTCAGGGCATCCCTGGCGTGCTCAGCTGAGCCACAGCTCATCCCCAGAGCTGCTCCCCTCTGTAACAGCCCTGCCGCCTCTCATTAACACCTTCCCAAAGGTAATCCAGGCAGACAGAGCCATCCTGCCGCAGCCCAACACGGGTCATTTCCATGGAACAGCAGGATTCATTAGGAATGAGCCCTGGAAAAATCCGCAGCGGGTGGACGATGGGGAAGCAAATGGGGAGAGACTTCAGAGAGCACCTCGTGCATCTCTAATGGATTTGCTTGCCAAAGGGAATGACAGCTTTGATGGGATGGTGCTTTATTTTATTTTTTTTTCTCCCCTGTTGGAACAGTGAGTCCCAGACTCTGAGCACAGCACAGCTCCTTCTGCAGGCTCTGAAAGGAAGATGAAAGCAAATTGTTAATCAATTGTGGGCTAGCAAAGGCGCTGTGCTGAGAGGCAGAGAGGCAGCTGAGGTGGCTCTGACGTTCTTCTGGACTTTCCAGACTGAAAGTTTCTTTTTAAAGAGGCAGCAAGAAACAGGAGCTGACTCTTCCTTCCCCTCTGCTCTTGTGACATCCTGCCTGCAGCACTGTGTCCAGTTCTGGGATCATCACCAGAAGGACATGGAGCTCCTGGAGTGAGTCCAGAGGAGGCCATGGAGATGCTCCAGGGCTGGAGCCAGGCTGGGAGAGCTGGAGATGTCCAGCCTGAAGAGAAGGATCCCGGGAGACCTTAGAGCCTCTTCCAGTGCCTAAAGGGGCTCCAAGAGAGCTGGAGATGGACTTTGGACAAGGGATGGAGGGACAAGACACTTCCTTAAGTTGAAGAAGGGGAGATTTAGATTCGATATTGGGAAGAAATCCTTCACAATGAGAGCAGTACGGCCCTGGCACAGGTTGCCCAGAGAAGCTGTGGCTGCCCCTGGATCCCTGGAAGTGTCCAAGGCCACACTGGATGGGGTTTGGAGCAACCTGGGATAGTGGAGATGTCCCTGCCCTTGGCAAGGAGCTGGAATGAGATGATCTTGAAGGTCTCTCCCATTCCAAACCATTCCATGATTCCAGGATTCTGACAGTGAGCCCACTGCTGCTTGTGGAGGAGGTTCTTCTCTTTCCAGTTATAGCCAAGCTCAAGTGCAAACTGCCTGTGATGATTTTAAACAGGGATAAGGGAAGAGGAAATTATATATTTATGTAATCGAAGACATCTTGTAGATAATTCTGTATTCTTTAAACTTTAAACACTTAATGTTTCAAGGAAACCTCTCCTGCTCTGAAGAGACAAGGATCCAAACAAACCAGGCTCATGAGGCAAACCCAATCAAGAAATGAACAAATTGGAAGTCCTTCATCTAGAATTCAGTGGGGTCACACCATCCCACCGGGTCCTTGGACAAAGATGTGTCCCCAGCTGGGATTGCCTTGCACTATTTTCCATTTTTGGGGATTGTTTGCTGTGCCATTGGGCTCTGGGTTGCAGCCATGCAGGAGCTGCAGGGTTTGTAGCCTTTCTTTGGCACCAGGCTGGGACAGAGGATTTGTTCTTGGGCAGCTCATGAGTGTCTGGGGACATTTGAAAGTGTCCAAATAGCCTGAAAAGGGACTGAAAAGGGAACCATCTACCCAACAGCTCTGAAAGGGCTTTATCAGGCAGGAGCAACCCCAGCAATTAACGCTGCTCCTACTCATTAAAATGAGCCCCTTGAATGCAATAAAAGGTGCCTCAACCCCCATTCCCAGCAAGGCCAGGGAGCTGCCCAGGGCTCAGCAGCACTCACTGCCCACACCAAACTCCTGACTGAAGCTCCAGCAGGCATTTTGCAAATCTCTCTCCCAGCCATCCTGCCCAAGCCCAGGATTTTGCTTGTTATTCCTGATTTTCCTGTTGGCAAGCCAGCTGTTGCTCTGGCTTTGCTCTCAAGGTGTCACACTGTGCCTAAATTCCTGACCTCCAAGATATTCTCCTGCCTCCAACTGCACAGTTGACTCAGCAGCATGGCAGGACCTTGCAGCTTTTGAGGTATCTGAGGCTGCAGGACACCCACACTTGCACTATTTGCTTTTTTTAGGGCCTAACACAGTGAGATGGACTCTAGGAAATGATCATTTCTCTCTTCAGGGGTGGACAGAACTAAAATCTATTCATTTGTGGGTCTGCACTAAGTGCCAACACCAGAGGAATAAGACTTCATGTTTCCATGTTTGCAGATTGCTTTGAGCTGTCTGAATGTAAAATATCTCCTGGGAAGAAAAGAGGCAGCCTTGGATGAATTCAACTGCTTGGCAAAATGCAGAAAAGCAGTCACTTCCAGTGTGACCTATAGCAAATGCTGTCATCGCCAAGTTCAGCACCTGGGGATGATGAATTTGTGATTCAGCACTAATCCATGCACAGAAATGCACTGTAGGACTCTCTTGCTCAGCCTGACCCTTCACAGGGGGCAAAGCCAGGCATTTCCAACCCTGATTCATCTCTCAGCACTGAGCTGGCTGCTTCAGCAGGAGAGGAATTCCCCTCTGCAAGTGCCTGGTGATTGCACAGGGAGCTCAGGGTGGCTGCCACAGATGGCTCCAGCTGAGGAATCTCATTCCATGTGGACAGAGGCACAACAGGGCCCAGCCAGAGCTAAATCTGCTGTACAGTCTGTAATAATATCCACAAGGATGGAGGGAGCTGCTGCTGGGTGCAAGCTGTGCATTGGCTTCTCTGCGTGCCAAACTGATTCCTCAGGCCTGTCTCTGCTCCAGTTTGAATTCCCACTCTTGATCACCAAAGCACTCTTCATGGAAAGCTTGGGAGAAGATGCAAGGTGAGCTGAACACAGAGTTACAGAGTTAGAGAATATCCTGAGTTGGAAGGGATCCACGAGGAGCATCAAGGCCAACTGCATGCCCTGCACAGGACAGTCCCCAGAATGCCACCCTGGGCTTGAGAGTGATGTTCTGGAGCTCTGGCAGCCTTGGGGCTGTGACCACTGCCCTGGGCAGCTGTTCCAGTGCCCAACCACCCTCTGGCTGAAGAACCTTTTCCTGAGATCCAACCTAAACCTCGCCTGGCACAGCTTCAGGCCATTCCCTCAGCTCCTGTCACTGTCACCAGAGAGAAGAGATCATTTCCTGCTCCTCCTCTTCCCCTCAGGAGGAACCTGCAGACCCCAAGCAGGTCTCACTTCAGCCTCCTCTTCCTCAGCTGAACAAACCAAGTGACCTCAGCAGCTCCTCCTTCTCTATGGCTTCACCTCCAGATCCTGCACCACCTTCATGTCCCTCCTTTGGACACTGTCTAATACCTTTACATTCCTTACATTTATATCTGGGAATTGTTCAGAGCCTGCTTGGAGCAAATCCATCAGGGCTCTGCAAGGCTTCTCCAGGGCAGTGGCACCACTCAACTCTCACTCCAGAGGTTTTTATCCAGAGCAGACATCATGTTTCTGGATAGAAGGATCTTATCCATGGATAACAAATAGGACTCACTAGTCACTGCTTCCCAGGAGCCAAGGTTGTTAGCAGTGGGTGGCTTTTCCCACTCATTTTTTAGAATTAAGAACTTCTTGCTGGCTCTGCCCTGAGTCTTTGCACTGACTCAGGGGTGGGGTTGGTCTCTCTGTGGGGCTTCACTGCAGGACATCAGTGTAAAGAGCATCCCTGGAGCAGCATTTGTGCCAAGGCTGTACCAACAGCAGGCATTGCCAGGCAGCACTGTGTGAGCACAGCTACTCCTTCCCAGGAGGTGAAGACATGGACATTTCTGGCCAGTTTGTGTCAGAGAATCATAGAATATTTTGGGCTGGAAGGGAGTTGAAAGATCATCTCATTCCAACCCCTGCCATGGGCAGAGACACTTTTCACTCTCCTAGGTTGCTCCAAGCCCCATCTAAACTGGCCTGGAACACTTCCAAGGTTGGAGCTTCCACAGCTTCTCTGGGAAAGCTGTGCCAGGTCCTCACCACCCTCACAGCCAAGAATTCCTTCCCAATATCCCATCCAAACCAGCCCACTTTCAGCTTAAAGCCCCTTCCTTCCCATGTGAGTTTGCTCCTTGAACTGAGCCAAACCAAATTCCTTTGCTTTCTCATGCCTTTGAAACCTTGAACTCCTCTTTATTTACAAGCAACTGTGCTGTTTAACTGCAGCACTGCCATTTCCTCTCTGGTTCCTGGCGTGGAACAATCCATTCTTTCCCTCTGTTGTTCCCTGTGCCAAATTATTTCTTTTCAGCTCTCCCTTTACTCCCCCGTCGTGATTCTTTCACCGGAGATCATCCCCACTCACTCACTGGTGGATCTGCAGCCTGGACTTTATTGAATGAATCTCTCTGAAGCGCTTATCAGTGCTCCCAACACTCTGCTGATGAATATTCATGAGCTCAGTGACTGCTCAGGAGCTGTTAGGGAAGGCGACAGTGCCAGTCAGCAGCTGCTGCCGAGACAGATCCCATCCTTCAGCTATAATTACACCCAGAGATGGGTTGTCAGAACAACCCTCACTCATGGATTTGGGCATTCCTGACTTTTCAGGCGCAGAGGGAATTCACTTATCACCAGCAACAATATTTCAGGGTTAATATTGCTCCCCTTACAAAAGCAACGCTGCCTGTTGCATCCCAAGCATCACAGCAATAATACACTAAAAATATCAGGAGTGCAGCAAGGGATGGGGCAGCTGCCTGCAGTGAAATGAAGTGATAAGAATTGACTGAGCCACTGCTGGGCTCACTTAGTCATCAATAAATGCATCTTCCTACACCTGCAAATGAGAAGACCTGAAAAGAAATGTAAGCAATGTTGACTATTTTTTTATTTGTTAAGCCTGCAGGATTCACAGCAAGGCCTGTATGCCAACCCTCAGTGCCTTGGGTAATTGTTATCCATCAGTGACCATGGGAAACAGCATTTGAGAGAAGGACATTGATATGCTGCATCAGCTGCTTTGGGTGACACAGGATCAAGTCCAGCTATCTGAACAGCTATCCAGCTGGGAATTAGCTTTGGATTCAAGGGAAGGATGGCAGATCTTGCATTTCTGGACTAAGACTTGAAGCGCTTCAGCTATATTTTGTCATCTCATTCTCAACCAAATCGCTTGTTGAACTCCAGCTTGTTCTGTTTGTTTGTTTTTTTGTGAGAGCTGGAGCAGGAGCTTCCCCCTCTTTCTTCAGATTAAGGGTTTGGAGCAACCTGGGATAGTGGAAGGTGTGGGAGCTGATGGGAGTGAGATGATCTTGAAGGTTCCTTCCAACCCAAACCACTCTGTGAAGTTATGATTAAATAAAAAATTTATTTTAAAATAAATTTTAAAATAGAGGAGGAGTGCTGCCAGCTCTCCTCTGCTGTGCTGCTATGATGATTGGTTATTACCTCTGGTTTTCCATCTCCTGATCACAGTCAGGAGAAGTTTGGGCCTTCAAAAACTTCCTCTACATTCTCTGACTGGAATTTTGGGTTTTGATTCAGGGATTTTGTTGTTGAGCTGGTTCTTTATCCAGTGGGTGGTCAGGAACTGGAAAAGGCTCCCCAGGGAAGTGATCACAGCCCTGATTCTGTCAGAGTTCAGGAAGAGTTTGGACAACACCCTCAGTCACATGAGGGATTTTGGGGTTGTGCTGTGCAGGGCACAGGACTTGTTGATCCTTGTGGGATCAACTCAGAATATTCTGATTCTAATCAGAGAATCTCCTTGAACACATTCCTAGCCAAAAGATACTTATGAGAAGAATTTTGGCTTCAATAAACCAAAGTCTTTCCCAAAAAGACATTGAAAACCAATGATACATGGATTTAAAATCTGGAATAGCTCATCAAGAAAGCACTGGAAAACTTGAATTCTCTCCTCTGAACCATTAGGACTGGACTCAGTTTACTGTGGGATGCCCACCTGTGCTGGCTGAGTAAGAATCCTATAGCAAGTGGTCTGAGAATGGTCTTAAATATAAATTACATTGGATTCTGACAGGGATCTTTGGATCAGCACGTGTAGACTGTAAGGCTGAGTATCCAGGAGCAGAATTCCCAGCATGGAAAGAATCCCCACAGTCAGATTCATTCTGAATTCACTGCTTTAGCCCAGGTTTGATAATGGACAAAGATAAATCACTCCTCTGTGAGTGATTTACACCCCTTGCAAAGGACTGAGCCAAAACAGTTGTTCCCAGCAAGAACTGGAAATGAGTCACCACAATGAGTGAAAGGACTGAGGTAATTCAAGGCTGGTTTGACCACAGGCCATCAGGCTTTGCCATGCAAAAGCCCAAATTTGACTTTTCTCTGAGTCAGAGCCAGGTATGAAGTAAAATAGAATAGGTTAAACCATCGTTGAGGTGTTTCAGGTGACGTGAGCCACCCAAAACCAGCTGTGCCAGCCCAGCTGGCAACGCAGAATTGCTCTGGATGGCAAAACCCTACTGCTGATTGAAGTGATGGAGAGGCAAAGGGGGCCACATGTTATTCTGGGTCTCTTGTCTTGGTATTCTGTTCTTCTATGGGTCCTTTTCCCTTTTTTTGAGCATGTATTTCTCTTGTCTTGGTATTCTGTTCTTTTATAGGCCCTTTTCCTTTTTTTTCTTTTTTTTTTTTGAGGATGTATTTCTGATATCATCACATCAGTCTGGTCCAGAGCTATTTAATTTTTAATTTTCTAGTAAACAAGCAGAGACAAGGTTTTCACACTAAGCTGTCTGCCCCTCGCTTCAGCGGTTCAGAGCCACCCTTGAACTCCTTTTGCTGCTAGAGATCTGATCTATATTTCATTCAAGATTTACCTCCTGTCCGATGGAAATGCCCTTAGTCTCACCAAGCCCTCTAGCTTTTCCTCACTCTGTGTGACAGAATTTTTGGGAGAAAGTTCCATGCCAGAAATAGGATGCAGGGATTACATGGATAATTATAATTAGATTTATTACCAATGTGGTATCTAAATATTACCAGTGCAGTATCAAAATAATAAGTCTGTCATCTATTACAGTGGATTATTTTATAATCAGGTTGTGATCACTTCTTGAATCCTGTGTCCAGTTTTGGGCCACTAACTTCAAGAAAGACATTGAGGGGCTGGAGAGTGTCCAGAGAAGGGAATGGAGCTGGGGAAGGGTCTGGAGCACCAGAAGCAGCTGATGGAGCTGCTGGAGCTCATCCTGGAGAAGAAGAGGCTCAGGAGGACCTTATTGCTCCCCACAACTCCCTGACAGGAGGGTGGAACCAGATGGGCGTCAGGCTGTTCTCCCAGGCAACAGGACAAGAGGAAATGGCCTCAGTCTGGGCCAGGGGAGGTTCAGGTTGGGCATCAGGAAGAATTTCTTCATGGAAAAGTTTGTCAAGCATCAGAATGGACTGCTCAGACAGTGGTGGAGTCACCATCCCTGGAGGTGTTCAAGAGAAAACTGGACATTGCATTCAGTGCATGGTGGTGGTTTAGTCCAAGGCTGGACCTGATGATCTCAGAATTCTTTTCCAACCCAATAATTTCTGTGATTCTGTGCTACATTTCTGACTCTCCCAGAAGCAAAAACACAAATCCCAAACCATGTCCCATGGCTGCCATTAAACTGAGATTTTCCATCTCCCCCAGCTGGTGATGTCAGGTTTTTCCTGCCTTACATCCATTCAAACCTTCCCTCCTCCTCCCCCTGTACCAGAAGAAGATGCAGCTTGTGAATCATCTCCCAGCCCTGGCTTGTTTCCCCCAGTATTTACAGCCCCTTCCAATCTTTACAGCCCTCCCCCAGAGTATCTCTGGTTATGAAATAGCTGCTGCTGCTTCTTTTTCCCGGAGAAATAATTCAAGCCCAGAGGGGTCTCTTGGCACCAAGCAGAAAACATTGCTGCCAGAAAAGCAAATCTAAATGCAAATTTGGACCCGTTTCAGGTCTCTCCCTGCTGGCAGAAGCAGTCAGATCTCACTTCCCCTCTTCTCTCCATTACAAAACCATGGGTATTTCCTAGATATCACCAATGAGAGCTGGGAAGAGGGGAACGGGGTAAAGATTTTCCCCATCACAGTTTTATTTGTCACCAGGCAGTGTTTATTTCTTACTGGGAACTTAAGAGAAGAGGGAATGGCTTTAAGCTGAAAGAAGATAGATTTCAACTGGGTATTGGGAAGAAATTCTTCCCTGTGAGGGTGGTGAGGCCCTGGCACAGAGAGGTTGTTGATGTCCCATCACTGGAAGTGTCCAAGGACAGGTTGGGGTTCTTGGAGCTCCCTGGTCTGGTGGGAGGTGTCCCTGCCCATGGCAGGGGTTGGGAACAAGGTGATTTTCAGGTCCCTTCCAACCCAAAACATTCCATGATTTTATGACTCCATGAACCTTTGTGACTTCTGTGACCTTCTATGACTTTTCCCACCTTAGGTCTGACCTTGCTGCATTTTCCTTTGCCTTCCTCCTTTGCTTGAGATTGCACTTGGTCTTTCTTTTCTCCCCACTGATGAGAAGCAGGAATTAACTCTGTGTTTTGCCCTCAATTTTCCTGGAAAAAGGACAAAACCACTGAGTTTCAGTTCAATGCTGATGTCCAGACTTGCCTTTCTTTTCTAAGTCATGTCTACAGCTTTAGCCTAGTCCAGAGTCTAAGCCTTTAGACTGTGCCTAACAGCAGGAGGTTAATTCTCTAAATAATCACATAGAACAGGTCTGAGCTCATGAAAAGTCTTGGAGCTTGATCATGAAAAGTCTTGGAGAACGGATAATTTTCCTCTCTGTGGCACTCAAAGCATTTTGGGAAGGTCAAAGTATCCTTTTCCCTCCTTCCTCCTTTGAAGTAATGGCTTTATTTATCCTCATGTATCTTGAGAGGAAATGGAGGCACTGATGAGTTAAAGAACAAGGTAAAAAAATAACAGATATCTGCCTAAAAAGCCAAGTAAGCAGATTTGACATATTTATATTCAAGAATCTTTTACAAAAAAACCTTGCTTGGCTTGTCTATGAGCTTGAAATATCTCAGTACTGAGTTTCTGGTGTCCGCAGTTCATTATTCCCCTAATCCTGAGCTAATGAGAAGTGAAAGCACCACCCACAGTAGATGAGACCCAGAAGAAATGGTCTTGTGCTGATAAGTTTGAGTTTTGTGAAGTATTTGAGCTTCCAAAGGGTGGCACAGAGGAACAGCAGTGCCTGTACACTGATATCTCATGTGACCAGCTGATAAAAGACATAAACAGACCTTTGTTTTTACAGATATTGAACTTTCCGGAGGGGAAAAATACCTCTTCCAGGCTCAGCTCTAGAGACAGGGAGTTCAAAACAACAAACTTTAGTCTCAGACTGGAATGCTGGTTTTATTTATCTTGGTTGAAAAAAGAAAAAATATATTTTTAAAAACGTCAGTTCTGAGTGAAAGGTTTCTTTTCCCTCTTGTGGCATTAAAAAATCATAATTCAGCCTAACACACACAGCGACCAAAATATCCTGGTAAAGTGAGTAATTAAAAAGGGAGGTTTCAAATGAGGTAAATACAGAAGTTCAGCAGTCTGGGGACAGATTGTCCCAGTGCCCTGGTGCCAAGCAAGAAATCTTGGGAAGAGGTTTCTGCCTCTTTGCCCTGGGGCTTGTTGGGGTGTCAGATCCACACCAGTGAGTTGACAACTCTTCCCTTTTTTGTTTTTTCACATTTTCCATGTGTTTTTCTGGCCACAGTCATCTCCATGGACAAGAAGCTGGAGGGTGTGGGATTGTTTGTGTCAGGAATTAATTGGAATTGAGCCTTCAGCACGGAGCTGGGAGGACTTGGGCAAGATGATGCAGAGATCCTGAGACCCTCAGCAAACACCATCCTGAGAAACCCAATATTACTGGCAGTGAACATTTGCATCCCAGAAAGCCAAGAGTATCCTGGGCTGCCTCAAAAGAAGCACAACCTGCAGGTCAAGGGAGGTGACTCCCCTCTCCTCTCCCACTCTACTCTGCTCCTGTGAGACCCACCTGGAGCACTGTGACAGCTCTAGGGTCCCCAAATTATGGATGTGGAGCTGGTGGAGTGAGTCCAGAGGATGCCATGGAGATGCTCCAAGGGCTGGAGACCCTCAGCTCTGGGTCAGGCTGGGAAACATGGGAATGTTCAGCCTGGAGAAGAACCCAAAATATTCTATGATTCTCTGACACAAACTGGCCAGAAATGTCCATGTCTTCACCTCCTGGGAAGGAGTAGCTGTGCTCACACAGTGCTGCCTGGCAATGCCTGCTGTTGGTACAGCCTTGGCACCAATGCTGCTCCAGGGATGCTCTTTACACTGATGTCCTGCAGTGAAGCCCCACAGAGAGACCAACCCCACCCCTGAGTCAGTGCAAAGACTCAGGGCAGAGGCAGCAAGAAGTTCTCAATCCTACAAAAGTGAGTGGGAAAAGCCACCCACTGCTAACAACCTTGGCTCCTGAGCAGCAGTGACTAGTGAGTCCTATTTGTTATCCATGGATAAGATCCTTCTATCCAGAAACATGATGTCTGAATAAAAACCTTTGGAGTGAGAGTTGAGTGGTGCCCACTGCCCTGGAGCAGCCTTGCAGAGCCCTGATGGATTTGCTCCAAGCAGGCTCTGAACAATTCCCAGATATAAATGTAAGGAATGTAAAGGTATTAGACAGTGTCCAAAGGAGGGACATGAAGGTGGTGCAGGATCTGGAGGTGAAGCCATAGAGAAGGAGGAGCTGCTGAGGTCACTTGGTTTGTTCAGCTGAGGAAGAGGAGGCTGAAGTGAGACCTGCTTGGGGTCTGCAGGTTCCTCCTGAGGGGAAGAGGAGGAGCAGGAAATGATCTCTTCTCTCTGGTGACAGTGACAGGAGCTAAGGGAATGGCCTGAAGCTGTGCCAGGCGAGGTTTAGGTTGGATCTCAGGAAAAGGTTCTTCAGCCAGAGGGTGGTTGGGCACTGGAACAGCTGCCCAGGGCAGTGGTCACAGCCCCAAGGCTGCCAGAGCTCCAGAACATCACTCTCAAGCCCAGGGTGGCATTCTGGGGACTGTCCTGTGCAGGGCATGCAGTTGGCCTTGATGCTCCTCGTGGATCCCTTCCAACTCAGGATATTCTCTAACTCTGTAATTCTGTGTTCAGCTCACCTTGCATCTTCTCCCAAGCTTTCCATGAAGAGTGCTTTGGTGATCAAGAGTGGGAATGCCAACTGGAGCAGAGACAGGCCTGAGGAATCAGTTTGGCACGCAGAGAAGCCAATGCACAGCTTGCACCCAGCAGCAGCTCCCTCCATCCTTGTGGATATTATTACAGACTGTACAGCAGATTTAGCTCTGGCTGGGCCCTGTTGTGCCTCTGTCCACATGGAATGAGATTCCTCAGCTGGAGCCATCTGTGGCAGCCACCCTGAGCTCCCTGTGCAATCACCAGGCACTTGCAGAGGGGAATTCCTCTCCTGCTGAAGCAGCCAGCTCAGTGCTGAGAGATGAATCAGGGTTGGAAATGCCTGGCTTTGCCCCCTGTGAAGGGTCAGGCTGAGCAAGAGAGTCCTACAGTGCATTTCTGTGCATGGATTAGTGCTGAATCACAAATTCATCATCCCCAGGTGCTGAACTTGGCGATGACAGCATTTGCTATAGGTCACACTGGAAGTGACTGCTTTTCTGCATTTTGCCAAGCAGTTAAATTCATCCAAGGCTGCCTCGTTTCTTCCCAGGAGATATTTTACATTCAGACAGCTCAAAGCAATCTGCAAACATGGAAACATGAAGTCATATTCCTCTAGTGTTGGCACTTAGTGCAGACCCACGAATGAATAGATTTTAGCTCTGTCCACCCCTGAAGAGAGAAATGATCATTTCCTAGAGTCCATCTCACTGTGTTAGGCCCTAAAAAAAGCAAATAGTGCAAGTGTGGGTGTCCTGCAGCCTCAGATGCCTCAAAAGCTGCAAGATCCTGCCATGCTGCTGAGTCAACTGTGCAGTTGGAGGCAGGAGAATATCTTGGAGGTCAGGAATTTAGGCACAGTGTGACACCTTGAGAGCAAAGCCAGAGCAACAGCTGGCTTGCCAACAGGAAAATCAGGAATAACAAGCAAAATCCTGGGCTTGGGCAGGATGGCTGGGAGAGAGATTTGCAAAATGCCTGCTGGAGCTTCAGTCAGGAGTTTGGTGTGGGCAGTGAGTGCTGCTGAGCCCTGGGCAGCTCCCTGGCCTTGCTGGGAATGGGGGTTGAGGCACCTTTTATTGCATTCAAAGGGCTCATTTTAATGAGTAGGAGCAGTGTTAATTGCTGGGGCTGTTCCTGCCTGATAAAGCCCTTTCAGAGCTGGTGGGTAGATGGTTCCCTTTTCAGTCCCTTTTCAGGCTATTTGGACACTTTCAAATGTCCCCAGACACTCATGAGCTGCCCAAGAACAAATCCTCTGTCCCAGCCTGGTGCCAAAGAAAGGCTACAAACCCTGCAGCTCCTGCATGGCTGCAACCCAGAGCCCAATGGCACAGCAAACAATCCCCAAAAATGGAAAATAGTGCAAGGCAATCCCAGCTGGGGACACATCTTTGTCCAAGGACCCGGTGGGATGGTGTGACCCCACTGAATTCTAGAAGAAGAACTTCCAATTTGTTCATGTCTTGATTGGGTTTGCCTCATTAGCCTGGTTTGTTTGGCTCCTTGTCTCTCCAGAGCAGGAGAGGTTTCCTTGAAACTTTTAAGTGTTTAAAGTTTAAAGAATACAGAATTATCCATAAAATCTCTTTGATTACATAAATATATAATTTCCTCTTTCCTTATGACTGTTTAGAATCATCACAGGCAGTTTGCACTTGAGCTTGGCTATAACTGGAAAGAGAAGAACCTCCTCCACAAGCAGCAGTGGGCTCACTGTCAGAATCCTGGAATCATGGAATGGTTTGGAATGGGAGAGACCTTCAAGATCATCTCATTCCAGCCCCTGCCAAGGGCAGGGACATCTCCACTATCCCAGGTTGCTCCAAACCCCATGGACACTTCCAGGGATCCAGGGGCAGCCACAGCTTCTCTGGGAATTCCATTCCAGGGCCTGACCACCCTCCCAGGGAAAAATTCCTACCTAATACTTATTCCTTGTCCCTCCATCCCTTGTCCAAAGTCCCTCTCCAGCTCTCTTGGAGCCCATTTAGGCACTAGAAGGAACTCTGAAGTCTCTGCAGAGCCTTCCCTTCTCCAGGCTGAACAGTCCCTAATCTCTCTGTCTGTCTGGAGAGGTTTGGTTGGTTAAGACAATGCAAATGCTAATAAACTAAATCAAGATTATTAAAGGAAGGCACAAGAATGACTCCCTGTGTGACAAACCTGAGTAATTTGGTTGTCATTGCCTTCTGGGCAAAGATTCTGTCCACCTCTGTTCTTCAAAAACAAGTTTGTGGGGAGAAGAAAATTTACATTCCTGTATCTATTTGTTATTTACTGAGGGGAAAAAAATCCCATTCATGGATGGGATTTTTTCACTGCCCCAAGCTTGGTGTTCATCATCATGAAATAGGGGCAGGAGAAAGGCAAGGAGAGGCTTTGCCTGTTCTATTTAGGGTTTTCACTTGGGGCTGGATGAATAACTCTGGAATGTGGGATGAAATATCAAGTGTGAGGAGCTTTTTGTTCTCATACACCCTGCAGGAAGTCACAAAATATTCGCTATTTGCAAACAAGGAGTAACAACTTGATGAAACTCCCTAAAAAACATGTTTGCTTTTGCACAATGCTGCGGAAAAAGGATCTTAGCAGTGACTCCAAACAAACCTATGGCTGCTGTAAGGAATAATAAATTTTCAGGGATGGAAAAGGCCTTTGTTTATCCAAGTTTTCATGACAAGAGTTTGTGTTTGCCAGAAGTCTTCAAGTTTTAATTAAAACCAGGAAAGCTTTAGAACTAGATTTGAAAGATTTTGAAAAGAGAATTTTCACGATTTAAAGGTGAGCAGTTTTTATTTTTTAACAGATTTTCAAAAAAAATTACTTTGTTTTTTCAACATCTGAAGACATTCAGGGTGAAAAATGTAAGGTGTTATAAAAGGAGGGTTTTTTGATGGAAAGCCAGGAATCCTATGTAAAGAAACACCAAAGAAGGATTGAATTCTTTCCAAATAAGATTAATTCAGATTTTTTTTCCTCTTTTTCTCTTTTAATTCTCAATCCTTTTGATATGGGGAAACCTCCAGAAATATAAACTGGGTTTGCATATTCCTTCTTTTGTGTGTTTTCGAATGTGAAATCTGGCTGACAAGCATTAAAAGTGACAAATTAGTAAAGAAAATAAACCAATGTTCTTTCCGCTCTCTATAAATAAATCCCTGGGTTATGGAATGGAAATCTGTGAAATCATTTGCTGTAAATATAAGTTCAGGGCAGCGAACATAAAGGAAAATTTAGATTTCATCCAGCATATGCACAAAGAGACATCTCCATGGTAAAATATGGTAAAAAATTGCTAAGCAGAACCAGCCTGAGCTGGAATTCACCTTTAATGTGGTGACAGCCCAACAAATGTTAAAATGCAGCAGAAATAGAAACAAAACGAATCACTGGGATGCCAGATTTTCCCAAGTCCTCTTCTCTTACAGATGAATATATTAATTATGTAATGGGAAGCATGACAGCAATGATTAATGCTTCTATAAGGAATCCGCTCTGAGAGCCAAATCAGGATTCCTCATCCCTGGAAGTGCTCAAGGTCAGGTTTGATGGAGCTTGGAGCAACCTGAAAGGTGTCCCTGCCCATGGTAGGTTTTGGAACAAGATAATATTTCAGGTCCCTTCCAACCCAAACCATTTTATGATTTTCCACGGTACAAGTTGCTAATTCCACCAAATTTATGGGAGAGAGTTGAATTGAGAACTCCATGCCACTCCAGGATTCACAAAACCCAAGGATTGGCTCTTCCCTCAGTGGTACAAGGGAGGAACTGCATTGAAATAGCTGATGCTGCTGCCCAGGGAACTGTTCATCCCACTGGGGTGGGGAATTCAGGAAGAATTTCTCCATGGAAAGGGTTGTTAGGCATCAGGATGAGCTGCCCAGTGAGGTGGTGGAGTCTCCATCCCTGGAGATGTTCAAGGAATGCCTGGATGTGGCACTCAGGGCTCTGGGCTGGTGACAAGGTGAAGATCTGTCACAGGCTGGACTCAATGGCCTTGGAGTTCTTTTCCAACCTCAGTCATTCTGGGATTCTATGAATTGGGATCCTGATGGCTACATCATTAAAATTCCCTAGAGCCAGCACCAAGAAAAAACCATGGATTTGATTGAGACAGAGCCCACAGGAGAATCAAGACCCCATGGAAAATTGTCACAGTGTTCATTTTCCTCATCGAACTTTTCGGTGCTTACACCTTTTCCAGATGAAATGCGAAATTTTAAGAAGTTTTAAGAACATTTTTCAGAAGACTGAGAAATGTCAAGTGATGGTTTGGGATTGGAGTGAAGGGAAAGGAGGGGATGTTTGGGTTGTTCATTAAAAAAAAGGCAAATCCCCTGAAAGGAGACATTTCTCCTGGAAATATCACCACTTTGAAACCAGTCAAAGGAGCTTTTTTTGTCTGAGACAGAGATGGAGATCAGTCTGGAAATGGGTTTGAACTGTAAATCCAAGACCTGGCTGAGCCACTGGAGGTTCACTGACTCACCTGGCACCCCAGAGAAATCACATAATGGGCTGGATGATGCTCTGAGCAGCCTGATTTATTGGAATTGGATAATTTTTAAGGTCCCTTCCAACCCTTCTGTAATTCTCTGTTTCTGTGTGATGTTGGTCTCATGAGCCTGTGCTTAAGAGGAGCTGCAGTTTCTCTCTTTCTCATGTGTCCAGTGTGGAGTTTACCCAGCTTTGCTGGCCAAGAACACACAAAAAATGGACATTATCCTCTTTTCTCTTCTCATCCCAGATAAGACCCTTTTCCCAGATGGTTACAATCTAATTTCTGAATTTTCTCCATGCCCCAGAAGCTCTGAAAATGCCAAGGATCTTCAGGAAAGCTGCCCTGGTGCACTTGCGTGGGATGAAAAGGCAGAGGGAAAGGTATTTAAAAATTACAGCAGAAGTTCTGGGGGAAGGGAGGTCTTGAAAGAAGGGAACGGATTCCTCTTCTTGCTCCTAATTAGGAGTTGAGAAATCTCTGTGGGTTAATGAAGAGCAGACATGTTAAAATGTCACTTATGCACGTGGCAATTTAAGAGCCACCCTTTCTGGAGAGAATTATTATGGGATATTAATGGCCAATGTCTCAAAATCACATTGGGAAATAAATCCTCCCAGTGAAACTGAAGGGCAAGAAGGAGTTTTCTGGATGGTAAAAGTGTTAAAAATGGGTTGAATACCTAAACAGGCTACAAAGAGAAAAAAACAGGGAAGAAACGATAGGAAGAGAGTGAATAATTAAAAATAAGCACAAACCATCATCCCAGGAGCCATCAGAGCACCTGCTTGACCAGAACATCATCCTTTTCTCTAATGCATTTTCTCCAATAACATTTGTCCCTTTTACTCTCAAAAATCAATAATTTGAACTTAGATATCAGTTTGGTTGATTTTGACCCTTTAATTGTCTTCCTCCACGTCCTGAAAGCGCAGCTTTGCTTTCTGCAAGGATTCCCTTCAAGGTGTTGTGTTTAAAACTCTGAAATGCTCTGGGCTAATCCGAATCAATGGTTTGGACCATGACTCCAGTTCTGTCAGGGTTATTTCCTCTGTTTCTCAGCCAAAAATCTTTACTGTGAGGGTGGTGAGGCCCTGGCACAGGTTTTCCAGAGAAGCTGTGGCTGCTCCATCCCTGGAATTCTCCAAGGCCAGGTTGGATGGAGCTTGGAGCAACCTGAGGTAGTGGAAGGTGTCCTTGCCCATGGCAGAGGGTGGATTTCGATGATCTTGAAGGTCCTGTTAACCCAAGCCTCTCTGTGATTCTGTGATATCTGGAAAATTAGAGGTAAGTAGAGGTAACTAAAAAAAATTGTCAAGTTTCCAAGCAGCAATCATTTTGCATTTCTCATTTTCTTACGATCTGGCATGTTGGGGAAGCAACATTCCATCTGTATTTTCCTCCAAGATTCAAGGACAAACTCTTTTATGGTTTGGGGTTCTTCTTTTTATTAACAGTGAAAAAAAAAAAAGTCATTCAGGGACTATAATTCCTTGGATGCTGAGTTTATTCCAAAGAATAATTTGAGTTTCTCAGTTTGGATGCTCCTCTTTTCATATCCTTCTGTTCCACTTTGAATTCTGCCGGGGGATATTTGGTGCAACATTCCTTGCACTATGGCAATTTCCTGCTCTGGGAATTCCTTGAAATGACTTAGGGTGGTGTAACATTACTAAGCCCATTGCTCTCATCCCACAAAACGAGAGAGACACCTGCAAGCAGGTGGGATTCCCTGTTTGCTGTAGCATTTATTAGCTGGCACAGTTCCTAGGCTGTCTGTATTTAATTCAGCATGTTCTGCTTCGATTCACTGGCACAAAATAAAGATTATAAAGCATCAAGACTCTGAGAGGAACAGAGAACTTCATTTTCCACAATAAGTCACCCTCATATGTGGATTTTTGGGTGCAGGGGGTACTGTAAAAGCATCAAAACTATGTTGGTAAACCAAGATATTTTGGGGTGCAAGAGTTGTCATGGTCATGTTTGAAGATGCTGAGCAGGCAGCCAAAATTGTCACTTGGTGTCAGCACCCCAGCAGCACCAGTGACACACAAAGAAGAGGAAACAGAATCAGGACCACTAAAAATAGAGCTCTCCTGCCATAAATGCCAGATTTATTTCCTTTGTAGGAAGGATCCAGCGAGGCTCTGAAGGTGCCAAACTTCTTGATCTTCTGTGCAAAGCAACCAGGGGGATATTTTTGTTTGGTTTGATGTTTGCTTTGAGTAAAAATAAACTGGAATTAGGAACAGTGCTGCTTGTTTTGACAGTGGGCATGGTTAGAGTGATGCAGCAAGAAAGAACAAGAAACAGCTCCTCCTTTGGGTATCTTAAATCCTGTTACCTACTGGGAGAATTGTTCTCGGAAATGGTCTTTGGTTGTCAAAATAAAGTTGTTTGGTTTCAAAGAGAAGCCCTCACTGAGCCCAGTTTCCATGGAACATGTCAGGTGAGGCGCTGGCACAGGTTGCCCTGAGAAGTTGTGGATATTCCATCCTTGGAAATGTTGAAGGTCAGGTTGGATGTGGCTTGGAGCAACCTGAAAATTTGGGGAAGGTTGTGAAAACTGTCCCAACTCACAGCAGGGGATTGGAACCACTTGATTTTTAAGGTCCTTCCAACCTAAATAAATTCTCTTAGCACTTCCCAATGCTCTCTTTCACTTCTCACAGCCCTGACACAAGCTCTGACTTTTGCTTTTTTGCTGAGTTTTATGAAGATGGGGTACTCAGAATTCAGGGGAGGCTTCTCCAAGCCAACAGATTCTCCAAGAGGCAGATTCCCAAAATGAAGAGACACAGCTCTGTGACCTCCAGGCTCAACTGGTCTTGAATAGTTTGGTCTTGAAGTCTCATGCTCAACCAGATGCTGCTTTTTAAAGATATCCGCTTAGAAATTAAAAATGTGTGAGAAGCTAAGACGTAAATCAGTGTTTAGAACCAGAAGTCAGCAAAAATAGTGTTTAGAAGTTGCCAGAGCTTTCAAAAATCTCAAAGTGTGGGAGGGAGGGAGGGAGGGAGGGAGGAAGGAAGGAAGGAAGGAAGGAAGGAAGGAAGGAAGGAAGGAAGGAAGGAAGGAAGGAAGGAAGGAATTGAGAAAGAAAAGAATTATGGATTAAATCTAAGTCTGCCTCCAAAATACTGCAGGAGCCAAAGCAATTCCTCCAGTGAATCATTATTTTTGTGTGAGACCAGAGGGCAGACTTCACCTCCTGGTGTCTCACAGGGGCTGCAGCGTGGAACAGATGAGCCTCTACTGCAGCACAGAAGAAACTAAAAAAAGAAAAAGCAAAGCTCACAAAATCGACCAATTAAGAGTGAATGCAAATGCACCAAGTTATTCAAATGATGGGATCCAAGGGGATATTTATTTAAATAAACTCACAAACCCTTCTTTCCTTGAGCAAACAGGTTTAGTGGAAGGTGTCCCTGGGGTTGGAATGAAAATCTTTCAGGTCCCTTCCTACCCAAGCCATTCTGTGACTCTAAACTTTCAGGCACAGTTTAGGATTTATATCAACATTACCCCTGCAGGCTTTTCCAGCTATTCTTGTCTTCCCCACTCCATAATTCTAAGAATTATTGTTGGGATACCAACACTGGATTCCTATACTGCCACTTATTAAAAATCCTGAACAGCTCCTGTTTTGCCCCTCGACTCACAGGTAGAAAGAACAGAGTTGACACACTTGGCTTAAATAGAAATAAACTGATGTCACTCATCCTGATTATTTCTCAGAGCATGAGACTGGTCATGAGCAAGGACCTGGTGACAAGATGTCTGGAAGGGTTTGGAGAAGCCCTTCAGTGCCAATGTGATGGATCCTGGAATCAGAGAGAGCTTTGAAGTGGATTTTCCCAAATTTTGAATTCAAGTGAACACAAAAATTCCTCACTGAGTTGTCTTTGTTTCTCTAAAGATTTGCATTGTTGAACTCCAGCTTGATAAATGTGTTCTTTAAAGAAAGGACTCTGGATCTGCTGGAGAAAATGAGAAAAAACAAATTGGATTTGAAAACAAATATGTCCTTTGATCGTTGTCTTGTAAAACAGATCCGTTTCTCCCATGATTAGTCTGGCAGTTTCCAGTATTTTCTGGATTGCAGCAAAACTTGTTGGGATCCCTAGGGAAAAACCTCTCTTCTTCTATATTTCATGAGGCTTGCTCACACATTTGCTGTGAGTTTCCTCATTTCTGCTTATTCCTGACTTTCCCACCTGGCCAAGTCGCCCCTGTTATATCTCTGTTTCCAATGCACAGTTGGAAGTGGAAGGTTCCTTTGTCAGAGTGTTCAGCAGAAAATTACTCAAACAAATTGTTTTTTTTCCCCAACTTCTCTACCCAAAACTTCCCAAGAAACATAAACAGTGTGAAAAAAGAACACAAGTATTGCACTTTCACACCAGGGACTCATAACCTTTTTTGACATAACTCCAGCTATTTTTCCAGTGCCATTTTTGCAGTTGTTTTTGTAGTGATGCTGCAGTGGCTTTTGGGTTTTAGACAGCTAAAAATGAGCATCAGCTTTAAGTATTCATTTTTCGGTTTGTATTACCACAATTTTGGCTTTTTACTGTCAGACACAATTTTGTGTCATTCATTTTCTCCTTGGATGGGTTTTCTTCCAATCATTTACCAAGTTCTATTCCATGTTTTTGCAGAATGCCTCATGCTTGACACACCACAGGTCGGACAACACTGATCTCCCAAACATCCAGACCTTCAAAATATCAATTATTAAATTCATAAACATGTGAATTATCCCCAATATAAGTTATATTTCTACCAGGACTTTCAAAAAGAGACCAGAGCGCTGTCTTTATCTCAGGATAAAGATTTTCTATCAAAGAAAATATGATTTTAGTTGTGCATTGAATAGAAACAACATGAGTGGGCAGAGATTTTTCTCTTCTATCCTTTGCCTGGCAGGGTGTAAAATAATATTTGTTCTCCTTGTTTGAAGAGGAAAATTATCTTACTCACCTTTTTGTGAGTTTATAGAGAGTAAAACAGTGGCACCTTGAGTATCAGAATTAATGAAGTTTCTTTCCCTACAGATTTGTGCCTTGTTGATTTTGCAGCTTGTGAAAATATAACCCCTGAAACCTCTGAGATCTCTGCTCTTTTGCCAGAGGGGTTTTGGTTCTGATGAGTTCAAAATCACAAGGAAAACACACAGAAAACACGGTGGCCACAGCAAGCAGGTCAACCCATCTAAATCCAGTCCAAAAGCACTTTGGGATGGATCAGACCCTCAGGAATGGGCTGAAAGGAACAGGTTGTGAGCAAAAACGACCTCCTGCTCTGCCTGGCTGTCTCCCACCAGGATCTCTGAGCTTTGGTTTGCAGTCCTTGAGAGAGGAATGTGGGAATACAAGACTGGAGGGATTTGGGTCCAGATCCAAACACCTCTATCCTGATGTCCTCATCCATGTGCCAAATGGAGATCTGTCAGTATGGACAGCAATGTTTTTAGGATTCACAGAATCACTAAATCATGGAATATCCTGAATTGGAAGTGACCCACCAGGATCATCCTGGCCCAGCACTGGATAACTCCAAGAATCACCTCTTTCCTGAGAGAATTGTCCAAGGTTTGGGTGAGGTTTTCCAAGATCTTCATAAAAAAGGCCTTTCCAGTGGGTCATTCAGCCCTTCTAAAATTCAGTTCTTCCAGCCCTTGGTGTCAATAATCCATCCAAATCATTCTAGTTTGGAATGTTTGACATTTTAGCGGTGGTAGGATCCAGACTTGGAGCAAAATCCCACTGCAGTTAAGGAGTGAAGAACAGATTGTTCCTGCTCAGAGCAGCTTGCAAACAACATTAAGAGACTCAGACAAGCCCAAAACCCAAGGATCTCAGCAAACCATCAATTCCAGTTTCCCACAGCCATTGGCCCACGATGACTGTTAAGTTCCCTCACTGAAATTCAAAGAACTGAATATGTATTTCAAAACAGTTTCCAGGATTAGCTGCTCCATCAGCTTCCCAAGGAACTCCCTGTCCTGTTTCCCTTCTGTCCTTCTTGAATACAGGAATGACATTTGCCTCCTTCTACTCCTGGGAACTTCACCATGACCTTTTAAAGATGAATGAGGGTGACTTTGCAATGACATCAGTTCCCATGGATCCATCCTACCTTTATCCATGCATTCTGTGTCTCTGTTTTGTCTCAGTGCTCTCTAACAGGATCCTCCTCCTCTGAGGATAAATCTTCCTTGCTCTGGTCCAGGAAACTGGGATTTCTGAAGGCTGATTTAATCAGCAAAGACTTAAATGAAGAAGACCTTGAGTTCTTGGGCAATTTCCATGTTCTTTGCCACCAGAATTCCCACCCTGCTGAGCAGCAGCCCCACATTTTCCTTACTCTTCCTTGTGCTGCTGATATTCCTGCAGAAAACTCACTGCCCTTCATGTCCCTCACCAGATTTAATTCCAGATGGGCTTTGATTCCCCCTTGTAGTCATATCTATCAACTTTTCAATTTATTTTTTCTGCAGATGGAGATCTCCAACATAGGGGACACCTTCCCAGCTCCAGAGTTCATATTTGTTGCTCCATCTCGCCAGGATTTTTGCAGCTTTGCCAGCTTACACCACACATGGAGGGGAAAACATGGAATTGTTTCGTCCAAATAAAGGCAGGAAACCTCACTGCATGGGGTTTGGAGGGAGACTTGGTTTTGATGTTATGCCATGAAGAGGTCACAGAAAAAAAGGAAAGACACTGGATAAGGGCTGGAATTGATTTTTCACTGTGGGATGGAATAACAGGAGTGATTTCTTCTGTGGGAATGTTTGTCTAAAGACCTGCTGGGGTTTCTGCCAGGTCATATGGAACAAGAAAGATGCCTGTGCCTCCCTACATCCCAAAAATGGGGGTCTCAGGTGAAGGAAAAGCTGGGAAATTGAAGGGACAGGCTATTGCCTTTGGTTTTCTTTTTGAATGTCTAGTTAAAAAGAAGCTCTGATTCAGAACTTTTTTGTAGGGAAAAATTGTAGTATCAGGACTAAAAGGCTCAGAGTCTTGGGCTCTGTCTGGGGCTTCTCAGAGTCCACTTGGTGGATTATCCCTGGAAATCACATTCCCTTCTGTCAGTGACATCACTTGCATTCCCCTTTCCTCTGTAATAATCATCATTTCTGAATCAGTGACCTTTGCTCTTTCAAAGATTCAATTCCCCAACAGCATGAGGAGGCAAAAGGGTTTTTCCTTTACTGCTCCTGTTTCCACAAGTTGTAAACTTTCTGTTTTCCCAGGATATCATTGCCCAGTGTAACTTCTATAACTTCCATCAAGGACAGTTAACACCTCAGGTCTGGAAAATGACTACATTTAAGATTTTTGAATACTGATTTTATGTTGCTCATTTTTTTTTAAATTTCTCCTGGTTATCTTCAGTTTCTCATTGGCTGCTGGAGACAGGAAGCTGTTCCCAGATGACCCAGGATGACAACTCTCATATTTTATCCTATCCACACCTTGGATAACAGGTTTGAAAGCCATAACACCAATGATACAAGGTGTGTATATAAAATTCCTCTACACACATCCAAGCACATTCAACTCAGAGAGATTTCCCAAAGGAGAGCTCAGTTTCTCCTGCTCTGATTTATTCTGATGCCTTATTCCTTTCCATCTCCATTCATCAAGGCTTGAATGGGATAACAGCCTTAATAGATGCTAATTAGCAATATAAACCATCCACTATGCAGTAATAGCAAAATCAGACTGAAAAAAAGCCCTGTCAAAATAATGTTTGGGTCCAATGATTGAAAGAAGGGGAAAATGCAGTCGGATTCTTAACACTGGAGTGCAACTAAGAAAGAAACGAGAAATTATTGCTTTTCCCATGTAAATTATAAGCAATTAAGCAGGGCATAGAATAAACCGTGGGACTGAAATCCCTTTGACTTCCCTGTGTCAACTCCTCCCTGCGTTTCAGGAGGCTGCAGGAGCTGAAACACAATTTTTGTGTGTTTATTGTCAGCTCTTGTTTGATTTCGTGCTCAAGTGGGAAGGCACAGCTCCAACCAGCACAGATTTCCTGCTGGAAAGAGGAGAGACATTCTGGATCCATCTCAGGGCCTTCCTGTCTGTGGGTGCAGATGTTTTGTTTGCGCTTGGAGGATTGGTATGTGCTAATTGGGCAAAGAAAGGTAATTAGTCAGGGTGTGTGGGAGGTGATTTGTCTGGATATCAGCACGGAGCATCCCTGAGGATGGAGCAGACCGTGTGAGTTCCCTTTAATTGGTGGACAACAGGTTCACTGCAAACATCTAAAATTCGGGGTTTCTTTCTCACCCCGCTCCAAATCCTTCCTGCTCACACATCTTGACATCATTTTGAAATACAGGCAATTTCCAGGGTAAAAAAAAGGATAATTTCTGGGCATGCTAGGAGATTACAGGTGCATATCAGAGCATAGAATGGGATTGCACAAATGTGGAGATCTTTTCCCTGTGGTGGTCTGTGGCTAGCACAGGTCTTTCTCGTGAGAACATTCTGCTGTGTGTCATAAACAAAGATAAAGTTTGGATGTTTTGCAAACAGCGTCTCGAGATTTGGACAGTTCAGGCCTGGCCAATTAGGCCTAGGGGGAGGTTTCTGGCTGACCAATCTGGGTGACCTCTGAAAAGTCTATATATATGGAAATCAAAATAATAAACCCACTTTTTTCTTGCCTCACGGAGAACCTGGGTTTTTTTCTCTGCTAGTGGCTCAACAGCGACAGTGGCCAGTGATAGGACCCAAGGAAATGGCCTGAAGTTGTGCCAGGGGACTTCAAGAAAACCACAAAATTCCTGTGAATTCAAATGCTAAAGCTCATCAAAAAAGGATCGGCTTTTTCTGTGAAGCATTCCAAGTTGGCGTCCACTTTAAAGTTGTTGAAAAAAGCAAATTCCATGTTCCTGTCTGGTTTTCCACCTACCTTCCTATTTATGCAGCTAATCTTCCTCAAGAAGAGGAAGAATTCCTTCACAATTGCTTCTGGGTTGCATCATTCTGTGGGGAGGATCTTACACCTCATGGGATCAGAAAAGAAATATCTCCCCCACCATCCGGTCTCTGCAACCCAGATTTGGGGAGTAGGATATTAATTTCCTATAAAATTCTGTGTGAAAAGCACCAGTTCCATATATATATGTGTGAACACATATTTATGTGTATATAATTATATATATGTGCATCTGTGTATGTATAAATATACATATGTGCATCTTTGTGTATGTACACATATATATATATACATATACATATATAAATATATATATATAAAGTCTGGAGGGCATTGAAGAAATTTTTGGGGAGATGTCTTTCTCCTGCAGTGAATATTTGCCTGGGGAATTCAACCAATTTCCTTCTCTACCATCAAATTCCAGTGTTTTTCCTTAATCATCCTGTTGCTGAGGTGTCTCTATATTGGACTCAGTGTGTGCAGAGAAGCTCGTGGTGCCCTCCTACTTTTCCAAGAATCCGTGAATCAGAGTAAATTCCAACCAAAAGTCTTTTATTATATAATCCTGTTTATTAAAAATTAGTCTACAGATGGTGTTTCTTTTCAAGTCCATCCCTGAAAGCCAGAACCATTTTTTCGATTGTTTCCATTTAAAAACAACAACAACAAAAGATGATGAATTATCATCAGTTATTCTGTAAAACCCCAGATATTTCTGGAAAGACCAACTTCTTAATACAAATGTTATATAACAGGAATGTCTACAGCAGAATACATTAAACTCCAAGCAATTCAAGCTGTATTTTCTGTCACTCCCCACTGCTCCTAATAACACTCTTTGTTCCACTCTAAGCCAATCTTTCTCATTCTTTGTTGGTTTTACATTCTGCAAATGCCTGTAGACAGTTCTGGTCCCCTTAGTCAGAGATTAGACTAATTGCACACATTGTTTCCTTTTAATCTCATCTCCCTCCTGACTTTTGAAACACTTGGAGTTGTTCTCCACCATCCTCTGCAGTTTACCAACACTTACTTGATATTTTGATGTGCTGAAGGAGCACCATCCCACAGTAGGAGTGAGATGATCCCAAAACACTCAATCCTTTCTGTTCAGCAGCAGTTTTGGGGGAAGCATCTCATTGCTGATTACACCAGAATGCCTGATATTGAGAAATAGATATTTTGCACATAGATATTCTAATTAAAGACAGGGCTTGGCCATTTCTCCCATGTAATTAATGACAGGACAAGGGGAAACGGCCTCAAGTTGCTCCAGGGGAGGTTCAGGTTGGATATTAGGAAAAAAATATTAATTGGAGGAGTGGTTAAGCATCAAAACAGGTTGCCCAGGGCAGTGGTGGAGTCACCAACTCTAACCATGACATGGAAACCTTCTTGGTTTTGTATTCCCAGTTGGACTTGGGCTCTTGCAGCAGCCAACTCTTTCCTTCCACAATGTCTGTTCCAAAGGAAGATTTTATTTTTTTAGCTTAAAATCCATCACTGCCCTGACATTAGCTCTGGACTCTTTTTCCCCCTTCCCCTCAGCAGAAAAGGTCTGTTACCAATAACATTTAGTAATGTTATTTAAAGGAAGGTGCACACCTGAGACTGCAGAAAGTGCTGCTGCATTGTTTTTGTTAAGAAAGTAAAGATGGGATGATTCATTTGGTCCAATTTCTTTGCCTTTCAAGACAAACTGGTTTTCCTGCTCTTTTTATGCACCTTTGGTTGCTGGACTCCCCTCTTTGCCTGGGAGGCTCAGGGATCTCAAGGACTTGCTACTGGTTTTGAAAAAGGATGAGATAGGAAATCCAGGATCTGGGATTTGATTGCAGTGGTGTTAAGCTATGACCAAAAAAATGCTTGGGAAAGAGGAGTGGAGCAGTTATTGCTGAGAATTCCTGCTCTGCCACATGAGGATATTTCCACTACCAGCAGTACCCAAACACTGCAGTGCTGGATAAAACACTCTCAATAACAGACATCATCTCAAAGAATTTGCAGCATAAAAGTTATGAAGCCTCACATTCATCAGGAAAAAAATGGTGCAATAAAAAATTGTTCTGGGTTTAACTGCTGCAGCTACTTTTTGTTGTTGTTGTTTGTTTGTTTGTTTTGGGGTTTTTTTCCTTGTTGTCTTGTTTAGGTTTGAAGAGGAATTCTGGGTTTGAGAATCATAGAACGGATAGGTTTGGCAAAGACCTCCAAGATCATCATGTCCAGTCTTTGACCAAATGCCAGCATGGCCACTGAATTGTGTCACAAAGTGCCACATATACTTATTTTCTTAACACTCAGCCCATCGATCCAGCCTGTCCAGGTCCCTGTACAGAGCCTTCCATGCCACAAACAGATGGATTTCAGTCCCAACACTGGCATGGTGCCCCTGGGCTCACCTAGCAAGCCTGCTTTTATCCCCTTCCCCTTCAAACCTCATTTAGAGCCCCCAGTCAGCTCCACAACTCAGTGGCTAAAATCTTTTTCACTCCTGGCACCTGTAAAACACTGAAAAAGCCAAAATTCCACCTGAGCCAGGTGTTGATCATGTGGAAAAATAAAATCCCAGCTGAGCCAGGTGTTAATTAGTGGCAGGGACACTCTTCAACCTCATCCCTGCCAACCTGAACAACAAATAGTGGGAGATAATCCCAGGGCTGGACCAGGCCAGGAACATTTCCAGGAATATCTGCTCCATGGGGAAGCAGCAGAATTCCCTGTGGGATTGGCCTGGCCAGCAAAGAAGTTGTCAGGAGTGGGATTCGAACCCACGCCTCCAGGGGAGACTGCGACCTGAACGCAGCGCCTTAGACCGCTCGGCCATCCTGACCTCTGGAATGCATTCCATTGCATCCTGCAATTCCTGGGATTTTTTTTTTCCCCATCAACTTTATCCTTTAAGTGTGTGGAGGATTTCCTTGGGCATCCAGAATTCTCCTCTGGGAAGCAAAGAGCAGCCTGAACTCTGGAACTGACAGGAAGGTGCAGCCAGGCAGAGTTCAGTCTCTTCTCCCAAGAAATAAGGGGTAGGACAAGAGGAAATGGCCTAAAATTGCTCCAGGAATGGTTTAGATTGGATATTAGGGAAAATTTCTTCAGTGAAAGGATGATCAAGCATTGGAACAGCTGCCCAGGGAAGTGGTGTGGTCACCATCCCTGGAAGTTCAAAGGTGTGTGGATGTGGCTCAGGGATGTGGTTTAGTGTTGAACTGGGTTAGTGATGAGCCTCGGTGGTCTCAGATGTCTTTTCCAACTTTAATAATTCCAAGAAAAGGCTCGGAGTTCTCTCTATCCTCACTCATCACTAAGTTAACAATTAGCTAAGAGGTTAAAAATTAGCCTAGCGTGGGCTTAACCAGTGCAATACCGCAAACCAGCTTCATGAAGGAGGAAAAATCCCCAAAGAACCTCTTGAGTCAGAATAACAAAAAGATAAAATAATTTCTGGCATATCCCCTTATCTCTGCCAGCTCCTTTCTTTTTCTTTCTCTTTGTATTTTTTTTTTTCTTTCTCTGCAGAGAGTGCTGGAATTTTTCCAACAGATTTTAGATGAATTGACAGTGGCATATGCATGAGCTGATGGCTGTGTGGTTTTCCTCTCCTCCAAAGCTCGGTGAAACTCCCCAGAGAGGACTTGAGCAAGGTCATCTCTACCCTTTGAGGGTGGAAGCAGGGGAAGAGCAGGAATTTGCAGGGTCGAGAAAGAGAGCTGGGGAAATTCAGTTTCAATTGAAAAGGGAAGATATTTTATTCCAAGAGAAAGGGAAATTGAGGTAAGGGATAAATCAGAGTAGCAGGAGTGGCTCATAAAATATATCTGAGAAAAGAAAGTTGTGCAAAATTAATTTCACCCTTTATGCAACAGATGCTGGGGGGTTGGAACTGGACCTTTAAGGTTTCTCCCAACCCAAACCAGTCTGGATTCTGTGATATTTTAAGGAGGTTCACTGGTAACAATCCATGGTCCTGGGCACTGGTGAGGATCTTCATGAAGGTCTTCAAAGGCTGGGGCAAGGTGGTATTTAGAGAAGGGAAGCCAAAGCAAAGGGGAAGAGGTTTCAGAGCATTCAAGGTCCCTTCCCACTCAAACCATTCTATGATTCTATAATTCTATAAACCTACATAAAACCCCATTTTAGAGGATTTACATGGAACTGTTATAACTGTATCATTACAGAGGAGCACTTCAGCAACCCTATTCACTTTACCCTGCAGAAGAATTTCCTGAGCTTGAAGGGAAGAGCTGCAGGATATCTTTAATTTTCAGCTGCTTCTGCCCACATTCCTGCCTGATGGAAAGTCTTGAACCCTGTCTAATGGGCTGTGTTAGAGAGACAGAGGAGATTTTGGCACCACAAATTCACAGCCTCGGTGCTTTTGATGGATGCAAAGCCCTGTGTCACCACTGCCCATCACAGGGATGTGGCTTTAATGACAGAACCCTTTGCCCTGGGAGACATCAGCACGAGAGAAGGGAATCAAACTCCGGGGAACTGAGTATCCACCTGCCACCACTGCAATATTCCTCATGCCTTTATTAGTTTAAAGGCAGAAATGGAGGAAAAAGGGCAGGAGGGCAAGTCAGGGACCCTCTGTGTTGGCTGAAAAGGCATCCTGGTCAACCCCTGTCCCTAGAGCTCCTTCAGGCCTGGTGGCATCTGGGTGTGGGTGGCCACCGGTGAGTAAGAAAGGTGTTTTTCAGAGCTCCAGCTGGTGAGGGATGAGCTGTGTGAGGCTCAGAGTGGGAAACACAATGCCAAGGGGTTTCCATTGGGTAAACATTCCGCATTTGGATTGTTTTGTATGAGAATAAACAGCCGGCACAAAGGAAGCTGCCAGCTCCCCGTCAACACCGCGTCCTTTTAAAGCTTTTTTTTTTTAACAGCTTTACAGACTCCCAGGCAGGATCGTGTAGCAGTTTTGAAATCAATGAGGCATTTGCCATTTCCCTCTCACCTTGCCTGCCTTTGGATTGGCACAGCTCCACAGCTAAGGTTTTATGCCTGTGGATCTCTCTCCCCATTGTTAGAACAAGTGGTGCTTTGGCTCATCCTGGCTTGAGGAGGGAGAAGGGGCAGGGAAGTCTTGTTTGCTCATCCTGGCAGATGAATCATGAACTCAGAAGGTTTTGGAGGATTGGAGCAGACACAGCATGTTAAGAACAAGGGCAGAGCCACACTCCAAGGTCAGGCACCTTGGAGAGGGCTCCTTCACAAAAGGTCATTCATCCAGAGGGACATCTCCAGGATTTTATGTCTCCATCCCATGTCCAACAAGTGGGATCTTTAGGCAGAAGAGGCCATAAGTCTCATCTCCCATGTGAGAAGGGATAGTGATTGTCCAACACCCTGTCTAATTCCATCTCCATGGATTCATAGAATGGTTTGGGCTGGAAGGGACCTGAAAGATCATCTGGTTCTACCTCCTGCCATGGGCAGAAACACCTTCCACTAGACCAAGTTACTCACAGCCCCTTCCAGCCTGGCCTTGAACACTTCCAGGGATCCAGGGGTTTGAAAACCTTCAGGACTGGGGACTCCACCACATCCCCGGTAAGGTTTTTCCAGTGTTTGATTGTTCTATCTGTAAAAAAAACCCCAACAAAACAACAACAACAAAACTTTCTTATATAAAGATGGAACCTTTTTGATATATCCACATTCGATGCAGGCTGCCTCTGCTTGGCAGAGATCTCTGGCTCTAATCAATGCTTATTAAGGGAAAGCCTTTAGTTCAGGAATCTCTCTTAATTTTTGATTTGTTACTTGAAGCTGAGGGGAGAAAGGAATATTTTTCTTTAATTTTCTAAGCCATGGAGGGCTTTAAGTGTTCATCAGAAAGTGCAATTAAGCCAAAATCACTTATTTAAAAATATCCAGAGTGTTATGTGCATGACAAGAAAGGGACAGGCTGCTTGGCCACAACCTGGGATGTTGGTCAGGGTCTTTAAATCACAGCCCTGTGCAAGCCAAGATGAGGAGAAGCAGCTTCTCTTTACTATAAAAAAGGTTTATTCATGGATTTACCTGAGCTAGAAGTGCCAGAGGCACCTGTGAACAGCGCTGCCTGTCTGAAGGTGACCAGGACGCTGAGATGTCACTGCCAGACACAGAGAGGAGCGGGCACAGGAGCGGGACTGTGTCTGTCCATGAGCATTGCTGCCCTCTCCTGGCTCCAAAGCAGACAAAACCAGAGGAAATCGGCTCGGGAAGGATGAGGATGGCAGCAGGGAGTGCAGGGATGGATGCGGGACAGGAGGGACCTGCACAGGCTGCGCTGCTTTTGGGGCACATGGGCTCATCCTCGCTGCCAGAAGATGCTCACCCCAAATAATCACACCCACCAGGGTCCTGCTGACCAATTCCGGCTTCCCTGTGGTTTTGTCACTCTGCAGGGGTCACAGGATCCTGGAATGGTTTGGGTTGGAAAAGACCTTCAAGATCATCTCATTCCACACCCCTGCCCTAGGCAGGGACATCTTCCACTATCCCAGGTTGCTCCAAGCCCTGTCCAGCCTGGCTTTGGACACTTCCAGGGCAGTCACAGCTTCGCTGGGCAAGGCAAGGCAGGTTCTCTCTGTAGGGAACTCACAGACAGTTCTCAGGTAGGGGAACAGGGATTACAGGAGTTTCCTCACAAAACTCAGACTTTCTTTGCCATTCCAGAGATTTGCTCAAGGTTTTGCTCACCTGTCAAACAGTGGGGATTTGCAGTGATTTCCCCAGAATCCAGCAAGGGTCTTGGAGCCTTAGAATATGTGCTGCTTCTCACAGAATCACGCAATGGGTCAGGCTGGAAGGGACCACAGTGGGGTCATCTGGTCCCATCTCCCTGCTCCAGCAGGGTCATCCCAGAGCACAGGGCACAGGATTGTGTCCAGGCAATTCTGGAATATCTCCAGTGAGGGAGACTCCACACTCTCCCTGGACAATCTGTTCAGTGCTTGGTCACTGCACGGGGAAGAAGTTCTTCCTCATGTCCAGGTGGAAATTCCTGGACTCCAGTTTCTTCTTCTCCTGTTGCTGGGAGCCAAGAAGCAGAGCCTGGTCCATCCTCTGACCCCTCCCTGAAGATATTGCTGGACATTGATGAGGTTCCCTCTCGGTCACCTTTTTTGAGACCGAAAATGTCCAGTTCTCTCAGCTTGACCTCAACAAAGATGCCCCAGTGCCTTCACTGTCTTTGTTGCCATCTTCTGTTCTTCTCTCTGCCCTTCCTCTGCTGCTGAATCTCTACAGCTGCAGGCCCAGGTCTAGAAGACCAAATAAAATGAGCTGGCATCTGTTCTTAATCCCAGAATCAAAGTGTTTTAAAAGGGAGTTGGTCCAGATGGACAAAGTCTCACCCTCCTTTTCAACCAAAAACCAGGGACTCACATCTCTGGCACCTCCTGGGACTTGTCTGGCCTCATCAAACTTACAAACTAGGCCAGAGCACCAACAGGGAGAGGTTGGAAGGGAAAAAAACCCTTTGCAAAACATCCTGAGAGTTTTGCCTCCAGTGATGGAAACGTGGAAGTCTTATTCGGGTCTGACAAGCTGTTGGCTCAGAAAAAAACCTGCATTTGCTGAACTGTTAACACGAGTCTCTGGAGAGATGTGCTCAGGTTTCTAATTCTAATTCACGTGGAATGTTCACATGGAGCTTCAGGGAGAAACAGGATCTTCTCAACCTTGTCCATGGGAACAAGATTACTTGGAACAATGTTGTGTGTGAGGGAGGGGGGACAAAAGTGCCCTGCCGTGGTGACAGGTTGTCCCTGAAGTTGGTGGGGTGATGTCTAAATCTTCACAAAATTGGCTTAGCAAAAGTTACCTCTGTCGGGGGCAACTTGTTTAATTCCATCTCAGAAAACCCTCAGCTGAAATCCTCTCCTTCTCTTTTCCTTCACAAGGACAGAAATAAAACCTTGGGAAGTAAGCAACCACTTCCATTAACCATCACTTTTTCTCCAGTCCAGCAACTAATGAAAAATATCTCCCCCACACCTGAACCCTGCTGACTGCAGGCCAGCCCTAAGAGAAGAGAGTTCTTTAAAATAGAAGAGATAAATGGCAACTATTCACATGAAGAATGGAAGGAAAATGAAAGGAAAGTTCTGAAAAATAAGGAAACCACCCAAAACCTAGTAGGGAATGCTTAGATCCTGAAGACCTTTGTATATGAAGCTGTGTAGAGCTTGCATCTCTTGATTAGTCACATCTCCAGCCAGGAAATGTCATCTTTCTACTCTCCAAGTGCCTTTCCAGGAAGGTTTGCTCTCCACCAGTCCCAAGCACAACTTCCAGCACAACACTCCTTTCAGCAGCTCGGAAACGAAGGGAACAAATTTATTCCTGCAGCAGATAGGAAGAAGTTTTGGATGGGATCTTTTGGAAGAACTGCAGAGCTGCCCATGTCTAACCATGGGCCAGCTGAAGCCAAACCCTTCTCCCTCTGGGTTTTCTCCTGTACTCACCAAACTCCAGCACATTCCAGGAGCTGCTGTTCCTGGCAGAGCAGCCAAGTCGTGATTCCTCGGAGCTGAAAATAGGACGGTGCTGGCAGCAGCTGATGCTTTTGCTCACAGCTCCCAACTGAGTGGGCTACCTCCGAAAAAGCAGATGGCCAGGGAGGAACTCCAGCAATTTGCTACGAAGCAGCTGAAAGTCCCCTTCGCCCACAGCTCGGAGAGCTCAGCATTTCATGACATCTAGTGGGCAAGGAAGGCACAGGGACTTGTGAGGAGAGAAAGCCTCTGGAAAACGCTGAAGAAATTGGCCCTGGAGAAATGCGGATATGGAATTTAATAAGAAAATAAAAAGGGCTGATTTCCTCCCTTGAAAAAGTTACAACCTCAGCAGTAACTCCAGGGGGAGACAGGGAAGGAAAACAGAATTATGGAGAGGGCAAGTGATTTGAGAAAGATCAAACATCAGGTTAGCTCAATAAAGCCAATTATATTCAACCCCAGACCTCCTCAACCTCAGCCTGTCCTGTCTCCTGGCTGGAAGAAAAACTGAACAGGGACATCAACTCATAAATGCCAAAGAAAGGAGAAAATTTCCTAAGAGAAACTTGTGGATATTCATTACAAAACCAGAAGCAGAAACCAAGAGTGTTATCGGAGAGGTCAAGTGTGACACCAAGAGTGAGAGGTGGAATCCTCATGGAAGGAAAGACATTGAGGAGCTGGAGAGTGTCCAGAGAAGGGAACTGAGCTGGGGAAGGGTCTGGAGCACCAGGAGCAGCTGAGGGAGCTGGGGGTGCTCAGCCTGGAGAAAAGGAGGCTCAGGGGAGACCTTCTGGCTCTCCACAACTCCCTGACAGGAGGGAGCAGCCAGGTGGAGGTTGGTCTCTTGTCCCAGGTGACAAGTGACAGGATGAGGAGAAATGGCTGCAAGTTCCATCAGGGGAGGTTTAGATTGGACATTTGGATCAAATTCTTCCCTGAAAGGCTGGCCCAGCCCTGGCATAGCTGCCCATGGACATGGTGGAGTCACCATCCCTGGAGGTGTTTGAAAGATATGTGGATGTGGCACTTGGGGACACTGTTTCATGGTGGCCTTGGCAGTGCTGGGTTAAGGGTTGGACTTGATGATCTTTGAGGTCTTTTCTGAGCTACATGATCCTATAATTCCCTGGTTCTCTGTTCCTGCATTGTGCATCACAGACAGACTGCACAGAACTAAAATCACCTGCCCACTTACAGTTTAAAAACCCTTTTAGATTCATCTTCCAGACAATATCATCAGGATGAGGTGCCCAACTGCCTAAAAATGCCTAATTCCCTCAATTTCCTTAAAATAACCCACCTCCAGCCATTTATTTGTAAGAATCTGTCAACATCTGAGCAGATGAAACCCATCTCAATGGACCAGAGCACCCAGACCCACCTGCCTGAGGTTTCTGCAAGTTTCAGCACAAGGCTATGCTGGTTTTTACTCAGATGTTCACTGAACTCAATGGGTGGAAGAAAAATGAGTGAATGTGAGATGGATTTGCAAGTCTGTGGTTCCACAGTGTTTTGCAGTTGAGTGTGAGGGGAGAGGTTAACCCTGAAGCTGCCAGAGAGGCTTCTGAGGTCATGAAGGATGAAACCAGTGATGGGGTAAAGCAATGAAGTCACAGAAGAGCAGTGTAATTCTGTGTGTTCATCACATCCAGATCTTTCTCTTTTCTGCCTTTTTTTTTATCCCTGTGAGGATCTCTAAACACCTTCTCTCCCTTTCCAGTAGCTCTAATACACATCCACCCTTTTCCATTCCTCCCCAGAGAATCACTCACCCCATTCTCCATCCTCCTGTAAGGAGCAAAAAGAATTTATTCAAGTTGTAAAATGCAATTTTTTTTGCCTCTGCCCCAAGATTTCCCCCAAACCACCTAGCTGAGAGAATCTCAGGAGTTCCTGCTTGCTTTCAGAGATCACCTTGCTGTGCTGTGTTGCCTTGCTTTGCTTTCCTGGCTGTTCCTTCCCAGAGCCGTTTCTAAATGCTTTCTAAATTGTAGAGGAAAATTAAAAAAAAAAAAAAAAAAAAAAGAAAATTAAACAAAATAACTTCTTCCTTTGAGCCAAACACAAATTAGGCAACTGAGCAGACAGAAATGCTCACTGGTTCAGGGGAGAGTGGATTTGTAATCTAAATTACTGTGGAATAAAAACATCGTCCTCCCTCTGTTCTCTAATTTAAACATTGTCTCCTGTTCTTCTTCCCTTTTTGTTTGACTAATTTAGTTGCCTTTGGTCTAAGGGCAAGGAAATCTCATTTGCATGCTGTACAGGGCATTAATTACAAGTCCTTTTACTTCAAGCCCTGCTCCTCCTGCAGTGACTGGAAGCCTCAGTCTGACTGCAGCCCTGGTTCCTCCGAGGGTCGTTAATTATTGAGCCCATTGAGCTCTACCTGAACATAATGAGCTCAGGAGTGAGCTGTGTCTCCCTGGGGGTCTGGCTGGAAGGAGAGGACAGGCAGTGGGAAGGAGATGAGCAACAGAAATCCCAGTTTAGGAGAAGGTGTGACTGTGGGAAGGTCGGAGAATCACAGAATCATGGAATGGTTTGGGCTGCAGGGACCTTAAAGATCATCTCTTTCCAACCCCCTGCTGTGGGTACAGACATCTTCCACTAGACTAGGCTCCACAGTCTGAATTCCAGATCCACAGCTTCTCTGGACAGCCTGTTTGAGTGCCTCACCACCCTCACAGTAAAGAATTTTATCCTAATAAAGAATTTTTCCTAATAATTTTCTTTTCTTATCTAATCTAAAGGTACTGTCTCATTTTGAAACCATTCCCCCTTGTCCTGATTTTTTAGTATTTATTGGCTGGTGAGGCACAGGTTTTCCAGAGAAGCTGTGGCTTCCCCATCCCTGGAAGTGTCCAAGGCCAGGTTGGATGAGGCTTTGGACAACCTGGCATCCCTGACTTGCCATGGGGTTTGGAGCAAGGAGTTTTTCCAAACCTTTCCAACCCAAACCATTCGGTGATTCTAGGATGGAAATGCCCTAATCCTGTCCCAGATTCCCTGTCCTCAAAGCCTGGAGTCCCTAGATCCAGGACTCCAGCCAAGATCTCTTTTTAGCTTTGCCATGGCAGGGGGCTGATGAGACCCCAGAATAAAATGCTCAGAGATTACCTCTGGGCTTTTCTGTTAAAAGTTACCAGTTCTGGTCTCACCAGACACAGATTTGGCTTTATGACAAACCCATTTTTCTAGAACAGGATAATCATGTACTAATTTCCTTCACATCTCTCGTCCCCTGGAATTGCCTAAGACAGAGTGAGCTTATCAAGGCAAAAAATCCAACCAAAAACCCAAGAAATGTGTCACTCCAAAAGTACAATATCCCAAGACTTGAGGAACTTCACTTGAACTCTTCTTCCAAAACACATCTTGGGATGAGCTGCAACCTGCTTGGCTCCCCTTGGACTATCCAGACTAGATGGATGATCTAGAGTTCATTTTGTAGGAATGAAGGATGTTCAAGCTTTCCCCTTTTTGGAGGATTCCTGGGCTCTGATTGTTAAATCCTTCAATGCTGGAGCAGAGTGGATAAGTCTGGATTTCAGGCTGAACCTGGAACCCAACCTGACCCAATGTGTGGATTTATATTTTCTGCTGCAGGTCATGACAGATCCAGTCCCTTAGGAAAAATTCCCTCTCAGAGCCTTGCCCAAAACAATTTGGAAGACAGCTGGAGATAGATGGAATTGCCTTTAGAGGTCATCTGGCAACCCCCAAATATAAGAGGATCTGCTCTTCCTGTGCTCCACTCTCCTCATTAGGAAGTTTCTCCTGGAGGTGCAGAGCTGAGTTTTTGGTGCCAGTGGCTCCTGCCAATTCTCCTCCAGAAGATTCACTCTGCAGTGTTTTTTGGCACTGACAGCAAGCTCTGGATGTTATTTACAGAGGTTTGTTGTGACAGTGAAGGGAGGGCTGGTGGATATTTGCCTGTGAATAGCAGTGAAATTTAAGACTCTGCTGTGTTTTATTTATGGCGCTTTTCCAGATGCCGGGCAGAGAAATCATTTGGTTAATAAATAATACAAATAAACAGACATCCGACGCCTTGTGCTCACAGCCCAGCCAGCCACACACTGAGTGACAGCTGCCAGGGAGCTGAGGACTTTGGAGCAGTTCTGTTTGCATGTAATTCTTCCAGTTGGAAAAGACCTCCAAGATCACCAGGTCCAATTTTTGACTGAATGTCACCACATCCACCAAACCATATCCCCAAGTGCCACTTCAAACACTTGAGGGATGATAACTCCACTATTTCCCCACGCAGTCCGTTCCCATCATCCAACCATCCTTTCAGTGAGGAAATTTTACCTAATATCCGACATGAACCTGCTGTGTCACAGCTTGAGGACATTTCCCCTAGTCCTGTTTTTTCCTGGGAGAAGAAACCAACCCTCACCTCACTCAGCCTCCTTTCAAGAGGTTGTAGAGAGCAATAAGGTCTCCTCTGAGCCTCCTTTTCTTCTTTTTCAGGTCTTCCTCAAGCCATTACAGAAATGACTGACTAAAGAATGGATAATTCCTTTTTCCAGCTGTTTTCCTCTCTTTTCAGGGCCCCATCAAGTATCACATGGGGACAGTGAACAGCAGATTATCCTCAGTGGATTCAGTATCTCTAGGCACTGGGGTTACCCTTGGGAAATTTATTCAGGGCACTAAAATCTGGGAATTTTAATTGACATTGTCCAGCAGGCTTCCCAGAGAAATGGTGGAGTCACAATCCTTGGAAGTGTCCAAACGGTGTGTGGATGAGGACAGAGTTTATTCAGTTGGACTTGATGAACTCGGAGCTCTTTTCCAACCTTAATAATTCTATAATTCCATTATTTGAATATTCCTCTGTTATGTCTTCATAGATTGAAATGTCTGGCTGGGAGAACACACCGGGTCTGGCTAATATTAGGCAGGTAAAAAACATATTTAAGGCATTTTTTCCTCCTCACATGCATATTCTGGATGGAATTCCAGAGCAGAGTTTTTATTCCCTTCTGTCCCCTCGGAGAGAACACATTTTCTCCATTCATATGGATGAAGAAAGAGTCATGTCAGGAGCAGAGTGACAGTGGTAAATGGATAATAAATGTTTTTACATGAACTGTTCCAGCTATTGCTGTGGTGAAATCATTCCAGGAGACAGCAGGAGCAGCACAAAGTAATTTGTAATCTCCAGGAGTGCATGTCCTGGGACCCCCAAACCCAAAACACGTGTTAACAATGGGACAGGAAGACTTTAAATGCTGCTGTTTAAAGTCTTTAAAGTTTAAAGGAGTGTGGGACAGAAAAATGAGACTGAGGTTGCTGAGAAATCCCTAGAAAAATGAAGCAGAGCTGAGAGAAAGTAACGAGACTGTAGAAACAGAAATATAAAGGAATTATTAATTTTTTTAACATTTGGTGTCTACTCTGGAACCTTTCTTCTTCTGTTTGAGGCAAATGTCTAAAGTTCCAAGAAATGGAGGAATATTCAATGCAGCCACTGGATTTTACACTCAAAATTCCACATCCACTGGCTCTGGATGAAGCTTTTGGGGACTCAGTTCAGAGGGAACCCTCCACATAACACTTAAAGAAGAAAAGAATAATAAAGAAATATTAAAGAATAATAGAGAAACACAAAAGGAATAATTTAGGTTGGATATCCCCTTTTGAGGTAACCACTCCAAAAACCTGTTCCAAGCAGGGCCAAGCAGTTCAGGTCACCCAATGACTTTTCCAGGCAAATTTTTAGTGTCCTCAAGAGCTGGGATCCCTCTTCTCTACATCCTCTCCTTAGGGATCTTCATACAATGACGAGATTTTCTCTCACCTTGACTGTGGAGACACCTTCTCCAAGTTTCCCTTTGTATATCCTTGTATATCCATCTATCCCAACCACCCTGGTTGAACCACTCCAGTATTTCCAGTTTCTTTTCTGGACTGGAGAACCCAAAAAAAGGACAAATGTCGCTGTTGAGCCGCTAGCAGAGAAGAGATCTCAGATTCTCAGCGTGGCATAGAAAAAGCGCTTTATTATTTTGAGTATAAAGAGATAGTAGAAAGAAGATAGATATAGATATATATATAGACTTTTCAGAGGTCACCCAGATTGGTCAGTCAGAAACTTCCTCTTAGGCCTGATTGGCCAGGCCTGAACTGTCTAAATCTCGAGACACTGTTTTTAATAACATCTAAACTTTATTTTTGTTTATAAAACACAGAAGAAGTTCTCATGGGAAAGACCTGTGTTAGCCACAGACAAATTATCTGTATTCCTCATTCTTTCCTTGGGCAGGAAGAGGTCAGTAAGGTGCCTGAGTCTTTCTGGGTTTGTTCCTAGAATCCAGGAGAAATCTGACCAGTTCCTGATGTCTTCCCTGCACTTCTGGCCTTTCTCTGCTTCTTGGCAGCTTCTGTTGATAGTGCCATCAGAAAGGCCAAATACCTTCTAAAATCTGTTTATAATTAATTGAATGCTGGCACTGAGAGTCACTTTAACACGTGTTCATTATCACTCGGCCCCTGTGATATAGGTTAAAACCTGAAGGAATTGAAATTAATGGATGGCCTAAGTACCATTCATCAGTGATCAGCAGAAGCCACAGGATGTGTCAGAAGCAGTTTCCTTCACAGTATGAAAGAGAAGGGAAAGTTCACACTTTAAACTTCCATTTCAATACACTTAAAAGTCAGATTAGAATGAAAGAGGTGTTTTTTTTTTTTCTCAGCTTGAAACCTGAATGCAGAGCAAAATAATTTGATTTCATATTTGAAGGCACGTCCCACTGAGTTACTCAGTAATCAAAACATATTTGCTGTTTTCCCTTTGCTTTCATGGATACACACATGTAAGTGTGCTGCCTGCAATCAACCTGGGGATTGATTTGACCAATCTTTATGTCAAAGCTTGACCCATTCTCTGTAAAATGGGAGAACAAGAAATGCTCATTTATTCCCCAGAGGAACAGGATCAGGCACATTCATACTGCTCTTTCCAGCACTCTGAAGTTTCCAGGCTGTTTGTTTATCCCAAGATCAGCTAACTCCCAACAACAACTGGTCCAGGAGGACTCACAGTGTTTTTACAGACCCCCCTGCCAAACTCTTCATCTCTGAGCAGTGAAAGGTGGATGTCTTCTTCTCCATGTGCCTAAAAACCAGAGAGACAAGAAAAACACGAGTGACAAGAGGGAAGCTCAAAATGACGTAAAATATTCCTGTTGGAAATGCCTCTACAATTAATTATTTGTATTCTGCAGGCTTCTGTCTTGAGGAGGAAAAGAGTCAAGTCAGCCCTTGGACTTGTGCTACCTGGATGAAGAAATCAGAGCATCTCAGGGGAGAATAAAAAATTCCTCTCCCCGATCCAGAGTCAATGTCCATGAGACCAGGGCACTTCAACAGCCATCCTGGGAAATGTCCATGCCTGCCTCCATCTATTCTTGGCTCTTTTTTAGGCAAGCTGTGAGCAAAAATCAGTATGAGACAGCTCACAGATCATCCAGATGAGCCTAAACAAGCTGATAAAGTCACCTCAGGCCCTGAGAAATGTGTTTCAAGGGTGTTGGTGACATCGGGTCTGCACCCATGGCATGGATATGCCAAGGTGGGAAGTTTGGTCACTTTGAATGAAACTCTAGCCTGGTGGGACTGAGCAGCTGCCAGTGCCAGACCAGTAACAAACCCAGGATCACAAAATCGCTCAATGAAGTTGGAAAAGACCTCCAAGATCATCCATGACAACCAAACCATGTTGTGAAGTGTCATTTCTACTCATTTTTTGAGCAATGCCAGGGGTGGTGACTCCAGCACTTCCCTGGGCAGCCTGTTCTAATGCTTGGCCACTCTTTCAGTGAAGAAATTCTTCCCAATATTCAACCTACTTTTCCCTATTTTCGTGCTCATCACTGGACTGGTGCTCTGGATATCCCTCACAGCACAAAGTACTGCATTTCTATTTTCTGGTTTTCCATCTTGAGAAGATCAAAGTGTCTTCTGCCAGCAGTTTAAGGGATGATTTAGGGAACATTTGGACTCCAAGGGATGAGTTTTGAGTGAAAAACAGTATCTGAGAAGATGGAAGATGCTGTGCAGTGAGGAACTCACCACTTTGCTCCTGTGAGCAAATAGCTCTTCTTTCTTGCTGCTCTCTCCATTGGCCTGAGCAGAAAGGCTGGAAATACAGCTGGAATTATTTGTGCTTATATAATCAAGCCACATCTATGCAAAATTACTTCTTAATGACTCATCACAGTGCGCTGTTTGTCTTCTCCCGCCGACCAGCTGACTGAGAGGAGTTGTTAGACCTCAGATTCCTCCCAGGCAGCCTCAATAAACATTTGAGTTTTCTTAGCTGTTTATAAATTATATCAAAATACATCAGGCACCCAGGGCTGGGACAGAACGGCGATTGCTACATGTAATAAATAACAGAGCACGGGTTGAAAACAGATATATACATTTTAAAGTGCACCTGAGGCACATTACAGTCATTGCATAATATGTTTTGACTTAATAAGAAGATGCACTTTGCGTAAAGACAGTGCTTAAAGTGGCTTTCCCTGACTGATTTATGAAATGTAAATGTTTACACATCCAGTGTGTATCCTGGGGCTTGTAGGAATAAAGTCAAAACAACCTTGGGGGTGGGAATGCGTTTCACTGGCTACAGGAGAATCCTCCTCTCACTTCCACTGGCACATCTCTCTTGGCCACGCTGGAATTGTGATGAGTTGTCTCTGAGATCAAAATGGGGCTTAAAAGAGGAAAAACAGATGCACACGAGCTCAAAATGCATATTTCTTCTTACATGACTGACAAAATAATGAGATGTTTGAGCAGCTTTCACGGGGAGATGATGGTTTCCCTGTTGTTTGATTTCATTGGGATGCAATGACCTAAACACCCCTAAAAATGGAATAAAAAGAAATGCTTTGTGGTTGTAAAAATCCAATAGATATGCACAAATTGTATAGATTTATAGACATGTGTATCCCCAGGGAAGGGTTGGAGTCATAATCCCTGGAAGTGTTCAAAAAAGGAGTAGATTTTTTGAAATGATACCTGGGGATATGTTTTAGTGGGATTTGTGGTATTTGGTTGAAAGCTGGACTTGATCTTGGAGGTCTTTTCCAAACTTAAGGATTCTCTGACTTTCTCTAGCCGGTGTCAGAGAGACAATTCTCAGAGAGCCAAAGGAGAATAAACCAATAATTCTTGCTAACCCTGAAATCCTTGACCCAAGACTGGACAAAGGACTGAACACTTTTCTTCCTTCCTGGAAAACACTTCTTCTAGGTTTAGTTCTTCTGCAAACTTTTGAATGAATGGAGTCCAAAACCCTCTGCAGACATTCCCACTGACTTTGGCGGGATTTTGATCCAGTTCTGTGTCCCTAAGTGGGAATTCAGGATAGGTTCACCTTGGTTTAATACTAATCTTTTCAAAATTGTGTGCTTGTCTATGTATTTTGAACATACACTTGTAGTTAATGACTTATATATCATCACCCACTTCTGGATCCCAGATTATTTTCCAGTTATGGATTCATGCACCCTCAGAGGCACTTTAAGTGTAGTCAGTTGGGAAGAATACTTCATCCTTATTCATTAACAAATCTGGGAAGTGGGGTTTCATACATGTAGTGGTTACCCCTGAAGACAAACATTGTAAATAATAAATATCACCCCTTCCTCCTCCTTTTTGTCTTAGTTCTTATTGCTGAGCAGATGTGCTATGGGGAAAATTAACTCCATCCCAGCCAGACCTAAAACAAAGACTGCACCTTGATATCTGTGTCCAGTTCTGAGCCCCCATTTCAAGGTAGTTTTTGGGGTGCTGGAGTGGATCCAGGGAAGGGCAATACAGGTGATGAAGGTTCTAGAGAGTGATTCCCATGAGGAGAAGCTGAGGGAACTCAACTTGGAGAAAAGGAAGCTCAGAGGGGATCTTATTCCTCCCTACTACTCCCTGACAGGAGGTTGCAGCAAGGTGGAGATTGACCTCTTCTACCAGGGAAGAAGGGACAGAACAAGAGAAAACAGCCTCCTGCTGCACCAGTGGAGGTTCAGGTTGGACATCAGGAAGAATTCTTTCATGGAAAAGCTTGTAAAGACCTGGAAAAGGCTGCCTGGGGAGATGGGGAATTCCCCATCCCTGGAGGTGTTCAAGGAACAACTGGATGTGGCACTCAGTGCTCTGGTCTGGTGACAAGGTGGGGATCAATCACAGCTTGGACTCGATGAACTTGGAGGTCTTTTCCAACCTAAATAATTCTGGGATTTTGTGAAAGAGCCTAGCAAACCCTGGATGGAGCAATAGATAAAAGCTGCAGCTCTGTCACAGTGCACAAAGATATCAGAGCTAACTCCAACCCAGCCATGCAGCACAAAGCTAACAGGAGCTGCAAAATCCCACAAGAAGGATAAATTAGCTCATGCTTCATTCCATCCCAGCTCAGTTAATACACTGGTACTCGAGTTAATGAATTTAAAATCAACTTGAATGCAGCTCAAATGCTCTGGGGTTTGTAGACCTGGTTCCACTTTTTAGCTCTCTGAAAGCCACTCCGTGTAACCAAGAAACTCTTTGGGTTTTGATTTTCCCCCTGCAAAAAGCACCCTTTTCAGTACAACACTATGAGAATAAACTGCAGCCTCCTTTGATTGGTGTTTTTAGGAGTTCTCTTAAGCCTTCAGCAATGCCTAAATATTTTGGAAGAATGAATAGAGTGTGAAAGTGGAATGACACATGGATGGACTGTCCTGGTATTGGTTGGGCAATGCTCAGTGGGTGGTGAGCAACTGTATTGTGCATCACTCGTTTCTCTTGAGTTTTCTTCCTCTCTCTCTATTCCACTATTATTATTATTATTATTATTTCCACCAGTATAATTATCTTTTGTTTTGCTTCAATTATTCAACTGTTCTTATCTCAGCCTATAAATTTTTGCTTTTCCCTGACTCTCCTCTCCACCTCACGGGGATGAGTCAGTGAGATGCTGTGTTGGGATTAAAGAGATGTCAGTTGGGATTAAACCACAACACATTCCCATCTCCTGCCCCTTCAGTGACCAGATTGGAATTAGAGATGATCAGTGGTGCTCCAGATTACAGGTCATTAATTACAGCTATTAAAAATTCAAGGTGAGACCTTACAGGACAGGAGAGGTGAATTAAAAACCAAGAAGCCAATTTCAGTCATTCCCACCCTTACAGACACATATCCATAAGTTTCTTTTAGGTCTTTTCTGCTGTGGGACATCAACCAAAAGTGACACAAGGACCCCAAATTCTCATTCTTCTTTCTCAAATCAACTTCTCCCTTTTGGATGAAAATGGGCAGCCTTGCTGAGAACGTTGTACCCAAACATGGCCTGGGCAGGACTGCTGGAAAGAAAAGGGAGAAAACACCCAGATGTTTCTCTAAATTGCCTCTTGGAGAATCCTCCTGGAATTTCAGCCTGAGTTTTCTATCCTGCAGAGAGCTATTTACCCTGATCCTGGAAACACAGGCTGTGAACAAACTGCTGCCCTAACTCTGATAAAACCTTCATTTTTAAACCAAGGGTTATGATTCTGAGGTCTGAGGTTTGATTTAAACTCTTGCTCCAGAGGTGCAAAACATTATCTTCTTATTTAAAGGCAAGATGTGATGGAAAGGAGCAAAAATGGTTGGTGTGGAAAAGTGCTGTGCCACTGTTGTCACACACAGACAGCCATCCCTCACTGAGTTCTGTCTCTGTGAATTACTGCTGAAGCTCTGTATTCATCTCCCTCCTCTCTTTTTTTTCCCTCTCAGGCTCGAATAAATTGTGAATTATTTGATTTTTTTCCCCCACTTCCACTTGCTTATCTGGGAAACTGCTCAAAGACAAAAATCTAGTGAATTGTGCTTCTCAAAGAAATAGAGTGATAAGGCAGAAGCAGGGAAAAGCAAATTCTGAACGGTTGGGGGGTTTTATGGTTTATAAGCAGAAAAAAGCAAACTCAATTTTCTGACACCCAGGCTGTGTCAGACTATTCATGTGCTGCCAGAGAACAATAAAGGGAGGAAAGATGGTGAGGTGGATTGAACCCAAACACAATAGTTTTTTGTAGGCTTCAGGGCTGATCAGGGACTCTTTGAGACCAGAAAAGATTCCAGGCTGCATTCCCTGAGCACAAAGCCACCAAACACCCCGTGGCTTCTGCCTTTGTGCAATCAGCTACAGCTCAGGGTTAAGAAAAAGAGAAATAAACCAGGGAGGAGGGTGGGAGAAGGGAGGTGCTGTGCTGGTGGGTTCAGGGAGTAATTCTGATCTTCTCCCAGTGGTGGAATGGAATCAGGATGGCCTGGGGACAATTTCATCTGGAATAGGGAATCCAGGGAAGTGACAGAGCCACCATCCCTGGAATTGTGCAAAAGAGGAGCTGATGTGGCATTTGGTGATGTGGTTTATTGAGAATGGTGGTGTTTAGCTGAAAGTTGGACTTGGTGACCTTGGAGGTCTTTCCCAACCTCAATGACTCCATGATTCCATGATTTTGTGCTCTGCCAGCAGTCGATTCTTGGCTGCCATTCCCCTCCAGAGACTTCTCCTTCCCTGCTCTCCTGGTAATCCAGCCCTGCACAAGTATCCCACTGCCAGTGTGTTATTTGTTCATTTAGCACTGCCTGTCTATCTCCTTTCCGTTCTCCTTGCCCATTTCCCACTGTATCTCTTCCCCTTGTTTGTCCTCAGCAGTTTGTTTGAATTAAATCTCTTTTATTTGCTCTCTGGGGGAGGGAGGCTGTTCAAGCTCCGTTTGCCTCAGAGCAGAGGCATAACAAGATGGGCTGTGCTCAGCCAGTGGCATTTCATCCATCAGCACTATTAACTCAGGAGCAGAGTCCTTTCATTTTCATTCTTTCCATGTTTCCTCCTCATCACATAACCAATTCTTCACTTTTCCCCACATCACTAACTCAATTTTTACATATCACCCCCCTCTTCCACCAATACTTTGCAGCCTCTATAAAAGATATTTATATTCTAATTATTGCTCTGGCCCCTGGTATAACTTCTAAGGAGATTAAACCTCAAAAATATTTTACATAATGCTGCTCCCTGCCAGCAAAGGCTTGTAGGAAACTTCACTGGAAGCTTTGTTTGATCCCAAATCCTGCAGATTTTTACATGGATGCCACTGCCAAGACATCCTCAGCTTGGCCTACACCTGGATCCATGCAAGGAAAAATGGCATCAAGTTGTGCCAGGGGAGTTTCATGTTGGATATTAGGAAAAATTTCTGCACTGAAAGAGTGGTTGAATATTGGAATAGACTGTCCAGGGAAGTGGTGAAGTCACCACCTCTGGAAGAATTAAAAAACCACTTTCCAGTGTGGTTTAATGAACGTGGTGTTGTTGGGACTTGATGAATTTTGGAGGTCTTTGCCAACCTTAATGATTCCGTGAATCCACTGCCACAAAAAGCCAAGACCTCTTTGTGAAGTTTTCTGCAGCAACTTTGGAGGTGAGAAATGGAAAGAAACTGTGCTGAAAAACTGTGATCCTGGAGGTCTTTTCTCCCTATAATGATTTTCTGTGAAATAGTATTTCTGCCAGGATGAGAATCCTGAAAATCCTTTCCTCATACCTCTCCCTTTCCACTAGAGGGCTGGAAAAGCAAAGCTTGTGCAAAGCGCAATAATACACACCCAGAAACTCATTTATTCCTTGTGCTTCTGCACTTATGCAAACTAATTCTTTTAGAATTATAAAAAAAGAACTATTTTAGGTATTTCCTTAGTTCATCTCTTAAAATGTCAGCCAGAAACCTTTGCTGTGTGAGGCGGGGATGGCACCGCAGGCAGAATTTATACGAAATAAAGCAGAAGCATGTTGGAAAAAAGCCACATTTGTGTGACTTGGAGTCCCCTGGGCCAGAAACAAGGTGACATCTTTCTTATTTTAGACACATCTCTCCTTCCTGTCCATCCATGCATCTATCCATGTCCTCTGATGCTTTTATTCTATCAACTTACCTATTAATTTCCCTAATTATTTAAATAAAATTAGTTCTTGCCATCTGGTTGTCTGCCTGCTCATTCCACTGGGATTTGACTCCAAAGCTGGTGTTGCTGTTGTTCTCCTACTGAGATTTCTGCATGAAGAACAGCTTTGGGGAGCATTTGAAGTTATTTTTCTTTAAGGAATGCTGCAGATAAACAATTCCTCCTCCTGACTAGCTGTGACCACCACTTTGGATGTTAAAGTTTCACTGCAGGCTGGAGTCTAATGCTAAATTTGAGGATAAAATTAGCTGTTTATCCTACAGGATGTTTAGATTGGATGTTGGGTAAGAATTCCTCCCTGGGAGGGTGGTGAGGTCTGGCACAGGTTGTGGAGGGGTTTGGGGGCCCCTCCCTGGAAGTGCCCGAGGCCAGGCTGGATGGGGTTTGGAGCCACCTGGGATGGTGGAAGGTGTTCCTGCCCGTGGCAGGGGGTTGGAATGGGTTGATCTTTAAAGTCCCTTCCAACCCAAATCGTTCCATGATTCCATGAATTCTGAGGAGCTCTGGACAATCAATCACTAGGAACTACTCACCGACTCAACCTCTGAGAAGCCCAAGGAAGGCAGATTGTTTTCATCCCACATTTCCTCATTTTTTAGGGTTAAAGGAGCATCTCTACAAGGGCCTCTCTCTTCAGAGCTGCACAGACACCAACCCTGTTTACCAGCAAGAAATAAAGAAGCGTTGCTAATGAATTGCTGCTCTCTGATTCCTATTCCCTTAAGCCTCCCAGTTAATGATGATATAAACTGTTACTGTTGTATTACGCTGACATTTAGAGCACTCCAGAATTGGCACAATGTGCAAAATGGGAGAATTAAACACAGAGAAGGCAACGAGTGATGGCTGGGCAAGGAGGGGAGATCAGCCTTTGCTGACAGCAGAGAGTGGCTGAAGTTTTTCCTCTGTTTGTGATGTGCAGCTGGCTGGATTTAAGCAGAAATGCTGCCACAGTGAGAGAAAAGGGCAGAGAAGGAGGGGATGCCATTTCCATTAAAATCCCCAAAGTCGTAACTGAATAAATCCACAAACAAGCTCTAAATATTTCTGGATATTAGGAATCACACAGCTCAGATTGAGCTGGAAGAAATGTATTTTTTTTTCATAGAATCATGGAATAGTTTAGGTTGGAAGGGGGCTTCAGGATCATTTAGTTTCAAAACCCTGCTGTTAGCCTGGATAAGAGCAGGCTTCCTTTCCAAGCAATTAATTGGATGAACAGGAAGAAAGTAGTGGAGAAAAAAATTTAAGAACAGCAAATAATAATAATAATAATAATAATAATAATAATAATTTTTTAAAAAGTGCCTTCTGAAGCTTTTGAAATGTCCTGATTTGATCAAGGTGTCCCTGTAGCTGACACCTTCTGAATTACCAGGGAAATTGGGTTTGCAGGGCAATTTTTTGGTAGTGAGGGGCTTGAGGAGTGGCTTTTGTGAGGAGCTGCCAGAAGCTTCCCCCATGTCCAAGAGTTGGCTCCAGGATGGATCTGCAGCTACCAAGGTCAAGCCCATCAGGAATGGTGGGAACACCTCTGGGATAAAACATTTTCAAAGGGGAAGAAAAGACCTGCAGAAGTGCTGGCTAACGGGTGAAGAAGGAGGGAGTGAGCAGGGATTCCCCTGGTGAGGATTTTTCTGCTCTCCAACATTTTTCAGTCCATTTTTTTTTCCATCACCTCTCCCAGTTGCTCCCTTTGTCTTGAATTCCTCACACCCCACATCAAGCACCAAAAATATCTGTTGTGGGCTGAGCCTGCCTGGACACCAGGTGTCCACCAAAGCCACTCTGTCACTCTTCACCTCAGCTGGACAGGGGGGAGAAAATATAGCAAAAGCCTTGTGGGTCAGGATGAGGACAGGAAGAAATCACTCAGCAGCTGGGCAAACCAAGCCCAACTTGGGGAAATTAACTCTATTGCAAATCAAATCAGGTAAGAACCTTTCCCTCATGCCTGCCTTCTTCAGGAAGGAAAGGAAAGGAAAGGAAAGGAAAGGAAAGGAAAGGAAAGGAAAGGAAAGGAAAGGAAAGGAAAGGAAAGGAAAGGAAAGGAAAGGAAAGGAAAGGAAAGGAAAGGAAAGGAAAGGAAAGGAAAGGAAAGGAAAGGAAAGGAAAGGAAGGGAAGGGGAAGGGAAGGGAAGGGAAGGGAAGGGAAGGGAAGGGAAGGGAAGGGAAGGGAAGGGAAGGGAAGGGAAAGGAAGGGAAGGGAAGGGAAGGGAAAGGGAAGGGAAGGAAGGGAAGGGAAGGAAGGAAGGGAAGGGAAGGGAAGGGAAGGGGAAGGGGAAGGGAAGGAAGGGAAAGGGAAAGGGAAGGAGGGAAGGGAAGGGAAGGGAAGGGAAGGGGAAGGGAAGGGGAAGGGAAGGGGAAGGGAAGGGGAAGGGGAAGGGAAGGGAAGGGAAGGAAGGGAAGGGAAGGGAAGGGAAGGGAAGGAAGGGAAGGGAAGGGAAGGAAAGGGAAAGGGAAGGGAAGGGAAGGGAAGGGAAAGGGAAGGGAAGGGAAGGGAAGGGAAGGGAAGGGAAGGGAAGGGAAGGGAAGGGAAGGGAAGGGAAGGGGAAGGGGAAGGGAAGGGGAAGGGGAAGGGAAGGGGAAGGGAAGGGAAGGGAAGGGAAGGGAAGGGAAGGGAAGGGAAGGAATATTCCATACTTCCTTGCAAGCTTCTCTGCCTTGTCTCAGCATCCTGTAGGCTGTGGAGGAAATGGAAGTGGAAATCTGGTGGCATCTCCATCCTTGGTGTCCACCTGCAGTCACTCTGTTTTCAGTTCCTCTGTTGTCACTGAAGCTCCTGTCAGGAGAAACACAGATCAGCAGGGATTGACTTTTTCATCAAATCCTGTCCTCTGAAATATCTGACTAGATTGGATATTAGGAAGAAACTTTGCTGTGAGGGTGGTGAGGCACTGGAAAATGCTGCCCAGAGAATCTGTGGATGTCCCTGGAACTGTCCAAGGCCAGCTTGGGGTTTGGAGCAATGTGATCAGTGGAAGATGATCCTGACCATGGCAGAGGGGTTGGAACTGGATGATCTTGAATTCCCAGGGAAGTATTTAGACGGGTTCAGTTTAATAATGTGTTCTACTTGTCTCTAATATATTCCAGCACTGCTGTTGCCTTCAGCCCCTTATTCCAGTTGCTCCCAGCTTCCTCCCTTCTCTGATGACTTCCCTTCAACCTTCATTTTGCTCTCCTTGCCTCCCTCTCCTTGCTTCAGTGGAAATGCAATTCACTGTCCCATTAAATTTAACAAAATTTGATGCAACTTAATTCCAGCCTGTTTTCAGTGGTTTTTCATTCAACGTGCCCTAATTCAATCTGTTTCGACTAACTGCAACACACTTAAATGCAATTCCAGGAATTCCATTAAAAATAATTTGCTGCTGAGGAAATAAATAGTATTTGCTCCAAACAACCACCAATCGATGGGATGTGATTTGCTTAAATGCAATTGCATCCAACAGAAGGAAATTAAATCAAAGCTATGCAGTGTACTGCAATTAAAATTCATCCCTGAGAATCAGGGCAAAGTTTAATTAGTGCCAGAGAGGTTTTATTTAGCTTTCTTGAATATATTTATGTCTGGGACAAATTAGTAGCCCTTGATATCCTCGTGTATAACACTGCCATTGATGGAAGGTTTTCCTCCCACTTCCAGCATTTTGGAAATGAATCTGGCTTAATATTGGTCCTGCCAGAAACTCATCCTGCCTCAGAGATTTCCAGAAAAATGTCTTTCCCTGTGCATGGGAGTTTCCTTGTGAATGATTTGTCTTAAATTAGACACAGAAAATAACCCTAGAAAAGTGTGTTCCTCTCCTCTGACTTGGAAGACTGGTTGAGATTTAAGTTTCACAAAATGAAGTACATTTGGATGAATATTTTTATTTTTGCTCCTGTTTACTGTTTGATAAAAGGTGAAGTGGCTGTACCTCCCAAAATTTATATAAATTTATTATTTTCTTTTCTAAATGGACCAGATCTTGAAAATTTAATTCCAAAGCACATTAAGGACCCAAAAGAAACATTTCATCTTTATAATCTGTATATTGTGGTATGATTAATATAATGTAATTTACAGCTAAAATGAGAAAGGAGCATCTAAATGCACCAAGGGGGGGAAAAAAATCCATCTGAAATTGTTCCTTTAAAAAATCACTAAAAATCATTGGAAATAAAGTACTCCTGGACAACACTCCAATGTTATCTTGACCAGAGAAGAAAGTGAATTCAACTGTGGTTTGGTGGGAGACGACTTTTTTCATGACTCACATGGAAAGGAAAACCTCAAACTGTGTCTGTAGTTTGTCCCCTTTAGTTTTGCTTCCTTCATGCAGTGATTTGTTCACTTTCTTCCTCTTTCTTCCCACTCTTGATTGAAAACTTACAAAGCAAACACTTGGCTTAGACCCCAACAAATATCATTGAGCAAAAGGAGAAAAAAAGGCTTTGAAACTTTGTTTTGCTTTGGCAGAATTCTGGAATCCTTTCGCTGTGCAGGGTTTTAATTGGGGTTTCAGCTCAACACATCCAAATCAAATACTGGGAAAAAAAAAAGAAAATAGCCCCAGCTTTCCAGACTTCCTGGGTAAATCGATGCTGTAAAAAGCAACTCTGGGTCAAGACTGCATTCATTAGTTTTGCAAATTAGTGAGCTCAACATTGCAGCAGCTCCAATGAAACAAGGTTAAGACGTGTTGGTTTAATTAGATTCTCTCGCGCTATTTTTCACGGAAAGTATCAAAATATTAACAAAACCAGATAAACTCAGATTTCCTCCAGCCGAATTGCACAAATTAACAAGGTCTGGGAGGTCTCTGTAAAATCTCTTCGCTGTGCACCACAGGGATGTGAAGGTGATGAGAAATGTTCTCCCACTTTTTGGGATCAGATCAGGTTTGTGAATCACATTCATTTCTGCTCAGGCCAGAATCTCACATTTCTGGTGGTTTGACACTCATTATGGATGTAACTCATTTTCTGTTAGCGTTTGCCTCCATATAATGAGCTGTGCTGTTCTGAGGGAGATGTGGTAGGTACAGGAATGATTAATATGAGAAGGAGGCAGATTTACACTCATTATTTCCTGCTGGTTGGCCTCAGGTCTACCTCAGACAAGATTCCTGTCGTGCAAAATTCTGTGCAAACATGGGACCAGAAGTGAGGAGCAGCCACAGAGCTGAAAGAAGGATGGGTTTGGAAAACACACTGAACAGTACCAGGAATTGCAGCCTGGCTGGGTGAGAGATTCCCTTTGATTCAGGGGTTTGTGGGTTTTCCCTACTCATCCAGGCTTAGTTCTTGTCATTGAAGAATTCTGGATGGGCACAGAGTAAGAAAAATCAGAGTAAAATCCACATTCTTGATTCTATGATTCTATGGGAGGTGTGTGGTGGGTGGTTTAAAGCCCATTCTGCATCAGGGAGAAAAAAAAAATGGTGCTGAACAATCTAATCTCCCTTTACAGCTGCTGCCACCTCTACCACAACTGACAATCCTAAATCCTTTGTCCCAAAATCCAGGATATCATGGATTCATGGGTTCACAGAATCACAGAACCACAAAATGGTTTGGGCTGGAAAAGACCTTAAAGATCATCAAGTTCCAACCCCTTCCATGGGCAGGAACACCTTCCACTAGACCAGGTTATTCCTAATTTTATGGGAATCAGGTTATTCCTGATCATGTTATTCCTGATTTAATGAGGTTCCACCTTCACTCGTGGGCAATGAAGGTCCCATGGTGACTTTCCCAGGTAATTTGTCCAAAGATTACCCCCAAAGAGATTGTGGCAGTTCAGTATTTCCCTTTTATCTCCCCCTTTATCATGTGGCTTTGCACACCAGCAAGGAATGTGTATTTCTCCTTTCAGCCCCTCTTAGATTAAAGCCAGAAGGCTCAGATCCACAGGAGTACTTACTAGACAAAGGATTTCAAAAGGGATTTAGCTCCTTAAATAGGAATTAAATGTACAAGTACTTCTCTGGATTTCTGAGACTCAGATGTGGCAGCACAGAGTGATTTATGAAGACAACAGAGGCTGGTTAATTGAGGAGACAGCTGCTCCTTTGCTTTTTTTGTGTGGAACTTCCTGGCAGAGATTCATCTACATCCATTCATTCCTTCTTCTGCCCTAATCTTCTTTTCCTTGTTTTCAGGATATTTCCAGCACCCCACTGAGCAGTGGCAGTCTTTGCTAACACCCCACAATGTCAATGAGACATGAGAACCAGAGAGGAATAGTGAGTTTGGATATTTATTGCACCACCTATAGTTCTTGGAGATGTCCCAGTTTGTTCAAAACCATCCAGAATTTCCTGGTTTTTGGGGAATGAACCTCATGAAAAGTGCTAGGAGGTAAAATCTTGAGGACACCCTTCTGTAAGAGGCTCCAGGTGCATGGAGCACATCCCTCATCCTTGCTCTGGGGTCTGGAGTTGGCACATCCCAGAATATTTCTTTTCCAATCCTCTTTTCCATTTGATGTGCCCATGGAAACCACCCTGGATCAGTGTTAAAATGACAAATTCCAAATGAACATCCATAACCTGGTGGCTTTTCAAAAACATTAGCAGCTTCAAAACATTAGCAAATTAATGAATTGAGTGCTACTGCTGAAAGCTGAATGTGGTTTAAAAGGAACTTGCTTTGAATAGTGGGAGAGAAAACCAACCCAGGTTTGGTTTCAAACCTTGCAAAGCCCTTCTGACAACCTCATCTGACCTACACAGCTCAGGGCATGAAATTTTGTCTCAGCTGAATCCACAAACTCTCCCATTTATTTCTGCTTAAACTGCATGGAAAACTTTTTTAAAATAGAGAAATACATAATCTTTCCCTAAAGAGACGAAATGATGAGGGAATTTATCATGTCCACTGCTTGTCTGTCCTGAAGGTTGATTTAACCTCGTGATTTAAGATGTACACCTTGAATTCAGTTCTAATTTTGCTGACTTGAATTTCCAGCCACTGGAACTTGTTATACCTTTTTTTTTTTTTTTTTTTTTTTTTTTGCTTGACTCAAGAGCAGCATCTGATAAGTAATTAGAAACTGTAATCGAGTCGTCTGCTAAGCCCCGTTTCACTCCACTGAAGAAATCATGTTCCTGATTATCACTGAAGGGCTCATCTTTCAGCTTCACATCAATCTCCCATCATATGTCCAGGCTATTCCCAACAGCTTCGCAGTTATTTTTGTTGCCTTTTGAAGAACGAAAAAATATAAAGAGATTTCTATGTACACATTTTCTCTGGCCATATTTTCTATTTCACAAGCTGGCGTGAATAATAGTTTTTTTAAAGCAGGAACAAGAAAAAAATCCCACACCTTTGGTTAAAAAAAGAAAGCAGGAAGGGGGAATGGTGCTAAGCCTTGACAGTCTTTGACCAAAAAAAAAAAGGTGTTTAAACACAATGTACTAAGGAATAAGAGATGGGAGATGTCCTTTAAGAAGGAGGACATTTTTTCCCAATTTCCAGCTTTTTTTCTGAATGGGGTTTATCCTGGTTTTTCTGGCTGGCCTGGTGAACAACCCCTTTACTGTCTCACCTCCCAAACATCTGAGTTCTTTCCTGTACTGTCCAGAAAGTGTCACTGCTCAGATCAAAGAAAAAACTCTCGTGTGGATGTGTAAATCACAAGAATCCAACTAAATAACTTTTTCCCCACATTAATCATATCCTAATCTCGTATCATAATGTCAGAATTCTTCAACTTTTATGCACGCACCAAACCCCAAGTGATTAAATGGAGTTCAGTACCAAATTGCATCTGCATAATTGCTCTTTTCTTCTTTCTGTCTGGTTCCATGATGCACTCCACGATTTTCAGTTTTCCTCCCCAGGAAGATGCTGTCACAGTGCTGGTGGATGTAAAAACTTATTTATCAATAATTCAAATTTGGTTGATTATTTGGTAACTCCCGTAGCTCAGTTGCTTCCTGAGGGTGGGCAATTGGCCTGCATGACCTATAAGAATGCCCTAAACATTTCTTAGATCTACATCTTCCTTTCCCATTACCAAAGATGATTTTGACACCAAACTGGGCTCCTTTTTTAGGTCCAGGTACAGTTCCCTCCCACCTCACTGTTCTGTTCACTTGACCCTTCTTGATTTGTGGTGGACACAGGGACATCACACACGGGGAAGAAGCTTCCCTTCCCTTCCCTTCCCTTCCCTTCCCTTCCCTTCCCTTCCCTTCCCTTCCCTTCCTTCCCTTCCCTTCCCTTCCCTTCCCTTCCTTCCCTTCCCTTCCCCTTCCCTTCCCTTCCCTTCCCTTCCCTTCCCTTCCCTTCCTTCCTTCCCTTCCCTTCCTTCCCTTCCCTTCCCTTCCTTCCCTTCCCTTCCCTTCCTTCCCTTCCTTCCCTTCCCTTCCCTTCCTTCCTTCCTTCCCTTCCTTCCTTCCTTCCTTCCCTTCCCTTCCCTTCCCTTCCCTTCCCTTCCCTTCCTTCCCTTCCTTCCTTCCCTTCCCTTCCTTCCCTTCCCTTCCCTTCCCTTCCCTTCCTTCCCTTCCCTTCCCTTCCTTCCTCCTTCCCTTCCCTTCCTTCCCTTCCCTTCCCTTCCCTTCCTTCCCTTCCTTCCCTTCCCTTCCCTTCCCTTCCCTTCCCTTCCCTATTATTGTTCCTAACACATAATTCAATTTACACATCCTCTCTACTTGATTGGCTTCAACCTTTGCAGCTCTCTGCCAACAGATTGATAAAACTTGACCTTAATAGCATCAGAAATATTAACAGCACTCAGAGCTTTGCAACATTTTTCTCTCTTTGGAATCAGATACAGACTAAAACTTGTTTTAAAATATCAACAACCCTTTCACTCCTGAGAGCATGAGAAACCCTGATTTCTACAACAGAAAAATTCAAGCTTGATTTTTTTAGGGGAGGGGAATCTTTTTTTCCTCAAAGGACAAGGCAGCAGTGCAACATGCCACCAGGGATCTTGTGAAATCTCCTTTCTTGGAGATCTTAAGGATTTGATTAAACAAATACTTGGAGACTGGATGAGGACGTTCCAGACATTTTCTCCAGCTAACAATTTTGGGATAGGGAGCTCTAAGCATTCCCAAAAGGATCCTTGGTAATTCAGTGTCAAGGTAGAGCCTTTGCCTAGATATTAAATTATTGATGTGTCCTTTATCACTCCGTGAATCCCACTCCAGGTTTTCCCATGTTTTCTTCTGTTTGATTGCTTCTTGAGATTCAGATCCAGTTTACACCAATTCAGACATATCCTGCACCCTCTCAAATCCTCTTTAAATCCCACTGGCACTTTACCAGCATTCTCTAAAGGAGGCTAAGGGAAAAATCTGTCTGAATAGTGAAGAGATCCAGAGTTCTCCCATTGTTAATGACAAGAGACAACAAAGCCAGGGGTGATTCCGAGCTGCTTTAGACATTGGAAGATGGTCTAAGGTCTCCCTGGAATTTTGTCTTCCTAGTTTCCTCCCATGAGCTCTGTGCTTTTGGCATTAGAGATTTGGCAAAGGAATAATAAATGAGTCCTCCACCAGCCCCAGGTGTAGGTTTGAACCTGAATTATCCACACAGAGCACAAGGTGCATCTTCAGCATTATTCCCAACCCCAAAGTTTCAAACAGGCACAGCTCAGCTCAATAATAAATAGCAGAGTTTAGGGCTAATTATAACAGTCCTTTTAATTTCCATCTGGAGTCACAAAATCAATGGAAACTCCTTGCTTCATTAAATAATTGCAGTTGCCAATAGCTGGAGCTGTTCCATTTGCAGATGTGCTAAAAACCTGTTTATTTAGTGGTTATCTTGCTCCAAAGCCTTTTTTTCCCCAAGGAATGCAGCCACAAAGCTGCAGAGAAAGGGAGGATATGAGGTTGGGGGAACATCTTGGGCTGATTTGAGACTAACAGGATTTGTGCTTGGGCTGATCTGCGTTGTCCTCCGAAATTCAAATGTGATGGATTCCTCCTCCCTCCGCCTCCAAATCTCCAGTATTGCATGGAGAGGTGGAGGCAAAGCAGCCTTGGTTTAAATGGCAGAAGGTCTTGGTTTAAACAGGAGAAAAATTTGGCTCCCTTGGCCAAATTCATCATGCAGGTAAAGGCAGTCCTTGAAAATGAAGCTACGAAGGTTATTCTGGCAGCCATGGACTGAATAAGATTCTAGAGGTGAATAAATGAAGCAAAATCCACTTAAAAATCACTTTTTTTCCCTTTCCAGATATGGTTTTCATACTGAGAGTAAAGAAGATGGACCAGTAGCATGACTTGAAAACCTCCAATTACCTCTCTGTAGATGAATCTGTCTTGTCATTTGCTGTCTTTCTCTCACTGATTTGAAGTGCCCAAAATCCTTTTGATCTTCTCCATAAATCCAATTGGATTTGTGCTACATTTCCAACAGAGGGAGGAGCCAGTAGAACCCTCAGCTGAAGGTTGGACTTTTGGTTGCAGGTTGGACTTGATGATCTTGGAGATCTCTTCCAGCCTTAATAGGTCCATGATTCTATTAAAATGAGTGGATTTAAGTAGATATCCTGCAAACAGCTGGAATTTGCTCTGATCTGAATTTGGGGAACAAACCTCAAGCCTGCAAACTGATAATTCATGGATAAATTTGATTTACTCAGTCAGGAACCGGGCGTTGTGGAGGTGAGCACCACCAAGGGGAATGGCCTCTAGTGAAAGTGAAAATATAAAATTTCATTCCAATATTAAAATAAAAATGGAGCTGCCTCAGACTGTGGGATATTCTGCTGGCTGGAGACACTGGTGGCTTGTGCTCGTTCTCTGCTGCTGTGAAACTGAAATTCTTCATAAAAACAATAATTTATGGAACTTCTTCAAGAGTTTCCCTTTGGTACTGAACAGCCTGATGCCTCCCCAAGCCAATCCAAGCTGCAATCTGTTTTCCCTCTGAGCTCTAAGAAAGTCATTAGGGTTTCTCAAGATGTTTACACTGAATTGTAACAGAAATCTATTAGGATTAAGTGATGACTGTAACAAGCTGAACTGCCTGACAAAATGGACAGCAGGGTCTATCAGCTTTTCCATCTCCCAACTAAATATTTATGAATCTGGTTTTTAGCAGCACCAGCTGGCTGGGAGCTTCCTGAATATTTGGATGTCTAAAAAATCTTAGGTTGATTCCTTAAGGTCTGGATCAAGGCAGACCCATCATTAGCTATAAGTAGAAACCTTTATTTTGGGGAATAAAATCTGGCAAAGCACTTGGTGTAAACAATATGAGCACTTTAGTTGAATTTGGACTCACGTATCTTCAACAAAAGAGAATACCTGACATTTTCAGGGAGTAGCAGTGATGTAGGGGTGGAACCCAGGAAAGTCAAGGATTATCATGTTGGAAGAAAACAGGTAAGTGTCACCTTAGCATCGACAGCTTGGAACAGCTAGGAAATATTCCCTGGTTTGCAGCTTAAAATGAGCATTTTAGTTGCTCCATTCACAGTGTGCCTAAGGCAGTCTATAGTGAAGGGTATTAAAGCACCTTTTAAAATACATTTCCCCCAAAATTGCCTGCCTTTGAGGGGACCTTGAACAAAAAGTGAATTGAAAACAAGGATAATTATACAGCTGGATTCAGCCTCTGTCTGAGCTGTTTCAATTGTGTGAAAATGGGAGAGTTCTTTCCTCACCAGGGGGAAGGGGACTTGCCACCAGTGCTTGCAGCTGATGGTTGGAAAAATGGTTCAAGACTGACCAACGTGTTTGTATTTTGTTCAGTGCTCTCCGTCCACCGACCAGAATCTGTCATCTTTTCTGTTGTGGTCCTGGTCTGAAAGATTTTTTTGGTAGAGGCTTTTGGTTGATTCTACATGAGTTCATGGAATCATAAATTCACACAATGGCTTGGGTTGGAAGGGAACATGAAGATCATCTCATTCCAACCCCCTGCCATGGGCAGAGACATCTTCAACCACCCCAGATTGCTCCAAGCCCCATCCAGCCCAGCCTTGGACACTTCCAGGGATGGAGCAGCCACAGCTTCAGCAGATAAAGCACAAGTATTGAAAGCTGCTGAGTGCAGTTGGAAATGAAGCTGCAAATATCCACTGTGTGGAATATTGCACTTAGGGAGGAAGAAGACTGTGAGGACTGGGGATTGGTAACAATACTTGAAACAGAGAGAAATCCAAGTGTATCTCAGCCCTTAAAGAGGAAAAAAACGAATGCAATGAGTTCTGGAGCATCTTGGGCATGATATTACTTTGAATTTTTTATGTGCATAAGTGAACAAGTTGATGGAGCATAGAACAAACTGGTCTAGTGGAATGTTCTCTGCCCATGGCAGAGGGGCTGGAACTCAACAATCTTCCAATCCAAAACATTCCGTGATTCTATGACTCTCTGTGACTGCAGCTCTCATGTACTCTGAGGTCTGGGTAGTTCCAGGTCATCTCAGTCGTGGCCTGGTGAAGTTGCCTCTCCTCTCCAAACAGTTTTTCCCATTAAAACAAGGAGTTGTTAATGAAGAGGCCATAGGAGACAGGGAGATGAACTGTGTTACCCCAGGCTGTCAATCCATCCAATCCTCGTTCTTCCAGCCTTGTCAGTCTCACAAGTATGTCTGGACCAGATTAACTCGAGTTGCCCAAGCAGAGCTTAAAAATGGACCCTGCTCAGTGAGCAAGGCAGGAGGGCACTGAGCCTTGCAAGGACAGATGGTGCAATTAAGGAGAGCAGCTCTGCTGCCATGTTTGGCATGGTCACCCTCACTTCCATATGTGTCCTGTCATCTGAAGGGGCTGGAGGCCAGCCAGACATCCTTGTGTTTGTGTTTCCCTGGCACAGCCACAGGAATAGGATTAAACAGCTCTGCTGGACCCAAAGGGTTGGGTCACCTGCAGAGCTGGTGAGGAGATGGTGACCCTCACCTCTTGAAGACCAAGCATCCTGAATTTGTATCCACTTTGGGCTTGGTTTGCCATGGTTATTGCTCTGTGAGCACTGAGGATCAGTGAGGATGAAAACGGTGTTCCTCTTTTTGACAAATGAGTGGAAAACTCCCCTGTGCCAGAGAAATAATCACGGAATGACAGCACAGAGCAAATATATTGCAACAGCCAGGTCAGGGACAAGGATGAAGGACAGCTGTGGAGAAAGATAAGGATTTTTTAGGGTACCCCAAATGTATCCTGGGGTGCATTGGGAAGAGCATTGCCAGCAGATCAAGGAAGGTGATCCTGCCCCTCTGCTCAGCCCTGGTGAGGCACATCTGGAGTGCTGTGTGCAGTGCTGGGCTCCTCAGGACAGGAGGGACATGGAGCTCCAGTGGAGGGTTTTGAAGAGGATTTGGGACTGGAGCATCTCTTACAAGGAAAGGCTGAGGGAGCTGGGTCTGTTCAGTCTCGAGAGGAGACAACTGAGAGGGGATCTCATCCATGTCCATCAGTGTCTGCGGGGAGGGATCAGAGGATGGATCAGGATCTGCTCCTTGGGGCCCAGAAGTGGGACAAGAGCAATGAGCAGGAACTGGTGCCCAGGAAATTCCACCTGACTCTGAGGAAGAACTTCTCTTCTGTGCAGTGACCAAGCACTGGAACAGATCACCCAGAGAGGGTTTGGAGTCTCCCTCAATGGAGATATTCAAGAACTGTAAGGAGACACAATCTTGTGCTCTGGGATGGCCCTGCTGCAGCAGGGAGGTTGGACCAGATGACCCCACTGTGGTCCCTTCCAGCCTGACCCATTCTGTGATTCCATGATCTCATGATTTTGGAAAACTCTTCAGCTTCTCTTATTTTGGCCCAAATGAGAATAAATGAGCAGATACAACCTACAGTCAGAAGTCTGTGCCAGTTATTGAACACTTTCACATTTGTCCACCAGAAGACTGAGAAAAGCTCAGGAATATTTGACCAGCTGGTTTTTGACCTGGCTAACAAATCTGAAAATCCAATTTGGCAGATGAAGCTACAGGAGTGTAAACAAGGAATAGAACAGTCAGAGGAAGACTGAAATGGATCAAATTGATCAAATGAATCAAGCAATGGACTTTCCTGTGGGAAAACAACACTTTGAGGGCCAAACTTTGATTCAAAGCTATTTAGAACTTTTGTTCCAATGCCACAGGGACAACTACAGTGAAGACCAACAGACAAACTGGGCATTAGAGGCATCTCATAGCAAGATATTCCATTTAATTCTCCCTTAAGCTGGCTGGTTTGTTCATTTGCTATGATATGTTTTGGGAGTGACAAAGACGTTATTTGAGGATCCCAAAATCTTCCATGCTGGAAAGGGAAGTTTTCCATTATCATTAAGGGAAGGACACTGGTGATTGCTCAAGAGCAGCAGGAGGATTCAGGGAAATTGTGGTCTTGGTTATGAGAAAATATTATCCAGACCTGACTTTTATTTAGTTCACCTCAGATGAATAAGAACACATCCTGCCTCCAGAAGATCCTGGAGGCACAGCCATGGGGAGATCTCCAGGAATTTTCATGGCAGTAACAAATTCAGAAATAAGACCTTATGGGTGAAAGAGGAAAAGGATTGTCAGTAACCTCAGGAAACCTCAGGACAAATCAGAGTGAAATATTTTGCAGCAAATGCCACCAAGAATCTTGTACCACCCACCTCAGACAAGAAATGAGGGGGTTGGTGGCCACCTCGGCCCAGAATGTGACTACCTGGGACTTGTGATGCATTAATGACCCATTAATAAAATTGGATTTAATTGTATGAAGGCTCAGGAGTTGGTGGAACAAAAGCTTGACCTTCAAGTCCATCTGGTTCCAACCCTCCTGCCATGGGAAAAAACATCTTCCACTATCCCAGGTTGCTCCAAACCCCATCAAACCTGGCCATGAACACTTCCAGGGATGGAATTGTTCAAGGGAATTATGGCACAGATTATCGGGAAAACCTGTGCCAGGGCCTTACCACACTCACAGAGAAGAATTTCTTCCTAATATCCAGTCTAAACCCACTCTGTTTCCATTTAAGGCCATTCCCCCTTGTCCCCTTCATGACAGTTCTGGTGAAAATCTTTCAAACAAAAACCAGTTTTTGTTCTGACAATATTCATGAAAGAATTTTAATGTTTCTTCACAAATCACCTTGGTAGAAAATGATGATTTTGCTTTATCAGTTTTTTTTTTTTGCTGAGTTTTATTGCCCAGCTGTCTAAAAGTTCAGAAGTGATGAGGACAGTCACTGGTAAAGAAATACATCTCTCCAAGATCTCCGTGTCTTTTGTTACAACTGGCACAGGGATGGAAAACATTTATTGGTTTCCAGCAAGTTAGGATCCCACAATCCCCCATAACTCTTATTTTGACTGCTTTACAGATGCTGCCCTCTTCAAAATTCAGCCTTGAGAGGGCATGTGTTGTTCCCTGAGATATTTAATGATTGCTGAGCCCAGGTAGCTGTTTCTACCTGCCATAAAGTTGGATTTGAGCAGCCATCAGCAGGAATTTGCAATTTAACGCCTCGCCAAGGCATTGTTTAATTGACAGTAACTCTCTGAACTCAACACTGCAATGCTGAGGAATTAGATGGGAGAACAATTTGTGGACAACAAGTGCTGAAGCCTCTTCCTCTTCAGTTGTCTTGTCACTTCAAGCTGTCATTCAGAATAGTCCCTCATCTCTCTTCTCCTCCTCTGCCTTCACTGGGTTCACCTTGGAAGGGCTAATTAGCTCCTTGTCGGCTCCTCCTGAGTCCTGAGAAGGGGAGCTAAAATCAATTTGTCTTTCCAGCAACATCAGCCAGGAAGGAAGGATGGAGAAGGTAGGCACTGGAATGAATGGCAGGGAATGGTGAAGCCCCTCAAAATAATTGTGCTGAGAGTTTGGGAGGCTTTACATCAGTTTGATGAGGAGAGTCTGGACTGAATCTTTCTATTTAAAAGAGAGAGAAAGTGAGGCACAAAACAGATCTGCTCGTGGTCAAGCATCAGCAGAACAGAAGTTCATGGAGGTTTTTCTGGATAACTCCTTTAGCACTGTTACATTCATTACCTTGGTCTCAGTTGTATGTAGGTCCTTTCTGGGCTCAGGTAACAGGGCTGAGCTGCAAACCCCACAAAGAAAAGGGATTTCTGCTACAGAATCATGGAATTTGGTAATTGTTAAGGTTGGAAAAAACTGTCAGGTCCAGCCTTTGACCAAATGCCACCATGCCCACTAATCCACATCACAAAGTGAATGATTTAGACCTGAGCATCCCAGAGATCTAGCATGAATGGCAGGATCCCCAGAGAAACCAACTTAATTAAAAAACACCTCTTTTAAATTTTTTTGTTGTCGTTCTTGAGGAAGTTTTAGACTTGGCACAACATTAGAGTGCTTTGGGCTTTTGGATTCATCTTGAGGAACTCTCTGATCCCAGAGAATTGGCCAGTTGTTTGGGGAAAGAATTTCCAGAGAGTCTCCAGACAGACTATTTTTTTTTTTTTGGAAGACAAACAATTGACAACTCAAAAAATAAAATTAAAAAAAAAAAAAAGAGGCAGCTGCATTTCATGGGAGTGTTATATATATAACAATAAAGGCTCATTTTTTTCTAGGTGTTTCTCATCTATTTTTCCTACAAGTCCTTTGGGAAAGTCACTTTAGGAAAAAAAAGCAACTTTGAGGAAATTGCTAATACTGTTTAATACCTGGCTCACCACATCCAGGAAACCTGCTGTGCTATTGCCAGTGATTTTGAAATGGCTATTAAGTCCAATTTTTGAGATTTCTGCTACTGGAAGTCATTATTCTTAAGCGTAAATGTTTTCAAAATGGATGATTTTTGTGCAAATTAATTACCTGTTCCCATATTATTTACCACAGGCCCATTTTCCTCAAAGGAAAACAAAACCCCCCTCTTTCCAAAGGCTTCTAAACAGTGATAATTCACATATGGCTTTTCTGGGGCTCAGTTTGTTGCTGGGTTCAGTTACAGCTCAGGGTAACAGAACTGTTCCATCTTCAAATCCTTGCTGTAGATCCTCCTAGGAAAGGCTCCAAAGCCAACTGGGAATTTTGAACTGCTCTGCTCTGTCTGGACCTTGAGGCAAATCTGCAGGCAGGATTTTTTCCCAATTCTGACCTTTCTTGGTCCCAGATCTTCAGGCTCTCTTCACCTTCCAGAGGATTTGGCTGTAGCACCACAGTCAGTGCAAGAAAAACTACAAAGGGCCACATCCATCCACCCATTTCCCAGGAAAAAACTTTTCCTGTGCCTCATTTAGATTCTTCTGTGCCCTATTTAGGTACTTCCACAATAACTTGCAAAGTTGGAAAGAAAGAGACAGGGACATTGAGCTCATGCAAGATGCATGGTTGAGTTTGCTAACACAAGTGGAGATTGCCCCACTTATTTCCTCTGGAGAGGTTGAAAGTGCCACACACCCATTTAATCTTATTTTTAACTCAAAGTGGGTGCCTGAATTGCATCGTTTTCAACAGGAAATGAAAAGGGTTTTAGTTTTCTTTCTGAATAGGAAAGAGCCCCAAATCTGGGGATTAAATTTGAAGGTATTGACAAATAAAGGATGGGATTTATTGGGGGAGGTTTTTGATGGCTTTGCTTGTTTCTCAGATGTCACTCACTGGGCATGATACGTGGGATAGGTCCTCCTCTTATTTAAGGTCTCAAAGTGGGCAATGTCCAAAGGCTGCTGGTTCTGTTTTCATTTTTTGGGGTACCTGAGGAATCTCTATAATTTAGGCAGAATATCTGGTACAAACCCACACTTAGTGCACTTTCAGTCTCCATCACTCTGGCTTCTATGGGACAGGAATTCCTGAGTGTATCCAAAGTTCTGTCCTGAATTCAGATATTCTGGTCACCTACCCCCAGACACCTACAGTCTGACCTTTTCCCTTTTTGGTCACACAGAACATCCTGGGCAGATGCCACCTCAACTTGTGTAAGAACTTGAGACTTTTCGGGAAGTCCTGAGACCTTTCAGGAAGCACTGATACCTTTCAGGGTGAGATCCCCATGCAGACCCTAAATTTCAGATGTCCACAACAGATGTTTCTCCATCTGAGCCAGCTGGTTTGGTTCCCATAATGGTTAAAGGAGGTGCAGTCAAGAGAAGAAGAGAAGAAGAGAAGAAGAGAAGAAGAGAAGAAGAAGAGAATTTACCCTGTGCTTCCTCTGGCCAAGCCAAGAGCCCTCATCTATTTCAGGATACGATGAGTTATAGAATCATGGAATGGTTTGGGTTGGAAGGGACCTGAAAGACTCCATAATTCCAACCCCCTGCCATGGAAAGGGACAAACAGATCAGGCAGAGAAACCAGACAAAGTTGTTCCAAGCTTCACCCAACCTGCCTTTGAGAATTTCCAGGGATGGGGCAACCACAGCTTCTCTGGATAACCTGTTTCAGGGCCTCACCACGCTCACTGGGTAGAATTTCTTTCCAAAATCCAATCCAACCCTGCCCTCTCTCAATTTAAAGCCAGTCTACCTTGTCCTATCACACCTTTTGAGAAGTAAAGGACAAAATGTCTTCTCCTGACATGTTCATGACTTTCCAGAAGTCCATTACTTCCTTCCCTGTTTCATGTAAGTGAGAGATGGGGATGCTGCCCTTCAAAGAAACCTTGCCCACATCCCTGTGAAAAGCAGGACTTTTCAGATTCCTTCAGGTCATTCCTTCAGGTCATTCCTTCTCTTGCAATTTGAGCATCATGGGGCTCCCTCCAAGAAGGAATTTTGAAGGCTTCCAGGGATGGGGATCACACAATTTCCCTGGGAGCCTGATCCAGGGTTTATCCACTCTTTCAGGGGACATGGAAAGCTGTGAGACAACAGAGCCAGTCCAGGTTGGTCACAAACCAACCTCTGACAGCTGTGGCTCAGCTCATCTTTCGTTCAGGGCAGGGCAACAGCTGGATGGAGCAGGAGGCTCAGTCCTGTACAAATGTGATTTATGCCTTGATGTGTGGGAAAACCTGCAATTTATGATTCTTCTACTGCAGACATGACCTGCTTAAGCAGGACCCCACTTATGGAACCTGAATTGTCTCAATGACTTTGTAGATTGTGTTTTCTCCAAACCTTGGGCTCAGTGTCTAAACTAGAAGGACACCTTTTGATTTCTCTTTGTTTTAATTAAGTTATGAAAAAATAGACATTTTGCACAGAGAAGGAAAAGTAAATGAATGAGGCAGCATTATCAAGGAATATTCCCTGGCTGCACTATTTCAGTGCTGGAACAGCTCAATTGTTATATCTTCTGTCCTCTGAATGGATCCGTGGTCCCAGATTTTCCAGATCACTCCGGTTTCATGGTATTTCTAAACAAGAAATACTAAAAATATAGTAATTTCTGGTTAATGGATAGATATTTGATAGCTGTAATATGTCAGCTTTGGCAGCTCCAGGACTTCACAATGTTCTGTATTCACAAAGCAGAACATAAAAATACTCCTGATGTAAACATTTGATCCCAAACCCACTCACAAAGCAAAGAAAACTCAAAACAATCCTGGCCAAATAGGTGAGCAGCAACTGGTAGATTTTATTGCCACCTATTTGTAAGATTTCTGTACCTTCAAACTCTTTGTTACACATTTAAATCTCAAATTCCAGCTAATAATGAAAGACACATCCCTTCTTGGTGTATCCAGAAAAACTCTTCCCACTCTTTCTCTCTCACCACTTGGTCCAATCAAGCAAATCCACTCTGATCTGAGAGATTCTTGCCAAGAGCAGCAGATGAAGGGTCACTGAATGTGCTATATTTGCAATATTTTTTTCCCTCTTTGGTGTTATCTTTCCCTCCTCTAACATTTGACAGAAACCAGTGTGAAAAAGAGGACAGGAAAACCCGATGGTGTTTAGGGCTCTTTGGTGCTGTGAATATGAAATTTTACGGTGCTGGAAAGACAAAGGTCATCCTCCCTTCCCCTTTCCCACCTCCATTTTTATTATAATCCTCTCCCTCATGTATAAATTGAGGAGTGTTGCTTATCAGTAACCTCCTTTCTTCAGAGAGCTTTCAGCCGCCTTGTTTAAAACTGGATATTCACAAACCACCAGGAGGTTTAATCTCATTTTCTAAAGGTGTGTGAATAAATTACCACAGCTGAGGTGGGGCAGGCAGCACATGGGGACCTGTGAGTGGGAGGTGAATGCCACAAGCACCTTCTCTTGCTGTGCTCTGATGTTGGTGCCCTGGGCTCCCACAGCTCATCTCTGAGGCTCCCATTCCAACAAAACCTAGGATTTGTTGTTATTATTATTATTATTATTATTATTATTATTATTATTATTGTTATTATTTCCTGGTAACGTTTTGTAAGTCACAGAAACAACACGATAACAGCGAGCTCAGCCTGTTCAACAATATGTAAATATTTTCCTGTGGGAAATGAGATAGAAAATTCATGTCCATGGATTTCAAAAGGTCACCTAGGCAGCAGTGTTTGAACACCAGCAATCTGCATCCCAGCTGCCTCGGGTGATAATTCCTGTTTAGGTGCTCACCAGGCATGGAGAACATGGGAAGTGAGGTGTGTAATGGGGATGGCAGAGGGATGGAGATGGAGGACAGGAGACCAAGGCACCAAACAGGAGAGGTGAGAAAGGGCAGAGCCACAAGAGGGATGGTTCCTCAGACACAGAATTTGGTGGTCTGAAGCTATGCTAAAGGCACTTCCCAAAATACTCATCCACAAATATTACAGTTGTTCTGCTCCAGGGCATTTTGTGTCTCTTGGAACAATCAAAGAATCATGGAATGGTTTGGGTGGAAGGGACCTTCAAGAGGCACAGGGTGGGACTCTTGGGGTGTCCTGTGCAGGGCCAGGAGTTGGACTCGATGATCCTGATGGGTCTGTTCCAACTCAGCTTATTCTATAATCCTATGATTCCATAATCATCCAGTTCCAACCCCCTGCCATGGACAGAGACAACCTGCAAGTGTTGAAGGTTGGGTTGGATGGGGTTTGGAGCAACCTGGTCTAGTGGAAGATGTCTCTGTCCATGGCAGGAGGTTGGAATTGGATGATCTTTCAGGTCCCTTCCAACCCAAACCATTCTAGGATTCTGTGATCCTTTTTAAGGATTTCCCATGGAGGAGGAGGTTTTGCACACTACATCCTGTGCCTGATTTATTTTAAAAACTCTTTACTTTGCCAGGGTTTCTTTCAGCTGACACATTTTATTTCCTTCATTGACTCTGATTTACATTTCCCACTCAGGCAACGACCCGTGCACTTCTTTATGTTATTCATCTTTTGTCTTTAAGGCTGTTTATTTGTGGTCTATTGCCATCAGTCCTTCTGAAGCAGATTGAAAAGATTAAGAGGATTGAGATGACAAAAGAAGAACCTACCAGAGAGGAAAACATTTAGCTATCCTTAGCAGGGTGCAGAATTTTGGCTTGCTGGAGGTAAAAAACAGTGGGTTTGTGTGTGGATGTGGTTGGTGTTTAGATCCTCTGCTCTGTGCTTCTGAACACTGGGGAAGTGGAAATAACTCCTCCTGAATTTGCAGGGATCCTGGTGGATCCACATTTGCAGTGGTCCTGAGCCACAAGAATCAAAGTGCTGACACACAGACTGAAATATCTCTGTCACAATCATTTCAAGATTTTCTTTAAGCAGGTCCTGAACTTGCAGTACCTAAGAGAATGTGTTTGAACGGCGGCGTGAAAATGTCACAGCGTTTTGGATTTTACAAATCTTTGTCCTTCCGTGGGGCCCTCTGGCAAAGCAGAGCACAAAGGACAGAAATCCCACATCATTCCTGGGAAATGAGTCATTATTGCAACCATTTTTGGGCTGGGAAGAGGAAACCCAGACTTGTTCAGAATGAGGAGCTTCAAGATCATGCCAGTAACCAGCAGGAGTTTGATAAAACCTGATTCTCCCTTCCTGAAGTCCTGACAAAGAGCTTTTACCTCCCTCCACATCAGTTTTTAAATAATGTCAATATTGAAATAACATCCAGGCTTTCCTGCCAGGTTTTCTCTCAGGCTTCTTGTCTCCCTCTCTCCTTTTCTCTCTTGACAAATTAGGTTTATTAAAATAATGCAATGGAACTTTTAGATTTTTTTTTTTTTAAACTGATGTAAGGACAGCTAAAAAAATCTCAAATTTTCTAACTTTTTGCCCCTAGGAGGGAAGTATAGAAAGTTACAAGTCACCCACACTGGAGTCAGGAACTTCATCTTTTGTCACACAGATAAAGAAGTACCACAGATTGGTCCCAAATATTTCCCTACACATGGTCAGTTCCAGGCACCAGCCTTTTGTAGAACATTTTTTTCCTGATAACCACTTTGCATCGAACATTCTCCAAGTCCCTCTAGCAGGGAAAATGGCTGAGTAAGGAAAAATTGTTGAGAATTGCTCAGAATTCTTCAATCTAAGCCACTGATAAAAAATAATAATATCTCAAGGAGGGTTCTGAGTGCAGCTCCAGGTGTTGGTGTTCCAAAGGCAGAGAGCTCAACACTCCCAAATCCTGAACAGGCCTTTCATTCCAACTTGGGATGATTCTTTTTTGCCAAATTCTGACCCAAGCACACGGAGTCTGATTTGCTCTGTTGACAAAGTGGGAATGCAGGGAGAGGAATTAACTTGAATTTGAAGAGCAGAGGATCGTTTGGTGCTAATCCAGACTCTCTGGTACTGAAATATTTGAATTTCAGTGTCAGGTGCCCATCTTGCCTGGCTGCCTCCTGCTGACTTTCTGGGAATGGAAATCTCTCTTTGCATCAGTCCTAACATGGGCATGGAAATATTTTCTGGTGGAAAGACAGGGAAGCTCTAGGAATTAGGGATTTTTTCACCTTTTATTCCATGGGAGATTTAAACCTGCTTCCTAGCCTGGATCCAGCCTGTGATGACATTGCAAACCTGCTTAAGAGCATTAGTCAGAATGCCAGCATTTATCCACTCAGCAATGACTCCTAATTCCCATTACAGGCAAATCCCCATCTCTCTCTGCAGCTTGATTACAACGGTGATTAATTTGAAAGTCAACATATTTACCCAAAATACAACATCATTAAAAAGACTAAACATAAACCTGTATATTTACAAATATCTTAACTTGACATGATTAAAACAAACAGGCTCCTCTCTGCCTGTTTGGATCCAGGCAGATGAGCTCAGCTTCTCCTCCACTTTTATATTTTTGTGTCAATAGATGGCACTAGCATTTTCTCAATTTTTCACTACAATATTAGATTTCGTTGTGATACCTCCTGCCCTCACTTGGATTTTCAAAGGGTGGAATTGCTCATTTCCAAGGGGACATTTTATCCTTAGCACATATATAATATCACTCGTGTTTGGCTCTCAGCAAGTAAATCTTTGCATACTTCATAAAGCTTCAATGCCATGAGACTGACTTTTTCCCATTGTGAAAACAAAATGAATTTAAAGTTTTCATTGCCACACTGATGGGAGAGTTCACCAGGAAAAAGCCTGTAGGATCTCTGTATAAGGTGCCTTAAAAATCCTATGGCTTTTACTCCACCATCACTATGCAAATAGGCTCCTTTTCAATTATATTTTAATTTGAAGAATGAGCAGTGGGTTGCATGAAAAGCCGAGATAGTAAAATCTGTGAGTAATATTCTCAGTTTGTTTTACTCTGCCCTCACAAACCTAGGAACTGGTGAAGCTTCCCTTTTCATAGCAGCTCAGCTTTTCTAATTAAACCTACAATTTAGGAAAATATATTTTAACATTATAGCAGATGTTCCTGTCTCTGTCAATGCAGAGTCCTCTTGAATTAAAGCAAAAATTCAGCTGGTCATTTTTATCCCAAACAATTTTTAGTTTCATCTTGCTGTGCATAGGAGAAGGTGATGTGAACATCTCTTTCATGGTGGGAGAATCAGTGGATTTGGATATCAGAGATATCAAGAGTAAACAGGGCAGAGATTCAGTTTTTTGTCTTGCCAGAGAACATTTGGAGGAACAGTGTCAAGCCAAAATGGAAAGTTTGCTGTCCCAGCTCCCTAGATGTTCATAAAAGCATTATTTCTCCAACTTGTGAGGTTCTGGGTAGAGATAATTGCAGGACTTCCCTTCTTATTTCATAGAATCACAGAATAGTTTGGGCTGAAAAGGATATTAAAGATCATTTCATTCCAACCCCTGCCATGGGCAGGGACATCTTCCACTACCCCAGATTTCTCCAAACCCTGTCCAACCTGGCCTTGGACACTTCCAGGGAGGGAGCAGCCCCAGAATTCCTGCACAACCTGTGCCAGGGCCTCTCCACCCTCCCAGGGAGGAATTTCTTCATGGTATCCCATCTAAATCTCCCCTCCTTCCTCTTAAAACCATTTCCCCTTGCCTTGTCCCTGAGGTGCTTTGCCTCATGTGCCTCATATTGAACAGGATTCAAAGGGAACTTAGGTAAATCCATCAGCTGTGGGGTCTAATTAATACACAAGCAAATCTCCTAATATCCACATGTTGGTCATGCTCCCAGCCTACATGGATTTAGGAAATAGCAATAAGTTAAATCAATGGTAGATCAGCAATGGGAAAATTCACTTCATTTTGTTCTGAGATAACATCAGGTCATGACTAAGGAATTATGATGGAAACCCAAAGAAACAAGCGAGCCCCGCGAGGTTTATTCTCCTCAGATCTAAGCGCTACAGACAGATCTGTTTAACTCTGGCAGGTAATTGTCAGCTGGCTAAGGGCAGCAGCATTTTGCTGTTGCGATTTTACGCCTTTAACAATCGTGGTGCCTCCATTTAGGAACACAGAACTAATTAACATGCCAGTTAAAGCACCTGGGTTTTGACACAGGGGCAAGGAGAAAGTGCAGGAATCAAACCACTGCAATTAATTATGTTTGCTTCTCGGAGCAAGGCACTGGTGTCCTGGGATTTTCTGCCTGTCTTCGTTCCCTTTGTTCATCTCCCTCCTTGGTAATAACGCAACACTTGTAGAAATTAATTTGGTGGAAATTGATTAAAGGTGGACATTGTTTGCCCAGGAAGGTAATTGTCTCTGACACCTGGTGATGGGGAAGATGTGCACATAGAGATGCAGGAAGGTGCACATTAATCTCCTCCTCCTAAGCTGGAAGTGTTGGGAGGTGGGTCAAGGGGGTGATCTCAGCCAGAAAACATGGAAAGGAAGAGAAATTAAATGAAGGTTGCATGGAAGGAAAGTGAGTTCAGCAGCAGTATCCAGCAAGAGAGAGAATTATCACAGAATCACAGAATCAGGGAATGATTTGGGTTGGAAAGGAACTTCCAGACTGTTCAGTTCCAATGTCCCTGGACAGGAAAACCTTCCACTAGACCAGGTTGCTCAGAGCCTTTAACTCTCCCAGGGATGAGGCAGCCACAGCTTCTCTGGAAATCTTCTTAAAGTGTCTCTCCACCCTCACAGGAGAGAGTTTTTTCCTGATATCTAACTTAATTCTACCCTCTTTCATTTTAAAGCCTTGTCCTATCACTAATTCCATAGATCTAAAGGATTATGCCTGACTGAGCCAACTCAGTGAAAATCCACTCACATTGTGTTGAACATTTGGGTCTAATTTCTGGGCCTTGATATTTCCTGTAATTAGAGTTTTGACTCTGGTCTTCATTCCTCCTCCAGTTTATGCAGGTAAGACTGTCCAGGGAATAGGTCAAACACATCTTGAGGTTTCTCCTGTTATAACCTGATTAAGAAAAGGTATTTATTTATTTATTTATTTATTTATTTGTCTAGCCAGTCTGGAAGGAGCTCTGAGTATAAGGTGTCCCTGCCCATGGAAGGGGGTTGGAATCAGATGATCTTCAAGGTCCCTTCCAGCCCAAACTATCCCAGGATTCTACGATTTTTCCTTCTGATCTTACACCACCAGAAGGTCAATAGAGGGGACTCTCTCCAGCCAGATGATTTCCATGTTGTCCCATCCTTGCTGCAACCTCAGTGGATGAAGGAGAGCTCTGTCCTCCTCCATCCATTGCTCTTCCAGTGGATGTGGAAGTGCAGGATTACAGCTGAAATTGCTTGAATTGGTTGCTCTGTGCCATTTGACATCACACCCATGAGATGATTCAAATGGTTTTATCCTGGAAGTCAAGGATTATGTTACAAACAAATCACTGAGCCATGCAGAGAAAATGGGAAAGTAAAGAAAGGTGATTATGGAAAAGCACGGAGGGCAAAAGCTAAGAGCAAAATTACAGACAGGGAGGAAGAAAACCCTATTCTGAAAACCAAGATCCCAACTGCCTAATAAAACCTCAGCAATTTTTCCATTATTAATGGAGTCTGAGATCATAAATGAAAAAATCATAAATGAAAAAGAGAGCAGAGCAAAAATCAGAAAGAATAAGTTGGAAATGCTGCAGCTCCATGAGGGACTAAAAAAAATTCACTCATCTCTCTCTAAGATCATTTTATCTCTCTATTTCTTTAATATCGATTCTTTCTGTCAACCAGACAAATTATTCTGCAGTATTTTTAACACTTTTTCAGAGCACCATCTGTTTGCATGATAATTTCCCCCAAGTCCTTATAAGGGCTGTAATAATCCCTTCATGTTAACTTTTATTATTTGATTTCCAACTGCCTGAGCTCTGAAGGAGCAGCACGGGGAAATATGTGTATTAACAAATAGCAGTTCCCCAGAATTCCTACTGAAATTAATCATAAAAAAAGGATTAAGTTTCAACTACCTCATCAGGGCAGGGTATTCACAGAGGTATGGGTTGGAGTCGAGGACAGAAGTGCAGAGGAATAGGTGCAGAACAAGCACAGCCTGGCTCCAAAATAAGTCAAACCTGAATGTTTGGGAAAGGGTAAAAACAGAGCAGGCAGAGATGATGCATCCTCACTTTTCTTCCATTTTCCAATTTTGATTTTTAACTAAATGGTTTTTAGTTCCATACCTGAGCCTGCTGTAACTTGCCTATTTATTAATCTGCAACAGGAATCTTTTCTGAGTGTTCATTCAGCCTCCAAGGATGGTTTGAATCCAAATTGCCATCTTGCAGCTTTTACTTTACCTATTAAACTGTCTTTATCTCAGCTTGAAAGTTTCACACTTTTACCCCTTTTATTCTCTTCTCCCTCCTAAGGAGGAGCAAGTGAGCAGCTGGATGGGGCTGAGCTGCTGACCCTCAATAAAATCTTTTTTTAAAAATCACGTCCTTTGTTTTGGATCTGCCTTTCAGCCATTTATTCACCAAGTTCTGCAGAAGAGGTGGTGAAAGGGCAGCCCTCACCTAACTTCTCCAAGGGCTGATGATCTTCCAGCAGCAAAAAGGGGGACACAGATCTCTCATGGGAAAGACTGGAAGGATGAGATGTATGAAGCTGAAGAGTATGTTTAAAGTTTTAATATATGAGTTTATATGTGCAATGCTCAAATGGTTCAGGCAATTATACCACACACACATCACACAATATCCCATCAGAACAAGGGGACATTTAGTGGTGTTACAATATTCAAAGGGGACCTCAGCCTTCAAATCCACCAAAAATCCTCTTCCAAATACTTCTCCCTCCTCTGTCAACAAAGATAATCCTAAACAGACATCAGACTTGTACTGAGACCAGCAAAATGGACCCACAGGACATTATTACAACATTTACCTCTGTGACACATGAAATAAGGACCATGGGGGTTTCCTTGCTGGGAGCCAAACTCGCCGTTCTATGATTGTCCCAAACTTTGGCAGCAGAACCTTTGATGTTCACTTTCCAATATTGGATTAAACATTACATGAAGACTTTGCCTTTCAGATTCCTCTTGCTGTACATTACAAATTTGCCTGCTCTGCAGAAGAGCAGAACAAGGACTTTGTTCTTTTATTCCAGCTGTGAGACAATGTCAATAGGTAAGTGTGTATTAAAACTTCAAGATCATATTATTTAGACTTAATTCAATTAAACTTTTTTTTGTGCTTTTGTTGGCAGTTTTCTATTAAGGTCACTCAGTCGAACTTATACTTGAAAAGAAATAGCTGCAGAGTTTTGCTGCTTAATAAAGAGGAGTGCTTCAAGTGCCAAAGTCCAAGGTCAGTGTGAGGGAACTATTCAGGTAGATTAGGATGTGCCAGAAAACAACAAACCTCAGCCAAGTCACTGTTGCCAACCCAAAACAAAGATTCTTTTGTCACTTGATTGTTCTATCTGTGTCTTCTCTTCATAGGTGCTCTGGTCAGTCACAGACAAGGGTGGGACAGCACTGAGTTCAAGAAGTTTCAGCAGTGGAGCAAGATCTCAAGAGCAAACTGGGAGTTTTTCAAGGGACAGAATTCATCCTGAGTTCTAAGGACAAGAAATATACTCTTGAATCAATGTGAAAATTGTCATCATAAAATGTTGTGGGAGGAAGGTTGCTTTACATGAACGCAGAATCAGAGAGTCACAGAATGGTTTGGGTCAGAAAGGATCTTTAAAGATCATCCAGTCCAACCCTCCTGCAGTGAGCAGGGACATCTTCAAACAGACCAGGTTGCTCAAAGCCCTGTCCAACCTGACCTTGAACACTTCAAGGGGTGAGACATCGACTACCTTACTGGGCAACAAGTGCCAGGGTTTCACCACCCTCATTGCAAAAATTTATTCCTTATTTCTAGTCTAAATTTCCTCTCTTTTTTAGTTTTAAACCATTACACTTTGTCCTATTTCATTAATTCCTGCAACAGCTTGTCCCTATTTTCCTTCTAGGCCCCCTTGGAGCACTGAAAGGATTTCACAGCATTCAATACTCTCCCCCTCATAGCCCACCTTCAATCAGATGTGAGCAAGGCTAAAGAGCTTTTCATTTTCATGTGATATAAAACCTTGAAGACACCACCTGGTCAAGAAAAACAAGGAAGATGAGGGCATGAGATGTACTTGAAGCTTTAACAGATTTTGAAATAACCTAGAATCACGGAATCATAGAACCATTAAAGCTGGAAAGCACCTCCAAGATCATCAAGTTCAACCTTTGACCAAACACTACTCCAGCCTCAGTTTTGGTGGGTCCATTCACTGGGGTTTAGAAAATCCCTGAGATATGGAACATATTGGAAAAGGTTTTACTGCAGCATCAGCAAAACCAGGAATACCTGGCTGCTATCCCAGGTAAATTAACACTCATGCCAAGTGCTGACCTGTCTGTAACAAAGGCCTCTGAGTCTGCCAAAAAGTGTAATTAATTGGATGGAAAGATCTCCATGGATTTCGGTGGGATCTGCATCAAGACTCTCAAAGTGAAGGAGGAGTCACTTCTGAAGTGACCCACCGAGGCCAAAGCAATGTCATACACACTCTTTGCTTTCACTTGTCCCAGGTCTGAAATTGGAGCTGGCAATAAATATCTTCAATTATTAGCGGAAATCTTCAGTTCAGTGATTTTGGGATGCTCCTGCCAATACACATTTGCAGTGTCTTGGTTGATGACTCTGCAGAGGCATTTCCAGTTTACTCATGGAAATTTCTATGCCTGAAAAGATTCTCTGTAGTGATGTGAAAACAGTGAGGTGTGAAGAATTGTGCCAAAGACCAAACTTTACAGATTGCACAGTCCCGACACTGAGGTGTTTCAGACCTCTTCTGTCCTACTGCTTTTTTTCTTGATTTTTTTCTTGATTTTTCTTAAAAAGCCCCCATTCTGTCACCTAAGTGAAAAGCACAAGCAATAATACCACACCAATAGCTGACTGTGGGCAGACAAAACTCATGAATAAACAGATAATTTGGGGATTGCTGGTATTGGATGAGATCTCACCATGTCAAAGTTCCTTCCATGTGTATGTTCACCATGATGGTTCTGCCCTTTCAAGCTCCATTTGAACCTCACTTAATGAGTTTTAAAATGACCAGAGAGATGTTAAAATTGATGAAGAGATGCTGTTTATACTAGACAAAGATATTTCAATATGGGCAAGAATGGACAAATACCATTGCAAGGTGAACTGACTTGTGCCCAGTCGTGCTCAGGATTGACTCTAAAAAATCTTTTTGTCCTGTGCAGAATACATTTTTTTTCTCAAAACCTTGCTGCTCTCTGCAATTCCCTGACAGGAGGGTGCAGCCAGGTGGGGTTGGGCTCTTCTCCCAGAGAACAAGGGACAGGACAAGAGGAAATGTCCCCAGGTTGTGCCAGGGGAGACTCAGGTTGGACATCAGGAAGAATTTCTTCATGGAAAGGGTGGTCAGGCATTGGAAGGGGCTGTGCAGGGAGGTGGTGGAGTTCCCATCCCTGGAAGTGTTGAAGAAACAACTGGACATGGCACTCAGTGCTCTGGTCTGGGTGACAAGGTAGGGATCAGTCACAAGTTGGACTCGATGGTCTTGGAGGACTTTTCTAATTTTTATGGTTTTATAATTCTGTATTCTATAAAAATAGGGCTAAAAGAAGGATTTCCTGGAAAATATAAGACAGCTTTATGGTCCTCCTGGTTCTGGACTGGATGAAGTAGAAGTTCTTGCCTCTATCACAGACTATGTTAACACCATTTTATAAATCTCTTTAGTTTGATTATTTCTCTGCAAAGTGTTTAATGGCCACTCTTTTGCCATTACAGCCAGACTAGCATATTCCTGGGATATTCAGATAATTCATTACCAAACTGCTGATGGCTGCTGTTCCTGGAGTTTACATGGATTTTCTGTAATTTTATCATATAACCATCATAGAAAAGCTTGGGCTGGAAGGAACTTAGAAGTCCATATGGTTCCACCTATCCCAGGTTGCTCCAAGCCCCATCCAACCTGGCCTTGGACACTTCCAGGAATTGGGCAGCCTCAAATTTTCTGGGCAACCCATTCCTTTGCCTCACCACCCTCACAGGAAAAAAATTTTTCTTAATATCTAATCCAAACCTCTGCTCTTGTAGTTTCGATTGTAGATGTCATCGCCCTAGTTTTTGTGTGTGGTGTAGAGATGGAACTCTGAGAAAGGAGTAGCTTTCCATTTCTGCCATTTATTATCAAGATCTATATTGGCTCTTCTCACCAGTTTAGCATCTTGAATGGCCCCACACATCAATGCCAAGAGAAAAGTTCCTGCAGCAGAAGGGCCATCCTGTTTTACATTTCCAAGTTCATCCGTGAGGTGCTGTTACACGCAGATGGAAGCATGAGATGCAATTATTCTGGAGCCAGGGAAGGGTAATAGGATGGCTCTACCTGACCTGACTTTGAAGTGTGGTTAAAACCACTTAAGGACAAGAGGAAGAAATGTGGCTCCCTGATGCTCATTTTCAGGGGTAAAGAGTGAATCACAGAAAAAATAGTCTCTTATTACCAGAAGTTATTCAAGGATTTGACGGAGATACGCAACAGGGATGTGAACTGCAAGATCAAGTGATAGATCCAGGGCACCACAGTTGAAAATCCCATTGTGAGCTGTTTAAAATGCAGGGGTTTTCTTACATGCACAGACCACTTTTGGAATCTAAAGATGGAAAAAGCACTCAGTGCTATTATAAAAGATTCCTCAATAATTGATTCGCTATGCTAATCCTTCCCCAAAATCAACCTACATTCTTCTTTCAGTCTCTACTGCTCAAATCTAGTCACAAAAATGTTAAAAATGAACTGCTTGCAGCCAGTCTCAACAGAAAAAAAACTCCCAAAGTTCTCTTTCTGGTTGTTTTTCTCTGTTTATCAATTTGTTCTTAATGTGTGGTTATAATTAATTTATTTTCTCCTTCTCTGTTTAGTTCCAGTTCATGCTCAATGGGATTGTCTTCTGACATTAGATGTTTGAAAGCAAATTTTTTTCCTTTCCAAATTTCAAAGAGCAGGAATGACCTGGATGTATGGATCTGGCATTTTTGCAGCTCATTTTATTGGCAAAGTCCATCTTCATGTAGTTAATTTTCCAGCACTTTTATACCTGCTGACCACACCATGATCACTGGATTTCCAATGATAGAATTCCTGTAAAATTCCATCATGCAGAAACTTAGTGAGTGAAGCCAGCTCTCCTCCAGAGAGAAAATAAAACCAGGAAAAAAAAAAATCACTCCAAACCAAGTTATGTTTTGCCATGGTCAATCAGACCTGTGTTGTTCCTGTCCCTGGAATAGAATAATTACCTTGGGGAGGGACATGGAATTTATTATTGTAGAGATTAGAGGAAAAAATTACAGTGTGAAGATCTTCACATCTTTGGGTATCCTTGCTTGTTCTCTGTTTTTTGGGGTTTTTTTCCAGATTTTCAAATTTGGAAAAAAGCAAATATTTCCCTTGCTGAGGAAGCCCAGCCATGGAAAAGGGATCATCTGACTCCAGAATCCAAACTAAGGGCAGTGGGTATGGGAATCACAAAATCATGGAATGGTTTAGGTCAGAAGGGACTTGAAGATCATCTCATTCCCCTCCCTGCCATGGGCAGGGACACCTTCCACTATCCCAGGTTGCTCCAAGCCCTGCCCAGCCTGGCCTTGGACACTTCCAGGGAATGAAGAGTCCACAACTAAAGGCCACAAGATTTTTCTGGGGAACAGTGAGCACAGCCTGGAGAGATCCATAAAACACAGCTTCCACCTACAGCACCAGGAAGGTTGGGCTGGCAGCCACAGCATCTAAAAATTCCCTGCAGCAGCTCCTGAGGACCTTCAAACTCAACAGAAATCATGGTTTTGTAGGAAAATGAGTTCTTACCACCCTCAGATCCACCACACCTTGATCATTTTGAATTCCTTGGCCTCTTCTATGTGTTTTCTATCTCATATCCCATCTCATCCGTACCTTATGAAGGAAAAATCACCTGCCATGTCACTCAGGGAAGGATGTTGTCCCCCATGTCAACTCACACTGCCTTGTCCGTGTTGTGCACACCAGGAACATTGGAATGGCAGCTGAGGGAAGCACATTCCTGCTCACAGTGAGGGAAAACAGAATCCAAAGACAATAAAGGCAGGATGAGATTTCCCTGTCTTGTGAGTTTGAAAGTGTTCGGTGGGGAAAATAAAATGCCAGCTCAGCTTAGTTTAATATTTACTAAATAAAATCCAGATGAGCTCCTGCTGCTCGGTTGGCAGAGCGATGACTTGGGGGTAGAATGGAAAAATCACTGAGGTGAGACCCCCTCTGATGGCACTCTGAAGTCCTGTGTAGGAATTGTCACTGTTACCATATTTGAAGCCAGTGCTGTAGATCCCACTTCTCATAATTACTCTGCAATAAAGCAACAGCAAAAAACCCGTTTGTAAATTGTTTCCTCTGCCAGTTGAAATATTCTCAGCATCTCCCACTTCCCCCCAGTTCCTCCAAGCAATCATGTGAATTTCAAGGATTTAATTGCAACTTGGAGACCATTTTGTAAGACCAGAGGCCATAAAACAAACCTTATCAGCCTTGGTAGAGACACTACAAACCTCATTGTGTTTTTTGTGCCTTCAGGGGGAGGGAGAATGGAATGGCTTGGCAGGGAAGAAGAGAGAGGAAAGAGAGGCGCAGAAAGCAGGTAGGACATGAATAATTATGGAATCATTTAGGCTGGAAAAGACCCTTAAGATCATTAGTGCACCCTGTAAAGATTCACAGAGCGTGGAAGCTACTCATCATGAAAATGCAAATGACTCGCTCTGATCTGGAGAGAGAGCAAAAAAACAGTCAAGGAGTTGCCAGGGTTGACAGGAGAAGTGTTTGAGCAGATGAGCACTCCCACTCAACCAGTTTAAAACTGATTTTTATATTAACTCGACTGGCATGTGGGGAAGAGGAATATTTTGATGGCAAAAGGGGAAGGAGGCATTAGTTGAAGATGGAAAAGGGCAGAAGTGTTAATCCTGTTGATACAGAAAGGAAGGCATTTAACAGCTCTTTTCCTTGAGGTGATGTTGGGTAAACTGGAGGGTCACTCCACAGTCATGAGAGTTTAAAAAAATTCCCAAAACTTATTTCTCTAGTGCATATTTAATTTCAAACATGACCACAGCTGCTGAAGGGTGGGTGGGACTTTGAAGGGACCTGTCTGAAAGGCCACCCTCATGCAAAGGACATCAAATGGCCATCCTAGGATGGTGATGTGGGCAAAAGGAATATTACCCAGATTTTATTTGTCAATTAATCTCTGAATTTCATGGCTCCCACTCTTTCTTGTGGTGGGGAAATCATTCAGACAATGTTCCTCACCTAGCAAAGGGGCAGCCACAAAACTTGGCCACCATGTCAAGAATTTAGGGAACCTGTTCCCTGATTCTCTTCAGTACATGGGAATATAAATAGGATTTTCACCTCCATACACTCAGATCAAATTATAAGAGTTACAAACCCCCCAGTTCCCACACCCCATTCCTTTAATCCTTTGGGAATTGGCTATTTTATGGCTGACTGAAATATCTGCATGGATTTTTGTACCTTTCTTTAACAGTCAGAATGACAGCTGCCAAGGAATTTTCCAATTACAGTGAGGCCATTTGCCTGATCCTGCTCTGAAATATTAAAAGAAAATAAAGTTGAAGAGAGCTGATGGATGAAAGAAGAAATAAAAGATCTCAGACATGGGAAATAAAGCCAACAACTGCCCCCAAAATAAAACCCAGGTGAGTTTTTTTATTTTGTTTTCTTTTGGGATAAGCTTTTTTTGGAGGAAGAGAACAACACTACTGGGATTGAGTTGAGCTAGAATGGATGAATCCTGATCATAAAATAGTGCCTTCATCTCAAAGAGACTGACAATCAGCAAATAAATCAAGGAAAGGCTGGCACTTAATTTCCTTGTTCCTTAAATCTTCCCTTGGTAGGGGATGAGTTCAGCTGCTGCACCACTCTGATATTGTTGGGCTGCAGGGCACGAGGGTGTGAAGCCTCATAAAGGAGGGAAGCACCGGTTTGGTGGCATTGAATTCTCTCAAATATTCCCACAAACATCTGAGTTTGGTCTTCTGAAAAACCAACATCTCATCCAGCTGGGAAAGGAGGGTTGGGGATGTCCTCTTCATAAAAAAGGCAGATTATTTCCCCAACCCATGGATGAATTGAGTTGGAATCTTCCAGGCAGCTTCACACTCAGTTCTTGGTTTCAGTAGAATTCCCATAGTAAATCCAGAGCTACATTAAATTCCTTCCCTGTCAGAAAGATGCATTAGGTCTTGCAGCAGGCCCTGGCTCTTTTATTTCCTTCAGAGAAGCCCTGCAGGACAATTTTGGGCAGCCTAAAAGGAGCAGGCAGCTTCATCAACTCGTTCGTGATTGACTTGGCACTGAACAAGCCTGTCAGGAGATGCAGTTTACTGTAATCAATACTTCCTGGAAGACTGCTGAGCTCTTCTCCAAAGGCTTGGAACTCCTCTAGTGCTGCCCTTTTATTGGCCTGGATGAGATAAACAGAGGCTTTTGATGCTTTTGTGTATTCCCTGAGTAAAACTCACACCCAGAGAGCATTCTGACTTCCACAACTTTCCTGTCCAGGTTTCTGATGGGATATTATCTCCTTGCAGGTTGCCCTTGGGATAAGGCTCTGTTTTGGGATTTCACTGGTCCAGGCAATTCATTCTGTGTGGTGAGAGGAGACAACAGCAGAACTGGAAAACCTCCAAATCCATTTTGCCAACAGCTCGAGGTGTAATCAGCCTTTTCTTTTTTTTTTTTCCTTTCCTACAATGCAGGCTCTTGCACTGGTTTATTCCTACACTCGGCTGTGGGTTTGATGTCTTGAGACATCTCTGTGCAAATCCCATTTCAGATTGGTCACCATTCATTGGTGTATTCTTCAACTGTGATTTTTGTCCTATTTTTTCCGCCTCCAGGGACCTACAACAACCACCTGGTCCAACTGCTTGACCAATTCAGGCCTCACTGGAAGTTAAACTAATGATTAAGTTCATTTTCCAAAAGAGTTAAACACTGGTGGACATGAGGCATCAATCATAGAATCCCAGAATCATTTAGGTGGGAAAAGAAATTCAGGATCATTGAATCCAGCGTCTGACCAATCTGCACCTTGTCTATGAGACCACAGCACTGAGTCCCACATCCAGTTGTTCCTTGAACACCTCTGGGGATGGGGACACCACCTCCCTGGCCATCCCTTCCAATGCCTGACCACCCTTTCCATGAAGAAATTCCTCCTGATGTCCAACCTGAACCTCTCCAGGAAGTTATTCCAGTGTCTGACCACTCTCTCTGTAAAGAAATTCTTCCTAATATCCAATCTGAACCTCCCCTGATGAGCTTTTAGACCAATCCCACACATCCCATCACTGGATCCCAGAGAGGAGAGCTCAGCACCTCCCTCTTCAATTTTCTCCTCAGGTCCCTTCCTCAGCCTTTCTCTCCAAACGGGACAAACCCAGACATTTTGTTCAGCAGCTCACCCCAGATCCTACAGATGGAGCAACAAATCCATCTTTTTAGACCTCAGCTGAGAGACATGAAGAAATGTAGTCCTGGAAATCACTCAGCATCAAGTTTTTATCCAAGCACCTCTCAGTCTTGACCAAAAGAATGTCCATATTCCACCCAACTCCACAGATTTTTGGGCTGTGAAAGCAGAACATCCACAGGGTTGTGCTATTTCTCAGCCACTGTCAGTCGACTTCCCCTTTTAATTCACTGCATGTTCCTGATAAACAAAATGTTCTTGTTGTTAATTAACAAGATTGGGCTCAATCCATGTCCAGGCAAACATCAGGAGTGTGAATAATCCAAAGCATCTGGCATGTTTCAGCAGGTTTTTGAACTGTTTCACTTTTCCTCTGGGTTTTTATTATTTTTTTTCATTACAAACATATTAATAACCATGCAGAAACAGAACAGAGCATGTGACTGCCCAGTCAGTTGAGGATGTTTCGTGCTGAGAGAACTGAGAAAAGGGGACAGGTTTGCTTAAAATTTGAGATCACCGGGTTTAAAGATCCAAACAGATGAGTTTCAAATAGCTTTGGGTCCCGCCTCAAAGAAATGAGCAACCTTTGTCTTTTGTATACTGTTCAAATTTGGGGTGGTAATGGTGGTTGTCCCCAGCCATGGCCTGTGCCAGCATAAGGACATGGAACTGTTGGACCAAATCCAGAGGTGGCCACAAAGTTGATGAGGGGACTGGAGCATCTCCCCTAAGGAGATAGGCTGGGAGAGCTGAGCAGGTTGAGCCTGGGGGAGAGAAGGTTGTGTGAACTCCCAGCACCTGAAGAGGCCTTCAGGAAAGCCAAAAAGGGACTTTTCCTCTGGAACTGAAGTGACAGGACAAGGAGCAATGGGTTCAAATTGAAAGAGGGGAAACTTAGCTGAGATATCAGGAATTCTGCCCTGTGAGGGCAGTGATGCTCTGGCACAGGCTGCCCAGAGAAGCTGTGGCTGCCTCATCCCTGGATGTGTCCCAGGCTAGGTTGGACACAGTTTGGAGCAACCTGGGATAGTGGAAGGTGTCCCTGTCCATGGTAGGGTTGGGACAAGATGATCTTCAAGCTCTCTTCCAACTCCAGCCATCCTCTGATTCCATGATTCAGTCAGGAACATATGGGGGACAAACTCCTACAACTTTTCCTTGTGACTCTAAATTTCTGCATTTCTTGTATTTCCAGCCTGTCTCATGCTCACAACTTTTATGGGCAAAGTTTTCACCAAGAGTCCTGGCCTGGGAAGGGCTGCTTTCATCTGACAGCCTGAATCTCATATTCAGTTACTCTTCCAGCAAATTCAGGATGCCATGAAATAAAAACTTCATCAAAAGATTTTCAAACAAGAGACAGCATCTCCAACGTGGGAAGTTCACAGAGGGCAGAATGCTGGGGGCTGGGAGAGTCCAGTGGTGAGGAATCAGCTTTTTCACTCTTCTTGAAGCATCTGCCACTGCTCACTGGAGAGGACAACACGCTGGGGTAGATTGGACTGCTCTGGAGCATCTCTTCTTACATTCACCTCTAGTATCACTCCGAGATACAGCAACTATTTTCATGTTTAAATGCAATTATTTCAGAAAGATTTCCTTCTGCTTGCAGTGAAGTCACAATTGCCACCTTCTCTTAAAGTTGTTTCCTGTAGCCCAACATTGAAAGTTTGGTTTATCAGTTTAGGATTTGTCAAAACCATTTCTTCCTGGACGTGTCAGAGTGCATACATACACAAAAGAAATAAATAATTAAACATGGAAAGTCCATAGGGGCACTTTGCCAATTTTTGCTTCAGTTAACTTATGGAGAAATTTTCTCAGGGTTATGAGTCACACCAAGAGATCTGGAAAGCTCAGTCTAGTGCTGGAAAGAGCTGGAAGCTTCTAGGAAGCCTCTATCTCCAAGAGACCACTTTTCCATTTATTCCCTGGTATAGTTTTGTTATGTCTAATTAGTTCTTTCTTTCCTTCCTCATCCTGCCTTGCTCAGGACCAGGTGTGCCCCAAATCAGGCGACAAAATGAGATGTCATCTCACAAATCCTGTATCTACTGCATGGGAATATAATTTAAATTAATTTTGTAATCCATGGATATATTACCGGAGCTGAAAGAGCATTGAAAGGATTGCTGGTGATCTGCTAATTATAATGTAAATCTTAATTTTTGTTGCAGCACAAAACCTTACGCAGCTGGACATGCCAGAAAAGCTTAACCAGCTTCTGGTGAATGTGTGGTGCTTGTATTTTCTATCCACATGGGTTATTAATCTCTTTTTTTCTGGGGATATTTGGGCCTTCAGCTGAAGTTATAAATTTTCATTCCATTTGCTTTACTGGTATTTCATTCAATCACGGCCTGTTGGCCCCAAAGGACATTCATTACCCACCTGCAACAGAGGCAGAGAAATGTCTGGGGGAGGAATGAAATGTTTCAGAGCTTGGTTTTCAAGTTGTCACTTCTGAGGATAACAAAGTTCCTGGTCATGGCATTGTTTGACCAGTTGAAAAGTTATTATGTGAGTTTGGGGGAGATTTTCCCATTCATTGCGTTTATTGTTTTTTCTTGACCTGCTTTCTACCTGCTTCCAACAAGACAAACGATTCTGAAGGGCTGTATTTTAAAAGGAAGGAATAAAAGAAGTGGAAAAAGCAGCATAACCATCACTGACCTGCAAGGAATCTTGAGGCTCCTTCACATGATGGAAGGATAGGAATACCAGGTTTGGAAACAGAAACCAGGAGGACACAAAATAGTAGAAAGAAATAGAAAAAAATAACTCCTTTTTTTTCCCCCTTGGCTGGAATAACCAATGAATCAGTTCAAAACCTTCAAAAAGGATGACATTGTTGAAACTTTTTTGATGTATTACTAGAAAGGCGCTGTTTTCCAAGAAAATTGACTTTTTTTTTTCTTTTTGATGTATACTAAATATACAGAGCATGATGCAGGCAAAATGCTCTTGTTGGAGGAGACAGGAAGGAAAAGAGCAACAAAACTCGTGTTCTGTGCCAGACAGGGGGCAACACACACAGGGTGAATGGAAGAAAAGAGGGGTGCAGGAAGGACTAGCAGCCTCTGGAACACCTACCCTCACTGATATTGGAAAAAATATTAAGATCATATAATAATCATCACAAAAACTCATAGAATGGTTTTGGGTTGGAAGGGACCTTAAAGATAATTTATTTCCATCCCCTGCCATGAGAAAAAAACATCTTCCACTATCCCAGGTTGCTCCAAACCCCATCAAACCTGGCCTTGAACACTTCCAAGGATGGGGTAACCACAGCTTCGCTGGGAATTCTATTCCAGGGCCTCACCACCCTCACAGGGAAGAATTTCTTCCTGATATCAAATCCAAACCCACTCTCAGTTTGAATCCATCCTCCCTCGTCCTGTCACTACCTGCCCTTGCAAAAAATCTCTCTCCATTTTATTTGCAGGTTCCCTTCAGGCACTAGAAGGCCACATATAGGTAACCCCAAAATTTCTCTTTTACAGGCTGAACAATCCCAATTCTCTCAGTCTTTTTTCACAGCAGAGTTGCTCCATTCTTCTGATCATTTTGGTTGTTTTCTCTGGACTTGCTCCAACAAGTCTGTGTCCTTCCTGTGCTGAGGACTGAACACCCGTGGTCTTCTTTTTATAATAATAACAGTGACAATAACAGCAGCAATAATAATAATAATAATAATAAATAATAAGAAGAAATAATAATAAATAAAGCCAGCTGCTCTTCACAAAATCTGCTTCAACTTCTGGAAAAGTTTGCCTTTTCCAGAATCTGTCTCTATTCCCCTTTTCCATCCTAACCCTAAATCTCTTCTTCCTGCACACCTGGATTCCAGGTTGGAAGTGTCCTGCTCTTTCCTCACTCAGAAGGCAACGAGCCAAAATCCACTTGCTCATAACCAACCAACACACAGCAGGGTCCAGCTGCCCAGCAATCCCACGGATTAGGTTCACTTTTAGATCAGGATTTCTCTCTCTGCTGGTAACCTCTTGGTGTGTGCATTTCAGCCAGTTAATTACCTTGTCCAAGCTCAGAGCATCAAGGAAAACTCCATTACCAGCAGAGCTACACGTTCAGCGGCTCTACTTCACCTTTAAATCCCATTTTCAAACATTTCTTGTCCTCTCCACAATCCCACAGATGCCTCACATCGGTTTTTGTTGTTCTTTGAAGGGCTGTGCACATCATGCCCATCAGAGCATTATCTTCTGCTTATCAGTCACGCTCTCTAGTCCCTCATTACTCCAGTTCTGGGCTGCTATAATTAGACTTCACATTTTTCAGACCTTTGTGGCAGTGTTTGAGTTCACAAATTGAGGAGTTCGTTCACGCCAAAATGTTTTCTTTCCTTATCAATTTCTTTCTGTTTTATTTTTAATTTGCCCAGCGAACCAAAATATCAATTATTTGCAGAGCTCTAATTTAGAGAAGAAATTAAGGAATACATTTGCAAGACTCTGCTGTTAACTATTTAATCTGCTTAACTAATGCTGTGAAGGATTCTCCATCCTTGCAACTATTAAATCCAGAACTTTTTTTAACTTGCTCTAGTGGATTTTTCTTCTTTAGAAGTTAATCTTTAGCATTAGTATGACTATTAGATTTGAAGCAGAAATTAGGACTGAAAATCCTATTTCCTGTTTCAGCAAGAGGCCAGAGCAGGTAATCACAGCACTCTCTTCCAAGCAAATCACCTGAAACGCAGATTACACCATTTATGGTGATGTTATAACTTGACCAAGTTGTGGCAGGACAAACACCCCCCCCCCCTCTCTCTCTCTCCCTGATTGCTGGCCGAGGTCGATGGCTCAGATTAAGTCAATAGCTTAGTCCGGACTATCAATGCTGGCGTCTGGAACTCAGAGTGAGACACTGAGAGAATGTGAATAATTTTCAAGTGACCACAAATACACACTCTTTTCACTATAAAACACCACGAAAAACTCAGCAAAAGTAGAAGCTTTTCTACATGGACATTGGAGCGTGAAGTAAAAGCTTACTCCCCTGAGTTTGGACGCAAGCTCTGTGGTTACTTCCCGAGGGATTGAGAGAGGATCTGGTGCATCCCCAGCTCCAAAAATTGGATTTGGTAAGAAGCATTCAGATTCCTAAATTATATTCTTCTTTGCTAGCTACAATAATATTAATAGGTACCGTTTTCATTTTTAGCGCTGTATTGTCTTAATCTCCCTATTTTGGGCAACATATATATATGTTTGTTTTAGCTATGAATAGCTTTTCATGTTTTTGTGTAGTAAAATTTGTCTAGTTCTTTGTTCCGTTCTCACCAGTGTCTAATAAACCATAACCTATTTTACATTAGACATAAATCGGCTGTCTTTATAAGAACTTTTAAGTCACACTGGGTTTTGACAGTGCTGGTCACTGGGTAGGTTTGGTCATTAGTTGTCATAGGCCTAGGCAACTGGTAAATCAATCCACCCTCTGTTTCCACTCGTGACACAAGTGCTCTGGCACCATCTGCTAGATCCCAAAACTCAACTCCAGCCATGTCTGACACCAATCCTAAAGGAAGGAGAGGCATTTCCCCTGAGGAGCAGCAGGACATTCACATTGCCAAGGGCTGATCTCCACAAAGTGAATTTCTCTGTGGATCCTTTACTTTGGCTTTTAAAGCTTTCTCCTAAATTGAGAATCCTAATGAGCCCTGATAGAGCAGCAATTCAGCTGCTGCAGATGATTTTTCAAATCAGTCTCCCTTTTAATTCAAAGTATCAGGGCAGGCAGGGCTGCAAAATTGAAAATTAGCAGCACTTGGGCAATGTGAACTTTTCACAGAGGGTCTGGAGAGCTGTGAGGTCTTCCAAACAGGCTCTTCTGAGACAAAAATTCAGAGTAGGACTGCAGGTTTAGATTGGATATTGGGAAGGAATTCTTCCCCATGAGGGTGGTGAGGCCCTGGAATTGAATTCCCAGAGAAGCTGTGGCTGCCCCATCCCTGGAAGTGTCCAAGGACAGTTTTGATGTGGCTTGGAGCAGCCAGGTCTGGTGGAAGGTATTTCTGCTCATGGCAGGGGGTAGAATAAGATGATCTTGCAGGTCTTTTCCAACCCAAACCATTCCTTGATTCCATGATAAACAATGAGAAACTGATCTTTTCCCGTGGTTCTGCTGAGGTTGGTGCTTGTAATTATCCCACCCTGTTGTGGGATTTACAGTTTTCAGCTCAGCCCTCTCCAGTCCGCAGCACAAACGTGGACACTAAAAAATTAGGTTTAAAAGAATTCACCCTTTAAAATTTTCCTTTTGAGGGCGTATGGGCCAAGAAGCAACTAAGATTTGCTAAAAATGGTGTTTCTTTTTGTTGACCCTTTTTCTCTTCTTTACTGAAAATAAGATGGAGCAGGGGGACCAAGAAGGGAAGATGTTTTGTTTCATATGGTGTAGAGAATGAGGAGACTTTGGCCAAGGCTGGTGCCTCAGCCACTGCTGTCATGTGTTTAACAAGTGTTACTCTCACATCCCTAAATGGCAGCAAGAATTGTCCTTTCATTTTAGCCCAAATGTAGCTCACATTTTCATCCTGACATCAGTCAAAGTTTGACCCAAATTTCATTGTAGGGCTCACAGCTCACTGTGGAGTTTCCATTTAGCAAGAACTGAGTTTTTGGGTCAGTGAAAAAACCCTTCGAATTTCCCGTCCCCTCCTTCACTATAATTCCCCTTGCCTTTGAAATGCTGGAATTCACTCATTGCTTGAGGCAAGGAAAGGGAACAAATGGACCACAGTCTAATTGAGTCTAATAAATCCTGTGTTCCTCAATAAAATATCACATTTTTAGTCCCCTGTTGTTTCTCTGAGACCACGCTGCGCTTTTGAGACTGGGGAGCATATTGGAAACCACAAGTCTGGGATGTTCATGTGCAGCACAGAAATGTCATGTTTGCTGAAATAAAACCCACAATTTTCACCTACAAGCCCCAGTGACTGACCTGAAATGCAATATTGATTGACCTTCAATTCAATATTGAGAGTAAAATTATTAGAAGGAATTCCAGCAAATCACACAACAACAAAAAAAACCCAAACCACTCAAAATATTCTTTTCTCTGTGATTCAGATCTTTCCTTTTGTTATGTTTTCTGTCTGAGGGGAAGAAGATTAAATGATATCCTCTCCAGGGGAGTGTTTTTAATTACGTGCTGCTTCCACAGCAGCTCTGTAACAGCAAGTTCCACAATGCTTTGATAGGTTTCTCCTCATCGAACCTGCAGGAGCCCAAGGTTTGGAATCTGCACTCACCTGCCTCGTTATCAGGAGGATTTATGGAAAGACAGTGACAGCACCACTACTCATTAGGTAATTAGGTAATTAGTCCAAGGGGAAATTCACCCTACAGGGCTTCTGGTGAGAAAACCAGCTCAGACAATGTCTCTCACTACAGCCCAGAGAGGTTTAGTAAGGAACAGTGCTTGACACTGGATTGTGAGCATCCAGGTCTTTCCCAAATCACTGCAAGGTCATTGTCATCAGGCAAGTGAATATTCATCAAATTTATGACTTCTTTTGTCGGCACAGGAATACGGAGTATCTTTGGTGGATGTTAACCAGCATTCCTACCTCTGTCAGAACAGACATTGACCAAAGGGATGGAGGAAAGGGAGCTGGCAGATCTGGGAATATCCATCTGAGGAGTTGTTACCCTGAAGTTGTTTCCTGCATCTTGACAGGACAAGAGGAAATGGCCTCAAGTTGCACCAGAGGAGGTTTAGGTTGGATATTAGGAAAAATTTCTTGACTGACAGGGTGGTCAAGCATTGGAACAGGCTGCCTAAGGAAGGGGTGGAATCAGCATCCCTGGAAGTGTTCAAAAACCAGGTAGGGTGGCACTTGGGGACATTGTGGACTTGGCAGTGTTTGGTTAATGGTTGGACTCAACGATCCAATGGTCCAAAGGACTTTACAAGGTGTAATTATCCATAAATATCATGCATTGTTTTGTATCTCCTAAAGAGAAAAGGCCAGGACTTTTCTTTTAGCACAGCCAAGGAAAGCTCGGGGTTGCTGAAGTACTTTGATCTATCATTGCTCTCACCAATGACTGTGGGTGGCACTTAATGTTTTTTGCCATCTCTACTGATAACTTACCCAGGAGGCTTTTCATCCTCCAGACGCCTTAAATTCGGATTCCTTGTGAAATGAAGTGATGTTCTGATGATTCAACGAAATCAAGTGAAATCCCAGCTATCCTTGTTTGGTATGGAGCTGTAAGAGACAGCTCAGGTGATAAGGTCAGATGTTGTGTCCAGTGTCAAATCAGTTCTGGTTCATTCCACCTTTTACTGGGCAGTCGGCACAGGATCAGTGAGGCCAAGTGATTCCTGTATCCCACTCTTAGCAAAGCCCCAGTGAATATTTTTGGGCATGGAAAATCTTGTTGGATCTCAGGGATGATGGCACAAACATTCCAACCTCCTGCAGGACACACCCCCAGAGCAAAGGAGCTGCTCAACCTGGTCCTTTGTGCAGAGACACCCCAAATTCCTCAGCAGGACCAGCTTTGCTTGGCCAAATTTATCAGTTTCTGTTCAGTTCCAGCCAAATCTCACCCAAAATCCAGCTCTGTCTGTGATGTTTTGCAAAAGTTGTTCACATTTGCTCTTTTCAAATTCTGCTGCACCCATTAATAGTCCTTCCTCTTTCCTGTCACCGAGGGGAACTTCTGTGTTTGTTTTATCCAGTGGTGCCAAGGGAGATAATTTTCACAATCAGATTTTACAAAAAGCAGGAAAAAATCCCTTGCTCACCTGCACCACCCTACTTTGAATTTCAGGCTGACATTATTAGTATATAACTAATGATGAATCCTTTGGAATCTGGGCTGCCAAAACAGTGTGTTTATACACTCAGAAGGAAAATGATGAAGTTAATGAACCTGAAGTAAAGTTTTGATCCATCACAGTAATAACAGCAGCACCATTCCTTACATTTGTCAAACGTTTCCATTACTGCAGCATCCCACAGTCATTAGTGCTTGAGCTCAACTGCCTTAGGAAAAATAACCTCCACTTTATCTGTTAGTATTTAAGGGACAAGGAAGTCAAAGAACCTGTCAAAATCCACCCAGGGCATTTGTGCTGTTGCTGGGAGCTCAATCCAGAAATCCCAATTCTCAGGGTAGTACTTTAAGTGTCTGTCAGAAACCTGTTCACTTGCAGGTTCACTTACAAAAAAAAATACAATCAGGAATATTAAGATGCTGTTGATAGACTTCTTTCTAAGACCTAACTTGGATATCAAGAAAACCAGGTTGGAAATGTTTGTGCTTGGAAAGGTGTCCATTCTTTAGTTTCCAAGAAATGCTGAGAGATAGGAATAAAGGTGTTGCTTGAATATTTTTCTATCATCTTTTAAAGGCCACAGCAGAGAAACTACTGATGCTGTTTTCATAGAATCAGACAATAGTTTGGGTTAGAAGGAACCTTAAAAGTCATCTCATTCCAACCCCTGCCATGGGCAGGGACACCTTCCACCATCCCAGGTTGCTCCAAGCCTCATCCAACCTGGCCATGAATATTTCCAGGGATGGAGCAGCCACAGCTTCCCTGGGAAACCTGTGCCAAGGCCTCCCCACCCTCCCAGGGAAGTATTCCTTCCCAATATCCTATCTCAGCCTGCCCTCTGTCAGTTTGAAGCCATTCCCCCTTTTCCTGTCACTCCATGCCCTTGGCCAAAGTCTCTCTCCACCTCCTTGTAGGAACAGTAAGTGAAATAAATTTCGGAGTGATGACCATGGTCTGTCATGCATATCTGGACTACCTCTTGTTTTTCAGCCTGTATAATTGAGCAGGTTTTCAGGCAGCACATTGAGATTAAGAATGCTCCTCTTTAAAGGCAGCCTTATTCCCTTTCCAGGTTCTGCCTGGCAGCTGTTTCCATCTTCATTCAGATGCTTTTAATTGCTGTGTAAAGGGCAAGCCAGGACTTGATGGACAGAGTGAAGCACTGTCCCTGGGGACAATCAGGGCAGACTTTTACCTGGAACTGAGCTCTCAAGGAAGAGATCTCACTTCCCTCTCCTCCAGGACTTCCATTATGTCCCTTAGAAAAACTGAGGCCAGAAAAGTGCTGGCAAATTGCTCAGGAGAACAGGTCTTTCCTCTTTACAGAGAGGAAAGGAAACACTTGTCCAGTTTACAACAAACAGCCCCAAAGTCCCTCTGATGACCAGGTGACTTCTTGTGTTTATAGGGGTGAAGGTGACCTACTTCTGCCTGATTTGCAATGGCAAATATGTGACCATTTTTAATTTCTCATCCAGAGAATGAGAATTATCACCCTTAGAACAAATCTGCAATGAAGCTTGAATTCATTCAGCTGGGTTGACAGTAAGAAACAAAATACCACCTTTTCATCAAGGCAGATAAATCATATTGTCCTTCACACTTCCAAACTGGTCAGAAAATGTCAGGCATAACTTCTGACCAGTCCTACCTCCACCAACTCATGATCCTATGGAATAAAATAAAAAGAATCGCCCAAATTTATGTTTTTTGTGGTTGTTTTTTCTGAAATTTTTGGGATATCCTGTTGGTCAAGACGTTGACTGACACAGTTGCACTTGTCCAACCTGGCCATCCCATTCCTCCTGTGGCACTTCCCTGCTGTTCTCTTCCCATCTTCCCATCTTCCCATCTTCCCATCATCTTCCCATCATCTTCCCATCTTCCCATGTCTTTTCCTCTGGCCAACTGCCACTGAATATGTTAGAGCTTCATTTTGCTGTGGAGAAGACTCAGCATGAGCTGTGCTCTTGGAAACTTTTTAAAAGCAGGTTTTTAAAAATATCAATTCAGGAGAGTAGAGAGGATTCATTTTAATTCTGTATTTTCTCCTGCTCAGAAACGTTGGCAGCTGCTTGATCTCCACTCATGAGGGCTAAAACACTTCCTTATTCTCACTGCATTTTAATTCTCCCAAAATATATTTTAATACTGCTGAAATGTCACATCTAGGAAGACACTTCTCCCCACTCTCCATCCTGACAGGGTAAACTTAAAGGAACAGAACCAAAGCCAAAGAGATCCACTTCCCCTTTATAATTTGGGATAATAAATGAAAATGAGAGATGTTTGCAGTTTGCCTTTCAGCCTCTTGATGGTAAAATGAGGGAGAGCAGAGTCTCTGCCATGCAGATTTTGAATCCAGCTGTTCACATGGATGATTTCTTCAAAAGGACTTTGCCTGAAGCAGAGGTACAAAGCCACTTCCCATTTGGAAACTGGAGCACGAGAGAGAGATCTGCACAGCGAGATCATTAACTCCACTCCACTCGCTGAGAGAGATTTCAGCTTCTCTGTAGCAGCAAAAAACCCCCAAACTGGTCACTCATTTCCCTTCCATGCAGGTGATGGTCATTGGAGGAGGATCACTGAACAGCTGGAATGCACATTTCCTGTCACACTGGGACTTCCAACACCAGAAATTTGTTGACCTGTTGGAAGGAGTCTGGGGGAGGCCATGAAGTTGATCAGAGGGATGGAGCTCCTCTGCTCTGTACAGTTGGGAGAGTTGAGGCTTTTCAGTCTGGAGGAGAGAAGGCTCTGGAGAGACCTTAGAGCCTCTTCCAGTGCCTTAAGGAGCTCCAAGAGAGCTGGAGAGGGACTTTGGACAAGGGATGGAGTGATAGGATGAAGGGGAAGTGTTTTAAGCTGAAGGAGGGAAGGATTAGATTAGATATTGGGAAGAAATTCCTCCCTGTGAGGGTGGAGATGTTATGGCACAGGTTGCCCAGAGAAGCTGTGGCTGCCCCATCCCTGGAGGTCTCCAAAGCCAGCTTCAAATCCTTGAATAACTTCTGGTAATAAGAGACTATTTTTCTGTGATTCACTCTTTACCCCTGAAAATGAGCATCAGGGAGCTACATTTCTTCCTCTTGTCCTTAAGTGGTTTTAACCACACTTCAAAGTCAGGTCAGGTAGAGCCATCCTATTACCCTTCCCTGGCTCCAGAATAATTGCATCTCATGCTTCCATCTGCGTGTAACAGCACCTCGCGGATGAACTTGGAAATGTAAAACAGGACGGCCCTTCTGCTGCAGGAACTTTTCTCTTGGCATTGATGTGTGGGGCCATTCAAGATGCTAAACTGGTGAGAAGAGCCAATATAGATCTTGATAATAAATGGCAGAAATTGAAAGCTACTCCTTTCTCAGAGTTCCATCTCTACACCACACACAAAAACTAGGGCGATGACATCTACAATCGAAACTACAAGAGCAGAGGTTTGCATTAGATATTAAGAAAAATTTTTTCCTGTGAGGGTGGTGAGGCAAAGGAATGGGTTGCCCAGAAAATTTGAGGCTGCCCAATTCCTGGAAGTGTCCAAGGCCGGGTTGGATGCGGCTTGGAGCAACCTGGGGTAGTGGAAGATGTCCCTGCCCATAGCAGGGGGTTGGAATGAGATGATCTCTAAGGTCTCTTCCAACCCAAACAATTCCATGATTCTGTGATTCTATAAATATTCAAATCAATGTTGTTTATGCAGCACTGTCTGCTCAGTCTCAGGTTTAATCCAACACCAGACTCAACAGTGCCAGGCACTGAGGAGGAATCCAAATGATGGCTTTTGTATCCAGGACATTCCCAGTCCTTTTAGAGGAAGATCCCACTGGAGAGCCAGAAGGAATGCAAGAAAATAGTGAGCATTGTGATGGCATTGTTGGCAAATCCAGTGGTCTGCTTTCAGACTTCTGCAGCTGTAAATATCCATTATGCACTCACTAATTACTGTGTGCCTCCCCAATTCCCCTGCCTCCAACAGAACTGAATGAAATTGGAAAAGATTCAGGAAAAGGTGATGGGGATTATCAGGGAAGTGGAACAATATCTTTGCAAAGAATGAGTAAATAAATTAGGCTTCATCATTTCAGAAAATGAGACTTGTTGGGAAGTGACAGAGGTCTGCAGGGTCCTGAGTGGCCTCAGAGAGGGAGGGACTGTTTATTCAGCATCTTCTTTTTTAATGCAAAACAGGACAAATAGAACATGAGGTACTGGGAGTTCTGACATGGAAATAGCAGGTGGCAGCCTCAGAAACGAGCAAAATAATTCACACAGCAGAAAGAAAAGGTACAAGACTTCTCAGTGTAGGACATAATAGTTGCTAAATATTTCCATATCTTCAAAAATTGGTGAGACAAATTAGTGGAAAATAACGTCAATCAGCTGATGACTGCTAAATCCAATGGGATCCTCTCCAACGCCAGAGGTATCTGTCTTTTCCTCTCATCCTGCCACTTGATATTTGGGAGAAGGGATGACAACCACCTCATTAAAACCTTTTCCTCATCCTTTTTCACTGTGGTTCCCTCCTCATCCAAGAAAAGATGGAGAGTCTTCTTATCCCTCCTTTTATTGCTGATGTGTTTATAAAGACACTTATAGAGGTTTCATGTGCCAAGTCATGGCCAAAAAAAATGAAATTGGCGACTCTTGAGCACAAAAAACAGGGCAAAGGTGTCCTTTTGCACCACTGTGACCACAGGCAATTACAAAATGAGCCCAAAGCAGGTTCCCCCTGAAATTCTGCCTTGGAACAGCTGCAAAAGATGTGTGACCTCCATGATCACTCTCACCAATGCTTCACAATTCATGGGAGATCAATCACATCAGAAAAAAGGGGAGAGGATTTTCCCAGATAAAAGTCTGTGAGTTGCTCTATGCCTAAAAAATTTGGGCATTCTAAAAAACAATAAATTTTTATGTCTCCATCTAGCAGAGAAAAAAAAATATTGCATAAGTAAATGAAAGTCATAAAGGAGTGAAAGGGAGGATAAAAAACAAGTATGCATTTATAAAATAAAGGCATAACCCATAAACAGAAGTGAAGCAAAATATAAAACCTTTTCAATAAAAACATTGAAAATCACAAGGCATCACCCTCCTCTAATTATAAGCACTTCTTGTGTCTTTTCAACCCACAATCATGATCTATGTATTAAACTTTTAGATTTTATTCTGCCTCACAGTGGCAGGTCCTTTAATGCTTTGAAAATGAGCATATAAGTAAGGTTTATTATTATTTAAAACCCCAAAGTGTAGATTGCAACATTTTAATTTGCTTTTTTTTTTTTTTAATTAAACTGAACCAAGGCTGACAGCCTTTAGGAATTAATATATTTGTAAGGAGGCACTCCAAAGACCTTCAAGATCTACTACTACCCTCAAATAATCCTAAATCACAACCCTTCCCTGCTAATGCATTTTGCTTCCCATTATCACTGACTTATTAAAGAGCTGTTTGTGTCATTTGCAACCTCCCTGAGTGTAGTATAGATGGTTTATTTAACAGTTATAAGTCATTAATGTCAGGTTGCAGCTTCTCTTAAAGAAGATATTTATACTGTAAAAGTGGAGCCCCAGCTCTGAATGGCTGAACAAGTGAAAATCCTTGGATGCTGCTCAATGTGCAGTGGTTGTAACCCCTCCAGAATGTGTTATTTTGGTAGTTTTGATTTAAATCAAGAACTCCTGTGAAAAGGCAGTGATTCTCACCCATTTTTAATGCCCAGCTGAGGTGGATGAGGTGTGTGTCACACAATACAGCAGGTGTGTGTCACGAGAGGAAGAGCAGGTGACATCTCAAGGCTCTACTGGTGTCTTGCACAACATTTTCAGGGTGTTTTTCTAGTCCTTAGAAGAATAAAACAGCTCCTGGAAATGGTGACTGATGCAGTTGAAGGGATCCAGGCTGCTTCTCTATCTGGATATCAGTAGATTAACACAAATGGACGCCCATTTATTTTACCTCTGGAAATGAAATCATCCCTCCCAGGTGCTGGCAGGTCTGGTGGCTGTCAGTGGATAATGCCAGGACTCTTCTGAGGGAATCCTTTAGCAGCAAAGATCCATTTGTCAGACTCCCAACTTCTCACAGGGCTCTGCTGATCCATTGAGAATTCTCTGCTGCAGCTCCTGACTCCAGGAATTCGCCCTACAAAGTGTTCACAGCCCCTAAAATCCCACATCTGAGTCATTACCAGTGTGGTGATGGTCTTGTAGGAATGTCCTTATTTCTGCAAAATGTCTGAGTGACACCAGCCCTTGCTCTTCTCTAATGCAGAGAAATCCATTAAAAATTGCCCCTGTGGGCAATGGGAAATAACCTCACCTGTAAGGAACTGGGATTTCTCCCCTTCTGCTTGCTGGTTATCTCTTGGTTTGTGGTTTGAAGCACGAGGAGTTATTTCCTTTCTAAATAGTGAGATTTAACGAACCTCTCTTGCTTCCAACCCTGCATTATCACAGAATTAGGATGGTTTGGATTGGAAAGGACCTTAAAGATCACCTAATTCCAACCTCCCCTGCCTCAGGCAGGGACATCCTCCACCAGCAGGTGGAAAGAAGCTGAAGGCTTTTTGTACCCTGCTGGAATACAATTTAAATTACCAGGAAAAAGATGAATTGTGAATTGCAGCAAAGCAGTTAAATTCTCATCAGGTCCAAACAAAAAAGGCCCTGGATTCCTGTTTCCCTTTCCAACTGCCCACTGGCAGAGTTCTGCTGATTCCTAAAACCAGGCTTCCTTCCAAGACAGGAAGCTGTGGCAAGAGCTTTCCTCACTAATAAGACCTGTAGGGACAGGGATTTTGATTACTTTTGTGTTGTTTAAACACAGGTTGCCCATAGTTACAAACCATCAAAATGAGCAACACCTGTGTTGGAGGCAGCAAAAAAAAAAAAAAAAAACCCAACAAAAAACCAACCAACCAAACCAATTTCATGCTCTCTGTCCAGGGTTTTTGTGTTCTTCTCCTCTTGGGGGCCACAAAGTTCCCTTCTACCATGGTGAGGAAAGAGAAAGAAAAGCCATAAATCAACATTTTTGTGGTCTCTGGCAGGTACAGAGCAGAGAGGCAAAGAAAAGCAGATGCTGGCAGCACCCAGAGGGTTGACTCTGCATTTCCCAACATCTCATGTTGGAAGATGTTTTCCTGCTGGGTTTTTTCTTCTCCTCTTGTCACCTGAACCCCAGCCTGGCAATGTCACATGAAGAGACCTCCTGGGTCATATCTCCAGCCCCCTGGGGCTCTGTGGCTTACAAACCCAGTTATTTAAAGTGATAACAAAAGGATAGAATTGTTCAGGTTGGAAAAGCTCTCTGAGATCATTGAGTCCAACCATTCTGCCAGCACTGCCAAAGCCACCACTAAACCATGTCCCCAAGTGCCACATCTACAGATTTTCTAAATCCCTCCAAGGATGGTGACACAGCAACTTCCCTGTGTCAGTGCCTGGCCACCCTTTTGGGGAAAAAATTTCTCCTAATATTCCATATGAACTTCCCCTGCTACAACTTGAGGCTCTTTCCTCTCATCCTGTTGTGTTTTGCCTTCTGAGCATTCAAGATGTTAGTTCTGTTTGGATCCTATTCCAGAATTTCTCTCCTCTGATCGCCTGAAATCCTCCAATTTTCAGTCAAAATTTATTTCTGGCCTAATTAAATCTTTTTCTTCTGCTTGTATTGACTTTTCAGTGAAGTGGTTCTTCTCCCTCTCTGTCTCATGCTCCTGGTGCTCCTATGTGTGATCATCTCATTTTAGTGATCTAAGCCAGGTCAGATCTTATTTTTTCTTATTTTTTTCTTATTTTTTCTTCTTTTTTCTTCTTTTTTCTTCTTTTTCTTCTTCTTTCTTCTTTTCTTTTTTCCTTCTTTTTTCTTCTTTTTTTCCTTCTTCTTTCTTCTTCTTCTTTCTTCTTCTTTTCTTCTTTTTTCTTCTTTCTTCTTTTTTCTTCTTTCTTCTTTTTTTTTCTTCTTTTTCTTCTTAAAGAGTTGAGCTTTTCATTCCCTATGAGACCCTCAATCACAGATTTCTTGTCCTCATGTTTATATATTTTTTTTCTCTTGTTCTGGGGTGATGAGATGCACACATTGCATTTCTTGTATGGATTTTCAAGAATAGGAAAAATTCTGTCTACCACAGCTCCAATTATTTCCACTAAGGAAACTACTCCTGATACATCCTCACCCCCAGTGGGCCCTGGTAATTGGGATCCTGAATGCTTTAAATCACTGTCACCATTTTGGTTCGGCTATAAAAATGCAGTTGATAGGACTGGAGAAGGATCTTCCTGGAAATCACACTTGGAGTCAGGTAAACCAGCATTCAGAAACTGTCCTGCCTCTAATTTTTAATCATCTAATCAAAGCTAAATCGCTCCTTGGCTGCTACATGTGAAATCAAAGATGAAAAATGGACAAAGTTTTGAGAAATCAAAGAGGGACCAGCCCCACAGAGGTATTTTAATTTCTTCTGAAGTAAATGGGAGTGTGGCATCTAAATTATTTAAGTTATTTTAAAAGACATTTGCTCGCATTTTGGAAAGTGGTAATGTAGGAAGTCCTTGAATTCCACTAAGAAATCACTAATTTTGGGATTCCTTAGAATATGGAGACATGATTACTAAAAATACTGCATTGCAATCAAGCAGTGCAGGAGATTTGATGACATTGGCTCAGTCTTTTTCATAGCTAATAAGCAATAATCGATGCCACAATTTTCAGCAGTGAGCTGCTCTCTGCTCTCTCCCTACTTAACATCCACAGACAGACCATTTCCTCCATGCTTTATTTTCCATATTTACAAAAAAAAAAAAAATTAGGCTCCATCTGCAGTTTCTGAGGCTGCAAAAGGCAAACAATTCCCCCCAGACTGAGAGCAATAATAGGTTGTTCTCCATGCAAATCGGGCAAAGCAAATGCTGGGTAATTGGCTAAAAATGAGACTCAGATGATCTCTGTTCCAAACTGTCATTTAAGACAAACAAATGTATTTGCATGTGAGGAATTCTGCCAGGGTACAGCTGGAGGAATCCTAATAGTCAGGGTGTTGATTCTGGCTAGACTATACCATTTGGGGTGGCTGGAAAATTTGGGATCAAAGAGAATTTGCTCCATAATTGTAGGGAAATTGGGGGAAATCCCTTGGGAGCCAGAAAGCTCCTGTGCTTTTAGATACCTTCAGGAATAGTTATCCTGGGTCAGACTGACAGAACATCTGGTGGTATAATCTGTGTCTGATGACAGAGCAAACACTTGAGGAAGTTACAGAGTTGTTTTTCTCTCAATATTCCCTCTTGGAGGCTGACTTGGGACTTTCTTTGCTATTGAAATTTTGGGAAATTTCTTTGTTATTTGAGAGACTTTGGGGGAATTCCTTTAAGTTAAAAGGGGGTAAAATTTAGATTGGATATATATATCAGAGGAAACCTGTGTCACCTTCTGACCTGGAGAACCATCAGGGGCAAGACAGGTAGAGACAGAGACTAAATGAGTTACATGGAATAATGTAATGATTTTGGTTGGAAGTGACCTTAAAGACCATCCTGTTCCACCCCATGCCATGGGCAGGGACAATTTTCACTATCCTAGGTTGCTCCAAGTTCCATCCAACCTGGCCTTGAACAATTCCAGGGATGTAAGATCCACAGCTTCTCTGGACAGCCTGTGCCAGGGCCTCACCACCTTCACAGGGAAAAATTTATTCCTAATATCCAATCATAATAATAATTAATAATTTAAATAATTAATAATCCAGCACTCACTCTCCATTGCAATTCAAACCTTCCCAGTTTCTCCCAATGAATACAGGGCCCAAAAGAGAGATATATGGGGTGGCAAAGCCCAGTGATGAACAACTGAGCATCAGATTGGAACAAAGTCCCCTCAGGAATGCACATCCTGACCATCACTGGGGACATGGTGATATAAAGCAGGACATTTATCATGCTGTGGGTAAAGCTGACCCCAATCTTAATTGGATCTAGGCTCACAAACCCTCTGGCAGCTCCTGGGAAACAATAGTGGGATAACTGGGGAATATGCATGGAATGTGCTGCTGAGTTATCAGCGGGAAGCTGCGTGGCTGTGATCCAAAAATCCATAAATCCATAAATCCTCATAGCAGGAGGAGAAGTCAGTTTGGGTTTAGAACACCTGGTGGTGGGCAGGGACTGGACAAGTGGCAATCAGCAATGTCAAGTGATGCAGAGAGAATGGAGCAGGTGATGGAATAGAAAAGATCTGTGTTCCAAAATTACATCACCTTGTTGTTCTCATTCTTCTGTGGCACTGCCTAGGAAGATTGTTCCAGGGGAATGAAAGCTTTCAGTGAAACACAAAACCATGGAATCATGGAATCACAGAATCCTTAAGGTTGGAAAAGACCTCTAAGGTCATCAATTCCAGCTGTCAACCCAGCACATCACAGTCACCACTAAACCTTGACCGGAGGTGCCACGACCACACTTCCAGGCTTGGTGGCTCCACACTTCCCTGGGCAGCCTGTTCCTAGGCTTGACAACCCTTTCCATGAAGAAATTTTTCCAAATATCCAGTCTAAACCTCCCCTGTTGTAACTTGAGGCCAATTCCTCTTGTCCTGTTGTTACAGAATCACAGAATTAGGGTTGGAAGGGAACTCTGGAGATCATCCAATCCAACCCCCTGCCAAGGCAGGGCCACCTGGAACAGGTAACACAGGAATCTGTCCATGTGGGTTTGGAATGTCCCCAAAGGGGGAGAATCCATGACCTCCCTGGGCTCTGCCACCCTCAGTGGAAAGAAGTTCTCCTTTGTTTTGGGGTGGAACATGTTGTGGTTTAGTTTGGACATGGCTCCTTGTCCTGTCCTAGGACTGCACTAACAAGAGAGTGGCACCATCCTCTTGGCGTGGAAGAAGAGAGCATTTTATGGATAAATAATTATATATATATAACATTATTATCATATTATATGTTATATATATATTTCCTTTTCTGCCAGAAATCAGGTTCCAAATATTAAAACTCTGCATCCAACACACATAATACTGTGGATTCACATAGCACAATCAGGGCTAAAATATCTAAAAAAACTTTGTTGGTAGAGAAGTGCAAAGGCAAGAGGTTCCTTTTAGGCCTGGGACTGAAAAATAAAAAGTGTTTTGAATTAAGGGTGAGGAGTAAAGAGTTCACTTTCTTAATCCCTGTGGTGAAGAACATCTCAGCAAGCAGCTCATGGGGATGCCCTGAACAGAAGCACGGAGATGACAAGAAATTCAGGATTACATAGAAAACAATTTGATTTTCTGTCCTGCTAAGAGAGAGCATTTTTAATTCTCATCCTTCCCATACCTGCCTGTCATTTTACCCTTTTCAACCCATCCTCCCAGTGCTGGTTCCTGACAGCTCTGACCTTTAGTAGCAACCCAAGCACACGAGGGTGAGCCTGACAATATGAAAAGATAGAATCAGAGTTAGATTTAAGTGTAAAGATCAATCCTTGGAATGCAGCCATGTTTTGGTTTTTTAATAATCATATATGATAAAATAAAATAAAATTAAAAAGATAATATGGAATAAATAAATACTTGAGCAAGCAGTTAAATAAAGTGAAGTGTGTTTGCATGTGTGTATGTGAGTGTAGACAAAGTTTCACAAATAAATAACAAACATTCACAAAAATAAATATTTAGATAAAATAGTGCCAGTGCAAAGCAGAAAAACACCTCACACTGACCTCTATCCCAGAGCAACTCCAGAGTTTTGAGCTTGGTCAAGTGATACAAGAATGATAACAGCAGATTTCTGGTCTTAGCTTTCAGAAATGATATTTTCAGTTTTTATGCCTCTTTTCCCTCCCCTAATTCTGACACTTCTGCTCCTCCATAAAGCTCCAGAACTCAAGCTACAGCAGCATCTGCACTTTCACCTGTCCATCCAACCCACAAAAATAAAACAAGAAAACACTATTGTGTTTCATATAATCACACCTAACGTAAAAAATCAAATAAATGGGCTAAGCACATTGACCTCTCTTTTGTCCCCATTTAGCTGTGAATAATACCTGTGGATCCCTCAGGATTTTATCCTTTAAAGAGAAAAGCAGTAATAAAACTTTATGCCCAGAGTGAATATTCTGCCTCAGCCTTTTGGCTGTTGGAAAGTCTCCAGTGCAAGAGAAGAGTCTCAGTTTTTAGGGCTCCCAAAAAATTGACATCTCTGTGATAACAGATCAACCTCAGCACCATAAGGAGGTGAAGGACAGCAGCATTACCCATACGGAAAGAGCTATAATTAGGGTAGATTTAAAGATTTGGGAGCAATTCCTCGTTAAGGCTGAATATTAAATCTTCACAGAAGCTTCACAGAAGCAGCAGGAGTTTTACAGAGAAGATGCAAATCAAAGCTGTGAGTCTACTCCAGAAGCCAGACCTGTCTATCATCCAAACCACAATCCTTTGAAATGGTTTCTGTGATCCCATTTGAGTTGGGATCATGAATTTGGAGCTATGGGATATAATGAACAGGATCCTTTTCAGGACTCAGGATCTTGCTCATGCAGCAGGAACCTCAGGACCAACAAATGTTTTACAGTCTGTCCCATCTGCAGTTAATGCTGGTTTAGCTTCAACTACAACCCAGCCTAAAAATGAGTGGTCATGGCTTGCAGCCTGCTTAGGCAGGTTTAAATTCAGGCATCATCATGAACAAATAATTTGATATTTCTCATTGCTGGTGGCAAGAAGAGGAGTTAATGCAATGTAGAAATTCCCTTATTCCCCATTTAAAGCTGTTGACTACAGCAAGCCAGAAAGCTGACATGATGTTCCTGAAGGTCTCAGATATTTCCTTGACCCAGGAACAGTTTAAACATATCCTATAACTAAATGTATCTTATCTACCTTAGGGGAATCATGAAGATGTTGGACAAACTCCTCTGGCTGCAGCCTGAGGCCTTCTGGAAAGCCTGATGTAAATACCATGTGGCCATGGAGAAATGCTTGCTTTCCTGGCAAAGAGACAACAGAAAAAAACATTGGCATCAAGCTATTTGTCATGCCTGGTGAAAGTGATAAATCAGACAAGAGACCAAAGAATAACACAGGAATTATCACTTCTCTTGCTGAGAATATGAGTCCAACCCAACCTCTTGGTGGGTTAAAAGCACAGCATTCCCCAGCAGAGCCCAGAATTAACTATTCCCTTGCAGATCTTCAGCAGAGCAACCACATCATCCCTCCACCACCTCATTTTAAAGATCTTTTCTCCTCTACTGCTGAGGGTCAAAAGTTGAGGGAAATTAGGCTGCCAGAATATTGGTTTTTTATTTCTAGGAGAAGCTGAAGAACTGAAGCTCCAGACAGAGCTGCTGGAGGCCATGGCTGAGTCACATCTCACAGGGCTGGAGCCTCCAGTTCTTTGTTTCCCTGTCTGCAAGGGTGGAGAGGATGCTCTGTTCCAGGCCAGGGAACAGAGCCCTGAGCAAGATGGTGTTGGAAATAGGAAATAGATGTTCTTTAAGGCTCTTTCCAGCCCAACCCAAACCGTTGTAGGATCCTATGGAATGAAGGAAGGGTGAGGAAGGGTGAGCAGAACCTCTGTCCTGGATATTGCAGTTATAAATCAAACTTATCCATGAAGCTGGAGCTATAATTTCCATAATAAACATCGAAGCCAATGCTACAGGCACAAAACCTGGAGCTCTTTAAATGAGGAGTTGCTGAGCTCATTAAACTCATTGTTAAAACCCAAATTTGTGCACAGCTGAGGAGATCCAGGAGTAGAGGATTTGGGACCAGAAATCACAGAATTATGGAATTACAGAATGGTTTGGGTTAGAAGGGACCTGAAAGATCATCTCATTCCAACCCCTGCCATGAGCAGGGACAACTTCCACTATCCCAGGTTGCTCCAAGCCCCATCCAACCTGGCCTTGAACACTTCCATGGATGAAGCAGCCACAGCTTCTCTGGGCAACCTGTGCCAGTGTCACCACCCTCACAGGGAGAAATTTGTTCCAATTATCCAATCCAAACCAGATCTTGAACTTAAAGACCAAGGACCTCCTTGCACAAAGTCTTCTCCAGCTCTATTGGAGCTTCTTTGGGAGGGGTTCTAAGGTCTTCCTGGAGCTTTTTTTTGAGAAAAATCAGCAATTTAGAGTGTTTCCTCACATTTTGATGCTTTTTTGGAATCAGACAAAAATACCTGTGGATGCAGAGCATCCTCTGCTAGGATGGATAGGGAGAAAATCACTTTCTTTATGCACAGCAGCTCATTGAACCAGGCTGTGAGCTGAGTGTGTGTGAGGTGAGTGACTCTGAGACCTGGAGCAGCTACATCCCAAGAATGACAATGTTGTTTCATGCTGCAGAGCTGGAGGGATAATGGGAATTATCCTTGACAGTATAATGGGATTTAATACATTAAGAAATCTCTCCTGTCTTAAATTCCACGTAAAAGCTAAAAGGGCACCAAAGAATGTGTGGCAATTGGGGTAGGTGACAGATGCAGCTTGTAGGGATGAGCTTAATTTAGAGGCAAGCTGCATCTGAAATTTCCTCTGCTTTTTAAGCTGCTCATTCCGATGCTCCAAGTCCTGCAGGTAAAAAAGGCCACAGAAAGCTTTCTCTTCTCACCTTGTTTCAGCAGCCAGCCAAAAAATGGAGGGACATGGGAACAGCCATCCATAAATAGTAGGAATTTGAGCCAAGAATGGTGGCAGCAATGCCACTGACTCTAGTTCATCGTTCCCAGAGGATTATTCCAACAGCTTCTTGTATGACCCAGCTTCTCTTTGTGCAAATGACTCAGCCCAAGAGGACGTTTTAAATGACATTTATTATTTACATTTTTATAATGCCTTTGGAGATTACTTCCCTTTCCCCTGTGCCCCCAAATCTTTCTTTTCATTTCTGCTCCAGCTTTCTCGCTGTGCTGTATCATCATTACTGCGAGAGGCAGAGCTGAGGAATAAACAGTATTTTGAGCACTGCAGGAGGAAAATAAATGCGATGCAACAGCTCATCTGTTGAAATTTCTGCCGTAACTGGGTGCACTAAAGTCTGCTCATTGTTCGTCAGGGATGCAGTTTGTATTTCCATGTAGAATTTCTTCCCAAAGGGCTTTGTAGTAAAGATGATTTAACAGACAGAGCTCTTGCCTTGTTCAGTCATGATGAAATCAGATTTTGCTGTGTTTTCGTGGGAACGTAGGACCAAGTGCAAAACCACAATTTGCTTTTTTTCTTTTTTATCCTGCAGCTCACAATTCCTGTCTCTTTCCCACTGTTTTTGTGTTAATTTTAGCCTGGGGGTGGCTGCTGTAAGGGGTAAGAGCACAAGGATGAGGAGGAGCAAAGTTATTTAAGAGTAACTCCCAATTACGACTGAATACAGAATGGTTTTTCCATGCTGTGAAGCACGTTAAAAGCCTGCCTCCAAACCTTCCTGTCCTTTCCAGGGATTTCTATGCATTTCATTGCTCTTGAGTGAGAAAAAACAAACTCCGTCTCTTTGTCTGGGAAGTGGAGAAGCCACTTCAAGCAGTTTACTCTTTGCTTGACCCGAAGAAGGGATTTTGGCCAAGGCAACATTCCCCTGGGTCATTGTGGGAGACCTGATGGACTTTTTCTCCTTTCTTTTCTTATTTACAGCCACATGGTGATGCCCTTTGCTCCTACAGAGCACACTTGGCCATCCAAGGAGATGTTGAGACTCTGACATCTTTCATATGAATCTTCCTTAAGGCCCCTGAGGAGAGGAGCAACTCCTGAGATACCTCAACTGATAGGAGCAAAGGTGATCTCACTGTCCCTGATGGATGAGGTAACTCCACATATTCCATATTTTATTAGGAATTACTTGTTCAAGTATGTTCCTCATCCGTAAAGAGTGGGAGACATTATTTATAAAATGTATAAAATGGACAACTTTCTCTGTATTGATGTCTGAGGTGATCAGTTGATCCAGTCACAGAATTGAGGACAACAAGAGCGAAAAGTTTCAATGTCCAGCTGCAAAAGAAAGGGAAAAAGAAGGAGGTAAAGAATTTATGGCAGATAGATTTGGCACTTCATCCCAAATCATTCCAGAGCAGTCTTCCAGAGCTGAGGAAGACTCTAGTAGGGAAAGCCTGACTCTTTGGCATCTGTAGTGACTGTGCTGCTAATTTTCCCCTGAGTTTGCAGACAACTTCAGGTTGTGAGCAAAAACATTCTTCTTCCCAGTCAAGTTGATAGAAAAAGGGGGAATGGATCAAGCTGCATCAGGGGAGGATCATAATCGATATTAGGAAAAAATTCTTCAGTGGAAGAGTGGTTAAATATTGGAATAGGCTGCCCAGGGAAGGGGTGTAGTCATAATCCCTGGAAGTATTCAAAAAATGAGTAAATGTGGCACTTTCTGACATGAGTTAGTGGGCGTGGTGAGATTGGGCTAAGGGATGGACTTGATGATCTTGGAGGTCTTTTCCAACCTTAACAACTCAATTATTTTAAATGAGTGCTCTGTTTTCACAATTCCAAACCTGCAACCATCTGTGCACCTCTGCTCCCTGCTCAGCTCAGGACAGGGCTGGACAGAGGTACAGGAGGTGCTCTTTGATATCTGGGGTTTGTTGGTGGTGATTTGATCCTTCTGAGCAGCAGCCTTTGCTCACAGAGTGGGCAAGGAACCTTGGGATGAAAATTTTGTGCTCTGAGAAAGGAATCAAAAATGCACTTTTCCCCTTTGCCAATGAAGGAATGGACTTTCCAGCATGCAAGATATTCCAAATTCAGGCTTCTGCTGTTCTGGACATGTTGAACATCTTCCCTGAAGGAATAGTTAATTCCTGGAGGGAACAAATCCTGTCTGGAGAGAGCTGAGAGGTGTCTCTTTGGTGTTGAGATGGGTTTTGTTGTCAGTGAGAAGGGATTGTCTCAGCAGGGACACAGCTGGGAGGCAGCATGTGAGTGTGGCTGCTACCCCACAGCAGGAAAAATTGTCTGTGGCTTCTCTGATGCTTTCTTTAAAAGAATGATTTTGTTGTTGTTTGGAAGGAAACCAAAAAACTGCCAGATCCGAAGGAAATGTTTCAAGTCACTCAGTGCTTTGAACTGGGGAAATGTTTCAGTGGAGTTTTTTTTTTCTTTCTGTAAAATGAAGAAAATTTAGAAATGAGAGTCTGCTTCAAATGCTAAGTATCTGTGTTTCATACAGGGGAAAACGAGGAAATTATTATGCTGCCTTTTCAGTTCCCTCCACTATTCCTCTGCACTGAGCCCTTCAGTCTCTTTGCTCATTTATAAACACCAGGACATTGTCACCAGGTTAAGAAGGAAACTTTTCAAGAAAATACGAGGGTATTTGAAAACCCAGTAGCCCAGAATCTGTTCTCATCTACCCATGGACTGCTCTCATTCACCAATATCGTTGGGGCATCATCAACCCAACGCAGGAGATTCAGTAAATATTATTTGGAAGCTGCCCAGGCTGGCATGGGACAGAATCACAAATTTTCTGGGAATCAGTGCTGACTCCTGCAAAGCACCACTGTCGTTGTGATCCTGCAGCCTCGTGTGAAGGCACTGATGGAGAGGCAATAATAGCACTTGGAAAATGATAAGTGGCACATTAAACTCTGCTCCAGTTGCTCAGCTCCCAGCGATAACAAGCGTTCAGCAACAAATATTAGTTATAAAGATGCAGCACAACGTGTGCCAGGAAATTACAGGCAGGAAAAATCAATCACCTCAAAGGATGTGGATGCAGCACTAATCCGAGCTCGAAAAGTCAGAACTTCTGGTTTTGTGCCTGAAATATCCTGGCAGAAGATAAAGGTCTTATCACTTTGCTAAAATGAAAAGTGCAACTTTTTAAGAACATATTTCTGAACCCACGGAAGAAATGCCAGAGTTCATTTTTTGAATGAAGGATTTCAGTATTCCCTCTTCTGAAAACTTAGGGGAAGATGGAGATATTGTTTAGTGAAGGAGAGGCAATAATTCCCTGATTTGTGAATTCAGAGCCTCGCCCTCTTGGTGATGTTTGTAGAGCTTATACTGAATGCAAGATGAATAAAAGGAAATTTTTCCATCTCTCCTGGACTCTGCTGAATGGCTCAATAACCTTCCTGTGCATTTATAATTTGCTGTTGCTTTTCAAAATGCCAAACACAAAGTGAGCGGGAGGGAGACTCGGAGGGGTAGTTAGTGAGGAGAATGGGTTATTGGGGAAGATGATTGAAGAATCCCATTGTGCTGAAGTTTTCCTGACATTTCCTTTGCAGAGAAGGCAGGCTGAGATCAGCAATTCCCCTCTTCTCGAAGTGTCTTATCTTCCCAGCCATGTGTTCCCAGGCTGTGTTAATGAGTGTGATATATAATACATTTCACACCGAGCCTGATTTACAAAGAATGGGGTGAAAAACCTGCCATTCCGATGGGATGGGAATCTTAATGGAGCAGAATTTTCTGCAAATGCTACAGAGTTGTAAATAATGGAGGAAGGATAAGAATAGACAAGTCAAGTCAGTACCTGAGATGCATCTTAATTGCTCGGCTCAGTACAAACAAGTAGCAACACATGTTGTTTTTAGTGAGCTCAGCTGGGCAGATTTTCGTGGGTTTGACTCAATTTGTGTGGCCTGCAGTGACTATGAATCATAAAATCACTGAATAATAGAATGGTTTGGGTTGGAAGGGATCTTAAAAATCATCTTGTTCCACTGTCTGCCATGGGCAGGGACACCTTCTACTAGACCTGGTTGCTCTAAGCCCTGTCCAGCCTGGCCTTGGACACTTCCAGGGATGGGAATACATTTGTAAGGTCTTGCATCTGGGAAAACATAATCCAGGAGGGAAGCATGGGCTGGGATCTACCCAAGCTCGGTGGAAAGGGACCTGGAAATTCTGGTGGACATTGAGCTCGATGTGAATGAGCAGAGTTCTGCCAGGATCAAAAAAAGCCAACAGGATGCTGGGTGGCAACAACAAGGGCATCACCAGCAGAAATGAAGGTTATTATCCCACTCAACTCAGTGCCTGTAAAGCCACACCAGGAATATCTTGTCTGGTTTTATCCCTGCCATACAGAAAAGTTGTTGATAGACTGGAGGACGTCCACAAAAACTGAGCAAAGGTCTGGGAAAACTGACATGAGGAAAGACTGAGATAATCAAGCTGTGATTGTTCAACATTGTGAAAAGAAGTCTCATGGGAGACCTCATCACCAAGTTCCAGTGTTTAAAGGATGGCTAAAAAAGAAGTTGGAAGCTCCCTTTTTTTTGAGCAGTCGCATGGAAAAGTGGAGGGGCAATGGGTACAACTTACTCCAAGGGAGATTCTGACTGAACACAAGAGGGAAGTTGGTCACAGTGAGAAAAAATGAGGCATGGAATGATCTCCCCAGGGAAGTGGTGGATTCCTCAACATTGGATAATTTTAGAATTCAGCTGGACAAAGTGCTGGACCATTCTGTCTAGACTGTGCTTTGGCCAAAAAAGGTTGGGTGAGATGATCCTTGAGATTCTTTCCAACCTGGCATTCTGTGATTCCATGACAGAAAAATAAGCTTCCCTGAGCAGATCAAAGAAAAACTGTTGGAATGAGTTCAGAGGTATCCATGAAGATGTTCCAAGGGCTGGAGCCCCTCTATTATGGAGATAAACTGAGGGAATTGGTGTTGTTCAACCTGGATAAGAGCAGGCTCCTGGGAGACCTCAGAGCCCCTTCCAGTGAGGGCTCCAAAAGTGCTGGAGAGGGAGCTTTGACTCGATCACAAAGACAAGGTGAAATGACTTTAAACTGCCAGCAGGATATGTTGGATATTGGGAATAAATTCTTCTCTGTGAGGGTGGTAGGGCCCTGGCACAGAGAAGTTGTGGATTCCCCATCCCTGGAAGTGTCCAAAATCAGCTTGGATGGGTCTTGGAGCAACCTGGGATAGTGGAAGGTGTCCCTGCCCATCCCTTCCATCCCAAACCATTCTGTGATTCTCTGGTTTAGTGAAATAGAGATGAGCAAAAGTGGTGTCTGTTAAAATCTGAAAGATTCCTTCTTACCATGATTCATGAACTGCTCATATGACAAAGCACTCTCCAGATCCTGAGTCAAAACTTTATAGGAATTACCCTTGGAAGCCCAGAGGCTACATTTTCCACTGACATGTCCCTCAGCTCTTTATGTCAGACGCATTTCTGCTGCACACAAGGCACTTCTTTCAAGGTTGTTGCAATACCAGATCCCTAAATACAGACCTTAAACAGATTGCCTTGATATTTGTTTACAAAACATCCACTGCCTCCCAGTGGTCGGTTTTCTAGGAAGTTAGAAACTTGGAATTATACACAGTGAATGTCTGAATCCAAAGAAAGGAAAAGAGGTGGGTGGGTTTCACCTTGATCGGTACAAAACTGAAAGTCAAGTTGGTTCAGTTTGGGGATTCACTTTCATGTTTTCTTCACTTGTAATTGAATGTTTTGCTTCACTTTCAGGTTGTTGAAGTATTTCAGAAAAGCCTTTTCCAGCTGGAGGCTGGAAACTTAAAAAAACCCCTGTATCTCTTTTAGAGAGGAGAAGTCAAAGCATTTTTCTTTCACAGGATTTATTAGATATTTTCAAAATGTTTTGATGGCAAATTTATGCCACACAGGGCATAACTTAATGTATTTACTGATTGAAGGGAATCACCCAATTCAACTCAATTGGGAACATTTAAAGGGTAATATTGATCCTTTTGGAAGTCCATTCCTTCTCCTTCTCCTTCTCCTTCTCCTTCTCCTTCTCCTTCTCCTTCTCCTTCTCCTTCTCCTTCTCCTTCTCCTTCTCCTTCTCCTTCTCCTTCTCCTTCTCCTTCTCCTTCTCCTTCTCCTTCTCCTTCTCCTTCTCCTTCTCCTTCTCCTTCTCCTTCTCCTTCTCCTTCTCCTTCTCCTTCTCCTTCTCCTTCTCCCTCTCCCTCTCCCTCTCCCTCTCCCTCTCCCTCTCCCTCTCCCTCTCCCTCTCCCTCTCCTTCTCCTTCTCCTTCTCCTTCTCCTTCTCCTTCTCCTTCTCCTTCTCCTTCTCCTTCTCCTTCTCCTTCTCCTTCTCCTTCTCCTTCTCCTTCTCCTTCTCCTTCTCCTTCTCCTTCTCCTTCTCCTTCTCCTTCTCCTCCTCCTCCTCCTCCTCCTCCTCCTCCTCCTCCTCCTCCTCCTTCTAGTTTAGTTAAATAAATGAGAAAGAAAAAACATACACAAAAAAAAAACCCCAAACCAAACCACCCCAAAAGTCCATTCAGATATAGCTTGACAGAGTTTGCTGATGTGTTGAAATTAAAGACCTTGCCTGGTCTTCTTTCATTGGCCAAAAAAAGCCTCAATAAAAATAACCCAAACTTGCCAGACCACCCTCAAACCATTTTTAGATCCCCTAACATTGGCCATTTGCAAATCTAATGGATCCTTTACATAGGATCAAATCAAGTTTTAGCTTAATGAGGCAGAAGATTTGATAAAAAAGGAAAAAAGTGCTTTGAGATCCTCCTTAGGTGTATGAACTTCCTTCCTACACTCACCAGGAATCACCATCTCCGGCATGAAAGATGTTTTTGATAAAGAAAAACCCCAGATAATAAAATCAGTTTCTGCAACATGAAAGCCACCAGAGCTTGCTGTATTTTATGCTGTCCCACTCACTCTATACAACATATTTTAAGCAACTTTTTTCTTTGAATTTACATTCACATTAAACTTTTTTTTAGTATTTAGGGGAGTTTCTTTTAATGCTCTTTGTTGCAGAGCTCTTGCTGGTAAGCGCTTGTTAAAATAATCTTCTCCCATGTGTAACCCAGCAATAAACTGCTGGAGAATGAGCTGCTAAATCTTAATGCATCCATAAAAAAAACAGGTAGGACAAAGGGATAAAGAAAAAAGAAAACAAACAAAGAAAAGAAAATGAGAGCGAGAAAAAGACTGAAAGATTTTGCCAGATTGATTTTTTATTAAGAACCCCTATGCTGGAATTCAGAAAATAAGGGTATTTTTTCCTGAATGGTGATGTGCTACTGTAATTTCTTTGGAAGATGATGGGCAGCTGGGAAAAGGGGATCAGCAAGGGAGTGCTAAATTACAGGGAAGCATTTTGCTAAGGTGACAAGTGACAGGGAACACGAGGACCTGATGTTTAACCACCATCTGTATTGGCAACTGAAGCGTTCCTCGGTGTCTCTTCATCCAGAAGATTCACTCGAATGCCACATGGGGCTCAGCAAGATTTCAGAGTGCAGCTCAGGAAGAAATCCTATCCTGGTGCACTGGAGTGGGACCTGCAGGATGAATAAACAACTTACTCCTTTTGCCTGATCTAACATTAACCTGCAGTGCTGAAAGGACACATCTCCATACCTTGAAATAAGGATCAAGAGCTGACAGAATAAATTCCTGCTGATTTAAGGGACAATTTATCCCAGAAAACAGTGTAAAATACAGTTCTTTTGAGTAGATAGAGCACAGTGTGGCCTGAAAAACGAGATTCCCAATTACATGTCCACAAGTATCCTGGGAAATATTTGGTGCAACACCTCTGCTACAGAAATATTGAATCTTGGGATCATTTAGGTTGGAAAAGAGCTTCAGGATCATCAAGTACAACCTTTGACTCTATGCCCCTGTGCCCACCAACCCATATAATATGTGCTATTTCTACTTGTTTTTCCAACACTTCCAAGGATGTGACTCCACCACTTCCCTGGCCAGCCTGGAACTACACATCCAAGAATCCAGAACTTGGATTTACCAAAAAGGAAACCAAACCAAGCACAGGTCATACTTTTCACTACAGAAATGTCAGAGCCTCATCAGTTTATTACTCACTGACATCGGTTTTAAGCAGGGAAATACAATCCTGGCTGATCCCTGAACTGCTGAAATGCCCTTGTTTTGTTGGAAAACGTCCCTGGAAGCTGTGAGTTTCACAGAATTGTAGGATATTTTGGGCTGGAAGAGACCTTCAAGACGTTCAGGGGCCCTGAGCAACCTGGTCTAGTGGAAGGTGTCCCTGGGGAGGAGTTTGGAATGAGATGATCTTTAAGGTCCCTCCCAGCCCAAACCCTTCTGTGATTCCTCAATGATTTGCAGTCCTCTAAACCAACCAGATCAATACCCAGTTAATGAAAAGCACAAATAGGGCTGATCACAGAGGAATTAGAAAGGATTGGACTAATTTCATCTAAATTGATGGAATTGCAATTTGTCTCCCTACAACCTCTTCACCTCTTGTTGAACACACAAAGAGAAAAGGGAGCATGTGATAAATGGTTTAAAATTATTTATTTTGGGTGTCTGTGTTAGGATGCTCCAAACACCATTGCTAAGGTTTTCTGGCTTTCCATGGACTACTCCAGGAGTTTGGAGTCACCAGCTCAAGTGTCTCTGCCCAATCCAATAACAAATATTCTGTCTCAAGTCTCAGGTCTGAATTATAGAACCACCAAAAAAAAGGAAAGCTTTCCCAAAATTCTGCTCCAACACCCTCTGTGTCAACCCAGAATCCTGTCCCACCACCTGGGCTCTGATCATTTAAATCAAGCAAGAGGTTTTCCATTGCTCTGGAAAATGCTGTTTGTGTTCATATTTACAACTCACTTGCCTTGGAACGCTCAGAGGAAATATTTCTGTTGGTTTTCCTTTCACATCAATGTTTCCAGCTCAGCTCAGGGGGCTGAGGTGGTTTATTGCAGCATGAATAATTTTACCAGGGACTTAATACATGAAAAATTAATGAAGGGAGAAACTGATTCATTTGTCTAATGTACATGTGGAAGTACCAAAAGAAATCCCACCTGTTAAGGCAAAAAGTCATGTTCAAAGCTGGCATTCATGTTGGGAAGGTGATGCCTTCGTTTAAGGGTAGCTGTAATTGAGTGCTTTAGGGGAAATTTCATTCCTTGATTCTCTGCAGCACCTTCCTATTGAACCTTCTTTGATGGAGTCACTCATTCTCATCCACAGAGAGGCTGTGGCTGGAAATCCAGCATCCCTGGAAATGTTCAAGGACAGCTCAGGTGGGGCTTGGAGACACCTGGTCTAGTGGAAAGTGTTGGTATAAAAAGCTCTTTAAGGTCCCTTCCAACCCAAACCGTTCTATAACATTTAAAATTGGTTTTCTCTGGGTTTTGAATGGCCCAAATTAAACCCATAATGTGTGCAGATAAATGTACCACTACCCCAGGGCTGAGATATCACTCAGCTCTTTATTAAAACCATTTTTCTTTTCAAATCACCTCCCTCCAAAGGGAACTGGGAGAGAAGGAAGATACTCTCGTGGCCCATAAGCCAGCCTGGAGACACCTTCCCTGCTCTGTGCCCACAGTGACGAAATATGAATGTGTGAAAGTTCATCTTTGAACAATCTGCAGAGAAATAAAACTCTTGGAGCCAGGAAAAGCTGCCACAGCAGTGGATGGAGCCCAACAGCCAAACTCCTGTTGGAAAACCCAACCCTGCCTGGGGGCTTAAGTGCATTAACCTCTGTATCTGGAATTTTTAACAGACAACTTAAATTAGATCCTTTTGATTGAACCAGAACAGAGATTGGAGAAAGCCCTGGGACATTTGTGTTGTCTGTATCCTTTAGTGAGTTAGAAAACCAGTTTTTCTAGTAGATTTTGGGGTCACTGCAGTCAACAGCTTCTTTGTGCTTTCCCTGTTAGGCTGTTTCCTAAAAACATAACCTGGTCCTTTTATTTATAAAAGCCAAGCAGGAACCACTTGTGTTTTAAGAGGAAAGTCCCTGTTTCAGGATTCAGGAATAGGTATAGGAAGTTGGACCCATTTGATAAAGCAGGGGAAAAGCATCTTTACCAGTAATCTTGCCAATGTGGCTTTAAATCAGGTATTTCAGAGGATGGTGCTACCAGCTGGTGGTTAATTCAGGGAATTGGTGGTTAGGGTGGGAAGTATTTAAGGGAAAGGGATGAATGAGATAAAGGCCCCAGGAAGGATGAAAATAGGTGAGAAAATTATCCTTTTGCCATATTTGTCCTCAAATGTTTGGAAAACAAAGAGAGAGAGAGATCTGCTTCACAGAATCCCTGGAAATGATGGAGCCAGGGTGGGATAAAGGCAAAAAATGGACACTGTGGGCTCCCCAGAAAAGGCAGATAGGTTGGGCCAGAGTTTTCCACATGTTTAGGAATCTGTTTTTCTACTCAGAAAATTGCTGCTAGGGAGGATTTTTCTCCTCCTACTTTTCAGGGTCAAGGAAAGGCACCATAGAGTAGTTTGTTTCAAGGGAGAGTTAATATGAAATGTGCATTTTTAGAGTAATTTCCGAGTACAGACAGAGGAATATGACTGAAACAGCACCGGGAAACCAAGAACCTCTGCTGTTACTGGAGTTTTGCTTGTTTTCTCATGAGAAAAAGAAAAGGAAGAGGAACAGGGAAAGAGAAGTGCAGCAAGAAAACAAAAAAAAACCCCAAAAACCACAATGGGAAAGATAAGAGGTCAAGAAAAAAAAAGGATGAAAGCACAGAAAGAGAAAGCATCCCGGAAAAAGAAGAAGGAAGATGTGGACTGGTTTTGCTAAATGGGAAATACCGAGGATCTGCAGCGCTGGATGGATGTGCAAAACCCCAATGCGAGAGCAAGAGTGACGGGAGAAGAGAGAAGGAGGCAGAAATTAAAGCAGCGGCAAGCGAAAAATAATCAAAGATAAATAAAGCCGACACAAAAAACGACTTTCATTTTCTCTCGCCAACACTCCAAAGGAGCAAAGACTTTAATTTGCCTCCTCCCCACTCAGCCCCGCTGCTCCATCCAAGCCGGGGAGGCTGCGCTGCTCGCCAACCTCCAGCACCAATTTATATGCTAATGCCTTTCGTTTGTAAATCAAGGCAGGTTTCGGCAGTGTTTCCCCCCACCCGAAATTCACTGGTGAGAAATGCTGTCCATCTCTACACGCAGGGTTGGGAATTGCCCGACTCGGAGCCACAAAAGACATCAAATCCTAAATAATTGGATCATTGATGGACTTCATCCCCGTGGATTAGGTTGCTGTTTCATTCTCAGCCCCTCACCTGCTCAGTGGGAGCCTTTCCAAGAAGTTTTATAATTAGTCAAGCCGGCGAGAGGAAAAGAAAGTTCACTCCTCCTTTTCCTCTCTGGTGTTCCCTGATTTCCTTCTTCAGAGCTCTTCTTGGAAAGGAAACGGCAACACTTACATCCTATTTTCACTTTTGAAAGAGTCTGTGAGTATCTGAACAGGGCAAGTCTAGTACAAGCCTGCCCATGTCCAGAGGACAGGATGGAATTCAAATGGATCTATGAAGGTCCTGGATTATTTCCTGTCTCTTGAGGGATGATTCCCAAGGTACCCCCCCAAAAAAACCCAGAAAAACCCCATCCAAATCCCCCAAAGGAAAGATGTCTCTGGAAAGCTTTGAAAGATCAAGAAGTCTGTTTTCTCAGCACTATTAGAATTGTCCTTAATTCATTGCCAGGTTAAAACAAGATATTTTCATCCCTTTGTTCCCAGTGACAGTTTTTGAAAGGAGGGACGGAGCAGCAAAAGAGAAGAATTCTTAACCTGAAGGATGCTGATGGTGTAAAAGTCCTTGATTATAAATTTAGAAATTCAGGGTGGAAGTTTGGATGTGGTTTCTATATGGCAGGGTGGTAATTCCAACTTGGATGTTGAAATTGGAACCTCTCACTACACGGTGCTGTTCTAAGCAACCCCTGGGATGATGAATTCAGACAAGCAGAAAGGGACATGAATTTGGGTCTTCTCCTCTGTATTCTCTGCAGAGGACACCCAGGCTTAATTCCTTTGAACAGAAAGTCCCTCCTCTGCTTGCCAAACAATCTTTAACAATGGCTGATTTTCCACAGGCCAGTGAAAACAGCTTAGTTTGGTATGCAAAGGTTGTTACTTGGAGTAATTACCACTAGTCCTTAACACTCCAGGATTTCTAGACAAGTTTCAAGCAATCAATACCAAAAAAAGGAACTTACAGAGCAGTTAGGCGCTTCTATCTTTAAAGGCAATCCCATCTTTGGGAAAGTTCTTCTTTCCATATAATTTTGCCCAGGATTCTTTCTTGCTGCCAGCTTTTGTGGTTTATGACACTCAAAAGACTCCCCAGTATGAGTTATACACAGGAGAAACCCATGGCTGAGTCTAGACTGGTCCCACTGGTCCTAAAGATGATTTTTGGGTGGATTTGGACCACTTTCCTCTTTTGAACACAGCAACTTTAAGAAATCCTTCATTAACACGAATGGGCATCAATGGCAAAGGACATTCCCACATCCCAGGCTGCAGGTCAAGGTCCAGCCCTGCCCTGACCCCCACAGTGTCCTGTCTCCTTAGGGGAAGTCATTCCTAATGACTTTCAATGCTGATTTATGTTATTATTTCTATCTTGAGCCTGTGTTAATGCAATCTGCTGCAAGTCAGGCTGGCTAGGAGCAGGGTAGGAGATTTAGGGGCACCTAGACTGGGGCCACCAGCCTAGGGAGCTCAAGGATCCTCATGCCAAACACTGGGAAAGACTCAGGACTGGGGGAAACTGCTGGATAGACCTAGCCCAGCTGCTGGAGGGACACATTTTGGTGTGAATATCCTACAATTTCAATTCTGGTTGGCTGGGAAGAAGAGGATGGAGGCATCCATGCTGTCCGTGGTTGTGTGAGTGCCATGTGTGTTTATGGGGTGCTGCTAAAGGCTCTGCTCTCCAGGCTGTCCATGTCTGTATATTCCTGCTGGGAAAATGTTTTTTCCCCCACTGATGTCCAGATTTGGGAGCATGGATCTGGGGCAGGAGGAACACCCTGTCCTGCAGCTCACTGAGTGTGGCTGTGTCTACCACCCTTTTGTTGAACCAACAAATTCTCCAAATTTTCTCTTGAACCAACCATGTTTCTATCTCCCCAGCTCTCACTCAGGGTGGAATTACCACACTTTCTGTTAGGAATCACATCCTAACTTCTGATTTTAATTTTTTTCATTTTTCTCTTCATAATCAGGAGCTCTTTCACCATCAGCATCTGTCAGGTCATAGGATTCAGCCATGAACATCTTGATGTGCTTTAAACAGACTAAAGGAGCCACTGTCTAAGCCCAACCACAGGGTCCTGGTTCCTCTGGATTTCAAATATTCCTTCCCAGCTGCAATCCCTCTTCTCTGTCCACAGCTGTGCTGGTCTCACCATCAGGAAGTCACCAGGACTTTGGATAACCCCAGGACCCTTCAGTGCCTGGACAAACCCAGTGTTCCAAAGGAATTCCACCACGTTCTTGAAAAATATCTCCTTTACTGCTACTGGAAAGACCTTTCCTGGTACACCCCAAGCTTGACATTTTATCTTTCCCTGACTAGGGATTGTCCTGGATGCATCCAAGCCTCTCTCCCATCTGTTGAGCCTCCCAGGCTGCAGCAGCAGCTCTGTTCTGAGCTTTGTTTTATGGAATGTTGATCTGTTCCTCTCCCTGCTCTCACCAGCAATCTCATTCTCCTCGGATGATGTCTTAATCCTTCTCTGTATTGACAACGTCCTTCAAAGTTTTGCCTCCAAAACTTTATTGGCAAGCAACTTTTTCTTTTTTTTTGTTCCAAGGCTTCAGATTTAAAAACATTAAATAAATCTTCAGCTTAACTGAGGAATATTTTTATTGATTCATGCCCTACTCCCATTGTAGTCTTTTACCCCCCCAGCACCCTTTTTTTATCCACCAGTCACATGAATTTTCTCCACTAATACCACAATGAGAGGTTTTGCTGAAAACAGACAAATTGTTCTGATCGCAGATCTAAGCTCAGGGAAATCAGCTGCTTTATTTAATGAAGATAATTAAATTCTAAGGACAAGAACTCTTTGGTGGACTATCTGTGCCGTGTGATCTATTTTCCATTTCCTTTTGTCTTTACTAATTCTTGTAATGGGTCTGAAGCCCTGTCTGACACTGAACAGGGATGAGTCTTTGTACACCAAGCTGATTTGCAGTGAGAACATCAACAAAGCCAATCTTTTAAATCACTCTATTTTGATAACCAACAATAGCTGTCAACCCTGAAATGCCAACCCTTCCCCATCTCAGGCATCCTGTCAGTGGCAGGGGGTGGAATTAGATGGTCTTTGAGGTCTCTTCCAGCCCAGGCCATTTTTTATTCTATAATTCTCTGATCTTGAGTCAGAAGGGAGTTTAATTCACAGGCAGCAACTGAGACCTGGCAATTCCTTCCTTGCCTTCATCCTCTTCCAGAAAATTCAGCAAAACTGGCAGAGAGGATTTTACACCTCAAGTGGTACCATGGCTTGGCCTGAAGGGTTTTCTGTGGAGGAAGCAGATGGTCAGCATTTAGTCCTTCCCTCTGATGCTGAATTTTCTGTGTTCAAGTCAAGCTCCTCCGCTTTTCCTCTGTGCTCCCACATTTCCAGCAGGTTGCCAACCCTTTGAAGAGGACATGGCCTCTTATTCCCCATGGAAACGCAAAACACCCACAAGTGATGGAAGCCTGTGTTGGCCAAAGCCTCAAAGCTTGAGTTATCATAGTAATAACGAGTACAACCATGAGATAATGTGAAAAAGCTGCCAATTATTTCAGACAATTGATCAAAGCCAAGAAACTCCTGGTATACATTAAGCAACCCTTTGATTGATCATTCCCTGAAAACCCTCAACCCACACAGAACAGGAGAGGACAATTTCCCTTTTCAATTCATTATTTCCCCTGAATACAAACTCCCCTGCACTTCCCAAATTTCCAGCAGAATTTGCCTCCTTCTTTCTCTCCTGCTTTCAAATCATTCCCAACATTTGCATAATTTTCTTTGGTCGTTGCCCCACCTTTGGAGAGGTCACTTGTCAAAGTGCTGCAGCAAAGTGTTGTATTTTAATTTCGAATTTCTGTGCCTTTGAAGCTCACATTTTCCATTAGAGATGAGAAAAAATAGCAGCCTCCATCCTGCTGTGTACTGCATAAATCATAATTCACCATGGAATCATGGAATGGTTTGGGTTGGAAGGGACCTTCAAAATCATCTCCTTCCAATCCCCTGCCATGGGCAGCAACACCTTCCACTATCCCTGGTTGCTCCAAGCCCTGTCCAAATGGTCTTGAGTGAGTCCAGGGATGGGGCAGCCACAACCTCTTTGGGCAACCTGTGCCACGGCCTCACCACCCTCCCAGGAGGAATTTCTTCCCAGTAATCTAACCCTGCCCTCCTTCAGTTTAAAGCCATTCCCCTTGTCCTCTCACTCCATTCCCTTATCCAAAGTCACTCTCCAGCTCTCTTGGAGCCCCTTTAGACACTGGAAGGGTTTTCCCTTAAAGCTGACCATCAGGACCATCTGCCCTCTGTTTTCTTCCAAAATCCAACATCTGTCCTTTCTTTTCTGATTCAGAAGTTCGAAGGGCTCTTGTAACCTCCCCAGGAGCCAAGAAATGTGGCTTTTCAAAGAAACAAACATCTGGGAAGCAGCTGGATGATGGGGACTTTATTCAGGAGGGTGGTCTTGGGACTTCACCTCTCACTGGCCATTGTGGTGGCTGCAAACCCTCTTCAGAAGCTGTGTTACTCCTTACTAATGTGTAAAATCTTTTTTTTTTTTTTTTTTTTTTGGTGGTTTCTGGGACACAGGAGATGAGCAAGGCCCACATCAGTGCCCTGGGACTTTTTTGGAAAATCATGACTGAAAATAGATCTGAGTGAACAAGCACCTGGAGATGTCTTCCACATGGATCCTTGAGGAATCTGACTTTTCTTGCTACGAGTGGGTTGGGGAAACTATGAATGTAAAAGCCCCAATAGTCATCTCCTCTCCTCTCCTCTCCTCTCCTCTCCTCTCCTCTCCCTCCCCTCCCCTCCCCTCCTCTCCCCTCCCCTCCTCTCCCTCCCTCCTCTCCTCCCTCCCCTCCCCTCCTCTCCCTCCTCCTCTCCTCTCCCCTCTCCTCTCCTCTCCTCTCCTCTCCTCTCCCTCCCCTCCTCCTCCCTCTCCTCCCTCCCTCCTCCCTCCCTCTCCCTCTCCCTCTCCTCTCCTCTCCCTCTCCCTCTCCCTCTCCCTCTCCCTCTCCCTCTCCCTCTCCCTCTCCCTCTCCCTCTCCCTCTCCCTCCCTTCCCTTCCCTCTCCTCTCCCTCTCCCTCTCCCTCTCCCTCTCCCTCTCCCTCTCCCTTCCTCTCCCTCTCCCTCTCCCTCTCCTCTCCCTCTCCTCTCCCTCTCCCTTCCTCTCCCTCTCCCTCTCCCTCTCCCTTCCCTTCCCTTCCCTTCCCTTCCCTCTCCCTTCCCTTCCCTTCCCTTCCCTTCCCTTCCCTTCCCTTCCCTTCCCTTCCCTTCCCTTCCCTTCCCTTCCCTTCCTTCCCTTCCCTTCCCTTCCCTTCCCTTCCCTCCCTTCCCTTCCCTTCCTTCCCTTCCCTTCCCTTCCTCTCCCTTCCCTTCCCTTCCCTTCCCTTCCCTTCCCTTCCCTTCCCTTCCTCCCTTCCCTTCCCTTCCCTTCCCTCCTTCCTTCCCTTCCTTCCCTTCCCTTCCCTTCCTTCCCTTCCCTTCCCTTCCCTTCCCTTCCCTTCCCTTCTCTCTCTCTTCTCTTCTCTTCTCTCGTTTGGGAGCAGATATTCACCTCAGGCCTTAATTCATCTTGGACACCTCAGACAGGAGCTATAGTGAGCCCAAGCACTGCCCTGAGCCACAAAAGAGAGAGATTGCAGCAAAAAACCTTGTGAAGTGGTCCAAAATCTCCCAGGAATGTTGTCTCACTCCACATGGACCTTTTCCTGTGTGGGCAGCTGTAGTGAAGGGGTGATTCAGATCACTGAGGGTATTATTGTAAAAGGTATCAGCAAAAGAGGGGTTAATGTGATGTTGTGAAAGAAAGCTTCATTGTTATTTTATATATGGAAGAAATGTACAAAGGAAAATTGAGTTGAAATCAAACTAGAAGGATTTACATAGAGAAGATCTGAGACAGAAAAGGGTAAAGGAGACTCATTGAGTCACGATGCATTGAGACTGCATTGAGTCACGAATTTCAGAGTGGCTAAATCTTGTTGTCTAAACTCCTGGTGCAGCTAGGCCCAATATTAATCTCAGACTTGGGCAATGGTTTAGGCCGAATGGAATATTCCACACAAAGTTTATGATAATTAATACTGAGTGCTTGCATAGGTTGGTAATGTGACATTATTATTAATTCAGCTTGATATCAGCAACTCATTGAAGATCTGCCATGAGTAAAGATCTGTCCACCTGGGACAAGGAAGGATCTCTCCGTCAGGAATCTCAAACCCTGAGGGTGTCCCTGCTCCACGGGAGACTCACCTGTCCAGGTGGAGAGTCCAGTTGTAATTCTGGGACAGTTGGAATCCAGGGACAACTCCAAGAGGACTCATCCAAAGATCCAATGTTGGGAAAAGGTCTCTCTGCCTTGAGGAGCAACCTTGAGAGTCATCCCAGCTCCAGAGGAGGAGACAACAGTCATAACAGCTCATAGAGAGCTCATTTAGGTGTCATATTTATGGAATAAAGTAGCTGGTTCAGAGCCAAATTGCATCAAATGGAAATGTATGAACGAAACTCCTTGTCCCCACAAGTTTCTTTGTTCCCTGATAAATTAGCCTTGGAAAAGCCACCTGCTATTCATGCTTTGATCAGTGTTCCAAGCTCATGTGCATCGATGCTCACTGTGTCACTCTGCTCCTTTTTTGGTTTTCCTGGAGGAATTCTTGGCCTGGATACATCTCAGGTTTCACCTCTGTTGGGTTCTGGAACAAACTACTGCTGCTTTCGTTAAGGGGTTGAGTGAATCCATCAGAGCAGCCCAGGTAAAATACTTTGCGTTTCCTCCATGTTCAGATTCTTCACAATTTTCCAGCACAGCCACCTTTTCCCAGCGTAGCAACCAAGACATTGCATTTCTTGCATGTGCAATGTACCATTTATCCACATCCACAGCATTGCTCTGCTTCCATCTGTGTGAGATGATGATGAATTTAGAGAATGGGTTGGGTTGGAAGGGACCTTAAGGATAACCTCATTCCAACTCCTGCCAAGGGACATCTTCCACTATCCCAGGCTGCTCCAAGCTCCGTTCAGCCTTTGAACACTTCCAGGGGTGGGGCAGCCACAGCTTCTTTAGGAAACCTGTGCCAAGGCCCCACCACCCTCACAGGGAACAATTTCTTCCAAATATCAAATCTTAACCTCCCCTATTTTAGTTTAAAACCATTCCCTTTTTCCTTTTACCATCTATCCATGTAAAAGTCCTTCTCCTCATTCTTCTAAGCTCATTTTAAATACTGGAAGGTGCAATGAGGTGTTCCCAGGTGTACAGGGTTCCTCTATTTCTTAGGACTAGAGCCTGGAGTGGCTCCAAGGCAGAATCACAGGGACACAGGACAGTTCAGGGGGACCTCGGGAGTTTCTCTCCAAGCTGAACTATCCGGTGACCCTCCCTTGCAGCTCCACGACATAATAACCACAATTACCCTGGTCTCCTGCATCCACCACCTCTGGCAGTGCTGTTATCAACAACCCCATGACAGAGTGAGGAGAAGTGCTCCCTCATTCCAGCCTCCTTTGGTGGGAAGCAGCAGGACTTCCTGATCCAGCTCATGCCAGTGATCCAAGGTTTGGGCTCTCTTGCTCTCCCAGGCCATCACCTCATGAGGTGTCTGGTGGTATTTCCTTTCTGGCTGCTAAAGCTACACAATCATTGAATTCTTCCAGTTCGAAAAGACTTCTAAAATCACCAACTCCAACCCAGCACTGCCAAGTCCACCAAGATTATGGAATAGGAGATGTAGGGTGAGAAAGACATCCATAGGAAGGATGGAGAAGGCTTGGGACTCACCATCAAGTGCTGCTGACTGAAGAAATGTTGGATCATGGCTCAGGGAAGGGGAAATGAGCTGAAGCCTCCAAGCAACCCTACAGGTCTGCAGTCATGGAGTTTCAGTACATGCAAATTATTTCAGAGAGGCCAAGGTAAGTCATTACATCTGAGGACTTCCTGGGCCATGATGGCTTTGGATGAAGGCTCTGGACAGCAGCAGTCCTGGAACCCTTTTCCCCAAGCTTTAGGCCTCCTGTAGTTCTGCCTATAATCATAAAATCTAACAGGAGATGGAGCAGAGTCAGGGAGATAAAGACACTTTTTTTTCCGGAAGATTTTAGCCATTCAAGGATAAGCACCAAGAAAGTGAATAATTCGTTGCTCAATTAATTTCTTGTCACCTTTTATGAGTGATATCCTTAAACCCCTGTGTACTGAGCTGAGCTCCTGCTCAGAGTCTCCCTGGCCATGCAGGAGTTGCCAGGGAAATCCAGGTGAGTTTGAGTCTTCCAATACCTGATGGGGGAGACCACAAAAAATGCAGAGGTACTTCTTACAAGGGCATTGAGGGATTGGACAAGGGGGGAATGGTTTTAAGATGAAGCAGGGTAGATTTAGACAGGGAATTAGGAGGAAATTCTTCCCTATGAAGGCGGGGAAGCCCTGGGGTGGAATACCCATAGAAGCTGTGGCTGCCCCATCCCTGGAAGTGTCCAAGGCCAGGTTGGATGGGGCTTGGAGCAACCTGGGATAGTGTAAGGTGTCCCTGCCCATGGCAGGGGGATGGAATGAGATGATCTTTCAGGTCCCTTCCAGCCCAAACCATTCTGGAATTCCATGATTGGCTTTGCAGGGATGTGGGCAGGGTGGAATCAGCATTACCATGGCCCCACTGGAAACTTTAACCTCACATCCCTGCCCTGTGCCAGAAATGCTGCCAGACCTGTGTTAAATCTCAGCCCTTCACATCCCACGATATTGGGAAGGAGGCACCAGGCTGTGGGTTTGAAAAACCTAAATAAAAACAAGCTGCACTGCACATAAAAGGGGTTTCCTCATGTCCTGCAAATGTATACCAACTCATGGTATGTATTTTTAGAGGTATGAAGAAGCTACAAAGCTGAAATTTGGGTAAATTCAGCCCTGTATTGTGACTCTTCCAGAACTGAGAGCCCAGGTGGTAACTATGGGGCCAAGAGAGGTTTCCCAGCCCCCAGGAGTGATGCAAAGCACACGTGGGGCACAGGCAGGGGCGCTTTTAAAAAGCAGACAGGGCTGGAGTTTCCACCTCTTTTATTAGAAATAAGACACATTCATTTTGTGCTCTGAAAACTGTACAGAAGGAGAAAAAAAAAGTGTTGAAGAACATGGAGAGGCAGGAGGGGAAGGCATGGAAGGAGGGCAGGGCATGGGAAAACAGGATTAACCGGAGGAGCTGAGCAGAGAAAGTTGAATACCAACAGTTCTTAAACAAACATTTATCTCTGTAATTACATAACATCGTTAATGTCCTGCAAAGGCGGCCGGAGTGAATGGGTGAGTGGGGAAGGTTGGAGTGAAGAGGGCAGGCTTGGGCAGGGGAAGGGAAAAAAAAAAAAAAAGAAAAGAATTAAAACACAGTAGAAAGATATCTGTATGCTAAAATTCATAATGTGTAATTATAATAATTACAATATCATACAACCCGGCGTCTGAGGGAGGCCTTTGTGCTTTCCTGTTTCATAGAATAAGCTAAAATTGAACAATTATATCACAGTTTTATGAGTAACCACTTCCCCTATTTTTTAACTATTTGGATTTATTTAAGTCTTCATTCTCATCCTTCACATCCTACAAATGGCAAAATGAATTCCACTGTCCTTGGAGATCACCCAGGTGCCCCAAGGGGAAGTCAAAGCAGAGATGTTGTCACATCAAACAACATCTCCCCGTGGGGGAAGCACAGTTGGGGGCAGTGATTGCTTTGCATTTTGTACCCATCGGTCATTTTACCCTAAAGATGTGGGGTTTGGTATTTTTTTATTTAAGGGAGACCCAAGCACAGTAATAATTCAGACCCTGTTCAAGCTTTGCTGCTGTCTGGCACAATCTGGCTGCTCACAACCAGAGGTTTGTCTCCACCCATCTCCAAAACTGGGAGAGTTGTTTCCAAACATCAGACAGACAGTGCTAGGAATGCTAAAAATAATAGAAAAAATAAAGTCTTTGTGTCATGTCAGTGGTGTATTTTTTAATGATAAGAGTATTGCACAACATTTTTGGGGTGAAATGGAGATACCTCATTTCTTGTAAATAACCTTGAGAGGTGTTTCATGAAAAAAATTGAAATAGGTTTTTTTTCATGGTGAAATGAAGACATTTTATGAGGAGGAATGTCCTACCCTCCTGATCAGCTCCACCTCTTCGCTCTTGTAGGACCACAAACCTGCTGCTGGCTCTGGGCAGAGGGGAGGGAGGAGAAGAGCCAGCGAGGGGAAAATACCTAAAACCCCAACTGAATAAAGCGAAACAAAACATTGCAAGCCAGCAGGAAGGGGCTGTGTGTTCCCACCATCCCAAACTTTCCACGGAGCAACTTGCCTTCCACCTTCAGCAGGTGGCATCCTCACCCCATGCCTGCGCAGTCCTACGGCACGGAAAGGCATTCGAAATGACAAGAGCCAAAGAAAAGAAAGGTCTCGGGTTTCAAGTTCTCTTTTTATTGAAGAAAAGAAAAGAAGAAGGAAAAAAATAGATTATTTTGTTTTTGTTTTTGTTTTTTTTTTGTCTGTTTGTTTGTTTCCAAGTGGACGTTATTCATGTTGTCAGTTTGTCTCAATGTCCTAAGGCAACGTCTCTGTTTACCAATGTCTCCAGGTACAGCGGCAGATCTGTCTTTCCCTCTTTCTCTCTCTGCCTTCCAGGGAGGGGCAGCTTGGAATAAATCTGAGTCCGAAAGCAAGGACAAATAACAGAACGAAAAAAAACCCAAATAAAAATAAAAAAAAAAAAGGATGAGGCCAAGAGGACCTTTGCAAGGCCCGTGCTGAGTTTATCTATTTAACAGTCAATGACAACGACCTACATTCTTCTTGTTGGTCTTGTTTTCTACCACCTTCCACCCTCTCCCTGGAGATGGGGCGAGCAGGATTTGGAGATTTGGAGATGATTTTCCTCCCGTGCAGAAGCTCCGCCGGGGAGGGATGAGAGGAGGAATCCCCACCTCACCTCTCCACCTGAGCTGCGGGTGATGCCACCATGTCTCCCTCCTCGGGGACCTGCTGCCAGGCCGTGGGGTGGCACCCAGGAGTGGCAATGTCCTCTTGGCCACCGCTTGGCGTGTCCATCTTGGCGAGTCCCATCTCCTTCCTCCTCGGATGAGCTGGCGAGGGAGAGGCGGGGGAGCGAGGGATGCCACCGCGGGTGTCCCCTCTCGATGTCCCCAAACAACTCCGATCTTCTGGGCCCTCTGTGGTGGCTGCTGGTCCTTCCACACCTCCCTGTGGTGGAGCAGGAAGGCTCCTGGTGTGTGGCAGCAACCTGAGAGCATCTGAGCAGGGCTTGTCCCCTGCAGCTCCTCCCCCACCCCTCCTCCCTCCTCCTCCTCCTCCTCCTCGCTCTCTTCCAGGCTCACTCCTCCAGTCCTGCCTGGGAAAGCTCGTGTTGTCCTGAACCTACAGCTACTATACTCTATAAAGTAATATTTCCCCCTCTCTGCTGAGAACAATACAAAAGTTACTCCATCTTACCAAAGGTTTCAAAAGAAACCAAACACTTCTCTTGCTCGGTTCCGATTTAATTTAATCATTTCTTTAAAACGTGGGGTTTTTTTTGTTTTGTTTGTTTCGGTTTTTTTCCAGAAAAAAAAAAAGTCCTTTTTCTTCCTTTTCTGCTCAGACCTCTGTCTGAAGGTCAATAATGTCTTGTCCCACCAAGGGGATGGTGGCTCCTGTTTTCTCCCACTCTACAGTTTTTAGTTCTAGGGGAGACTGTGCCACAGGTTCGATGTCCTTTTTAACCCATGATGGTGGGGACTGGACTTTCCTGATGCCTTCCCAGGGTCTCTTGTTTGGTGTCTGCTGTTTTTCTTGCTGCAGGAGGAGGAAAGTGTAAGAAAGGAGAGAGAGAAAAAAAGAAAGATTAGTACCAATGTGAGGAATACCATGATTTTACCTCCTCTGGTATCAACAAATAATTTTTTCTGCGCAGATTCTCATCCAAAATAAAGTGGGGTATCAATGAAAATGACACTTGGTGTACAAATTATCTATTTTCCGGAAGGAAATGCCTTTCTTTCTATTTCCACGTCCATCACTTAAAGCCTGGATATTTCAGCTTTCAGCTGAGGTTTCTGCTACTGAAAAACTAAGTGTGGTTTTGAGAATTCCACAAATGTAGCGACAGGACAGGGGGGAATGGCTTTAAGCTGATGAAAGGTGGATTTAGATGGAAGGTGGATATTGGGAAGAAATTCTTCTCTGTGAGGGCAGTGAGGCCCTTGAACAGTTTGCCCAGAGAAGCTGTGTCTGCCCCATCTCTGGAAGTGTTCAAGGCCAGGCTGGACAGGGCTTGGAGCAACCTGGGAGAGTGGAAATTATCCCTGCCCATGGCAGGGGGGTGGAACTGTAGTTCTTTAAGGTCTCCTCCAACCCAACCCACTCTGTCAAATCTGGATTAAAATCGGGTCTTTCTTGTCGCTGTTGAGCCACTAGCTGAAAGAAAAACCCAGGTTCTCAGACAAGGAAAGAGAAAAGTGCGTTTATTATTTTGATTTCCATATATATAGTTTTCAGAGGTCACCCAGATTGGTCAGCCCGAGACCTCCCCCTAGGCCCAATTGGCCAAGCCTGAACTGACCCAATCCGGAGACGTTGTTTGCAAAACATCCAAACTTTATCTTTGTTTATGAAACGTAGCAAAAATGTTCTCACGAGAAAGACCTGTGCTAGCCACACTTTCTGAACACACAATTGCATTTGATGCACATTCCTTATGCAGCACAGCTATTTATAGACTCTTTAATTGCAGCAAAACCTGCTCCCTGTTCCGCCAGGGAACCAAATCTGTGCTGCTGGATGAGCTGCAGCTCAGCTCTGAGGCTCAAAACATTTCCATCAGCTCCACACCAAGCCTTGGAGGCTTTATTGACCCAGTCTCCCACTAGCATCCCACCATGGATATCAATCCAGAAAATCTTTTTCCATGGTTTTGCTGATAAGCACCAAGACAAGGCTCTGGGGAGAGCTGGGGGGCTGGAAAATGGGTTTGTGCTTCAGTGGGTATGGAAAGGAAAGGTTTTAAAGGAGTTGCTCCACTCAACTTCTCCCCTCCAAGCACCAGTGATGCTTTTCACAATTAATTATCCCCACAAAAACAGCACTAGGCAAGAAAAGGCTTCCCTGGCTTCCCTGAGCCCTTTTGAGCCACCTGCCAAAGGAGAAGTGGGAAGGGTGGGAGGAAATCAGCTTGTGGAGGATGACAATGAGGAGGGAAATCTGGGGAGAAGGTGAGGAGCATGCAGGGGACACACAGCCCAGGATGTGTCACAGCTCGATGCTGTCACCAAAATGCATTGACTGAGGGGAGATGAAACCACACAGAGACTGTGGAGTCACATCTGTACTCCAGGATGCTGCTGAGATCATTGTAGCTCCCTAGGAAACCTAAATTCCCATCTGCTGCAGGCTCATCCAGCAACCTCAGCTTCTCATTTTGTCCTTTCCTAAGATGTTTTTGTAAGGCTGTTGTTTTTCCCAGCTCCACACTGCAATGCTGACAGGAAAGCTGCTGTGGAATTATCCCTACAGGGGCAGCTTTCATTGGATCACACAAGCCATGGACTCTGCTTGTCCAAACTTTAATGCAAGAATAAGACGTGCCTGAAGTTGGTCCTGAACCCCAAAACGCCCAGGGAGAAGGCTCTGGGTGAGAGCTTTTGGTGGTTAGATGGTGGTGAATGTACAAACCAGGTACAACATCTCAAAACGAAGTGAAAACATTCTTAAATTACTTTCATTCAAAGGGAGAAAAATAGGTTTTTAAGTCCTTTTATAAAGAGAAGTCTGGGCTTTTTTTTTTTTTTTTTAATCAGGTTTAATAAAAGTCTTGCTCAGAAGGATGTAAAGCACTCAATTTCTTTAAATCTGCAACTGAAGTTTTCATTAAACTCTGCAATACAGGGCTTTGCTTATGCTGCTATTATTCTTACTTTATTCCATGATATAACACGACAGTGATTAATATCAGCAAGGCAGAAGAGGTGCTAAAATTCTTGACTTATTCAATTATCTTTTTTGGAACTTATTTTAGAACCACTGCAACTAAAAAACTGGAACCTATTTAACTCTTGCGTGGGTCTTAATGAGACAAGTTGGAAGTTTCCTGAAGGGAAATTTCCACCCACAGTGTTTTTTGGAGAACATCAGTCTGCCTGGAAAGATGCAGCAGGAAGGAACACAGAGAAAAAATGCACACAGAAAGCAAAAACTGGAATGAAATTAAGTTTCCCAAAAGGTGAAAAAAACCCATTGGTTAGGACAGATTTTTTTCATTGAAAAAACATTTTTTCTCCCATAACTGCTTTATTGCCACAAGTTTTCAAAGCTGCTGATGTCTGCAGCCGTATTAGAGAGCAGCAGAAGTGATCTTATGCATGAAGTTCATAAATAATTTGATTTTTCCCCTCAAACGAAAGCCCTTTCTTTTGCTGGCATTATTTATGGCCACCTTCAGCATCAGGTTCTATCCCCAGCCAATCCCTGCTTTAACAATCTCTCCATCTGCCACTCTCCTGACCTTCAGCCTCTCCTTCATGCTGGGAGAGATGCTCCCAGATCTGATCATGCACCCTGAACGTGATCAGCAAACCTCAGAGCCCTCCTCGTCATGGGCTAGCGAGCAAGAGCAGCTGCAAATCCATGTAGGGAACAGGAATTAAGGGAAAAAAAGCCCCCAAAATCAAACAATGATGAGCTCACATCTACAGCAGTGGCCTCAGACCAGCCCTGTCACTGGGGAACAACACCTAAGGGTGATAATCGTTATTCAGAACCTAGACATTCAGTGTTGTGAGTTATTAAGAAGAGAATAAATAAGAAAGGGAGAGAGAATGAAACAGAAAATGTTATTATGGCAGTGCACAGCTCCAGTCTGCACCTGCATGTTGAATATTCTGGGCACTCTGTGGGCTTCCTGGGAGAAGGATGAAGGGAAAATTACAAAGGTGGCCAAATTCCAGCCATGGATAAAGTTATAGAGAATGTTCTGTGGGAGGAAAGAGGACAGGCTACCACCTTTAGGCCTGAAAGGAGATTATGGCTGGATGTGGATGAGGTCTGTGGAGCTCTTAGAGGTTTGTGGATAGCAGGAGTGGATTGCTGAGGGTGGGGATTGGGAAAATCTCTTCCAGCAAAGGAACTCCAGAGCAGCAAGGAGTGAACCCCAGGAGCTGTTCCTGCACCCAGTGCCTTGCCAACCTTCAGACCAGCCCTCTGCTCATTCTGAAACTTCCAAATTCATGAAAACTACATGGAAACATTCCCAAAATCAGCATCCATTCGGTGCTATGCAGTGAAGTGACACCACCCTGCATCTGGGATCTCTGAGCACCAATCCCTGAAGTTTTGGGGATCTTTTTGAAGACGCATCACCACAGCCTCACCCTTTTCTTTCTCCAAGCTCCTTTTTACTCTGCCATGGAGAGGAGGCAGAAACTGGCCTTGGGTTTGACCCCACATGGTTTCCATCATCCTTATCAGTGTGCTGTGTTATCTACCTGTGCCTGGCAACCTCAGTGACTTCCACAATGTTTATTTGCAGTTAGAAGATGAAAAAGAGCTCTGAAAAATGAGGAAATGAAGGAAGGAGACTTGATTTTAGTTTTCCATTTCTCAGAAAATAATAAAGACTTCTCTGGTGATGCAGTGAGGGAGATGCTGGCTCAGTGGTGGCTGCAGAAGGACTCAGTGCCCACTGGGATCTCTGAGCAGGTTAATCAGCCTGGCAGAGCTCTGGGAAGGATGCTGGGAGACAAAAGAAAATCTCCTCTTGGCACGAAACACCCTGGGAATCAGTAGCAGGCTCCTGGGAACAGCTCCCCTTTTCTTTCCCTCCATATGGAAAAAAAGTTTTTATGGGGTCTTGGCCACTCGAGCAGCACACAGAAACAGCCCCAACCCTGGCATTGCCCTCCAGCTCCACTGTGGGGTCTTAGCAATCCCTGCAGACAGGAGGGAAAACTGAGCTGTGCATAGAAAAGAAAGAAAAAACCTGGAGAGAGGGATGTGTAATCTGGCTGGAAAAGGCGCCGGGGTTGGCTCAGGTCCTGGCGCCGTGGAGACAGCCAGGAGTGGCCCCAGCCAGGGGCTGAAAGCACCAGGGGCTGCTCTGCCAGCAATTCCCAGGGACAGAGCCATCACTCTGGCCTGACAGAGCCCAGGAGCTTCTGGGGAAGAGGGAAATGTTTGTCAGTCCCTGCTTGGTGCCAGGATGGTGGAGAAAAAAAAGGGTGGGAAAGGAGGGAACGTTAAGATTCAGAGCTGGGAAAAAGCAGCTGCAAACTGGAGGCGTTCATCATCCTGGAGCCTCCTTCATCCAGCTGTGGTTTCATTTTGGCTGCAGATTTTTATGGTGGAGGGAGAGGATTTGGGATAAAGGATAGTTAGGATGCAGTGCCAACAAAACTCCCAAAACTCTGACAGAGGCAAAGCGCATGGAGATAATCCATACATCCTTCTGCTCAAGATGGTCCTGGAAGACTGCAAAGAGTCACCTGGGCTGGACTTGTGGTGGATATGGGAATGTGATGGTGGTGAGGAGGTACCTCCCTACCCTGGGGTTTTCAGAGAATCATCATAAAATCCCAGAATGGTTTGGGTTGGAAGGGACATGAAAGATCATCTCATTCCACCCCCTGCCATGGCCAGGGACATCTTCCACTGTCCCAGATTACTCCAAACCCTGTCCAACCTGATCTTGAACTCTTCCAGAGATTCGGCAGCCACAGCTTCTCTGGGAATTCTATTCCAAGGCCTCTCCACCCTCACAGGGGAACATTCCTTCCCAATATCCAATCCAACACTGCCCTCTGTCAGTTTGAAGCTGTTCCTCATTGTCCTGGCACTCCAGACCTTTGTCCAACATTCCTCTCCAGCTCTCTTGGAGCCCCTTTAGGCACTGGAAGAGGCTCTAAGGTCTCCCTGGAGACTTTTCTTCTCCAGGCTGAACAATTCCAATTCTCCCAGCCTTTCCCCACAGCAGAGCTGCTCCATCCCCCTGATATTTTGGTCCTCCAACAGGTCCATGTCCCTCCTGTGCTAGGACCCCAGAGTTGGGCAAAAGGCCATTAAATGCTCAGGCTGCTCAAGCTGAACCTCCCTGGATTTGTTTTGTGGGAGTTTTGTTAGTTTTCATTTTTTAATTTCCAGTTTTTATGGTTACCCCGAATAACCTGAAAAGCAATTCAGGGCTTTTCACTGAGCACTGGGTGATAACTCCCCTGGAATCAGCCATTCCCATGCTGTTTTCCTTGCCTCTGGTGTCAGCTTGAAGGATATTTCATGACCCAAATGGTTTCTCCCCATGACACTGATGACCGGAGGACCAAGATGAAGTTATTCAGAGCGTAGAGCAGGGAATTTGAAAGATAAATGTGGCTCACGCTCGTCTAATCCATCTTCAGATCAATGTCGATGAAAAGTGATTAGAAAATGGGAAAGCTGTCTTGTTTCTTTAGAGAATGATAAATTTTCCTTTCCCTCTTGGAAACAAATAGCTGCAGTTCTTTCATTTTATGCTACTGAACTACAAAGATTATGCTTTTTCTTTTTTTTTTTTTTCATTTAGGAGAAAAGCAAAATAAAAGGGACTGGCTGACTTGGTTCAGCATTTCATTAAATTAAATTGAAAAAAAAAAAGTAAAAATAATTTGTGATTTTAACTTGGAATCACTTAGAAAACTTGAAATACCCAGCATTTACTGGGCTATAAAAATCTGTCCTCTGCTTTTGTATTCTCTGAAGTTCATCCAGCCTGAAGGGGTGGCTGTGAGACAAATTCTAGCAAGTCCATAGCGCTGAAGGTGAACAGGCTCTGGATCAAGGAGGTCTTTTATTGACTCCTGAAAAGCCTGAAGGCTGCACAGAAAGCCTGTGGTCCCACCAGCATGAGGAACAGGCAGTTTTCCAGAGCGTCCTTGCTGTTATTCCAGCTGGTCCAATCCCAATCTTTTTTGGAACAATGCATATGATCTGTGAAGAGCCCACCTGGAGGACTAGATTCCCTAAAATGCTGAAAACATTTAAGTCTGCCCTGTGCCTCACAGGGGATTCAGGAGGGGACCAAGAGCACCCAAAGCATGATTTTTCATAGAGTCTTTTATTTAGACTCTCTAAAGAATTATTTAGACGGCAGAGTATAAAAAACCAGGAGTTTCCATGTGCTGATAGCCACTGCCTGGTGTTGGAGCAGAGGACACAGGAAACAGGAGGTTTCCCTGGGACAAATTTTGTCCCTTAATTCTTGGGGGAAAAAATAATTGGATGATCTACAGGAGGAGGTGAACTTCTGATTGATGGCATATTTGGGTACCTGGGAGCTGGCAGATGGTTTATGGCTGACTGAATTAAGATTTGACGTCATTTTCATAACAGAATTTATTGCGGTAATTATCAGACTTTATGCAGAGCTCCTCCCTGTAAAAGCTGCATTAATTGGTTTGTTAAAATTTGCCTTTAAGCAGTGCAGAGAGGATTAAAGATGTGGCACAGAGACACCATTCCTGTAAGCGGAGCTTCCATTGCAGAGGGACACACAGGAGGAGAGCACAGCTTCCCAATTTTCCAATTCAGAATTTTCCAATTCCTGCAGCAGAATTGGAATTTTGCAATTCCTCTAGCACAGCACACCAGGGAGACACAGCCCTGAGTGGGGATCAATATTCATAAAATCACAGAATTATAGAATCAGGGAGTGGTTTGGGTTGGAAGAGACATTGAAGACCATCTCATCCCATTTCCCCTGCCATGGGCAGGAACATCTTCCACTATCCCAGGTTGCTCCAAGCTCAATCCAAGCTGGCCTTGGACACTTCCAGGAATGGGGCAGCCACAGCTTCTCTGAGCCTCACCACCCTCACAGGGAAGAATTTATTCCTAATATCCATCTAAACCTGCCCTCTGTCATCTTAAAACCTTGTGCTGTGACTCCATGCCCACTCCATGGTCCCTTTTTCTCACCAACATTCCACCAGCACTCCAAAGCAAGTGCTGGTGGAATGGACAAATCTCCAGATATCCAAAGAGGAAAGCCAAGAAAAATCTCATTGTGAGAAAAGAATGTGAGGAATCAAGACAGAAACACTGCCCAGAAGGAAATAAGGAAAAGGCAGAAGAAACTTCATACCTTTTTACAGTGGGATTTGGAGGAGGTGCTTTTCAGGACCAATAGAGATTTGGGACTGGATTTGAGAGTTGTGTGGTTTTTTTCCCAGGGAAGCTGTGGATTCCAAATTCCTGGAAGTGTTCAAGGCCAGGTTGGATGGAGCTTGGAGCAACCTGGGATAGTGGAAGATGCTCCTGCCCATGGCAGGGGAAATGGGATGAGATGATCTTTCAGATCCCTTCCAACCCAAACCGTTCTGTGATTCCATGTAATTATAATCTGAGTCCAGGTCCTGCATGTGAAATCCAGGACAGGAGCCAAAGCAAAAGCCATTCCAGCTGCAGGGAGCTGAACGTAGCAAGGAGCTCATCAACAAGGAGAAAATCCGAGGAATTTGCAGAGCTCTGTCCAGTGCTGACCTCAGCACAAGCAAAGAGCTGCTGCTCAAAACGAATGCAAAGCTGGGGCTGGCAAGAAAAGAAGGATAGGGATGTGATTCCAGCTTCTCTAATGGAGCTGGATCAAAGGACTCCTGTTGAGGGGGAAGGCAGGAACATCAATTCCATTGCTATCAAAGCAAAACCTTGCCTTTTTTAAAGCCTACAAAACCACAGACCCCTCTCAATGTCCAGCCCAAGCACTGGAATTTCTTTAGCAATTAACTCCCAGTGTTGGAGATGTCAAACCCTGAGGATACAGATCTGCACAGCAAAAATATTTCCTGTGTAGTACAAAGCAGCCTGAAAGTAGCCCCTACCCTGTTTTAATGTGAAGAACTCTCAGCTACAAGAATTCAGACCTTGGTAACTGAGTGTATTTAGGAGGAAACAGGGAAAGAAATTGCCTGGTGGAGCCTGCAGTCTGCCAGGCAAAGGTCAGGCTTTGAAAGGGAGAAACAAACTTGAGGCAAGGTTTCCAACAATGGGATTTTTTCTTTTTTTTGGTAGCAACTGGGGAGGTGAAGAACAAGTCAAAGTGATGGGAGTGATTAGGAAGGAAGAACTGTGAGTCAGTACCAAGCTAACATTCCACTATACATCCATCTGGGCAGCAAAATATCCCTTAAAGCTGCTATGAAGAGAGATCTATAATCCAGGTGAAAGCCACTCACTGTTTATTGCAGCCTTAAAAATGAGGGTTTGGTGCATCTCAGACACCAAGAGAGCTTTAAATTTTAATCAGGATGCCTGGTGTGGGTGGCTGGGTATTTTGATGCAAATCCTGCTGTGGTTGTCTCCAAGTCTTTGGTTCCTTTCATGCTTCCTGGTTGCAAATCAGCTGTCAAGGGGATAAATATTCAACACACAGAGCTCATTTGGTTTTCTGCTCAGGGACTACAGCAGCTTCCAGTTTGGTCTGGGATTTAATGGAAGGGCAGCAGTGTGAAACTTCCACAGGTTTGGAAGGAGGGTGAGCACAGCAAACCAGCTGCTCCTGAGATGCTGTTTTTAGATTCTTCAGTCTATTCAGGTGAATAGAGAAAATCTGTCCCAAATTTCAGCATCACAGGAGCAAAAAAAGTCCTGGCTACAACACTGAAACTTCCTTCTGAGTAAGGAAAAAAGACATCTCCTCCTTCCTTGCCTCATCTGAAGTTGAAGATTGCAAGGGAGAAAACATTTACCAGAGAATATCCAGAGTTGGAAGGGACCTGCCAGGACCATGGTAAGGTCACACAGAGATCTATCAGTGCCTTAAAAACCTGACTTTTCAACTTGCAGTCATCAGATCTTGCTGGATGTCATCCTGCTCCTATCTTAATTCCCTAGCATGGAAAAATTAACTTTGGGGATTAGTGTCTACATCCCTGATTGGTTCACGCAGCCAAAAATCAGAATGGTTTGGGTTGGAAGGGACCTGAAAGATCATCTCATTCCATGGGCAGGGACACCTTCCACTATCCCAGGCTGTTCCAAGCCCCATCCAACCTGGCCTGGAACAATTCCAGGGATGGGGCAGCCACAGCTTCTCTGGGAATTCCATTCCAGGGCCTCACTACTCTCACAAGGAAGAATTTTTTCCTAATATCCCATCTAAATCTTCCTCCTTCAGCTTAAAGGCATTTTGAGTGTGCCCACATTTCTCTGCTGCAGGGATGAGGTGGCCAAAGCTTGAACACTCCCTGGACGTGATTTTACCATGGACAATGTGATTTTAATCAGGAATAGCTGAGGGTGCTTCCAGTGGGAGCATTTTATATTGAGGTACAGATATCATGAACTATCTGTCACATGGAATAGATTTTATGTAATAAACTGGGAAAAGAAAATATGGAAAAATCCGTGTTTATTCCTCAAGGAAGGGCAATTCTTTACTATTGTACTCCGAGGCTCAACTTATTTCAGCATTAGGAATTTGCTTCGGTTTCCAGCAAAATAATTATAGCAAACATTCCTGGGAATGCCTGGAATAGGAATAAGATTCAGACCTGCCTGGCATTCCAGGAAATATCCTGGTTCCCAGAATTGCCTACCTCTGACTTACCAGCCCCACTCATTAGGGAGCTGAAGGCAGTGGGAACATCCTAATCCCAGTGGGATGTAGGTTAGGACTCCTGGCCTATGGGTTGATGGAAAAGGTGAATTCATTCCCAAAACTGCCTCCACCTGAAAATTCCCTACAAGTCCCTGGAAGGAGGTTATATCCAGGTGGGGGTCAGTCTATTTTCCCAGGTAATAAGAGACTGGACAAGAGGAAATATCCACAAGTTGTGCCAGGGGAGGTTTAGGTTGGATATTAGGAAGAATTTCTTCACTGAAAGCACTGACAAGAATTGGAACACATTTCCCAGGGCAGTGGTGGAGTTACATTCTGGGAGGAATTTTTAGTTGTGGCACTTGGGGACACAGTTTAGTGGTGGGTTAATGGTTTGACCTGATGATCTTAGAGATCTTTTTCAACCTTAATTATTCTTAATGACCCTAATGAGTCCCTGATTATATTTCCAGCTTTGCCAGAAACTACTCTGGGACTGTGAGCAAAGGAGATTTTTTTGTCATCTTCCAAGTGTACACAGCACTAACACTTATCCCTAATTTCCTTGTGTCAGGAGACTGAAAAAGGAGGAACACCTGTGCTTGTACAAACCTTTGTGTCTTGGCTGAAAACCCCTTAAAAAAGGGGGTTATAAAAATCAGACTTCACCACTGAAGCTAGAGAAATTCTCAACAGTAAATAAAAATGATCATTGAATTTTGAACCCCTCTTCCTAAAGAGACAGAAGATCTGTTCCTTCATCCCATTCTTCTGTTGGGTGTTTCCTTTATATCTGACAATTGAGGAGTTCAAGTGAGAGGAGCTGTGTGTTTAATGTGATAGGATAAGTGCACTGGAGTGCAGTGGGGGTGGCATTTACATTAAAATCAAACCCCAAACTGATCCCTAAAAATGTCCAGCACCATTCCTAAGAATCCCCACAGGATGTCTGTCCTATGCAGACATTTAATGTTCCGGTTTCAACAGCACTTTTCTGACCTTGGAGTTGGAGGAAGAGAGAGGAACAACAAGGAGATTAGGAAAAGCATCATATCTTGGAAAGGACTGAGGACAATGGGACATCCTGCCAGGAGAGGTTGGGAAAATGCCAGGCTTGGAGAGAGACTTGGGAGCTTGACTTTGTGGTTGTTTATTTAAAAGGGAAATCAGAGACAACAGCAATGCAGGCAGATGGACCAGAGAGCCAGGAAATATCCCTTCTGCTCTGGGATGAAAAAGGGTTTGGGGTATTCCAGGATGACCTTGTTGATGCCCACAAGGCAAGGATTTTTCTGCTGGGGAAGGAATGTGTTTGGATTCATGTCATGGAAATGGCTGGGATTGGTCCAGGGTGCTTTTCAATGCAAATGAAAGCCAGACTAAGGTTTGTTTTATCACTGCCACCAGAAGAAACACTCCATCGTTTTATAACCTAAACATACATAAAAGAGAAAACATTCTTTTGTTGATACTTTAATCCCTGTTATCTGCTCTTTGCCTTCTCAGGGTGAGCTGGAGATGTTGCCTGAGTTCCAGCGGGGTCTTCGGCAGAAAATGGTAGAAAAAGGGGGAAAAAACCTATTTATTTGACTTTGCACTGCTTTGGATGTTTTTTAAACCAATACCCAATCCTGATCTTCACAAACTCCCCCTCTCCCATTACATCCGAGGGAAAAATTTGAACTTGAAAAAAGATTCTGTCAATATGCAAAAGCCACCTTCAGAGCCTCCTTCAGCAGCTCAGAGCTCTTTGATGCTGACAGCAGCAACTTTAATTCTACATAGATGCATCTCTGAAATGCTAAAACCTTCCCAATCTATAAACTCCTCCTGCAAATAGACCACAGATTAGCTTTTATGGGGATTTAAGCATCTTTGGGTTTTACAGCCGCGTCATACTTAAATAATTGCCAAAAAAAAAAGCAGAGAGGTGACAGTGAGACACACTGGGATTTTGGGTTCTTTGATCTGAGCCTGTTAGATCCACTGCCCCTCTCACTCTGTTACACTGGACAGCCCATAATGACACCTTGCCACATGCAATAAAAGTAGGATTTGCTGGGATAACATCATGGATTTCAGCAAAGGAATGCTGTGAGGTCACAACACAGACCAAAGGCTCTGTAGCATTTGCTTTCCCCCTAAAAAATCAAATTTCTTGTTTCAATCACTCTGAGGTCTGTTCTTACCTCCAAGGGGGTCCCATCAAAATAAGCCCCACCAGTGCTACATTTGCCTCATCGCAGGGGACACTGAATCCTGGATCTCTTTTAGGATCATGGAATCTTTAAGGCTGGAAAAGACCTCCAAGATCACTGATCCAACTCTTAACCCAGCACTGCCAAGGCCACCACTAAACCATGTCCCCAAGAGCCACATCTCCATGGGTTTTTGAACACTTCCAGGGATGCTGGTTCCACCTCTTCCCTGGGCAGGCTGTTCCGATGCTTGGTCACTCTTTCAGTGAACAAATTTTTCCAAATATCCAACCTGAACCTCTCCTGGTGCAACTGGAGCTGATTCCTCTTGTTCTATCACTTTTCACCAGTGAGAAAACACCAATCCCCTCCCTGGCTCCACCCTCCTGTCAGGGAGTTGTGGAGAGCAAGAAGTTCCCCCCAGAACCTCCTTTTCTCCAGGCTCCAGTCCCCCCAGCTCCCTCCAGACTCTCATCAGACTCTTCCCCATCTTTGTGGCTCTTCTCTCTCCAGAACTTCAATGTCTTTCTTCTTGTGAGGGACTTTGATTACAAATAACCAAGAATTGTTATCATTATTTCACCTTGTTAGTCTCCTGAGTGCAGGCAACCCCAAATTTAATTTCTGACTGCCAACCTGGCTCTGCCACTTGTTTTTCCCTTCAGCTGGAGCTGACAGAATTCCTTGCACCTTTCAGTCCTTGCCCAGCTGGCTGAGACATGTGGAAGTTACCATCTGCCTGCTCTTCCTTACTTTATTATCCAGAACACCACACAGGCTCCTGATGTCTGTTTTCAGTCCCAGATCTCTGAATCCCAGAAAGGCTGAAAGTTCCTTCCTTGTCTGTCTCCTTTAAAGTCTACTTTTCCCTGAACTTTTCTCCATGTGTATCATAGGATCACAGAATGGTTTGGGTTAGAAAAGACCGTAAAAATCATCCAGTTCCACCCCCTGCCCTGGGCAGGGACACTTTCCACCATCCCAGGTTGCTCCAAGCCCTGTCCAGCCTGGACTTGGACACTTCCAGGGATGGGGCAGCCAGAGCCAACCTGTGCCAGGGCCTCACCACCCTCACAGGGAGGAATTTTTTTTCCAATATTTAATCTAATATTGAGAAACCTAACTTTCTTTTAGGTCAGAGCCCTTGCCCCTTGCTGTTTGTCACGATCCTGTCACTACCTGACCTTGTCAAAGTCCCTCTCCAGCAGTAGGGATTGAAAGGCCACAATAAGGTCAACGTGGAGCCTTCTCTTCTCCAGGCTGAATAACCCAAATTTTCTCAGCCTTTCCTCATAGGACAGATGCTCCAGACCTCCAGGCACCTTCATATCCTAAATATCCCATCACTGCCACCTTGGCCTCTCCCTCATCCCCAAAAGGGAGGGGAGATGCTTCCTGCTGCCCCCTCTTTCTGCCCTCTCCACTTTCCACCCAGATTTCCTAATGGTCAATCCAATTTCCAGTTCCTACCACGGAGTGGATGGAAAAGGCACAATGGGATGACCTGAAAGGGAATGCAAAGAACAGACACAGGGAAGGCAACACCATGGGCAGAAAATCAAGGAAAAGTTTTCAGGGAGTGCTCCTAAATTTTCCTGCTGTTTTCCATGCTCCTGCTGACACCAGGGGGCTTCTGGAAGTGTCTGACTAACCTTGCTGTCCGTTGTTGGAGATTCCTTCTCCTTCTCTGCGTGCTGGAGTTTTCTGTTCAGGTCCTGGAACATGTCTTGGTGACGTTTTCTTGTGTGCATGATTTTCTGGAGTGAACACAAAGGACCACAGGTCAGCAAACCCCATTCATTAGGAACACATCCTCCCACCAGAGTTTTGTTATTAAATCCCAGCTCTGTCTTCCTGCCTAAAATACATTTGCTGGAGCATTTGCTTGGAGACCCAGCATAGCATTGCCTTTATTTTCATGGTGAGAGGTGGGAGAAAGTGGAAATTACTGATTTTTGATCTTGTGATTACCCTAAACTTGCAACCATCGAATTTTTATGCTGCAGAATTTGAGCTTGACTGTCAATATCTAAGGAAGGTTTGCTGTCCTTTAACTGATACCTGACCCCATGGCCAGCTTGTCCTCAGCCTGTCACCTTTGTAAATATGGTCAGAGATCACCCAAAAATGTAGAATTTGGGTAATTTCATTAGAAACTGTTCCACAATCACATTTTCTTTTTAATCTGACCTGTCTGCATTTCACTTCTACCTTCTGCTGCCCAGAAGGAGAAGCAGGAGAATTTCTAGAAGGAGTTTCCTTTCCATATAAGAGCAGGATTAATATGGAATTTCTGTGCTCTGCAAAAGGCGAGATAATTGGAGAGGGTGGCTCAAAAAATTTAGGCCCAACATTGAGAAAGGATGTACTCACCTCAAAATCTAGCTCTGCGTACCGGGATTTCCGCCTCTGGGTATTTGGGAAAGAAAGAGATGGATGAAGTTTAGTGAGGGGTTGAAACAACACCAGAGAAGATAAAACAGGCAGAGTCCTTCTCCTTTTCCGTCTTTCTACACCTTTTATGTGTTTCTCTGGCTCTTCATGATGGGAAGTGCCAAATATTTAGAATTATTGAATCACAGAATGGTTTGGATTGGGACGATAAAGATCATCCAGTTCCAACCTCCTGCCATGGGCAGGGACACCTTGCACTAGACCAGGCTGCTCCAAGCCCTGCCCAACCTGGGTTTTCTCATCTCTATCATGACTGAAACCATCAAAGTGGGAAATAGAGGCAGAGGGCAAAAGGAGAAATGCTAAGGCAGGCCCTGTGCCTGGCATTAAAATGAGCAGTCTTTGACAAATTAACAATTTTCTCTGACTTTGCAGCACCTGGGGGGCTAAAGACAGTTGATCCAACAACGGAATGCGTCTGTGGAAATTGTGAGAGATTTTAAACAACACATTCCAAAATAATATGACACAACAGTGGTTCCTCATGGTAACGACACTGGCACTGCATCCTGGGCTTCATTTTCCCTAAATTCTTCTTTCCCAACCCCTGGAATGGCCAGATTAAGTGCAGAACACCCCCTAGGCTGAGAACAATGCAGCAATTCCCACGCTCACCTCCAAGGAGCTCATGGAGAGGGTGGAGACCGTCTCACTCTTGGACACCACGCCCGAGTTCCCCGAGTCACCCGCGTCACACAGGCTGTTGGGGATCTGTGACTCGTTGGAGATGTTCTGTGGAGCCAGCTGCTGCTGCTGCTGGATCATGGAGGAACCCTGCACCTCGCTGCACGCCATGCCCACTGGCTCCCGCGGTGGACTCTTGACCACAAAGCCAGGGTCGGTGGCCATGCTGAGGTGGATGAGCCGCGTCTGAGGCATCTGGTCGATGTTGATGCTGTATTTGCTCTCATCTTTGGGTTTGGCCCTCAAGGTGGACGTGTTGGTGGGCAGGATGACGTAGCTGGTGTCCAGGGTCTGCTCCTGCGCCCGGGAGAGCTCCGAGTCCAACTTCTTGAAGATGTCCCCGTCGCAGATGTAGATGGATTTCGGCGGTTGGTTCTTGTCCTTCTTCAGGGTGAGGGAGTGGTTGCTGAACTCGTTCAGGTTGATGGCGCCCAGGTAGTGTGGGGAGCCCTGAAGGTGCATCTTGGAGACGTTGGCTGGAAGACTGTTGAAGTTGGATGAGCCTTTCTGGTGGTTGAGTTTCAATTTTTCCTCATCCGGCAGCGATGGGCGCTTCAGGGTGCCTGTGATGGTCGAGGTTCTGCAGGCGGTGATGTCTTTGTTCAGCACTGGGGAGACAGAGAAGTGTGCTCAGCATGTCACCTGGGGTTTTGGTGACACAGCAAGACACCTCCCACAGTCACACCCTGCCAGCACCTCTCCCAAAGAGGCACAACAGTGTTTAACATTACTTGTATTTTTAAAATCCAGGATTACTAAAGGCGAAAGTAAAGCTAAGGAGGAAAAAAAAATTCCTTATTTTGAGACAGCTCTCTGTGAGGTGAATTTTCCAACGTAACCATGGCCAAAAGTCCCTTCTAAGCCAACATATTGGTAAGAATACATTGAAAAACATTTTATATATTTAGTACATCTAGTGTATGCATATATATATATACATATGAAATCTATATATTATTAACCTGTGGAGTAGAATTCTTTACAATAAAAGGTTGCTTTCATGTAAAACAATTTTTTATATTCAGAAAATAGCTGAATACATCATTATCAATGATTTCATAGAGTCATCAACTGGCATAGGTAGGAAGAGACCTTAGAAGATCATCAAGTTGCAACTTCCTTCAAATTTTATATTTTTTATTAACTCACTAAAATACTTCTTTTCCCTTAACAGTTTCAGTGTTAAGAAATTGGTATTTTGAAATATACCACGTTTTGTTATGAATTTCAGACTGCTCTCCAAAAGATCTTACATTCCAGCAGTTATGGCAAGCCTTTGTGAGAGCTCATTATTTAGCAATTTGCAATTTCTCTTCAGGAAAGCAAGTGGTGACAGGAATGTTGCTTAAAAAAAAAGGAGAAAGTGAGCATGTCATAAAGGACTCTTGGATGCTCATTCTCACACAACACCATCCACCATAAAAAGAAAAAAAAAAAGAAAAAAAGAAAAGAAAAAAGAAAAAAAAATCTGCTCCTTATCTAGGAACAAAAATCTATTGCTCAGCTGACTTCAGGCTGTAACAAAGTTCTGGGGAAAATAATGACCTTGATCTCTCCTCAAAAGGAAAATCAGAAAATCAGACTGTGGGGCAGGGACAAATTGATGTGGGGGCTACTTACCCAGGATTTCAGCACAGGAAAAAAGAAATAAATACATGTTCCTCTTTCACCCATCTCAGGGGAAAATAAAAAAATAGGTAAATGGATTTTTTTAGGACCAGGGGGGAGGAGTTTTGGGGTAACCTGACATTATTCAGCTGCTCCACCTGGAACAGAGATGGGACATGAAAATCCCATGGCACTGAGGACTACAGAGCAGGCAAGGCAGGATGAGCAGAGCACCAAGGAGAAGAAAAAGAACTTTTCAAAAGCTTTTAAAGCTAAAAACTCTGGGTGCAACCATGACAGCCATGATCATCCTGGCATCACTGGGATAAATCAGAGCAAGTCAAACCCTTCACCTGGGAGTCCCAGCAAGGTTTATTGATCCAGGCTCTTCTCCAAGCTCACAGAAGCTGCAGGAAATAGGTTTGGAGATCTTTCCAAGCATGGAGTGGAGTGAGCCTTCAACACCAAGCTCTGGACCAAATCCTACCAGGGGATCTAGGTGAGGAGGTTATGAGTTGCATCAGCCACACCTCCAATCCATCAGAACAGGAGAGATGGTCTCTCCAGGAGAAATAATGGCCAAAAACCACTGGACAAGTGCCTGGTTTTTATTTTCAATAAGCAGAGTGCATGGGATGATGCACCATTCTGAAAGGTCGCTGAAATGAGGTTTATTATTAATTCCTCATCTTGGCACAATCTAATGGCACTTTATGAGAGGAGGAGAATCTCTCCAGCCAGACCCCAACAAACAAATTGTAGAGCTGGATGCTGCCAAAGGAGGGAAAACTTAGGCTGTTGGCAAGGTGCTGATCCAGGGGCTGCTGCCCTGAAATCATGTGAAACAAATCAGCTCCTCCCTCTCCTCTGGGAAACTTGATTTGGGATTAAGAGGTGTGGAAGCAGATTGAGAAAATCTCCTTTAAAGCACAACTATGGCGTCTGTTGTGGTTTAAAGCTGACTCTGTGCCTGGTGAATATTCACTGAGCATCTCCACGACTCAGACATGGCCTCACACACACGTTTTTCACACGTGATTTTTTTGGGACTGAGATATTCCGTGTCAAAAGAGAAGGAGGGAGACAAATGAGAAGAGGCAGACAGCTAGAAATTAGATTAGAGAGTGTGAGACAGAGAAACAGAAAGAAAAAAAATTGGACAGGCCTTGAAAAGAGATAAATGGACAGAAAGAGACCATGAAATAAGATATCACAGGGGTAAGTGAGATAAATATACTGTGACTGTGATAAGCACAGGGAGAGGGAGTGAGGCAGAGAGAAGGACAGGAAAAGATAAATAAGATATAGATAGATATTAGACAGATAAATGATAGTGACAGTGACAGACAATACACAGAAACACAGTGACAAGGACAAATGTTGACAGATAAAAATACATAAATAACAGGTACAGCAAGACAGACAGCTGAGGACAGAGATAAATATGTGATTGCGAGACAGAATGAAAGATGAATTATAGATAAATACATTAGAAGCAGATAAATAAATGATAGATGAGATAAAGAAAAAGACAAATGAAAAGGACAGGTAGGTGTTTATAGAAAGAGAGAGAGGAGGAGAGAAAGAAAAAAGGCAGGGCAGGGCAAGAAGGAGAGGAGGAAGGAAGACAAGGAAAAAGGAAAGATGGAAGGAAAAAAAGGAAGATTAATAAAAAGACAGACAGAGAGAGAGAAGCTTTGCCAAAGTGGTAACTGGAGTGTGCTGTCCTTGGCTTGGGAAGATCCTGGTTTGGAAGATATGAATTCTATGCAAATTTCAAGCAAGCTGGTATTTCTCTTGCTTGGCAGAGGAGAAGTCTGGGAGGGCAAACCAAAGCCTCAATGTCTACGAATGTCTACAAAAAAACAACCTCAGCCGAAAGGTCAGGCATGCCAGGACCAGGAGAGGATGAGACCTGCAGAGAGGAACAGGCAGCCAGGGAGAATCCAGGCAGCACAGACACCCCTGGGATTACTGGGAAAAGGAGCTCTCAACTCATGCACATCCTCGGGATCCAAAGGAACCTGTGTGACAAACACACAGCAGAAGGAGCAGGAAGAGGAGGAGAGACCTGACCACTTCCAAGCTTCCCAGAAGAGTGCTTGGAGCCAGGTGGAGTGGTGGGAAGGCTCTCCAGATTCCAGACTTTCTACAAAGACACCTTTCCTGAGCACAGAGCTGCCTGAGGTTGGTGTGATCCCACCTGGGCAGGAGTTGCTGGAACAAAGAAGGATCAGAGCAGGAAGAGATGGATCCCATCTCTTCTTCCTTGATGCTCTTCTCTGCCATCGTGTTGCAAGGCAAGAAATAACACCTCAGAGGCATGGATTGATCTGAGTTAAAAGGCCAAAAGAGCTACAGGAAAATAGAAAAAGCAAAGGGAGAATTGGAGGGGTGTTGCTTTCTTTTGGCCAGGGTTGAGAGGAAGGCAAACCCACAGGAGGACATGCAAGGCACTGAGACACACACAAAGGAAATAAAAAAGGGGCAAAGAAATGGCCTAGTTCAATCCCCAAACCAGGTCACTTGCTGATTCTCACCTGTGATGTGCTCACCTGATCTACAAGCCATGTCCACGTCCTTCTCAAAATCGGTCTGAAAGACAGAGAACACAGAGGATGTGGTCAAAAGGAGGCAGTGGAGGGCAGAAAACCATTTGGAAAATGCAAAACCCCCACTTTAATTAGTGAGGTGGGCACAGCCATTGCCTGAAGAGTGGAGGAGAGAGGTTTTGTTTGGATTTTGAAACATGGACAACTTTTTTTCCACCTGCTGTCTTTTGAATTTTACCCCTGATAAAGCTGCAACATTGCTTTTCAACTGGGGCTCATCTGCTCATCCATTCAGACATTCCTGGCTTGCAGATTAACATATCTCCCTGGAACATGTTTATGCACACTTCTAATAAAACAGGGAACAGATTCCTGGCCCAAACTGTCCTGGATATATCCCTCCACACACAATTTTTAAGTGGATTCCCCTGCACTTGTTAAAGAGATGTGGGGATCCTGCTGGGAACATTCCACTCCCACTGGGCTTTCCTGTGATCTGTCACCAAGCCACATGGAGTGGGAACAAGTCTCTGCTTCTGAAACTCTTAACATATAATATCAATGGCTCCTCCAGGCACAAAGGCTGAATAACTTTTACAAGTGGTCTGCACAGCCAAAGGGAACTCCTTTCTTCTCCCAGTAGGAGTTAATCCTTTTTCTGAAGCTTTGAGCAGATAACATTTCAAAGAAGTGGATAAACTGAGTCACAGCGGGCCGTGAGCTTTCGTGGAGTAATGGGGAAGCTGCAGACTGGCAGAAGGTAGAAGAGTTCACTGATTATTTCTGGTATCATTTCAGAAAGACACTTCACGTAATTGTATTAATGTGATGAAATGAAACCCATTTGAATACTGAGAAGAATGTGGGGAAAATCCCCATCCCCCTGGGATAAACACTTTGAGAGTCAGGAGTTTTTGAATTATCTCAACCTTCTTGATGGCAATTTCCCAGTAAATCATTTGGGATATCAAACAAATCTGAAAAGAACAGAAGAGAAAGAACACTGAACTAACATTCGAATGGGCAAATGGGATGACACAGAAAAATTTAATCTCATTTTCATGATAGCAGTTCCAGAAAAATGCAGCTGAACAGCCTGAACTAGTTCTGCTGATAAATAAATGAAAGATAGGTTTATATTTAATACCAGTCAACAAGATTTTGCGGGGAAAACAGTTCTACTCAGCTAAGCTCCTTTTCACTAGTTGGGCAGATTTGGAGATTAATGGGAAAGGTAACAGCAAAAACGCCATCCTGCAAAGCTTTGAATTTCTTTGGTGATTTTACAACAAAATAACATTGTACCCCTCTAAAAATATCAGTGAGGAGTCATCATTCACAGCCAGATTCCGCAGCTTTTTGTGCTGGAATGTGAGGAAAGTGATTGTAAGCTCCCTGCTCCTCCACACGCCCATCAGCAGCGCAGGAGGAAATGCAACATTGCTAAAAAGCTTGCAGCTGACACAGAATTTTGCAAGGTGGCTGATAATGAATGGAAACGAGGAGTAGTACAGAGATACAAACCCCTGAGACTTGGGATGGCAACAACAAAATGACAAATACAGGATCCACATTTTTTTCAGGATGCTGAGAATCTGAAGGGGGTTATATAAATAATTTGAAGGCACGTGATTCGCAGAGGGAGAATAAAAAAAGCTCTGGGTGTTAACTTATGGAAGAGAAGATTGAGACTGGATGTGATTATGGTGTCTGTTATTGAAGAGGGAAAAACACCAGGCATGCAAGGGCCTTTCTAATTACCCACAATTAGGCAGAGCGAGAACCTGTCTGAAAATGAGAAGACTCCGCATTTAGATGAGAAATGAGGCACCTGTTTTTAGCAAACACCACCGAGCTGTGGTGGAATTAAACCTCTCCTGGTGTCTTGACTCCAAGATTGTGCTGTTTGAAATGAGGCTTTGCACAAACTGCTCAGCACGGGAGTGACTGGAAAGAAAACATCACTGGGTTGTGCTGTGGCTCTAATATTAACCAGAGGCTTTGGGAAGTTGTTCAAATCCTCTGATTCTCCTGATGTCTTTACCTCAGCCTCTGAAATGAAATGTTTCTTGTATCAACTACATCATAACAGTGAAGCAGACGCAGGACAAAGCCCCACAGCTTATTCTTTCACTGTTTGTAAAGGACTTACACAACAGGACCACGTTTTACAGAGCTTAAATTGTATTCCCAGTGAAGCAAAGCGTGCTTTTGAGGGAAACAAATCCCTTTGAGACAGCATCTTTATGATAATAACCCCACAGACTGTGATTAAAGCAGTATTAAACTACTACCTCCTAGCTCCAGCCAGGACAAGGCAGTGTGATGGGGATGAAAAAGAATGGATGACCTGGGAGGTTTATTTTGATTTTGGCTCTTTATTTTTCTGGGAAAGAAAGGATCTCACCAAGGTGTCTGCAACACCTGGTGTGTAAGTTTGCAAACCTTAAAATTACGATGCAACCCCGCAGATTTGTGTGAAAAAGTCTGTTTTAAGGGCTATGTTTGCTCAAGAAACAGTTTAAAGGAAATAAGAACGGTGATTTCAGGATCTGTGATGGACAGAGCCCTGTGCTTATCAGTTATGAGTTATAAATTCCCATAAATCCCCTAATGACAGAGGAGGTGGGAGTTTTCCTACCATTAGCTGAGCATGTCCATTCTGAAATGACCCCCCTGAGTCTCCGTTCCCTTCTTCCTGACGATCCACAACCCTGCATTTCACAGCATCCTGGACCTGCAGCAACAGATTGGCAAAAGGTCAGGGGCAGACAGGGCAAACCACATTAAATTCTGCTGAAATAAAGAATAAAAACAGTCCTTGTTTGATCAAAAGAACACAGACCCTGCTTTGGCAGCATCCAAGCATTTCTTTCACATGGTTTATGTGTTACATATTTCAAACACTGAAGAGCAACTCAAAGGTTTTCCAGCAGTCCTGGGTCACTGCATAGGTTGCTTTTATTTGCTTGATTTATATAGTCAGGAATAAAAATGTCCTTTATTTTACAGCTTGCAATATGTTTACAATGGATGCTCTTGCATTAATCATTGTATTGGTGTCTACAAAGTCTGATTATGATGCTGTAATAAAAATCTGGTCCCAAACTCACCGAAATAATTGGAAAAAAAAAACCAAACCCAGTGACTGCAATAGGAGTTAAATGCAAGCTCATATTCATAATGCAATTAGTGGAAGGAGTCTCAGCCAAGCCAGTGGTGTAATTCCATTGATTTCATTGGCCTGACATAAGAAATTAATCTGTTTTACTTAATTTAAAGGAACTGTAAGAAGATAAAATGTGTATTGAAAAAAAAAGCCCCTTCCTGTCTCTGTTATTAATAGTCTCTCTACTCAGTAGGATGAAAAGAATAAAAGAAACATAAAAGATTTGTCCTTTTCTTCCCTGATATAATTCACCATTTTAAATCTCCACAGGGAGGCTGAAGAGAATTTCCTCAATGTCTTTGCCTGATTATTGCTGACTATACTTCCTAGATGGAACATCAAGGTGTTAATACCAGCACAGATTTCATCCTGTAAATCTCAGTTCATCTTTAATGCAAATGACTTCTTTAATGTTGCCTTTTTGGAGGTGGGGTACAAACATTCTGAAAATGTGAATTTTGGTGCTAAACAAGCAAAGCCTGATGAGTTATCCCAAACTGCCCACCAAATTCGACTCTGATTCACCCATCCTTCCCTCCGACTGAAAATGTCACGGTCATTTCTGTGGTCATCATCTCCCCAAAGGCAAAACTTTGTAGAGTTACAGAAGTTACCAGGCTGGTTGGACTTTTTAAGGTGACTTTTTATGGGAAATATGCTGATTTTATAAAAGATAACGACTCGTCCCTCTCACCTCCCTCCTGAGGATGCAATGGACCATGACAATGACAAATCCCTCCAAGGAGTCAAAGACGGCAAAGAGGATCTGGAAAAGCGCCGAGCGCCGGTCGGTGATTGCCAGGACTGCAGACATCCAGGTGAGAGCCAGCAGGGGTAAAACCACACAGGAGCTCCACAGGGATGCCCTGTCGAGGGAGAGGGAAAGAGAGCTCAGCTCCACCTCACCCACTTCCAGGTGGGATTCTAATTCACCCTCCTGTTCCCACAAGATTTCTCCAGCCAACATCTCCGCGTGGAGATGTTTCCTGAGCCTCTCTCCCAGGGAAGCAGGAAGAGGCTTTGCACACTCATACTACCCAACCAGGAGGGACAACTTCCCCATGGTGCAATCATGCAGAAAACTGGAGGTGGGGAGGAAGGATGCAGATCCCTCCCTCCCCCTTCCACACCCTTCCCACTCCTCCCCTAATCCACCACCGTGGCTTTTCCCAAGGGAAGGAGACAAAATACAATCACTGCAGGTTGCCAGGGGGAAGGGGAACAGTTGCAGCAGAGACTGGTCTGTCACGATGGCTGTCAGTACTCAGGTCACAGACACTTGGACTTCCACAGCACATGGAAGACACCAACACTGGGACGTGTCACGCTTTCGAGTGACTAAAACGGACAAGTGAAGAGCTGATGTGCAGACTGAAATATCTGTATTGCTGCTTTACTCTGCAGCTGATGGTCCCTATGACACTGAGAACTAAAAGCTGACCTTATTTCCCTGTGGTCAGAAAATTTTCTGCTGTCTTGTGTGATCTCCCCAGCTGATGCTTCAAAAAAAAATGCTTTTTTGTTCCGTATTTGATGATAATTGTAAGAAACTTTATTCTTGGGTGGCCGTTAACTTGATATTCAAGCCACATCTCCATTCACAAGACAGAAAACTGGACAAAGCAGTTTTCTGTGATGCAAGTGCTGCCCCAGGAATCTCCACTTTAGCTGTGAATGATGGCCTTGCAAATGGGAAAGCAGCTCTTTTCCCAGGGACTCGTTAGGCATCCATCTCTCCAACAGAAAAAAAGATCCCAAACAATTTTAACAGCTGACTAGGGAGATTTCAAGCTGTCACTCATCCTTTATATTTGGCAGCACTGGTGCACCAAGAATATGAGGAGAATTTCTCTGCAGGCTTTTCCTTAACAAACCAGAAATTGAATAACAAGTGGAGCTACAAGAAAACCTCCAAAATACAAACAAATACAGGCAAGACAAGAAATTACAGGACACATACCATGACACATGTTTTGCAGTACTTACATGGGACCTGCTTACCATTTTCTGATCTATGGTCAAGGGTTTAATATTCACTTGCTGGTTATCTCACAGACCTCTGAGAGTTTTACCTGAACAAAGCTGGAGCTTGGATATTGGGCAGCAGGAAAGAACACCCTGGCTTCGTTAAGAGCTTTTCAAGGATTGTTACAACAGTTCTGCAATGACCACACACTGAAGTGACAGTTTATTTTTATAGGCAGAATGAGACTCTGATTGCAAATATTCCCACAACCTGTCCATGCTCAGATGTGCTCCTTAGTGGTACAATTAAGGAATGTAATTTACCTAAGGGAGCAGGGAAATGGAATTTTTTTTCAAATTAGAACAAGCATTATGAGACCTCCATGTAAGGTAAAGGCCATGACATAATCTGGTATCTTGCAATTTTACAGAGGATGGCAAACACTGTTCTTTAATGCCCAATATGAGCTATCATTTCAAAGTATAATTAAAAAATACCCAAAAAACTAGCAGACAGGCCTCAACCAAACAACTTCTAAACAGAAATTACTTATTCCAGTTCTCTGTAATCTGCCTCATTATACTGAAATCTCTCTTTGCTGTCATTTTGTGGTGGTGCATTCATAAATCTGGCTAAGCAGCAAGTGCAGGAAAAAAATCAGAAAGGCAGAAAAGCTGAATGGAAAGATAAGATTTGGTTGATAAGGAACCTCTCTAGATGTGTCTTCCATGCAAGTATCAGCAAACACAACATGGCTTGGTAGATGAAGTAATTCCAGCAGCAAGGGGAACCCACCAAATTCAATAAAAGCTGCTGGAAAAGGTCCATACCAGACAACTCTGCTTCCTGGAATCATCTGGTCTTCCAGAACACTCTTGGGACACACATTCTGGGGACGTTACTGCCACCAATGTGCAACAGGAAACCTGGCAACCACGCCTGAGAATGGATCTGAACCAAACATCTAAATCTGGGTGGGATTCCCCTTCCTGAAAAGAGCTGCAAACTCATAAAGACAATGATCTGGAACTGGATCCAAGATTTAGGTGTGGATTTGGGGTTTTAAGTGATGCCATTGAGAAGGTGAAGTATATGTAAATTATGTTTGTCTTCAGTAAATGGTCAGATTTGAATCCACTGGCTTCAAAGTCTGTTTTAAGAAGGAATTGAGTCAATTTGGTCTGCCCTTCCAACCAGATAATGAAAATATCACCTGCCCTCCCAGCTCAGCTGATGACCACTCATTCAGCTGGAGCAAATCAGGATTTTCCCAAGTTGTGACTTACACCAGCTAAGAGTTCTGCTCTCTTTGTGATTCACCTTCCAGCTCTCAACAACATTCATCCCTTACAAAACTGATGGAAATGCTGCTTGCCACTTAAATACACCATCTTTATTCTCAGGCAGCAGGTGGCAACAGGTCACAGGAAATGGAACTTACTCCAATTTCACCTGCAGGGCTCTGCTTAGATTTTTGGAATATTAAATTCTGAAATAAAAGCTCCGTTAAAGAATTCGGGTAAAGACTGAAATTTCAGACAAAAACTTGTGGGAGGATAAATGGGTTTTGTTTGAGATTGCCCTTAATTGTACTTGCTGTGAGCTGATTTCATAGCAGGACTCATACTTCTGCCACCTTGCCACCTGTCCCCTCTTTTAGGAGGTACAGTGAACCCTTAAAAGATTCCAGAACAACTTACAGGACCTAAGAAATATCACATTAGGGTGTTTATCACGTGATGTGATAAAAAAATTTTGATTTCTTATAGTGTGACATTGGAACCACATAATGGCTTTACCTCATGGATTAGCTGTGATCAATAAATCCATGGTTTTTATTGCTTGGGACAGAGCAATAAGGTCCTCCCAAGCCTCCTTTTCTCCAGGATAAACAATCCCAGCTCCCTCAGCTACTTCGAATGTGCTCTAGACCAGGGAATCTAGCATGGGAAACACTCAGCCTTATAAAAGCACACAGCAGATCCTGCCCTGGCAGCAAGGTTTTGGCCAAAATGACAAAATCCAGCTGTGGTTTTGCACTTTTATGCAGCTGGCAGCACTGAGAGTCTTTATCTTTGCGAAAGAAGCAGAATAAAGGGATTGTGCTTAGAGCAGAGCAATGGAAAGAGCAAAAAGAATGGGTTTGGAGATAAAGATCTGCATGAAGAAAGATGAAGAGTTCTGCACCCTGAGAAGAGGTGAGCGCAGGGGGACACACAGGACATGCCAATAAAGATGTAAAGGGCCATTAGAAAGGGCAAAGTGATCAATGCTTTTCATTACTCAACCCTGACAGAGCTGCAGCAACGTAAGTTAAAGAAGCAGCAGAAGGAAAAATCACTTTATAATTCAGAAACAGCTCCTGGAGAGGAGCTCTGAAGAGGGAGTTGGTCGCTGGACTCAACACATAATGGATGGATGGCTCTTTACACACCAGCGGTTCTGCTGCAGGAAAATAAAACACAGGGATGTGTTTTATTTATTCTCTCGTGCTTTACTGCTCCTGTGACTTGTATTTACAGAATTATAGAATCATGGAATGGTTTGGGCTGGAAGAGACCTTAAAAATCATCTAATTCCACCCCACTGCCATGGGCAGGGACACTTTTCACCGGACCAGGTAGTTCAGAGCTCCATCCAACCTGGCCTTAAACACTTTTTCAACACTTAAACAATATTCCTCCTACAAGCAAGAGTGTTGTCCCAATTTTAGGGACACTTTTAGAGGAAATCCCTTTAACTCAATGCCCATATAACCAAGATAGGAAACCTGTAGGCAGAAAAGAGGGGGAACTCTGCTTGCTCTTCCCACACACAGGCAAAAAAGAAACACCTGCTGTGAGTTTTATTTGCCCCAAAAGATGATTCCTCTCTCAGTTGCTGCAATATAAATCCTACAATTATGGGGGAGCAGGAAGTCAAATGCCTCTAAATTGCCCTGAGCAACCTGATCTGGTGGAAAGTGTCCCTGTTCATGGTGGGAAGGTTGGAATGAGATGATCTTTAGGGTCTCTTCCAACCCAAACCATTCTGGGATGATTTTATGACAATGAGACAGGCAGGTGATGAGGCAGCCATGATCAGACTGATTCATTATTCACTTTTAATTCATGTTCTCTGCCAGCCAGGCAAGGGCTTGCAGGATCCAGGTATTATCCCCAGGGAAGGATATGGTTTCAAATTCCTTGAGCCATGAGGACAACACTCTCCTGAGGAACAGTCTCCTTCCTAAAACCAGCCATGGATGGAAGCATTGACTCACATTAGTGCTGGAATTACAATACTGGCAGAAATTCTGACATCTAGGAGTCCCTAAAAGGATATTGAGCCAAGAAAAAGGGCAAACCCTCAGATGGGAGATTTGACATGCAAATTTCTATGGATTTAAGAGGGATGATGGTGAGAAGGGTCACGAGGACTGCCTGACTTTGCCTATTGGGTGGGGTGCACGGAAAGACACACAGTGCCAGGGTTTTAGTCTTGGGCCAGTCTCTTCCCATTGATCAGAGCCTGAAAGTCCAGATTTCCATTGAGCTGCCTGGCAGGAATTCATAAAATCATGGAATGGTTTGGGCTGGAAGGGACCCTAAGGATTAATTAGTTCCAACCCCCTGTCATGGGCAAGGACACCTTCCACTAGATTAGGTTGCTCAGAGCTCTGTGCAACCTGGCCTTGGGCATTTCCAAGGATGGGACATCACCATCCATCCATCCATCCATCCATCCATCCAATCTATCCATCCCATCCCATCCATCCATCCATCCATCTATCCATCCATCCATCCCCCCCCCCCCCCCCCCCCCCCCCCCCCATCCATCTATCCATCCATCCCTCAGCATGCCCTGGTATCTGCAGTGGATTCCCTCATTCACAGCAAGTACCAAAAAATGCTAAGCCCCTGAGACACATTCTCCACCTCAGATAAAACAATTTTCACAAGTAGCAAAGACAATTTAATTATAAGGCAACACCTCAGAGGCTGAGGGAGCCCTACAGGCAGCAATAAACAGTAGGAAATGTGGGAACAGAGGTCTTCCAATGGCAAAACTTGCCCAGCATCTCCTTCAGCACAGCCTAAAGGGAAGGATTTTTGTAACCCATACCTGTCAAGTCCAGCTGACCCCTAACAGGTCACAGACATCCAATGCTTTCCATTTATTATTCCCAAGTCAAGAAATCACACAATTTCCAGAACTTATTTTTCCACTTCTGTCACTTTCCTCTGCCATCAGTTCACCCCGTTTTCTCTCCCTTACACATCCCCTTCATCTGACCACAGATTTTACCACAAAGATTTCCAAAAGCCAAGAAAAATTGGCTAAAGGATCTATTTCTAATTCCCTGCTATCCCAGAAAACTTCTGGAAGGAAAGCTGGGGAGGGCATGAGCAACCCCAGGAGGAACAAGGCAAGAACACCCTCGATGTGCTCTCCACCCAACAACTGTGGCTCATTCCAGGTCCAGAGAGGAGCCAGGAACCCTCATGGCATTTAATCCACATTTCAAGACTCCAAAACTGAATGGCAAAGCTGCTCCAAGGTCTGGGAGGATGGAGCTCAGCAGAAGGGTGGCAGTGGCATGAAGCATAATCAGCACATTGCCTTTTTGGCAACTTCATTTACAATAAATTCAGAGGAGGAAAACCAGGAACAGCTCAGCTGCAGGATGAAGTGGATGACAAGGGGAAAATGAGTGAACTTTTATTCCTCAGTTGAATTTGTATTCCTCAGTGTTCCCTTTGCAAGGGTAAGAGCATGGGACACTTCAGGACAAACAAAAAATTGATACTGGACCCTGTCATCTGAGGTACCCAACCTGCTGGAAAACAAAACATTAAAAAACCCTCTTACAAGGGCCCTCCAATTTCTATCAATCCACTTAAATTAGAGAAACAGGATGAATAGGAGATCTGGCCTTCATACCCCTTTTTATTTTTTCTGATTTGGAGATGAATCAGAATTTTTGATTTATCACAGACCAATGTCAGACGCTATTGGAGAGCAACCTGAGACTGTTTAACTTTTAAAACTAATTTACTATGAACAGAAAGCCTCTCCTATTTAAGAGTCTAATTTATTAATAGTAAATCTTCTGCTGGTTTAACATTCCTCTGCAGTTACAGGAATCCAAAAAGCAGTGACCTGCTCATTCCAGACTTTGTTACACGTGTCTGGACTGATTCCATCTCACCATCTCAGCTGGGCACTGTTGCAAAAGGTGAGTAAACGACCTTAGCAATGAAAAATAAATCAGATTTTGTTCACTTTTTCATTTCACTGAGAAAACCACAGAATCATAGAATGGTTTGCCTTAGAAGGGACCTTAAAGAACATCTCATTCCAACCCCCTGTGATGAGCAGAGACACCTTCCAGGTGCTCTTGGTTTTTGATTTCCTTTTATCTTCCTACATTTTGAGCTCTGGCACTCAGCTGCCTCTTTCAGTTTAGATTAATTAAAGGTAGGAATTTTCAAACTGCAAATGATCTGAGACTGTTTCCTTCACACATTTTGCATGTATTAATTTAGACATCAAAACCGAAGTGTAGCATCACTTGGATGTGATACAGATAATAAAATTTCCAAAAGGGAAGGAAGAAAGACAAACCTTCCCTCATTGTTCTCCTTCCAACCTTAACCTTTGGGAAAAAAGTCAACTACATAAATAGCAACAATTTCTCCAGCAGAACAAAGCTCTGGCATTATTTTTTTTTTTTTTAACTAACTCCAGTGGCATCTAAGAGGAGATTTAACAGCATTTGACTTTTGTAACTCAGAGCTATAGAACGCTTTAAGATTTTGAGAATTAATTCCAAGTGCTTTCAGGGGTCCAAGAGAGGCAGTCAACACTTATCAAATCAGACCTGCAGGCCTACGAGGTATTAAACTTAACTTTAGCATTTTATAAGAGGAGAAAAATCCCACTTGTAACTGATTCACCAACTCACTCAAACCACACTCAGTGCTCTGGAGGAAAACACTCAAGCAGGTGCTTAAGTGGTTGACAAAGCTGGATTTTGAATCCCTGTCTACCACCAGAATTACCGGGAATCACACCTTTAAGTCTGGAACTCCAAAAATGGGGCATTAAACAAATAGCTTGCAACAAATGCAGAGTCCCTTTGTCTTCCATGGGCTGCTCACATGCTTAAATCTGAAATCTAGGCATGTCAAAAAGCGCTTTTCAGGATTCAGCCCATCAGCTCTGGGGTGTTGCAGGAACCCTGTGCTACTCATGGCCCACAGAATGAGGTCAGGGAGAGCTGGGGATGTCGGGGAGGTGGGCAGGGATATGGGGAGAGAAAACAAACACAGGCTGGTGAAGTGCAGGGAAATGGAAGAGGGAAATAAAAAAAAAAAAAAAAACGAACTGAAAAGCGGAAAATTAAACCAAAAAAAAAATCAAACGAACAAAAAAAAAAAAAAAAAAAGAAAGTGGAAAGAAAGAAAGAAAAGAAGTTGAAATTAGAGGAACTAACATGGCGTTACTGGTGGCTGTGGCCGAAACTTCAGCAGAAGAAACTACTCCACACTTGGAACATTTGAGCGTCATGCCGTAAAGGGGCACTGCCATCTGACTGCAATTAAAACCAAAAGACTGAAACAAAACAAAACACTTCGCTCATGAGCACAAACGTAGAAAGGAAAGGGAAAGAGAAGCCAAAAAGGAAGGAAGGAGAAAAGGGAACCAACCAACCATACCCAGTTCGGGAGGAGAAATGAAAGACAGGCAGGAATTAAAACTCTCTCATCTGTACCACTCCAGATGCAGGGAATGGGGGGAAATGGACAACTCAGAGACTTGCTGGTGCCACTGGAGAGGGTGGAACTGTGTTGGTGAATGTTTTGCCAGATTCAGGGTGTCTCTTTCTGGCACCCATGGAAGAGAAGCCAGTACTGCTCTCCCAGTCTCCACCTCCTTCTTTTTGTTTGGGTTTTTTGGTTTTGTTTTGGTTTTTTTGGGTTTTTTTTTTTGAGAAATTGATCTTTTCCCTCCTGGCCTTTTTGCTCCAAAACAAAAAAGGTGGCAGGGTTGTGCAGTAGAAGGCAAGAAGTAGGGCTGTGGGGGCTGAGCCTGCTTATCTTCTGTCCTAAAGCAATGCAAGGGATAAGTCACTTATTTTCTCTGACTGGGAGCTGATGAGACCAGGACAGAGGCCACTCTGTGGTTGCTTCATCCATGATGAAGGACATGGCAAATGGCACTCTTTACGTCCTAGAACTTAATCCTGGTGTTTCCTCAGACCACCAACCTGCCCTGAAAGGAACTGGACTGGCTGACTGCTTCTGAGACATTCCTTCTCTCAGATCCTGTTCTGGAGCTGAAAACATCTTTGGGATGAACCCTGAGAATTATTCCCACTTTTCCTGGATGGGGCCAATCACAGAACCAGCCCACTGTGAGGGGATCTGCTACAGCCCATCCTGGGGATTTTTAGCAGCTGACGGTTGTGAATCCACTCACTCAGCTCTTCTCCAGCAGCCCAGAAGCCACATTAGCTTGGCACTGGCCCTGTTTCTTTCCAGAATGTACTGGTTGTGTGCACTCTCTGGTCTGCACAGACACAAACCCACACCAGATCTGGCTCAGAGCACAGGACGAGTCTGCAAAACATCCCCCAGACCTTCATGCAGTGGCTTATATCAGCAAAGGCATGAAATCACTGCCAGAGGACAGCGGCTCTGTCATCCCTGGGGGATGCTGGGGATGCTGGTGAGGGATCTTTGCCCCAACCAGGAGGGGTTTTATGTCCTGCCCTGTCTGGGAGAGAGATCAGGTGACTTCACAGATCGTTTCTTAGCTCTCTGTTCAGTCTCACTGCAAAAAGACATCCCCATGAGCACCAACACTGCAGCAGCAGTGGGCCCAGTGGCCCACTTTCAAGTGGCTATTGATTGGTCTTTTCATTAATTACAGTGACATAAGTCATCATTCCCGTCCAGAATAATGACCAAGGCATCCCTCAGAAGCTTTCAGACACAGAGGAAATTAGCTGCTGTGTCCACAGATAAATATCTTCCAGGAAGGATGGTGTAAATCCTGTGAGGACAATGGCTGAACCAAAGATCAAGTGGGTCTTGTGAGGCATTAAGTGCATGACCCTTAAAAAAAAAAAAGAAAGAAAAAAAAAAAAAAAAAAAAGGACAGCTTATCCCCAAATCTATAAGCCACAAAGAACAGATAAGCAGAGAGACAGAGAGAGGCAGAGATAGGCAGCAAAAAGAAAAAAAAAGTAGATTGATTTGAGGAATTTGATGGAAAACTGTACCAGAAAAAACATGAATGACACTGAATCACAGAGAACTGGCCAAAAGACCACTGTAACACACAACTGTAGCTGCTGTTGGGTGTGTTTATGCAGAAAGCTGTAAGCAGTGGGCACAGATGTGGACACATTCATCTCCTAATTTGTTCTGGTTGGGGGCATGAGGTTGTTAATATATTGAATTTCCGTAGCAGGTTTAGATTGGTGCCTGTGCACATGAAAGGGTAGCTAATCAAATAATCACAGTGAATAATGCCTTCATATAATTTAGCTTTTTCTGCTTCCTAAACATCCACAAACAGCTCATCTGGTGTGTTCACTGGAGCCTGGGCTTTGCTGCCTTTTATTGAGCAGTGCTTTGCACCATCCACAGCCCAAGGAGCACTGCTTCCACCAGGAGCCATTCCCAGAGGAACGGCAATCCCAATCCCTTCCTGTTTTAATGGGGTTTTTATTATCTTCCCAACCACTCTCTTCTCTCTGTGCTCTGACAACCCAGCTCTGTTCCACCCCATCAGAGATTATGTCACACAAGGCTTTGGGGCAAACTCTTCTTGAGTCGTTTCTGTGGTCAACAGAGAGATGAAAGGAAAGGTCCTCCAAGGAGGGACAAAGCTCCTGTGTCTCCCCAGGAGTTGTAGAGGAAGCCCAGAGAGATTAAACTCAGCTAAAATTAGCCCTGGAGAATATCCCCTATGGTCTCATTCTTCCTCCCTGCCTGTGTGAGCACAAAAACGATGGCTGAATACTTTTAAAATTCATTTTAAAGGCCCCTGCCATTAAAACACTCATTTTTTTTGGAGCATTCCCTTCAACAGAGCTCAAACACTGCTGGTGGAGTTGGCCACCAGCACAGTCCATTCTGCTGGGATGGTTTTCTCCCTTTTCTAGGCAGGTTTTGGGACAGTTGTGGCTTTTCTCCAGCTCTCCAGGTAATCACACCCCATTCTCTCAGCCTGATTTTGTGATCCATCTGTAAAGTCACTGCCATTAGAAAATCCACATTTTCTGACAGATGTGACAACAATAACCACAGCAATTTCCACTGCTAAGCACAGGGCAAAACCTATTGTGTCTCAGGTATTATTTCATTGGAACTGTTGGTCCTGATGAATTTGTGACAACCAATCTGTGGAGTGTGTGCTGGGCTCCTCTTAATATCCAACAGCTCATTTTTTCCCTTATTTTTGCAGGGTTTTTTTTTCACCCTTTAAAAAAATTGTTTTTGCAACACTGAACCATACTTCTTGCCTCTGCTAAAGGAAACACAACGTTTCTTTATCCCATCTCCTCAGATCCAAACATCTCCAAGGCCATTACTCATTCTGATTTTCTTCAGATCTACCTTCCAACACAATTCCCAAGCCCAGGCCAGAAGCAGAGAACTAAAGGGAAAGGGGCACCAGGGCTCTCAGAAGTGCTCCCACACTCTCAGCAGGGGCACTTGGGAAGGGAAAACAAAACCACTGAGCACAGAGAAGGCTTAAAAAGTGCTGCACACACACACACGGACACGAAAGAAGGGAGGGGGAAAAGAGAAAGGAAAGAAAAAAACCAAAGAACATCAGAAAAATGACTTTTTTTTTTTTTTTTTTTGCCTTGCAGGTTTCGTTTTCAAAGCCCAACTCGGTGTGATCAATAACCAGCTGCTGTGTATTAAATAAGGTCACTCTGTGAGCAGTTTGGATTAGAGAGGGAGAGGCTGAGAGGCAGCGACTCACGGCTTTGCTAATCCAATAAACCATTTATTGCAGCGCTGACTTTCAAGTGCAATTATCCTGCTCCAGACCCTGCCTTGCAGCTTGGGTGTTCTCTTGAGTTCTCTCTTCGTCAAGAAGGCATCATCCAGCATGAAGCACTTGCTGGTTAGCAGCTGCTCAGAGCAATGCACCAAGGTCAATTCTTGGTGTGTTTTTCAACCCAGCAGCAGCTGATATTTCTGATCATCTGAATTTCCTCATTGTCATGGCCACAGCACTGCTCAGGCACCAAAATTCCCCTTTGCTGCACCCAGGCTTGGCCATGTCAACACTGCTGATAAACCATGAGTCTGAACAGATCCCTGTGTTTCTCCCAGAATCGTTAAGGTTGGAAAAAAACTCCAAGATTGAGTCCAACCTTTGACCAAACACCTCCATGGCCACTGAACTCCATCACAAAGTGCCAGGTCCACTCATTTCTTGAGCACTTCCAGGGGTGGTGACTCCAGCACTGCCCTGGGCAGTTGTTCCAACACTTGGTCATCCTTTCAGGGATGGAATTTTTCCATATATCCAACCTGGTCCTCGCCTGGTGCAACTTGAGGTCATTTCCCCTTGTCCTGTCACTTGTTACCTGGGAGAAGAGACCAATCCCCACCTCCCCACCTCCTATTTCAGGGAGCTGGAGAGTGATGTCTCACCTGAACCTCCTTTTCTCCAGGCTGAGCCTCCCTCAGGTGCTCCTGGTTCTCCAGACCCTTGCCCAGCTCCTTTCCCTTCCCTGGACACACTCCAGCCCCTCAAGATCTTTCCTGGAGTGAGGAGTCCAAAATCCTGAGCACAGGATTTGAGGTGCTGCACAAGAGTTTGTTTTTATCTTCAGTTTTGCCTCCACCACTCAATTAAAAATCCCTTCCACCACAACTACTCCACAGTGCAGTGCCAGGAATAGTGAACCTCATCTGTATTATCCACCCCTGTTCTCTGGGACTCAGTGGAGTTCCTTTCTCCCTCCACTTTTACAGACAGGATTTATCTATATATCCTGTATTTTCTCCACCAGCTCCCAAAGGTTTCACCCTCTGCCTGTGGCCACCAGGACAGCTCTTGCTCTCCTCATTTCTGTGTAAACAACTCCTTCCTTCCAGAATACAGCTGTTTCCCACAGTGATAAATCAAATTCCAGTGGATAAATGGGAGCACAGATTCCTGCCTTTCCCAGCAGCAGGTAAGGATGGAGATTCTCTGACTGAAGCAAGAAAGGCAGAGGAAAATATTGCATCATCCAGGCTGCCCTGTGCATCGGATTTGACTCAGAGTGTCAGCCTGCCATTCCTGTCCCTTGCTCAGAGCAGGGCACAGCTCAGGGATAAAATCTGAGCAGACTGCAGGCTTAGAAATGAGGAGGAGAGGCTCTCATCCTGCTGGGGGTGTTGGCAATGGCAAAGTTTGGAAGTGACCCAAGAGAAAGTCCTGCTCAGGAGCTGCTGCCCCAGCCAAACCCCTGGAAGACAGCAGGGTGGAGAGAATCAGCTCTTTAATTTATCTGGAATCAGCTCTTTAATTTATGCTCCAAAGGAAACCAGGTAACACAAATCCTCAGGATCTGGGAATGGAGGCTGTGGGGAAGATAAAGAACCTCTGGTGGCAGCAGAATCTTTTCCCGCAGCAGAGGTTCTTAACTCACCTCTCCTCAAGCATCCATCTGCTGCTCTGTTCTCAGCTTTGGACTTCCAAAACCCCTTCCCTTCCATCACACACCTCTGGTGTCCCCAGGACACCTGCCAGCCTTCAGACATGACCTCTCTGTCCCACAGCTCCTGCCACGTGCCACATTCTGAGCCTCTCTGCTCCAGCTGCTGTCTCTGGAGTTAGTGAGAAGAGTCACTTTGCTCTCCCTCCTTTTTGGGAGGATGCATCAGCCTGGGCTGAAGCCATTTTAACAAAGAGATGAACTTTTATCCTTCCTCCAGAGCAGCACAGAACTGCTTCTTGGATTTTGTGTCCCTGCTGCACTGAATGACAAGGCAAACAGATTAAATCAAGTGTATTTTTTCCTTTGGTTTTGTTTAAATCTGGTTTTGCTATTTTTGTTTGCATCCCCAATCTCTTTTTGCACCCCTTGCCTGGTTATTGATCACCACCTTGGGTATTTTTGGTTTTTATTTTCACTCTTTACTTAGATGTATTGATAAGGCATACCCTGCCCGTTCCTTCAGTTTCTTATCTGTTATTCCATCTTTGGATACAAGTTTGTTAAAAACCAGAATGCCAATAACCATGTTCACCTGTCAAAAGAGAAACAACACACAGTTTTGTTCTCAAGTGGGTTAGGTCAGCCTAGGCAACACAGAAGGGTTTCTCCCAAAGCCAGGTCACACCTCTGCAGGCCACCACCCCTCGTGTCCCCTGTCCCCACTGTCCCCACTGTCCCACCTCCCCTGGCCCTGCATCAGTGACTTCAGGACAGCAGAATGCAGCTGGCAGCAGATCAGAGTGGTCAGGGAGTCATTAAGGTTGGAAAAGACCTCCAAGATCATCAGGTCCAACCTTTCACCAGGTCTCCACAAAGCAGGACAGACTAAATTGCTCAGATTGCTGCAAGGCTGCTCGAAGCCAAACGTTGCTTGAGGTCCAGCAAGGCAAACTCCAGGCACAACAGCAATTTTTTTGACTAATCCAACCAGAAAGTGGCCAATACAGAGGAGAGCAGAGGGTTGACACTGGCTGCTTCCCAAAGTGCCTTCTGGAGCCTGTGCTGCCACAGCAGCAGCATTAAGAAAATGTAGACAACGTGTCATAGTTCTTTCCTGGTGAACCACCACTGCTGCTCTCCAAATGAGAGGTGGAGGAGCATTGGAGCAAGCAGAAACATCAGCTGCCCTGCTGGAATGCCTTGGGAGATATTACAGATGGCACAGCAGAGAGATTTCCCAAAAAAAATCAGTGGGCAAGACAATTCCACACAGCCTGTATTCCTCAGGGTGAGAGCAGGGATGTCTGTGTCAATCAGGTATAAAAACCCACAGTGAAATCCAGGCTGGACAGAGCTGAGACCCTGAAGAGTGATCCCAAACTGCTCCCTGTGCCTTTCCAACTGCTGTCAGCTGCATCTGCTTTACAAACCTCCTCCAAACCTCAGCGACACCAGGGCACCACCCCTGTGTGGAGGCACAGCACTGATGGTGGAAAAAAGTGACATTCTCCTGATTTGGCTGTCAAAGGAACAGCTGGTGGTGGTAGAACCATGTGGTCCATGCTGTTGTGCATGTGCGGCTTGCAGGGAAATGTTTTAAGGCCAAATTCAGAAATAAATTTACAGGACTTTATGTGTTTGTGAGATTAAGAGACCCTTGAGGTGATCCTGAGTCACCAGGCTCTGCCTAATTGCCTAAATCATCCTCAAAGCAATGATCAATCTTTCTGCTGGTTTCACCACCTCGCTGATGTGGAGCCCACAGCTGGGAATCCACGGAAAAATCTCAGAAATTGCAGTAATTTCTGTGTGCATCAGCTGCTGGGTCAGTGGACAGCTGCAAGTCCATTTCTAAGGTTCACCACGGCATTGATTTAGAGAAACAACTTTGGCAAGTCAGGCACAGCGACACAGCCAAGCATCAGCAGGAAATCAAAGCCTGGTTATGAGCTTGGAAAGCACTTTGAAATCACTGATCCTTCACTGTGGAGGAGACTGGTGAGTGCAAGGGAGACTTTTCCTTAAGGTGCAGCCAGGCAGGAGGAAGGACAGGGTTAAAGTGGGGCTGGATCCCTCCTCGGGCTGTTCAAAGTGTGTATCCTCATTCCTGTGGAGCAGGGGAGGTGACAAAGAGCAGTTCTGCACGGGTCTTAATCAATCAATCAATAAATAAATAAATCCAGCACACTGATCTTCCTGATCAACATCCTGCCCCAATCCTGGCTCATTTCTAAGTCAGGGATACAACACGGATATACTTCTAATAACTTGAAAAGTAGCTTTACTTCTTTATCTCTGAGATAATATCCAGAAGCAAAGCCTCCAGTCTGAGATTCCTGGAGATATCCACTACCTGACCACCGATGATTCTTTCCTCACTTCATTCCATGAGCCTCTCCCTGTCTTCAGCCTCCACACAGCTATCACCAGGCTCCTCCATCTTTAAGGTACATCAGGATTTTTAAGAATAAAGGTCAAATCTTCATTCTTAAAACCTGCAGCTGTTCAGTGCCAATGGCCTGACTGTGAGTTGTGAATATTACTGAAACTGCAGGCCAACCATCTTTGGGGTTCCCATTTATAAAAAGGCTTTCAGTGCTTCTTCTCCTTCCCCAGGTTCTTTAGTTTCTCTACCAGGGCAATATTCATTTATCACTTTGGCCAGGAATGAGTCAGGGAGTCCAAACGAGGTGTGTGAACTCTCTCTTGGTGCTGATCAGGGCCAGACACCCCCAGAGATGATTCACCACTTCCAAATATCAGCTGCAGGAACCACCATTTGCATGAGTTACCCCTCTGGGAGGACATCTCGTTTCCAGTCTCGTTTCCAGCTACATGATGAGGGAAAACCGAGATGCCAAAGCAGGCTCCTGTGTTTTTCTCACACTTTAAAAGTGAAGAAAAAAACCCAAAAAACCAACAAGGATTGCTTCCCTTGTTGGCACAACAAAAGCAAGGTGGTTTGAGGCAGCAGAGTGACTCTGGGCACCACCAAAGCTTCCTGCCTCCGAATCACTGTGTCACAACCCCACATGAAAGCCCTCAACTCACACCAGCTTTGATTTGTCACAGAGGAGGGGCCACTGCTGCCTTCTCCCTTTGTCACTGCGATGAAATGATGGCACCAAGGTGGTTTGATGTGCGATGACAGCGCTGAGAATAGAGGCAGCCTGAGCTTTTGTGGAGTTATTCTCCTGCAAGCTCCTGCTGCGGGGCATTTCATCCCCCAGGCACTGCACGGAACAAAAGCCTGGAGTGAAAAAGGAATTGTGAAGTGTCAACAACCCCATTCCTGTGGGACACTCCAGGGAGCCTCAGAGGGCATAAAACTCCACTGGATAAAACACTGGGCTGGAGAGAAACTGCAGAAAGATGTGGGGACTCAAACGTGGCTTTAAACCCATCGGAAATTGCCGCAGGGGGTGTTTCCTGGAGCAGCAACAGTTCTCAGGTTTTTTCAACCCATTTTCATGGCCTGTGAGGCTTCAGCAGCAGGGAAACTCTAGGAAAGGAATGTTACCTCTTGAGTGACACCTTAAACTCAAACATTAACCAGCCAAGGCTGGTGTTGGGGTTGTGTTGGAGGCAGAGGTGATGGGAAAGGAGAACAGATTCCCACCATGGAGGGGATGGAGTTTAGAAATGCTCCCTTTAACTTTCCCATCTCTCGGAATTCAAAGCAAACACGGCATTTTTAGGGTCAGAAAGGACTCTCACAGCACTGATCTGAAGATCTCCTTTTCACCTGCAAACAAGGAAACTTCTCACATGCACTGATCTGGGATGGACCAGGAGTAAAATCTGACTGTGAGGACACAGCCTGGTCTGAAAACAGCATTTTCTGAAGGAGTCAATGCCAGAATTTTCCACCATCATCCTGCCCTTCCATCCAGACAGAGCAAAACCAAGGTTAAGCATGAATCAGTTGTTAAGGAGCTCCAGTGAGGAAATAGGTGGAAGGCTGAGAGCTGAGGCACACTACATTTCAGGACCAAACCCTCCCCAAATTGTTGGCTTTGCTCGTTATTCCTGAAGGAGGAAGCTCTTCAAAACATGAGTGGAAATAAAGAGGGGCATTCTCAGGTTGGAAGAACAAGGAAAGTGCCATAAGATAAGAGGAAAAAAAAAGAAAGCTTTCAGACAAACTTAAATACCAAAACGACAGCAGCCGCCGGTCCCACGAAGGCATAGAGGAGTCCTCCCTCCAACGACAGCCAGCAGCTGGAAAATGAAGAGAAAAGAGAAAGTCACCCAGTGGCAAATGTCCCCAACAGGCACACGTTGGCCTCTTCCCTTTGCCTGCAGAGTTCAGCCTGGGAGGTGACATCCATGGCAAAAAAACCTCAAGAAACTAAAAAAACTCAGACTTTAAATCAAGTAAGTTTTGCTTCCCATTTCTCCCGAACTTGCATAAAAGCTCCTCTGCCTGGGGATCTGCCTGCAGGATGACATTTGACAGGGGAATTCATACAAAATTAAGGAGAGTGCTCTGTTTCAGACCAGGTCCTGGAAACAGCTGCAGCATTTTGCTGGCAAGATGATGCTTTTGTCCTACTTACTCGGGGAAAAGAGCAGGAAGAGTGGAAATTGTCCCTTTGCTCGTTTGCTGAGCCCTGTGTCTGCCAGGGGCTCAGGTCCAGGGGTGCAGGACATTTCTTCCCTCCCTCTGAGATTTCCTCCGCGGGGAAATTTAAAGACGAAAGAGGTGGGAATTCACAGCACCCCTCGAGTGGAATTCCTTAGAAAATGAGCTGAATTTGAGGTGTGTGGTGCCCCTTTTTGGAAACCAGTCTGTTCTTTCTCCCTCACATCATGGAACCTGAGAAGGACATCTCCCTTCTGCACTGACCAGATGTGGAATTTGGGCTCCTGAACTGCCTGGTGCCTTCTCAAACTCAGGGAGCTCTTGGCTGAGACCTCTTGGTTGAGGTCCTGACCCAGATTGCCCGGAAAATCTGTGGCTTCCCCATCCCTGGAAGTGTCCAAGGCCAGGTTTGGATGAGGTTTGGAGCAACCTGGGATAGTGGAAGGTGTCCATGCCCGTGGCAGGGGGTGGAGCTCGATGACCTTGAAGGTCTTTTCCAACCCAAACTATTCTCTGATTGTTTGTTTTTCAGGTTTGACTGTGAAGTCAGGAAAAAAGCACTTTTCCCCCTCCATGAGAGTGTCTGAGCAATGCCAAAGGATGAGCAGAGCAGCTGTGAAATCTCCATCCTTGGAGACCTTTAAAATCCATCTGGGCACAACCTCCAGGTGACCCTGCCTGAGCAGGTGGTTGGACCCAAGAAATCTGCAGCTCTGTGACAGCCAGAAATAGCTACAGCAGCACCAGAGCTGAAATTCCCATTTTTCGTGGGGAATCCAGCAATTCAGGGCATGGACACACAAATTAGGAGCTCCAGAGCAGGAGAGGATGGGAATTTACACTGTGTCAGCAGCCCCTGGGAAAGTTTGCACGCTTTGACAGGGCAGAACCCTGGAGAAAATGTGGGATGGAGTAATCCTGTTTCAGCAGGAAACCACCGTGCAGTCAGCACAGGAGGAGAGCAGCAAACCACAATGGAGAGGAGACTTTCTCCAAGCTCTTAACTCAGCTCACCCTGTAGTAATTCACTTGCATGCCTCTGCCCTCAGCAAGATGCTTTCATTCTGCATCAGGAGCAAACTGATGCTCCCTGGGAAAAAAAAAATAAATCCTGGAAACATTTCATGTTCTTTTATTAATTCTCAGTTGCAAAAAAAGTCATGTTTTTTCACTCCAAAACCAGGAATAGTTCTAAAAAGGAAGTACTTCAAGTTGAGAATTAGGATACTCTGGTTTTCTCCAAGGTCTGAATCTTGTTTATGTCTAAATTAAACCTGTAACGTGCTAATTTAATCAATTCTGATTTCTTCCTGATAGCAAGCTGCTCTGTCACAAACTGTCTGAGCAGCTGCAATAATAACACAGGTTTTGCAGGAGCTGAGGAGGGAGGGAATAAAAATGAAGATGTGGAGAGCTAATAATTGGAGGTCTCCCTAAACACAAGAGGAGGACTCCCAAATCCCAGTCTTGTCCAAACCTTTTTATCCAGTGCTCTATCCCAATTCTGAGATGTTTTTTCCTCAGTGTCTCTTCCAACTGGTGGCTCAGATGAAGAAATCTGCCAGTCCTGCACTGCAATTAGTGATGAGGACTTGGTGCAAAGAGATTCCCCATTCCTGGGGGGTCTCTGGCAGCTCCTGCTGCCCTGGGAGCATCAGGAATTTTGGAGGTGAGATCACACATCACCAAGCTCTGGCCCTGATCCCTCCTGACTGCCTGACCTCCCTGCCAGAGCTCTTCATCCAAGCATTTCCAAGGCTGTCAGAGGTGCTGGCTGGCAGCAAGGGAAAGGAAAGGGTGAAGGAATATCCAAGAAACAGAACTGACAGCAAACCCCAGTCTAGTGGAGATGCTTTCAGCCTCGTGCCTACGAGGCACAGAGATATTTGCATTTCGCTAAGAGGTTCCCTTGTACTTTCCAAGGGTTCTCTTCACTGATTTTTTTAAAATAAAATCATCACTGGAAGGGAGGAAGTGAATGGTTTAACAATTCCTAAGCAGTGTTTCCTCGACTGACAGCAGCTCTTGTGTTCAGAACAAAAAAAAAAAAAAACAACCAAACAAACCAAGAAAAAAAACCTTTTTGGAAAACATCTGATCCTTTTGTGACTCTGCCACAGCCCAGATGGGAGGTGGTGGCTTTTGTCCTGATCCTGGGAAGGGTTGACTTCCACTAAATCCTTTTTTACACTTTCCAGCCCTGCCAGCAGCAGCTCTCACCTCGGTAAATTCACCTCTCTGTAAAATCAAGCAGCTCCAACACAACATTTTGTATAACTGAGATTACAGCAGGGAATCAGGGCTGGCCCACTGTTTATTCAGAAATCAACCCAGGAGCTGCTGAGATGCCTGGGGGTCACAAGAGCCCTGATGCAATGACACTCCAGGACCCCAAGAAATTTGCTGTGTGCAGGTTCTGCTCTCAGAAAACTTTTGATGGGCTCTCTTGTGGGGAAGGCTGTGAGCTCCCAGCACCAGAGGCACAACCTCAATTATTCACTTCAAGCTTTAGGAGGCTGTTTGTGAAGCTTTGGAGGTCCAGGGCAGTCCCTGGAGCACCAGCTAAAAGGAGGGTTATTATTCAGGCACACTAAGGAGGTGATCAGTGCCAAGTCCTTTAGACCTCTGGTACCTCTCAGATGTTCTTCAAGAGTGGAAGTGAAGCTTCTACCCCACCCCAGAATGCTCCAAACAACTGCCAAATGTCCTTTCAAATGCAGTTCAGACAAGAGAAGGGAAAAATCCTCTTGTGGCCTCCTACCCTCATCACAGATGGAGAGCTGGAGTGTCCTGAGTAATAAAGGGTGAGTGAATGGCTGCTGGCAATCTCCACTCACACAACAACAGACACACTCCAAATCCTGCAGAATATATTAAATTATTAATTTCAACCTCTCTCTCTCCCTCCTCAGCTTATGACTAAGTGGACCAGTCTGGCCAGCTAAATGGTAAATATTAAATACTACCACAACCTCCCTAAACTCAGCACTGGCTCTGATCTCTCTGCATTTACAGCTTGGAGACAAGGCCAAGCCTTTGATGGGTCACTCTTGATGGGACAAACCCCATCCTGCTGCTCAGCTGTGTTTTTATTGCTAGAGAAAAGCCTCATCCCACATACAATAAAAAGAAGGATCAAACTGGGCGAAATCTTTGCTCCCAGGCTGAATATCCTGATGAAGGCTGCTCCACTGAGGTTGAGCCACCCTTGGCACATCATGAAAATCCAGCTGGATTGACATTTACAGCCTCGTCACACATTTCACACCCTTCCACCAGTTTTGCCCTGAGAGTCTTTAACACCAAGATTGGTTCTGCAATGCCTTCAACACCTGCAGCTGTCCCCAAAATGCCCTCAAGACCATGTCCCATAGCTGGATGTCAGGGTTTTTTTTACCCCTGTGAATGGGATGAGAAACAAAAATGGTTGGAAGATGCTTTAAAAGACTCTGGATAGCCTTTTCAGGTTTATCTCGTCACCTCTTGTCCCCTCCTTCCCAGGGAGGGATGTGCTGTGATTAAAGCTTTTCCTTCCTTCTGCAAGCTGGAAATATTGGGCCCTGAAAATCTGCAGTGTCCATTTGAGGTGCCTTGTGAGTTCCCAAACTGGAGACAGAACTAAACTGAGCTGAAAGGACCTTCAAGATCATCTCCTTCCCACCCCCTGCCATGGGCAGGGACACCTTCCACTATCCCAGGTTGCTCCAAGCCCTGTCCACCCTGGCCTTGGACACTCCCAGGGATGGAGCAGCCACAGCTTCTCTGGGAATTCCATTCCAGGGCCTCATCACCCTTGCAAGGAACAATTCCTTCCCAATATCCAGGCTAAACCTCAAAATCTGGAGTTCAGCTCTGAAACTGCTGCTGTGCAGTGCTGACTTCACTCTGGAGGAGAGGTAAAACCAAGGGCTCCCCACACAGCAATGCAGCAGAGCTTTTAATCCTTTTTGAGCAGGAGAACAGGGCTAGGTGTGAATGCACTGCAGTCTGGTGGGGAAACCTGCCTGGCTGGGCACACAGCAATATTTGTTTCATGATTTAAAATGCACCAAAGTGCAAATGCAACTCTCATTTACTGAGATGCTCAGAAGCAGTTAATTCAGCATCAGGGCTCGTGAGAGTGAACTCAGTTTAATTCTGGCTCTTGGTAAAGCCAATTCCAGCAGGAATTCATAGAATCATGGAATGGTTTGGATTGGAAGGGATCTGAAAGATCATTTTGTCTAATCCCCTTGCCATGGGCAGGGACACCTTCCACTATACCAAGTTGCTCCAAACCCCATCCAACCTGGCCTTGGACACTTCCATGGATGGAGCAGCCACAGCTTCTCTGGGAATTCCATTCCAGGCCCTCACCACCCTCCCAGGGAAGAATTTATTCCCAATAGCCAATCACAATCTATCCTTGTTCAGCTCAAAGCCATTTTCCCTTGTCCTGTCACCACATGCCCTTGGAAAAAGTCCCTCTCCAGCCTTCTTGTATGTTTTTTAGGCACTGGAAGTTACCAAAGCGTGGAATTAAAACAAGATGGCAACGTTGGGAATGTCTGTGCTCGAGGGGAACTGTTTGTTCTCCTCATGACTTTGGTGGGACCCACCAGCTTTACCACACACAAGGAAACACGGAAAAGAGACACAAGGAGGAATCACAGAATCATGGAATATCCTGGAAAAGGACCCACAAGGATCATCCAAGCCCAGCTCATCAAACTGGACTTGCTGGGGTGCCAACAACAACAAAAAAAAAAAAAGCAGAAATATTCATTTTTCGTTGTGAATTGTTCTAGTGGATGTGCCTGGAGTGAAGTGCCAGAAGCAGCTGACTCACGGAAAAGCCAAAGGGAATTAATTTGGTATCTTGGTGATGCTTCCAAAAACCAGGCTGTGTTTTACCCTGAGTCACTCAACAAGTCCCTCTCCACCAGGACACCCTGAGGGTGGCACAGGCAAGCCAGGTGCAGCCAATGCACCCTGATGCCAGCAGAGACTACAGGAATTCTCTCCATGGATTTGTACTCCATAGAGAAATCCCCAATCCTGAGCCCTCTGTGTGGTGCAGGAATTGAGGCTGCAGGATCTTAGGCTGCAAAGCAAACAGCAAATGCTGCTTTAATTCTCCCCTGCAATTAAAATGCAAACCCTGGACCATTTGGCCGTGGGTGTGCAGGATGTGGGAACTGAGAGGGAGAGCAGGAGGCTCCACATGACTTTTCCTCAGTGGGATGATCGAAGCCTCATCTGCTGCTGGCCACATCAACAGCTCCAGCCTCAAGCACTGCCCGTGTGGGATGCAAAACCCCTGCCCAGCAATGCTCTGGAAAATCATGGGATGCAGTAGGGAAGAGCCTGACTTATTGCTACAGAAATTGTTATCCTTTTATGTGTTGTTAAGTGTAAAATTTCTAAGGTTTTTCACAACAGAGTGGAGAAATAATACTTTCTCTTTTTTCTTTCATTTAATGTTGTACTAATGCTCAGCTCTGATTTCACCCAGCCTTGCCTTAATGCATATTTTAGCTCTTCCATTATTTCCCCTCTTTTTTCCTTCCCCCATTACAAGCACATAAAAGTTTCCTAAAGACAAAACCTGGGGAATTTGGAAAACAGGCAAACACAGGCTGCTATCAAAACCTCAGTTTGAAAAAGTCAGGCTCATTCTGCTGCCTAAAACTGAGCTGAGCTGTTTTGAAAACATGAAGGCCAATCAAGCCTAGAAACAGATTTAAAAAAAAAAAAAAAAAAAAAGCTGCTTTTAATTTTTAAACATCCTAAACTTTTAAATATTCCATTTTTTTCCCTTTAAAAATACATTAAAAAGCTCTAAGTAAAAGGTATCTAGATCAAAGTCACGCCACAAATACAACAGTTAAATCTAAACAGTCCCTATGAACTTATTTTTAAAGGAATACACAATCCAGCTTGGCCAGATGATGGATTGAGGACGCAGGGATGCAGGAATGATGGGCAGCACATGGGAATTTAGCTCCCAGCCTGCCTCCTGTGGGTCAATGACTGGGTTTTGACAAAAAGGATGGAGGATAAAACAGGGGGGAAAAAAAGAAATCCTTTACTCACTAGTTCACAGTGCCGTATCCCTTGGCTTTAGTAAATCCCACGGAAATGGCAACCACCAAAGCAGGGAGCCCTATGGAAATAAAACAGGAGGAAATTGGTCATTTAATCACATGTGCAGCCCTTCTCCCACTCAATATTCCTCATTATTTCCAGAGTTATTCCAGCACCATCTGTCCCAGCTTGGGTCTGTGGCAGAGACTGAGCTCAGGACCCCCAGAACAAAAAAAAATAACCTTAATTACCTCTGTTAATTGAATAAACACCATGAGCTGGAATCAGCTCCTGCCCTGCTGTGGTCTCAGCAGTTTGGGGGGGGAGGGGAGGGTCTCACAGTAGATTCAGATGCATAAAACTGATTTATTTTATTTTTAGGTACTTCAGGGTGTCTCCTGAAGCTGGAATATTCACCCACAACCCAATTCCAAGACCCCAAAGATTAAGAGCTTTGTTTACACTCAGTGCACAATGAGACACTCAGGTTCAAATCTGCCCCAAATGAGACAGAAAAGGAAACTAAAACTGAGCTTCCCTATCCCAAACAGGTCCCTCAAGGTTTCTCTCAACAACAATAAGAAACAGCTTCAGGTCTCTTCTAGAATATATGGAGACTCAAAGTCCAGCTCTCCCCTTTCCCTAAAGAAATATCTGGATATTGGCTCATAACATTGGGTTCTTCAGCTCTGGAGGTCTCCATGTGGTTTTTTTTTATAGCTCTCCTCCTCATGGCAGGAGGAATTAAGCTGTCTCAATGCTAAAGATGGGAAAATCCCATTAGGAATCAGCAGGATCAGTAGCCAGCTGGGATTAGTGCCCCTTGACAAAGCCCTAATTCCTGAGCTGCAGAGGTCACGGCAGGTGACTGCAGGAGATCCAAGGGATGTGCAGGCACAGCATCCAGACAATAATCCTCTGGGAAGGAAACCTCAGCAACACAAATCATCCCCAGATTGATTGTTAGTGAGGCTCTGGGCCACAGGGCCAAGCTGGCTGGAATGTGGAGCATTTGAGGGTTATCCTAGAGGGAAGTGCTTCTCTTCCCATACGAGATTTCCAAGCACAGATCACATTTCATCAGTCCAAACCCAGCAGGCAGTGGGTTTAAAAGGTGCCTCCTTTAGTATTTTTTCCTTTTCCTCTTCCCCTTCCCTTCTCATTTTCCTTCTCATTTTCCTTTCCATTTCCTTTCTCCTTTCCTTTCTCCCTTCCTTTCCTTTCCTTTCCCTTTCCCTTCCCTTCCCTTTCCCCTTTCCTTCCCTTTCTCCTTTCCTTCTCTTTCCTTTCCTTTCCTTTCCTTTCCTTTCCTTTCCTTTCCTTTCCTCTTTCCTTTCCTTTCCTCTTTCCTTTCCTTCCTTTCCTTTCCTCTTTCCTTTCCTCTCCTCTTTCCTTTCCTTTCCTTTCCTCATTCCTTTCCTCTTTCCTTTCCTCTCCTCTTTCCTTTCCTTTCCTCATTCCTTTCCTCTTTCCTTTCCTGTCCTGTCCTTTTTCCTCTCCTTTTTCCTCACAATTCCTTTTTTTTTTTCTCATTTTTAACTCAATTGACCCTTGTTCCTTTTGCTGAGCCACCTTCACACCTCATCTGGATAAATCCTGCCACATTCCCTATGGTACCATCAATAGGGCATCCCACAGGAAGAAACCACACAGGAAAGGACATTTTCAGGAATACAGCTTGGTGCAAGAGTCCCTGGGAAAGAGGAAATTTGGGAAAGAGGAAATTTGGCAAAGACTCCAACAAAAATCGCAACTCGCTCTTCGCAAAGTGCCTCTCGCCAACGTGATAATTATGCAGAAATCCAGAGTGGGGCTGTGAACTTGGCAGCTCCAGGGATTGGCTTGTTCCAAGGCTGGGAAAAAGCCTCAGATTGGGCTGGAAATGGGAAATGAGGAGCAGCTGCTACAGGTGGCAGCTATGTCATGGTAGTTAAGGCAAAGAGCATCATCATGAGAGATGCTGTGCCTTGGGAGAGCTGTCAGTGGTCTGAGCAAAGTTAGATGGGATTAGATTGAAAACATTAAAAAATTGGATTTTAATCTAAGTTTTTTATTATTTCCCAGAAATTTATCCATATCGCATGGAACTGACCTGTTCCCTGTACCTTGTGTGGTACAGGCAGTACCAGCAAGGCTTTGGGGGTTTTCTGCACCAACTGAATGTAACATTCACAATTCCAAGTAAATCCATTCAAAACCTCTTTCAAAGAGTTTTGTACTTCCAGGTCAGAGGAGAATCAGGCCATGTGTTAATCATGTTCCACTAGAAAAGATGTTTGCTAATAACTCCCAAGAGCCATTCTTGTTATAAACAGCTGAAGGCCCACTCAGAGGCTGAGCTATGGCAGCATTAAAAATCCAGTTGTGGAAACTGTAACAGGGTCATAAAAATCCTGACAAAAATATTTCTTCTTTATTGAGGCTAAATATGATGACTGAGCTGTTTCCAGGGAACAATTTATCTGTCTATTTTAAATCAGAGAGTCACAGAATATCCTGAATTGGAAGGATCCACAAGGATCACATCAGGTCCAGCTCCTGATCCTGCACAGGATCACTTGAGAGCATTGTCCAAACATGGACAACAATTATTACTAATAATTATTACTAATGACAATTTAAAAATTTAATTGCGAAGTTGCACACCCAAGAGGAGAGCAAAGAAATAAAAAAATAGTCCTCCCTGCTGCTGAAATTCTCTGCAGCTTCAATGAGCTACAGCTGAGAGCAGCTGAGAACTTGGCAAAGACATCTTAAACAAGGGCTTAGAGAAATGCAAATGTGCAAGAAGGGGAAAAGGGGGAGAATCAGCCCATGACAAAGTGAATTGTGCTAATTATTTCAGATTATGCTCTTTAAAACATATTTTCGGCTTCTTTCCTCTTACAAGTGCCATTAATCCCAGCTCTACAGCTGAAGTCTAGCAGGATGCTAAATATCCAAAATTCCCTTGCTGCCTTAATAGGCAAGAGTGTTCTTCAGTTCTTGTCCTAACCTACTCCAAATGGTTATTATGCATCATTTATCAGCAGTGCATCCTAGCTCAGAGCTGACTACATTTTACTAGCAGTGCAAATTATGCTTCTACACATGTATGGGGATTTTTTTTTTTTTAATCTGTACAGACTACAAATGTGAATGTTGCTCATCCAAAATTCCCTTGGCTAACATGCCCATCTGTCCCAGCTTTTACAAATCAGGGGAAAAAATGCCTTTTTATTACCTAGAAAAGCTATTAGCCCGTTGCATTTGATATCCCTGATGTTGCTGGAGTCACCAAGGAGGTATAAACATATGCATGAGCACACCCAGGCTCCTGCTGCCTGAGCTCTGCAGGTATTGTGGTTCTGCTCCTGCTACGCAAAAATCCTGGATTTTAATAAAACAATTTATTCTCCATTGTAAGCAAAAGCTTAGGAGGGAAAACTTCAAGGGATGCAGGTGCTGCAACAAGGACGGCTCTTGATGTGCCAGAATAAATCACATCAGGGTGCTTGGTAAGCACCAGAAATCTCTTGCCTGGGGTGAATTGTGAGACTTCAGTAGTAAAATGAGACATTAATAGAGCTCAGCCACACAAGGCTTTCCCTCTCCTTTCTCTCCTTTGCCTCCACACTTCTCAGCAACTTTTTGTGTCGCTGCTCCTTTCAAACACACCCTTGTTATCGCTTTGAAAGCCCAGGTTTATGGGTTTGTATTTGTTTTCTACTACAGAATGCATCATTTAAGGCTAATAAATTAAACATACGGCAGAGGCAGAGGGAGAAAAATTAGTTACAAGCATCTGCAGCAGTCTCGCAGTTTATTTGTCTCCAAAAGGCGCTGCTGCCATGGAGACGAAATCTCAGAGTTTGCTTCACTCCAGGTTGCTCGGTAGAATCTTAGAACCATAAAATCATTTAGGTTGAAAAGACCTCCAAGACCATCGAGTCCAACCATTAACCCAGCACTGCCAAGCCCACCACTAAACCACGGCCCTAAATGTCACTTCTCCATGGGTTTTTCAACACTTCCAGGGATGATGATCCCACCACTTCCCTGGGCAGCCTGTTCCCAGTGCTTGGCCAGCCTTGCAGGGATTAAATTTTTCCAAATATCCAACCTAAACCTCCCCTGGTGCAATTTCCTCTTGTTCTATTACTTTTACCTGGGAGCAGAGCCTGACCCCCACCTGGCTGCTCCCTCCTGTCAGGGAGTTGAGCAGATCAGAATGTTCCTCCTGAGCCTTCTTTTCTCCAGGCTGAGCCCCCCCCCAGCTCCCTCAGCCACTCCTGGTGCTCCAGACCCTCCCCTTTTCCTTCTCTGGACATTCTCCAGCCCCTCAATGTCTTGCAGTTGAGTGGTCCAAACCTGACCCCACAATTTGAGGTGTGGCCTCAGCAGTGCCCAGCACAGAGGGACAATCCCTGCCTCGCTGCCAAAATTTCCTTGACTCGTATCATTTAGCAGTGGAACACATCCAGCGCGGGGGAGACAGACAGAGACAGAAAAGTAGAAAGCAAGAAACAGACCCAACCCCAGGAGAAACCACCCCCAGCTCACCCTCTGAAACCTGAACTCCTCTATTTTCGGGTGCACCAGGCAGGAGGTTCAACTCAGGGTAGTGCCATTTTTAACCATTTCAGCCCTTGAAGGGTTTCAAGCCCCTTCTGCCAAGCCTCCTGAGGAGCACCAGCCCCTCCTCCTGCACCCTGCACCTCCTCTGCTCCGCAGCCCCCCAGCTCCTCACCCCATCCGAGACACAAGAAGCGCTTGCGGATGATGCGGTTCCGTAACCGACCCGTCACGGCCATGTAGGACTGCCAGGCCTCGGTCAGCACCCAGCAGAAAGAGGAGAGGAAGAAGAAGTGCAAGAAAGCCGCCACCAGCGTGCAGATCACCTGGAGAGAGGAGGAAAGGAGGACACGTGAGAGGAGAGTCAGGCGGAGAGAGCAGCGGGTGGCAGAGCAGGAGGTGAGGAGAGATGCTTCCAACCCAGGCTCTGGAAGGAAAAGTCATGGAGATCAGGGCATGGAAATGCAGTTTAGGAGGGGGAAGGTTGTCCATAAGCTTTGACCTAGCAAAGAGCAAAGCTTTAAATTTAAGTGCTGCATGGAAATCAGCTGCTCTTAAGCATGAGCGCTAAGATAAGGTCATAGTTAACACTTTAGAAGAATCATGGAATTACAGAATTGTTTGGGTGGGGAGGGATCTTAAAGATAATTTAGTTATGACCCCCCCCCAAAACAGGCAGGGACACTTTCCACTAGAAATCTCAGCCCATGTACCATCCTGGTGCTTTCTTGGCTTAAGCAGGACATATTTAATTTCCAAACGATCCAAATTATTGCCATGATCCTTTCAGGGAGCGGGGGACAGGATAGTTAGTAAACAGTGCACTAATCTCAGCTCAAAAGGTTTGCAAAGAACCACATCCCTGGCAGCCCAGCCATGGAAATGAAACCTGAGGAAGGCAATTTGGATGGTGTCCCTGCCAGGGAAGCAGTGCTGAGTGAAAGAGTTAAGCTGTGAGAGCTGAGTGAAACCATGGCTGCCAGGGGCTGGGAAAGGACTGCAAACACGAGCGCACAATTGTCCGAGAGAATATAACAACCAGCAGACAGGGAAGAAAATTAAAAAAAGAAAAAGAAAGGAAAAAAAACCCCTAGATTAGAAAGAATTTCATAATGGTGAGCTCTACTACTCGGTGGGGAAACCTCACAAGGGAAATGCAGGCAGCTTAAGCCATTTAAAATTAAACTGGGGAAAGAACTGGCAAATGCATTATGAAGAACAATCCCGGAGTGCCAGGGAGATGGACTGGAAAGCTGACAAGCTTGTCTTTGTTTTAACTCAGCAAGGCCAAATCTTTCACTGGTGCAAATTGGTGCCGCTCTGTTTAACTCAGCCAGTTTCCCCCCCATCTGTGAGTTGAGAACTGTGAATCAATGGACTCAAGAAGAAAATGATGGGCAGAAAGTCCAGTGGCTCCTGAGGAGAAGGGAGAGCAAATAGATTTTAAAAGTGACTCGGGATGAAAAAAAAAAAAAGAAGGCTTCAGGCATTTGGGGGAGGGGGAGGTTTATAATCAAGAATTTCTTTGCTTTGAGTTATATGGGGAAACACGGACTTGGGCTTTACGGTCAATGAACCTTTCTCTTTTTTTCTCTTTTTTTCAACCACCAGCATCTTTCAACCCAGAGCTCTCATGCACAGAGTGGCTTTTATCATGATTTTATCAGCTTGCTCTCGATTCATCCACTGGCACCACCCGACATTATCAGAGGCTGTGAATAAAAGCAAGACTGTGTGTTGTCTGAGATAGGAACTGTCTTTTTTGTTCCACATTTGCATTTGACACCAAATCCCTCCTGTAAGTGGATTGTGGATGTCAGTTCAGTACAAATAACATGGCTCAATATGATAATGTCCAGCAATTTCCCCATTTTACAAGAATCCTAAAAAGGTGGTTCCTCATCATCAGCTTACAAACCTGCATGAAACAATTGCAAACAGAGTAATTACAATTACAATTGTACAATTTGCAATTGAAATTACAATTCGGCTTTCTGAAATGGATTTTAAGAGATTGTTATTTTAGAACCCTTTTTTTGGCTAATATCATGAACAACACTGTTCACGGTGCCTTCTTGATTTTGTCTTGAACCAATACAGCTCTTCCTTGTAAAGGGGAGAGAAAAGCTTTGCTTTAAAATTTTACACCACAGAGATACATTTGGCTTGGGTTTTGTTTTTTTTTTTTTATTTCTCAAACGAGAACCTCTGATAGAGAGGGGAAAAGAGAGGAAGGGAAGACAAGAGAAATATGCACATCTCGGCTGGACCAGAATGAACCCATCGCCTCAAATGAACTTGGCCAACTGATAGGCAGGCCAATATTTGCTTCTGCAACCTCTGCTGCAGGTTTTCTCTTCCTTGTGGGGAAAACCAAAAAACCCCATGGAGGGCTAAGCATAGGGATATGATGTCCCAAGGTCCAGCAGAGCTTGTCAGTCTGTCAAGGCCATTAGTCCCTGTTTTCCTTTAGGAGGAGAAATCTATTCCCTTGCAGCACAAGCCTTGGAGATATGGCCACTTCCAGCAGCATCCCTTGCCTTTGTATCCCCGGATTGCTGACAGTAATTTTTTTTTTAGCTTTTTCCCAGGCCTTTCATCTTCAAAAAGCTTAGCAAATCCAGGCGTGGAATCTTGCCTTTGAGGTTACACAGATGGAAATCCAGGGAGAATTTGACATTTCCAGGGAAGCCGACACAGTAGAGATCTCCCAGCGAAGCCGCAATTATAAATCAATCGCCAACATTTTAAGACGCTCTATTATCGATAATTGAATGTGAATAAAATCTTAATTTACACTCCCTCGTCTCTCCTCTGTATAGTTTTCTTTCTCTGCTGCCTGCCAGAGACTGTTTACTAGATGGCTGAGAGGAAATCCAAGAATAACCTTTCTATTTCTGGGGTTTCATGCATATGGATGTGCGAAGAGCTAATCTGCCTCCTGCAATCGCTGCCGGGAGCTTCGAATCCCCACCAACAGCTCTGACAGTGAACTCCCAGAGTCACGGGACAAAAAAAACACCCAGGGAGAACCTGGGTTCATATCTGGGCTCTGGAGGGGGTGGGAGAGGAGGAACACATCTAGCTCCTGTCCTGAGGTGAAGAAGAATCACCAAAGAGGAGGTCCAGCCATGGTATATCATGTTGAGCATCCCTCAGAGTTTCTTTTGATGCAAAGAAGCTCCCAGCACACGTTTGGTGTTGAAGAAAACAAAACCAAGGAAAGCAGGAGTTTGGTTCACCCTTTCTCCACCTCTTGCCAATGTGGCAATGAAAGACAACTCTGCTTTGGGAAGGGAGATTCTGAAGGGCACTTCTGTAGCAGGAGCAGAGTTGGCTGCTTGTTTCTACACTTCTCTACACACACAGGGCTCCAGCAGCTGGAAAGTCTTCCCTGAAACAACATAATCCTAACCCAAAGGGCCTTCCACAGAAATGAGTCTGTGATTCACTAAATTCTTCAGCTTCTCTGCAGAAATCGTAAAATTTCTGTAGAATATACTATTTCAGAAATATACTGTTTCTGTAGAATAATTTAAATTTTGCGACAGACCTTAAAAATCATCTCATTTCAACCCCCCTGCCATGGGCAGGAAGATTTTCTGCTTGCTAAAAGCCCTGTCCAACCTTTCCTTGAACACTTCCAGTGTTGGGGCACCCAAAATTTCTCTAGGCAACTGTTCCAGTGACTGTCCACCCTCAGAGGGAAGAATTTATTCCCAACATGCTTCCAACAGTGACACCATGTTCATGCTGCCGAAGCAGGGCCTCAAAAAGCCTGTCTGGTCCTTGGTTACCGTTAAGTAATAACTCATTTTTGATTTCTGATTGTGATTTTGGCAGCAGAAGGAGTGGAGGAGGCTTCTTGCCTCACGTTTTTTGGCTCAACAGAGTTATGGCGGTCGGAACATTTGGGAATTTGGGATAATTTACGACGGGAAAATACTAATGATGAGCAGTTATTTGTCATGCCGGATGTCAACGGGGAGCCTGAAAATGCTTGAGCTGGAAGAAAGTCATGGAGGCAACACACGCCTCTCCAGCTGGCTCTGTGGGAAGAGATGTACTTGCAACCAGTGGAAAAGCACTTGGAAAACCACGCTGGGTCTTGCCTGGAATGCTGGAGTCACTCTGGGATCTGCTCCGAGTCCCTTGTGGCCCTGCAGTGCACGCAGTGCACACAGTGCATCTGGCAATGCTTCCCATCCCCAAAAAAGGTTGGACAGCTTTGTGTCTGTGTTCATTAACATCTGCCAAGTACTTTCAGCTCAGAGTATAAAAACTGCTGGAGAAATAAATGTAAAGCTGAGAGGTTGTTTGTTTGGGGTTTTTTTTTTTAAAGCCTTTTCTCAATCTGTCTTTGTAATTTTTTTGAAAATAAAAATGGTTAAAGCCTTGCAAATCACCACGCTTCTTCACCGTGCCATGTGCCAGCTACTCTAGGCAGATATTCAAAAATATCACATTGGTTTTAATCAAAGCCCTGAGGATGCTGACAAATTATCAAAGAGAGAGCGAGAGAGAAAATTGAAATCTGCCATTTAGCCATGTCTTTGACATGTCGCTAATTAACAGATGGAGGAAAAATGAGGAAGCGCTGCCTGAACGGATCATTTCAGCGCTAAATCAGGGGGAAAGCAAACAAATAAACAAAGCCCCAGCGGATCCCTTACCTTATTCCGGGTCTGGGTCTGTCCGATCAGGATGAGAGCGTTGGAGGAGATGATGGAGAGGCAGAAGTTGATGAGGATGACGGAACGCTCCGAGCGGATGTACCTGCAGCGAGAGAAGAGGGGAGGGAGACCCACCCTGTCACCACCTGCCCTGGGTGACCTCTGGAAAGCAGCAATCCAGGCCAGGCTCTACAGAATTGCCAATTTCCTGCAGGTTTTATGCGCTAGACAGACAAGAGCAAACGGGGAAGGCAGGGGGAGAAGATGTCGCCATCATCCCCCATCCATGCTGGCGTTTGGAGCCAAAAAACGAGGGGCCAGCCTAGCCTGAGCCCCTCCTAAAACAGTAGAGTGCTGCAAATCTTCTTCAGCTCTGCCTGCTTGAAAGGGGGGCTCGAAAAGGAGCTTGAAAGAAAACAAACAGGCAACACACGGAAAAGATTCCCAGCTAGAAAGAGCCACAGGCATGCTGGCGATGGAAGCAGATTACAAACACATGCACCTTGACAACAAAGTGTGTGTGAATCAGCATTCCCCTTCCTTCAGCCTAACAACCCCTCCTGAGGTGAGAAGCAATGAGAAGCATTTCTGGCTTTTTTTTTTTCCTTTTTTTTTTTTTTTTTTTGGTAGCACTTCTCCAAACTAGGGCAAATACATAACTGCAGCTGTGGGTTTGGAACATCAGGGACACCAGTTAGGGAGCTGTTGCCTTCAGCACCTTGCAGGAGCCAGAGATTTGTCATTTCTGATTTGCAGCACAGCACCAGACTCGCTGCCGAGGTAAGCGCAGCACAATTAATTCCAACCACTGGCTACGGAGGGAAATTTCTTTGAAGGCCTTCTTTTTCTTTGAAAAATTTCTTTTATGTACCCAATAAAATGGAGAGGGAGCTGCAGAAGTGCAAGTCCTCAAGGATTGACTCGAGATCTGACCACACCAATGCTCACACACGTGAATTATCTCAGAGATGCTGCAAGTGCCCTGCCTGAATGCCAGATGAGTGAAGAGGAGATGCTGATGCTTATATAAATTAGAAACAGATGTATTAATCAACCAGCTCATCCCTGGAGGCTAATGCAGGATTATTTCCTATATTCCAGCACATCAACTATTTATGTTGAGAATTTAATTTCATTAATTAATTTTAGCGAGAGTGAGCTGGTCGTGCCTTGGCTGCAGAGTTTTGAGTTTCTGATGAGGAGGGCAGGACGAGTTTACTGCATGTTGTGTGCTCTGCCAAGGGTAAATCTGTGTTTTAGATACGATTTTAGACCCTGTGAAACTTGGATTTTTAACTTCCCGTTGAGTTGCACCTTCAGACAAACACGAATGGTGAGGCTATGCTTTCCTGCATGCAAAAAAAGAAAGCCACTGATGCAAAGGTTGCATGAATTCCTACCTAATCTGTTGGAAATCTGGTTTATAGGACGTTCTCCCTGAAACTCTCCCAGCCCCACAACAGGCTGCAAAATGTAGGATCCCAGCTCGGTAAGAAACTGGGTTGTCAGCCTGCAAAATGAGCTTCTGGGTCCTTTCACAGCCAAGCTGAGCCCAAATTTCCTGATTTCACTGAGCTCAGTACAATGCTGGGCATCACCTGGGTCCTGCTCAGTTTGTGGCTGACATCAATCTCTCTATGCTTTGTGTGAAGTAAAACATCCAATCTCCAGTCAGCAGCTTCTAAGGGGTAGAAAGGGAGATTTGGGGGCTCTGTCCTGGTGGGAAGAAGATGTAATAAATCTGTGTCAAAACACTATGACCCCACTGCTATCAGCTGGAACTTCTAAAGTCTCCACTGCTCAAAAAAGGTGAGAAATGAGATGACCATAAATATTAGTCTGTATTTTAATGTAAGGGGAGATAATCCAGTTGTTTTAAGACTTTTTCCCCCTTAAGCCCCCTTCAACCAGCTCTCCTTTTTCCCTGCTTCACATCCTGAGAATTTATCTTGTTCTCACCCTGAGAATTTATCTTGTTCTCCAGATCACCGAATCTCCGAAAAATGAGATGTGGGTTGGCAAAGAAGAGAATGAGAATAATTTAGGCTGGGGAAAAAAAACAACAAACCACCTCTCCAGTTCCCAATCCAATCTTATGCCCAAAAAAAGGACTGATTTCAAAGTCAGATCAGGTTTCTCAGGGTCTCGTCTGATCGAGTTTTGAAAATCACCAGGAACAGAACTGCTACCACCTCTCTTGGATGACTTACTACAGCACTAAACTGCTTAACTTAACTGCTCTTGTGGTGAAGGATTATTTTGCTTTACATCCAGCTGGATTCTTTCCTGCTGCAGCTGGTGCCTCTAGACCTTTCCCTGCCTACCTCTGCAAGTTGTTTGACTGCTCCATGACTCCTCCTTAGCAGCCTCCTCTTCTCCAAGCTTGTTCTCTATTCCACCTCTGAGATTTTCCAGCTCCTTGAGCATCCACAGGACTTGCTCCCCTGTTCTGGTATCTCTGGTATTGGGGGAATCCAATATTTGGCACCTTTTCCAGATGTCCTCTCAGGAGTGTCAAACATTGCCCAAGTTGTTAAAAAAGACCTTAAACAATGTTGGCCACTCAACCAACTCTGGCCAGATGTGACCAGCTCCTGATTAGGCTCCAAACCTTTGACCACTACCCTCAATTCCTGCAGGAACTCCATCCAGCTACTAAGCCACCAATCCAGTGCACAATTCCACGAACTGGGTACTTTTGGAGTTTGTGTTAACTCCAGAACTCCTTGGTAACATCAAAATCCAGCTGCTTCTCCCCACTGTCCATGTAACCAGCCACCCCATCCCAAAAGGGAAACAGGGCAGCCAGGCACAATCTGTGCTCCATAAATCCTTGCTGTCTATTCCAAATCACTTTCTTGTCCATCATTTTGCCTGGAAATAACCTTTAGAGCTGCTTGCTCTTTAATAATCCCAGGGGCCGTGCAGGTTGACCAGGCAGTTGTTCTCTGGATCCTCCTCCTTGCCCTTTTGAAAGGTGGGTGCAACATTTGCTTTCCTCCAGCCTTCAGGAGCCTCCCCAGGTGACAGACAGTGGCTCCAGAGTCACCCCAAACATCTCTCTCAATGCATCCCATTCTGTCCCACGGATCTGCAAACATCCAGATAACTTAAACAGTCCTTGTCTCTCATTTCCTTGGCACTGGGGAGTGTTTTCTTCCGTGGATTCTGCCTCTGTGCAGGAATTTGGGTAACTGGGAGACAACCTTGCCAGCAGAACAAGGCAAAAAGGCACTGGGTACCTTCACCTTTTTGACTTCCTTATCCATTTGGCTGCTTGTCCCATTCAAAGCTGGGCCAACACTTTCCTGGAAAATCCTTTGGTGCTGACATACCTACAGAATCCATTCTTGATGCTTTTCACATCCCTGACCAGTTTCAAATGCTGAGGTCTGGCCATTCTAATTCAATCCTGCATTCCTGGGCAATTCTTCCAGAGTCCTCCTTGGTAGCCTGACCTGGATTCCAAACATTTCCTTGTTCAGTTTCTGCTCAGTCAGAATGCTAAGAAGACCTCCTGCCATGCTTCCTTGTTTCCTTCCATTTCCTCTTCCCCAGCACAGGATGCTCCACAGAAAGAAATCACCATTCCTTTCCAGGCCCTCTAGCCAAAGAAGTCAGGAACTCATATCAGAGGGGGGGAAAGCATAGAATTTGATAGGTTTTGCCTGAAAACACATCTCCAGCAAAGACAGAGCTACTCCAGGGTGCTGCCTTGCTACCCCTCTGCTGATACATGGATGCTGTCAACTTCTCAAAATATGCTGCACTCAGCCTCAAGAGCACGGGGAAACTCACTGCTCATTTAGGGAAATTCTGCTCCAGCCTATGTCCCACAGTCACAGAATATCCTGAGTTGGAAGAACCCACAAGGATCACCAAGTCCAATTCCTGGTTTTGCAAACCCAAAATCCCATCCTGTGCCTGAGATTGCATTTTCCAAACACCCCTGGAGCTCTGGCATATTTGGCGCTGTGACAACTCCCAGGGGAGCCTGTTCTCGTCCTAAACCACCCTCTAAGTGAAGAAATTTTTCCTGATATCCAACCTAACCCTCCCCTGACACAGCTCCAGCCATTCCCTCAGGTCCACTGGCCACCAGCAAGGATCCCCACATGCTGTGGGAAGCTGAGACAGATGAAAAAGGTGGGAAAACCCTGCAGTCTGTTTCTCTGCCCCCATTAGACTCCTCTCCTCTCCACAAACACTGAGTCACCGCTGCTTTCTCACCGTGTGTACACACATCCCTCTCCACGCAGCCACTTACTCATCCCTGCCACCTCCCACCAGGGCCACCAAGTGCCTCAGCATCCCCAGCAGCACAGGCAGAGCTCCTGGGCTTAAAGCAAGTGTTAACAGCGCCTCGAGAGCTCATTGACAGCCACTCAATCAATCCTCAGGAGCGAGAAAAGCTGGGGCTGTTCTCTTCCAGTGATGCAGCACTCACCCAGCTGCTGCCAGGCACAAAGCTCTGCCGTGCCCCACATGCTGATGGGCTGGTGGATGAGCTGCTCGATAGCAGGAATCGATCCCCGTGCTGTGGAAAGGTCACTGACTCCAGAGGCTGTTGAGCAGCAACGAGTTCAGGGATGGAAAACACATCGGGGCACTCGTGAAATACCAGCGTGTCAAGGAGCCACTTGAAAGGAGGTGTCATTTCACCTCTCCTGACCCTTGAGTGGTTGGTTTTCCCCCCCCCCAGTTTTTCATTTCTGTGCCAGTTTTCCATTTTTCCTTGCATTTTTTTTTCCACACGGGTGGTGGAGCACGTGGCCCTCACACAGATTGTGCCTCCAGCTGTGACCCAGGACAGTCAGAGCTGAGATGGAACAAGGTCACTCCACTTCTGTGGCCCACTGTGTCACTGACCCCTCTGTCGAGCCTGCTAATAAGGCCAGAGATGCACCATCTGCAGCAGAGATTTTTGCAGCCATCTGTCTACTGGGAACTGGAGTGAGGCCACCAACAGGCCACCAACAGCCGTCGAACAGAAACAACTCCCATTTTCCACCAGGGCTGTGCCAAGTTGGCCGTGTCTGAAGTGATCACTTGCCTCAAAAAGCCCGTGCCATTCATGCCAGTGGCTGAGTTGGTGCCACCAAAGAGCAGCCTTTATTTGGGGGTTTTGAATGGGGAGTGGAGGGTAAATTCATTTCCTCCCTGATATGCAGCCTGAAGCTGGGATCACCTCCCTGTTACTCTGCCCCCTTTTTTTTCCCTTTCCCTCTTTCTCGCCTGCCCTTTCTTTCTGCTTCCCATATATACAAACAAACCCTAGCTGGGCAAATTCTGGGAAAGCTTCCAGATTGTCAGCCTCAGTGAGCTTATTCATCAGAAGTGTTTCATGCTCAAGCTGGGTCTATGGATTGCATGCCCCAGATGCCTTTGTCCAGAGTTCTGAATGGGAAATTTCCCAGCCAAAACTCCCCGAAACAGCTGAGCCCTGGTGAGTGCTCTCCACAGAAGATCAGGCAGCCAGGACAGGAGGAGTTGCTCCCCTGCACGGTGGAAAAGAACCACTTTGATGCTGCTCCTGTGTTTTAGAGACAATGGGTGGAATAATACTGCTGATTCCATTTCTAAGCACTCCTCCAGCTGCTGTCTATCAGAATACACAACATTTAGGGCAAAACAAAGTGGGAGCCAGGAGATAATGTTGAATACGATGTTCCTGAGACCATTAATAGGAAAGCACATTCACGTCCAGCAGCTATGCCTAAAATAAAAAGGACACACAGAGCGCTCAGGGCTCAGCCACAGGAATGCTGTGAAGTTTGGAAAACATGAAAACATGATCTACAGAGAAGAAATGAAACAAACTCAGCGCACCAAAGAGAACTTCTAGAGATCACTTGATCATGCTTTACAAATATTTACACAGAGCGATTTAGGATAGAGAGCCCTTTAATCAAGATATAGCTGGTCTCAGGATCACTTGGAAATGCATGTCCACCCTTGGCTAGCTCAGAAATACCCATTCAAGCCTCCCAAAAACGTGTCCTCCCATGCCTGCCGATTGTTTTGGGCATAGGCATAAGGCAAAGAGTGGAATGAGAAATTAAACAGAACATATTTTAAACAGGTCAGGCAATTTACTGTCCTCAATAACAGTAAATATTGGAGCTGGGGGGGTGGGAGCACAGTCCTGGAAAAAAATACATCATGTTATTCCAAATGGCTCTGGCATGCTCCAAACTGATTCAACCTCATGTCTGAGCTTGGGTTTCAGATCCTGAACCTGTTTCTGACAGGAAAGAGAGGGTGAGGCTCGAACTTGCTTGCTCTTTAATCTTCTATCCTAACTTTCCACTTGATCCTGACACCAGTGACCCCAGCAAGTCACCTACCGGCGCTGCTCAGTGCCGCCCAGCCTGAGGAAAAGCAGGAGAGGACAAGGACTTGAGCACATCCAATGATACCCCAGGCACGGAAAAACCTGAGTTCTAGATAAATGTTATCATGATCAGTCTTCAGCTGCCAAAATTAACCAGCCACTATGCACTGTCACAGTATCAACAAAAAAAAAAAAAAAGATGCATTTTTGCTCAGTTTTTACCCTCTTGTTTCTTTCCTCTACCAAAGCGTAGAAAAGTAATCTCAGTTCAATCTCTGAATGGAATTTACCCTTTCCTTCCTACTGAGAAGAATCACTGCACAAAATGAGAGCCTCAGACTGATCCCTTCTCCCAAAAGGATCACCAATAATACCCAACTGTATTCCCTGCAGCCATTCCATTTGGATTTCACAGACATTCACCTGGTTCTGATTTGTCTTTGCTTGGCGCAGAGCCATGAAGGTCTCAGCGTGTTTGCCATGGATTTAGGGAAGACATGGATCTTGTAGGATAAACTCAGACCTTGTTCAAGGCAATACAGGGAGAAAATCCCTTGCACACCTCAGGTCCTCCAGCTTAGAGTCACCAAAATGTATCTAGCAGGGTCATGAGCCAATTGTTCATTAAAGCTTTGCTTCAAAATCACTTCAGCCTCTATCAATGACACAATTTTAGGTTTCACCTGACCTGTGTACAGGAGCTGTCAGCAATGGGATGTTCTGGGGGATCCCATATGCACCTGAAGCCGAAGGCAAAAAGCAGCTAAAAGGGTGGGGAGTTATTCTGATGATTTAAGGTTTAACATCCTTAAGCTCCTGAAAAGTTCTGTCAGTTCCTCAGGCCAGATGTTTCCGTGGCAGGTCACAGAGATTTGGATGCTCCCAAAGAATTACCTTGCAGCAGCATCTGCCTGCCAAGAGGCTGTGCCTGTCCACCTCGCCTCTGACAAGGTTTCCTGGGGTACACAAAGGCATCGAAACCAGCACGAGGCTTTTGGAAATGGAACAATGTCCCTACAAGGGGGCATGGCACTAACTTCACTCTGCTAATTTCTCTGGCACTGAAAGGGAGGAGTAATGCCAGCTAAGCCACCAGGATGACTTTTCTGCAGGGCCCACTCACTACCAAACAGATCCTCCTCGAGCACCAGACACCCAAAACCACAGAGCAAACATTCCAGGATCCGTGTAAGGTCAAAAGACAGTTATTTTCCCCAAGAAGAAGAGAAGAGAATGGAAAGCCATACCTCCAAACAGAGACATAAATGATAATCAACAGCAAAAGCGTCAGCGAGGATACTCCACAGCCTACAATTAACGTGACAGAAGGGACCAGCACCTTTTCCATGTTCTGAAAGAGAGAAAGGGAGACATTAAAAAATAAGCTCAGCCAGTTTTACCAACAAAATTTCATGGCAAAAACCTTCCAGTTGTTGGTGTGTCAACTCAGCTGACCTTCACATCACACTGTGCATACAAATAAAGAGGGAAGGAGACCAGGATTTGTTTCTGGTTGATCCAGCTTTTTTTTGGACCTGATTTTGCTTTCACAGACCAGCATCAAGTCTGGGTAACAGTTCTGATATCCATGGAAGGCAGGCATGTAAAAGGTGTGGGTTACAAGAGGAGGATCAGGCCCTTTGTATCCAGCATGAGATTGGGAAGATAATTAATGAAGCAATAACAGAACAATTACAAATGAGCTCTTCTGGGATGGTGGTGGTGAAGGGTGGAGGATGAAAAGAAGGTGAAAATTTTCCACCAACCACAAACATTCATCTGGAAATGGATGCAATGAAGCAAGGGAAGAAAAAACAAGACGTTTATCCTCCCCAGGGACCCACCATCCATCAATTCACTTCTCTTACACTGATACAAGAAGCATTTTTTCATCAAAGGGATCACACAGGCTGGAAAACCTGGTGTGGAATGGTCCTTTTTTCCTGACTGAATACAGAAGAACATCAGCTCTCGCAACACCAAGAGCAAACACACATTGTAACCTCTCTAATGGAGTTCTCTGCCTCCTGTGACTGCAGCTACCCAACATCTGCCACGCTGGTATCACTGAACTCGCCCTGTCCTCAGCTCAGAGTCAGGAGCTCTATCCCACTTGGCTTGCTCTGCCGCAGGCTTTTTTTCCCCCTGGCACGTTTCTCATTTCCACATCAGTGATCTCTGCTGGCAGGAAGGCAGAGAGGCAGAGCCCCACCGAGGACAGACACCCAAAAAACCTCTATTTAGGGTGATCACAGCGTTTGCAGAGGAGAGGGAGACCAGTCAAGGTTGTCATTAGATTTGCACAGCACCAACACCTAGCGCTTCACTCATGGAGATGAGATGGTTTCTGACACAGCAAGGGCTTAGCACAGGAGATTAAAAAGATTTTTTTAAAAAAGTAAATTATGCATGAACTTGGGAATGAAACAGGCAATCCTCTATGGACTTGACTACACCGTTTTGTTGGCAGGCATGAGGCTGCTCAGCCTGAACCTCCAGTCGGAGGGATGCCATGGAGATGAGGCTACAGCAGCTCTGTTCCAGGCTACTGAGCCTTCTGCAAAGTGAAATACATCAGGCAGGGCTCAGTGCTGGGCTTAGATGGAGCCTGGCCAGCTCAACACATGGGCAGAGCAAAACTGTGTCCTCCCATTCAAGGCCCACAGTTTTACTCCACAGATCTCACCCCAAAAACAGCTGAACAACCCCAATATGGAGAGGTCTGAGCTGAATTATCCCTGGATTTTGAAGGGCTTGGGAAGATCCTCCTTATTTGCTTATTTTGAACAAGGGCACCTCTCGCAATTAGGGGGAATTAATGAGGAACAGAACTTTCACCACATCACTGCAGGGAACCCCACAGCAACCGTCGGAAAGGATGGAATGAGAACTTGGGGGATCTGAGATAAAATTTAGTGCCACATTGTAAAAGCTTAGAAAATAAGGGCATTAATGTGCACATCTCAAATGGTCGTGGAGCCAAGCAAGGATTGCTGGCAATAACACACTGTGAGCAAAACCAGGATGTGGCTGCAGAATGGACCATGCAGAGGTAGAACAGCACTTTCCTGGGAAAAAAATCCTTGTTCTGGCTCCTGGAGATCAGCACGACACAGCACAGCACAAGCACAGGAATGAGGTCGGGAATGGGACTGAAGGGGGATCAAGGCCATCCAAAAGCCCTCAATGTTCCAAACCATCTCCAGACAGATCTAGAAGGCCAGGCTATGCATGACAACTGATTTGCATAGAAAGAGAGAAATTTATCTCCAGAGCAGACAAAACTTATCTATAAAAATGTCCTTCCTGGGTGCATGGGCACTTCAGGATTCTGGGCATTCCATCAGCTGGATCAATGCTGGAGCCAGGACTGGCGATTTCTCTTTTTCCCTTTCCTTGTTTCTTTGTTTCTCTCTTCCCATCTTTAATCCATCTCCCTTTCTCTTCCCTTTTTACCCAACCCCTTTATCCAAAACCCACTGCTATGTGCTTGCACTAGATCAGGGACTAACATACTAATTTCCATATGTAATTCACCAATAAAACTTGGTGACCCCTCTGACTTCTGCAATTCCTTTTGACCAAAAATCTGGGGTGTTTCCTTCCCCTTAATGCTGGGATGTCACACATTCAATGGCTTGAATGCCCAGCTGGCACCCAAAGGAGTACAGGTTGTCTGAGGGATCTTCACTGGGTGCAGACAGGAAACCTGAGCCTCACCAACCCATCCTGCATTTTCCACCACTCAGAGATTCCCAAAATGCGCATGAAAAAAATGCTTCACCTCCCATGTGGATTCTTCTCCTAAACTTCTATGGAGACTTGGATCATGGTGATTTTTAACATCAACTCCCATGACTTTGTTCCCACCCTGAGAATTTACTGCTGCCAAATATTCATGCAAGTTTAGAAGCACTCTTTTTGGGGGAACAGAAGATACAGAAATCTCAGTGAAAATATCAACACTTTGATTTTGTGTTCCATCAAACAAAGTCGAGTTTGGACATAATCCAGGCAGTGTGAGTGCTGATATTGCATATTTCGCTCCTTATATATTGAAATTTGGGAAAAACTCTGATTTAGTCAGGTAGGGAATGGGAGAGATGGATGCAATGTCTTGTGTGAAATCACAGCTTTGTTTCTCCCCCACTGTAGAACCCAAGTGGTCAACAGTCCTGTCCCACTCCAGAGGTGCATGGTTGTGATAAAAGCACTCTGGAGCACAAGCCACTGAGCCATGGATTGCTCCTTCCTCACTCTCTCCAAGCTCTCTCCCAAGCCTTTCCCTCTCCCTGCTCCCCCCTTATGGCAATTCGAGTTCACATCACACAAATGGTGGCCAGGGATGAGCATCGATTGTGACATTTGATTTAAGTAGGTCTCATTTCGCTGACTTTTCATGGGTAACTGGATAAAAGTGGGGGAGGAGCTCCATTAAAGCAAAAAAAAGCCCAACATGTAACTCATTCCTAAACCATCTGAGACCAACAGAGGGAATGGAGTTTGGTTTTTAAGAGATGAGCAGGCTGCATCCCTAAATCCCAACAGTAACTCCAGCTGCCCTCCCTTCCCCATCCTCTCTCATATCCCTCCACCCCCAAAGACCTCAGGTTCTCTCACTGCCTTCCCTATCCACTTTCTCACATCATCCATAACCCTCTCCTAGATCCTCCAGCTAATTAAGGATCTTGTGCACGTCCTGGACCATTCCTAGGTCAGACGTTTGCTCCTAGACAAGGCATTACACAAATGACAACTGGCCAAGCATAAACCAGATTTAGGGGTAATAACTGATGTCTATCTGCAGCTCATCCCACAGAAAAGACCCTCATCTGCACTTCTTTCTTCATCCTACAAATTTTCACAGACCCCATGTCCAGCAGAAGGATTTTTGCTGAAGAGATGCCACAAAGTTCATCCCTCCACCCTACAGAAAAGACAGGATTGGTCCAGCCCTGATGGGATTTTTGTTGGCATCATGAGGGAGGATAACAACAAAAATCACTGGCTGTGGGAAGAAGAGGAGCTCACTCCTTCAGGAATAATAACATCATTAAGGTTGGAAAAGACCTTTAAGATCACCAAGTCCAAACATCAACCCAACACCACCACCACGTTCTCCACTAACCCAAGTGCCACATCCACATTTTTTGATCACTTCCAGGGATGGTGACTCCACTATTTCCCTGTTTCAACTCTTTACAACCTCTTCCATGAAGAAATTTTTCCTACTATCCAATCGAAACCTCCCCTGGTACAACTTGAGGCCATTTACTGTCATCCTAAATAAGTCCCAAAGACTTAAACCCCCATACCTTGGGATTCTGCTTTCTTCCTTCATTATTAAGGTTTCTTTGTTCTCTCTGCTTTCCTTTCTCTATCCCCTACATCTTCCCTTCAGCAAACAAATAATCATTTGTTTTCTTTTTTTCTGACTAATTAAACCCCCTGACAGAAGGTGGTTGGATGCTGTAGGGATCTGAGCCGTGCAAGAGAAATTTCCGTAAAGAAAGAAAAATGGGAAAATAGAGGAAAAATGTCAAGGCAAGAGAGGGAAGTCCTGTGGGATTTTCCCAGCACCACAGGTGAGGAACAAACTGGTTTTTTTGCAAAAGACAGGCCAGGGATAGGATCTCCACCTGCTGGGACTGGAGGTGGTCCCAGGCAGACAGAGGCCATCCAAAAGCCCCCTGAAACACAGACAAAGCTGTGCCTGTTTGGAGATGGAAGGAAAACTTTTCCCAGTGTCGACGGGGAACAGAGCAGGTCGCTCTGAGTCGCAAGTGCTGCGATTCTGTCACCAGCATGACAAGGGAGGAGGGAGGCAATCAATGACATCAGCCAGGATGGAAATAACGAGCGCTGCTGCCTGGGGCCACTCGCTGTCCTGCCACCTCATCGCTCTGCCTGGCAGGGCAGGACACTCCTCCTTTCCTTTACAATTTCACCTTGCTTCCTTTTTTTTCCCTTCTCTTCCTTTCTCCCTAATTTTTGCTCTCCTTTGTCTTCTCCGTGTCTCCCCTCCTTTGGCTATCTCCCACGACATATTCTGCCTTTTCTTCTTGCTCTTAATGCATTTTTTTCCAGCTCTCCCCCTTTCATATGCTCTGCATTTTCCCCTTTCCTTCTCTGGCTTTCTGCAGAACACTGTGAAAAGCAACTCGATTTGAGTTGTGCTTTTTCCATTACCCTGCTCTGGCTCCAGGGTCAAACAGGCTCCAATTAGACCAAAGTATTTCTTAATGCTGTGCAGTTTGCCCCAGACCTTACAACCAAGCTGTTCTTTCTGCTTTTTCCATCCTTGATACCAAGGAAGACTTGAACAAAGTCTTTACAGGCACATCACACCAACAAAATCACTGAAAAATTGAACCATTTATTCTGCTCCTAAATTAAACACAGGCACATGAGTTTGGAATTTGGAGGGGGAGGGGCTGGGCTTTGTTTGGTTTTAGAAATGTGTTTGCTATTCATAAGAGTTGCCTTGAGCCTGACTTCCTGCACATTTGAAATTAAAGATTCATGAAGTCAGAGGATTGCAGAAGCACCGGTTGCAAGGGACATCTACGGCTTTACAAACCCAATTTGCTGCTTGGAGCAAGATCACCACTGACCTCAGGTGAGGTCAGTGATGGTTTTGTCTGGATTAGCTTTGGGAACTCTCCAAGGTGGAGAGCTCCCATCCCACAGGTGCCCATTCCACAGCCTCACCTCTCTATTGGTGACAAGAGTTTTTCCTGAGGTCACACAAGAGGACGTTTAGATTGGGTATCAGGAAATTTTTCTTCACTGAAAAGCATTGGAACAGGATGCTCAGGGAAGTGGTGGAATCTCCATCCCTGGAAGCATTAAGGAAATGTCTGGACATGGTTTAGCTGTGAACGTGGCTTTACCAGGTTAACAGTTTGACTCGATGGTCTCGGAGCTTTTTTCCCAACCTAAAGTATTCCATGCACTTCCCGAGCCACAGTTTGTATCTCCTCCCCTTGTGAAATCACCAGGCACAAGCGAGAGGAATTTGGTTTGACAATTTTTGTAGCTCTCATAGGCTGTGATCAGAGTTTTTAATCTCTTTTTGCCTTTACATCTTTGCAAGACCAAGGAAGTCCCTCTACCTCCCCTCACACGTCAGGAGCTCAAAGCAACTCTCATTCCACTCTCCTGACAAAGAACTGGACCAGCTGGATGTGGTTTACTCCAAGAACTGCACAGGAATGATTTTGCTGTGCCACTGGCTCAGAGGCTTTTCATGATTCCTGTGAAGTTTTTTTAAGCCACATTCTATTGATTTCACTGCTGGTTGGACAACTCTTGTCAAAGCAGGGAGAGAGTTGTTAAAATTGCTGGAAAATAATGCTTTTACCAGGACTCACAGAAGCAAACAGCTTTCTAAACAAAAGGGTGAGTGTGTGTCAGTGCTGTAGAAAACACTTAGGAGGGTTGAGTGACCAAGAGGTGAATGTGCTTTTGTCATCTGCCAAGAAAACACTGATATTTTTAATCCGCAGTGCTGTCAGATTGGGGATTTCTCATCCAGGCTCAGGCCCTGTGGATATCACATTTATACATTGTTGGGATGTGAAAGCTCCATGTATCCTGGACCTGCCCAAGAGAAGGCTCAGTTTTCTGCCCCGGGAACACTCCTTTCTTGCACAGATTGCAAGACAGGGAGAGAGGAAGAGCAGGATTTGAGCTCTTCTTGGAGGAATTCAGGGATTTAGTGAAGGCAGGACTGGGCCAGGGGTGAAAGGAGATTTTTTGGTGGGTCAGCATTGTCAGAGGGTCTTTCACTCAACTCAAAGCAGAGGAGCAGTGATGAGAGACCAAAACATTTCTTTGTTTCCATAGGATCACTGAATAATTTGGGTTGGAAAGTACCTTTGAAACCATCTTGTTTCAACCCCCTGCCATGGACAGGGACACTCAGAGTCATGCCAACCTGGCCTTGGACATTTCCAGGGATGGGGAAATCACAGCTGCTCTGGGCAACCTGTGCCAGGGCCTCACCATCCATCACAGGAGAAAACTTCTTCCCAATATTTAATATAAGTCCAACTTTTTTCAGATTAAAGCCACTCCCCTTTATCCTGTCACCACATGCCAGCAATGCCAGTGCCCAACAATCCAAAATATAGTCCCGTACTGGCTATTGAAATTACCCCTATCCTGAATTAAACCCCTCCTCCACCTTTCTTATAACACTTCACATACTAAAAAATCACAATAAGGTCTCCCCAGAGACTTCTCCATCATTTAACCTCTGCCTTGAGGTCCCTGCATGAAGATCACTTAGAGGCATCATTCATAAATAATCTTTTCCCAGCTTCTTTCTGGGAAATGTGACACCCTCCCAGCTCAGCCCCTGTCACTTCATTCCAGGTCCAAAGGATTTCTCTCTTGCTTTGCTTCCCTTGTATCAAAACCACAGACTTCCCATGTCAAAGCTAATAGTCACCCATTATCAGGAACACATTTGTGGAGCTCAGGGCTCCTTTTATGTTATTTGGCCGGTCTAACAGGCAATTCTGTGTAATTACAGCACACAAAAATCACCCGGAGAGACATCTTAACACGCTACTATTTATTAACAATCGCTAACTCCTCGGTGGGTATTGAGAACACTCTCAAGATACAACGTGACAATTAGCTTTCCGTAAACAGCCTTGATGAAGTTTTCAGGGCAGAGGAGTGGTCATGCAGCCTCTCCTTAATGGGAGCTGTCAGGATGATTTCCTCCAGGCTGGCAGGGAATTACAGGAGTTAACAGTGGGCATTATCTACCTGCCAGTCATCCACGCCACAGTCAGCTCGCTGCCACTCCTGAACTCCCAGGCTGCACTCCCAGGGCCTCAGTGTCCAGTCCTGATGTCAAGGATGGATGGATCAGCCTCACAATAATGCTGAGGACCACTCTCCTCCTGCCCAGCCAGCTGTCCCCAGCTGTCCCCAAACATTTTCACCATCACTCCTTAAAATACTCTACACTTTACTCACTCCTCATCCCTTTCTGACTGCACCTCGCTTGGCTAAACTACTGAAATCCCAATTTTATGGAGCTCTCATGAAGAGCCTCAAGTCTCGCCACATCCCTCTGCCAGCTGTGGTTTGGGAATCATCACATGGAGCCAGGAGACCCCAAGGAGGAGAGTGGGGTTTATTCCCAGCTCACCCGCAGGTCAACTGTGGACACTCAGCTCCATCACTTAAGCCAATCATTTCAAAGGCCTCTCAGCTGATCTGATTGAGGTGGCAAACACTGGCTTTATCTTCTGGGGGCCTATTTTGATCCTCTGGAAATGGAAGGGAATAATGCTGCCCTCCATCTCTTTCCCAAAGCTTAATTCAGCTTAGATTCCTGCTGTGCGCAAATGCCTCGGGGGGGTTCCTGGGGCTGTGTCACAACAATCAAGCACCAGCACCTTATTCTCTGCTGTGCAAGAATTTTGGGAAGGATGGAGGAGAGACAGGAGAGAGCTTTGGGCTTAACCCTTCATGAGCTGGTCAGATGGAGTGCCTAGTTTTTAAACCTTTGCTTTTCATGCATATGGAAAATTTGTTCTGTTCCAGCCTTTCCCTTTAAAGCACATTGAAGAGAAAATAAAACCATTTTCCACAATAAAGCTGGCAATAATCAGAACGGCCAATTCCTCCACGGGTACGAGCTCTTTGCCTCTGAGAGAACAGGGGCAGAAGTGAACTTTAATCACGTTGGGCAGCAGCAGTGACAGAGGCACTGCGGTAAACAGCAAACCTCCATCTCCCCGTGTCAGTCCTGGAAAATCAAATGCTCCAGGATCCACTCCACTGCCCCGAGATGAGGTGGTACAGTGCAGGGATTCATGCAAACAGTCAGAACAGAGGGGACTTGTGCATACTGTTTAGTGGAACATTTATTCTCTAAAACTCCTTGAAATGAGGTTGTGGCGAGGTGAGGTGAGGGTCAGATGCTTCTCCCAGGCAAATAACAATAGGATAAGGGGAAATGGTCTCAAATTGCATCAGGGGAGGTTTGATTTGGATATCAGGAAAAAATTTCTTCATTCAAAGGGTGGTTAAGTACTGGAACAAGATCCCCAGAGAAGTGGTGGAGTCACCATCCCTGGAAGTGTTCAAAAAAAGGAGCAGATGTGGCACCTTGAAATATGTTTAGGGGGCGTGGTGGGATTTGCTTGAAGGTTGGACTTGATGATCTTGGAGGTCTTTTCTAACCTGAACGATTTTATGATTCATGGACCATGCCATGTCCTGAACATTGCTGGTTGCCACAAGCTGAGACACATCCGGGGAGCATTATAAACATTAAATATTAGGGACAATTACAGGAGCCGCTAGAGCTGCTCCTCTTCTAGAGCTGCCTCTGCCATGGAACTTACAATTATTATCATTATCATAATACTCATTGTTACTATACCACTATTACCATTACTGGCATTATTTTACCGCAGGGACATATGCTCTAACTACTTTAAAAACGAGCTTTCTTTCCTGCTTCTTCCCGCTTGGACTTGTCCTTTCTTTGTGCTGCACAGAGAACAACCAGTTCAAATTCCATAACTGACTTAAAAGCTGGTTGCCCTCATCCCTTGTAGCTTCCCAGCTGAGCACCTTGCAGGGAAATGTGCTAAGATTTACACACAGCTAAAATAAAGTAAGTCCATGGCAGACTAGGAATGGAAAATGAGAGTAGAATCCAGACTGTGTTTATCCTGATTTAAGCAGTGTTTTGGTTCCATGCCAGGCGACAGCATTTCACCAAATTACTCCAAACCAGCCCGCTGTTTGTTTTACACTATCAGTGTAAAACTGATACTGGAGAGTGGTGCCAGACCAGCAGCTCTCCCCACAGCAAATATCCACTTTCCCATTTCCCTCGCCTGTTGAAGACCAATCTTTCAGAAAAAAGCTTCCTCCACGGCACAAGTTGTGAACGAGGAATGCACAAGCCACGCCTGAAGCATCTCTTAAACCCTGCCTTTATCCAAGTCCCCTTAATTCATAAAATCACAAAATATCCTGAGTTGGAAAGAGCCCACAAGTATCACCCAGTCCAACTCCTGGCCCTGCACAGGACACCCCAACAATTCCACCCTGTGCATCCCTGACAGCGTTGTCCAAACACTCTTTGAGCTCTGGCAGCCTCGGGGCTCTGACCATTCCCTGGGGAGCTGTTCCAGTGCCCAATCACGCTCTGGATGAAGAATCTTTTTCCTGATATCCAACCTAAACCTCTCCTGACACAGCTCCAGCCATTCCCTCAGGTCCTACCACTGTCACAGAGAGAAGAAATAGGTGCTGCCCCTTTTCTTCCCCTCACGAGGAAGCTGCAGACCCTGATGAGGTCTCTCCTGTCTCCTCCAGGCTTAAAAAATCTTAATTATTACTTGCAGAGGCTCCCACCTCTCACTATTCAACCACTGAAGATCCCTGCTCTGGCAATGGCTCCTCACCCAGACTAAGGCTGAACCAACAACTTTGGAGTAAAAGATGCCCCAAACTCACTGTCAGTCCTCAGAGGCTTTCAGGGGCTTCTCAGCTAAGAAAATAAGATGAAAGGATTGCAGCCACTGGCAGTGGGTTGTTCTGCTGTTATGAGGATAATGACAGCTTTATTCCCACTGCAATCTGAGGAACCCCTGGGATCCAGGGTGTTTCCATCCACAGCTGGTCACTGGGGGAATCAATCCAAATTCCTTGGATGTGGAGCAGTGATTCCCAAGCAGCCCTGGAGGAATCAGCTTTCCAACCCCCAACTCATTCACAGCTGAGTGATTGGAAAGTGAAGCTGTAACAGCCCCTGGATTTACAACTGCTCTGAGCTGATATAAACAAACTCAAAGTGGCCCCAGAAGTCAGATATTCCCCACCTGGGGAGAAGCTGGCATGATTGCCATGTTTAAAAAGAGGGAAAAGCACCATTTGTCAAGGAAAATGAAAGCATTGTCTCACTTGTGGGAAAAGAGCGGAGTCATTTTGCTTTCACAGATTTATTGAATATATTCTGTATATCCTTGTGGTGAGCAGGGCAGGTAGGCAGCAAAGAATGGAGCTGCAGGCTGAGTTTTGGATGGCTGTTATCACACCCAGCCCAGTATCAGTTTCTTGATTGGACACTCCTAATATTTAGAGGGACGTTTTGAGCTCACATGCTCCCAATTACAACTCTGACATTTGTTTCCCATACATATTGCCCATTTTTCTTTAAAGACTACCAAAATCTCACCAGGAGGTTTATGCAGTCAGCTATTAATTCATAGCAAAAGTATGAAGGGCACAAACATTTCATAAACTGCTTCAGTTTGGGTTTAAACGAACATTTGTAGTAAAATAATAATAACGAATTATCCATTTCCTACCACATGGCAATTAAAGGGCAACCTCAGCCTTTGGGCAGGGCACAAAGGGCTCAGCAGTGAAGCAGACTGTCAAATTTACCTAAAGAATGTCTTTTCCAGGCCAAAGTGCTGCGGAGATGAGTGCAGAACGATGGAAGAAAGACAAACAACACTCAACAGTTCGCCTGACTCTTCCAACACACCCTACTCAGCCCCTGAAGTGCTTTGAAAAGGAAGATTAATCTCATTTAGCACTAATTCTGACTCCCACCCCACGAGCCATGAAACCCAACCTCCAGCACCCACTTGTTACCATTTTCAACCCAACCCCTTTGTGATGCTCCCACGCCGTCCCCTGCCTTGCCAGAAGCTCCCCGAGAAGCTCCTCGAAAGCCACCCAGCTCTTCAAACCTCCCCTGGTTGCGATGCCCACAGACCAATCCCAGAGACGGCAGATGCGCCGCGGCTTTCCGCGGCTCGCGATGAGTAATGCCCTTGTGCTGTTTACGCGGCCCCCACAGCCGCCTGCACCGTGGCATCCCCGCGCTCCAGATGGAAAATTCAGCTGAATTTCCCACTCTGCTGGGTCAGGGGGTCTCGGTGGCTCAGAGTGGAGGAGGTTGAAGTCGCACTCTCGCGGCTGAAGCCTCCCAGGTGACGAATTGAAGATTGTAAATGTGAAATGACTGTGGATCAGCGGCTACAGGTGGAAGTGGGAAGTTGTGGAGAGACGAGGTGAGTTTTGGCTTCTCCACCTGCCTCCAGCCTGTCCCTCCACCTCCCACCAATGTACTGCCCCTCTGCCACGTTCCTCTCTTTATACACAGCAAGGCACAGACATGAAGGGGATCTGCATCACAGAATTCAAGGTAAGAGAGTGGAAAACACCTGACAAGCTCAGCTCATGCCTCAGCCTGCTGAAAAGCCATCAAAACCACCCCCAGCTTCTTTCAAGAATACCTTTGCTGATGGACTCAGTGCTGGACTATCCCTGCAGTCAGAAGGTTTTCCTTTGTGCCTAAATTAAATCTCTCACTCTGCCATTTGAGTGCAATCCCCAGCAGACACAGCGAGCAGATTATTCCCTTTCCACAGCCATCTTCTACCCGTTTGAAGATTATTCTTTCCCCTCAGTCTTTTCTCCTTGAGGAAAGAGCCAAAATGCCTCACAGAGCTCAACCATCAGTGTGGAGGCACCACACCAAGTATCTCTGACACATCATCCTCTCCCACACACTCTCCCACACTCTGGGCCATAGCAATCATCCTGCCTGGACCCAGAGCAGAGCAATTCCAGGCAGGTAACACTCACCCACTTGGTTCACATTTCTCACCCTCAAATCTGCTCACAACTGAGGCTGAGCACTGCTTTCTGAGCTTGTAGGAAAGGGGAAAGTGGGAATTGGGAAGACCCTGGTGTCCTGGCTTAAATCCACACCTCCTTGAGCAGAGCACTTAAGCTGGGCCAGGGTAACAGGGCAGCTGTCACACTTGCTAAGCTGCCTTCATGGCAACAAGCCACTAAGCACTGCAGCTCAGAATAAGCTCCAAACCCCTCAGGAATGCTTGGACACTCAGGATCCCAGGCATTCTCCACGAGGCTTTAATCTGAGCTGAAGACAAGGGACCAACCCCAGCCCTGCTCTGCTCCTGGGGTCACTTGGTTAATGCCAGCGCCGCTCTCGCCTTCCCACCGAAGGGTGAATTTGGCTCGGCATTACTCACGCTCAAGCACTGAATCCCACAACGGCTTTAAGCTCCCAGCCACTTGATCCTGCTCCTCTCCCACGTCCCCTTCAGATGGAGAGATACAGGAGGGTGATGCAGCATTCGCCTGCAGAAGAGTCCCTGCCAGGGCTGCGCCGGCTCGGGCTGGCGGGGGCAGAGCTGCAGCCCCACGCTGCTGCAATCCCACCAGCTGGAGTTTTGTCAGGAGTTAAAGACCTGGGCGAATCCACCGGCGCCGAGCAGGAACTCGGGGAGGGAAGCTGTCAGCTGGGAATATCTCCCCGAGTACCCAACGGATCGACAGGCAGCGGAATCCGCAGACAGCTGCCGAGGAGGTGGGATGCTGGATGACTGCTTATTATGCTGAGCCAAATCCTCCTATTATTACCTCCTGTGCTACCTGTCTTCTTTTAATGTATTCAAGTGTTGTCTCGGCTAGAAGCACAGCGCAGCGCTGAGAGGGAATTCCGATCCCACTCGTCTCTCATGCCTTGCCTGTGTATGTTCCAATATCAATCACTTATTTGCTAATGGGATCTTTTATTAGAGATTTGTGTAAGGCACACAGCAGTGGCAATCTCCAGTCAATTCTCCCAGCAGAATAACAAACCTGGGCTGCCTCTGGCACCTGGAGCACACCACAAGCTCTGTCAGTGATCCCCTTCCTCTTAAAACACAACATAAATTATCTGTGCGCTAACTCCGTGTCCTTGCCAAACTCAAACGAGATTTAGCCCAAATTCACTCTGCAACACAAACTGACAGACTCCACATCAGTGACAGAGCAAGCCTTTAAAACCAGGTGATTTCCAGCAAAGCAACGATGTAGGGACACAATCCAGTCCTTTTTGTTAAGAGGGTATTTTGGAAAAATAATGGACTTCTTTTAAGGGGGACTTAGGCTGTGGGTTGGCCTGTTTGGCCCCCTAATAGCATCACACATCCTGTCTTCTTCCTAATCACACTAGGAAAGAGAGTAGGAGGAAAAAACTGTCTGCCCAGTTGGTTCCTACCTTGTCTCCTCCATTCTATCCATGCCTGCTGACACTCAGGAGGACTAAACTGGATTTAGAGAAAAGAGCCTCCCTGCTGAGCACAGCGAAGACCATCCTGTGATTTACAGAATCACCAGCTTGCTCCTACAGGCTGCCACGGACCTCGGGGAAAAGCACCCCAGAGAAAACACAGCAGCTGCTTCTGCTGTGGAGCAGGAGATGGGCAAAGCCCAGAAATCCCCAGCAGCACTTAGCCCATATCCTTCCCCAATCCCAGCACGAAGCTCTCCTGGGATGAGCAGGAGCCCAGCTGGAGTAGCCCTTCGCCACTCCCACCTTGGCATCTCCGCACCCAGGGAGAGTTCAGTGGCAGCAGCACAAATCCCCAGGAAATCTTAGGCAACACTTCCAGCTCAAGAGGCATAATCAGCTCCTAAGAGACACTCTACACACAGCAGCATCCTGGAGAGGACGGGGTGATTGCAGGAAGAGGTGCCAGCAACTCGAACGCGGGAGCTCACAGAGGATTTGGACCTCAAAAGCCCAAATGTTCGTGGCTCAGCAATGCTCACCCTGGCACAGCTCCTGCCAGCCAAGCCTCCTAATGCTCTGTCAGGGAAATGACAGCACTTGGTGCTTCCTGGAGCACCCTTCAGGCTCGGGGCACTGTGCAAATGTGGATGCACAGAGCCCGGGATGTCACCTGCAAGGGTGCTGCAGCTGGAGAAAGGGAAGCAGAAAGCAGGGAAGTGTTTAGCTCAAGGTCACAATTTCACTGACAGGCACAGAAAAGCTCTGGCTGTAGCCTCAATAACACAGCCAAATATACCAAACTCTTCCTTAAACCCTTGTACAACCTGACCATAGTATGATGTCTCAAAGACTTCCAGCCTGGCAAAACCGAGAACTTCCCTTCCTCAGAAAAATCCAACTTTTGAATTAAAGAGTTAACACTGCAGAAAAAGCAGCATTGTTATAAACTAAACCTGGAAACTTGTGAACATGAGAACTGCCAATTCTCAAGGTATGCAAAAGGCTTTGTTCTTACCCCCACTCCAAATCTCACGTGATAAATTATGGAAGAATATAAATGTTAAAACGTTCACCTCCAAATGAGGTTCTTCAGTCTTACCTAAGTGAAACCATGATAATTTTCCATCAAAATATTGTCAGAACTGCTACACACTTACAAAATAGTCGATTCATAACATCAACATTTTTTGGGGTTTTTTTTTTGTTGCTGGAAAACCTGGATTTCCTCCCTGTGCAAGAGAGGCCCTACAGAATTTTAGGAGCTTAAAATAACCCACCTTGTGTGTGTGCACTGTCCATGAAGTACAGAAAACTCTGGGCACTCTTTTCAGGGGGAAGATCTTTGGGACACATCAAGGTCTTTGAAAGGTCCTTTCCATCCCAAAATGGGATATTTTCAAGGACTAAAAAATGTTCTGAGTTGAGGGAAGAGCTTTATCCCCATGAGTAGGAAGCACACCACTAAGGTGTTTTCCGTCCATGCAAACTGGAGATAACACTGAACAAAGCCTCTTGCAACATCCTGGGATAGAAATCCTGGAATTATTAAGGTTGGAAAATATCTCTGAGATCATCAAGTCCAACCATCAACCCAGCACTACCATGTTCATCACTAAAACATGTCCCCAAGTGCTACATCCACATGTTTCTTGAACACTTCCAGGGATGAAGACTCCACCACTTCCTTGGGCAGCTGTTCCAATGCTTGGTAAATCTTTCCATGATGAAATTTTTTCCTAATATCCAATCTAAACCTGCACTGGCACAATTTCAGGCCATTTCCTCTCATCTCACAGGTCTGCTCACTGTGGACACTCACCTGCCTGGCCAGCACTCACCCAGGCCAGCTCTGCTACAATAAACCCCAAAAAAATCTCACAGGTGCTCTACAGCCCTTCCTGGTGGTGCTTTGCCTGTCAGAAAACACTGACATAGAGGTGAGATGTCCCAAAAGTTCAGTGCAGACATAAACTCAGCACCTCTACAAGTTCCTGTCACCACCTCTCAATCTTCACCAAGCCTAGAAATGAGAGGAGAGCTCAGATGCCTCACTCTGACCAGATTTCTGCAGGCAGGACCAATAAGGAGAGGGGGAGAGAGCAAAAATGTGTTTGTAGAATCTCACTCCAGCCCTGAGTGCTGCACAAATCACAGAATCATCCTCAAAGGACCTTAAAGATCATCCAGTTCCAACCTCCCTGTCATGGACAGAGACACCTTACACCAGACCAGCTTTCCCAAAACCCCATCCAACCTGTGCTTAACCAAATTTTAAAGCTTGATTGACTTCATAAAGGCCAAGCACAACCTGGAAGGCAGCAAAGACAACACGAGCCAAACTCAAACAAGACAACCAAAGATTGAAAGGCTTTGCTGCTCATCCTCAGGCTCGTGCTCTACACTTCCTTCCCACCTCCAAAAATTGCCAAGGAATATTGCAAAAAACAGCACCACAAGCCTCACATGCAGCTCTTCAGTTTCCTTTCGCCCTCATTCTCTGTTAGCACTGCTATTGTGCAGGTGGAGCACCACAGGCACTGCCCTACCAAGACAGTCAGGGTAGAAAGCTTAAAACAAAAAGACAGTCCCAAAATGCTTGTCTGTGCTCCTTAATTTAAGAGGTTTTAATCTTTCATGATGGCCAAACAGCAGTTGTGCCAAACCAGTGCAGGAGGCTTTCTCTGTCGAGTGGAAATAGCAGGGGAAATCAAACACAAATCTGAAATCCAGCTTTTGAGCTGGATCTGAACAGCTCCATCATGGTTTGGGGATGTCTGTCTCCCAAACTGATTCAAAGCACAGCATTTTCAGCCTCCAGCTTCACTGAAATCAAGGAAAACTGCTTCCTTTCCCCACCACACGAGCAACTCTCAGGTCCCAGCCCAGGCAAACTGTCCTTGGCCAGTCCGAATCAGCAGCAACAGTCATCCCAAAAGCCTTTTACAGTCTTTTTTCGCTGCAAAGGAGCTGTGCCCATAGCAGGGTTACAAATATTTCAAGCTGCCAGGGCCAAAGGCTCCAGAAGGGAGATTTATAGCAATAAATAATATTAATGACACAGGCGGACGGAGCTTCTTGTCCTGAGAGCTCCAAAGGCACATGAAAAACTGCACTATAAATGTCACCACCGCAGACACCAATGATGACGAGATGCCACCTCTGGGGACGGGAGGCAACGTGGGCTTGTTCAGAATGAGATTTGGGGAGGAAACCGAGGGAACGAGGAGCTGGATGAGCACAGCCCTGCGAGATCACAGGGGAGGCCAGGCAGGAGATGGGTCCCAGTTGGTTCAGCCTGGAGGATGACCAGATGATCATCAAACCCTTGGATTGGCTTTGCTGGGGGACTCAGGAGATATCCAAGACCCAGTTTTCCCCCCCAACACAGCCAAAGGACTCATCCTGATGCTCAGGAGTGGACTCAAGGCTGGGAAAAAAATGAGTTGGGAAAGCATAATCCAACTAGCAGTCAGAGGATTTGGAAAGAGGTCAAAAGAAGCAATTTTAGGCCTAAACCCCAAAGGAGAAGCTGCGAGTTTAGTTGCAGATATAATAAAACATGCCTGGGGGAAGGAAGCTGTATCCTCCTGCAGCCAAGCCCACTCTCAAATGCAAAAATACTTGCATGGATAATGAAGGGCTTACACCCACCCTGTGCCCCCTAGATAACATCCCAAAACCTGGAGCTGAGGGAGAAGCAGCATCTGGCAACATCAAATTAACCCTTTTTTTCCAGGCTGCTTAATTAAATCATACCAAGCACTGTGTCAACATAAAGTCTCCATTAGAGAAACTTCTGCTTTAGCCAAGGCAAAGATTCCCTTTGCTTTTCCCATACTGCCTGATCCTCTGCCCACTTCCAGAAGACAGATCAGCAGAGGAGCTTCACCCGCAGCTCAGCTGCACATCTGGGCTTGCTTCATTCCTGACTTTGCCTTGGAAGCTTCCCTCCAGCAGAAATCCCAGTTTATTTTCCCCAACCACACAACCTCCCTGAACTTTGTCAGGATATCTCGGAGTCCTTCCCATACAGGACAAGGATCACCCATCAATTACAACCTCTGGAGCCAGACCCTTGAGCTCCTGTACCTTGGAAGAAGGGTGAAAGATCATCCAGTTCATTCCAAGACAGCCCTGCAAGCTCACAGGGCAGGGGATAAATCCCACCTGGCTCACCTGAGATCACCCTGACCACCTTGAGAAGGTTCCTGGAGAGAACTAATCCAGCAGCTGCCTCCCTGCCTGCTTGGTTGATGATGGGAAGACAAGGAAACAACAACCCATGGAAGAAGATGGGTGCAGGGATACCAGGATTGATACAACCAGCTGCTTCCAGACCCCTTCCAAGTGGGAAAACACTCCCAGTCCTACCTCTGAGCATCCTTCAACCAGAATATCTCCACCTGAGACCACAAAGTTGGTGCCTCTCTCCAGAGGACCCCAAAAGCTGCTCTTCCCAACACCCCAGAGCCCATTTGCCAGCCCTGTGGTGGCTGGGCCTGCTCAGGACCCAGGCAAACACAACCAACACTGTGTCTTTAAAACCACTTCAGTGCAGATGTTGTTTCCATGGTAACTAGTGGACCAAATACATTAGTGTTTCTAATAATAAACCAAACCTTCATCTTGGAAAATGTGATCCCCCCTCTCCCTTTACCACCCTCACCCTTCTTTTCTTCCCTTCCCCTCCCCTTTTGCCGAATTAAGCCAGCATTTAACAAGCAAGCCATAATTAGTAAATAATTGCAAGGGCCCAGTAACTCCCAGTGCCCAGGCAGATGGAGAAGCTTTAGCTGGAGGAGGGGGTGGCTTCGCTCTGTGAACCTGGGAACTGTCCAAAAAGCGATGAACTACTTAAAAAAAAAAAAAAAAGGGGAAAACAAATCCAAAACCATAAGGTGGAAGAGGGGAGCCCGCGAAGGGTCTTTTGCCCACCCCAGCGTGGTCTTTAGTGCCCTGGCACCCTCCCCGCGCTCTGACTCAGGGTGAAGCCGCCCAGCGATAATTTCTAGGAATCTCGCACTTCTTTTCCGGAGGCTCCGTCCGAGACGCGGCACCGACTTGGTGTCCCCGACAAGCGGCCAAAACTTCGCAACTCCTCCCCTCCGCGCTCCCCGAATCCAGAGCGGGGGGACCCCCGATCACCCCACCCCAAGACTGCGCGGGGTGGCGGGGAGGACGCCGAGGCGGGGATGGAGACGCGCGGGGAGGGAGGCGGAGCGGGGCGATTCCGCTCCCCCCAAAATAAGCCACGTGCGAAGATTCCGTGCGTGGGGAGCCCACGGGAGAGAACACGCCTGCGGGGGCCGGTGGCTCCCAAAATTTAGCGGGATTCACGTCCAGAGGCACGGCACGGGGATGGGAGGAAGGAAGGATGAATGGGGAGGATGAGGGGAGCAGCGCGGCAGCATCCCCGATGTCTGCGCGCGTTGTGTCCCCAAAGCTGCGGTCAGGGTCGGGGGGGGAAGGGGAGAGGAAGGACGGCGGGGAAGGAAGGGGGAGGGTTATGCAAAGCCTCACGCCGTGTCGCCACGGTCCCGGCGACACCGGACTGCAGCAGCGCTCGGGGCTGGCTGTCCCCGCCGCGCCTCCGCGGTACCCGAGAGCGGCGCGCCGGGGATGCTCCGCTGCATCCCGGCCGCGTCCCCTCGCCTCGCGCTTCATGTCGCGCTGTCCCCCGCGTGTCCCCGAGCCTCCCCGGCCCCTCCGCTCCTCCCTCCGCGGTGCAGCCGGCGGGACTCACCATGTCGGGGCTGAGCTGGGCTAAGATGGCGAAGGCGGACAGCCGGTCACACAGGCACTTGGTCCGGGAGGCGTCGAGCGGGACCGTTCGGCAGCCGCGCCAGGACCAGGCGCCGGGCGGAGAGGCGGAGGCGGAGGCTCTGCTGGAGGGAGGAGAGCAGGGAGGGAGGGACGGGGCGGCGGAGCGGGGAGAGAGGGAGAGCGGCCGTCAGGGCGGGCGGGGAGAGGGCACCGCGCCCCCCGCCGCCCCCATCCCACCAACCCCCCGGCGGACCTGCGGCTCCGTCCTGGTCCTGGTGCTGCTCTGTCCCCGGAGCGCTGACCCCTCCATCACCCCCACACTTGAGAACAGCGCCCTGCAGCCCCCGGGCTGCCCGGTGTCACGATGGCCACACACCACCCTAACCCTATAGCCCTGCCCCACATATCCCATATACACCTTCCCGACCCTATAGCCCTGCCCCACATATCCCATATACAACTTCCTGACCCTATAGCCCTGCCCCACATACCCCATAAACACCTTCCTGACCCTATAGCCCTGCCCCACATACCCTATATACACCTTCCTGACCCTATAGCCCACCTATCCCATGTGTGCACACAGAACTGCACTGCCTCGTCCCACACAGCCACTACACACGTGCATAATCCTATAGTTCTGCCCCACATATCCCATATACACCTCCCTGACCCTATAGCCCTGCCCCACATATCCCATAGACACCATCTTACCCCTATAACCCTGTCCTACTTATCCCAGATACACCTTGACCCTAAATCCCTGCCCCACACATCCCATATAAACCTTCTTAACTCTGTAGCCTTTTTCCACCCATCCCATATACATCTTAACCCTATAGACCTCCCCCACATATCTCATATACACCTTCTTAACCCTATAGCCCTGTCCCACTTGTTCTATATACACATCCTTAACCCTACAGCTCTTCCCCATTTATCAGATATACGTATAAACTTTCCACCCAACATATACATAAACAACCTTACAGCCCTGTAACACACACCTTATTTGTCCCCATGTGGCACACATGGATAAATAATCCTGTAGCCCTGTCCCTACACAACCCAAATACACCTCCCCATCCCTGTAGCTCTATCCCACATACCCCATATATAGATATAACACTAAAGATATGTAGATATATAGATATATAGGTATATAGATATATAGATATATAGGTATATAGATATATAGATATATAGGTATATAGATATATAGATATATAGATATATAGGTATATAGATATAACACTAAAGACTGTGTTGCACAGACCTAAAATACACCTCACTCCCCCCATAACCCCATCCCTCTCTCCATGCACCCCCCAAATCCCTGTTCCACACCCCATATAGATCTCCCCCAGCCACAGAAACCCCAATTCACTGCTCCCACCCTCCCCTCCTTCCCTCTCCTCCCAGTTCTCAGTGGCCAGGATCTCCAAAGGCCAGGCCAGGCTCTTCCCCACATTCCCAGAACTCTGGGCACTGCAGGAATGTTCCTCCCTCATGGCCAAAGGGACCTGAAGACATCAAAGGGATAAATCCCTGTTTTCTCCTGTCATCCTTTCAGGCTGCACCAGAATGGGGAAAGGGCCATAGATGGGAAATTCTCCATGGTCTTCATCCCACAGGCGGGGTGGTTTCATTGGGAAAAATTATTGCAGTCCATCTCCATGTGAGCATGAAGGGGAAAAGGGAAATCTCCTGCTCTGTGTCTTGTGCTGGGAGAGTTGGGACCCAAGTAGCACAAAAAGTAATTTTTCACCCATTGCTTCTGTGTCTTGTCCAGTCCTCTCTCCCAGAATATGATCACGCATGGAGTGCAGATGTGCAGAGGAAGTGCAGAAATGCAGTGCATGGGGTGAAGATTGGGATCTCTGTGGATAACCTGGGCTTCACAGGAACCCGAGGCAGGAGGGGGAGGCAGAGCAAAAAGGCCATCTGCCTTCACTGAGGGGACAGGGGGGAAAGATGTCCCATCTCCACAGCTGACCATCCTCAGAGGAGAGGACCTCGGCAGCAATGCCAGCAGTGAGCCCAGGCAGCTCCAGATGGAGCCAAGCTGCTCAGCAGCCTTGGGTGCATCACAGATGGCCTGGACATCACTGTTCTGCTGGCTCCAGAGACCTGCCCTGAGCCACAGACAAGTTTTTTGCAGGTCTCGACTCGGTGCACACTCTGACCTGCTCCTCACAATGATTCCCAGCCTCCCTCCACCTCCCTGTGCCACCACGGGCTGGGGACCAACAGGGTGACAGAGCATCAGCACATCCTGCTGTCATTATCTATTCAGATCCTGTTTAACACACAACACTGAGCCTCCCTGAATTATTTCTGGTTTGGATTAAAGCGCTGTTCGTAGCTTAAAAATTAAATCATGAGAAAGCCAAATTAATTTTACTGTAGAAGTTGCAGCAAACACACAGAGCTTTTTTTTTTTTCCTGGTGCTCATCCAGAGCTTTCTAAATGCCTGGACCCTACTAAATGTCTGGATGTCTCATCCCTGGGAGTGTCCAAGGCCAGGTTGGATGGGGCTTGGAGCAACCTGGGATAGTGGAAGGTGTCCCTGCCCATGGCAGGGGCTTGGAACTAAGTAATCTTCAAGGTGCCTTCCAACCCAAACCATTCTGTTATCCTGTGGTTTTCTCTCCATCCATCTCATGGGACATAAATCTGTCTTCTCTGGATCAGCAGCTCTTCACATGATCTTTTCTGAGCTTTCATCATCTCTTGGAGACGTTCAGATCCTGGCATTGCTCTTTGCTCTCTTTCATGCACCTTCTGACATTCCCCAACATCCTTCTTGGAAGGGACCAGGAGATCTGAGGCCAATCTGAGGGGAAATCTGAATTCTGTATTCTCCCTTCTATATCCTGCTCATATTTCCAAGATCTGCATTATTGAGTTGTTCTGTTTGTTCACTGTCACCGAGAAAAACGTCTTATTTATGATGTGTACAAACAATGACAAATTCTCAGGCTCTACCAACCAGCTCTGTATTTTCCTAGAAAGTATTAATTTAGCTTGACAAAATCTATTTTCCATAAGTTGATTGCTATTAATGCCTCTGTTTTAATGAGCCTGCTATTATTCAATTATAATCATAATATTACCCACAATGCCTTAAATTTTTGGATCCTGTTTCAGCTGGATATTGTGCCTTAGACAGATGTGAGGCTGCTGTGCTTACACACACATGCTCCTCTCTCCAGATTTTGGGAACTCTTCGTCCTTCCTTTTCCTAAAGAGCAATGATCCCCAATTAGTCTTAACCCACTCTTTTAAAATCCTCGCGTTCCAAATTGCTCTGTCTTGTTATTCTCACACACTTCTCACTTTATTGGATGATGTATAGCAGGTTTTCCAGCTGCTGGTGTAATGAAAAGTATTTCATTAGGCTGGGATGTGGATTAAGGAACCAGGCTCTCTTCCAATTACAGAATACAGGCGTTTATTGAAATTCCTGCATTATTATAAATAAATCTGTCATTTCGAGCTAGTAACAAACCAATACCATCAGGATTTATTATGGGTTTAGTAGACTCTAAATTTTCCTTTTTATTCATTGTCGCTACTCTGAAAAATAAAATTCCTACACCTTTCTTTTTTTTCTCTTGTTTTTTTCAAGCTTTTAATTTGCATTGCTTGCTTGTCAATTTATCCTCTGTCCATATTTCCACGACAGCTTTTACTTTCCCTCTGGAACAGACTCTTATGGATTTTTTTGTAGATATTGGTGCATTTGGCTTGTTGTGGGGTTTTTTTGTTAGTTGAAAGTTTTTAGTACTCTGTTTATTTTTTTTTTTTTTTTTTTTTTATTTCTGGGTTTGAGGATATCTAGAAAAGTGCTTTAAAAAGACTCCTAATCATAGAATTTTGGAATCATAGAATGGTTTAGGTTGGAAGGGACCATCAAAATCTTTTATTCCAACCCTTTCCCAACAGATAGAAACGCTAAAACCTCTCATTTTTAAAGCATCAAATTTGTGTATGTTGCCACCCCCTGCCCCAAGGAATCTGAACTCCCTTCAAATGTGGGAATCCATTTGCCCTCACATCACTTCCAATCCCAAAGTCCAGCTTTACTCATTTACCAGCTTTCAAAGTAGACTAGGACAGATCTGGGCCATGCATCAACAGAAGTAACCTCATCCAAAAGGAAAAAAAAAACCAACCAGGAAAATAAATCAGAAAACCGACAAGAACAGGAAACCCCAGGGAAAGTATCAGAAAACAAATAACACTCCCTAGATGCTGTGCCTGGTCTCACACTCCCATGGCAGAAAAGCTGACAGAACAGCACTGAATGCAATATCAGGATAAAATCTATCCAGGGCCAAAGCAACGCTTGGCACAGCCTGAAATCCATTTCTAGATGCACACTGAAAGAGTACACAGTGATATCAAGGCAAGAAAAAAAGTTAAAAATTAAAATAACCACCTTTTGCTCTTCAAAGACCTGGTCTAGTACCTGCTTATTTATCCTGTTGGACTCAAAGAAAGCAATTGGATCAAAGCCATCCAGTTCTTACTTTAAAAGCTGCTGTAAATCACATAAAGGATGGGTGCTGTGGATGTGCTGAATCAGGAACTTGGTGTAAATCACCTCAGAATAAGTCCAGCTACGCCATTTAATAGAAAATGAAAATCTGCCCCCCATTACTACCAATGATTATTAATTAATTAGTCATTAGCAGTCATTAAGCCACTCAAACACTCCAAAGACCATGTCCATTCCTCTGGTTTTAATCTCCTCAGAAGGATAACTTTTCTTTCATCCTTTCCTTCCTCGTCGCAAATCTCCCTAATTACCTCTTCTCGTTGCTCTGCAACCCTTTTGATATGAACACCTCTGCACCCTTTGAGGTTGGAGCCTGGAGATGGGTTGGGAAAACCAAATTTGGGAAAACCAAAATTGGGAAAACCAAATTTGGAAGTAGGAGGACATGGCAGAAGAGCCTCCAGCCTCTTCTCACTGATTCCCTGTGTGGATGTAGAATCATGGAATGGTTAGGGTTGGAAAGAACCTCAAAGATCATCCAGTTCCAACCCCTTGCCATGGGCTGGGACACTTTCCACTATCCCAGGTTGTTCCAAACCCCATCCAACCTGGCCTTGGACACTTCCAGGGATGGAGCAGCCACAGCTTCTCTGGGCAACCTGTGCCAGGGCCTCACCATCCCTGCAGGGAAGAATTCCTTCCGAATATTCCATCCAACCCTGCTTTTGGTCCATTTAAAGCCATTCCCCTGGTCCTGTCCCTCCATCCCTTTTCCAGAGTTCCTCTCCAGCTCTCCTGGAGCCCATTTAGGCACTGGAAGGTCTCCCTGGATCCTTCTCTTCTCCAGGTGAACACCTCCAGTTCTCCCACACTGTCTCCAGAGCAGACAGGCTCCAGCCCTTGGAGCATCTCCATGGCCTCTTGTGGACTTGCTTCAGCTTCTCCACATCCTTCTGATGCTGGAGAACCCAGAGATGGATTTGTTGTTCCAGGTGGGGTCTCACAATAATGCCAGTCTTGTGATTTTGGGTGGTTTTAGTCATGGTTTGTGAGTGTCTGAGCCTTTTCAGCATCACCTGCTGCAGATCCCATATTCAATCCCACTGATGGGATTTCTCCATGCTCCAGGGAAACACATCTGAGGGAGTTTGGGTCTTGCTGGATGAAGACACCATCCTACCCAGAAGAGTGGTTCAACCATCAAGTGTTACCAAAAGCCTCATAGTTCAGGGCAGACTTGAAATCCTAAACAGTTCAATCACTGAATTTTGCCATATAAAGATTATTTCACTGGCAGGAGTTCAAATTGCAGAACAGATATACTGAAAAAGGGCATGTTTCACATTTGAATGCAAAATACATTCATCTTGGGCCTGATTAAAAGCTCTAGAAGACAATGGGCTATTAATGAACAGGTCCATAAGGAGAGGAACATTTGTGTGTTCGCGTGTGCCTGCCTGTGTGTTCAGGTTTCTTTTGTAAATCAGTAGAAAAGCCTTTGATTCTGCCAAAAAATACTCTGGGTTTGTGCTGAGAAACCCATGCTCAAAGCTCAGAGGCAAAGAAAAAGAGCAGAATTTGAGTTCTTCACAAATATTGAATCCAGGTACGCCGATAAGGGAGCAGAATTATTTCCAGGAGGTCTCCAGAGTGGAGGGAAGAAAGAGGAAATTCTACTAAAGGGAAAACGTGGGCAGAATATTAGAGGAGAGTGTAGTCAGAGTGATTACAACCCAGCCAAAAAGGAATTGTAGAAATCCCCAAACCAGACTGGCGTAAAAAACGTTGTGCTGGGAGGGTGAGCAGGGAACCTGACAAGTTGGTTCTGTCTCTAATGTCCATGGTCAGATTTATCTCCAGTGCAATTCCAGTGATGCACAGGAAAATGTCTCACCATATGTTACAACATGACTCTGAACATTATTCGAGCACTTGATGGGGAAAAGCAATTAAGCACTGTCTTGTAGATTTAAACGGGAGCTAAGCACATGCTTAAGGACTTTCTCAAACAGAAATGCTGCTCTGAACAGGAATTTGCACAGAGAGCTTTTGTTGTGGGAAGAGGCACGGAGCAGAGAGAGGTTTTAAAATTGGGGTAGATATTTGGGATTTGGGAAATACAAGGAATCTCCAGATATTTTTTTTCCCAACACCAACAACTCTGTGGTCCTCTGACTGTTCTTGTTTCACATGGACCATTCCCCTTTCTCTAACCAGGCGAGTGCTTGGCACAGGTCCAGCTGACAGATTGATTATTAATTTGGAGAACAAACCAGAGATGAAGTCAAAGTTAATCCTTTTTGTGGGATTCCCAAAAGCAATTTTCATTTCCAGCCAAAGGCTGCCCCAAAAGCGCCTTTCAGACCCTTTGGCTCTGCACAATAGCCCGGGACACAAAAAACCCTGCAATCATATTTCTGCAAAAACTGTGTCAGAGTCACTGTTTGTGCAGGACCTTGGGGTTGAATTAAAGCGTGGATGGTTCCTAAGAGGAAGGGACATGAAAAGATTTGCACTTTTGGAAAAAAAAAAAAAAAAAAGAGGCTGATTAAAAATAAAATAAAATAAAATAAAATAAATCTTTGATTGGCTGCTGAAGCAGTTACAAAGGATTTCATGCCAGAGAGGTAAATGCTGAAATTCATTAAACGCTGAGCTAAATATGGGTTTAAATCAATCTTTAACACTCCAACTGCTCTGAATGTTTTGGACACCCTCAGTACCAAAGTAGTGATCATGCTTTGCTCAGTTTGGACCTTCCTAAGAACAAAATAAAACCAGCAAAACTCTTTCACAGGGGTCATTCTATTATCCAAGAGATAATTTTCCCTTTCTGTGATCAATCCACTGGTTCAAAGCCAGGCTGAGCTCTCAGTTATGCTACTGAAAATCCTGTGAGACATCTCACACATCCAGCAAGTTGGTGCAGGCTTATTGGAGCAAAACCAAACCTCCTGGAAAAATCCTGCACTTCTGAGCCTCTGAATTTGAAATGTAGCACGAGTAGGGAAATGTAACCCAAACTGGAACCTGAAGCTCCAATGAAGTAAAGGATTGTCCAGCAATTTCCCTACATGCATTTAAAGAAATCAAATGTTATCAATCTTATTTAGCTCAAAGCCAAGAAAGTGAAATGTGTCCTGGGCTCTGATATCTGGAATAAACAGTCAGTAAATACATCCACACATCCCTTAGCTGAGTTTCCTGGTTTCTTCACAGGGACAAAACAAAACCACTATGAAACTTCATGCTCAACTACTCAGATTACTCAGTTTCCTTACGAGTTTTGCTTGGCACTGATGCTTTTTTCTCACTTCTACCCCAAGAGCACAGACCTGGCACTGAACAGAAAAATATTCTGTCAGTTTGAAAGGATCAATAGTCAGAGTAGCAGCTATTATTAAATTAGCTCTTTAGAAAAAAACAATGCAAATGGAAAAAAAGGAAAAAGGAGAAAAAAACATACTCTTGATCCAGTTGCTTGGTGCAAGGAAAATGAAACCAGAGTAGGAATATTAATTTGATTTTATTTTTTAGAGACCTCTAATTCAAGGAGGTTTGGGGTGATTTTCTTCAGAACTGACAGAAGTGGAATTAGGGTAACAGTGATTTAAGGAAAGATTCTGACCTGTGGAAAATTAGGAATATTTGGTATTTTCTTTTAACGTGTGTGGGAGAGAAGGACAGGAAAAGATATAAGGAGGTGACAAGCAAGCCCTTTGCCCAGCTGTGAATTCATGAGCAAAGCAAACTGAATTGGAGCATTTTCGGGGGACAAGGTTACTTTCTATCTGCAAATTAGCTCTGGAAAAAATAAAAAAGAAAAAGAAAAAGAAACAGCCCATATGCAGCCTCCAGTCTGAAGCCTTAATTAACATAAACAATGTTCAGACGCACAAAGAAATAGATATTGCCATTGAAATAAAGCATATGGCTGGCTAAATACCCCAAAGATTATCTGGAGATAATCTTTTCAGGCACTAGAAATGCAGCTGATGCTGAGTTCTGATGATTCTCATCACAAGGCCAGAGAGGATCTCAGCACTTCCCACCATCATCAGCCTCCTGGGTCTGGATTAATCCAAGCTCTGGTGGACAATTAACGAGGACTTTCCTCCTTTACATCCCTGCTCCAGAAGAAGGTCTGAAATGCAGGAATCATCTCTTGAGGGAGAAACTTGTGCCATGTCTTGGTCTCCAAGGACCTGCTTCAGTCAAGGCTGGGTTGGATGGGGATTGGAACAGCCTGGTTTGGTGGAAGGTGGGGCTGGAGCTGGGTGATCTTTAAGGTTCCTCCCAACCCAAAGCATTCTGTGGTTTTAGGGTTCAGTGCGTGAGGAATGGCGGGATGGGGGAGAACTTGGCTGGTGATGCCAAATTCCTTGTATTTCTCTGCCAAACTTCTTTTCCAAAGGCAGTCACAGGACAGATGTTTCATTGGCATGAGCCCCCAGAAGGACTCCTCTGTTCTGCCCAATATTTCAGTGAACAATCCTGAACATGTCAGGATTTTGATACAGAATATGTGATACTGTGGACTATGCAGAGAAGAAATGGTGAAACCAAAGGTGTTTGGTCTCGGGTTCTTGGTCTTTAAATCAGAAACAAGTGTGGAAATCCCTGTGAGGTGTCACAATGTTCAAAACCAGTTCAAAAGCCTCTGATAAATCCAGCCCAGGGAAATATTCCTTCCTGACCCCATCCCTGGAAGTGTCCAAGGGCAGGTGGGATGGGGCTTGGAGTAGCCTGGGATAGTGGAAGATGTCCCTGCCCAGGTCAGGGGTTTGGAAGAAGTGGATCTTTAAAGTCTCTTCCAACCCAAACCATTCTGTGACAGAATTACCCCAATTCTAGTGGTGGTTTAATAATTACAAATCTGGTCTCTTCCACAGCATCAAATTAGGATCAGAACTTGAAGTATCATGAGTGGGGTTTTTATTTGTTTTGGTTTTTGGTTTTGGTTTTGGGGTGTTTTGTTGTTGTTTGGGTTTTTTTTTCTGTAAGTCATATTTGAAGTCTTTTTGTCTTGCGGATTTTTTTTCCCTTTAAAAGGATGACATTTTCAAGCTCCTCTACAGAACCCTGTGAAATAGAAACAGAAAAGCCGACAGCTCCCTATAATCCCTTGGCTTCGTGGCTTTAAGAAGAAAAAAAGAAAAATAATTCTCATATTTAGCCACACTGCAAACTCTGGTATGATCAGGTCAGCTCATGTCAGTGGCTGCAGAAGATGATCTTGGACTGCTTCCACAGAATCATCAAATTGTAGAATCACTAAGGTTGGAAAAGACTCTTAAAATCATCAAATCCAACCATCAGCCAGCACCATGCTCACCACTAAACCCTCAAGTGTTCACCACTGTCCTCAAGTGCCACATCCACACATTTTTTGACCTCTCCTGGGGATGGTGGTTCCACCACTTCCCTGGGCAGCCTCTTCCAGTGCTTGACAATCCTTTCCGTGAAGAAATTTTTCCTAATGTCCAACCTAAATCTCCCCTGGTGCAGCTTGAGTCTGTTTCCTCCTGTCCTGTCACTTGTTTTCTGGGAGAAATATTTAAAACCCACCTCACTACAAGACTGAAGCTCCTTTCAGTCTATTTCTACAATATATCAGCATTTCAAGACTTTATCTTCCACTCTTAAATTTCCTATTGTTATGCAGAGCTAGAAACACCTTTACAGCTTTTCTGGGATTCCTTAATGTAAGAAGTCCAAGTCATAACTCCTAGATTAGGAGTTATGAGTAAGATTGCAAATAAGATTTATAAATAAAATTAGCAAAATGAAAATGGTATCAGGCTATAAATAAATCTTATAAATAAGGTATACTTCAGGACAAAGGTGCCCCACTGGATCTTTCCTGCTACACCAGAGTATCAGAACAATAAAAACCATAGAGTCATTGAATGGTTTGGGTTGAAAAAGATGTTTCAGTCCCACTGTTAACACAGAACTGCAAAACTTACCACTAAACCATGTCCCCAAGTGCCACATCTACACATCTTTTAAATCCCTCCAGGGCTGGTGACTCAACCAATTCCCTGTCTTGCCTAAACGCACTGAGTGTTATGATCACCTTGGGAAAAAGGTGAAAACAGGAGCTACTGTGAAAGTATTGTAAACAGAGGTTGGGACTTTCTGAAGCCAACTTTTCCAAGTGGAGGGAAGTGTATCAGTGGGACAAAAAGGGGATGGAGAGGTGAACAGGAGGATGGCTGCTCTCATTATCATACAGGGCTCCTTTCCAGCAGAGGACAAGGTGAAATCAGTGAGTGATGGATCTGCCTCCCTCCCACCCCTACGTGACATTCACAGCTGCTTATCCAGGCTTTGCAGGATGGTTTTCTCCAGGGGCAGCTCCTCGGGTGTCCTTGAGCTTGCATGGAAATGTTTTGGCAGGTCCTGCAAGGCAAGAACTGGAGCCAGGTTGTCCCCCTGTTGTACCACCCTGCAGGACCCTCCTGAAACTGAGATATTCAGCTCACTCCCTCAGCTGCCATGTCAGCTTTCCTGCTGTCATTTCCCAATTACCAAGAGATGCCAGAGATTTGGGGTTGGTTTTGCAGTTATTCCCCCTCAAGCGAGGAAGGATCAAACTGGATCACAGCCCCAAAGATGGGACTCTGCTTTTCTGTTTAGAAGAGGATGTGGCTCCGCATCAGGAATTAACCTGTAGCTGGTCCAGGCAATTCCTCTGCCTTGAACAACAGCCAGACATCCTATAAACATCCCAGAGAAACTGGGAAAGTTTCCTGGTTACACAGAAAACAACAATCAACGCACCCAAGGGACGAGCAGCAGCTTTGTCATATGTATGAAAAACATTCCAGGGAAAATCCTCCGAGGAACTGAGAGCATTAGCAGGATAAACCATCTCCTGCACCTGGACATGACAGTCCCACGCTCAAACCTCCTGGGAAAGATGGGAGGAATGGGTAAACAAGGTAGGGAATGCTTTTACTGAGCGTAGCAGGTGCCAATGGAAATGTAGGACATTGCAGCCAGCGGTGAATGAGCTGGAAATGCTCCTTTTGGCTGCTCAAGGATGTGCAAATGCACTTGGATTGAAGGCTGGGAGAGCAATGCAAACACCTGGGAAGAAATAGCTTGCATTCTCTGTTCTCAGATGTCCTGTTTGCTGCTCAGCACTTCCAACTTCTTGGATGACCCCAACAGAGCCTAAAGCCCCTCAGATCCCCCAAACCAATCCTCAGCCAGAGCTCAGGGCAGCAGAAGGATTTAGATGACCACAACCAAACTCACACCAAACCCTGCCAGTGGGCAGTGGGATTGCCCACCAAAATCTCTGGTCTGTGGGACTGAAAGGAAAGAGGGAGATGGAAGTTTGTTGTTAGCTCTGAACAGAGAGCCTGCAAGTCCCAGCTCTGGTCCAGATCTCCTGTCCCTTGTGCTCTCTGTTTTTCAGCCTCCCCCTCTCTGAAATATCAATCCTGACGCTCTTCCCAGCTTTCCGTGGCAAAGTCAGGGATGGAGACACTGATTGCCTCCTGTCTACCTCCAAACAGCACTTCCCAAAAGAGCAAACAAACAGTGCTGCCAACATCCCTGCCCTGTCTCTGAGAGTACAGGAGGCCCCAGGGCCAGGTTGGGAAGAAGGATTGCTCTCCTGCTACCAAAACCCCAGCTCCAGGGGATGCTGCTTCTCAGAAACCTAAATCAGAACATTTTAATGGCTCAGCGCAGGGCTGGAGGATAAAGAGACAAAGAAAAATAAATCAGGCGGGTGACAGAGGGGCTGGGAATGGGAGGAGGTAGCAGACGGTGAAAGAAATTAAATCAAGAAGCCAAATTAAGGTGCTGCAGGCAAAGATGGAGATGCTGGATTAAAGATTAACTGTAACCAAGATGGAGATGCGGCCCTTTAAAGGTACAAATTGCCTCAATGCATTTAGCAAAACCCACACAAATCTCCTAAGAATAAAGTTTTCACAGATGCAGCTGGATCACAGTAACAGAGATATCTGGACCTAAGAACTTTGGATGGCTTCACGCTCTGGTGTTTCCAGCTGAGAAGGGGAATTAAAAGTGAAGGAAAGGCAATCACTCTAAAAAAAAAATGAGATCTCTGCACTGAGATAAAGGAGAGGGGATGCAAGCAATCATTTCAGAAGGGCTTGGCACTGCACGAACAAATTCTGGGGGTATTTTCAAATCACTCTGAATCCAGGGGAGCTGCCGAGCCCTTTGGGGCTGTCTGCTCACTGAACATTTCCTAATTTATCTCCTGCCAGACAGCTCCAGAGGAATGGTGGGTGAGCTCAACGTGGGAGTGCACCTTTCACACCTGCTTCTTCACAGCCCAAAGCGAGACACAGCTCAGCCAGCATCCCCATCAAAGTGGAGCAGGTGAAGCAGGTTCACCCCTGGGCTCCAACCCTGGGAGCAGAGGATCCTCATCCCATCACGGCACATCAGGTGTTTGCACTGCTGCACGTTCCTGGGATCGCCAGGGGAAAGGTCTCTCATGCATTGCCACCTCCTTTTAGCACCAGCAAATCACATTTTCCGCTGGAGCATTTAAGACCCTGTTCCTGTGAGGGTAAGGAGGGGGGTGGAGGAACTTGATGGGGTTGTGAGGTTCAGTTTTTTAAAACCCTGAGGTGTTTTTGTCATGTTTCTGTAACATTCTGGTGAGACTCTCCTGGGTGATACAGACTTAGGAGCACCCTGAAAAGAAGTACAGTTTGGGTTGGAAGGGAGATTTAAAGCTCATTGCAATGAGCAATGACCAGACTAGAGCAGGTTGCTCAAAGCTGCATCCAGCCTGTCCTTGGACACTTCCAGGGATGAGGCTGCCATGCCTTAGCTGTGTGAATCTGTCCCTTATGGCACAATCCTTCTCCTGAGACAAAGCCTTGAGCTTTGCTGTTCCTGGCATGACTGTCCTGTGATTAGAACCTCAGGGAAACACCAAAAACAAACTCAAGATGAATTCCAAACCTCCAGCTGGACATCAGAGAGCTCTGAGCCAGGCCCAAGGAATTCAGGGAGCCAGAGAAGGACAACACAACTACACACACCCACTGGGACATGGGGATGCTGCTCTGAAGATGAGAAGCTTTAGTCAGTGGGAGTTCAGCTCTTTTTCCCTGCCACTGCCTTCCTTTGCTCCTTCCTTTCCCTTTGCCCTCCTTTTCCTCTGCACTCCACAAAATGAGCATTTCATGGGAGCAGAACAGCCGAGTGGAGCAGAGCTGGCAGCTCCTTGAACGCATGGAATGCCTCCCTCATTCCCAGCGCAAATTTCGGGAAGCAACATCTGCCTGTTCCTGAAGGTCGTTTGGATCCTGGATCAGGGATGCTGCACCACCTCCTCATTGCTATGCTGTGCCTGGAGCAGCCATAAATGTCCTGTCACATGAAATGCTGGTTCATTACATGTTTTGGGAGGGAAGGGGGCAAATAAAATGCAAAGCAAACCGCAAAACCCCACCCTGACGTGACCAGCGTGATTTCTGCCCTGACTTACGTGGGTGTTTGAAGGAATCCAGAGGTTTTGCTTTGCATTTACATTTGCACAAGGGGAGGAAACCTGTGGGAAATCGAGCTGATGCTAATGCAGTGAGGGGGCTGGCGCAGTCGGGGCTAAATAAACGCTAATAAATAAATGCTGATGTTTAAGATCGCGCTGCCCCCTCTCCTTGAACAAGCCGTTCCCAGCCCTCCTGGGGGCTGATCTGATGTTTCCTCACCAGGGGGGTCGATGTAAACATCTCCCTGGTGGGCAGAGCCCGAATGGATCAGAGGGAGAAGGTGAGATCCCTCGGGAGGAGTGGGAACAGAGCAGCAGCAGTGAGGCAGCTGGATTCGGCTGCAAGCCAGGCTTCTGGGAAGTGTACTTTGGCAGCTGTGAGGATGCAGGGATTTAGGGATGCAGGGATTCAGGGATGCAGGGAGCCACTGGCAGCAGAGCTGAGGAGGATTGTAGTGAAACTAGAAAGCAGCAGAGCAAACTTCCCTTCCCCAGCCTGCACGGGCAGGAGCTGCAAACACAAATCAAGCTCCAGACCTGCAGAGCTGGCAGAGATTTTCCTGCAGGAAGATTTCCCCAGCCATGCAATCCTGGTGGCTTTATGGCGACAGCATGACTGTGGTCAGGTCTGCTCTAATTCCTGCTTTCCCCTGCCATGGATGTCTGGGAGAAAAGGTCTGGGAGACACAGCACCCCAGCATTTTGCAAGGAGCAGGAATAAGGAGCAGGTGCTGAGCGGAGCGACATGGAGCTGCTTGTGCTTTTCTCAGGAAAGCAGGTCACGGGGGAGGAGGGGGAGTCATTTCCCAGCTTTGCTACTGCAAATGTATTTAACTAAAGCCACGCCGGTGCCCAAACACTCTGCCAGCCCCTCTGGAGCTCAGGCAAAGAGGGTTTGTTATCAAAACCTTTTAAAGCCACTTTCTGCTAATGAAAACGGCTTGCAGAGATACAGGCTGGTGGAAACCTCTCTACTCCCAGCAATATTTCTTCATTAGGCTTTCTCCTCCCTCCTCCCCGTCCTGCTGTATCTCTGTGCATCTGGAAGCAGAAAGGACAGAGTGTTCCCCAAAAAGCCCAGGCTGTGGACTTGATTTCTGTTCTATTTTGTTCTATTCTGTTCTGTTGTGTTCTGTTCTATTCTATTCTAATTTAATTCCACACCATTCCACTCCATTCTATCCTATCCTATCCTATCCTATCCTATCCTATCCTATTCTATAATTTCTTTCCACTCCATTCCATTCCACTCCATTCCATTCCCACTTTCAGTGACACCCCTACCTTCAGCCGCCCACCTTGCCCAAACTGGACAGATGTTGCAGCATCTGTGCAAACTCACACTCAACTGTCTGCTGTGCTTTATGTGCTGAGGTTCAGCTGAGGTGCAGTGACAGGTTTGGGAGAACATTCCTCCCAAAGGGAATTTCTGACTTCCCACTTAGTGAGAAGATTGTGGAATATTCCTCAGCTAATTAAATACCTGCCAATTACCAGGCAGCAGCAGCAATGATGACTCTGCTGGCTGAAGCAATTTACACTGAAAAATGTCTCTGCTGTCCTGTCTGGGGTTTGCAGCACCGGGAGAGGCCTTTCTTGCAGGAATTGCTGATGGTGCAGCAGCAGGCACAGTCCTAGGGGTGAAATGTCCTCTATTTCCTGCCCATCCACCCCTCCCAATCTGCCCAGCAATAAAATGCACACAAACCAGTGCCAAACACATCTATCTCTGCCTTCTCTCTTGGCAGGGCGATCACTCCAGCCCTGCCTCTGCACCTCCAGCAGACCTGAGCAGATTCCTTGGGCTCTGCTTCCCCATTGCCACATCCTTCCAGGGGGAGAATCAGCTCCTGTCATTCCAGGGCTTGTGATACAGGGATCAGGATTGGGTCTCTAACTCCCAAGCTGGGAAATTCAGAAGTCCCCCTGCGACTCACTGATATCGCATGGATTAAGCCAATAACGACTAAATGCACTCTAACCCTCCTGGCAGTCTCTTTCCCAGGGCCCAGGGGAGGCAGGGAGCACAGGGATAAGCCAGGCAGGATCACCATCACAGATGAAATGCAGAATCCCTGCAGGAAGCTTTTATCCTCTGGCTCGGGACTGCCAGGGTGTTTTCTCTGAAAGCCAAGCTGGCAACTGGAGCCAGGAGTCTCCAAAGGAGGAGATCAGATTGCAGAGGGTGGAAAAAAGGGAACTCCTGCTGCTGCAGCTCCTTTCATCCCAGCCAGGAAGGTGGGTAGAGGGGATTGTTCAGAGGAGAGAAGCAGATAAGCATTGAAATAAGGAGTAAGGGAATAAACAGTGGAGTTTTTACAGGGGAGAAAGTTTTTGGAGTCACCAAGGAAACAGAAGAAGTTGGGGAGAGAGATAGTCTGGAAATCAAAGTGTGTCCAAGTGTGTGGATGTGTGTGTGAAGAAAGTCAATCAGAACATTTAGTTTGACACTCAGGGGTCCTGAAAGGAAAAAAAGTTTGGAAACCACAGTGCTAAGGTGTAAATCTGCCTGTATTCCCCCCAACCCCTCCAGAATGTCCCTGCCAACACTGCTGGCTTGTGAATCAAGGTCATCCACACAGCCTGAGCGGTGAGGAGACAGGTATGTTAGGACCAAAGGGATAAAGCTGCTGGTCCCAGCCTTCACCTGCCCAAGGGGAACAGAATTGAGCAGGAAAAGTACGGTGGATGTGACAGCTCCCACTCCATCCTCCTGTTCGATCTTCCTTTCTTTCCTGCGATGACAAGTGGTGTCAGAGTGAAGGAGCACTGCTCACAAGCTGGGGGCTCCCAGGCCACCTCTGCTGAAAGCTTTTCTGGGGAGGGAGGGAGGCCAGGAGGACAAAAATAAATGCTCCTTGTTCAGGGGAACTGAGAGCAGGTCCCCATGTGGCTCCTGCTTCAGAACAGCAGAAAATGTTCTGAGAGTTCCTGTCAGTTCTGCTGCATTTTGAAGTTGTCTCACCCCTGAAAGCCTCCAAAGCGAAGTGACACTTGTCATTGGACCAACACTGCTCCCTCCTGAAACCTCCAAAAACACTAATCTGGGTAAAGGCAAATGTAAAAGAAAATTCCGTACTGTAAGTGACCTAGAAAAGGAGATTTTTTTTTTTTTTTTGTTCAGCTCCAGTTGCAATAACAGCACATTGAAAGCTGTGAAATGCTCGGGCGTGACAGTAATAGGAGTCATGTAAGTCGTGGTTCACAGACTGCGGCAGCAGCTCTTCCCTGCTGCTGGAGAGAGAACAGGCAGGACAACTTCAGCTGCTTCCCAGACCCCAGGAGGAGCTGGCAGAGCTGCCAATTAGCAAAAGCATCTTTTTTTTGCACTTGTAAACTGAAGGAGCTGGGAAGCAGGGAATGCCCAGCGCTGTGATATCATTCCTAACAACACTTCTGAGGTGTTGATGCCTGAGTGGAGACAAACACAGCAGCCCTTCAGAAGTGCTGGTGGAGAGGGGATTTTCTTTTTATAGCTACCTGGAAAAAAATCAAAAGAATTTTGTCACACAAACGTGATATTGCTGGGAACATTGTGATGGAATCCACCTCCCCGTTGCTTCAGACTGGATTTTAGGAAGCATTTCTTTACACAGAGGGTGATAAACAGTGGAAGAGGTTTCCCTGAGAGGTAGCCAATGTCCCAAGCCTGTCAGGGTTTGAGAAGGATTTGGAAAACACCATTAGGACTTTTGGACTGCCCTGAATTGGTCAGGAAGATGGAGTTGATGATTAAGTCCCTTTTAACTGACAATTCTATTCTGTTCTGTTCTATTCTATTCTATTCTATTCTATTCTTTTCTATTCTATTTCATTCTATTCTATTCTACTTTCTATTCTATTCTATTCTATTCTATTTTTCTATCCTGTTCCATTCCATTCCAATGCCACTTCTGAGACTCCTCACCCAAATCCTGCCCTAATATTGGACACAGGGAGCTCCCTCCTCTCTCCTTGTGTTGCTCCATGTGCAGCAGCTCTGGAGACACATTTTTCTTGAAGCTGCCTGGATTTTAGGCATTTACATCGCAGAGTTCTGCCTCTCTCATCACTCCCAGTAATTAAACAGGCCCTTGGAATACACTTTAAATGTCAAGAAACTCTCCAGCACTGTTTTGACCAATACATGGAATACCAGGACTGGAAAGGATCAGTCTGAATGCAATTCCCAACAGCAGTGAAACTTTACTGCACCTTCAATTTGTGTGTGGAAAATTAAAGCTAAAGATACCCCAGCTGACAGCCACAAAACCTGCACCAGCCCTTTGCCCAGGCTCCAGACCCCGATTATGGGTGAAAAAATCACATGGATATCGATAATCCCTGGGATAATCCTGTGCAGTGCCCTTGAAGCTGTCAGGAGCCTTGCTGAGGTTTGAAGGATGCTCAGCATTCCTTAAGATTTGACACATGAGCTCTATGCACCATTAAATAAATAATAACTACAGCTAAAAACGAATAGAATTCTGGATCCCAGCTCCTCTGGGCTCCTCCCAGTGCAGGCGACAGTTAACTTTTACTCAGAGCCACCAGCAGAGCTGTGAGAGAGGGCAGAGGAGCTGAGCTGTGGCTCTGCTCTGCTCCTCCTGGGTGACTGCGAATAAATCACTCCCTCAGTTTCTCCTTCCCCACCTGCAAATGACACAGTTCAGGTTCTGGGGACAGCTCATCACTCCTCAGTGCAATTATGACCCTTTCCATTTCTGTCCCCTCGGCTGGCTGGATCCATCACCCAAAAATGAGACTGATGTGCTGACTGATGTGCTTCCCACCCATTTTGCTGCCTGCACTTCCATCCACAGCAGCAAGAAAGGATCTCCTCAAACCTGGGAAGATTGAGGTTCTTGCTGGGTCAGACTTCAGGCCACCACCATGAAATCCCAGAATGGTTTGGGTTGGAAGTGACCTGAAAAATCACTGAATTCCACCCCCTGCCATGGCCAGGGACAACTTTTACTATCCCAGGTTGCTCCAAGCCACATCCAGCCTGGCTTTGGACACTTCCAGGGATGGAGCAGCCAAAGCTTCTCTGTGCCAAACCCTCACCACCCTCACCCTGCCATGCACCAGGCTCTGGCAGAGGGTGACTTTATTCCCTCAGAGACAAACAGCAAATCCCCTCCTGACATCCCACCAACATCCCACATGTCCATTAAACCCCCTGGAGATGCAGCTCTGGCCTGAAGCAGAAGGGAGCTCTGGGAGATGAACACACATCTTCCAACTGGTCAGCGCTGTAATTGAATTAAAGGATTTGCAAAGCCCTGGGAAGAGCCTTGACAAGTCTGGAAATTGTTCTGTTCCATGAAATTGGGCTGTCTGACCTCACTGCATCAGTTATTTTTCTGACTGAGGGTTAAAGTGCATCCAAATAAATCTGATGGTCAGGGCACAGAGGATTTGTCCTCTCTGGGAAGAGAGTTTTGCTCATTGCCTTTCAGGAGAGCCACTGGGAGAAACTGCCAAGCTGGATATTCCATGGATTTCCTAATCCTCCCTGCCACGGGGCTGAGAGGCCATGGAGAGCTCAGGTGGGAGGCACAGGTTGGTGTTTTGTGCCCTCACAGCCCTGAGTCTCCTCATTCCACCTCGTGAAGACTAAAATTCACGTGGTGACAATCCCTGCTGCCCACACAAAACAAAAAACCACGATGGGATCTCCTCTGGGTGACCAGTCTGACCATCAAGCTCACCTTTAGACAACCAGTTCTCAGTGATAAATAGGAATAATTACTTTTGCTCACTAAAAGGAGCTCCACACTCCTGGATGTCCTGACATTTAGAGGAGCTGTCTCATGTTATTTAGCACAGCAGGCTCAAGGAAAACTGAGGCACAAAGCTTACACTGATTTGCCCAGACACACAGAAAATTCATCATTAGACAAGGGCTGCATCCCAGGCACTGTGGCCTCTTTTTGCTGCTGTTTTAGCAGAACATTTCATCTTCCAGCGAGGTGCACGAGCAGTCAGGTGAAAATGAGCACAAGTCCTTTAAAAACAGGGGCAAACTTTCTCCATTCTTATTCACAGTGTGCCAGTTCTTGGACCTTTTCTACCACATCCATCAGTCCTATCTTGTCCAATTTCCTACCACTCCATCACCTCTGAGCAATGCTGTGGACTCCTAAACCTTCACCCTGACCATTCCCCATGGGATTCCAGCATGAGAGTGAGGGGTCTGGGAATGGAATGGAATGGAAAAAATAGATGAAATTAGATATTAGGGAGAAATTCTTCCCTGTGAGGATGGTGAGGCCCTGGCAGAGGTTGGTCAGAGAAGTTGTGGTTTCCTCTGGATCCCTGGAAGTGTTCAAGGTGAGGTTGGACAGGGCTTGGAGCAACCTGGGATAGTGGAAGGTGTCCCTGCCCATGGCAGGGTGTGGGAATGAGATGATCTTGAAGGTCTCTCTCAACTCAAACCATTCTCTGATTCTATGATGAAATTTTAGAAACATAAATTCATTTTGGTTGTGGTGGGTATTGCAGAGTTTCTGGCCTGCAGTTCATGGATTCATTAAAAAATGAGGCATTTTTAAGAAGTCTTAACTTGCCTCAGCCTTGCAAAGAAGCTGAGCAAAGAAGCCTCATGGGAAAACTTTTTCTTGAGTTCTTAACAAAGACACATAATGTAACCTGCTTGAACATCTACCCAGTGCTGATGGTCTGGACTTTGTCCAACCCTGGCCCTGAGGCACTTGTGGTCAAAACACACCTCCCTCAAATCATACACAAGCTGGTCTGGAGCCTTCATCTCCCAGCAAAGCCAATATTCCAGGGGATACAGACCTGATAAGATCTGCAGATTTAGAGACAGAACCATGTGGGGAGTGGTGCTCTGTATCCAGACAGACTTTCTTGTGCTCATAAAGGGAGAATAAAATCAATCCAACGATGAACTACATGGAGATAAAGCAACTCCACTCTGAATTTCACACACAGAGGATGCAGAGTGTTCAGAGTCTCCTCCATGCACCTGAGCCTGCCTTGAAGCTGCTTCAAAGCTGCACCCTGTTGGCTCTTGAGTCCCTGGAGTTAGAGCACACCAAAAGCAGGCAGCAGATTTCCCCAGCCTGCCTTTTTTCCCCACACTTTAAAGCCTGGGGCTGTGATCCAAAGCTCTCCAGCAGCACACAGAGATGCCTGGATTGGTTAGCACAGCCTCAGCCTGGAATCCTCTCATGCAACATGGGAAGGAAAGCTGGATTCCCATCTCGAGCCACCAAAATCCCTCAGCAGCCTGGCATGTCCATGGCAGATAACTCCAGGAGAGCTGGCAGGGATGCAGGGCAGACAAGCCAGACACAGAATCATGGAGTTGTTGGTTGGAAATGATCCTCGAGCCCAATTCTTGACCCAGCAGTGCTGTGCTCACTACTAAACCTCATCCCCAAGTGCCACATCTATGCATCTTTTAAATCCCTCCAGGGATGGTGACTCAACCACCTCCATGGGCTGCCTGTTCCAGGGCTTGAGCACTCTTTCCATGAAGTGATTTTCCCTAATATCCAATCTAAACCTCCCCTGGTGTGACTTGAGGCTGTTTCCTCTTGTTCTGTCCCTTATTACCCCTGAGAAGAGACAGACCTTGACCTGGCTGAACCCTCCCTTCAGGGAGTTGAGGGCTAGAAAGTTCCCCCTGAGCCTCCTTTTCTCCAGACTGAGCTCCCCCAGCTCCCTCAGCCTCTCCTGGTGCATGTTTGGGGTTTTTTTTCTGAATACACAGCACAAAAATGCGAACACAGAAACCATCCTGAAGCCCATGAGGCTCCAGCTTTCACCCTCAGCACTGAGCCAAAGTTGGGAATTGTCACTGAACCCAAAGCCCCTTCCCAGTGGGAGTCTCCTCCAGGTGTCAGTGTCTGGCTTCTGCCAGCTCTGCAGAGGGAATTCACTTATTCCACCCATATTCCGTTTGCTAGGGAAGCAGGAGAGCATTTGATTCAGATCCTCTGAATCCTCTGTCCTCTCCCCCTTCTCCCTTCTGTCAAAAGCCATTAACCCATGAATCCAGACTTGTATTCTGCTGTCCAGCTTCTCCTGCATCCTGTGCTGTGAGAGCCACTGGAGAATAAGCCAGCACCTGCTTTCCCAGTCCCATGGACAATTCTGAGTGCTGGGAAGCAGCTCAGCAAAGGGCAAAGGAGTGAAATTCCTCTCCCAAAAGAGGACACAGCCCTGTGCTCTGCTGTTTTATGCTGACAGAATTGGCCACCTCTTTCTTGCAACACCTGGAATCCAGATAACAATTCCCAGGAAAAGGTGTCCCAAAAAGAAGGAAAATATCCCCCTGGAAGCTGTTATTTGTGCTTCCAGCAGAAGCCAGGCTGAGCAGGGATAAATCCTCAGGCTCTGGAGGTGTGACTGAGTCTCACTGCACTGCCCTGTTTTGTCTGCTCTCATCCAGGGCTAAAAAAAAGGCTCCTGGGACCACAATTCCATCTGCCTGGGTGCACATTGCGAGTGCAGTCAGACAGGCTGAATTAAGGGATACTTTTAACTGGGTTTAACACAGGGGAACTAATGGGAATATTCAGATTAACCTCCCTGCATGCCCCTGTGTTGCCAGGCTGTGCATGCACAATGCTTTTTTCCCTCTCTGACATCCCCTCAGCACATCCACAGGAGCAGCTGGGAAAGGCAGGATTTGAAGATGTGGGGGATAGAAGTGATCAAGGGCAGTGATTAAGGAACAGGGGGACTGGCAAACACCAGTATGGATCACATGAAGGGCAGTGTTGCTCCTCCAGAGCTGGAGTGTTGCAGTAAAAATACATATAATATATAATTCATATGTACTTAATATATAATATGACATTAATGGGTCCAAAGGGGAGAGCAGTGCACTGATTTCTCACAGGGCTTTGGGGTTGTAACAGACCAAGAGGTCGAGGGAGGGGATTCTGTCCCTCTGCTCTGCTCCTGTGAGACTTTTCCTGGACTGTGTCCAGCTCTGAGGCCTCCAACATCATCCAACATCAGAAGGATTTGGAATTGCTGGAGAGAGTCCAGAGAAGACCACAGAGATGATTGGGGATGGAGCACCTCTGTTCTGGAGCCAGGCTGGGAGAGCTGGGGATGTTCAGTGTGGAAAAAAGGCTTCAAGGAGACCTCAGAGCCTTTTCCAGTGCCTAAAGGGGCTCCAAAAGAGCAGGAGAGGGACTTTGGACAAGGAATGGAGTGACAGGACAAGGGGGAATAACTTTAAGCTGAAGAAGGGTCAATTTAGATTAGAGGTAAAGAATAAATTCTTCCCTTTGAGGGTGGGGAGGTCCTGGCATAGATTTACCAGAGAAGCTGTGGCTGCCCCATCCCTGGAAATGTCCAAGGCCAGGTTGGATGGGGCTTGGAGCAACGTGGTCTAGTGGAAGATAATAAATGATCTCCAAGGTCCCTTCCAACCCCAACCATTCTGTGATTCTCTGAAGTGTCTGTCTGGTGGAACTCATTTATCTCTGTCAGCACAGACAGGCTGCTGCTGCCTCCTCTCCAGCTCTGGCAGGGTCATTAATGCTCTGGGTGACAGACAGGGGGGAAGAGGAGCTGTTTCTTGGCTTTGGGAAGCTTTTCTTCAAAAGACAGGTGGTGAGAGATGGATTAACTGATGTGATGAGGAAAACGATTCCGTGGGATGTTAGAGATGAGACAAACTCCTGTGTGACACATTTTTGGTGGAACAAAAGGAGCTGCTTGTGCACTCCAGAGGGAGTCAGGTGGAGACCAGCAAGGCTGGGATCACAAAATGCCCCAAAAAGCACAGGGAAGAAAACTTCATGCCTTTCTCTTTCAACAAGTGGGGTGAAGCCCATGGAGCTCACACTGTCCTGCTCCTTGTGCTGCCTTGCAAGGACTTTCCTGTAATCCTGCAGGACATGCAGTCAGGAGTTCAGACAGCTTTGGATTGTGCAGATTATTCACTGGATATCCCACCCCAAAACCAGGAATTTCAGCTACACTTCAAGGCTCATAGGATAGCTGGACCATAAACATCAAAGAATAAAATTACCCTATGAAAAAATTATACAAGCAATTCCTCCTTCCGGGATATTTTGAGGGCTCCTCTGAGTTGTTCCAGACAGAGCAAACAAACAAAAACATGCCCAAAAAACTTCTGTCACTGCAGAACTCTCCCTGAGGTTTGGGGCTCTGTGTGACCACCTCCAGGGCCAACACACAGCCTACCCCTCAAGCAGTTCCTGTCTGAAAAAATCCCATGGGCAGGACTGTCCTCAGCCTCTGGGAGCTCTATTTTAGGATACCACAAGTTTCCAAGTGATTTCACCTCACCCCAGAGCTGAGGCAGTGTTTGTTTTGTTCTCCATGCCTCACCTTGCTCGCACAGATCACCTTCCTAAACAGCCAGGTTTGCATTTCCAAAGTCAGCTAGGTGAAAGGCTTTAATTGCTGGAGCAGATGATCTTTCCCAAGGGAAGCTGAGGGTGTCCTTGAATTAAAACCACAGATTCCCGAGGCGCTTTTCTCTTCCAAGAGCAAAAAAGCTTTTATGCAAATATTTTGGAAGGTTTGGAAAGGCCTCTTAAGATCAGTTATTGTAATGTTTGGTTATTATAATGCTTAGTTATTATAATGATCCTCCTGGAAACAGAGCAGCAGAGAGGAGCTGCTTGATGGAGCCAGGAATTCCCTGTGGGATGAGAGTTCCCCTGGCAATCCAGACCTGCTAGATCCTCCCTTTTGTGTTTCTGGGGTTGGATTTCACACCTGCATGGCCTGATTTTCTCTCCTGCACCAGGGGCTAAAATACAAGTCCTCGGCTGGCTTGGTCCCTGCTGTCACCAAGGAGGGGACAGTCAGTGCTCACCTGTGGCTCAGACAGGCAGCCTGATCCCTGTCAGACACTTCATAGGATCACAGGAAGGTTTGGGATGAAAGAGACCTTAAAGATTATCTCATTCCAAACCCCTGACATGGGAACAGACACATTCCACTATCCCAGGTTGCTCCAATCCCTGTCCAACCTGGCCTTGAACAATTCCAGGGATGAAACATCCACAACTTTTCTGAGCATCCCAGTCTCCAGGGTTCCAACATCACCCTCACAGTAAATAATGTCTTCCTAATATCCAATCTAACCTATTTTATTTCACTTTTAAGCCATTCTCCCTTGTCACTCCATGCCCTTGTCACACATCCCACACTTTGTGGTTTTTCTGTCCCTTTTCATCTCACACCACTCCTCCTCCTGTACCTGATCCCAAACTCAAAGAACACCCAAGCACAGCTTTGATGGTCTGAAGAGAGGCTCATCAGCCCCATGGGGCAGCAGGACTGCTCTGTAACACTAAATAGCTCCACATCTTCCCCTGCAGCCACCGAATCATGGAATTGCTGAGGCTGGAAAAGATCCTCGAGCCCAACTCTTCACCCAGCACTGCTGTGTTTATCACTAAACCTCATCCCAAGCGCCACATCCACACATTTTTTGAACACTCCCAGGGGTTGTGACTCCACCACTTCCCTGGGCAGCCTGTCCCAAAGCCTGGCCACCTTCCCAGTGAAGAAATTTTTCCTCATATCCAATCTAAACCTCTGCTGATGCAACTTGAGGCCGTTTCCTCTTGTCCTGACACTTGTCACCTGGGAGAAGAGATTCACCCCAACCTCAGTACAACCTCTTTTCAGCGAGTTGTAAAGAGACACAAAGTGATTCTGTCACCACTAACAACAAACCTCGGCTCTGTCTCGCTGTTCCCATTGCCACATGAAATCTCTGTTGTGCACCAGGGCAAGGCAGGTCAGAAGTACAATTTTGGTGATGCACAAGAGCATGAACACACATCCATGGCTGTATTTATCAATTCCTCTCCTGTCCCAGCAGGAGAAAGAGGGAGCAGGAGACAAGATCCTGCCTGGGTTTTCACTTCATCAGGGCTAAGCAGCTAATAATGACTCTGGATGAATTCCCTTGGAGGAGAGCCAGAAAATCCCAAATCATTCTCTGATTTCAACTTTCAATTTACCCAGCCCGTGCTAAGCTCATTAATCTCACTCGCAGCACCCAACACAACAGAAATTAGTCCATGATCTTCTCCCCTCTTGTTTCATGACATGAGGAGTTGGGGGCAAGGGGAAGAGAAAAGAGAGGGAGAGGTGCCACCCACAAATCTCACAGTCACTCAGAGGGGCTGGGATTAATAAATCAAAAATCCATTGTTAATAGTACAAGCTTAAATATCCATCTAAATGCAAATGAATGAACACTCAGGGGTTTTTACTCTTTTTTTTTTTCAGGTGCTCTGTTTGACAGCTCCATCTTTGAGGAAGCACATGGTCATTTGATAATTGTCTGGTCTAATTGGAATTTTACAGTCCAACCCTTCACGGCCCATGGATTTTAAGTGGCCTTTAAAGGGTTTTGGCATGCTCTGGATGGGATTGGAAGCTCAGGTGGCTGCAGGAACAGGCAAGAGCTCTCATGGGAGGATTGCTCCAGGTTTCCTGCCTCTAAACCTGTTCAGTCACAGGATTCAAGGGGTTAAATCTGGGGGCTGAGTCACTGTAATTGTGTGGGATTTGGGTCACCAAGATCTGCAACCTCAGGTGGGTGACTGTGAGGGAGGGAAGGTTCCACCTGGCCATCCAGCCTTGGAGAAGGAACATGGAGAGCAGGAAAAGAGGAATCTTAGGAGGTCACAGTGTCTTCTGAACAGGCAACACCACGACAGGCTTGGGCTGCACAGGGAATACAGCAGGGTGGAGAACAGGCAGGGAAATGAAGCTGGAAATCCATTAAATTGGTCAGATGTGGGAAATGGGATTTCACAGAATCATAGAACGGCCTGGCTTGGAAGGGAACTTTGAGAACATTTAGTTCCAACCCCCTGCCATGGACAAGGACATTTTCCACCAGACCAGGTTACTCAAAGCCCCACCCAACCTGTCCTTGAGCACTTCCAGGGGTGTTGCATCTTTAGTTTCACCCATTTGCACAACCACCTAATGAGACTGATGAGTGGGAAAATCTCCAATTTAAAGGGAGAGGTGGCAGGAAGGGGAAGATGGGAGCAAAGAGGGGAACCACACAAGTGTGGCTGAACCATAGTTTCCTGGCACAGAGTCATGATCTCTACCAGGCAACAGGTCCAGGGTGTAACCTAAAAATCCTTGCCCCAAGCAGGGAACAATTACTCCAAACTGTGATGCAAAACCCTTGACAGCTCCAGAGAACTGTTCAAGTTTGAGCAGTCAGGACTGGGGGAGCAGGGTTTGCATAATTTGCTTTTCATTAGACTTTCCCAGGAGGCAGCAGTGGCAGCAAATCAGCTTTAAAATGTCGTGCAAATCTGCTTTTAAAATATTTCACAAACAGCTTGGCAGCTCCCCTTGCCAGAGCTCGAAGTTTTGGAACAACCCCCAGCAAAAATCTGCTGACATCAGCATTTGGGACTTTTCAGCTGCTTGGGATTGTAAATGTTGGTTGCAAACACTTGCAGGCATGCAGACACACCCCCCAAAACACGGGGAAAGTGGAGGCTTAGCAGCAACATTTGCACAACCAACCTGCTTGGGGTTTGGAATTCATTTGTAGAAACAGAACCACGGCGTTGGCACCAAGAAATTTCCTGCTCGGCTCTTAGCTCCCATTCTTTGATGCAGGGGTGAAAGACTGAAAGCATTTCCAATGTCTATGGACTCCCAGAGGGACAACAGGCAACCCAAGAAGCTGCTGAGCCTTGGGAGGAAGAGTGTGGAGCAGCCAAAGCTCCCAGGACAGGGAGGGACCTGGTTTAGGGGATGACATTCCTGCCCAGGGGATGAGATGGAATGAGATGATCTTTAGGATCTCTTCCAACCCAAACCATTCTCGAGGGTGTGGCAGAGCTGAGGATGCTGAACTGGGCACTGCTTTGCCTCCAGTTCAGAAATGGCATCCAAACCTCTCCATCCACGCTCAGCACTGGGCAAACCTTCATCTGTCTCCAACCAGGCACTTCCCAGTGCCAGCTCTGACAGATTCCTGTATCCACCCTGAATGGCATCGGTGTCCCTCAGATCACAGCCACAGCCAAACTGGGTTTTGCTCTTTTCATGCTCAGACTGCAGCTAATTAAATCCAGGTCTGAGCATGGCAGGGAAACATCTCCATCCTCCTGGACACAACCCTCTGTCTGCTTTTGGAAAGCCAAATGCAATGGGATGGAGTGCAGAGCAAAAGGGGCAATGGTTCCAACTCCTGCCTTTACTTGCCAAAAATTGGGTTGTTGTACAAGTGCTTTAATTCCATTCCAGCACGGGAGAAAAAACAGATTTAGCAGAGCAGGCCAGCTCCTGAACCTGCCCAGCAATCCAACCCTCTGTGCTGACCCACACACTCCATTTGCTCCCTGGCACAGAGAAATACAATAAAATCCCCTTTTATTGATTTCTTGAAGGTTCACCTGCATCTCAACCATCTTCTAATGCTACAGCAATTTTCACTACCAGCCAGAGGAACCAGTTCTGCCCTGGGCCACAATAGGATTGTGATTCCACAAGCAGGGAGACCCTCTGGGTTCTTCAGCTTTGCTTTGGATCCACACAGAAGTGCCAAATTAATCCCAGACCAACAAGAATGAGAGGCTGAGTGTAAATATGTTGTCTGCCTCTGCATGCATATGCTACTTAATGGTGCATAAAAGGACAAGAATGGAATCATTTTTCAGATGCTGCAGCTAATAATAATAAATAATAATAAATGCAGGGTTATGTGCCAAATGTCTGAGATCTCAAGGAGAGGAACTGCCTGCAAGCAGAAGAGGAGCCAGGTAGGTGCTCAAACTGAGATGCAAAAGTCAGTGAAGTAAAACCACCATTAAATCAAACACTTTGTATCCTTGTCAAGTCCACTCAGGATTTAAGATCTCACTTTCAGAGTGGGTTTTTTTCCCTTTCTATCTAAGATGCACATTCTCTGACAACTACTCCCCACGTGGGATTTATGGTCCTAACTCTTCGTGGTAACTTGGGATTTTTTTTTTTCTCCCTGCTGGCCACAACCACATCACTCAAACCCTCCTGAACAACACCAGCCATTGCTGGAATTCTGGAAAAAACCATTTTTCTAAATCACAGTAGCACAATGTGAAGTTCATATCACCTGAACTTCACCTCCACAGGCCATATTTGCAACTGATTTTGCTTCACTCTCCTTTAGGTGCATGATTTGAGGTGAGCACTGCAGAGTCAAGCATTGCTTTGTTGAGCTCACTCTGAATAATTCCACATTCCTGGGTCCCAATTCACGTATCCTTTATGTGAAAAAATCCAAAATTACACTAAAGGACAGCTCAGTAAGAAGCAGTGAAGAAAGAATGAAGTGTGAAGGGAGAAGCACCCCCCGCCAGGGTGAAGAAAATACTGAGTAAGAACTGACACATCACTGCAAAAACTGTGATGATTTCACCCAAAAAAAGCCCCAAATGGACCCGTGAGAGTAAAGGGAAACCCACAGAACTCACCCATCGTTTTCATCCCACAGGATGCAGGTCTGGTTGGTGGTTCCCTGCCAGGAGAAGAGAAAGGGAAAATAGAAACAAATCAGTGTCACGCTGTTTGCGGAGTGTCTGGACTAGAATGAAAAATGTGGGACCTTTAATACCCCTTCCCCTGCTCTAGGGATGGTGTGTCTGAGTTCCACCAGATGAGCTGTCATGGATCTCAGCCCTTGGAATGGCTTCTTTGAGCCTGAGATTGAAAAACCAGAACAAAATGCGCCTTGGCTTGTTCTGCTTCACGAGCACTGCAGAGGGATTTGACTCTGCCTCTCTCCTGACTCAACCTACAGATATTCCTCCTTATCCCTCCTCTCACACAGAATCCTTTTGCTGCTCCCTTCTGGAAAGTGGATCAAATACAGCTTTTTTGGGATGTGGTGCTCAGGAGAAGCAGAGCCCTGCAGGAGGGGGTCAGGTGTGTTTGAAGCCCCCTGGAAGAGGTTTGCCATTGATTCCAGCTGTCTGAGACAGCTTTGGAAAATCCCTCCAGGAGAGTCCAAAGACACAACAGATCTAATATTCATGTGGTGGAGCCTCAGGGGGGCATCTCATTTCCTTGGGTATGGAAATGTCCATCCCATAAATCTGCTTAGGGTTGAGCAGAGGAACCTGGAGGGAATTTTTGACTGCCTTGGAAAGCGCTGAGAACAGCAGCAACATTCCAGAATTCATGGAAACAACCTTTCCCCCTGCCTTTCCCTCCTCAAGGAAGACCATTGTTACATCAGGTCATTTTAATGAGTGCACAATCATTCCCACAATGATGATGCCCACAATGAAATGGTGTGAGCTGGGGACAAGCATGGCTGTGTTCCCTGTGCCAGCAGTGCTGCTGCTCTGGAAATGCAGCCTGATTTTGGGAATATTGAAGGGTCCTGCACCAACACAAAGGTGTCAGGAGCCCAAGGTGGCAGGGCATTCTCCCCTCCCCTCTCTCCTTCTGCTTCATGGCAGAAGATAGATAACTCCAGTGGGGTCAACAGCCTGGCTGGGGTTATCTCTTAGTGCCCAAAAGTCTAAGACCTCTAACCTTGAATTTATATTTTGGTATGGTGAGAAGATATGAAAGGAGAAACAAAAAAAAGTGCATATGTGACCAAAAAGTCATACTTTTACACTATAAAAGACACACAAAAGTCTACAAAAGTTTCTACATGGACACTGGAGAGTGAGAAAGCCTCTCCCCTGTTGTCTGGATGCAACTCTGTGGTAACTTCCTAAGGATTGAGGGAGGATTCTGATGTATTCCAGCACCAAATTGGAGTTTGGTAAGATCATTGTTTTCTTAAATTGTATTTCTCTTTGCTAGCAACAATAATAATAGGTACCTTTTGCATGCTGCATTTTTGGCTATTCGTAGTTTTTTCCTATTTTGGGTAGTATATAATTTGTTTAGCTCCTTGTTCTGTTATCTCTTGTGTCTAATAAACAATAATATATTTTATACTAGACCTAAATTGGCCATTATTAAAGAACTTGTGAGTGAGACTGGGTTTAGGGGTGCTGGTCACCCCAAATAGTTTAACTGCCAGTTGCCAAAAGCCTTAGGCGACCAACAAAAATCTATCAACCCTCTGTCTCCATTCAAACACCCATCAAAACCACCTCCTTCCTTGCACCAACACATTCCTGCCCTGCAGGAGCAGCACACAGCCTTGGGATGGGGCAGGAAGTGCCCAGGAACCACTTACGTTGTACAGGTGGGAGAATTCGATTTCCAAAGGGGTGAGGAGAGAGCGAGGGAATGGCTTCACGGTCACAGAGATGACTTTGGAGTTCAGGACGGTGCTGTTCCTGGGGAGAAGAGGGGAATGAGAGGCTTTGAAGGGGTTTTTGTGGGGTGGGGAATCCTATTGCAATTATCGCTGGTTGTTTAGAGTACACAGTGCAGAAGGGTTTGACCCCATTACCTTAAAATACCCCAAAAAGACCCTTGCTGCTGATGGAACTCATCCTCTGCCCTCTGAGCTCCCCTCACAGACAATCCACACCAATCCCACCAGGAATCAAACCATTTTATGAACCTCATCAATCCCTAAACAATTAAACATATAATCTCTATCTATCCCAGAAATAAAATAATCATGGACTCATTTTCTGCCCCTGCCATGAGGAAGCAGCTCATTTGGTGATCCTTGTGGGTCCCTTCCAAATCAGAATATTCTATGATTTCATGTTCTTTCCCAAAAAAATTCTCATTTTCTCTCTGCAAGGCTGATTTGACTTGCACTGCAGTGAGGCTGAGGTGTGGTTGCCTATCCATGAACCTGTCTGGAGACACTGGTGTGTATCTTCATTCCCTGAAGACCAAAAGCAAATGAAAAAAGGCCAAATCTTTCATGTAGATGTCTAAAAATATCTGTGTCCAGGCAAGTATTGTAATAAATCTGGCAGCCCTGGGAGATTTGGCTCTTGGGATGGGCAAGAAGTGAGGAGATATCTCCCATTCCTGGAAAGCCGAACTCTTTGCAGATATTTCCCTGGACAATGAACATGTAAATATACAGAGTTTCCTCATTTTCCTTCAGTTTATTGGTGTTTAAATAAGCAAAATGTCCCCCACAACCAGCAGCTGAAAATGCTGCCATGAAGGAATTGGTAGTGGAGTGGTAGCCCAGATCAGGCAAATCCTTCCTTATCCAAATCTTCACTAAAACTACAGGTACTGCAAAACTACAGGTACTACTTCTCTCTGGGCTTTATCTTCCTTTTTACAAAAGAATTTGATGGGAGCTATTTGCACTTTCTTAACAGCTGATAAAAAAAATGGTTTAAAGAAAAAAAAAGAGGGGAAAAAAATATTTTGAATTGTCCATGGATGTGTAAGTGGATGCTCACAAAGCCACTGTTCCACCAACACTAGAGGGAACAACAACATTGATTTACCAGAGTGAAGAAAAAGGAATTTAAAATATTTTTTTTTCCTTTAAAAAAAAATAGAAAAATAAAAAAAAATGAAGTGACAAAGCCCAGCTATCACCCTACAAAGGAAAAGTGAAGGAGTAAATCAATGGGAGTAGGCAGCTGTAAGAAGATAAAAATGGGATCTGTTGAAAGGTAACCACCAGTGCATGTCTTCATTAGAGGCTGGGTCTGTAAGGGTCATTTCTTGGGTAAGTGCTGCTGAATATTTGCATGAGCAGCGTGGATGACACCGAAAACTCCTTGTGGGGGCTGAGGAGCAGGAGAGGATCGATGCAGCAAACAAAACCAGAAAGAGCATTTGATTTTTCAGCGTGGCAAGGCTTTAGAACACAGGAGTCACTGGGTGCAGACTGTGAAGGGTGATCAGTGCCAAGAAGCCGCAGCTCAACCAGAAGTTGAAGGAGGGTTATAAAAAACAGAGAGCAACTTTTTACACGGGCAGACAATGATAGTACAAGCGGGAATGGTTTTAAGCTAGGAGAGGTTTGGATTAAATGCTGGGAAGAAATTCTTTGCACAAAGGGTGGTGAGGCCTTGGCAGAGGTTTCCTAGAATAGCTGTGGCTGCCCTATCCCTGAAAATATTCAAGGGCAGGTTGGATGGGGCTTGGATCAACCTGGGACAGCAGAAAATGTCTCTGCCCATAGCAGGGGGTTGGAATGAGATGATTTTTAAGATCCCTTCCACTGAGATGCATCAAAAAACTTCTGTCTGTACCCTCCTTGTCTGGATTCCACTGTGCTGTTGTGTTCAGTTTCACTTTGAGAAGGGGAAACAGCAAAGGGAGCTCAAAACGGAGGCAAAAAATCAATCCAGGTGCCAGAAAACCAGACAAAAAGGACAAAAAGTTCTCTGTTGGAAGGCTTGTCTTGACAGTTCCTTGCATGCAGGGGGCTTTTCAGTCACCCACCCGAAGGGCCAGTGCCTGGAAGTGAAAGTCAGACAAATTCAGCCTTAAAAAGGGAGTCAGACTCCTGGCAGAGAAGGTAATTAAGCATCTGAGCAGCTTGTCGGGGGTGGCGAAGGACTCAGCCTCATGGGGAATCTTTCAGGAGGAAGATGAGTTGTTTTTCCTAAAACCACGTGGCAGCAGAGCTTCTGGGAAGGAAACAAAACACGTGGAGATCTGGTTTGAGCAGGAGGAGCTCACAGAGCTCCTGTGTGGCCACCAAGGGAGTGCAAAGAGCTGTGGACACAGTGCTGGGGACATGGGGACAGCCAGGCTGGTGGCTCGGTGACTGCTGCCCTGTCCTCTGCAGCAGAGTCCAGCTGGGACCACATGCCTCTCTCACCTCCCTGGCTTGGAAAATCAGGTTTTGTGTGTGTCCCATCCTAAAATCAGGTTTTGTGTGTATCTCCTCCCAGTTGTCACAGCTGCCAGGACCCGCTGGGCTCTCTGGATCCAAGGGGACAGAGTAATGTGTGACTCAGAGATGGAATTGCTGCTTGGGGGAGGTAAATTGGGACAATTAGGAACAGCTCAGCTGGTGCTGTTTGCTGAGTTAAATCTACTTTTTTCCTCCTTTTTGGAAAAATCACTCTGCGTTGAATCAGAGTGGCCCAATCCAGGTTGTGGATCCACACTGCTTGTACGTATCCAGGAATAGCTGCTCTCCTCAGTGGTCAGAAATATTTTTTACCCATGGGCAGCTACATGGTTATTTAACAACATTCTCCTTTTTAATGCTGTGTCCATTTGCACAGCGCTGAAGTAAGAGGTACTTTACTGCTGCTGCTGCTTTCATTTCTCTACTTTTTTTTTCCTTTGACTCTCCACAGGTGATTCAAGGCTCGAGATTCTTTTAGAGAGGGACTGTCCTTTAATTAAGGAACATCTTAAATCAGCTCTCCCGCGGGAATGCTGTTTGGAAGGCTGTGGCTGCCGCAGCTGCTGGTTATCAGAGCTCATTCCCTGCTTGGCCAGAGGAAGCTGAAATACCGCTGGATCATTTGAGCCAATGATGTTTATTGCCCTTCTGATCTAATTCCCACTGCTGTAATGGAAGATATTACAGAATACAGTTGGCTGACTTGCTAATTCCTCTCTGCACTCACTCGGAGCTCTTTTGCCATTGCCAGTGCTAAATCTGGAGGAATTTAAATGATTATCGGTGAGGAGAGATGCTCTGGTGTTTATGGTAAATGGGCTCACGCTAATCAGTGCAGAACAGATTTAGAAGGTGCCTTAGGATGCTTAATTTACTGCCTCAGTACCAGTCTTGGGAAATCAAAAAAAAAGAGCGAGAGGAAAAGGGAGAGGAGCGAAGAAAAGGAAAGGGAGTGCTGAACACAAAAGCTTTGGTGCCCGAGGCAGTTTGCAGCGCTGGGAACATGGCAGATATGTGCAGCCAGGCGTGCCCTGCTCCCTTCTCCCCTCCCCGAGCCTCTCTTCAGCCCTGCTGCTCTCCAGGGCTCAGTGTGGCTGGCAGCTCGGCAGGATCGGGGCAGCTGAGCATCCCCCATCTGTCAGCCCTGCCAAAATCCCTCGTGACGAGCAGGGCAGGGTGAGATTCCATTCCTGGAGGCAAAGGGTGGCAGGGAGGGATGTCACAGCAGCACCAAGCCTTCTCCTCTCGTATCTGGGGTGCTGCTGGGTGAGAGAAACCTTCCTGCTCCTCCATCATGCAATGCACGTTAGCCTCACCTGAACATGGGTGTCAAAATATTCCCACTGCAGGTAAAAACCTGCCTCTTTGCACCCAGTGATCTCTAATTTTTCTGGGAAGACCGAGGCTCTGCGGCCAGAGGGATCATCCTGGTGATTTCCCAGCTGTTCCCCCTCTTACCTCTGCAGGGAGAGGATGTTGCCCACGTTTCGGTACAGCACAGTCCCAACCACGAAGACAGAGGAGTCGTCTGACACTGCAGGACACAGAGGAGAGGGAAGAAGACAACAGCACTGAGACATTTGGTGTGGCAGCTGTCCCCATGGGCCACCCAGGGGTAGGATTTGGCCTCTCTGTTGGGGCATGGCCAATGCCAACATCGCTCTAGTGGGGTGCAGTGGCTGCTGTCACCACACTGGGTCTCTCTGGTACCCAGAGAGGTCTCAGCACCTTTGGGGTGACCTGGAATCCCAGATTTCTGCCCTCACCGAGGCTCTCCCATTCAGGAACCCCAAAATCTCTCTGACAGCACCACAACAGACAAATCTGCAGTGGGGAAAGGTCTGCTGCAGCCTCCTTGAGGCCTCTGGACCCATCCACAGTGATCAGCCCATCAGAGAGAAGAGCCACGCTGGGGCCGACAAGGGCAGTGGGAAGGGGAGCTGTCCCACTGTGCCTGCTCTGACCCCAAAACTCATTTGCTGCCTCTGGGGGTTGCAGCAGATCCAGATGAGTCTCTGAATCATCTGTGTGACCTCTGGGCACATTACTTGACCTCTTCCTCCTCCTTCTCCTTCTCCTCTTATTTTCCCTCCTCCTACTCTGCCACTGCCTCGCGGTGCTCAGCTGCAAAAAGCAAGAACTTCCCCTGATAAACCAGAGCAGAGGCAGCCCTGGGGCTGGATTTTCATGGGGAGGAAAAGCATGTGGCTGGGTGAAAAGCAGTGCTGAAAAAGCCTGGGAAAGCACCAGGTGGGGCTTCTCTGATGTTTTGAGGTTGAGCTGACAGTTTGTCTGCTCCATCAGTGCAGGACAGGCACAGCTCTGCATGTCCATCTTTCTTATCATCAAATTGGGATATCTGTTGAGCACAAAACTGGGAGAGCCTGACAGACAGGCTTGCAGAGCAATTGTGTCACCCAACTGCATAAATCAGTGTTGGCCCATCGAAATAGACTGTTCAAAGTCAGCTCCCAGCAGTGAGGGATTTGGATCTGGTCTCATGAAGCTGCCTGTCTTCATCACGTTGCTCAGCATAGTTACTCCCATTCCCTGCAGCCAGAGAAAAGTGAGGATCAAATAATAGAGGTGAATTTCTGCTGGAATCACTGAGTAAACCCTCAAAAGCTACACCACCAGCACAAGATTCTGAAAGAAACAGAAGCAGAAGAGCCCTGGGTGGTACTGAGGAAACCATGGAGAGGAGAGCACTGATGGGAAGCTGTTTCCTCAGGGTGGATGTCACCTTTTGTTTGCTCAGTCACTACAGCCTGGGGGCCCTGGAGCAGCTCTGTGAGGATACTTCCAACAAAAATCTGGAAAACAGCTCCATGGGGAACTGGAGAATTTTAGGGCAGCCCTCAGCCTCAGAGCAGGATCAGCTCTGTCTAGGTCTGGTGCCAGCAATTCGTCCAACAAGTGGTTGGAAACAAGGGTTTCCAAAGGTGAAGGCACCAAAACACCAACAAAGAAACTGGGAAAAAGCTCCCAACGTGCTCCAGATTCTCCCAGGGAGCTCATGAAGTCACCAAAACACCTACAAAGAAACTGGGATAAAGCTCCCAATGTCCTCCAGCTTCTCCCAGGGAGCTCAGGCTCTCTGCAAGGCACAACAAAACACAAGGAGCGCTTGACATGGTCCTTGCTCTGCCAGTGACTCACTGTTTACCCTGTTCTTGGCCTCAGATTTCCCAGTGAAATGATGGCTGATGCCATCCCCAGTGGGGAAGGCCATGACAAAAGGTCCTGGTGAGACAACAAGAGGCCAAAGGTCTTTTGTAGAACCAACTCAGTCTCCAGCCTCTGTCCCAAGGTAGGGGCAGCCAGCAGCTCTCAAAGCCATGAGAGCCAAAAGTAAATCCCATCATTTCTTAGCAATCAGACGCCCTCTGAATTCCATCTCTGGGGGCAGGAAATTTCACACAATGGCCATAAACCCCCAGATCTATCAAAGCTTGTCCATGAGCAGATTCAGACCCACCAGCTGCTCAGCTACTCACCCTCAGATATTTTCATCAGGTCTGGATCCAGTCTTGGGGGGCACCTAGAGCATTGTTTGCCTATTTTTGCTGCTTCTTTAGGAAAAGATCAACATCCAGACCCAGGCACTAAACCTGAAGTGAGGAGTTTAGGTGGAGCTCTTGGTCAGGCCATATTTGAAAGCCTTATTTGCACCCATCAGTGCTTTTGATGTCCAAATATTTGCGAGCAAATCCAGCTGGGCTCGAAGAGGATTTGAAGAGCAGGCAAATGGAAGGCACCACTCTTGGAAAATGAAAGAGAAAATTTGTGCTGGAATGCCCTGGCTGGGCTGCCTACCTGAGAGCCCTGAAGACAGGATGCTCTTGGAGACAGTGACCTTGTCCTCCGAGTTCTTGGCCCAGTCCACCATTCCCCTCCAGCCTTTCATGGGGAAGGTGATGTCGGTCGCTGCGTTTGCAGGCAGTTTGTGAATGCCAAGGACTGGAGGGAAGCAAGAAATGAAACCAGTAAGTGAAACCAGCTTCAGAAAATTCCACGTGTGCTCAAGAAAACGTGGGAAGTATCAGTGGGAAATTAGATAGACTGGATCTTCGGAGCCATAGGAATTATTGGGGTAATCTTTATGCATGAAAGACAATAAAACCAGGGGTTATGATTCACTGAAAGGGCCCTGCCTGCACTAAATCTGGAGAGGTCAGTCTGCTCCAGCATCTTATCTCCAGGAGTGGCCAGCAGAAGCTGATAAGAAGTACAAGAAAGAACTAGACATATCTTGGTTTGTCCTCCCAGCAACCAGCAGGACTTCCTCAGCTCCTGGCTGCATCCAGATCATCAACTTTAACAGCCACCAATGGACTTCTCCTTTGTGCACTTTCCTAATCCCGTCATGAACCCATCTGTACATTTTGGCTTCTGCAACTTCCTCTGGCAACAAGTTCCATGCTGTGATTGTGCACACAGCATCAATCAAACACTGCCTGCTGCTTGCTCACTGCATCCATGGGCTGCTGGGCTGTTCTCTTGTTCAGAAAATAAAAGAAAGAATCTAATTCTGCCCGGTTTGTCATCTCTTCTCCATTCCGTAGATATCTCTCAGATCTCTCTGTGGATATCTCCTCTTCCTCATGAAATCCCAACTTCTTTGGAGAAAAGCCACCCCATATTTATGTCCATCCACGTCTTCCCCTGGACCTTTTAATGTCCCACCATCTGCTGCCTCCCCTCCTTCCCTCCCCCACAGCCCAGGTTTTTCCATATTGCACAGTAATTAACAGCTTTTGGGGGTCCTTCCCTGACGTGGGGAGTGCCAATGAACTCACCCAGATTATCCGTGACTTGGTAGGAATCCCGGAAATCTTTCATGCGAAAACCGATGACCTCAATGAAATCCTCCACGAGCCTGAACAGCTCCTTGGCGTTTGGCCCTATCTGCAAAGAGAGGGAGATTTTTGGGTGGATCAGATCCTAATGAGCACAGCAGGAGCTTCTCTGTGGGCAAAGGTTTCTGCTCTCACACGTGGACTGGAAGCATATGCTGGTAATAATGGAGTGTTATGGAGCTGTGGAAAATGAGGATTGAGACATTTTAAAAGGAAGCCTAGAAAAAAAGAAAAGAAAGGGGCAAAAAGGATAATATGACACTCAGATCAATGAAATTTAGGGTGGAGGGCAGGATTTTAAACAAAAGGAAATATTTGATAGTCTCTGGAGAAGAAAATAACCTACCTATCTCCTTTCATAAAATCAGAGAAATACAGAATGGTTTGGGTTGGAAAGGACCTTAAAGATCTCATATGAGCTCCCTCTATTGAAAGCAGCCCCACCAAAGGACACCCATGGTCTCATGTTGAATCCCAGGCAGCCTGATTTTCTCCTTCCTGTTTTGTTGTCAGGATCTCACTCTCCAAATAATCAAGTTTTTGGTCCCAGGCTGTCTTGGAGCTTTTCTGCCTCTTATTTCTTTCCTGGTGTTTCCCCATTGATGAAGACATTGGCAGTGGCTCTTCTTTGTTTTTACTTTGCCAGCTCAGCACAGAGCTGTTAAACAATAACTTTTCCAGTAACAAATTCCATAAAACATAATCCACTTGAAACAAGTTCTGCTGACTACCTGTCTCTTCCTCAAAGCACATTTGCCTACAGGGGCTTAGCAAATCCCATGGGAGGCTGCAGAAAAGCAGTTTTCAGCTCCTCTTCTTTTCCTTTTCCACCACTTTCACAGTGTTTTCAGTTCCTCGCCATAATCCAGACATTCTGAGGTGGCTGAGCAGAGCTGGAGGGACAGCTGGGGACAAGCAGGAAGGGAAGGAGGCAGAAGGAAGGCTGAGCCATGGAGGATGTGGGCAAGGAGCACAGGGGTGGCCATGCGTGTCTCTCTCTCTCTCTGTCTATCCAAGGAATTTTGGTAAGACTAAATCTGTCTCAGGATGAGATTAAAAAGTCCTGCCAGTACAGCAGGTGTGCACAGAAGGAGGAGAACTGAGTGAGGATGCTATTTTTAGCTGCATACTTTTATATTCCATTACGGATTGAAATCACAAGGTCAAACTGAATCCGGGCTACACTGGAGGTTGTATTTTAGATTTTATCATATAATGGTCAACAAAGGCTCCTCAAAAATCATTGTAGCCTTTCTCTGAATACCTTTATGGGTTGTTTTAGTTTTTATTTTCCTTGAACAACATCTCTCTGCCCTGGGGGGCCACAGGGCGTTGGGGTGTGAGGCTGCAATGAGGTTTGGTTTATTTTTAATGAGCACAGTGGGAGCCAAAGGCCTTGTTTTATAAGAGCTGGTTGATCTCGTGAAATGCAGGGTGTGATTTTGGTCCAGCAGCCTTGAGGCAGAAGCACAGAGACTGCTGAAAATTCTGTTGTCATCCTCTTCATGAAGATTTCTGCGTCCTAAAGTCGTGCTGCTGGGCTGTCATCTCAATTCCCACTAAAACACACACCAGGAGAACATTCTCCCCGTGATGCTCCCAATCCACATGTAGGTCATGGACGATGCTGGGCTGTGCCTCTCTGTAGGTGCAAAGAGCAGATTGCACAGGGAAAGCCACCGGGAACCAAGTGCCACACAGAGCGAGCTGTTTTTAAGGGGATCAACAGGGTTTCCCTGTTGTCATGACAACTTGACAGTCTCCTCTGCTCGGTGTTGAAATATGTACATGCACCTGGAGGCTTGACACCAAGTATTTGGGCACAGAATCACAGAATCATGGTGTAGTTTAGGTTGGAAGGGACCTTGGAGGCCATCTGGCCCAACCCACTTGCTCAAGCAGGGCCACCTTGCCCAGGACCATGTCCAGATGGTTCTCTGTCCCAACCAGAGACAGACCATGTCATCCTCATCTAAATGCAATGAGAAAGCACAAGATGTCAGGGAGGAGGGAGGAGAAGGCTGCTCAGCTCCTGACAGAGTTGCTGTTGCGTGAAGGAAATGTTTTCAAGTCCCTTTCTCATGTTCTGGAATTTCAACAATAGTGCCAGGAGTTGCTGTTAAAAAAGTTTTTCCCACAGGACTTCCCTGGTTGGCGTGAATATAACTGCACTCTGGGGTTGCTTTGTGTGTTGGGTGTTTTTTTTTTCTTGATTATTTGCTGTTTCTAGATCTCTTGGAGGAATTTTGCAACAGCAACTACTCACCAAAGGAACGGTGAAAGGACAAAGGAATAGGTGTGACACAAATCCACAACAGAGAATTCACATGGGGCATAAGAGATAAGGACCAAATACGACACAGAAAGAAAAACCAACAACATCATCCCCTAATACTTGAGAGTTCAGACACAGAATTATTCACAGAATCACAGAATGGCCTGGAAGGGACTTTAAAGATCATCTAATTCCAAACTCCTCCCATGGACAAGAACACTTTCCACATCTTGCTCAAAGCCTCATCCAGCCTGGCCTTGAACACTTCCAGGAACTTATTGTAACTACATTCCAGGAATGGAGAGTTCAGGACCAAGCAGGATCCCTAACTGTGGCAGAGAGAAATAAACCAAAACATAACTGAATTCATGCTAAGCAGAACCAGAAGCTCAGCTGAGCAGCCCCCAGCTCTGACTATCCCTCCTGTCCTGCATCTTTTCAGCCAGGAACTCAAAGCCACCTGATCCCACTTCTTTATCTTGGCAAGAGGGAAGAGTGGAATTACAGCAAGGCATCAGGATTATCAACTCCAAACCAAGCCTGACCCCTGAAAGCCATCCCAAATTTGATTTACAACACTAGAATTTCACAGTTCTTCATGCAGAGAGTCTGGATCAGAGCTGAGATCCTGAGGCTCCCTGAGTCAACCTGGAACTAAGCTCATTTTAGGAGGTCATGGAGATGCTTGGAAATTCCCCTCCTCATGTCTTAACCCTATGCTGAAAACCTCTTTCATTTCATTTCCATGGAAGGTGATGAAGGTTCATACCAGCTGAGCTTCCTCCCATTTTTCCCGGTTGTCCTCTGATAAAATGTTGCTGATGATCTGGACAAAGTTCTGGAGAAGGGAGACAAAAGAGGACAAAAGAGGTGGTTATGCAAACATCACCCAGGCTGGGAAGGTCACAGTGGTGTGGAAAGGACATGTGAGATTCAGACATCCTCCAAGAGTCTTCTCATGGTCCCATTCCCCAAAAGTCCCACAGTATTTCACAGGTCCCCAGGGATGTTAATGGCAAAACAAGTTTTAATTCTAATAAGAACTTTTTCCCAAAGTCTTCACTTTAACCACAGTATCTCCCAAAGTGTTGGATTGGGAATATGTCTTGTATCCATTACTGATTTTTAAGAACAGATTAGATAAATGTGTGTCAGAAACTGCTCCAAAACAGATGATCTTCCACTGTCTAAATAATTTCCTCTCCTATTTTCTTATATTTCTGTTGTTTCCAACATATGGAAACCTCAGGATTCCCTTCAGCCTGCGACTCAGCAAGAGAAGCAGGGATGGATCAAAAGGGAGCTGTCCATGGTAGGAACATCTTTCCAGCACTCGATGAGGAGGAAGGAGACAGGAAATTTAAGACTATTGATTTTTTTTCTCCAGTTTTACCACTCACTGCAGATCCTGCAGGATCAGTTTAATGTTTCAAGTCATGGGGTGATGAGCCATCCCAAGGGTGTATCCTGTAGCTGCTCTGAAGCTGCTGGAAGTAAAACCCTGGGATGAGAAACCATGAGGATATTCCCCTACATCACCATCCAGGTACCCAATGCCACAGGATCATTTTACCTCGAGTCATTAGCCTGAAATCCCTGCCAAATAATGTTCTCATATCAATTACCCTCTGCAGTAAAGTGCTATCAGGTTGAAATAGTTCAGAGTGACCTTGACTTTCAAGTTCTTAGTTTATAAACCAAGGAAGAAAGGAGAGTTGTTTAATAAAGGCATTTATGGTGGGAAAAATAATAATCTGGCTTTTCATCAGCGTTGTATCAGCTACAATCAATATCAGTAATCAAACCTGGAGCCTCAAGAGTGGACACAGCTCTCTAAGCCAGCCTTGGGCTCCAGGAAATGCACCTGGGCTCACCTGCACATCCCCAGAGGTTGGGCTGTGATAAGCCCTACGGAAGATCTCTGTCACGTTCCTGAGTACATCCATGGTGGACAGCAGGTCCCCACTGTAGCTGGTTCCATCCTGGGAGATTTCCACGAGGTTCTGGAGAACATCTGACAGCCCATCTCCCATCAGCCCACGCTGAGCTTTGGCAAGGTGTTCCCTGGTCTGAGAAATGGAAAAGAAATGCAAGAAAGACTTCAGGGACAGTCCGAGTTAATGAGCTCAGTGAAGGTATTGCTGGGGGAAGGTTTTTGACCTCCCTCACAATTCAGAGTGCAGATTAGATGGAGCTGACAATCTCTGCTGGCCTGAGAGCCTCTGATATTTTTGAAATTATAAAAAAGAGTGATAGATTCTAAATTATCTTCTAAGTAGTTCTACAGTGACAGTGAACTGAAATTTTCTGTTTGCTGACAAAGAAGAAATTATCCTACTATAATGTTTCTTCTGTTCATAATCCAATAGAATGTTTTTACCCCAAAACTTGTTTTCTTATAACCAATTTGCAATTATTTTAGGACAGACTGTACCTTACCCTGAACAGGAGAGGTCAGTTCTCCTAAAGGTCACAGGAAACCAGCAGAAATTTGTCATAACAATGAATTTAAGATGAAGAAAAAATAAGATGCTTATTTGGATGTGATACAGTCCCAATGACACTTAATGAGAATATGATATAAAAGATCATAGAACCCAGATCCTGCCAAGGCAGATATTAAAATATCTTGAAAGGAACCATCCATGGAGTGCCTGTACATCACAAGGTAAGCAGTAAGAAAAAACAGTAAGAAAAAATGAAGGCAGAGCTGGAAACTATTTTTTTTCATTCTTTCTTGTAACTACAGTCATGTAACAATCACTGAGGAGATCCCAAACCTGCTGAGCTGAGGGAGTGGGGCTGCCTTACCATCATCTGTATGTTCCTGTAATCAATAGAAACACACTTGATGTATGTTGGAGGCTCCCAGTAAGCTATGCCTTCTTCATCTAAAATACATCTTCGAAGGATCAGCCCTGGAAGATGAAAGAAACAAATATGGGAGTGAGGGCAGCAGGATGAAAAGCCAAGCATTTGTGGGAGTTGGTCTTTTCTCCCAGGTAAAAAGGGACAGGACAAGAGGATGTGGCTTCAAGTCATGCCAGGGAAGGTTTAAAGTGGATATTAGGAAAAATTTCTTCACTGAAAGTGTGGTCAAGCATCAGAACAAGCTCACCAGAGAGGTGGTGGAATCATCATCCATAGAAGTGTTCAGAACTTGTGTAGATGTGGCACTTGAGGACAAGGTTTAGTGGTGGGCCTGGTAGTGTTGGGTTAATAGTTGGACTTGAGGATCATAGAGGTCTTTTCCAACCTTAATTATTCTCTGGAGATCACCCAGAACTGGTCAATGCATCCATTCAGACTTAGCTACCAGCACAAAGGGCATCAGAGATGCCTGAACAAGCCTGAACAAGGTGGGATTATCTTTATTTCCTTCTCCTCCCTTTTATTATTGCAGGGCAGCAAAAGGAACTGGGCAGGAAAACAAAAATTAACAAAATGGACATGGTGGTGAAGGAAAGGTTTCTCCTGCCCTGGATGGCAGCTTTTTTCCTGGCTCAGGAAGCCCCATGAGCCTCCCCAGGTGGCTTGGTGTGGTACTTGCAACTGAAGCAGAACAGCGGCTTGTGCTGCCCACGCAGCCTGGAGGGGAATAAACACCCGACAGCACCAGTTTTCAATCAGCTGAAACTCTCTGAAAGCTTCTTTCTGTCCTCCCCCAGGCCTTCCCTCAACTCCAGTCCACAGAGGGGTTTGCAGTGAGAATCACATGCCTTCTGATGCGGAGGAACAGGGATATCAGAGAGGAGGGAAGGAGAGGGATCATCCTGTCCCAGCCATCATGATGGCATTTGGAAAGTCTCTGATGATCAGGTTTGCTGGGTCTACAATCCCACTGACACTGGCAAATGATTCAGTGACCTTTCTGTGGATACAGCCCTTCTAGGACAGAATTTGGGGTGACACTGAATGTCCCTGGCTGAGTCAAAGAGAGCTGCAGGGTTTGTCTGTGCCCAACCACCTCCCTCAAATGAAATACAACCTTTACATTCATTATGGGCACTGCCTCCCCTGTTTCTGTTCCTGCACGGCAGTGAGGAACATCCAGCTGAGGACAAATCCCACCACCAGCATGACCTCCTGGAGCCTTCTCTGCACTGCCTTAGGGAGCACCTGGATGCCAGATCCTTTCACTTCACACCACCACATCAAACCATTAACTTCATAACCCAAAGAAATGTTTAGAGAGGTGCTTTGATTTCTGAGTGTAAATGGACAACAGAATACAGCTTTCCTGCTCTTGTACAGCTGCTGCTTTTATGGGCACTGGAGAGAAATACAGCACCCAAATCTAGAGGATTCTAACAAAGCCCCACCTGCTTTGGAATGTTATTTGTAGGTAATGGAGGCAACACAGCCCAGTATTCCTTAATTTCAAACTTGTCCCAGGACTAGGCAGTGGGTGAATGGAAACCACCTCAGACTGTCCAGTAGGAACCAAGACGTTTTTGTCAAACAGTGACAACAGAAACCCAGTGAAAGTGAATTTATCCCTGGAAGAAGAGATAAATGGAAGTGCTGTTTGCCTGTCCTGTTCTCCCACAACCAGGTTTTCCTCACCTAGGACACAAAAGATGGAAGATACCCTCAGGGGGGACACCTTCCCAGCATGCAGTCACCCTTACCGGTGGCGTTGCGGGGACACCTGACGGCTGCAGCATCCCCAGCTGGTGTCTCCTTCCAAACCACAGGGCCAAGAGTCTCCTCATCACAGATCTCGTGGGGCTCTGCCAGGAGAGAAAAACTCTGTTGGTAAAGCTTCCTCCTCAGCAAGGACATGGTAAAGGCAGTGGGAAGAGGAAATCTGGTCTGTGAGCCAGGAGGGCTGGAGCTGCACTCCCAGCTCTGCACCTGCTTGGTCCCTCACAAAGTCACCTCACCTCTCTGGAATTTGTTCTGCATGTCTGAAAACTGGGCAAGCATCCATTCTGAGGATTAGCTCACTAAAATCCATGGGAAAGTCCTTGCCTTGCCTTGTGGCAGCTCTTTGCAAGAAAACTGCTGTTGCCACACTCTAATGAAGTGTTTTGTTTCTTAATTTTTAATAGGCAGATCTTTCGGGTGAACTTCATGGCTCCAGACTCTACTTCTTCCATCCCTCAGGGTCACCACCTTCAGTGTTGGGTGTGTGTAAAATGAGGCCTGGCATAAATCAGTGGAGTAAGAATGGAGGAAAGAACAAATAAATGAAGAGACAGGGTGGACACATCCCCTGGGTGATCTTCATTCAGGTCCTCTGTCTGCTTCCGTCTTGTGCACAAAAGGGAGAAGATCTGAGACCCAACAAGTTGGAATTGCATCAGCAGCTCATTTCCAAACACTACTGCAGAGCCCAGGAGCCTTCAGAAATGTGTTTTGAGACATCACAGAAAGAAAAAAGATCATTGGAAGGAGGTTTTTGGATGCTTTCGTCTGTGGGTGGAGCTGAGTTGGTCCCAGAGTTGGTGGGATCTGAGAGAAAAACATTCACCATAGGAGATCTTTGTGCTGAGAAACTCATTATTTACAACATGTAAAGCAGAGGGAGCCATGAGGATGGTGCTAAAGCTATTTGTCACTCCTGAGGGAAGGGAGGAGAAAAAACTTGATTTAATAATTTTTGATTACAGTTTTTATTCATTGTGCATGTAAAATTACCAATAAATAGGAAGCTGAGTTTGTGCCTGCAACTGGTCAGGACATGTCCCACTGCTGCTCTGGGACTACCCAGGGACCAATCTGGCTGTGGGGAAGGCTCAAAATTTAAATTATGGGCATGGCAGGTCCTGCTTATTTGAAGAACTCATGCAAGACCCAGCAAAGGGTCTCTCTGCCCTCACATCACTGATCCAAGATCCTGGCTCCAGCCCCAGCTGCAGTTCAAAGATGGATTCCTCCCCAGTAGACACTGGGGATGAAAAAGTTTCACTTTCTGCCTGGAAACAGATGCTCCTTTCCCTGGTTTAAAGTTCCCTTGTGAGTAATCCCTATTTTGATGAAACCCTGGAGGGCAAGCAGGGCCCCAGCTGTGTTCTGCACGTAAACAGGACTCATCCCTGTGCCAACAGCTCGTGGCTGCTGCAGATAAGGCAGAACAGGGCTGGGAAAGAGGCAGTTTCATTTCCAGCCTGCTGGTGTGGAGCTGTGGGATGGGGAGATTGAATTATCCAGTTGTGACAGCACTTGGTCACCCACAGAGCCTGTCCCACAGCAGGGAGGGAATTCCAAACTGCTGTCCCCTGGACCAGTGCTTTGACCACAGATTGTCCCGTGGTTCACAGGAGGATTCTGGGGTGTGGAAGCTTCCAGCACCCTCGGCTACAAAGCAGCAGAGCACATCAAAAAGCAGAGAGGGAGAATGTTCCCATCTCTCGTCCCCTTTCTCCCCTGGCCTGTCAAAACTTCCTGGTCTCGTCACCCCTGCAGTGTCCCTGGGGACCACTGAGGGATGCTGTGGATCAGAGATGCTCTTTAAAAATACTCTGATTGGAGTTGTCTCGCCAGTGAGCTCAGGAGCAATTCCCAGGCCAGGAGAGAATAATTTCATCCTTTCCTTTTTTCTTCTTTTTTTTCTTTTTGATGTTGCTTCACAACAAAATCCCTTTTACCAGAGTAACCTATCTGCACTGGGAGATTTTAATAACTAACCCAATTAAGTTCAATTCTTCTGCTCGAATCAAATCACACCAGCATTTGATACTTTCTGGAGAACAAATTGAGAGGGTTTATTTTTAGCCTCTGATGTTTCCCCACCTTTTCCTTCCCTCTCAAATTAACAACTGCAGCAAGACCCTTCTGGTTGTGAACCCTGGCAGCCCCAGTGCCTGAGACTTGCCTTTTCCCTTTTGAGCACTGCACAGGCATCAACCCCTGCAGAAAGAGAAGAAAAGATCGGGCTTGTTCTGCCAGGGCCCCAGCTGGCACACGCTGAAGCTGAACTAAATCTGCCTCACTCTGTAGACACCACCAGACAACCCGGTGCTAAGATTTTCTGTGGCGAGGGAGAGCTTTGTGGCAGAGTTAGAAGAGGTTCTCACACGCCACTGCTAATTGAGAGGCACAGCTTGTAAGGAGAGGTGATGTCTTTTATTAGAGCGTAGCTGGGAAGAGTGACAAGGCTGTCACACAGCCTCTTTCTCTGTCATCTCCGAGCTGAACGTGCTGGAACTTCCGTGCTGGAGCTCCCGTGCTGGAGCTCTTTGGCTTTCATCTCTTTGTCTTCAGCACTTGGTGAGGGAGTCTGAGGGGTCAGCTTGGACTCCACGTGGCACATCTGCCCCCAGGTATTCCTGCATCAAAACTGCTGCCTCCTGTTCTTTAGGGAGACTCCCCTTTCCAGCAGGAATGCCAGGATACTGCCATGAGAATCTCTCTCTGAGCAGCTCTGACAATTAATTACCCTTTCAGTCAAAACCCACGGTGTGGTACAATCGATGCAATCTGACTGCCAACATCACAGAGGCCATTGATTCCCCACCAGCAATTTCACCAGGCCCTTCAACTCAGGCCGGGGAAGAAAGCAAAAATGGTGCACAGGCCTTTTTTTTTTGGTCTCTGTGTAGTCTGTGAGAGGCACACAGAAATATTCCCACTTGCAAGTGTTCTCTCCTGCTTATTTTTCACATCCAGCCCCACGTTTTCCTCTGCCCTACAGCTCTCTCACCCTCCCTTCAGCTTTTGCACTCTGCAGGAGTGCTGAGAAACTCAGTGAGACTGGATAAAGCTCTGACAGATGTAGACACATCTTTTTTTTTTTTAAAATCTCCGTTGGTGTGCAGGTTTCCCAGAGGTAAAGGGTGGGAAACCACTGCAGCATCCTCACTACTAAACTACTTCCTTAATTTGAGACTCGGATATCAGTTTTTACCACCTAACATTGTCTCTTTTCCTCCTATAACTCTGTGACAGCAAAAACATGAAACCACCAAAGCAGGACTGGTGGGATTGACCAAATACTCACTGAAACCAACATGGCTGCACTTGATTCTGCAACAGTCACATCAAGGCCTTGTATCTTTTACCTTGGTCATGGGTGGGATTTTATTAGATTACAACCCTTTGTAGCATTCAGATCTCTGTCACAGAACATGGAAGCCATTCCCAAAATCCCAAATCCCTTTCATTCAAAGGAAGGCACAAAGGGTCTGGGGTACATACCAGGACACTTTCTGTCATTGCACTGCTTGTACTCCTCCTTGGGACCCTGGCAAGTCTCTCCACCGAAGAAGGGGCCGTAGCACACACGGTCACGTCTCTGAGTGCCACCTCCACACGTGGCAGTGCAGCTGCCCCACACTCCCCAGGCCTGCCACTTCCCATCCACTGGAAACAAACCAAAAAAAAGAGGAGAGAAACAGCCTGTTAGGTCCCAAACATAATCTTCAACAGGAGGAGTTGAGGTCCTGAGGTGAGAAGAGGAACGTGGGGTGAGTAGGGGCAGGGTTTGGTAGGACGGGAGGTCTGCCTTGGATCTTTGTTTGATCCTCAACAGACATGAAATCAGAGTGTTCCCATTCCCATTCCATCAGTCCAAGGGTGTTTTCGTGTTCCTCCTCAGCACCTTCATGCTCTGCAAAAGCAGCTCTATCTCTGTCCTTGGGCTGAAATTTGAGTCTCTTGAACACTCTTCCCATAGGCAGGTATTCAACCTGGCAGCCACATCTGCCAGGCCAATTCCATAGCTGGAGATCATTTGGGATGTACAATGCATGTGTGAAAATAGACCTTCCCAGAGAAAGTCTGGATCAGGGATTTTGAGAGACCAGCAGAACCCTTGGGCAAAAAACCATGAAGAGATCAAATAAATCCCCCTCCAGCTGTTTCCATTGCACTGATGCTTCACGTGCCTCGGAAAAAGGTCTGGGATGTTGTCTCATTCCGTTGGGTCTTCTCCCAGCATCTTTCCAGATTCAGTGGAAATGCGATTTCTTTTACGTTAACAATGACATTTATCAAAATGCTGCTTCTTTTACGTTAACAATGGCATTTATCAAAGCACCATAAAAATGTTAATTAGCCCTCACAACAAGCCTGCAAGGTAGGGAAACATTCTCCTCTGCTGCACCACAACAACTCGGTGACAGAACTAGAACAAGGCCTGTGTCTGCTCTTAATTATTTGGGCTTTAATTATGAGTTACCACATCCTCTTGGGTTGAATAATTCCTTTTGGGAGGGTGGAAGATCCATGCTTTATCCAAGAAGCAGAAAAAAATTACCAAAAAAGAAGAACAGCACCAAATTCTGGTGCTTTTTTTAGTGACATTTTGTTCAGTGGAAAGCATGGCCTGAAATGCTTTGACAGACAACTCTGAAATCAGTGGGACAAGGTTGTCTAAAAAAGAGTTCTGAAGCACCTTTCTGTCTTTGAAGACCTCCATTAGTTGCAAAGAAGGAGCAAGATACCTCAACATCAAAACATACTTGAGACCATGTAAGAAAATCCAATACCTGTATTAAATACTGCAGATAATGGTGCTACCAGAGAGTAAAGGGATTCCCTGAGGAAATAGGGAGACCAGGATGAATTCCAGTAGGAATTATTATTATTATTACTACTACTATTGCTACTACTATTATTATTTTTACTGTTATTGCTCTCTTTATTATTATTATTGTCACAGATAGATGAGTAAAGTAAGTGACAAGTCTCACACAGAAATGAACAAAGGCTTTATTGTGCCAGACCTTCTCATTGGTAAGGTTTACAGCTGAGATACAATGGAGGATTCCCTGTTTGCATCAAATATAACTGGGAACATTGAAATCGTGGGAGGAGAGGAACAAAACAAAAAGAGGAGGAAAGTTGAAGCCCTGTGGAGGCAAGGGAAGGGTTTCATTGATATTTTCTTGGGGTTTTTTTAAGCTCATCCTGAAAAGCTGATACCTAAGGCTAGACTGACACATTCCCTGTGGGCAATCACTCACCTCTCCAGGGTCTCCTGAAACATTTACCAGCTCTGGATTTTGGCTGGCAAGGTCTGTTGGAACGATTCAAACCTTATTACCGCACTGAAAAGGGCAAAAATCTTCCCCAGAAAAACCATTTTACTGGGACTGCAGAGAAATATGGCCCTAGAGAAAGAAGTCATTGGCCACCCACCTGGGCACTGGCGCAGGAAGCAGTCCCTGGTCTCCACCCAGTGTCCCTGGCACTCAGCTCCGCCGTAGGAAGGTCCATTGCACTCCCGCGTCCTCTGCTGGGTCCCGTTGGAGCAGGAAGCTGAGCACGAGCTCCAGCTCGACCACTCGTTCCAGTTCCCATCCACTGAGTGGCCCAAAGAAAGAAAACGAGCGGAATGTGAAAATCTTTCCCTCTGGAAGGAGCCACGGGGCCTTCTGGCCTTTGTCTACCAGGGACTGAGGTGGGGAGACCAAGCCAGAGCCACAGAGCTTGGGAGAGGGCAGGGATAGTAAAAAAAAAGTTTGGGCAACTATGGCAACGGGGATTTTTGGGACCCTCTGCAGCCTCCAACAGTCCCACAGGATGTAAGTGTGGTAACATTTCAATTTTTATGTTCCACACTCTACATAACACCATAAAAGTTTAAATTACTGATATTGTGCATTCCAATGTAAAAGTCCAAACTAATAACGTTGCCAATCACAACACGACATCAAAACAGAGGATGTGAATCACCAAACTCTTTGAGGGGATCTGTACCTTACATTTCCCGTTTGGGGCAATCAGCATTTTTTTAAGGGAAAAAGCACTTTTTTCAGCAAAGCAATTCATGAATCTGTGGAGCATGGACTTTCTCAAGCATGCAAATTCTCTGTCATTAAAGCACACCCAGAAACTTGATCACAGTGTTACTGACAGGAATCCATGATTGCTGCTAGGTGTTCACCAACAGAAGATCAGGAACAGGGTGAGTGTTTGTGGTCAATGTGTTTCTCTCACAGCTGAATTAACTCTGACAGGCTGGATATGTTTCTACCCAGCAGGGTCTTTGATAATTAAATAGAGGAGGGAGGGACAAGGGAGATTATGATAGGGATGGGGTTGGAGAGAAATAGGAATATATTTTATTAACGTGGTATGGACTGAGGCATTCCCAGGTGTGGCAGTTACACCCTAATTGGTCCCTGATCAACAGATCCATCACCCAGTCTGCTCTTCTTGGAGCATTTTTCTCATTAACTGTGGTCATCATGCTCTGTTTAGATCTAATTAGCTGCTAGATCTCACTCAGGGAAAACAACCTGAATCCCTGAAAAGTCTGAATTCTGGCTCAAATCACATTTCAGCTCATTTTTTTTGGCTTTGTTTGTCCATCCAAGAAAAACAAATGCCAACTGGTCCCCCATGTAATCTGCAAGGAATTGATGAGCCCTGTGTAATCCCCATTGCGCTTGAGCAGCTTTTTGTTTGAAAACTCAGTAAAAAAATGTTAAAAACATCCAAATGAGCAACTGCCAACTCAAAGGGGATTGCAAGGTGTGCAAAATCAGGCAGGCATAAAGGCACTTCCAAAAGGTGCTTGTTTTTAACAATCCAAAATTTGTATTTTCACTGTACATAAATTCAAGGCTTCGTGCCAGTGCCCATTAATCCCAAAGAAGGGAAATGAAAACCATGGTGTTTGACAGGTGGTTGTTTTTCTGGAAATGATCCAAAACTCCACAAAGTAGATCCTACCAGGTACAAATTAGTGTGGCTTTTCTGACTGGAGGTTGTGCTGTTAAGTTTCCATGAACTGCCATAAATCATGGAATCACAGCATGGTTTGGGTTGGAAAGGTAAAGATCATCCAGTTCCAACCCCTGCCATGGAGAGGGACACCTTCCACTATCCCAGGTTGCTCCAAGCTCTGTCCAACCTGGCCTTTAACCCTTCCAGGGATGGGGCAACCACAGCTTCTCTGGACAACCTGTTCCAGGGCCTCTCACAGGGAAGAGTTTCTTCCTAATAACGATGCTGTCTGTCATTCATTAAAATTTCCCTATGTTGGAAAAGTAAGATTGCATTTCGCACATTAAATGTGACATTTACCAAAAAAATTGCATTTATCAAAAAAAAGTTGAATTTTTCCAGCGCCTTCCCTGCTGCTGGTGATTGGCAGCTTATCAGAAGCGCAAGCATTTGGAGGTAGAAAAATAAAACATCCAGATCCATAATTTGGTGGTTCACTGGGTGATGTGGAACAGGTAATTTCCTTTTATTTATTCATAGGTGGTAATTTCAGAGACATTTTAAAAACAGGAGAAGCAGAGGTGGCTGTGTTTTCCCTCCAGCCACTTGCACTGGTGCAAAGATGTCTCTTGGTCAAGATGCTGAGGGTTCCCATCAGAGCCACAGCCAAGACCATTTGGTGCCATGGTCACACCACAGTGGGGGTCTATCAAAAATGTTCATTTTCTGGCTTAGCCTGTGAGGAGACAGGCATTGTACTCCTCCTTTTTCCCTTTTTCCAAGGACTTGGGGCTCAGCCTGTGGTATCCACCGCTCTGGAGGAACAAAGGCTCTGTTGTCCCTGCAGCAGAGCATTTTTATCAGCTGTAGCAATAAATCCTCGGAGCAGGGTGGTAATAAACACTGTGAGTGTCTGGGGTGTCAAACGCCCATTGTTGTGCTTCAGTGATTCCCCCAACGCCGCTCTCATTTGGTGCTGCCAAGCTGCTGATTGCCTTTGTGGCACTAATTAGAGCTGAAGCCTTGCAGTTGGGTTGCTTGTCTTTTCCACCGCCGTTTCGGCCGCGTATTTATTTGTATTTAAATTAATTATGGATCAATGTTAACTCAGGGTATGCTTTACTGCCCAAGCAATGCCAGCTCTGACTTCTTAAATTTGTCTTTTTATGACAGAGTCAATTTGGTGTCTGGGAGGTTCTTATTCCAAGTAGAGTCTTCTGGACAGCAGCCAAATATCCAAGGATAGTTACTTGGAGTGAAAACTCGATGGGAAATGCCAGGAGGCTTCTCACTGTTTTCACAAAGTTCTCATTCCTCCCACAATCCCTCTCCTCCTCCGGGGACATAATAATGTCTCATAATGATTCTCATTAAACTGGAAAAATGTCAGTTGACATTATCCAGGGAAGAGGGAGGGAGTTTTGGGGAGCTCCCTCGTGTACAGATCGTGTTCACCAGGACACCCAGAGTTAAATTAAGGGGGACTCTGGTTTAAACCCAGGGCCTGTCAGAGGAAAGAAACCCCTGGAGAGCAAGTGGATTTCAAGGTGGTAAAAGTAATTTCATCTTGGGGCTCTTTCTGATGTTTCAAAGCAAAACTCAAGGAAAGGCATTTGGAAGTGAAATCTAGGGCTGGGGAAAAGGTACTGAAAACTATTAAATTTGGCATGGAAGGTTATCAGGAGTCTCTTAGTCCATTTCAGTCACAGGGAAAACTCACATATATATTGAATTAATGCACAGACAGGTAAAACAATTAATTCCAGTGCAACAAACCCAGTCAGGCAAAATAACTTTAAACCATTCAGTGGGGAAAACAGGTGAGAAGCTTAAGGTGGTCTTGGAAATAGCAGTGGCAGATAGATCCAACCCATGTAAGGTGTCCTCTGCAAGAGATCACACAGGGAAAACCTGAACCTAGGACACCTCTGAGCTGAACAACCCTAAAAAACACCTCTGGGTTGCTTCTTCAACAAGTCCTTTCCTCAGTATCCTCCTTGGGGTAGTTCAGGCTTTCACTGGAGTCAGCTACAGATCTTGATGAGCCGTGTGAGGGAAACTGAGCTGGGGAGACCTGCTGGAGGGGAAGTCTCAGATCTGTGACTGTTCCTACCTGGGCAGAGAGCGATGTTGCAGAACTTGGTTTGCTTCTCGGGGCCCTCGCAGGGATTCCCACCGAACTGGGGGGGTTTGCAGGTTCGGGTTCTGTCCCTGTAGCCTCTCCCACAAGTGGAGGAGCACAAACTCCATGGAGACCACTCGTCCCAGGTGCCATGCACTGCAAGGGAAGCAGAAAGAGTGATTTTCCTTTCCTGAGGAGGTCTGAGGAAGTGAGGGAGCCTGCAGGGCACAACTTCTTCCCACCCAGAACCAGCAGCGTGTGGGAAGTTGGAGAACAAACCAACCCAAAATGTGCAAGTGGAACATCAAGTGATTTTTATGCTTTGATATTGGCACCAAGTGTCTGATACTTTTCAGTCTTTTAAATAAACCACAGTTCACTTCTAATTGACCCTAATTTTTCAGATTTTTGAGCATTTTTTAAGTGAAAGATAGAATTAACTAGAAAGTAATAAAACCCCACTACCCTTAGGGAAGGATAATAACCATCATTTTTTCACTTCTTGCCCTTATTTCTCTCCCTCTCAACATTTTCTCATTGAATCCTCAAAGACTACAACATTTTAAAGCTTTCAGAAAAGCTGTAGTCTGTCTACTGATTACTATCACAGGTCAGTGACACCACAGAGGAAAAGCTAGGGAGACTTGGAAGAATAAAACAGAATGGGCACCATCCTCCAAGAGTGCTCAAGCCATCACTGGTAGCTCCTGGAATTAGACATCTAATCGATTTTAATCTAATCTAATTAGCCTTCTAATCTATATTAATCTAATCTCTTCCGATCTAACCTAATCTAATCTGGCCAAGTTATTTATGGAATTTTAGTCACTGTAATCTCCAGAGGCCAAATGTTATAAGAATGCACTGATCTCTCTTAAGGGAGTTCATCCCTTCCAGCTTTACCAGAGGAGCTAATGCCAAATCAGTAATGCTTCAGAAAAAGAAGAAACCCAAAAAACCCAGGTATTTTTCCAGTTCTTCATCAGTTGCTGACAGTGACTGATGCCCCAGCAGAAAGGGTGTTCAAAACTAATTCTCACCAGGCATCTTGCACAACAAGTGATAACCAGAGGAGGAAATACAGGAAAGAACACAAAGTTTTCACCATGGATGGTGGTTTCACCATCACAGGATTGTTTCTGAACAATGATGTTGCTGGTCAGGAGAAATGAATAATAATAACAATGCTTCGTTTAACAGCATAACCCTTCAAAATAATTATAGAAACATAGAATGGTTTGGGTTGGAAGTGACCTCAAAGATTATCTAATACCAGGGACAGGAATTCCAAGGGCAGGTACACTTTCCACTATCCCAGCTTGCTCCAAACCCCATCCAACCTCGCCTTGAACACCTCCAGGGATGGAGCAGCCACAACTTCTCTGGGCAACCTGTGCCAGGACCTCCCAGAAATATCCCAGTGGAGATACCACAGGCAGCCAGTCTCCCTCTCCCTCCCACCATACCTGGGCACACGGCAGAGTTGTTGCACTGTCTCTGCTCCCGGAGAGGACCACTGCACTGGGTGCTGTAGGAAGACGAAACGCAGAACCTGGTCCTGGTCTGCCAGCCCTCCCCGCAGGTGGTCGAGCACACACTCCATGGGGACCATTCCTCTGCTGCAGGGTCACCTGTGAGGGGTGGAATAGGAGGTGAGGATGTGGAATCCTTGGATATCCGGGGAAGAAATTTCCAGGTTCCACTCAGCCAGCTGTGAGATCTGTGAGGCTGCAATGTGTCCTGCTGGTGGGGTGGTGAGATGGGTGGGAGGGTGTGAGGGCATTGGGGAGGAAATGTGAGAGTTGAGAATGGGCTAGAGGGTTTTTTTGGGTACTGCATAGAGCTCTAATACACACAAGAAAAAAAAAAAAATAGGATGCTGTGGAAGCATCAGGGCACTGGGAAGGACAAACTCCACCACTGAGAGTGGTGTAGCCACTCCAGAACCATGTGAGATGGGATAGGGAACCTCCACCCACAGGTTGTACTAATAGGGATTAGATGGAGTAAATTTATCCACAAATTGTTCAGTTTCAAGGATTCAACCTCTTTTCCTGCCTTCTCACAGCCCCTGCCAGTGCAAATTGGCAGAGGAGGAGCAGACAAAGTAGAAGATGATGGTGCCTAGGAAGGGTCAGCTGTTGAAATCCCACAGAGTTTCCTTGGCATCTGCTTTACCTGTGGAGATCTGCTTTGAGCATGTGACAGAGAACAAGGCTGACTCTTCCAGGGCATCACACAGTCCCTATCAACTGCTGATCTGATGGGGCAGCATTGGATGGGAAACTAAAAATATCCCATTGATGGGAGTGAAAAGCCCTGAGATATATTCCCTTTGTCGCTAATATTCCTGCTGGGAGTGTTTCATCAGGCCACAACCTCCAAATAGGCCACCCTAAGTGTGAAATGGACAGGGAAAGGAGAGTTTTCCATTAGTTTTCATGGGCAATATTCTCCCCCTTGACAAAATGCCTTTCTTCCTTAGATGAAAATAAAAACTGGCTCTGTTCCATTTAATTAAGCTGTGCATTGTTTGGGTTTTCAGATTTTTCATGGATTGCTAATAATTACACCCAATAAACCTGGAATGTAGCATTTGGCATGCATAGAACACAGGCATGTGGCAAAGAATAAACACCAGCACACGTTTGTGGCAAGTTCTTTAAAACCTCAGACTGCCCCATGTCACATCTCAAAAAGAGGCATCTGGCAGATTATGGATGATAAGAAATATCACAGCACTGGGTGGAACGGGCAAATATGACTCCAGGGGTCATCCAGCCTGGCACCCAGCACTTGGAAGTGCTATCCCACACCACCATCCCATTCCCAAAGAAAGCTGGGCAGAAGGTGCTGTATTAAACTGTCCAGCTGCAATGTGGAGCAGGAAAAAGACTCTAAGCTGGAGGTCTCAGTGAGGGTTATAAAGCAGCTGCATGAAAATGTCAGAGCAGGAACTGTGGTGGGGACTGTAAAGGTTGGAGATCACCAAATTTCCCAATATTGCTCAAGATTATGCCTGGCTTTTTCCTCGAGGTGGTACCTTTATTTATGTATTTATTTATTAATGTTTTCCACATGCAATGAAATTTCATGCAGGATTTCAAGTGTTTGTGGCTCTCATCACTCTGCTCTTTGGGATTTTTGGTAGTTATCTGTGTTGTGTATTTTATGTCGTGCTTTTCAGCACATCTACTTTGAATGTCTCCTGTCATTCAGGCAGTTGGGAATTAAAAATACACCTACTAATTGGAGTTTGTTGAATTAATACATATTGAGGGGGAAAAGTGTAGAGGAAGACCTGTCCTTGCTGTAAAATGGACAGACTTTCACTCCTTCATTTACTGGCTGGAGAAGGAAGAGGTGGAGGTGAGGATAAATCCTTTCCTACCTCATCTGTGCCATTGCAAAGATTGTCATGAGATATAACTACTGTTGTTCATTAAGCCAAAGTTGCTCAAAACTGTTTTGCTTTTGTGTTTTTTCATTAATCTGCCCAATTGGTCCCAGTTAGATGGAAGTTATGGATCACTGGTCTTTCCCTGGGATGTGTAGGAGAGGCTTTGTGTGTTTTGAAGCTTTGGGGCTTCAGGAAAACATCACTCCCATATCCTGTTTCACAAGAATTAGATCTCCTGGTGCAGAGAGATCTGCTTTTCCATGGACAGTTTTCCTGACTTTCCAATAAGGAACTCAACCAGTTTTGTCTGAGTCCTGTGGTGCTCCAATTTTACCACCAGCAAATCACTTTTTTGGCACCATCACTTCAGCATTTGCCATTCACAGAACCCCAAACTCCAGCAGATCCCTCTTAGGCCCACAAATCCCAACCATTCCTGCTCCCTTGCCTGTTTGGATGCTCCATGAACCAATGATGACTTTGTATTTCTCCATCAACCTTGAGCAACCTCCCCATTTCTGCACCCAGCAGCACCAAGTCCCTCGGGGTCAGGGAGTTGGAGGATTTTGGTAGTTAAGTTCGGATCCCAAAATCTTTCTTGAAGGCCAGAAAGGACAGGGGAAACCTGCAGAGACACAGGGGCCTCTTATATCAGCAACTCATAGCAACTTCCCCCTCAGGGAGGCTGGGGTTTTGCAATCTCCACATTCAGACAAGAGTTGCTGTGTCACCGGATGGATGAATATTTGAACCAAATTCCACCTCTCCTGCCTCTTTCCTCTTTATTATTTCTGGCTTTTGCTCTTTCACAGCAGAAATAGCTGTGCTTAGAGGTAAATCTCCTCAATTATGATCCCTCACATTCCACGAATCTCTGGTTTTTATACCCATAATACAGTTTATTTTCTAAGTGCTGGCGACTCCCTTGGGCTTGGTGTCGCTCTGAACCAAGCAATTTATCTCAGTCCACTGGGACATTATGTCCAGCCTAGTCTCAAACCTTGCACAAATTTAACTAATTTTCAAACCAAGTGAGACCCAGTTCTGAGACACTCTCAGGCATGAGATAAATTCACTCTCTACTCAAGACAAGCACAATAGTGCCCATCATCAAAACTATGAGTGAGAAGAAGTTCTGCACTCCTGTGGGTCAAACAGCATCAAATGCAAATTGCTGAGTGAAGTGTATTGCAATTGTTCATCCCAGAAGGGGATTTTGGCTCTGATTTTTGATTTAATGGCAAGAACTCTACCATCCTTATTGGCTTTGAAAGCTGCCTAGTCCAGCTCAGAGCTGTCTTGTAATTAGACCTGCTAGAGATTATAGAATCATGGAATGGTTTGGGCTGGAAGGAACCTTGAAGATCATCTCATTCCAACCCTGTGTCATGGCCAGGGACATCTTCCACTAGCCCAGGTTGCTCCAAGCCCCATCCCACCTAGCCTTCCAGGGATGGGACATCCACAGCTTCTCTGTGCCAGTGTCTCACTACCCTCATAATGAAGTTTTTTTCCTAATATCTAATTTAAATCTACCCTCCTTCAGCTTAAAGCCATTCCCCCTTGTCCTGGCTCTCCAGGCCCTTGTCCAAAGTCCCTCTCCAGCTCTCTTGGAGAATCTTTAGGCACTGGAAGGGACTTCAAGATCTCCCCAGAGCCTTCCCTTCTCCAGGCTGGACAGCCCAAAGTCTTTAATAGCAGAAGGGCTTCAGCCAAATTTGTCTTCACTCCCACAGAAGAGGCCAAACCCTGCCCTGCATCATCCCTGGTGCTTGCAGGCAGCTATCTCTGCAGGGTTGATTTTTGATTAGTCCTGTGATGCCCCAGACTAGCTTGGGGATTAACAGGAGTGTCCCAAAGGATTTTTCAGGGCTCACTGCCCCACTTGAAGTGGGAAGATGGCCCTGGCTGCTCCCACAGATCCAGCTGGAGATGGTCCAGGAGGTGCTGCAGAATGAGACACACTGGATGTTAATCCACTGGGATGTGGCACTGCAATCCAGAATCATTCCAGCTCCTGGCTGCAGTGTCCCCATCAGTGCCTGCAGCATCTCCATGACTGTTCTTCCCTCGGCACTAATGGAGCAGCATTTCCCTGCCATCCCTGTGCCAGAATCCCTTTCTGTTTTGGGCTCTGTCAGTCTGACATCTCTCCATGTGCAAGACGCCTCTCTGCTCACATCCTGCTGCTGGCAGAGTCCTCCTGGAAGCAGTCTGTGGGCTGAGCCAGGAGAGCCCATGCCAGGGACCTGCTGGGCTGGATTTGGCTCTTGTGGTGCTGCTGAGAGGGGCATTTGGGCAGCCAGCTGAGAGCACAGCCCTGCCAGAGCCTGGGGGCCACCAGGACCTGGGCAGCAGGAGGTGAAGGGCTGGAAGGACAAAATGCTGCTCTGCAACTGGGCAGGGCTTTCCCCTCATCCACAGTCCTCATGGCTGCCATCAGCTGATTTTTGTATTTAATCTTTTCCCAGGTCTTGAGCAGATGCGAAACATCTTTTACCCTACAAACTGTGCCCATAGGGAAGGTGGGGGCTTTGCTTTGGCATCCCCAGCTAAAAATTCCCTCTAATCCCTTGCTGAACTGTACCCTCTCTCTCTGCATCTCCTCCATCCTGATTTCCTTGAACATCTTGTGGTTGGTGCTCCTGGGATGGTGAGAGGGATGTGGGAAGCTCGCAGCAGGACAGTGCACACCTCCCAGCCCATGCTGCCCTCAGGGATGCCACAGCCCAAGCCAGCCATGCTGCAGCAGTGGCCACGATAGCAGGGAGGTGACAGAGATGTCATTGAGCCCAGATCCAGCATCCAGCTGCAGGGCAGGAAGAAATGCCAAACTATAAACCTGATGGCTGAGTTACAGGCTGAAACAGGAGCTCCGGGGAAGCAGCTGGGACCAGGCAGAGTAGGAACAACAGGGACCTGCCTTGAAGTGCCTTCCCTGCCTCTGCATTTGGCCATGTGTGACAGAGAGATTAAGCTCAGCTTTACCAGGTTACAGCAGTGCAAGTGCCCTCCCATTCCTGCAGGATTTACCAGCCTCCAGGGATCCATCCTGCAGGCAGTGGAGCAGAAGCTGTGCAGGGTAGAGAGGAAATGGAGGCTGTTCCCTGCTTTGTGTTGAAAACCACAACCCCAGCAATTGCCCAGTCACCCCCAGATACTCCACACCACACGGATTCCTGATGCTGCACAATGGCAAAGTCCTCCTGGGTTGGGTGGGTAGAGCACAGGTAACCTACACCAGAATATGATACTCCCTCACCTATATTCAAATTACCTTTTGAAGCCTTTCTAGAGCACGAAATGCTGGCAAGGTCACTGGGCAGTGAGTTTAGCCTCTGGCCAGGTTCAGCACACTGTGCTTTGCCTGAGACCCCTGATGTGTTGAGGTCCTGCCACGACACACAGCCGGGAAAGGAGAGCACAAAACCTTTCCAGACTGAATCACAGAATCACAGGATGGTTTGGGTTGGAAGGAAGATTAAAGATCATTGACTTCCAACCCCCTGCCATGGGCAGGGACACCTTCCACTAGATCAGGTTGATCAAAACTACATCCAGCCTGACCTTTAGCACTTCCAGGGATGGGGCAGATTGGAGCCGGTATAGATCTAGGTCCAATTCATTCCCATCTTCCCAGATCACACTCTCTGCTATTACCACACATTATTCCCTTTCTGTAGCAGAAGGTTGGAAGGTCCTGCTGTAGAACCTACCAGAGCCAAGTCCTTGCACAGCTCTAAAGACCCAGGGACAGAGAAAACCAATCCTGCTCTCTCACCCTCTCTCACAGTCAATGGCAAGGCATGACATGGACATCAGCAAAGTGGCTGCATTGCAGAAAGGTCAGCTTTGGCTTCATGAACCACATCTGGTTGGATAATTCAGACAAAGCAGTGACTCAGAAGTAGGCAGGATGATGGAAAAGCGCTCTCTGAGATGGATGGGCTTGTCAGGGCTTTGTGTCTGTCCCTGTTTGCCTTCTCTGGCTGATGGGGACAACACAACACCCTGTGGGGTGATGGAATGGGAACAAACGGGGCGACAACCATTTGTTCAGCACACGACAACACTGAGCTGGGAGGAAGGAGATGGTTAGGAGTCATTGAAAGAGCGCAGAGAGCCCAGCCCAGCTGGGCAGTGCAGTGACCAGAGCAGTGTCCCAGCTCCAGAGGCTGCTGTGGGAGGTCAGAGCTTACCTATTTGAGGTGCAGGGTACCCGTAGTGCTGCAGTTCATCAGGGTCCTCTCGCTTTCTGTTATCTGTGGACCTCAGCGATTGGCTTCTGGAATTATAGCGTCCATTGGCTATGGCAAGGTAATGGGTCATGTAAATACACCTTGGTTCACTCTGCAAGATCTTTCACTACAAAGGTTACACGAATCAACAACAGCCACCTGCCACGTTCCCCTGACGTGACCACCTGCTTTCCAACCCCAGCACCCCTGGCCACCAGTTTTCCCCTGAGGTCTCAGCACCAGCCAGCCTGAAAGGCTCGGGCTGGTTGGTGGTTCAACCCCTTGTTTTGAGTGAGATTTGGGACCACACAGAGTATGATCCCTTTTATCTGGTCTTTAATTAATTTCAGTGATTTTCTAGGGTGTCTGCACTCCTTGCTGTGCTTGTGGAGGATTTACCCTTTTCAGATGTGCTGGCACTGAATTCCACCATCCCTAGTGATGTTTTGAGATTTATGGTAGTGACTGGCAGTGTGTTTTTGGTGAGAAATTCTGCCTTGCAACCAGAACCTTCCTAGAAATGCCCTGTAGAGGAGCCAGAAAATGCTGAGTGGAGCAGGCAGGTGAGGGCAGGTGGAAAGGAAAAGGATCTCTAAATAGGATGTCTCCTTCACAGAGTGTACCCTGCCACCAACAACGAGAGACAAAATTCTGGCATCAGCAAAGTACCAACAGAGCTATAACTGGGAACTTTTCCATCTCAGTGAGAAAAGCTCCTGACCCTTGTGTCCTACTGAAAATCTCCCAGTGGAGCCCATGGTGTTGAGTTCAGAAGGTAAATAATGCATCCACTGTAAACCAAAGCCATTTAACTGTCCCTTCCAAGACCACACTCTGCCAGCTTTCCGTTTTCCTCCCACATGGATCAGCCCTGAACTGGCTGGAGGGGAAACTAAAATTTCTGTTTTCCGTGTTGCAACCCTGGCACATTCCCTCCCTAGCAAAGAGAGAAACAACCAAGTAATAACAACCAAATCCCATCCACCAGTAGTGCCTGCTGTAAATCAGGAAAGCTCAGCTGACTCCACCAGAGTCACATGGAATAGCAGAGAGCAGAGCTGAGCCCGAGTAATCTGTGATCTGGCAGCCAATTTGTTTCCAAACAGCAAGTACCAGACAGAAGATCTTTTCCCCCAAGGAGGTAAAACAGTCAGACATCTTTTCAAGAAGTATGAACTGCCAAGAGATGAAGTGGTGACAAATTTGATCCCGGAACCCTGAGAAAATTAATAAAGGTTAATGAAGCTTCAGTGTGGTGGCAGGAGTCTTTATTGCCATCCAAAAAGGGAAAGCAGAGGAGGGAGAGGAATGATTCAGAGAGTCCCTGCCAGGAGCCAGGCTTTATATTCAGCAGTTTGGATCATGGGAGAGTTTGTGAAATTGTATTATTTACCATCGCTGTTGCCTGAAAGCAGAACTTGAGGAGTCTAGGAATTGTGACATGGACTCCTCCAAACCTTCCCAGCAGCAGCTGGTTGCTGGCTGGAGGGGATGGGATGGGGAAGTCACCCACCTGCCACCCTCAAGGGAAAAATACCCACAGGACATCAGGAACACAATCATCCTGATATTTGTATACACCTTTTTTTTGTCTGGCTCTTGCCTGGAATAGAAAAATCTCAAACCCTATGTTTTTAATAGCTAAAAATCATGGGACTTTCATGTGGGAGATTCAGTTGAAAAAAAGGCAAACTCTAACTAGTTTTCCAGTACTCACTTTTTAAAATTTGTTAGGAGACAACTTAAATTATTCCTGTGTTTGGGACTTCTCACATCCCTCCACCACCCATTCCTGGCTATACCCACACACTTTCATCTGTCCTCTCCAGGAAATCTCACAAACCACACGAACACACAAAATCTCCATCTGCAGCACATCCCATGGGCTTCCCACAGAATTATTTGGGCTGGGATGAGAAAGTGGGGCTGAGCAGCAAGAAGTAGATGTGGAGCTTGGATGGCTTTGTCACCTGCCCAGAGTGAGGAAGGTAACAAGGAAAATCTGGGATTGTATATTCCAGAAGCAGTCACTGTTCACAGATGGACAGAGAGATAGGAGGCAGGACAGAGGGAAGGAAAGATAAAAGAGCAAAACAGAAGTTTTAATTGCGAGTCTAACACCCTGAACCTCCTCTCACCAATTATTTGGGCTCCATGTCATTGACATCTCCTAATGACTTATCCCAGTCTTGAAGGACTGAATGATTTCCTTTGCTCCTTGACAGGTCTGACAAATCTGCACTGTTATTTCTCATGCTAATTAAAGCCAATCAGGCCTAGTGGCTGAATGAGTGACCCTTCCAGCTCATCCCAGTCTTCCCCCCTGCCAGGGTCACTCCACTGCTGCAGGAAGCCTTCATCCCCTTTGGAAGAGGATGTGCAGAGAAGCCAGTTTGCCTCCATTTAACACAGAGCACAGCTGAGATTTAACCTGGACAGTTTCCTGGGAGAGATGAACAAATTGGTTCCAAGCAAAGCAGGGAGACACCAGGTCCCTTAGGAACACAGGGAAATTGGTACAAGTGATGCTTTGCTGTGGGTACCTCCTGGGGTGGAGGTCAAAAATTAAAGGCAGTGGGGACCTGTTTGGATTTCAGCAGCCTGTTTCGCACAGCAGGGCCAGTGGAGAGGAGTAATTCCAGGATTAAGGGAAGACCTAGACTGAATTTACATCCCAGCTGGATAAATGCAGTGAGAATGGTACTGTTGTTGAAAAACCCAAGCACCTTTCAAATGCTAACAGGAGTATTGAGAGGGATAATGCTCTTGGAACCAACACGGGGATGTTTCAATTGCAAGCAGAGGCAAATACATGAGATTTTGAAAGAAATGTGGATGTGGAGGATGATCAGTGCTGGCAGGAGTGGGAATAGGAAGCAGGTGACCAACACTTCTAATGAGAACATATAATGTGTCAGACAGCACCTTGCAACACAACCAAGGGGAAAATAAATAAAGGCAGAGACTTCCAAGTGCTGTGGGCCAAGGTTTTAACATCCAAATATATCTCACCAGAGCTACACACTCTGTACTCATCCCCCAAACAGGAGAGGCAAAGCAAATAGCAGGATCATGAAAAATATTCAGGCAAGGTGGGATGGTGGGAATTATAGGATGAACCAGAGCAAAGAGTGGAAAGGGATTATTAAAAAAAATACCCAAAACATTCAAATCAGGTGAGTGAATCTCAGTGCAGTAAAACTGAAAGGAAAACGTGGTGGCTATGGAGTCTTTGGGAACTCTCTCAGCTGCTAAAGAGTAAAACTGAAAAGCACAGAATCACTAACAAGCCCTCAACCCCAAAATGTCAGTGGATGAAGAGGGTCATTTTGGAGGCCACTGGATATATTGCAATTACACCAGCTGAGGAAATGACCTAAAGCATTTTGATTGAACATCTGAGATTTGTGAAAACATCACTGGGGGAGATCTGTGACTCTCAGGTGTGAAATGTCTGAACCACCAGTAAAAGAGGGCACAGGGTGAAATCTCTGGGGCAGCAGGTACCTGGACAAGGACAAGGAATTCTTCCAGCTTGCAATGAGTTCTAGCCTGGCATGCAGGGAATGAAGATGCTCCCACACATGCCCAGGATATTTCAGATAAAAAAACCACTTTTTTTTTTTTTAATGTGAATCAGGGGCAGCAGAGACTGAGATTGAGGCTCAGCCTTGGGAATATCACGTGGAACAGACATTCCTTCACATCCCTAACAGCTACACAGCTGAAGGGCTCCATCCTGAACCTGCTGGAAGCTGAAAATCCAGCCTGGAATGGCAGCACCGTGCCAATGTCACCCTCCTGCCCCTGACGTGGTCACCCCTTTCCCAGCTGTGGGGACCTTCATCTTCCCAATCTGCGTATTCATAAATGCCAGGGATAGTTCTGCTCTGCCTCTGCCAGATGGGATGGCAGGGTTTCAGTTGGCTCCTCTGCTGATTCTCATTCCCTGGGAATAAATGCAGGCTGCCCACATCTCTGATTGTTCTTACATCGCTCCAGCACTGCTGAATTCCCACGCTGGGGTCAGGGCTGTGACATCCCCACTCTGGTTTGGATGTTGTCCATCCAGGTTCCCCCTGTGAGGATCCTCTGCCTGCCAGGTTGTGAGCAAACCCAATTTCAAGAACCTTCAAGAAAAACCACTGGAGCCTTTCTGTTCCTTTCCATCCAAAGTGGGTGGATTTGGGAAGCTCCCCTGCAAGCACTTCCACCACACTTGGGTAGGCATTTCTTTCCCTGCCTCAATAAAAATATAACAGCATCTCTTGGCAAATCCAAGAGATGAAGGAAATCTGTCTGTGCTGCAGAGGGGGGTATCACCAAGTCCTTTATCTCTAGCAAGGAAAAATCAGAATTACAACCAAACCTTCAGATTACATCTCTTGAGCTGCCACAAATAAAGCCTCTGCCTAAGCCAAGCTGTTCTTACCAGACAAAGTTTCCTTCCCAGTTTGGGATGAGCCTTCAATGAAGTTTTTCCTCAGGGTTTCACAGCTTTTTGGGTTTGCCCATGGAAAACTTACCTGGCTCACTTCCCGTTGGGCTTGGATGTGAATCCCTGGGGAAATTTAGCCAGAAGATCATCAAGCAAGAGACTCTATCACAAGAAACAGCAGAGACGGTGGGGAAAACACAAAGACCACATAAAAGTGGTACCTGTGGAGTCATTCAGCCATCCCTGTGCTCTGATTTCAACCTCTGTGGCCTCCAGACAATGTGTTCAGACTCAGCTCTGGGAACCAGGTGTCTGCACCCACATTTTGGTGGCCAGGCTGGCACAAGTCACACCTCTTGGAAAAACAGAGAGGTTTTTTTCCACCATTCCCACTCCTGCACGCTGAGACCTGCTGAAGACCCACCTGGGCCAGCTCTGGAAGAGGAAGGATGGCAGGACCTGGAGAAGGTCCACCTGGGGAGGAGCTGTGTGACAAGACATCTCTGGAACATTTGCCATGGCCTGGCAAAATAAAACAACCAAGGAAACCCTCAAAGGTCTCCTGCAAAAGTTCCTCTCAGCAGCTCCAGGGAGCTGAGTGTCAGCACTCTGAGAAGCTGCCCCGGAGGCTGGAGATCCAATTAAACAGCTAAAACCACTCCTGCTAATCACCCATCAGCTTCTGAGTCACTTTGGCACAAGCGAGAAAGTAGAAGTTGAAGAAAAGAAATGGGTTTACCCTCGTTTTGAAGGTGGTGGGGGTGGCTGTTATTCTAACCTGACTTCCTTGGCCAGCAATTTCTCAGTGGACAAGTTTTAATTTACCTCCACAGCAAAGAGGGAAATATCAGAGTGCTCATCCCTGTTTTGGTCTGCTCTTTTGCCAGGATTACAGACGGCCCTTTGTTCAAGGAAAAGGGTATTTTTATTTTTCCTACAGGAAAATTAAGATCTCAGCTATTCCACAATACCTGGAGAGCTGGTCAGGTATTATTAAAAGCTGCTTAAATGCTGAACAATTCAGGATAAAGTTGTTATCCTGGCCAGTTCCTCTTCTTTTTTTTTTTTTTTTAATTTTTCTTCTTTTTTTTTTCCTTTTAATTAAAAAAAAAATAATTTCAACCCATTTAACTGCAGCTGACAGTGAACACTTAGAAAAATAACAGTTCCAGGTGAAGAACAAACATTCTACTCATCCCTAACAAATCTATGAGCAAAAGTCAATATGAAAGTAACAGTGACACATTTAAAACAGGATTTCTATTCTGCTTTTAGATCCTCTTAGGTTTTGGTGCAGATCAAAGTAAAGAGAAGGAAAAGATCCATGCAAGAAAATTAGAAACCCTTTTTGGGTCAAAAGTGCATCTCCTTGGGCAAAGGCAACAAGGGACAGATTCAGTGAGAGGTGAGTTCAGAGCCAAATGCACACTTTTGATATGAAAAAATACAGATTTATGTTGAAGTAGGACACAGACCTCAAGACTGTGCATGGAGAAGTCTTCTGGAAAGATTTATTGCTCACATATCCCTTCAAATCATTTAAAGCATGCAAACATCAAAATGGGGCTCATCAATATGACTGCAGAGGGGGCCTTGGGACAATTAATCAGAATTAATTAATTTCAAAGGAATAAATCAGTTTGTGCTGCCCCACTCTGTGGGTGTACCCTCCATCCAAACTAGGGTGTTCCACTTAGCTTGAGAGCCTTTTTTCCCCAATAATCTCATCTGAACTAATCTCATTGCAGTTTGGAGGAGGAATTGACTGGAAATGCAAAGGAAAGAGGACCAGAAGAGAAATAAAATAATTTGTTGAATCATAATCCCTCCAGGTTTTTTTTGCACTTAGGGTTGGCTTTGCTGACTGTTGTGTTCTGGAAAAAGGGAAGCAAATAGTGAATTAAAACTGATTAATTCTTCACTGCTGCACTCCATGCAATGGAAATCCAACCCAGTCTTCCAGACTCCATGGCTGTCCACCATCCCACTCCTTGCCACCACAACCTCAGGAGATCTACCAGGAAGAAGAGCCAAAGTTTTGCCCCTGTGGAAGAGCAAGGGAAGATGTTACACCCCTTGCTCAGTGCTGCTGAGGCTGGACCTGGAAAACAGGGTCTTCTCCTGGAAAACAGGGTCTTCCCCCTCTCACCACTTCAAGAAGGCTGTGAGGGAACCAAACAGGTCCCATGGAGGACTTGGAAGATGGTTAGGGATGAGGAAGGATGTCCTGCAAAGAGAATCTGGGGAACTGAGTCTACCCTAGTTTATCCAGCACAGAAGGGACACATTAAGGAGCTTTTTTGCCTGTTGTCCCATGTGTTTTCACGTTCAAAGAATGACCAGACCTGCAGATCTCCCACTCCCAGTGCCATCTCTACCTTCTTCCTTCACACATTGTTCACCAAGACTGATGTGGCCCTTCCTCCAGCTCCACTCAGACACACCCCAATCCCACAGCTGGACTTTCTTTCAGGACCAACTTCCAGGTCCTTGCACTCCTACTCTCCCTACCACAAGCCACAGCTGAGTCATGGCTGCAAAGTCACCCCCAAGACAAGGATTAAATATCCCTGGTGTGGGGAAACCTCAGAGGGAATTTAGCAACTGTGAGTCAAGGAGATGGAATTCAATACACCAGGTTTCATTTTAAAAAAACCAAAAACCTGAGCCTAATTGCAACATATTTTAAATTTATGGAAATGTTAAAAAATGCATGAAATCATTTTAGCCCTTATTAGAGGAATATATTCATGTCCCATTATTTGAACTTCCCCTTTATCAGGAGATACTTCCCAGCCTTTGAAGACAGTTGAACTTTCCTTAGTTATTTGACTAGTCAGAGGAGTTATTCAAACACTCCCTACTCTGAATTTGAAATAAAAAGAGGGGAATAATTATAATCAACCGTTTGCTCGCGTTTGTTGAGCTGAGCTGCATCTGCAGTTGGTTTTTCCTCTTCATCCCCCTCTCAACTCAGCTAAATCAAAAGAAGAACTGAGGATGAAAGTGCTGGAGGTTCACCAGCTCAACCCCTCAATATCTGACTGGTGTGGACACTCTGTCTCCTGTTCTCTGGAGAAGAGGATCTGGACAGAGGATGCATTACAGGAGGAGAGTGGACCACCCACAGAAGCTTTTTCCTGACTCAATCCCTGTCTAACAGCCAGATCTTTCTCCACATCTTATCACTGGAGGCTTCCATGTGTAAAAGAAAGAGGCAGGGTCACTGCTCTTGACCTAAACCAAGAAGAAGCAAGATTAACATCCCTCTTAGCTTTAATTATTTGGGACAACTGAAAAAAGAAATTACTTTAAGGACGTGGCAAATTTACCACCAGCGTATGAAAACCTGATGTGAGCCTGCTTATAGATTCCTATAAATTCTTTGGGCTGAAGCTCTGGAAGGTGTAGGAAGACTGTGCCAGCACGTGCATGCGAGACAGGCAGGGACGGGCAGGGCCATGCACAGCCGAATCCACACATTCCCCTGGGCTTTCTGCTCCAACACAGCTTCCCCAAGCTTCTGGAACACCCTCCATTCCTTACGGGGATGAGGCCAACCTCCTCCTCCTCCTCCTCCCGGGAAGGCCCCACACGTGCAAGGGAACATGCCTCCACTTACTATTGCAAGCCTTCCTATTGCACAGCCGTCCTTCCTCCAGGACTCCCTCGCAGGCCAGGCCCTCGTTGGGAAGGGGCTTGCAGGAGCGCATGCGGGTCTGCAGGCCTCCCCCGCAGTCCTTGGTGCAGTCGCCCCAAGCCGACCACGAGTTCCAACCACCTGGGCGAAATCCAGAAAAGCCTCTGTGAGAGCCCAGCACCCAGGGAGTGCTGGCCTGGCAGAACCTGTTGTGTAGCAGCTGCCAGGACCTGAAACTGGGGTGTCTTTAGAGGTGGTGGGACTGGACACTGTGGGGTGGTCCAGAAAGTCAAGAATGGGAAGGGAGAAGTGTTGCCTTTGCATTGATTTCTCTTCAGTTATTCCTCTTTCCAGAGTTTAAGAAGTGTTTGGACCTTTGATTACATGGTGGGGTTCTTGGGGCTGTCCTGTGCAGAGCCAGGAGTTGGACTTCAGTGGTCCTAGGGTGGTCCCTTCCAACTGAGAATATTCTATGATTCTATGATTCCAACTAGTCCTGCTCTTCCTGCGCTTACTATGGTAAAGAGCTCCCCTCTGAACAAGACTCTCTGCCCATTTTGTGTCCTGTTGGCTTCTAACCCCAGAAGACATGAGCAAAAAACACTTCAAGGTACAAATCCACCATTGTTGAGGTTGTGCCTCCTCCTTCTGCCACCACGCAAACACACGATGTGAAGACAAGGCAGATGGGAAGGGAGAAGGGTGACTGGGGACTGGAATTGTCTACCCAGGGAGGTGAAGGAGTCACTGTCCCTGGAGGCGTTTAAAAAAAGACTGGACATAGCACTCAGTGCCATGGTTTAGTTGATGAGGTGATGTTAGGTCATTGGTTGGACTTGATGATCTCAAAGGTCTTTTCCAACCTAGTTAATTCTGAGATTCTGTGGATTCTCCCACTCCTATTCCCCCCAAAAAGACACTCCCTTTCCCCACACTGCAAACCCCACCAGCTACAGAGGCACTGCTGTCAAGGACAGCTTTGGGGGGAATAACACGGGAATGACATTCTCCTCCAGTACCCTTTGCAGAGCCCACGAGGAGCATCCTGTGAGCAACATAAGATGAAGGTGCATTTTTGGATCCCCTCCCCAGCCACGCTCAGTGTTGGTGTCAGCAACACTCAGCTTTCCCCCTTGTACCACCAACTACAGCTCTGAAAACTGATGGATCCACCTGGCTGCAGAGACGATCCTTAAGTGGGGAAATTCTGAGCCTCTGCAGCCTTCTCCACCCTGAGTATTTCCAGCCTCCTGCCAAGAACATCCATAAATGCTGATGGCAGGATGGACTGTTGAAGACCATCTGAATCTGGCTCGCCTCCCACAGTTCAAACTCCTGCAGGGAGCCCAGCAAGGCTGAGTTTTGGGTTGTAAAAAGACAGCAGGGGATTATCCAATCCTTTCAGGTGATGGATAAGCTGTCACATCCCTCAGTGGTCAGTTCGCTCCTCATCGGCCGCATGCAGCAATCTAAAATCTGCTGAAATAAGCCTTGGCTTGACTGTTCTGCTCCATCGTTTGTCCACCTCATGGGGAGGAGCAGAGGTGGCCCCTCAGCTCAGAGGTGGCCACTTTCACATGGCTGCTTTTCCTGCTGTGAATTCTCTCATTACCCACAGCTACCCTTGGAGATGTTTCAGGTCCAGGGAACTCAGCTGTGTGCTGTGCTCAGGCATGGATAAAGATAATGAGCTAAAGATGCAGGGGTTTTTCTTTGAAGACAGGAAACACTGGGAAAATTCTCAGGTTTTTTAAATAAAAATGAAATAAATCCCCCCCCATCCTTTTTTTACCCCTTGCCAACAGTTAGAGGATTCAGAGATGCAGATGATCCAGAGACTCAGCTGACTCAGCCTCCCTGAATTGCTATTTATGAGGAAATCGTGGCTGTACTCTCAGCTCAGGGCTCTGCTGGTCCCTACACACCCTGGACAGGTCACCAACCCTCTCTGGGAAAACGAGCCCAACTAGGTCCCAGATCAGAATTTTGGGACATTATCAGCACCCCCTTGCACAGGGATGGGCAAATATTCATCCACCTCCACAGCAAAAACCCACGAGTTTATACTCTGCTACCACCAGCCTGGCTGTGGTTTAACTTTTCCTCCCAAGACAGAGTGAAAATAAATGCAGGTTCAGCAACATTCCCACAGCTGATGACCATGGAAGCTGCTCAGATACTTAAAAATGAGAATAACATGGGAAAATGGAGCAGGATGGAAATGGAGGGCAGTGAATCTGCCAGCAAAGTGCCCAGAGCTCCTGGCAGCAGCATGGAGAATGGAGTTGTTACTGACACAAAGCAAATATTTGACCTTCAAGAAGACTGTCTCTCCCTCAAAAGTCACTTACTCTGCTGGTTTCTTTTCTAAACAGCATGGAAACACAGGATTGTCTTCCATTTCCTGATGGGAGACAGATTGTGTTTCATTTGCAAGAGAAAGCATCGTCAGAATAGGAGGTATCCCAATGCCTGGCTCAAGCTGATCAATAGGATATCTGTAACCAGACATGTTTAGGAGATAATCAGCTCCTGGCTTGCCCTTTTCAGGATGTCTTTCCTTACACTCACTCCTTGCAGATTAGGAGTAAGGCTGGAGAAGGGAGAAAGCAGCTCCATGCAAGCCTTGGCTTGGATTGTGATTTATTTGGGATGCTTTTTTTGAGACAAAATGCATAATTGCTCCAGTGTTTTTAGAAGTTATTTTATATCGTGTTTGTAAGCAAAATATGGACCCAGACTCACTGGCTGTTGTGGTGTCCCCAGTTTGATGATGGGTTTTTCAAACAGTTCTGCATTTCAGGATATGACCTATTAAGATATTGATCCCCTAAAATATACACAGAAATAGATGCTGCCTGGTCCCACTACAGGAAAGTCAGGGATAATGAAGGTGCCAGAGTTTGACTTCTTACATCACAGAATCGTGGAATGGGCTGGGCTGGAAGGGACCTGAAAGGACATCCTGTTCCACCCCCTGCCATGGGCAGGGACACCTTCTACTATCCCAGGTAGCTCCAAGCCCTGTCCGACCTTGCCTTGGACCCTTCCAGGGACGGGGCAGCCACAGCTTCTCTGGACAACCTGTACCAGGGCCTCACCACCCTCACAGGGAAGAGTTTCTTCCTGATATCCAACCTAAACATTCTTTCTTTCAGTTTGAAGCCATTCCCTCTTGTCCTGTCACTACAGACCTTTGTAAATAGTCTCTTTTCCCTGTAGGCTCCTTCACAGGCTGGAAGGCTGCAATAAAGTCACCTTGAAGCTTCTCTTCTCCAGGCTGAACAATCCAAATTCTCTCAGTTTTTCCTCACAGCAGAGCTGCTCTATCCCTCTGATCATCTTGGTGTCTCCTCTGGACTCAGTCCAACAGCTCCATGTCCTTCCTCTGCTGGAACCCAGAGCTGGTGGCAGCTCTGCAGGTCTGGCCTCACCAGAGCAGAGTAGAGGGGTAACTCTTACTCTGCTTACCCTCAGCAATGGGAAAACCAGCCAAAAAAAGATTAAAACAGTCATGATGCCAGATCCTTAACTGGAATGAGATCAGTTTATGAGGCTGAGCAGAGATAACTTCCTTCCTCTCCTTATTTCTCCGTTTCCATCCCATTTGTGAGTACTAAAGAGGAGCTAGAGAAGTACCAGGGCACTTAGTAAATCAACAGAGGCATTTACAGCCAAGACAAAGGTATTCCCCACTTTATGGAGCAGTCCTTTTTTATCATCAGGTTGTACCATGGTCCTGACAAATTAAATGCTGCATGTTATTTATCTTGTTTATTGGCTGCCAGATAAACCTTTTGAAATCCCCCTTCTTTTCCTGGGTCTGGCCCTTCACTGCTTCAAGTGATTTGTCTTTTTTAGTGGAGCTGTAAACAAGTGGTTAAGGGTCTATTATATGAAGTTATTCCCATCCCACCTTTCAGGGGGGGAAATGCTGTGCCATGAAGAATAGAGTTCATTGCTGCATTTGGCTTCTGGAAAGGAGTGGCTGAGGGAGCTTGGGGGGCTCAGCCTGGAGAAAAGGAGGCTGAAGGGAGACTTTACCTCTACCTACAGCTCTCTGACAGTAGCTTGTAGTGAGGTGGGTGTCAGTCTCTTCTCCCAGGTAAGAGTGATGAGATGAAATGGCCTCAAGATGTGCCAGGGGGAGTTTTAGATAATAAATTCGGAAAGAAAATTCTTCACAGGAAGGGTTGTCAAGCATTGGAACAGGCTACCCAGGGAAGAGGTGGAGTCACCACCCATGGAATTGCTCAAAGAACACGTGGTTGTGGCACTTAAGGACATGGTTTGGTGGTGAACATGGTGGTGCTACACTGGCAGTTGGACTTGGTGATCTTAGAGGCTTTTTCCAACCTGAACAATTCCATGATTCTATGAAAAGAATGATCTACAGTGGGTGTGGAATGATCTAAAAGGGCTGTGGAATGATCTGCAATGGCTGTGGAATGATCTACAATGGCTGTGGAATGATCTGCAATGGCTGTGGAATGATCTACAATGGCTGTGGCATCACACAGATGCTTTTAGCCCAATGCAGAAGCTGCAGAAGGGCCATGAGTGTGATGTGATCACTGCAGAGGCCACACAGCTGCCCCAACTCTCAGTTCATCACTCAATCTCCACTTGTTGAGCTGACACAGCCTCCCCACCTTCTGTGAAATGTTCATCCCCACTTGCCCACCACACAATCACTTGCTCTGCCCCTTCCTCCCTTTCGAGCATAAGGTTGGATATTTTTCTGATGCTGGGAAGTGAGTAAAGCCCATGAAAGCAGTGCAGACTCTGAAGTTAATGGGACCTTTTGCAGAGAGTCCCTTTTACCCCTGGAGTCCCATTCCATGAGCTCTCAGCAAACTGCTGCTCCTGCTGATCGATGCAGGTTGAGTTGCCATCTGTCCTTAATCCAGAAATAATGAGGCTGCTGCAACTGCTCTGTAAAGGATTTTTGCTTTTCAAAGGCACTGACTCCTCTGAAGGTCACACACCCAACCCGTTCCCACTTAGTGAAGTTTTTCTCAGCTACAGCCTCACAGAACCACGGACTTCTCTCACTTTTCCCCTCATTCCCCTAAACTGGAGGTTCCCATCACAACCAGCAGCTCTCACCTTGATCACACAGCAAGGTTTAACTTGGATTTTTTTATTTTTGGAGATCAGCCCAGGCTCCTAGAACGTGTTTTAACAAAGGTGGTTGTTACATCTGAGGCTCATGGCTGGTTTGAGTGCCCATCATTCAGGGAGGCCTTTAATCCAGTTTCTAAAGAGTTTTTTGATCTTCCTCAGTCAGTTCTTATCATGATCATGGACTAAAACAAATTACTTTTCATGCAAGGCTGACCCAATGCATTCTAATTCTCTGGTTAAATGGGAGAAAATTCCAAGATGGTTTACATCAACCAGCAAGCTCATATTTGGAATTTCTTGCTCTGAATCTTAAGCAGAGATGCCAAAAGAATGGGTTTCTCCTACTGCAAATTAACTGAGAGGGCTCCACTTAGACACCTCATCCAAACACCCTTGATCTTTGGGAAGATTTGCATCCTGATCCGGAGTTTATCTTCGCAGCTGACAGCTGCAATGTGTCTCAGATGCCAGTCAGTCAATCATGCCTTTTAATTTAACAGCAATCCCTTAAATTAGATGACAGTGACAACAGCAAAAACTAAGGAATCAACATGAGACAATCAATAGAGCACAGCAAAAGGGGCTTTGCTGACACTCTACATCCACCTCCAATTTTGGGGTTTTTTTTGATTTAGCTTCTCACTGACCCCAGCTGAAGACACGTCTTGTTGGCAGCTGTCTCCAACTCGGTAGGTCAGGGCATTTTGTGTCTGAAAAACATGTCCAGACTGCAAAAACCCCACCACAGCTCTGTGTGCTACCACTGGGAATATTTGTAGTGGAATTTGTACCAGTTTCTGAATCATCTCAATTAGCAAATGAGTAGGAAAAAGAAATGTAATTTCTTATGCAAATAGGGGGAAGGATACTGAAGGGAGATGGAGAGTGAGATTGTCTTATACCATCTGAATCCTAAATTTGTTACACAATGGGGTAAGTGAGGGAGCTGATCCTTTATCACTCTCCTTTCTACTGTGCTGGAAAAGAGCAAGTCCAGAAGGGGCTATTTTGAAGACAACCTTCTATTACACCAACCAGTGATTGTTCCCTGGAAAGTCATACATTCAGTTTGTTCTTTCTGTGGAAAAAAGGAGAGAAATCTTTCAGGAGGATGTCCCCTCCTCGTGTCCCATGCCATGGAAGTCTGCAGCAGCATGAGTGAGTTGCTCCACTGTCACTGTTGAGCCGCTAGCAGAGTAAGAAGACCCAGGTTCAAAGTGTGGCATCAAGAAGAAAATTTTATTATTTAATTCCAACTTATATAGACTTTTCAAAGGTCACCCAGATTGGTCAGTTTGAAGCCTCCCCCTAGGCCTGATTGGCCAGGCCTGAACTGTCCATATCTCGAGACACTGTTTCAACAAACATCCAAACTTTATCTTTGTTTAAAAAAACACAGGAAGAAGAGAAAGAATTCTCACGGGAAAGGTCTGTGCTAGCCACACTCTACTGGTTCCTTCTCTGCCTTTTCCAAAATAAATCCTGCGTAACACTTTGCTGTTTTGAAGATTGGGCGTGTTAATATCAAAAATGATGCCCCAAGTTCCCTAAAAAGCAAAATCATTCATTTCCAGAACATGCAGTGAGAGGAAAAGGGGGAATGATTTTAAGCTGAAAGAGGGTAGATTTAGATTAGATAACAGGAAGGAATTCTTTACTGTGAGAGTGCTGAGGCCCTGGCACAGGTTTTCCAGAGAAGCTGTAGCTGCCCCATCCCTGGAAGTGTCCAAGGCAAGGTTGGATGGGGCTTGAAGCAACCTGGGATGGTGAAAGCTGTCCCTGAGCAAGACAGAGCACTTGGAACAAGTTGATCTTTAAGACCACTTGCAAGCCAAACCATTCCATGATTGTTTGACTCTCCTCCATGGAAAGGAGGTGGGTGAGGGGAGAAAAATTATAAATATGCATTAAAAGTCCATGAGCTGCCAGGGCAAGCTAACCAGGGGTTGGCTGCTCCTTGACTTGTCCAATATTGGAAGTGAGGGGTGTCAAATGAAACTATCAGGAGGCAGGTGCAAAACCAGTGAAGGACATAATTTACAGAAGCAGACTGGTGTCAAACAATGTGATGCTTTCCCAGCAGAAAAAAGTACCAAAACTTCCATGAATATAAAACATAACTGAGGAAATGCGTGGAAGACAAACCCTTAAATGGTAATAGATACAAACCCAGCAGCTCGTGTTCAGAAGCTCCCTGGGTTTCAAGCTGCTGAGTTGTACAACCATTAAAGCTGGAAAGGACCTTCAGGATCATCAAGCCCAACCTCTGACCTTACTGACCAAACCACAGCACTCAGTGCCACGTCCAATCATTTCCTGAACACTTCCAGGGATGGTGAACCCATCCTGGCCCTGGGCAGCTGTCTGAAAACCCTTTCAGTGAAGAAATTCTTCCTGATGTCCAACATGAATCTCTCCTGACACATTCTCTCCCTGTTGCTGGTTGCTTGGGAGAAGATGCTGAGTCCACCTGGCCACAACCTCCTTTCAGGCTGGGTGGATGTTGTATGTTTGTCTTATTCTGCTATTTTCCCTTGGTACCCACTGCTAACAAAAGGATATTGGGCCAAAAACCCCCTGATCTGGTGAACAAGATGGTTTCTGGTGCTTTCCCAGTTGCTTGGCCTCTTCCTACCATTTAACACCATGACTCTTCTTCATGGAGAAGTGGTCAGGGCACAGCTCAAGGTCAAGCCAGTATTTCCCACCACCACTCCAAAATCTGCTCAGGCCACTCACTTCTGGGTACCCAAATAAATGAGGTGATTTTTCAAAGCTGCTGAGTGGCCAAAGCTGTCACTGATTCCCACAGCATTCACAAGCCCCTGAAAATGAAGGTAACAAGGTCAAATGTGGACAAGCCTTTAGGACCAGCTTCAATCTCTCCCTGCTCTACAAATCACTTAAGGAAGATGGAAATGAGGCCAGTGTGCAGCTTTCAAGGAAACCCAGCATAAAGCTGTGCTTATTACATGAATCCCTGCAAATGAAACACTAGGGATAAAGAGAGATTATTTGTGTGGAAATGGTGGGGGAGGTGGGCAGGGAAATGAGAAAGGGAATGTTTAGTCTGGAACGGGAGATCAAATAAAACCGTGGAAGAATCTTCCCATAAGAAAGCCACAGAGGCCTAATCACTTAGTTCATTTCAAAGCAGAGCAGGCAAAACATCAGAGAAGAGACTTGTGAAGAGAAATCCAGCCTGCACCACCGGGGAGGAATGAAATGCTTTCCCGCCCCTGAACCTCTCTGAAGTTGTATAAATCACACCAGAGCTGGGCTCAAGCTCTGTTTGCTTCTTCACATTGCTGCAGACCCCAGAGCAAGCACAAAGGGGACACTTTAGCACAGCCACTTGTGTGTCTCCCCAGCGTGAGGAATATATAATACCATCCAAATCTGACTGTGCAGCCCAAGCCGAGTGAAACCTTTCCTGATTCCAGTGTCACTATTTTCACAGAAGTAAATAAAAGGAGAGCATTTGTGAAATGGCATTTCGTGTCTTTAAATGATCTGTTGGGGATGAGGTTTAGTGGTGAGCTTGGCAGTGCTGGGTTAGTGGCTGGACTTGATGATCTTAAAGGGCTTTTCCAAATTAAACGATTCAATGATTCTCTGTTCCATCTCTCCTGCTCTGAAGGGCCTTGGCTTTTACCTATAAAACCCTTGCAGAACACTGCATAAACCCATAACAGCCATGAAATGTTGTAACACCCAGAGCTCTGCAAGCCCGTGCAATTCCATCGTGTTTCCTGGACAGCATTTCCACCTGAAGGATTTCTGTGGTCCCCAAGACCACAGTTTCTCACTCCTCCACGAGCTGTGCCACATTTCTCATCACAAGAGCACTGCAAGGCAGGGCTGAGCCATCATTGCTGCTGCAGGATAAACTGCAGGGGAGGTGTTGTAAAGATAAAAGTCTTGCCCACAGTATCTTTACAACACTGAGAGAAGTTCAGCTCTCTTCAGGTGAACATTTGCCAGGAGGACAGAGAGAAAATCACCCAGGGGAACAATCCAGGAGTCAAGTGTCCCCCCCTCAGAGCAGTTTTGATGAGGAGATCACATAATTTGTGTCTCCCAGCACTCCTGGCTCCACTAATTGCTCCCAAGATGGAGCCAGAAAAGCAAAACTCCAGCCCAAAGCTGAGTTGGCACTATTAAACCAAATATTTAATGATGTTTTGACAGGCACAGCCAAACCCTCTTCATACTGAGATGTCAGTGATGTGGATTTTGCCAGGGAGGGCAGGCAAAATGGTTTGGTTTTGCTAACACTTGGGTGAGGTGAGGGAAAATTTGGGGCAAGTTAAATCATGGAATCCTAGAATGGTTTGATCTGAAGGAACCTTAAAAATCAATGAGCTCCAACCCTCCTGCCATGGGCGGGACACCTCCCACTAGACCAGGCCAAGGCAAGATCCTGTAAAATTTTCAGCATTTCAACTTAATATGATATTTTCTATCCTACAGGTAATAAATGCCTGTAATTATTTCCTTTTTTTTTTTAACACCTTTGGGGATAGCATGTCTTGAAGGGAAATCCTTTCCCAACACAGTGGGGTTTGGGATCATAAAATCATAGATTTTTGGAATGGTTTGTGTTGGAAAGGACCTTAAAGATCATCCTGCCATGGCCAGACACACCTTCCACTAGACCAGATTTCTGAGAGCCTCATCAAACGTGGATTTGAACACTTCCAGGGATGGACAGACACCTCTTCTCCGGGCTACCTTTACCAGGGCCTCACCACTCTCTGAATACAGAATTTCTCCCTAAATTCCCAAATTTCTTCAGTCCAAGGAGAAGTCAGAGACACCATTGGAGGCACCCAAATGAGAAGCTGCTCCTAGGCTGCTAATGAGAGTTTTAGGAGGCAGCAGCTGCAGTTCTGCCTCTGGGATAATGATCACGTGGATCCCTTGGCATCAAGGGCAAGAAATCAATATCATCAACCTTTACCAGCATTATAATGATGAGGTTAGTATTGATCTTTTGACATTAAGGTGTGGTATGTGAGTCCTTAGCATCATTGCTGGGAATGTGAAGCTGGATCACTCTAAAACAGACTGCAGGCACAGCAATTTGCTCACAGAGCCCTCAGAGACCCTGGATTAGAATGAATAAAGCAATTCTCAGCCTGATTTGTAATCAAGCATTCCCAAAGTCATCGCCTTTTCTGTCAGTGGTGGGAGGGGATTATCCACACGTGTCTGTTTTGTCCCTTTGGAGTCCCAGAGTGGCACAAGGAAATGCCAAATGGAATTTGTGTGGTCCTGCAGGCAGCAGAATTGTGGTCTCAGCCTGTGTTTTCAGCCTGAAAACTAAATAGGAGTTAACCTCTTGTTTTTTATAATGCCTTGATGCAGAGCAGGCATTACCTTGCTGCAGGTGAGGTCTCCCCCTGATTTCTGCTGTCATCACCACGGAAAGAAAACCTTTTCCCTAATGAAAGCATCTCCATCAGAATTTCTTAACCCTGAGTCTGCTGATCCAGACCCATAATCTTCAGCCCTGAGAGATCAAGGTCTTAAAGGCTTAAAACCCGTTCATTCCTAGAGACAAATCTGATGTAAAATTCCCTTGGTCTGAAGTCCTGCTTAAGAAAAGAAAGGCAGAGAAATGAGTGATTAAATCACCGCAGACAAGGAGATGCCACTAAGGCTCAGCATTTACCCAGCAACTCGTAAATGACTTTTCCTGTTGTTCCTATTTGCCATTTATTTTCCAGCAGTGTTAAGAGGCCTTGAGTAAGATGAGACTCGTTCTGGGATTGGCACTCCATGGGCAAAACAGGCACAGACAGTCCTTGATCCTGAGAGCCTGCATCAGGCAGTGCCTAATTACTGCTGTGATTGGAGCTACTGAGCGAGGGAGGTGGATGTGTGTGGAGAGGGAAGAGAAGAGTGGGTTTATTAACAGATAGACAGAGATTCAGACTACTTTACAAATTATTGATCCTTCTTAACTGCTAATCATCATGTGCATTAGCTATTTTTTCTCGATGAGGGAAGGCAGACAAACATCCCTGAGCTACATGATTGTCTGAACAGATAGGAGGGCTCTGGGCGGACCAAGGGTGGTGTTTTCCTCCCAGCACATTCTCCAAATTGACTGGGAATTAATCCATATGAGACTAGAGGATGGACACTGATGGTGGAAGGTTTTCTTTACTCTTTTTCCCCTTTTGTCACCTTCAGTGCTTGGAGGAGTCAGGAGTTGGGTTATCCTGGATTGCCAGGACTATTCAGGATGAAGAACCAGTGAACCAGGAGATTCCCTTTCCTGTAACACTCCATGAAATGAGGAACATGGCTTAATCCCTTTTGGATAACCTCATTGCAGCCTTCAAGTAATTAAAGGGGGTTTAGAAAGGAGGGAAAGTGAAATTTTACATGGACAGATAGTGATAGGACAAGGAGGAGTGGTTTTTAAGTAATAGAGGAGAGATTTAGATGAGATATTGGGAAGAAATTCATCACTCAGAGTGTGGTGAGGCCCTGGCAAAGGTTGTCCAGAGAAGCTGTGGCTTCTCCATCCCTGGAAATGTCCAAGGCCTGGTTGGATGGGGTTTGGAGCAACCTGGGATAGTGGAAGGTGTCCCTGCCCATGGCACGGGGGATAATTGGATGGTCTTTGAGGTCTCTTCCAACCCGAACCATCCTGTGGTTCTATGAATTCAACCTCCCCTAGAGATACTGACTGCTTGTCCAGCAATTCTCACTTCACGCAAGGCAAACAACCTCTAATAGTTAAATCTACCAATTACCAGTGACTGCTGCCTGAGGAGCTCTGTTACATTTTATTTTCCTCTGTGATCATCTGGGATGATCCATGATGGCCAAAAGCAGGAAGCTGGTGAAGGATGGATCTGCACTGCCTGGCTTCAGAGGGTTCCAAAATGTCTCAGGTTGGATACATCGTGTTTTTTTTTTTTTTTTTTTTGAGCACATCAGTGTGAGCCAAGAGCAACATCTACTGGCCGAGCTGTTTAGCAAGACCAAGAGTAGATCTGGCAGAATCCATGGATTTTACACATCTGTGAGATATTTTTAGGTATTGCCCAAGCACCAGGATTAGGAACTTTCCAGCTGTGCAAGTTGCCACCAAAGCAAATAACTCAGCCCTGCAGACCTGGACTTGGCTTTTATCCATCCCCAATGTGAAAGTTGCTTTTCAAGCCCACTGAGTCCTAGGGGTAGCACATCTTGATGATGGAAGTATCTGTGTATCTCCATTTCTTCACAGCAAAGTCCTCCTTGCACTTCCCATTGGGTTTTCCTGGGATGAAATGGTCTGAAGGGGAATAGCAGCCAATTTATTGCCACCAAAGCTGCAAGAAAATTTCAGTGGGGGAGATTCAAGTGGTCTAACTGTATATATCCAAAATAAAGGGTCCAAATTTGGAGGCTGAGCCTGTTCTGGTGTCTCCTGGTGGGAGCTAAGAGACTTCAAAGTAGGGGCTCAGCATAAGAAATGGTGCTGGCAAAGCTGGATTATGAGGAAAGATTATGAGAAGGGGCTTCACCCCCAAAACTGTCCAGATGGGTCAAATTAAACTTTGTTATCAGCCCCTGGGGTTTTTTTCACAATCCTCAAAAGGTAGTGTGGGAATGTATGGGAATGAGAGCAAGAAATCAGTGAAAATACACCCAAAAAAGGTTAGGGAAAAAAAAAAAGACACTGTGACATCTTATTAGGAAGAGTGAGTACAACCCCCATGAATAACAGGCATAGCTCATGTTTCAAGCCCTGCAGCCTGGGCCATTTGGGCATTGACAGGAGAACAGAGCTCTGAGGAACTCCAAATCAATTCCACATAAAACACAATTTCCTCCTCTCACAAGGGACACTTCTCCCCGCAGAGCAAGATTTAAAGGGAAGTAAGAGGCAAGCAGCCTGATCTGTATTCTGGGCTCACTGCAAGATCCCAGACCCACCTCTAGAGCATTGCCAGGTGAGCAACAGCCCAGGTGGTTTGAGAGGTCTGTGGTGCAGATCTGTTCACTTCATAATTAAAGGAGGAAGATAAGAACTCTGAAAATGTAGACTTTATATTTGGCCATCTTGCTAGAAATGCCCATTTTTCTCCATTGATTACAGGAGACCAAATGACCTCCTTAGACATCGAGGATGTTTTTTGGTCAGAGGAACCTCTCTCTTATCAGGGATGAGAGATGGCAGAGAACCCTAAGAGGTTAAAATGAGCAGGAACTGATGTCTTAAGAATTTTTATCTCCTTTTTTTCATGTATCTGTAATTTTAGTGTATAACTCTGCACTCCATACAGTGTGCTAAAGCTTCTATTCCCAGGATTTCAGACAAAACAATTCCTCTCAGTTGGAAAACCCAAGGACACTTTGCTGCCTCAGAGCCCCAAAATATGCAAACAACAGTGAATTGGGGGGAGCAAGCTTGGGGTAATTGACATCATCACCTGAAGGTGTAATTGGAGGATAAAGGCTGATATGTTAATAGACAGAATGTATAAAATGTGAAGAACTCATGACTTGCTGTCCATTTTGGGTGTAGCCTATTGAGTAGGCTGAATGCACCGGAAAGCCTTCAATAAATTAATCTGCTTTTCATTCTCCTAACTTTGTCTAGCCTCTGTTTCAGGTAAGCCCTGTCCAGGCATCAGAACCACAAGCCAAAGCTGTATAAAATGGGAAAGAACAATCCTGCCTGCTGCAGGCAGGTGGTGAACTTGCTCTATCCAGGTGCTGAACTTGCTCTATCCAGGTGCCTTGCCTGATCCTGCTGACTCCTGGGGACATCCAGCTGTCCCTCTGGTCAGTGTCCACCCCTGCAGGTGTTCCTTGCAGACCAAACAGAAATCAGGCCATATGAGGTGTGCAGGGAGCTGTGCCCTCTGAAGGAACAGGACCAGCAGCATCACAGGACTCTGGATGTCTGCTCAGGCTTGTCAGAAATCTCATGCATGACCTCAGAAGAGTCATCTTCCCTCTGCCTGATTTCCAGGGAGGGATTGTCTCTGATAATGATGGAAAATAAGATGACATAGGAAGGTGCTGAAACTGAAGAAGGAAAGACAAATTTTTCTCTTTGTGGCCAAGATCTGTGGATATAGATCCCAGCTGGAGAGAGCTTGTGGTTTTACCAAGCCTGGGGTAACCCAAAATCTCCACCAGATCCCACAGTCACAAACTTATCTAGAAAGGGACTAAAACCAAACCCATCTCTTTGCACAGGTGTGCCCACATAAAACAGGTAAGTCAGGTAAGGAAGGTTTATCTTCTGCTTGATTCTGGACCATAGATGATGGCCTGGCTGAGTCCCTGTTGGGCATTTGCAGGATTCCCTAAAAGGGAGGACAGGAAGGTTCTCACAGGGACATGGATCACTCAGCTCCTCCAAACTGCCTCCAGGAGCAGCACAGACTGGGGTTTGACCCAATGCCAAAGAGAGTTTAATAGGACTAGGAAGATTAGAATGGTCTTTGAGGCTCATTTTACCTCTTCTTGAGGATGCCAGGCTTTATCCCATGTTTTGTGGTAACTTCCATAAATTCCCCCTGGTTTTATTCACGAATTTCTAGACAAGTGCAGCACTTGTGGGAGAACAGGGAATGGCCATAGGGAGTCTGAGTCTTCCTCCACTCTCTGCCAGAATATTCTCCTAGTTACAGCAACTGGTGCATGCAAAGTTATAATGACAAAATGCTCAGGAAAAAGGAGTTCCTCTTAAACCTAAGGAAAAAAAGATAACTCCAGGCTGCAGAAGCCCAGGGGTCTGGTTTCAGCCTGATGCCTCCTGGAAATTATCTATTTCTAGATAAAAAGTAGAATCAAAAAGCTGCATCCAAGCAGATGGGATGGTTCTGATCCCTGGCTGAGCAGGAACACGAGGATCCATTCAGGTAATGCGTGAGCAGAGGCCAAATAAAGAACAAAACAGCAACCCAAGGCAGGAGGGGAACAAGCCTGAAGGGAAAGGTTGAGCTCTGGTGTCTCCCTGAATAATACAAGGCCCAAAATATTCTGTTACCAGCCTGGGGAGCAGACAATTAAAACACTACTTGAAGCAAATGTCTCCTGATTTCTGGCTCAGAATTTCAATTAGGCCGGGAAGGCTTATTGCACTTAAGTGCAGGTTAGTGACATTTCAGGAAGGAGAGATTGATTGGGAGCTGGGTCGCAGCTCAGCAGCAGGGATCATGTCTAGGGGCCTGTCCTTAAAAACAATGTGTGATCTCGGCGTGGCATTTTCCTTGTTTAGCTCCTTTATGTTTCCTTTGAGAATGAATAATCCCAGTAGCCAGAGCTGTGTCCCCTCCTTTCAAACGCTGCTTTCTTTTCCTACTCATTTTCTTTTTCCAAGTTCTTTAAGCATCCTTAGGTGTCCGTGCAGTATTTCCTCTGGCTCTTCTCTTTCCCCTAAGGTGATTAACCTTTTCTTGTCTCAAGAATCAGTTTCTGACTAACAGAAAACTTTTTTTGTGCTTTGCAGAGCCACAGAAAGCAGGAAGATGCTGCTACTGCAAATTGCAGGCACAAACAACCTCACTCCAGCTATTCTGTCTGGAAAACAAAGTGGGAAAATGCCCTCAACCAGCTCAAAAATTAAAAAGAATTGATGGAACATATCAAGTGTGCACCAGGGAAAGTCCAGTAGGTGATAAACCCAGGAAGGACAATGCACCAGGTGTGGCTAGAGGACTGAGAGAGCTACAGCTTTTGGGAGATGTGCATGAGACAGGAGCCAAACAGGGCAGTGGTTGACAAAGATACAATAGATTTTCCTGCCAAAAGCGAGTCAGAGGAGGAGAAAGGATTTTTTTTCCTATAAAACATCCCCAAATCCATTCATTCCTCACCATTCTCACACACCTGCACACAAATGCACAGATTAATAAGAACATCACCCAAAATGAAACCTTCCCAGAAGAAAACACTCTGGTCTAGCACTTTAACTCCAGCACAGCCAAAAGAGGTTTAGACTGGATTTTAGGGAAAATTCTTCACTGGAAGGGTGGTCAGGCGTTGGCTGCCCAGGGAAATGGTGAAATCATCATCCCTGCAAGTGTTCAAAAGGTGTGTGGATGCAGCTCTTGGGGACATGGTTCAGTGCTGGGTTAACAGCTGGAATTGATGATCTCAGAGATCTTTTCCAACCTTAATAATTCTCTGATTCTAAGATTTCTGCTACCAAAAAAAAGCTGTAGGTAAAGAAGCCTTATTTGGACCCATGATGAGCACACTGATGGACAAATCTAATGTGTTCTCTGCTCAGAGGGGATGACTTTACTTCTTAAGCACCGTGAATAGATTTTTTTTACTCTGTAATCTTCTGGATTTGTTTCTGGAACCATGGATTCTTCAGTGTCCTGCAATGAGTGGTTCCACAGATCCGTGATGGACAAACACTTATTTCCTCTTACTCTCCCAGGTAAAACTGCCTTGGTTCAGTTTCTCGGGACAGCCAGCTTTGAGGGATGGACTTGGAATTATAAAAAAGTATCACAGAATCATTAAGGTTGGGAAAGATCTCTAAGGTCATGGAATCCAACTGTTGGAAATGATACAAAGTTCAAACTTTTTATATAACTTTAGTCAGGGGTTTTGTTCATCTTTGCCCAGGGGGAGAGGAATTGAAGTTTCTTTTCAAAGGACATTTTCAGCACTCGGGGCTTGACGAGCTTCACATCTCAACAGACTGGGAGTAACACAGAAGATACACAAAAGATAATGACCATTAATGACCAATAATGACCATCAGCTCCAAGTATCACCCCTGGCAAAGTCAGAGACACCTGGTCTGGGAAAAGAGAGAGAACCAAGAATGAGAACCTAATTAGCATCGAAAGTGAAGGGATCAATAACCAATAGGAAACCAAACACAAAGAACTGTGTAACTTGGGACCAATGAGCATTGAACCAATGAATTTCTCTGGGTTTTTTCTGTATAAATATGTGAAAAATCTAGTAAAGATCATGTGTGATGGAATTATTTTCTCTGCAGAACCTGGGCAATGTGTGGATGAAATGATTTCTGTTGCACATCCTGGACAGAATAAAGTAATGTCTTAATTTTTTAACACTAAAAAAAAAAATGTTGTTGGAGAGTTTTTGTTTTTCCCTCAGTTTCAGTGACACAACCATTAACCCAGCACTGCCAGGTCCACCACTAAATGTCCCCAAGGACCCAGAAAAGAGGTAACAGCATCTTTCCTCTCAAAACTATCCAGCTTTCATCCTGACATTTCCATTATGGTCCCAAACATTGCTCATTTGAGGTTTGCAGGTCCTTCCCACCCCTCATCCACACTCCACTTCAAACCCCAGGCACAGCCAGCCTGCACACAGCAGACCTAGAAAAACCTTTCCAAAAAGCCAGGCTTTTCCTTTGGAATGGGATTCGATTGCGCTGAAAGGCAAATATTTGCCAGAGAAGGTCTTGCTGGGTCCTTCAGGGATCTCTGCACATGCAGGGCAAATTACTGGTGCTCACTGCTTGGAGCACAGGAGTAAAACATGATTTTTAAATTTTTTTTTCCCCTTCACCAAATGGTGTTTTCTTTTCCCTTGGTCAGCTCTGAGAAAGGTTTATCACAGGAAGGTCCATCTTGTGTCGTCACAAATCCTTCCCCATGGAGCCATTCATGGCCCAGAGTCCCTCAAAAACCTCCCTGGCCCCTTGAAAGCACCGAGGAGGTTTTCCAACACCCCTCCAACAGATTATTCCTCTCTGCCTCTGTGGAGTGAGACGAATCAATGGGAGACCCAGGAGGGTTATTTCGCCCATGAATTATTTACACCCACTGGGTAATACTTCATTTTAGACTGGCCTTGTTTTACGCTTGTAATTTTTAATTCTTATAATTCCACCTCCAGCAAGCAGAGGCTCCTGAGAGCAGTAGATTATATCTCAGTGGGCACACTCTGGGATGCATAAATAACCTCTCCTCTGCTGACAGCACATGGGAAATGGGCTGGGCTTTCATTGAGGTTAAGATTTCCCCCCCCCCCCCTCTCTGTCTTAAAGGAATCTTTATCTCAGTGCAGCTATTCTGCAGCACTGCCTCTGTTTGGTAGCAAAAGAACTATTTAAATGCAAATGTTGACTTTTTGCCAGGGGCTGGAGGGAAAATACTTGTCTGATGATGTCCTTCCAAAAGTACAACTGGTGCTGTTTGTAAAGGAATTGCATCAGGAGGAGTCGGGACTTTGGTTCCTTGCACTCCTAAATTCCTCTGCCCATGCTGACTTCTACCCCTTGAAGTCATTGCCAGGAAAAAAATAATTAAAATAACCCAAATATATATATTTATATAGGAAAATATACTAAAAGCAAAGCAGTCTTTTGATGAGATTCACTCTTCCTCTGCCCTGCCTGTCCAAAGATGGAGGAATTGGGATTGCTGCATGCTGACCCAAGTTTGAGATGTCTGTTTGGTTTTTTTTCTCCTCTGTCTTGGGTCTGAAGTTCCAGAGATTGAATATCTGGGTGACAGGAACTGTAAGGTGAATTTTGGGCTGGGGGCCACTTGGAAAGGGAAGAGGAGATTCAGACTCCAAAGGTGAGTGAGAAGGAAAGGAGACCTGGAGTGAAGAAGAAATTAAAAAGATTCCTGGAGCAGGTTGATTAATTTTGCCAGGGGAAAGTCACTCTTTACTGTTTTGTAGCATTTTCCTCTCTTGATTCTGATTTAAAGCCAAAATTACCCAGACCTTCCAGACTTGCTTGCAAAGCAAACAGCCCAGGGATGCTGAAAGAAAACCCAAGTTGGACCAAAGGGAGGGAGGAAAGAAAACCCAGAACACCCAACCAACATTCCCAAAGCGGCACCTTCCCCCACAGCCAGAGGGGAGAACTAAACACATATCCTGGATTTAACTTTGGGACATGTCCACTGCTTCCCATAATCAAATTTTGTGTGGGAGCAGGAAGGGCTCAGAACAGCTGGAGACAGATTTGTGGGCTCCTTCAGGAGTGGATGGAGCAGTGCCTGGAGACACCAAAGTTCTCCTCAAACAGAGAATGTTGGGAAGGGGTGGATGAGCTGCTAGACCTGTCATACATGGAAGCTATATCAGCAGCTGGGAGCTGGGAAAAAAATGCTCCTCATCAGCCAGACCAAGTCTTGCCACATCCTTCCCCCTCCTTCCCATTCCACGGCTCTGCAGGCTGATGAATTTCAGCCCCGTTGTGATTTGATGTAGTTCAGTTACCAAGGAGACAACGATCTGCAAAGGGGAACCTTTGTGGCATCCGGGGGAGGAGAATCGATGAAGATCACTCCCGGGTTGAGGATGGCCCCAGGCCTAGAGCTCAGGAGCAGGGAAGGAACTGTTCTGGTCCGTGTGAGACATCCCTGGCAGGCTGTAGCTTACAGGACCTCCAAAATAGCATTTCAAATGAGATCAGTCTGTCTGTGGGATGAGGAAGGGTCAGTCTATCCTTAAACCTGTCCTTAGCACTAGTTAGACCATTCAGCTGGGATGAAAAATGGTCGTTTTGTCTGAAATCACCCAACCTGTTGGGGAAATAAGGACCACTTCATTAAACCTCCTTCAGCTGAGAAGAGCTGGAATCAAGGTTTCAATCGTTCTGCTTAGGTCAGGGCTAATTTCTTAGAGTGGGGTAGAAAAGTTTGGCAACCTCCTGCCAGTGTCCTGACCTTCCTTTCCCCTTATCCTCCATGAACCAAGGGATTGTCACCTCGCCCTGACATTTGCCCAAACTTGGGTGGAGTTTAGAGGTGCAGCAGGAAGGGGGAGGCTGCATTGCTTTGAAGGTCAGATGAGGCACATCTCCAAAAGCAAGGATTGTGAGGAATAATAAACCCCATTGGCTGGAGCACTGCAGCTCTGGCTGCTCCTGACTTGTCCTGAGAGAGCACTTGAAATACTAATCCAGCATCATCTCTCTCCCTGCTTTCCTTCTGGAATGCTGAGACTGGGAAAGACTCCTTCCAACAGGCAGAAAGGACATTTCTTCCCAATCTCCACCCAATGACCAAGCCAGGACCATGAAGGATGAGCTCTGAGGGATCTCACTAACTAGAGAGAGGTTGTTCAGTGTCTGCAGATTGGGGTTAAAACCCAGGGACTCAGGGGGTGATCTTTCCTCCAGCAGCTGGGGAAGAGGGAAAATAGAATTCAGTTCTGTACATTTTCCTCACCTGGGGAAGGCTCTGTAGCTGAGTTGTCAGGTTTAATCTCTTCCCAACATGTATCCCTCAAATAACTCCTTTGTTCCTTTTTTAAGTTCAGCAGCTCAAACTCCAGAGCCGTGACAGTCTCCAGTGAGGATTTCATGGGAGAGAAGGGAGAGAGAAGGGACGCTTCCTGTGTCACCTTTGAGATGTTCTCTGCATGAAGGAGGCCATGAAAAAAATACTCAAGATGTGGTGACCCCACAACGAGCTCCTGGGTTGGGAGGGACCTTAAAGACCACCTAATTCCAACCACCCTGCCATGGACAGGGACAGCTTCCACCAGCCCAGGTTGCTCAGAGCCCCATCCAACCTGGGGAAATTTTTTATAATCCCAAACACCCAAAAGAAACAGGAATAAATCTGGATGTGGTGGCTCCCTCACTGGTTTTGGAGAACAGATTAGGAATGGACTGGGTAAAGATTAGGGATGGGTTGAGTAGCTCCTGCCTAGGGATGGACGAGCCAATCCCAAAGTGGTTCTGATTTTTGAGTCTTGATATCATAAATTAAAAAGTTTGGTCCCAGTGTTCCTGCACATTTCAGACTTCTTCAGCCAGATTTTTGCATCCCCACCCTGTGTGGGGAACAGCAGGAGCTGGTTTTGGAGGGGGAAGAGGGAGAACAGGCCTGCAGTCGTCATGACAGGAATTGGTGGGAATATTGCACATTTTCAGCTGTTATCGGTGCTGTTTCTCTGCGCATCAGTTTGCAGGAACTTCGTTCAGCTTGGGGACAAGTGGGAAGAATAAGTCATTCCCTGTCTAGCGAGCCCTCCAACTCACCCAGCCTGGAACACCCACAGGCCCTTCCCAGGCTACCCTGGGCTCCATCTGGACTGTGCTTTTCAGGTAGAACTTCTAAACCACTTCCCAAATCCCCAGCCAGCAGAGACTGGGGATAAAATCCTAGCATGGTTTGGGTTGGAAGAGACCTTAATCTGTTCTGACTCACCTTCTGCTATCCCAGGTTGCTCCAAGCCCCATCCTGCCTGGCCTTGGACACTTCCAGGGATGGGGCAGACACAGCTTCTCTGGGAAACCTGTGCCAGGGCCTCAACACCGTCACAGGGAACAATTTCTTCCCAATATCCAATCTAAACCTTCCTTCCTTCATCTTAAGGCCATTCCCTTGTCCTATCACTATATGGCCTTAAACAAACAAACAAACAAATATCCTGGAACAATATCATGGGTGAGGATTAAAAACCTACAACAAAAGAGCTACCAAGACCTTACAAGATGAAAAAGAGTCTCAAAAGTAATGAGTAATATGATTTTTTTTCCTGAACTTCATCTTTCCGTGGCTTGCAGGGCAGCCACACAACACAGCTGTGTTAGAAGAAGGACTACAAAGGTTATTTTACCCAGCAAAGTGCAGCTGATTCTGATATGGACCACACCAGTTTCCAATTGACAGTGGTTTTGGGAACACACACTCCAGTAGCCACTGCTTCAGAACTTCGACACCCCAGGCAATCAGGATCTCCAGGCTGAAGATGCTTTTCCAGCACCTCTGTGATCGGAGCCAACTCAGGAGCAGGAAAAATTGAACAAAACAAACAAATAAAAAATCCCTAAAAACCCCCAGTGCCAGCAGAGCAGCAGAGCCAAGACCTCAGCACAGAGCAGAGCAAAGAGGTTTCATCAAAGCATTTGATGGTACAGAGTTCCTTAAAACACTGCTAGAATATCTAAGTTGCTTCCTGACCTAAAGACAAATTTTTCATGGAAGCATCTGGGGTTTTCTGTGTTTTTAAATGAAAGAGGGAAATGTTAGAACTCGATGTTCTGTGTGGGACATTCCTGCTAGACCCATTTGAGGGGGAGCAGGAAGACAAGAACTGGAAGTGTGTCACTGCTGGGGGAGTTAGGAGGAGATTTTTAATGGGTTTGGAGGAATAAAAGGGCAGGAAATTTAAGACAAAACTTCTCAAGTGGGTGAAAATATCCTCCCATGTCTAATTAGGAATTAGTAGAAGGTTCAAAAGGAAATGAAATATCTGTGATGTGAATCATAGAATGAAGGTTCTGTGATATGAATCATAGAATGGCTTGGGCTGAAAAGGACCTTAGAGATCATCTCCTCTGGGTTGGAAAAGACCATCAAGACCATCCAGTTCCACCCCCTGCCATGGGCAGAGACACCTTAAACTATCCCAGGTTGCTCCAAGACCAATCCAACCTGGCCTTGGACACTTCCAGGGATCCAGGGGCAGCCACAGCTTCTCTGGGTATTCCACCCCAGGGCCTCACCACCCTCACAGGGAAGAATTTCTCCCAAATATCCATCTGAGACTCTGGAAGAGAGGCATTTAAGTCCTTGCACTTGGATTCCTGGGAATGGATCAGTAAAAAGTCTAGGTCATGGTACATCCCAAGGCAGTGGAGCAGCAGAATTCTTCCATGATCCTCTTGCCCTCTGAAGGCTTAAAGGACTCACGCTAACCCTGGATGGATGTAGACATTTCTGCATAGATAAGAATTGCAAGCAAAAAAAGAAAAAAACAAAAAAGGGAGGAAAGCAGCCCAGGCAACAAGTGATACAACAAGGTGAAATAGCTTCATGTTGCACTAGGGAAGGTTCAGGTTGGATATCAAGAAAATTTCTTGACTGAAAGAGTAATTGAGAATTGGAACAGGCTGCCCAGGGAAGTGGTAGAGTCACCATCCCTGGGAATGTTTAAAAACAGAGTAGACCTAGCACTTTGCCATATGGATTAGTGGGCAAGGTGGTGATCAGTTGAAGGTTGGATTTAAAGCTCTCAGAGTCTTTTCCAGCCTTAATGACTCAATGATTTTCTGATTCTTTGAAGGAGAAAAAGACACCAAGAAAGAGAAAGAGAGAAAGAAAAAAAATTGCTTTTTCTTGCTAACTTCCTGAAAGCCTTAAAGATCTTTCAATCCTTAATTCATGAGGGGAAACTGAGGCACAGAGACATTGAATTTCTCACCCAAAGACACACTAGGCACCCATGAGCAGAGACCTAAAGTCCCTTTCCTCTGTAATGATTGCTGTGAGGCCATGGAGAGTCACTTGTGGGGCACAAAATCCACTCAGTCCTCCTCAAGGAAGGGGTTGGATACCTCATCTCATCAGCAGCAACCTCGGAGAAGCTGCATTTGCAGAGCTCAGCTCCTGGTGGTTGTGTCTCCCGGAGTGAGAGCAGCATCTGCTCGGAGGAGCAGAGCACAGCCAAGCAGATAAAAAGGTCAATTGCTTCCCCCCCACCCTGCTCCCCTCCAGGTTGGAAGCAGGGAAAGCTCTCCAGAACACCGTGGATCTTCCCTGGACTCCTCACCCCCTGATAATTATCCCACCAGGCCAAGCGAGAGCACAACGGCAAAGCTCCCTTGGGGCCAAAACGTCACGGGAGGAAGCAAAGCGGAGGGAAAGCCGCGCGTTCCCGATTCTCCTGAATCCTGGAGAAAAAGAAACCCAACCAGCCAGTCCCTTTCCCCATGACCTGAGCTCACCCCTGGGTCCAGGGAACCTTATGGGCTGTGACACAGGACCAGGCTGGCAGGAGGGGGTTGTGGCTTCTCGGGCTGCGGAGCGCTGAAGGGGACACTGCATAGGTTCAGAGTCGGCGCAGGGGTCTGGGAATTCTCCCTGCTGCCTTGATTCAATGTGACAAACTCATTTCTTCTGCAGCGTGGCTGCGTTTAACCAAATGGCAACTTCTTTCCTAGGCTGAGATGTGGCATTTGGGAGGGCAGAGCTGTGGCATTTGGGAGGGCAGAGCTGTCTCTCCCAGTGAATCCCCACAACTGTGCTGACCTAAGTTGGTCGTGGTAAATGTTCTGTCCCTTCCTGCTGCCCCCAAACTTTATGGGGTGACCCCAAAGATGAACACACAGCCTCAGATATGGCTTTAATCCTCTAACCCAGCATCCCAGGCCCTTTTTATCCCCCTGGCTCCATGCAGCCACTGGAAATCACCTGAATTTACAGAATTCTGCTGCATGTGCATCACCTGCCATTTCCTGCATCTCCATGCTTTGGGGAGCTGTGCTCATAGGAACATGGAATGGTTTGGGCTGGAAAATACCTTAAATATCATCTTCTTCCACCCTGCCATGGGCTGGAACACCTTCTGCTCAACCAGGTTGCTCCAAGCCCTGTCCAACCTGGCCTTGAACACTTCCAGGGATGAAGCAGCCACAGCTTCTCTGGGCAACTTATGCCAGAGCCTCCCCACCCTCACAGAGAAGAAATTCATCCTCTGGAACACTTCTAATGATAGAAAGTCAGGTGGCAAATGGCCTCCAAATCCCATCTTCTTCCAGAAAGTTGATCCAGCTGGTCACAGACTGAGTGTCCAGCTGCCAAGTTCAGCTCCTTGAAGTCCACTCAGCTTTGGAGACAAGTCCCTTGTGCTCATTCAGAATATCTGCTGAGCCCTGGAAAAACATCCTGGACGAAACCCTCACTCCATCCACCCCCTGCTTCCAGCAGGATCCAGGGCGTCCAACACCAATCAGTGACAGCAGCAAACCCTTCCCTTTAATGCCCCGGGGTGGCCAAGAGCAGCACACCAGGGACAGATTTGAGCCCTGCAGGGAAGAAAACATCGCTTTACTCCCTGAGAGAAGGGAGGGCTTTGCTTCCAGAGGAGCAAATGCCATCTGTTCCCATCGCCCACAGATCCGGCCACGCTGCGCGGCTGCGTCACTGCTCTGCCGAGCACAAGGCATTGCAGACAGGCTCCAGCAAGGAATGCTTAACCTTCCTCAATCCTGTCCAAAAGGATGCTGCCAGGACAAAACCAGGCCGTGATCATCATCACACCTGAACTGGCATAACGTAGGGCCCAAGAAGTTTCTCCAAACCTCCCTGGTGATGCTGCATCCAAGCAGGGAAAGCTGGAAAACTCAGGCAGAAGGACTAGGGAACACACTGGATTGCAAAGCAAAGGGAAGACAGCCAGGTTTGGCTCATTGCTTCTGGCCTTGGAGCATCCTGTTGTCACCAGGAAATCCCTTTCACACCCACAGGAGGAGGTCTTCAGCAGCAAAAGAGCAGGGAAACTCCTTTGGGATGGAAATCATCCCCACCAGAGAGACCTGGAGTAAAAGGGGCAGAGGAAAACCTAATTCCTGTGCTTTCTACTCCAGCTGAAACCTGCTTTGTTCAGAGAGGGCTCCTGTATCCCTGCTTAATGATCCACTCTGCATTTACATTTAATTAGAGGAATGAAAGAGCCAATTAACAAGATCTACACTGAATGCAAACAAAAGGGACGGCTGGTGACTCAGCTGCAGGGGCAGAGCCAAGGGCTGGGGCTTTGCAAGCAGCTTAACCACACCTTACCATCCTTGTGCCTCCTTTCTGACAGTTCAGGGGTGCACCACTCTTTGGGACTCCAAACTGGGGATCCAAATTCAAACTCACCCATGTTTTTCTTTCCTGGGGTTGTTTTTTAGCTGGATAAAGAGCAGAGTCATCCAACACACACTGCAATACTGCTGGTACTGACAGGGAGGAGAGGGCAAAACCTTGCTCAGAGAGAGGAGGGGAGGCCAAAACACCTCTCTCAGGGCCAGTCCAGGATGATTTTGGCTCGCTTGGATCTCAGAAATTCCCCAAAGGATACAAGTCCATGTGCACAGCTGCTGAGGGGGCTTAAACTTGCACCCCTGGCTTCAATCCTGCACCACCCCTCCTGTGACAGCACCGCTGCCTGTGGGTCCTCACAGCAAAGCAGCCCATGTAAGTGATTAAAAAAAACCTTAATTGTCTATTTTTTAAGTTACACCACCTCCTCATCCAATGCTACGGGAGGGAGGGAGGGAGGAAGGAAGGAAGGAAGGCAGGAAGGAAGGCAGGAAGGAAGGAAGGAAGGCAGGAAGGAAGGCAGGAAGGAAGGCAGGAAGGAAGGCAGGAAGGCAGGAAGGAAGGCAGGAAGGAAGGAAGGAAGGAAGGAATCCTTGTGATTAAAGGTCAGGCTTGAAAGGAAGGGAGCAACAAGAGGGTGGGAATGGCATCCTCCAGGCAGGGACTGAGGATGATGATGAAGGTGAGGCAGGCAGGAGAATAACCTGAAGATTTGCTGAGGTTGATGTGAGAGCAGATCTCAGCAACCATGAAATGGGAAACCTCCCAGAGGTTTAAACTTACTGAGAGCCTCTTTGCAATTTTAATTATTGATTTCTTTGTTTGCTTCAGTGCTGTGGAAAGATACAGCTCCAGCAGGAAAGGAACACTCTGGGATGCACTGGCTTTACTGAGATCCTCCCTGCAATGCTCTTGAGCTCCAGCCTTTAGGGATAAATCCCACAGAAAAACTCTCCTGGAAAGGGGATGGAGAGGAGCCAGCAAGGTCAGGTGGCTTCAGGGCTGACCTTGGTACCTCATTTCATCCCAAAGATAATAATTTCAGTTAGACTCAGTGCAAAGCTGAGATGTCACCCCTAACCACTCCTCATCCTCCACATCCTTGCTAAAGATTTTAATTCCTTCTCTCTGAGGCTTGTTTTGGGATAGGTCAGGGTCTGCCCTCACACCCACCACCTCGAGCAGCTCTTTGTTGGCTCAGAAGGGAGCTCAGGGTGACTTGCTGAGATGTGAACATCTCCACTGGGGACAGCTGGAGTTACTCACTGCCTCACACGGGACCTGAGAGCTGAGTTCCTCTGCTGCTCACAGTCAGTCAGCTCAAATCAGATCTGAGACAGAGCTCGTGGCACAAAGAGATCAGCAAACCATTTAGTGCAGTGGATGTCCCAGATAAAATAATGAGGGTTATGATCAAACTGAGCTGGGAGAATGGCACATCCTAGGACATGTGTGCTGGCAAATGAATCCCTGTCATTACCTGATCTGCACAAATCTGAGCTTTCCTGCCTCTCACGGTGCTGTCAGTAAAGATTTTTGAGTAGTGAGCAAGAATTTTCACTCTGGACTCACTCCTCTTAATGGTCTCTCCAGTTCTTTTGTTGAACCACCTCCAGCTGTGCTGAGGCACGAGCAAGTGTGGATCCATTATCAGATAACAACCTTGACTTGCCCACCTTGGTTCACGTCCAGAGAGGCAGCAGATGCCCCAGCCATGACCAGAGGACAAGCACAAACAGCCCAGCATTTTCACCTCCACAGATGGAGCATCACAGAGGTGACAGCACCTTCAGAAGACGGAATGGGGATTTTTCCACGAGACAACTTATTATTAAGACCAACTTCCTTTTTTTCCTGCTCTTCCTGGTGTGAAATCAGAGCCCTTCAGCTCAGTGGGGTGACCCCACCTTTGCACCTTGGCAGCAAAGGGTGAACTATGGTTCTTTCTTGATTTGGGATGAAAAAATTCCGTATTGGGCAGACAGCAAACGGAGTAATCAGTGTTATGGATAGAAACATCCTCAAGACACAGCACAGTTTGTCACTGAAGCACTGAAAACCTACATTGGGTCACCAGAGATGTTTTCTCTGTGCCACCCACCTGCCTCCTTCAAGGCTGGACATTCCCTCTTTTTCTAGAGTAAATGCCAGGGTATCACCATTTGTGAAATGCTTCTTTTCCTAGAAGAGAAGTCACTCCATGACAAAACTTTAATTGCAGTGACCACTGGACTATTTATTGACTATTACAACTATTTCTATCCAGTTTTGCTAAAAGCCATCAGCACAGCTCAGGGGGTGCTGCTGCTCAGGACTGTGCATCTGCTGGCTAAAAAATGCCTATTTTCTCTCAAGGTCTGAGTCAGAATAAAGGAAGAAAAGAATAGCAGAATGAAAATCATGTGCAAAAACGCCTTGACTTCTTTAAGGTCATGGGCAGATGCAGGATCAGAGCTTAGGCTCCCCTACAAGGTTCTAGACGAGCATCTTTAGACCCCTCCCATCACAAGACTGAGCTAAATTGGGTGCTGAGCCCATGTCACACAGTACAGATGACACACTCCGAAAATAAAACTAATTTCAGCATGCTGCACCATAAGAAAACACCCACGTGGAATGAAGTTTAAACTAACATTATTTTTCTTCTTTTTTTGGCAAGAATACATAACAGGCAAGACCAGATGTTTCATGAATTCATGCATTCTATCAGCTTGTTTGCCTTCGACAAAAGCAAAATCCAGGGCAGGAATGTGCAATCAATATTTGGGTTTTTCAGCCCAGAAATATTGGGCAAGGTGGCTGGTCCAGGCTTCCACTCTATTTGATTTTGTCAAAAACATCATCTAAACCAAAAACAATGAATTCACTTTCCAGGCTCAGCAAAAGATTTTCTTCAGCCCCAAATGCTCACAGCCCTGAAGGGTCCTTGATTATGGAATCATGGAAGGGTTTGAGCTGGGAGGGACCTTAAAAATCATCTCATTCCAACCTCCTGGGACACCTTCCACTATCCCAGGCTGCTCCAAGCCCTGTCCAACCTGGCTTTGAACACTTCCAGGGATGGGGAATCCACAACCTCTTGGGGCAACTTGTGCCAGAACCTCACAGCACCCTTACAGCAAAGAATTTCTTCCTAATATCCAATCTAAATCTACCCTCCTTCCACTTAAGGCCATTCCCTCTTGTCCTATCACTACAAGCCCTTGTGAAAAGTTCCTCTCCAGCCTTCTTGTAAGCTGGATGATTGAAGTTCTGCTTCCATCTCCACCTGTGTACCCTCTGGATGCAGCCCACCAACCTCCCCTGCCCATGGCAGAACCTGAAGGGATCATTCCCTCCAAGATTCCCATGTATTTACATCCTGCTCCACAATCCTAGGGAGCCTGTGGGCTGAGGAGGCCCCACTGGCTAAATGACCCATGGCTGTCATTTCTGTGTATCTTTCTAATGTTTGTTGAAGGAACATATTAAGCTTTTTATTTCTTAGTTCCCTTCAAGAACAAACAACAAGAAAAAAAAAAAGTGTTGTGCCTCAGGCAGTCTTTTTTATTACCTTATATAGAGTTCATGCAATAAAGTCCATTAATTAAAACATGAATATTTAAAATGGCTTTCAAGAATGGCAGCCTTATCTCACCAGAGGGAAGAAGAAAGAAGAGGAGGGGAAAAAAAGGGGAAAAAAAAGTGGTAAAACACAAGAAAGGCAGGAGATAGTTCATTTTGCCAGAGGAGCATTCAATTATTTAATTGCTGAATTAATGCTTTGTCCCCAGGTGACACTGGATGTTCATTTGCAGCGAGAGGATCGGGATGGAAAAGGTGGGGGGAAAGGTGGGGAGGGAAGGAGCGGAGGCGAAGACGAATACTTGGAGTTTTAATTAAAATGTGAGGTAGACAAAGTTGTCATTTCTGTGAGCCTTTCAAAGCGAGGACTTCCTCGTTGGAATGGTCCTCGAAAGCAGAACAGCCACAATTTTTTTTTTAATCCACAATTTTATCCACTGCACTGAGGCAGCTCCAACAACACAGAGGGATGGGGCAGGGAGAGGCAGCTCAGCATCACAGCAACCACCTTGGAGGGACTTTGCTCCTCAAAAAACACATCCAGGGGTCTTGGTGTAATGGCAAACAATCCTCAGGGTGGAAAAATTAAGAGAAAAATGGTAAATATGGGACTCAGGAGTGTTTCAAACCCTGCATGGGGCTTTTGCACAAGTACCAGAAATTCCCTTCTGATCCAGAAAGATGGGATGTAGGGAATGAAGGATTTGAGGAGAGGCCAGCAGTCTCCAAAACCACAACCTTCCATTAAACCCCCCCCAAAAAAAAACCAGTGTGGATGTTGCAGGGGTAGATGCTGCAAGATTTCCCAGTTGATAAGCCACATACCAGGGAGTGGAGAGAGCTTTGGGGAAGAGCTGGTGATCCCTAGGAGTGATTCAAACCACCAGTCAAGCACAAACTGGACTCAAAGCAGATTAGAAGCATTTTATGGAGCAGAAAAAGTCTGTTGCAGGATTTGGTGTGGAGGGCAGGGCAGAGGGATGCAAATCCCACATTCTTTTGGGATGTGGGGACAGCTTTGGCTGACTGTAGCCTCAAAGTCCTTTCTTTGTCTCCTCAGAATGCCAAACCACGTGGATTTTTCTTGCCCACCAAACTCTCAAGCCACTCTGGGGAATCCCTCAGTGTGCTTTGGCTCTGGGAGGATTACAGAAATTCTATTTCCATGGGAAGTTTACATCCCACAAATGTAAACAAAGCCATCTCCTTCTGAAATGCACCGTGAGGCACAGATAGGCCTCATGGCACATTTTGGAAGGAGCTGGAAAGGTTGAAGGATGAGTCAGCCTCGTGTTCCTGCAGTGACTTTGCTCACTGAGGGTCTCCATGGATGTTCTCCCTGGAGAGGGAAGCAGCACAGCCTGGGTCTGTGTGTGGAGGGTGTTGGGGCTTCCCATGGGGGTCTCAGAACCACGATTTGTTCATAGCTGGGTTGGAAGAGAACTTAAAAATCATTTAGTCCCAACCCCCTGCCATGGGAAGTGATACCTTCCACCATCCCAGGTTGCTCCAAGCCCCATCCAACCTGGCCTTGGACACTTCCAGGACTGGGGCAGCCACAGCTTCTCTGGAAAACTTGAGCCTCACAGGGCCTCACCACCCTCATTGTAAAGAATTCCTTCCTAATATCCAACATAAACCTATTCTGTTTCAACTTAAAGCCATTCCTCATCCTATGCTCTTGTCCAAAGTCCCTCTCCAGGTCTCCTGGAGCCTCTTTAGGCACTGGAAGGAGCTCTAAGTTCTCCCTGGAGCTTCCTCTTCTCCAGACTGCACAGTCCCAGCTCTGGACATGCCCTGGGGCAGCTCTGTGGCTACTCAGGCATCTCTGGACAGGTTCTGCTCAGCCGTGTGGTCATTCTGAGGGACAGGGGAGAGCAGGAGGTGCAGGGGAGGTTTTGCATTTCTGGTGCCCAAGAATTTGGCAGCATCTCCCACACCAGATCTGTGGGTCACAGACAGGTGACAGCAGGGACAGACTGCCAGATCTAGGCATGTCACAGCCTCATGGTGGCACCTTGAAGAGGGACAGAAGCTGACTGACTGCTGCCTCATCCATTCTCTCCTCCACCACCTCTTCATTTATTTTATTTTCCTTCTGTGTTATTAAAAATATTTTTTTTGAGTGCCCAGTGCCTGCCCTGGCTCACTGAGAGGAGTTCCCTTCTGATCCAGAGAGATAAAAATCAAGACAAACACTCCTCCAGAAACCTTTGAAGTCTCCAGACCTATTTATGGCATTTCTTCAAGGCCCTCTGCTCTCCCTCACCCATCCAGCCCTGCTGCAGAGAGCAGGACCCACTCCAGCTGGGTGACACAGGTCACTCAGCACATTTTGGAAGCCCTAGACCTCCTCTTGTTCTGATTTTGGGACAGATTGCTTGTCATTGGTCCCTTTGCCTCCTGCACCCAGCTCAGGAGCATCACCACCCCCAGGAGTGGAAGTGCAACCCCAAATCCAGAATAACCCATGGGACCATGTGGGACACCTGCTAAAACACTGGCACAGGTTTTCTTTCCAGGCAGAACCCCAAGGAAAGGAGATTACTAGGTTTATCTCTCTGATTTATATTCCTTCAACCACTATTTGAGGCCAGTTTAACCCCAAGGATGCTCAGGTTTCTGGTGGGTGTGAGTTCGGCCTAAGTGATCCCACTCACCAAAAAATATAGCTAATACAGCAGATATCTGTTTAATTTGGGCCACCATCCCCCCAGGCCAGAAATATTCCAGATATGTTACCTTCTGTCCAGAAAAAGTGCAGGAGGGTGCTGGGAGCAGGACAATCCCAAAGGCATTGATGGAAAATGAAGTTCATGAAGGATTTGGATATGAGCAGCAATGAGAGGAGTTAGGATTGAGGAGGGGAATATGGGACTTCACATGGTAGGAAATTTCATCCTTCCCACTAATCACAGAGCTCTTTTCAAGAAGGGACAGCCTGTCACCTTGCCCTCTAATGCCAAGCTGGGGGCCAATCCAGCAGGCTCAGGGCTGGAGATGGTTGGTTGTGGTGTTTAAAAGCTTGGAAAAGCTACAACTCTTCTCTTCTTCAGCCCTAAATCAAGCAAAAGGCAACAAATTCTGCCAAGACAAAACTCACACCAGATTTTCCACCAGCTCCAGTGACAATCAGCCTGAACATGGCATGCTGAGCTGGGCCAGGGACACCAGGGGTGGCAGCAGGGAAATCTGCTGAACTAGGAAAGCCATCCCTGCCCTGACAGCAGGTAGGATCCATCACGACTCTCCCACAGGGTGTGTCTTCTCCTTGAAGATTCCTCAGCTGCTGTGGGTCCATGGAGGCAGCTGGCTGAACTCCCCAAAGGTGCCTCCTGAGCTCCTCCAAGGCTCAAAACCACAGAAGCACAAAAAGCAATCTCCTCAACTGCTTCTCTATGGTTATCTGGGGACTCTCCTGGTCCCTGAATCTTTTCTTCTTCTTCAAATACCTCCTCAGCAACCCAGCCGACCTTCCTGAGCAGCTCCTCTGCTGCCTTCTGTTGGCCTTCCTCTCACAAACATCACCGATCTCAAGTCAGAGTTGGTAGGAATGGGATTCTGTTGACAGTTTTGGTCACAAACAGCAAGTTTAGTCAAGTTATGGGAAGGGGATACCAAAACTAACCCTGATTTTCCTTCAGCAGGCACTTGGGATGCAGATCTGGGTATGAAGAGCACACAGATCATTGAATAACACCTTCCATGTGGATGGGTTTCATCTGGGAGAGCAGATTAAACAGGGAGATGTGGTGGAGTCACCCTTCCCCTTGTCCTAGCCCAGCCTCCAGTAGATCCTGAAGCAGAAACTCTGGTTTTTTCTGATCAATCCTTTTCTGGTCCTTTTTTGGGTCCTTTTCTGATCAATGTTGGGGTCTCAGCAAAAGCTGAGGGGCCAAAACCCAACATCTTGGTCCTACAGTCTTTAGATTCAGGAGAAGGACCAGAAAAAGAGTGACAACACCCCTGGTCTCAGCTGTTTCTCCCGCTTTCAGTGCCAGGCAATGAAATTCATCATCTTCCTCTGGTTTGGGTGCCTTCAACACAAAGACACCCAAACTTCCTTCCCCAAAACACACAAGCAGGGAAGTGCCAGCTTCCAAATCCCAAAACCCCAAACTGGCAGAGACCAGGGCATCCCCCTCTTCACCCAGTCAAGGTGACAAAGCCACGGATTTTCACCAGCCATTGCATTCCTTCCTCAGGGCACAGGGAAGGATCCAACTCCTCAAAGTGCTCCAAAAACAGTGGGACAAAGCAGCCACCGTGCCAGGGCAGCCCAGTTTCTCCAGGAAGCTGGAGCAGCAGCTTTCACAGCCTCTAGGTCTCTTCCTTTCAGCTTCTAAACAGATCCCAAGCCAGTAACTGTTTGTTTAATGACATGGACCACTCAAGACCTATTGAGAGCATTCAGCTTAATGAGGTGTGTGGCAATTATTGCTCTATTGAAACTCGAGCCAGGGAACACAAAGAAATATATTTAAACTCAACAGATCTGCAATTCTGATGTGCTAAAGGACGTCCTTTCCCAGCCTGGCTGTCTCACCGTGCTGGAGGATAAAATATGGGATTTCAGTATCAGATTGTTGTCTGCAAGAAGAGAGTGTGCCAACAGGGGATTCAGCGGCTGGAGGTGACATTGGCAGAGCCACCCCAGGGACACACAGTTGCTGAAGCCTTCCCAGGATGCTTGCTGAGAATCCCAAACCTGTTTTCTAACTTATTTAGCCCAGCCTTGCTTCAGAACTGTCCTGGGGAATGTGGGATTTCCAGGAGGTAGAATCAACATCCAGAGATGTAGTTAAAATTTCACTGATTGTAAGAATGGGAATATATGGGAAAAGAGAGGAGTTACAGTGGTGTTAGTGATGCTCTGGAAGAGGTGTGAAATCCACTGCTCTGCCAGCATGGAAGGAGATTCCTCTGGCTCAGAGCACCTCTGTCCACTCAGAGACTACTCATGGATAAGATGCTATTTGCAGGCAAAGATCCCAGAATCACAGAAGGTTGGAAAGAACCTTAATCATCAGGGTTTGGGAATCATCTCATTCCCAAACCCTGCCATGGACAGGGACACCTTCCACTAGACCATGTTGCTCACAGTCTCATCCATCCTGGCCTTGAGCACTTCCAGGGATAGGAATCCACAACTTCTGTGGGAAAGAAGTGAATTTAGTGCTAAATAAGTGAATTTGGTGCTGAAAATGGCACAGAGCCCTTCTCCCCACCTGTATCTTGTCAGCAGAGATGATGTTTAGCCAAGCTGCCTGACAGATTCAGCAAAGTCCTGGCTTCACCCAAAGCCTTTTGCACCTGGATAGAGGAAACCAGCAGTGAAAAAGGGAAAACTTGCTGTAAAGGAAACTTGGGAAAGGAACTCCTGTTCCAGAGCTGTATCAGTTGGAAGAATTGGGATCCACCAGGTCAGACAGCTCACTGCCAAGGAAACCCATGAAATTCAGGCACCATAAAGGTGAATCAAACACCTAAAACTCCCTGTGGATCCAGTTCCTCTTATAGAAAATGTTTTCCATTTCTCAGACTGCTCCCATTACCTAAACACATCAGATATTCAGGGTGGGTGGTGAAAAGGGCAAGATATTCAGGATAGGTGGTGAAAATGGAGAGGAATGCCTCTGTGCATCCTCCCTTTGAAGTGTCTGCACCATCATCCTCATTTTCTGCAGTTAGAGCTGCAAAACTACTCTGAAGATGTGATAATTTTGACTGTGTTTCCCTGCATCTAAATTTCACCCTGTACTCCCATACAAAACATTTTGGAGCGACTGCCATTGAACCTGAATATGAGAGAATGTTTAAAAAATTGAAAAAAAAAAAAAAAAAAGAGAGAGAGAGAGAAAGGGAAACTGAAAAGCTGAGCTTTTCACCAGGCTGCCACGCATTAAATTACCCGTAAAAGTCCCCGTCGCAATAATGGGAGTAGTTGCCTGTGAAACTCCCTCGGCAACTGGATGTAAATTCCACCTTTAGACTCCCTGCGACGACGACGGCGCATTGAGCTGGTAATTGCTGATGTTTCTGCATTGTGATCATGTCCACAAGCTGTTGGGTTCACAAAGGAGCTGATCGCTTCACTCTGCTCGTTTTTCTCCACCCCATCTCCACACAGACACATGCAGGGATGGATTTAGTGCTGAAAGCAGCCAATACATGGAATTTCTGCCCTGGCACTTCACGGTGATGCTGTGTGCTCAGAGCATTCTGGTATCCCATGCCGAATTCTCCCTGCAGTCCAGTGATGGGATGGATCTGTGGGAAAGCTCCAAACTGTACCAGGGAAGGTGTAGGCTGAGCATTAGGAAGGATTTCTTTACTGAGAGTGTGGTCAAAAATCAGAACAGGATTTTTTAGAGAAGTGGTCGATGTCCCATCCCTGTCAGTGCTTAAGAAGTATTTGGGCAATGCCCTTAATTAAACTTTTGGTCAGATCTGAAGTGGTCAGGCAGTGGGACTAAACAATCATTGCAGGTCCTTTCCAACTGAAAATCTATTCTATTCTATTCTATTCTATTCTATTCCATTCCATTCCATTCCATTCCATTCCAGTTGTAAGGTCTCTGATGATCCCATAGGAAAGCAGTGGGACAGGCAGGGCTTGTACAGGTCACAGAAATCTGAGTGTTTAAACTGAGCCAGGGGAGATGTCAGGTAAAATCTCCAATGACTTCAGCACTTTACACAGGAAAATTTTACGTTTTACTGTTTATCTCTCACCACATCCAACCTCTGCTCTCAGGGATGTCCAGATCAGACAACAAGGACAGACACAGTTGGAGAAGTGAGGAGCTACAATGCAGCACACCTTCCAGAGAGGCAATGAAAACTCACTCACCCAAACCCCTTTGCCATTTGGTTGGCAAATCCAACATCAAAGCCAAACCGAAGCCAAAGCAAAGCCAAACACTTTTCTCTGCCAGCTCAGCTGCTCAGGCCTGGGGGATTCTTGATGGAGGAACAGAGTGTGTATCATAAGGAGCTGAAGATGCCAGTGAGAGGTTTGATATCTGCCCCTGGGCAATTACTCACAGCTCTTTATCAATCTCTGGTGCCTTCATGGCCACTAAAGTTCACCTCAAATATGGGAAATGACTTATCAAGTTATCTCTGCCCTGGGAGAGACTGGGGATTTAAGGGGAGGGGAATCACAAGATGATTCCTGCAGCAGGGAGGATGGGAATTGATTCATTCCTATGCTTCTGGTTCCTCTTCCACACCATAGACCCCACTCAGGACCCACTCAGCCAAGAATTGAGGTAGAAGCAGAGGACACCAAAGCATGTTTTGACCAAAGAGCAAAACTTCCCAGCAACCAGTGAGGTTTGGAGGGTGTGCCCTGCAGTGAGAAATTTATGGAGTCCAACCTAAATGCAGCAGAGGTTGAGAAGGAAATTGTTCATGAACCTCTCCAAGCAGAGATCAGACACCATGAGGCATCTTAATCGAGATGACAGAGGTGGAAAAGCATCTAAAGATGGAAGATGAAACACCACTGACAAAACAGAAGTGATGAGCATGTGTGAGGAAGGGGGAATTGATTTTGTTCAGAGCAATGGGGACAGCAAAAGAATGGAAAAATTTAGCAGAAAAGGCAGGAAAATCCCCAGCACTTCAGTCTAGCATTATTTCAGTTATTCATTCATCATAAAAACCCCTCCAGCCCTGGAGACACCTGATGTATCAAGAAGCAAATAATATATTTTAGGGGACACTTTTAGCCTTGTTTCACAGTCAGCATCCTGGATCTTTCCCAGATGAGGACATGAAGAGCAGAAGAACCAGGATATGATATTTATCTCTGGGCCACCAAAATGTGACAGCTCTGCAATGGTCTTCCAGGAACAGCTCACATGGAGACAAGACTAATTAGACATTCATTAAGTGCCTAACTCAGCACAGCACTTAAGCACACATTTAACCTTCTCTCATTACAGGGTCACATCATCATCCCTTTTAAAGCTCCAGCTCTGATTGCAGAAGCCAGCTCACATTTGGGAGTGTCACCAGCATTTTCAGACCATGAAGTCCCAATGCCCAGCATTTGAGGAGATTTTCCCTTCTTCAGTCTCCTGGTGTTGCACCCCAAACCTATTCCAGGAATGCCAATTTGCATCCCAAAAAATGGGATTTACATCTAAACATCAGGACCTACAAACAAATCTCTGCCTTTTTTCTGTGTTTCCTGAGTCAGCCAAGGGAGATCTGAAAATGACCAAAAATCATTTCCCTGTTGAATTGTCTTCTCCTGGAAAACATTTCCACTTCAAGCCTTGCTGGAGTAGCAACTGGAGGCAGCTGCCCAAGATTTCAAAGCATGTCTTGCTGATCACCAGGAGAATCTCCACATGCAGCAAGATCAAAATATCTGAGGGACAACCTGAGGGATTCTTCTCCAACCCAGCATTGCCTGCTGTACCCTCTGCAATGTCTGTGTGGGACAGTAGTGTAAAGAGAGTCTCCCTAAACCTGGGAAGCAAACCTGGAGCAGTTTCTCCTTCCTCCAGACACTGAAGGACAGATGCTGCAGACAAGACAGGACCACTTTGGCAGAGTTTCTTTGTGAAGCTCCCCATAAATGATCATAAACTTCCCTGTGCACCTCAACCAGGTGTAAAATCGTTGACCATCAGTGCAAACAGGCTGTCAGTTCTGTTATCTTCAGTGTCCCTGTAGTTCTGGAGCGACAGGGTCCTCTTGGAGCAAAGCTTTTCACCAGGATCTCACCCACAGACCGTGAGCCAAAGCAAGGCAACATCTCACTGGAGATTTGCACACATCCATTTGCTTTGGAAACACCCAAGGAATAAAAAGGAACAGTCAGGTTTCATATTCCAGGATGGTATCTGGATATCTGGCAATTCATAGGATGGTTTGAGTGGGAAAGGACCTTAAAGATCATCTCGTTCCAACCCTCTGCCATGGGCAGGGAACTTTCCACATTCCTTCGTGTGCCTTTAAAGTCATCAGAGTAGATTAGTACAACTCACACATCTCCACTTGTTCCAAGATGAAAGTGTTAAGACAGGCCCAGAAACAACAAATGACTCAGAAAGCAGCAGGGAGGGAAAAATAGCAATGATAATAAAAAGAAAAAAAAAAAAGAGGGAAAGAAGCTTGTTGGGGAAAAAAATGCTACAAATACAATCAGAACAGCAATGATTGCAATAACCAGCATCAGCACTTGGAAATCAGGAACCCTATCAAAATATTCCACCCACAAAATGCTGTTAAGGGATTGCTGACTCCCTGTCCAAATTGGATCTCGCCTCCATCTTCCTGATCAAGCCTTTGCATAAATCAAAACAGACACAGTGACAGACAGAGCAGCACATGGAGAGCCTGGGCACCCTGCAAGCATCGTTTCTGTGTGGATGGCATCCCACCAGCGAAGATGATAATTCCCTGTCTCCAGTGTGGAGCAGATGTGAGCAGCCAGCAGAAAAATTATCTCCACTCTACAAATATTTGACACCCAGAAAGGATTTTGATTCAGCCACCCTTGAGCCTCTTTCATATTTACTTTCTGGGAACATTCAGGCACTCGAGCTGGACTAGGAGAGATCCCTACAAAAGCCAATATTAAGCTTGAATGCTTCAGGATTTGCTGGAAATCTTATTTCAAATTTCACCTTTGGTTGCAGTGAGAAAGGTCACACTGCTTGGGTGGAATGCATAAATCACCCAATCAGCAAATTCCAGGCATGACACATGACTGAACTCCGAGGAGGCTCCTCACGAGCTGTTCACACAGGAGAAAAGGGCATTGCACAAAAAAACAAAAGCCCAAAAAAACCCCAAACCCAAGTCTGGAGAGTCGTGTGCTCATGGCCAGGGAGGGAGGCACGGCTGAAGAACTAATTTGCAGGATTTATGGCTCAGCTGTGCCTTCATGTATTGATTCACAGATCAGTGAGAAACAAAATCTCCCCCAAAATACACTGACGAAAGCATTGAGTACCTGATGGTATCCTAATCTCTCAGCTAACGCCAGCCTGCAGGAAAATCACTCTGCACAGCCTGGATCTGTGCCTGGTCACCTCCTTCCTACTGCCAGCAAATTTGGCCTCTTCCCCCCAGCCCTGAGAAATTCCACCCTCAACAGGGGTGGAAAAGCCAGGAAAGATCCCCAAATTCCCAACCCAGACAGATGTCAACTTTCTGCTGGAAGCAGAGGACATTTCAGGCCAGCAACTGAAGAAGAGATTTTGGGGTGGGGATCAGGTGAGGGTCTGAGGCTCACTGAATTGGAGGCTCCATTCCTCACCACCTAAATTTCCTGTTTAGCATCACAGCTCTGCTTTATGTAACCTGCATGCTGGCAGGTGGGGTGGGAGCTGAGAATAAACACCCCAGAGCAGACCTGATACAGGCAGTGAGAAAAAACCTTCACTTTTGGCCCCCCTGAATCCCTTCTGCTTTTCATGGCCATGTCAGGTCTCTGGGAGGAGGACTTTCCTCCCCAGACCAAGATCAGACTTTGGGATCATCCCACCTTTAATCACAGCCCTTTTTGTCATGCCTCTCCCTCCTCCCCAGTCCCTCTCCAGCCCACGCTATACACAAGACCACAATCGAAAACCCAAAGAAATATCTGAGGAATGAGCCCCAGCATAGGAAGCACCATGGTGAATTTTCTTCCTGAAAGCCTCCAGAAGGAAAATGAAGCTGGGAACAAAACGAGGGTGCCTTCTGTTGCCATCCCCTTGAACAAGACCTGAAAATTAGGTTTTTCCTAGGAATTAAAGTGGTTGATAGGGCTGCTGAGAGCAGCTCCCCTCAGGAGGTAGCTTGGATCCTGCCTTTTCTAGGACATCTGTAATTACACTGGAAAACTGCTCACCCTCAGGTAAGAAGCTCCCCCTCAGCAGCTCGGAGGCTGCAGGAGTAAAACAAGCAGTGAAGAAGCCCCGAGAATGAATGAAACAATTTGGGGAATATTTAGGGGAAGCTGATTTGCAATTCCAGTCGCAGGCTCGTGAAGAGCCTCCGAGGGTTACCTGACCTGCCTGTCAAGTGGGAAATGAGGTTTTCATGCCAGACATCCACAGAGGTGACGGGGACAGTGCGAGACCCGTGAGAGGAGAGCCCAACCAGCCCTCCCACCCCAACACCCCCCAGCCACCCTCCACTCACCCAGGAACTCCGCTCCATTGCTGTCCTTGGGGCTGCTCACGCAGTTCTCCAGGTAAATCCCATCCTTGTAGCAATCCTCCTTCTTCCTGGTGAACCCCAGGATCTCGCTGGCCTGATCCAGGACCTCCCCTCCCGAGCAGGAGCACGGGGTCTGCATGATGCCACACGGGTGGGAGCTGCTGCTGATGGCCAGGCAGGCGTCCAGCCACTTGCAGAGCATCTGGCAGGCAGCTTTGCTGGGGTTCCTGTTGCCCACCACCAGATATTCCACCGAGAAGTCCCTCTCCTGAGCCTTGGTGGGCTTCCACCTCATGGGCCAGGTGTCCACGCCCGGCGGGGCCGTCTGCTTCATCTGCAGGAATTGTTTGTTGGACTGGAGGAAGGCAAAGCGGGTGGAGCCATCGCAGAGCTTCAACACATCGTCGAAGCTCTCCATGCCCAGGTAGGTGCGGGTGGACTCCAGGAAGGAGTCGAACTGGTAGGTGCGGATGTGCTGGTGGTCACATACGCCGGAGGGCTTGAGGATCTTCATGTACAAAGTGTACCTGCGAGGGTCTGGGTTCTGGATAATCCAAGAGCAGAGAGAGGAGTTCAACGGGAAGACGGCGAAGGAGGAGAAATACCCGAAGAATTTCCCTTGGACCAAAGTGGTGCAGGGAGTTTGTGCCAGGTCCAGAGCGACCACGGTCCACACAAAGTAGAGTGGAGATACCAAAAGCAGGTTCAGGGCGGATCCAATGCTCCTCATCCTAGGTCTCTGGTCCTCTGGAACTCAAAGTAAATGTCAAGCAGGTGCCAGATCCTGGACATAACAGGGACCAGCGTAGAGGAAAAGCAGAGTTTAAGAGGCTCTGGGTCCGAAATCAAGCCAATCCTCCCATGTCTGGATTTGAGCTCCCTCCTGTGGCCATAAACAACACCTGGAAAAAACGGGAACGGGAAGGAGGAGGGGAGAGAAAGAGAAGAGATTTGGGATTTGGGGTGTTTGGCAATAGTTGTTGTTGTCGTTTTTATTAACCCTTCGCAAGCTGAGAACGCACGCAGCACCTCCAGCCCCAGCACTTCTCACAATGCAGCCCCACATCACCGTCCCCACGCTAGGTTTGGGGGTGTTCCCATCCCTGGGGTGCCCTAACCCCCAGGAGAGACCCAACTTGACTCCCCCGGGGTGAACAGAGCTGTGAACTCCTTTCCCAGCACCCTCTGCCCATGCAGATCCCTCTGCTGAGCCGAGCAGAGCCTCGGCTGTGAATTTTAACCATCTCCCCAAAGAAAACAGGATTAATCTCTGCTTTAGTGAGTTTCCAGTGCTCTCCATCCCAAGGCAGCCAGGATGCTGATTCAACTCCGATTTCAGGCTGCACCTGGGGAGAGTGGGCTGGAGGTCAGCCTGGGCAGCTGGGCTCTGCCTCCTCTCTTCCTTCTGCTAGCATTTGTTTTTTAGCCTCTTTACGTCTCTCCTTTTCTCTCTTCCTTCCACCAAAACAGTGCAGGGAAGGGAGTTGTTGTTCAGTAACCCAGCCCTGGTGTACCCTGAGGCCAGGCAGGATAATGGATGGAGCTGTACACCCAGTACAGGAGCAAAAAAGGGCAACAGAGGCAGATTTTATGTCTTCTCATATCAGGCAACTACATCTTCTTTCACCCCTGAGAGAAGGACATCCCAAAGCTTGCAGTGCTGTAGCCAGGCTTAGAGTATCTGCAGAGAGTGAGAGAACAGAGAGCCCTCTGTGCCACCCCTAGGACCTCCTTCAGCCCCCAAAACCCTTCATCCAGAGCAGAATCCACCCTGCAATGCCCTAAAGACCCATTCCCTGCACCCCTCTGCAGCACGGATTCCTCCTGCAGCCCAGCCCTGCTCCCCCTCTGTGCCAAAGAGACTCCTCTGCTCTCCTGTAAGTCTCCCTCTTCCTTACCCCGACAAAAGACTCTCCTATTCCCTCTTCCCTCCATCTCTGCTCCTTCCAGGAGAGAAGAAAGAAGGGGAAATGAGATCAGTAGCAAGATTTTCCTCATTTTGTGGAGGAAAATCCCTCCCTATGCAGTGTCCACCCCCAGATGTCCCCACTGCTGTCCCCAGCTCTGTTAACAGCTGTAGGAGGGATAGACCCTCAAAGTGTGGAGCAGGACTTCTCCACTGCTCATCTCACAGCCTTGGTACCTTTTCCTTCCCACCTTTCCTTCCCCCTTTCCAGTTTTTTCCTTTCCTCCCCTCTAGGCTCACCCCAGGTAGAGAAAATCTGGAGTTTCCCTGTGGGTGAGGCTCATCCTGACCCTGCAGCACTTGCTGCCTCCTAAAAAGAGCTGCTGCCCCATTTCAGAAGGACAAAGGAGGTCCTGGGAGGAAGATTTCCCCCCTATCAAGTCAGACAACTGCCGTGATTTCAGGAGGTTCTGTGGTTCACAGTGAAAAGCAAGCTCAGGGCTTCAGCAGTGAAATGCAAACAGCCCAATTCCTGAGGTGCAAACACTGCCCTGGGCTGAAACCCCCAAATAATTCAGATCATCTGGGATGTGTTTCTCCATGATCAGGGACCACAGTGGCACTTTCAGGAAGGAATTTGGGTGAGAGTCTATTGAGAGGAGCATCTGCATTAAGGGAGGAGGGAAAATATGCTTTTCATTGCATTGATCCACCTCCAGCCTTGTGGTGTCCCCACTGCTGTCCTCAGTGCTGCCACCTCCCACCCCATGCCAGACTCTGCCTTCCCAAGCTGCAAACAGAGGAAGCATTCACCACAGCCATACAAATTCCCAGCAAATCCACGGTTCAGGCAGCTAAACCCAGTCCCAGGAGAGACTGAAAAATTAAAAATAAGAGATGAGAAGCCCACAGACCCTTCTGTGCATCTGGGAAGGGATGAGAAGCTAAATGAACCTCCACATTCACTCAGTTTCTCTCCCTGCTCTATATCAAAGACTTGTCTCTGGATCTTCCTTCCTCTGCCAAAAGCTTTTATTTTGGGCAGGAAAGGGTTAGAGAACTCTAAAGTCAGACCTGCTATTTGTGTTTCATCCCAGCTTCAAATCACTGCAGCCCCTGCCAGCAGGTTCCTGAGTGTGTGTTAGACCTGACACTAATCAGCATGGAGTCCAAATGCATTTGGACTTAAATTTTTTACAAGTCAGATCCCCACTCCTGGCTGGTTTGCAGTCTACAAAGCTCGACAGTGCAAATCTTCCCTTGCCAGACTCCTGCCTGCCTGCAGGAGCAGAATTCAGGAATGAAAAGGGGATGCAAACCTGGGCTTGCTTGCAATGAAAACAACAGGCATCCAACAAACATCCTGTGGATTTGCAGAGAGGTCATCCTGATTAGCAGGAGGAACTGCCTAAAAATGACTGTGAAGGATTTAAATATGAGATTTGGGAGCTGAAAGGCTCTTGCTCTAGCTGAGCCTCTGAAAGGGGCCACTGGCTCTTTTAGGGCAGTTCTGGAACAGCTCATTCTGTTTGCAAATCCAAAGTTTACCCAACCTTCACACTGATGAGCTGGCCAGGGGTCAGAGAATTATGAAATATATTGATTTAGAAAGGACCCACAAGGATCACAGAATCACAGAGTGGTTTGGGTTGGAAAGGACCTTAAAGCTCATTTTGTCCAACTCCCCTGCCGTAGGCAGGGACACCTTCCACTATCCCAGGTTGCTCCAAGCCCTGTCCAGCCTGGTCTTGGACACTTCCAGGGAATCCAGAATCTCTCTGGACAACCTGTGCCAGGGCCTCACCACCCTCTGAGTAAAGAATTTCTTCCCAATGTCCAATCTAAACCTGCCCTCTATCAGTGGGAAGCCAAACCCCCTTGTCCTGTCACTCCATGCTCTTGTAAATAGTATCTCCATCTTTCTTGTCATCTTGACCTCTGGTCCAGACCATAAACCTGCCTCTCCTGGTTGGAAGCAGGAGCCAGCAGTGCCTCCATAGCAACCAGATGATGAGGAGACAGGGTTTGTTTTGAAATCCAGTCCCTAATGGTGACTTCAGCGCCTGGGATTCAGCCCAGGACTCCTGCTCTCCACAAACTCAATTTTTCTCACGCTGACCACAGACCTGCTTCTGTCTGAGGATGTGGTGAGCACAAAACAAATACCCCCCTCGCTGCCCCTGCCTGGAAAAAGCACCATGAAAGCCAACAAACTTTAACCAGACCTGTTAATGGCACTCTGTGTTATGGTTGTTAGGTCTCACAATTGATTTCCCCTCAGCGCAGTCCCATCTGGAAGGTTTCACCACAAGGAGCATAAATATCTTTTTTTTTTTCCCCTTCAGCTGATCCCTGCTGAAGTGGGAATCTCTACTCAGAGCAGAAGTGGGTGGGCAAAAGTCCCTCCACACCTGGATTTTGGACCTGGCAGGCAGCAAAGATGCAACAGGCAGCTGAGAGGCTGCTGCATTTCAGCAGAGAGATCCATCTACAGTTTCATCCCCAAAAAATCCCAAGGGGGACATATAACCAGAGGCTACAGCCTGCAGCTGGGGAAGTGATATTAAATGAGTGACAAAACCAGATTGTTGCAGTGTTGGAGGCCACGTTCCTGTGGCACACAAATTTGCCGACATTCCCATGGCTGTTGCCACAGTCAGAGTCTAGGTAGCCTGGTTGTTTCTGGAATTTTGAGTGATGGAAGACATCCCTGCCTGGTCCCACCCTTTGGATCCAATCTGGAGCACATTTGAAGCCACCTTTCCTTCCAGTCCTGTGCTCTGGGAGATGAGTCTGGCAGAGCAAAGCCTGGGGACAGCTGGTGACACTGGAGCACCTTGGGTTGTCCTTCACCTGTGTTTCTCAAGGACAAACCAAAGGACAAAAATATTGTTGCCTTTGTGTGTTCCAGGCAGAAACAACTTTTCACCCTAAGAAACTCAGAGAAAGAGGATGAAAAATTTGGTCTGAATGTTCCTTGATCACCTTATGCAGATGTCAGAGGTGACAAAGAAGGGGAATATGAAGAGCTCTGAGCCACCAGCGAGGCTCCTGCACCCTCACACACCTGGGCACAGCCCTGGTAAGCTTTTCTACCTCCTTGCTGAGTATTTGTCATCCCACTCTGGCACCCACTGAACAGAAACACAACCTGGGACAGCTCAAATCAAAACCAGGTGAGGTTTAAATCACAGGCTATACCTGGGCTGCTGCCCAAGGGGTTTAGGCATCCAGTTTGCACTCATCCCACTGAATTTTGGAGCCCAAGGGGTTTAGGTTTCCAGTTTTCACTGGTCCCACTGAATTCTGGAGCCTGAAATCCATAGACTCATCCAATTATTAAGGTTGGAGAAAACCTCCAAGGTCACCAAGTCCAGGCTTTGGCCACACACCACCTTGGTGGGCTCTGTCTTCCTGTGGGAATGATCCACCCTCATGTCCCTGCTTAAATTTTGCCCAAATTCTGCACACCCACAGCCCTCCTGGGTAGCCAGACAGTGTGGGATGTGTGAGCAGAGCTCAGGACATCCCCAGATTTTGCCCACAGCTGCCTTCACCCTCTGCCTGAATAGCCCCACGAGCTGATTCACCCCATCCCACCAAAACCTCCCAGATGGACACCTCCAAACTGGTGTGCCCAGCTCTGCAGAAATGCCCAGCCCAGGGATTTCAGCTCTGGCTGGGCAGGAGGAGCCCGTGGGATGCTGGCAGTGCTGCCATGCCTTGCTTTCCCAAAATCCCTGCATGGTTCAGTCTTCCCACGAGGGAAGGGCACTGTCCCTGCTGGAGCATCCACCACGTTGCTGGGCTGTGCTGGTGACACTGTTGGAGCAGCAGCCTGGATGTGGCCAATGGAGGGCACTCTTAGACATCTACACAAACACACAAACACTCCATGGGAAAAAAAAAATAAATAAAAAGGGGGGAAAAAAATCAAGATGACTGCAGAAAGGACATCCTTCCCCTCTGCTGCCTGTAGGAGCATTTCCAGCACCTCTCCCTGATCTGTTCCCACTGGTTCAGCAGTTCCAGCTCCTCTCTCTCTTCCCACTGGCTCCAGATGTGCCACTGTCCAAGATTTACTTCCCTCTGCTTTCCCTTCTGCTGACCTTGGTGCACGGCTGACATCCCAGCAGGGTGAAAACCACTCTCATCGAGCTAATCCTCCTTTCCTGGGGCTTCCCATTTCCCTGTCAGAAGGTCCCCAGATATCACACAAAATATCCCTTTTGCCTGAGGCACAAAACCGCCTGGCCCTGAAAAGCTCATCCCTTGCCACTCTGAGAAAACACAGGAAAGGAGTTTGTTCTGTCCTTATTCACAAGGAACTGTTAGCAGGGGAAAAAAAAAAAAAAGCTGCAACAGCTTGGGAATTTTATTTTTGCGAGGGAGCAAAGCAGAGTGGAAATGCCTGGAAAAACCTGGTGGCATCTGTGAGCTGACAGCACAGAGAGGAGTCAGGAAGGGCTCAGACCTGGGTGGTGTTGGGCTCTGCTGGGCTGCAGTGAGAGGAGTTAACCCTGGAAGACACCCAAGGAAGGTTGGACAGGTCCTGAAGCATCACTCCTTCCATAAAATCTGTGCTCAGTGTCAGGGTTTTTCCTTAATTTTATTTTTTATGGTCCATTTTCCATCCCTGGAAGTGTTCAAGGCTAGGTCAGAGGGCGTTGAGCAAGGTGGTCTAGGGAAAGGTGTCCCTGCCCATGGTAGAGGGGATGGAATTAGGTGATTTTTAAGGTTTCTTCCAACCCAAACAACTCCATGATTTTCAAAACACAGATTCCTGCATGGCTCCCTCACATCCTGGAATATTTGCTCCATCTCTGTAGAGACTGATGTGCTACCCCTGCCTCTCTCTGAGTCTCCTGAGTGCAGAGAACCCCAAAATCTCACCTGCCTGCTTTGTTAATAAATTCTATATATACACACACCAGAATCTTTCATCCCACATTTTTCCCAGCTCCAAATTGGAATGGCACCTGCCTTAGGGGTTGACCCCAGCAGATATGGAACAGCCTGCAGGAACAGCATTAATAGAGTGGGAAATAGTTGATGCTGTGTTGGGAATTGGCTTGTGGGGCAGAATCCTGATCCTATTTCAACTTCCAAAGGCTGGAAGTGGAGATTTGGGAAAGGGGAGGGCTGGGAAATGGGAAATATCTAGCAATGGATCCTACTGGGGTGTCCTGAGGGGCTTTCAACCACATTGAGGAAACTCCAAAGCCCCTGAGCTTTGGTTGAACCCTCCCATCTATGATCTCAGGGAGACACAATCAGGGGCAGCCAGAGGCCAGATCTGAATCCTGGCTCCAGGAGTTGTGAACACTGTCAGCAAAGCATCTCTGCCAATTCATGCTTCAGCTTTCCCACCTGAAAAGATGGATGTGAGAAGCATCCTCTGCTTTCCTTTAGCGCCCCATGATCTGAAAAATTCCAGCAGAGAGCTGGAGATGATGATTCATTTCCAACCAACGAGGATTTCATCCCAAAAGGAGATTAATTTAAAGACTGAAGTGTCTGTTCCAGATCATATTAACTGTAGATGGGCTCATAACTAAAACTCCCAGGGTTTAGCAGGTCAGGCTCAGTTCCTTGCTCTGGATGACTTTTGTTCCACTGAGTGGGATCAGGGGACAGCTGAGCACCAAGACTGGACCTCAAAATCTAGGATTTAGTGAAAATTCTGTGGGGAAAAGCCTGGCCAGCAAGGAGGGCCAGCTGTGCCCTATCTGCTCCCAGATGTGGCTGCCTGAGGGAAGGCTCTGCTGCCTCAGCCCAGTGTTGTCTGTGCTCTCAGTGTCTTTTAAGCATCACCTCATCCTGATCTGCAGCTGGTTTTGTCCTCAGTTTTCCTCTATGTGGGTGAAAAGATTTTGGAGTTGCCTGCTGGGAGCCCTGGCAGCACTTGGGGTTTCTCAAGGTTTTTATAGGGGTGGTTTTGATGATGTTGCTCAGCAAAGTCAGGGATCATGTGGAGGTTCTTGGCAGAAGGTTGTTGATGGAGGTCATAATGTTCCACCTTTCCCTGCCTCAGTTTACCTCAGGTTAAGGAAATCAGATTAAATCCCAGTTAAGAGTTGGATTACAGCAATCCTGCTGGGAGTTCCCAGGTGTTTCCTCACCCCCAGGGGAACACACAATCCATCTGATCCTGGTAAGATCAGCTTTTTCTCCACGCCACCCATGCTCCCTGCCTGGCCCAACTCCCACCATCCTCATCAGTGGTTCCACCTGTGGAAAAACACCACAAACGCCATGGCTTCTACACCAGCAAATCCTAGAAAAATCCCGTTTTCCCCGATGTCTTATTCCTGCCTGCCAGTGCTCACAGCCAACCCTTTGGGGTCTTTTTTTCTACTCTACCACCCTGCCCCTGGTTGTGAGGGTTACACAAGAGGGCCTCTGAGGGCAAGGTCACCCCAATGAGTGAACAGGAGCTCTTCCATCGTTGCTCATTTGAGCTGGGAAGGGCGGTGGGATTGATTGGGAATTCGGCTGGAGGTTAAAAGCACTGGCATTAGCTGGGGAGCTAAGTGGGAACGCCCCGGGGATGGAGGGGATTTAGGGAGGGGCTGTGAGTGCAGGATGAGGCTCAGGTTTGCAGGGGGATGTGCAGAGGGATGTTTGGCAAGGCTAAAACTGGGCTTGGGGGTTCACAGGGCAACTCACTCCTGCATCCCATGTAAATGCCACACAAATCCCACACCTCAGGCTCATTCACTGGCCCTTGAGCCTTGACAAATTCCTGTTTCTATGGCTAAACTGCCTATTCCCAAAGCAGAACAGCCTTGCAGGGCTTAATGCCTCTCCTGAGCTATGCCCAGGCATGGTCTGGGGTGGGATTGTTGGCTGAGGTGAAAACTCCATCAGAAAGTGTCCTGAGATGTGTAGGCAGTGCTGGCACTGTGTTTCAGGCCATATTTCAGGAAGAAATTCATCCCTGTGAGAGCACTGAGGCCCTGGCACAGGTTGTCCAGAGAAGCTGTGGATTCTCCATTCCTGGAAGTGCTCAAGGTCAGGTTGGATGGGGTTTGGAGCAACCTGGGATCATGGAAGGTGTCCCTGCCCATGGCAGGGGGATGGAACTGCATGATCTTTATGGTTTCTTCCAACCCAAACCCTCTGATGATTTGAGGATTCCACATCCTGGCTCTCTGGAATCACTGATGGCTACAGAGGATAAAGGAAATGCAGGTGCCTTGGCCAAGAGAACTGGAGCTGTGCTGTTGCTGTTCTGGACTGGAATAGATGATCTTTAAAGGTTCCTTCCAGACCAGTCCACCCTATGATTCCATGACTCCATGACTTTTGTTCCTTCCCTAAAGAACTGTTCTTCCATTTACCATGGAAAGGTGCAGGGATGTTATATTAAGCCACAAAAATGATGTCCACACTGCCAAAGCATCCACAGAGCCTGAAAATAAAACTGTCACATCGGCTCCAGCACCTGGGGTGGAACACCAGCTGGATTTGGCACTTCTCCTGCCCCATGGCATCTTGGACCTGGGCTGCCCATGGGAAAGAAAAGGGGATGAAGACCCAAGCAGCTGTTTTTGTAACCAGGTTCATTCTAGGATCTGCACAAGTTCAAGTCCTAGTGCTTCCCCCAGCACTAGCAAAGGAGATTTCCACTTTGCTGCTCTCCAGCTCATACCTGGCTGGGGCTGATCAGCAGCAGGAGATGACCTGAACCCTTTGACCAGACCCAGTGTATGGAAAAATTAATGTGGGTTCTTCTGATTCCTTTCATGGCTTTGAATGACTGTGCCTCAGTTTCCCCCCACCAGACCAACACTATTCACACTCCCCCAGTGATGGGGATAAATTTCCTAGGCAGCAGCTGGGAAAAGATGGAAAGACTGCATCAGAGCCCAATTTTACATCAGCCCTGAAGGTGCACCATGCTGTTTTTGAATGCTGCTGCCTCAGCAAAGTTAAAACTGGATTGGGAACATTTCCCCTTCTGACAACAGGAATTCAGCTTGCAATTTTAGGCATTCAGTTTCCAATGCCCAGTGAGGACGTCATTAAATTGCACACAGAAGGACCGTAGGATCCTATTGCTCAGATTTGCAATTTTCCAGCAAGAGGAGGATGGAGATTCAGGCTGTGGCAGCAAAAGACAATTAAAATACAGGTTTCTTTAGTAAAAACCAGAACTGTGACCATCCCTGGCCTTAATTTCACTGTCCATAGAGTGAGGACCACAAAAGAACTCGAATTCTAGGACTGCTTTAGCTGTGGGAGAATTTCCATCTGCTTCCACACAGTCTGAAATGAGGGATTTTGGAGCCTTCTGATACCACACAAATGGGAAGTTCCCAGTGCTGCGGAGATGGTAGAAATATCTGAGCTTGAGCAGGATGTGGAACCTTTCCACCAAGCTGAGCACAGCCCCTGAAGGTGGAGAGAAACAAAGCAAATCCCTTTTAAAGCCCTAAGTTTCCATGGTTTTGGATCCAGCCATGACCTTGAAGCAGCAGAAGCCTGCAACCTGCACTGACAAAGCAGAAGGATGATAAATATCTGTGTTCCTGCAGCACCTTCTCCCCAAGGTCCTGGAGGGACGTAGGGAGCAGTGGTGAATTAAGGCTTGTGACGCAGGGAGCCATCCTCACTGACCCCAAAGCCTGAGCACCAACTGAAGGAAGTAGTTTTTCACATAGCTCATAATTCAATCGGGGACCTCATTGCCACAGGATGCTGTGGAGGCTAAAGGCATAAAAGAGTGACAAAATGGATTAGAGGGTCTGTGGAGGAAAGGCCAGTCCACTGCTGGTGAGCACCAAGGTCTGGGTGCAGCTGCTAGTCTTGGGGTGGCTCTCTTTGCTTTTCCTTCAGCCTTTTGTGGGTCATCCTGGTGGATTTGGGTGGCCCTGAAATTTGGTGAAATATTCCTCAATTCCAATACAGACTCGGGGTGAAGGATGAAGAGCAGCCGGAGGAAGAGGGTTTGAGGATACTAGTGGATGAGAGGCTGGACACGAGCTGGCAGTGTGAGATTGCAGCTCAGAAATCCATGACTCTGTGATGATCATTCTATTCCATTCCACAATTCTATGACTCTATGACTTTTGTTCCTTCCCTAAAGATCCATTTTTCCATTTACTATAGAAAGGTACAGGGAAATTATATTAAGCAACAAAAATTATGTCCACACTGCCAAACCATCTACAGAGCCTGAAGATAAAAGGAATGTCACAAGCCATATCCATGTTGCTAAAACCTCCCAAAATGGGTTGGCCTGATCCATTCTCTCTCTTCCCTCTGTGGGAAGGCAGCCCCTGAGATGGGTGGTGATCCTGACCTCAGTTCTTCTGGAATGTCATGGAAGGGCAGTGTCTGAGCTAACCATGCTGGACAGCAAAGGATCCTACCTGCTGTGCTCCCTAGAGATTCCCCTTTTCCTTGCAGCCTCCTCAGGGCAGAAGCTGCCTTCTAGGCTCCCCTGAAACAAATCCTAGGATGCTGGAATGTGGAGAGAGGCTGGCAGAGGGATGCAATCACAGCACAGGCGTTAACAAGCTGGATTATTCCTCGCATCTCATCCATCAGTCTCATGACAAGCAGTTCAGGATTTGCATAAATGAGACAGATGTACTCTGTTCCCCTTTCCAGCCCTCTCTCCAGGAACCCTTGAGCGATGTGACGTGGGAGAGAAGATTACGGGTGAGGGGCAGGCAGGGGGGTTTCTGGGAGGCAAAGTTCTCCTCCCTTCTCACTTTCTTTGGCTTTGTTCAGTCACAGGAGATGATGGAGGACATTATGGAGTGATTTGTGCAGCGCTGAGGATGTGCTGGTTCGGGGCTGGGGTTAGTGAGCTGTCTGTGTGCAGCCTTGATGAAGATGAAGGGTTGAAGGAGAATGGTTTATATTTATTCTGAGGAGGGCTTGGGTGATGCTTCATCACAGGGATGACAGCGGAATGTGTGATTTTTACACGCTCCTTTATTTGTATGAGAATTTACTTCTGGCTCAGAGAACAGGAAGACAGGGCTGAAGAGCTGGAGGGCAGCTGGAGGTCTGCAGGTCAGAGGGCTTAAATTTAGGTTACTACACAAGAGCCAAGACCTTGGAGGGGAATTCAGCTACCAAGCCATGTGCTGGCAATTCTTCTGCTTCCCATTTCCTCCTGAAAAAGAGTCTGAGACTCTTCCTCCTGCTTCCAGCCCAGCAGTATTTAGGGAAACCTCAGCCCCAGGTGTTCCCCAGCAGCTCTGCAATGACAAACCCACCCATGCTGCACAGGAAGCCAGGAAATGTAGGAGTGATGAGCAGTCCTTCTAGGAAGGTGCCAGGGGGTGAGGATTGCTGCTGTTTTTGCCCAGAGGATAGACTCACCCAGCACAGTGGGGCACACAAAAGTTCCCAGTCTCTCAGGATAACACCTGGAGGGCCAAAGGCATCTCCACACTGAGTGCCAGGCTGGAATCCAGCACACGTTGCTTGGGAATGAAAGCCTCCACCTCGTGCCAGACACAATGAGCAGATGGCCCTCCTTTAGTTCCTGAAGAACAGGAATCCACATGCCAAATCAATGCTAATTTGCCCTTTTGCTGTCTGTCTCCGCAGGCTCCGTCTCTGCTGCTGAAGGATTCAGAGCAAGGGCTGGTTTTTGGCTCTGGGAGCAGGCATGGCACAGCTTGTGGACACACCCAGGCTGTCCTTCCCTCTGAGAGGGGCTGGCCTCGTCCCACAGACCTGCAGGAGAGAGTCCCTTGGCTCAGCCAGCTGCCACACTGTGTCCTGGCACCGTCTTGGGCCAAAACTTCACCAGGGAGCATGGAAATGTTTAAACAGTCTGGATGGTCACGGGACCACACTCGTGGCTGCCTGCAATCCCTCGGTTATTTCTGAGGAGGGATGGAGCTGAGAGGGAGTGCAAGGACATGAACAGCAAAAGGGGATGTTGATGTTCTCTCAGGTGTCACTGGGAGAACTGAGGGGTGCTGGAGATCAGAGAACCATAAAATCATGGAATGGTTTGGGTTGGAAGAGGCCTTAAAGACTATCCAGTTTCCACCCCCTGCTAGTAGTCCAACCTTCCACTAGGACCAGGTTAATCAGATCCCTGTCCAGCCTGCTCTGGAATTCCTACAGGAAGGGGGAGTCCACAGCCTCTCTGGGCAACCCCAACTCTCTGATCTCCCTCTGGGGAGCAAATCCAGGTATCACCTCTGTGGGATCAGGTAGACTTTTGCACTGGAGCCACATCAGTGGGGCAGCTTGTCTCTGTCTCGCCCTTCTCTGCACATAAACCATCAACTTTTGAGGAGACTGGGAGCTCTGTCAGCTCCAGGAACAGATTAAAGCACTCAGCATTCCTGGCCCAAACATCCAGGTGAAGGAAAGCACTAATCCAGCTTTTTCTTTGTCAGGGCTGCCCTCTCTGAACTCACAAAAACCCAGTAAACGTGGCTGGGGCGAGAGTCAATCCTGGTGAGACAAGCAGGAGCGTGAAGTTTGCTGCCAATGCTTTCCATGAGAACTGGATCAGTGCTTTTTCCCCTCTCCCTCCTTCCCTCCTTCTCCTTTGCCTTTGCAAAGTGCGACAGCGTGGGGATGAATCGCCTGATTGTTTGCTCCTCTTTCCCCCACCACGCCGCTCCAACAGCAGGGCTGGGGGATGGAAAAGGAGCCCAGCTGCTTCTTGTGGGCTGTTCTCTCTCCACCCACCAAGCACTTTAAATCAGACACAAATTAACACCAACTCCTGGCATCCTTTATTAGCCGGATTGGCTCTGCCTTGGTTTGCTTTGCTTCTATCTTCTATTTTAATATTTCGGGCTTTTTCCCACCTTCCTGAAGGGCACACCTAACAGTAACAGCAATGCACTGCGGAGCAGGGATGGCCTTTCAGCTGTTACAGGTAGTGGTGATATCTGGTTTCTCGAGTTTTAAACCAGGCACTGTGCCCCAGCAGGGGACAGCAATCCCTCAAATGTCTCATATTTCAGAGACTTTTTTCCCCCAAGCTGCTCATGAAGCATCGTTCAGGGAGAAACCCCATGCACAGAGTCACGAACATGAAGAACATCATCTTTAGGGTACAGAGTATTTGTCATTGATCATCTGAGGAGGAAATTATGTAAGATCTCTTCTCCAGCATAGGGAATTGAGGTAGCTGAAAAACTCAGGGGAAAAACCTGAGTCCTCTAGAGCTGACAGGAACCATTGTCTCCAAAAGCTCCACAGTGGCTTGAACATCAGGAGATGTTCCCAGACTCTGGGAAAGGTGGCACCAACATGGTCACTGATCCTCATTGTGATGGGGCACCAGGAACAGAGGCTAAAGAAGAGCCACCCCTGGTGGGGACAAACAAATGACTTCATGAAGGGCCACAAAGCTGGTCAGAGGTTGTTCTCTGAGAGAGCTGGGGTTGTTCAGACCAGCCAGAGAAGAGAAAACTCTGGAGACACTTCAATGCAACCTCCCAGTACCCTAAGGAAGCTTAGAAACAGGAGGGAGAGGAACTTTTTGCATGTGCAGATATTGACAGGACAAGGGGCAGTGGTTTTAAACTGAAAGAGAGAAGACTCGGATCAAATTTTAGGAAGAAATTCTTCCCTGTGAGGGTGGTGAGGCTCTGGCAAAAGTTGCCCAGAGAAGCTGTAGCTGCCCCATCCCTGGCAGTGTTCAAGACCAGGCTGGATGGGGTTTGGAGCAACCTGGGATGGTGGAAAATATCTCTGCCCATGGCAGGGGGTGGAACTGGATGATCTTTCAGGTCCCTTCCAACCCAGACCATTCCAAGATTCTGTGCTCACAGGGCCCTGTCCCTCTTACACTCCTGTTTTTCCAGTCCCCATCAGCAAGGTGCTTGATGGAGACAAGATGAGAGGAACAAATTATGGGTTTCCTGCTGGAAGCACCATGGGATTGTCAGTCTCCTCCTGGCTGGCTGCATGGCCACGTTTGCCAAGCCGCTCACCATTCGGCAACTGTCAAACCTTTTGTGGATTTTCCATCTCTGCAACATTCGTTTCTTAGCAACTCTGTTTGCTTTTAGCAAAAACAAAATGTCTCTGCCTGTGGCGTGCTATTTTGGGCAGAAATGGTGCTGTTTCAGGTCCACGCCAGTCAGAAGGACCCTGGTGAAAATGGTCCTGTCTGCCCACTCACTCTTAAGAGCGCTGAGTGAAATTCTTGTTTGTTTCCTGCCTTCCACCTGCCGCAGGGAAAGCGCAGCAATCCTGGGCATGGGTTGTGGCAAACATCTCTTGCTGCTACACTGCTGTTCCACAGTCCCTGCCGTCCCCAGGATCCTGGAGCATGTTGTATAACCCAGGTAATAAAGGTACAAGTGAGCAGCAAATTTTACAGCAGAACAAATTTTCAGCGAGGAAATGCAATTTTATGTGACCCCTGTGTGTTTTGTTGGGAATGTCCTTGGGCTTGCAGACTTTGATTGGATCCAGCTCTGCCAGAAGCCTCCTGCCTGGGAGAAAGACCAGTGAACTTGGAGGGCCAACCTTGTAAAAAAGCTCAGCAACAATTTCTACCATGGACCAAGAATGAACAGCACAACATGAGGATCACTGTGTCATTGCTGGATCCATATTTTTAATTTCTTAAAATTCATGGGATCACAGAATGGTTTGGGTTGGGAGGGACCTTCAAGATCATCTTTTTCCACCCTCTGCCATGGGCAGGGACACCTTCTACTAGACCACATTGCTCAGAGCTCCATCCCTTGAACACTTTTAGGGATGGGGAGTCCATACTCTCATTTCATTCCCACCAAAATTATACAAATCCAGTGTCTGTGTGGAAGAAACTGGAAGGAGTGGTGAGCTCTTCTCAAAACCCCTCTTCAAGGTAAGTTTTACCCTCCTTCATGAGTTCCTGGTAAGGGTAAAGACATACAAACTGACATTAAACTGCATCAGCACCTCGTGAGATTATGATTTAGGAGATCTGATCGATTGGAAACTAATTCCAATTAAAAACCAACCAGGCAGAAATGCTGCCTCACTTCACAGGCTCAGGAAGGAGCTGAATTAAATAAGATCCCAGAAAAACAAATGGGACTTGAAGGCATTTAGCATCAGTGTGGGGAGACGGATGAATGGAAAATGGGACTTTTAGAAGGTGAAGATCAGCTGTGCTTTAAATATAACTGCAGACATCAACTCTCCCACCCATCACAATCCCTCTATTTTGTATTCTCAGTCTGAGCTGAGCTGAGTTGAGCACATCACCCTGAGCATACCCCGCACCTCTGAGTTCCTCAGAATTTTTAGGACAGGATAGAGATCTCACCTCACCAACTCAGTCTGCCCCTGGCATGTCTCATTTATTTCTGCATTGCTCTGTGCCCATGGGAAGACCTGACCCCCTGATGTCTGATTTGTGGCATTTTATCCACTTTGCAAGTGGCTCAAATAATGATGATTCTCAGTATGAATCCAAAAATCCCCAAAAGCTGGTTAAAAACCAGGAAAGATGAAGAGATAAAAATAAGACTTGAATTTTAAAGATCTGTCACTGGCAAAACTAAAGGTGCAGGATGAGAACAGAGGAAAGGAAGATGCTCAGCAACTCCAAAATTAATACCTTGAGACCTCAGGAGGCCTCTGAGAATCATCAGAGTTGGAGATAGAACTCAAGTGGTGTGGGAACTTGAACAGTTTCTAGCCATTTTCTCTGGAAATAAGGATCATCCGTCTTTGATAGAGATCCAAAGTTATTCACTGAATCCAAGAAGCCTCAGTGACGTCAGTGGGGCCAGGAATCCATCTCTTTATTCCTGAGCTGAATGCCCACATATTGTTTTCATGCAGCTGTAAAGACCTCTTTTATGCATCTTCTTGATTTTTCTCTGGCTCATTCATCCTGATTCATCCTCCTCTGCTTGGAGCTCCTTGAATATCCTGCAAGAAGCCCACACACTCAGACACATCCTTGCCGGAGCCTACCAGCACAGTGTATTTGTCCAACTAATTTTTACTGAAATAAAGTTCCTGCCTTGCAAGGTTGCCAAGAGCAATTGTTTTGGTGAATCATAAATACTGCAGAAAGTAAATGTTGTTTCAGGTTGTTTGTTTCCGCCCTTGGCAGACCAAGCTCTAAGGTTGCGCACATTCCTCAAGGAACTGAGATTTTAATTCAGCAAACAAACAAAGGTGGAAATGGATAATCATTAGGAGAGTCCTACATTTGACTCTGGGAGGTGAATCTGCAGAAAATCATGAACTTCTCCCTGCCAAAGATCACCAAACAGCAGCAGAAGTGATGAAGTAAATGTGTGTGTGCATCCTCACCTCTCTGCTCAACATCCTCACCTTGCCTGCAAACCACCCTCTCCAGGCTAAGGAATGACCCAGGAGGATCCCAGGGTGAGAAAGAGAAGATAAAGTAGATTGTGCCACTATGACTTTTGGGTTGAACCCCAATGAAGAGAGGTATTGTGCCTTTTATCTGAAGCCTTTTTAAGGAAAAGTGCACAAGTTGCCCAAGAGTTGAGAAAATGGGAATTTTCAGTCCCACTCTAACCACTGGGTTTTGATGGTTAAGATGTAGGCAGGACCACCTAGAAGATCATAGAGTCATGGGATGGTTTGGGTTGGAAGAGACCTTAAAGATAATCTCATTCCAGCCCCCTGCCATGGACAGGAACACCTTCCATTAAATATTTAGAATTAGTTGCTTTGATCTATCCTTGGATGAGTAAAAGACAGAGGTGCAAATCTGAGCTGTCCACTGAAGGTTCCTTGATCTGTCCATGGAAAGAAATGGGAATCTGCAGCAGGGACTGATTTTGGACAAAGACACTATGGTCCAAAATGTCCCTGCCTGTCCCTGTCCTGCCTGACAGAGAAGCTTCCAGGGGCACATCTGTGGGTCACTGCTGTCCCCATGTCTTTGGGAGTGGCATAAATTTTCATGGACAAACGAATCAAGGGACAAATTCCTCAGCAGCACTGCTGAGTGAAGAGAATTCATGGGGAGACATAAACTGGACCTCAGAATAGAGATCCAGACCCCACACCAGGACCAAGAGCAAAAAGTCTTCTTGTTGAGCCAGACTCCTTTGCTAGAGCTCACTTTGGATCTATTTCCTGATGTGGAGGGAAGATCCTTATCTTCTTCAGCAGATTCTGATTACAAAGCCCTCTAAATTTTACTTTAATACAAATAATATATAAAGATAACACTGTCATATTTCATAATATGGTGACTGTAATTCCACTCCTGTTAAAGAGCAATTGCAGTGTAATTATGATAAGTATGTTCTCTGACACGCTTTAATACCACAAATACAAATGTAACATAATTATACTCCATTACGATATATATTAATACTGCAATTTAATTTTGTGGTAATGTAATAATATAATTGGTAATTAGAGGACGTATTGCATGTATCAGGGCTTTACATATGTGCACACACATGCACACACCCCCTGGTGTCTTGGAAAAGAAGGGACTGAGTGTTTTGTGGTGTGGCTGAGAATAAATACTGTAAATGTCACTGCAGTGCTGTACATTCAATTCAGGTAGCACAGGGACACCAGAGAGCCAACACAAACCACTCACTCATGCAGTTAATGTTCTTATTATATCAACAGAAATAATTATTGATTGAGGAAAAAACAAAACCACAGTATAATTACATTTTAATTGCGATATAATTCTACTGTAATTACACTTTTTCTGTTATTTGGCTTGGCCAATAACAATCAGGTTAGTGAGACATTGTTCTCATAATTTTAAAAGATTGTATTATTGTGTGATATTGCACAGCCTCCCAAGAGAAGAGGTTTCATCACTGATCAATTATTTCAACATAAACCTGGATTAGTGTTGGAAAATTAACAATAAAGAGCAACATTGCTGAGTAGCCCTCCTGAAACCTTCATGGCTCTGGTATCTCCAAATCACTGGCACTCAAAAAATCTTAACAAATATTGCATGGAAAGATGAGATGCCAGAAGATGGGTCCTTACCTTCAGTTTAGAATCCTCTGTCAGCTTTTAAGGAGTGTGTTTGAAAAAGCTAAAGTGTTTGGAGTGGAAAAGGAAGATTATTCTATCTAATTCTACATTCTCTCCCAAAATATCACTTGATTCAGGACTGTTGCCTACCCAGCAAACATGAGAAAGAAGGTAATTGATGCTGATCCCACTTCCCTCAAGATGCAATGCCATGAACATCCCTGGCTCCCTCCAAAGTAATTGATGATGGAAGATTTTGTTCCAGAGAAGCTCTAAAGAGAGTTTTGCTACTTGTCTCAGAAACCAGAAAGGTCTGGGAGACCTCACAAGTGACAACAGACAATTATCTCATCATCAGCCTCGGAACACTTTTGTGCTCAAGGCACTGGGAAAAACAATTAGCGTCCTCCCTTCCTGCATTCCCCTCCTTATTTCCTATTCATTAAAAAAATAATAAAAAATCAAACTGAATGAAAAAGTTGGAAAAGGAATGAAATCCTGTGTGCCTCTTGGATACTCTGGATGATACAGTAGCCATGGCAACAAGCAGTTCAACAGAACTCGTTTACCTTTGCTTTTTCCTTTTTTGTCTTAATGTTTACATGAAAAAAATGGAATTTTTTTTCCCAGTTCATCTCCTGTGTAGGCCAAGCAAAACATTTTGTAGGGTTTCTCATGAGGTTCTCCCTCTTGCTCATCACCTGCATGAGGGCATAACCTAGCCCCAGCTGAAATCATGTTGTCCACGATGTTTTCATCTGCTGTTATTAAGCCCTCTCCCAAAAAAACCACAAAAACCCCCAAAACAACAGGAGAGGAGGGTGGGAGGTGAGTTGGAGACATCCTGAACAGTTGAACATTGACTCATTCCCACAGCAAACTCTGGAGACCAAACATTCTGGAAGGCCCCAGGAGGGATTAAAAAGATTCACAGAGGCAAAATCGATCCATGGGCATAGAACAGGTTTTTTTTCAGACAAGCTCCAAATCAGAGCAAAATAATCATCCTTGAATCAGCGACTGACTGGATGTAAGGAGTTAGCATCACAGATGGGATTACTTTATACTCCTTTTTGCTTTATTCCTCTCATAGGCCAGAGAAGAGGTAGAATCACCATCCCTGGGAAGGTTTAAAAAATGTATTGTTGTGGGGAGCTGGTAGTGTTGGGTTACTGGTTGGACTCAATAATCTTTAAGATCTTTTCCTACCTAAATTCCATGATTCTGCACCATTGACCATTGATCATTGGTCTCAGCCAGGATGGATGTTACAGAGTTTTGGTGTTCAAAGTCACACCCAGCCTTCAAACTTCCCACCTGTCCTGGAGAGCAGAGGAGTTTCAAAGTGATGGATGATCCCAAGAGAGGATCTCAGCCAGGGAGATAAGCATTTAGAAAAAACTCCAGCCAGGTTCCCAAGCTCAGGAAGGATCTCTGGTGAGATATCTCGCCTGATAAATGTCAAATTCCGTAGTAAATCACACTGCTGTGCAGATCATGGACTGCTCATCTGAGCTGTGTCTCTAAGCTGGGAACGGTTTGTGAATTTTCACAGCATTCCAGGGAAACCTGAAGCGATGAGCTCAGAGCCATGGCCCAATGCCTGCCACTGCAGAGGTATTCAAGCCTGGTGCCTTTCTTGGCTTTCTTTCTTTAAAATGAGCTGATTTCAGGCCAAAGCTCCAAGCAGAAGTTCAGGGTGGTGAAGCCACACCCCACAGACAGCAGATTCACCCAGATCCTCTGGGAAAACAGGGCTCCTCTTGACTACAAGGAAAATCCAGCCTAACAATTTGAGGGAGTTTTTGGTTCTGTGGGTTATTTTGTGGTGGATTTTTTTGCCAGCAACCCCCGCAGGAGACATTGACAGGAGTCTGGCTTTGACTTTTGCTCTTTCTCACCTTGCCCAGCAATAACACCACAGACACACAGAACAAAAGAGCCCTGAGCCCCCTTGCAGCTCCAGCTCTTCCTCCTCTCCCTGAGTAGCAGGCAGACTGCAGCAGCTCTGAGAGAGGGGCCAAATGTTTTCCTGCTGCTCCCCAGAGCCAGGAGACTGTGGCAGTCAGGCTCTGTGCTAGGGCTTGGGCTTGCAACCAAGGCTGACACTGCATTGCAGCACTAGGAAAAGTGGGGAGGGAGGAAAACTGATGCACACCCTGCAGGGAAAGCAGCGTGGATGGGATCATCTTCCCCATCTCTGGTGGGAATCCTTGTCCAAGAGGGCTGTGCTCCTGTGGCACTTCATCACAGAAATACACAGTGGGAAACCTAGCTCTGACAGGTGAAAAAAAAAGAAAAAATTAAAATAAAACCAAACTCCCAAATGTGTAAAACATAAGCCTAGCTGAGCTGGCACTTCTGCTTCCTTCCACAGTCTAACTCATTACTTTATTGAGTGCTCTGGGATACTGGGAGTGTGAGACTGTGCTCTTAAAAAATACACCACTGTCCTACAGTCAATTCCATTCGTGTTCAATAGAAAGCAGATCAGGCTATTACAGAGCAAACCCTGCCAGAACCAATAACTGTACAAGGCATGGCCTTATGCTAAGATGCTGCTTCAATAAATTATCAGCTAGGAAAAGTCTGGATCCTTTAATACTCCAGAGATTTGTGACTGCGCAAACCTGGGTATGGATACAGATAAATGCAGTTAAACAGATGATAAATACCGGATGCTATTGGCTGAGGATTCTCTGAGTAACAAGGAATGACACATTTAAAACTCCAGGTTAAAATTGGGACTTACTGGCCCATCTCCAGAGATGAAAAAAAAAATCTATATTTTAGGGACATGGAAGCTAAAGAAGGGGGAATCCTGCATGTGAATCCCCAAACCACTATGTTTGTGGAGAGAAAGAGCTGTAAAGGATGATCCCAGTGCATCCCTGGGAGTCATTTATACTGCTGGGTCATGGTAAACACAGAAAACAATCTTCAGAAGAAGAAATCAAAGACTGGCTGGTGAGAGAGAGGAGATTCGGGAAGACCCCTAAGAGAAACTGAGGGAAAAATTGGGGAAAGTTTTCCTCTTTGGGAGGGAAAAGTCATTTAGTTGAATCCACTTGAAGAAGGACAGGAAGAATGGATGGAGAATAGGTCCACTGAGAAATAACTCTGTGACTCCTTTCCCCTCAGCACATGGGGACTGAGGACTCAGTGCCATGGGACTCCTTGACATGGAGAGAGCTTTTTCCAAGAGTTTGGGTGGTTTGTTTCAGAAATCATCGCAAGGCTGATCCTGAAAGAAGCCACCTCAGCTCTTCCTGAGGGCCACACCCTTCCAAGAGTCCTGAGTTGTGTCTTCTCATGAGCTGAGGTTTCTGTGTTGAGACATCCCTGAATCTCTGGTGATATTAAAAGTGGTCAAGTGGAATACTACGAGATAATTTCCTACTAATCTGCAGGGATCCAACTTAAGAGAAATGGGTCAAGAAATCAATTAAGAGCTTCCTGTAAGACCTCAGGAGTACTGAAACTAGCTGCAGCATCCATTGTGTTTACCCAGCACTCACCCTATCCTTACCCTTTTGAAACACCCAGCATATCTTCAGTGAAATAAAGCACTATGTATTTTACTGTTACATAATGAAAACACTCAAACAAGGCAGGGAATTAAGAAGGGGGAGTGCAGCTACCAACAACCGACTGAATTTTAACTCGAAGAAAATAAACGAATGTCACCTGCTCAACCATCAGCCCTACTTTTCTCCCTCCCTCAGTGGGCACCCAGCTGAACCACAGCCTCGCCTCATTGCCTGGCTGATGAACTCTGAAAGGCTGCAGCCCCAAGCAGTTCTCTTCCAGGGAGTTTCCTTGCATTTCTCTTCACAGCCTGTAATCGGATATGAAGCTTTTTTGGGACGCATTAGCACAGATGACACTCTGCAGAGAGGAATTGTGTTGCAGCGTCTGCAGACGTAAGTCCTCCTTCCCTTCCCAGCTGATGTTACTATTATTGTTCTGGAGTTCATAACAACATGACTCCGAGAATTTCCAATTTGTCCTGCAGACACAAACCCTAAAAATGATCTCTTCTTCCTTTCCACGTCTCCCTTGACAGCAGGAGGATGTTGACATGATTGAATTCTGGGGTGGGGGCAGAAAGGGGAGCAGAAAGAGGGTTCAGCATGACAGTGGAATTGAATTCCCAGATCTTGAGCTTGGACAGAATTTGCCATTGATAGCATTCACAGTGCTGACACTTTTAATAGTGGAGCTTGCATGAATTCTATTTAATTTGCCTTGTTGACTGGTTTCTTCCCAAGAACCTAGATTTACCAAAAATAAAGGAAGTTGCTTTTGCAGTGCTGGAAAGATTCAGGTTTTCCTTCCAGGAGAACCTATTTACAGCAAGATCTGCTTTCTTGGGAAAGCCGAGATACAACAGCTCAACTTCCCCGTGTCCTGGAGAAATGCCATGATGGGAAATTGGCTTGGGGCAATTTGGAATGAAGAATGGGGAATTTCATTTGTAGAGGACTGGCTTGATTCCTGTTTGGACCAATGAGGAAAAAATATAAGTTTGTGTTTGGATCAATCATGAGAAAATCATCCTTTTCATGGCTCCCTGATGGATTTTGTGGTCCTTCCTGAATTTCTAACCGGGTTGGTGCTTTCACCTATGAAAATCCAAAGCAAACAAATACTAACAATCCTATTGGTGATATTTTTCAGTAAAACTGAGATATTTCTCCTCTGCCACCTGAGATCTGGTCTGAGAGACACTGCTGGAGAAGGATGGATGGAGTCCAGTTTCTTTTTGCTTTCACTGTATATTTTAATCTCCGCAGTTTTCAGTCCCACACCTTTTACAGGCATGAAAATAAGCTTCCAAGCAAAGATCTTCTGCTGGTATAAACCAGAAAAACTCGATCCTATCAACCAAGAAATGTCATTTCAAAGTGACTCATTATTTTTTAACAAGGGACCAGAGAGAGAAAGTTTTCTTTCTTACAGTCAAATGATGACTCTCTTTAGCAATTCAAGGCAGTGAGGCTGGGGAAGTGTCTGGAGCACAGGTTTTATCAGGAGTGTCTGAGGGAGCTGGGATTGTTTAGTCTGGAGAAAAGGAGGCTCAGGTGGGACCTTCTCACTCTCTACCTGACAGGAGGGTGAAGCCAAGTGGGGATCAGTCTCTTCTCCCAGGTAACAAGGGACGGGATGAAAGGAAATGGCCTCAAGTTGCTCTAGGAAAGGTTTAGTTTGGATATTAAGAAAACACATAAATGGTTGTCAAGCACTGGAAGAGGCTGCCAGGGCAAGTGGTTGAGTCACCATCCCTGGAGGGATTGAAAAGATGTGTAGATGTGGGGTTTAGAGACATTGTTTGGTGCTGGCCCCGGCAGTGCTGGGTTAATGGCTGGACTTGATGATTCTAAAGGTGTTTTCTAACCTAAAATGTCTTTGTTCCACTGAAGGAACTAAAAAAACCACCGTGCTTCAGCATCCTGGATGGCTTTAGATCCTTGAAAAAGAAACAGCCTGGCTTGACGTTCCTACAACAGCAATGAACCAGGCAAACAGTGCTCTGGAGGGTCCTGTCTCACACCCTCTGCGACTTAACAGCAGTGCAATAATCCTAAAAAAAGAGCTGGTCATTTTCCAAAAGCTAATGACAAGTTTGTTAGTTAATGGCCCAGATCAGAGCCAAGGGCGATTAATGATCTAACAAACCAGTCGATGAACTGGTAATGAAGACCAATTATAATCTGTATCAACACCCCTCTTCCCCCTCAAAGAATCCTCTTTATTAGTCTTTTCTTCCCTCTGTAGAGGGTCCTGGACAAGCCAGGGGCTATTTCAGGAAATTGCTTGCTCCCTGGAAATCAATAACCAATCAACACCTGGAGCTTGTGCTGAAAAAAATGCATATGCCAGAAAACAAACCCTCCAAGAAACATTTTACCTAGAAAATTAATGAACCCAACATGTAATGTGATTTGCCTTAGACTCAGCTGTTCAACAGCTTGTTCAGGGGACTGTTTTTTCTTTGTTTAAATCCCTTGGTACAAATTTACAATGTAAGGGAAAAGCACATGGAAGTGGAAAACCATTTTTTTCATTATGATACTGAGTGACCAGAACGAGCTCCTTTACTGTGATAGAATCAGGGAAGCATAGTAAAGGTTTGTCCAAAAGAGGCATCTATAATGTAGGGATGTTATTTTAGGAACTGGAGAGTTCACAACAAACTTCCCAGGTCCTTAAACAACCCCGGGTTGGGAGAATATTGAATCATAGATAACACAAGGAGAGACCAATTCCATCTCCAGACCAAACCCATCTGGAGAGAGAGCTTTGACAAGGGCATGCAGTAATAGGACAAGGGGGACAAAAAAATCTAGGAAAAGCTCTGCCATGTCTAATTTGGATATCCAGCACTGCAGTCTAAGCCAATGGCTGGGTTCTTTTGTCCTGTAAATCCAGAAAAACATCTTATTTCCTTTCTTTGCCACAATTCCTCCTGCACCCCTACAGCAGGCAAAGCAGTATCATGTCGCTATTGTATTTTTTTTTGTAGACTGCAAAAAAAAAACTCATTTATTCTTCAACACCAGTAGTATCCTAATCTAAACTTTGAACTCACCACATCATAAAAAGCCCATAAAAAAGATGCCTTACCATAAGATCTTAATACTTTGCTTTCAGCACTACCAATGAGAGACATTATTTGGGGTGAACACATCTCTCCTATTCAGGATCTAGAACTGCTGATTCAGAGGCATAAGAGGAGACTCTACCTTTCAGTATCCACCTAGTTTCATCACCAAATAGCTTCTCTTGAGGATGCCAGTGGACATGATATGGCAGCAGCCAGAATATCACTTGGGAGCTTTGGGAACTCTTGGAGCCAAGAGCCTTCCTTTGTGCTGGGGACCCTGGAGATGGATATTGTCTTAGGATGAGACATTTGCAATCTTCTAAATATTCTCTGAGCCCCCTGCTAAAAGTATGAAGGACTTGAACTCCAAAAGTCATAATTTACGCAAGATTTACTATTGGTTTTAATATTAACAGTGCTGGAGGCACAGAAGAGGGAAGAGTGGTCCAAGCATGGGAGTCAAGCAGTCAAGAGAGAATGGCAGCAGCCCTTTCAAAGTGCTTTATCTCACCAAAGAGCTGAATCACTTCCATGAGCAGATGGTGGTGATGGTTTCAAGGCCTGGGGTTGATTTCATGCCTGGTTCTGCCACCAGGCTCTGGCTTTGGGGGGAGCAGTGGGATCAGTGCATTGGTGCAATCTGCATTGGTGGCAGCAGCCCAGCCCAGCTCTGCTTGCTCGAGCTGCACTGGTGTAAATCATCTCTCATCCCCCACGATAATGTGAGTCACTGATCCTGGCACTTGGCTGTCTTGGCAGGTCTCCCAGAATCCGTTGCACGGCTCTCAGCAGCCAGGGGATGCTTTCAATGGGATTTGTGGGTAGAGGGATATTGACTTCTCTACGCCTTGGTTTCCTCATTGGTGGAACAAAGCTAATAACCCTTTACCCACTCCTTGAAACAAGAAAGGAAAACCTTATCAAAAAACTTAGCCAGCTGTGGTTTATGTAATGCTTTGTGATCCTGTGGCAGGGAGAGCTCTAGGAGAGAAAAGTCCAGTTATTCTGAATAGTTTTAAAAGTCTCTCCTCCACACTCTCTTGATTGGCTCATGCTGACTTAATCTCTGAACTCAGCTGAGCATCTGCTTGCCCAGAATTAGCCCCGGGGATGGGAAACCCAATTCACATTCCAATTGCAACCTGCAAGGTGAGGCCCTGATCTTTTTCACCAGCTGGAGCTGGTTAGAGGGTATTGTCTTGTTTCCTTTTTTAAACACTGAGCTGTCCTGCTAAGTCTGTCCCTTCATGTCTTCCTCCTTTGTTCCCTGATGATCAATTTGATTTAATTCACTCTTCTTTTCCCACACATTTACAAGTCTTTGTAATATAGCACCTACTACAGCTGCCAAACTTCTTTTAATTTCAAGTTCCTCTCCCCCTCCACTTCACCTAATCTTTATTAATTAACTAGTTAATAACCATCAATTATTCTGTAAATAAACAAGTGGCTGAGCAGCCTCTGTGCGGTGCTTTCCTCCTTCTGAGCAGCATGGTACCAAATTCTCCAATTCACAGTCTTTGCAGCAGCTATTTTCATTGAACAAAAATTGTACCTTGGGACAAATTTTTGCTGTTACCCAAGAATAGCGCATTTTGAATGCTTTGAGTACAAGGGAGCATTATTAGGATTACCATTATTCTTCTGAGCTTCAAGAAAGTTAAAAAAAAAAAATCACAGCACAGCTTCCCACTTCCACAGGCTCTTTTGAAAAACTACAGAATCTGGAGGAAGCCTGAAGAAGTGCAGCCATCCATGCTCTGCCACCGAATTTGGGACAGGGAGCCATCAGCTTTTCTATTTGGGACACTTGCAAACCCAGTGAGTCAAAAACTGGTCTCACTTCTACCAGAAGAAACAGGGAGACTTAAGAAATGTGAATGGGATGGATATTCCTCTTCAAAACAAGAAAAAGGGTTGGGAACTGTGCTGACTCGATTCCCAGGTTTGTGATTTCCTGGGTGCTCTCAGGTTAAGTCTCTTGTTCTGTGCCTTGGCTGCTCTACTAAAAAATGCACTGTGGGGTACCAGGACTTCCTCAGAGCTTCTCAAGCAATGCTTTGGAGTCTCCCATGAAAAGCTCTGAAGGAGGGAGCAGCTGTTACCAGCAGAATCACACTAGATTGATGCAGATGTGAGTGCTGAGTGGGTCTGCAAAGTCACAGATCACAGAATGGGTCAGGAGGGAAGGAACCACTTGGGGTCATCTGGTCCAACCTCCCTGCTCCAGCAGGACCATCCCAGAGCACAGGGCACAGGATTGTGTCCAGGCAGTTCTGGAATATCTCCAGTAGGGAGACTCCACACCCTCTCTGGACAATCTGTTCCAGTGCTTGGTCATTGCACCATAAAGAAGTTCTTCCTCATGTTCAGGTGGAACTTCCTGGGCATCAGTTCCTTCCTGTTCCTCTTGTCCCCTTGCTGGGCACCACAGAGCAGAGCCTGGTCCATCCTCTGCCACCTCCCTGCAGATACTGGCAGACATTGATGAAGTCCTCTCCATCATCTCCTCAAGGCTGAACCATCTCCTCAAGGCCCCAACCATCTCAGAACATGCCCAGCTCTCTCAGAAGTCCCAAAGTTTTCTGTTATCAATAGCAACATTACAGTGCCCTCTTGCTCTGTCCCATAAACCCAGAGGTCCTCAATGCCACCATGACCAGACCCTTTTCATCCACACAAGAGGGGAGCAGGGCAACTTTACAGATGAGAGCATAGATAGCAAAGGTTTGAGGTTTCCATTGTTGACATGAGCTCCAGCTGAGCCAATTTCTGGCCCTGCTTGCTGAGACTTGGCTCATCCTCTTGTACATATGGATGAGATACTCCCCAGTCTCAGTTTTGGATACTCTTCCCTGTGATTCACCAGCAAAGGGACTTTTCCTTTCCATCAGAGAAGATCAGTCCTGTTCTGCCCAGGACTTGGTCTTCCCCCAACAGACCCCTGAAATTAACAGCAAAATTCTCGCTGATTTTAGGAAAGAACGTGTCAGGGCATTAATTTCTTGCTCTTCTTCCCCAGAAGGAACCATTTACTCTTCTCTCCCTGGAACAGTTGGAGAAATTTTTCACCACTGCGCTGATGGAAGAAATGACTCTGCTTAATAAAAGCAGATAGAAAAAATATGAGGTCATTTGGTCACAAATGAAAAACTTGCCTAGTCTCGTAGTTTAGTGCTGAGTTTGCTTGGCCCCTTTTATGATTAGATTATTACTTATTCACTTATTCGTCTATTTAATCATATCAAGGAAGAGTGCCCTACATGACCCTTCTGGGTACTTGCTGATTCCTTTGTTCTTTTATTCTGCTTTTAACAGAGATTATTTCCATACAGGTTCCTTTCATAATGAGCCTTGAATTATTGTACTTTATCATCCACAAGGTGCTTCTCTGGTGTGCTGGTGTGTCCCTATCTATCTGAGCGATTCCTGCAGGACACATTACTCTTAAGTGACTCACAAGAATCAGCCATTCACGGAGTCCTGGATTTTAAGGATGGCTGGTCCCTTCTCTTTCTTAACCTCTTAAAAGGTGATGGCCTTGGACATTACATTGTTCCTGAACTTCTGGCTGTCATAGTGTGTCTTTCAAAACTAATACAAACTAAATTAAAAGGTACAAAGCTTGCGGGGCACTAAACCCCAGTGGACCTTTGTGCATGAATTATAATTTCATATCTCCTTTTTTTTTTTTTTTTTTAACTTTACCTCAGCTTCCTCACCCATAAATTTGGGGACCTGTTAGTGTGGGGTACTTTTAAGTAAAGATGAAACTGGCTGTGTAAGAGAGAAGTATCGCAGCAATATGAAATTCTACACAGGACACACTGTTTACAGATTTCTTGTGAAGTTGTCCCTGTGAACATCTATGATTTGTTTAAAAATTGACCCCATGTTTTCTGGTTGCATCTACCTGGTTAAACTAAGAGTCATTTCATACAGGGAGGCTTCAGTAACAACAACCCTATTTCACATTAAACAGTACATAGGGAAAATTGACTTATTTATGGCAGTATTTCTTTGTTAATAGCAGAGATAGAATGAAAACCGTGAGGCCCAGATGTTCAGTTTTATTGATAAGTCATTAGACCACATCCAATCCTCCCCAAAAATGTATTATCATTTATTTGTAATTTTGATTAGCTTTCTTTAGTGATGGGACTGGATTAGATAGATTTTTTGATTCCTTCTTAGCCTCAGTCCCCATGTATGGAGATGGAAATTTAACTCTGCTTCTAAAATCAGAGGATCCTTTCAAAACAGTAAAAATTGTTAGAGACAAATTGAGAATCTGCAATGGCTCTGCTGCATCTCTTCCTAAGAAAAGATGCAGTAGTCAAAATTTCATCTTGATTCCATCTAACTGACCAGTCAGAAGTACCCAATTTAATCCAAGCAATAGGAAGGACAAAGCTCAGAAAAGTCACTCAGATCCTGAGCCAAGGACAATGTAAAATTTACATGTTCAACTGTGGTCCAGAGCACAGAAGTTAGGACTGACACTCTTTTACATGACTGGCAGCTGAAAGCTGTGCCCTGGGAGAGAAGCTGGGAAGAAAAAAATGATCAGAGAAATTCCATGGAGGCAGTGAGGCTCTTGAAATGCAGTTGTCCTGCCTCACCTCGTGGGCCAAAGGTCACAACCATGAAGATTTCATCCAACACAGGAGCTGTGACCAGCAGCAATCTGCATGGCCTTGGAAGGGACAATACTGACTGTAGGAGGGAAAAGTTGGAGAATGTGCCAGGCATCTAGTTGGCATTCATGGCACTGAACTGCTGCAGGACTGGCCTTGGAAAAGTTCACAGAATCACCAAGTGGTTTGGGTTGGAAGGCCAAAGATCATCTCATTCCAACCCCCTGCCATGGGCAAGGACACCTCCTACTAGACCAGGTTGCTCCAATCCCCTATCCAACCTGGCTTTGACCACTTCCAAGTTGATCCTCATAAATCCGTGGCTTTCATGGCATTGTGTGAGCCATGTGAGTCCCAAACCACTGTGGCAGGACATCCTCCCCTTCCCCTCTCTCCTTCTGCTTCATGGTGGAACACAGATAACTCCAGTGGGGTCAGAAGCCCAGCAGGAGATTATCTTGTGGCCCCTGAAAGTCTGAAACCTCTAACCTTGAATTCATATTTTACTATGGAGAGAGAATGTGAAAAGAGACACAAAGAAATGAATACTGACCCAAAGTCACGCTTTTACAACTGTAAAACTCACGAAAAATATGCCAAAAGCAGATGTTTCCTACACATGCTCTGAAGATGTGCAAGGAGCTTCTCCCCAGAGTCCAGACACAGACTCTGTGGTTACTTTCCTGGGAATTGCATGAAAGGATTCCAAAGTATACTGCACCACCAATGAGCTGGTAAGGTACATTTGGTTCCTAAGTTATATTATTCTTGCTAGCTGTTAATAAGAATAGTTACCTTTTCATAATTGCAATTTAGCTACTCGTAGTTTGCAATCATTTTATTCCTGTGTAAGTATGTAGTTTGTCCTAAGTTTTTATATCTGTCATTTTCTGTGTCTAATAAATGATAATTTATATCATACTAGACTTAATTGGCCATTATCAAAGGACCTTGTGAAAAAGACTGAGTCTTGGGGTGCTGGCCACCCTAATAAGAGTTATTACCTGTTGCTAGAAGCCTGAGCAAACAGCAGAAACTCATAAAACTCCTGTCTCCCATGCATGAAACCCACCAAAATATTCTGGTGTGAGAACATCAGAGGCATGGAGCAGTGTTTGTTGGCACGTGGTGAGTCAACGCATTAAGAGTGTGTGTGTAGCCATGTTTTCAATTCCTCCACCCACAGTGATCCCACCAACCTGCTTGGAGAAGATTCCTGAGCCCAACCTCCACTCATGTGGAAGAACAGTTTCAGGCCCTTCTTGGTTTTCTCACTACATTGAACCAGGATGGACCAAGCTTCTCCAGTAGGTATTCACTTAGGTCCTTCAAATATGGTTTATTTCCAAATATCAGCATCTGAAACCGATGGATGTAGACAGTAGGCACCCTATTTCCTAACTGTATCTGTTTTCAAGGTTGGTACTTCCATAAAAAACAGTTTTAATGTTCCCCAAGTAGTCAGTAATAATCTAGAAAACAGAATCAGTGAAGAGTCACTTAATTCACTTGCCACTGACTCTCCTGATGGGTCACAGCAATGACTACTCTGGAAAAATTGTGATTTCTGGACATTTGAGACGCGCGAGAGCTCCAGAAAGAGATGGTATTGCAATTCCTATGCTCACTGGTGTTTGAGCAGTGCAGAAGATCACTGGCCAGCATGTTAGACAGAAATGTTCATCAGAGTTTGTTCTGCAGTGACCAAAAACTCAAAAAATCAAAGTAGCAAGGAGCTGGAGGAGTTTGCATAAAGAAATTACAGAAATGGTCTTCAAATACAGCTAAAATTTGAAAAAAAGAGCACCCATGGGGAGGTGCCTGGAAAAGTAGGAGGAAAAAATCCCTGAGACTGACATCCACTCCTTTATTGGCCAGGGACAGTGTTTCTCCTGAAAAATTGCAATTTTAATTCCTTCAAAAGGGTGGGGAATGAACTTCACTCTTTGAATTATGTTCACTCACAACACAGAATCAGACACACCTTTACAAATAATATTCTTGTCATGCTGTGTTGCTGCTAAAGCCTGTGGGTTTGGGATGGACTGGGAGCCAAGCAGTGGTTTAGACAAAAACTGATCAGGAGCCTGAGCAGCGATTAAAGGACAAGTTTATAAAAGAAGCTGGCAGATGATGAAAGGAAATTGTCAGGTGATGCAGTCATGAAAAGCAAACAAATAAAAACAAAGTCAGGCAGAAGCAATTTCTTTCTGAACGTAGAAGAATCAACATGTCTAAAAGGAAAGGGAAGGGAGCATGGAGATGAAGGAGAGGAGACAAGATTGTACTTCCATTCTGAGGAGAGAAAAAAACAAGTTTCAGACCAGACAGTCCAGTGAAATAGTTTATTACTTCAGCTTTCTGCTATTTGTTGCTGTCTATTTATCTTATTTTATTAAAGTACTGAATCCATCTCCTTTGTGAAGTGTCCATTATATAGAGTTAAAAATAACTTTTAAAGCCTCCTGTGATACAGATTGCAGCAGGAGCAATGAGTCAAGAAGGGAGCTATTTCTCATCTGCTGCTTGTATTTCCAAAAACCAATCACACGAATGTGCTAAGATGGACTTAATAGGATCAGAGCATCCAGTGATTGGGATCGTGGATGGAAATGGGATCACAAACAGAAGTTTTCCAAAAACTGAGGCCTCATATTATGTGTCTTACAAATCCAAGTGTAAGGTCCTGCACTGGGTTGGAGCAACACCTGGTACTAATACAGGCTGGGTGCTGAAGGGATTGGGAAGAACACAAGGATCCTGGTGGATGAAAAGTGGGACATGATCCAGCAATGTGTGCTCACAGCCCAGGATGCCAGCTGTATCCTGGGTTTCTGGGATTTTCCTTCTCAATCCCACTCTGGTGAGAAGAGAATGCTCCAAGGAGACCTCATTGCAGCCTTTCAGTACCTAAAGTTTGTAAGAAAGGTGAGGAGAGACTTTTTAGTAGAGACTTTTTTGTAGTGACAGGACAAAGAATAAAGATTTTAAACTGAAAGAGGGAAGATTCAGGCTAAATATAAGGAAGAAATTTTTTACCATGAGGATGGTGAAACGCTGAGCAAGGTTGTTTCGATATTGCTGGTAAATTCCACATCCCTGGAAACATCCAAGGCTAGGTTGGATGGAGCTCTGAACAACCTGATCTACTTGAAGATGTCAATTTTCATGACCTCTAAAGGACATCTGGTCCAGTCCAAGCTATTCTATGGTTCCATGATTCTAATTTGAGTGACCAGGTTATGTCATCACCATGTACCCCCTGCCAACACACCAAGGTGGGAACAGCTCCCTGATGTCACCCTTAAGCACTAATATCATCCCAGCTCATCTCCTCAACCTCTTCAAACATGGGAGAACAGGAAAAAAGCAGAAAAAATCAGTATATCACATACTCAATGGGGTTCTAAATTTAACCATTGTGGGGGATACCAAACATCTCAGGTTTCTCTTGCTGGGAAGTAAGAGGTGTAAAGAGAAAAACCCATCATACAGGGATTTATGATGGTGTAGTTTAGAAAATGATGGGGAATTGAGCAGAGAAGAATTAGCTTCTAGAATTAGCTTCTAGAATAATTAGAATAATTAATTATATTATAATTAGAATAATCCAAAATTAGATTATAGAATAATTCCAGAATTAGAATGATTTTCACATTTCTGGCTGTACTCACGCTAACCTTGCCCTGAACTGTCCTCACAACAAGGCAAGCCCTGTGAGATGGACTCAGAACAAAGCAGGACCTGCCTTTCTCTGGTGTTTGAGCATCACTGGCTGCTGTTCTTTGGGAGAAGAGTGAAGATCTCCAACCTGTCCAGCTCAGCTCTGAAGGAGCCCTTGCAAGTCAAAAATGAATGTCCATCACCTCTTCATGAAAGGACTCAGCTGTTCTGTCCATGCTGTGGACTTGGACTGCAGACAGAGACATGGAACAAGTTTTTCAGGGTCTCACAGGGCTCCTAAAAGTGAGTTGTAGTTCCCTGCTGATTAGACCAACAATTCTCCTGGGAGAGCTGTCCAACCCTTCTCTGGAGGATGTGTCTCTCTTTGCAAGCTCCAAGAATGACAAACTCTGAATGGAAATGACTGGAAATACAGGGAAACGTAGGAATTCATCTCCAGGCTCCTTTTGCACTGAAAATATTCACTTCACCTCATCTTATGGAATCACAGAGTTGCAGAAACTCCTGAGTTGAAAGGGACCCACAAGGATCATCAATGTCCAATTCCTGGACCCAAACAGGACTCAAGAATCACACCATGTATCTTTAGGCACTTAACTAATATAGCAACAACCAAAGAGATGAAACGCATTGTAATATAAATAGACATCCACACACTAAAATGCATATGTAAATATAGTTAAATATAAAAATGCACGAATGAATATGCATTATATGCAGATATGTATTTAAAAAAATACATTTATATATGCATATAAATACATTACATTGGTTTAGGGAGAAAGATAAAGGCAACAGCTGCTGCTCCAAAAAGGAAAAAAATAAAAATCCTGGAACAAATTTCTCAGACTCCTGTAGGGCTTTCTTTTCCAGCAGCTCTCCCTGGCATAAAAAGAAATTTTTCCTGCCCTGGGTAGAAGGGCATATCAGCCCTCCAGCTCCACTGTTACGTCATTTAATGCCTATTGCCTGGATTAATAGGCCTCTCAATTGAAAATACTTTTTGGAGCAGAACTTGGCTGCAGCTGTTTTCCTTTCTGGGGATCTCCTACAGTGCTCTATAAAGCAGCAGATTAAATACTGATGGAGCAGTGCTGGGAAATAGCAATTGTAGCTGTGGTGATTGTTCATACTTATGCCTGGGCATTAGAGCTCGGCATCTGAGTGAGAGAATATTAGCTGAGATGATGGGGTCGTGCTTTGGTGTACCCAGACTCCTATTTAAGAGGTATAAATAGAGCAGCAAACACCTTCACAGTGCTAAAGGTACATTAATTATACTTTCTGTGACAGTCTATAGTCTTGGTAGAGATATATACACTGGTGATACATCCTAGCCTTGAAAATCCACATGTTCATTGGATTTATTAACAAGCAGAATGGTTTCTCTTTAAACAAAACCATTTTAGGAGGTTCAATATATAATTGATCCTGTAATATATAATTTGGATCAGGATCGCTGCTTCTCCTCATTCCCCTGAAGGTGCCTAGCAAAGTCTGATTTGTTTATAAGAGCCCTGGCTGAGAAGGTTTTGAGAAATGAATTATGTCCTTCTTCCGTTGCTCCCATCCAAAGCCACTGAACATAGGAGCTTTCAAGTGTAGGCAGTGTTGGTCAAACACTGATTTTTGTGAAGCACAAAAAGCCCAGCTGGCAGCAGCTGCTCTGTGTGTGTCCTCACATCCCAGGACCTGGGTTCAGTGCTGTGTGACCCATAGGTTGATAGGAAGAAGCATCTTTTCCCCAGTCTAGGAAGTCCTTTCTACTGCCATCTTCATGTTCAGGTCACCCAGAGATGTTCCACAACATCTCCCCATCCCTGCAGGTGTTCAAGGCCAGGTTGGATGGAGTTTGGAGCAATCTGGTCTAGGGTAAGGTGTCCCTGCCCATGGCAGGGGGTTGGAATGAGATGATCTTGAATATCCCTTCCAACCCAAACAGTTCCAGGATTCTATGATTGTGTTTTCAGTCACAGCACAGAATAGTGCTCAAAAAAAATCCCCAGTAAAGATTCTGACAGAGAATGGCTTCACACAGGTCACTCATTTCTTGCAATCAGCATCATGGAGTGGTGCTTAGAACAGTGCTACATCCTGGGCTTAGGCAGGAGCCTTAAACTCCCGGGGAAAGTTTAAGAAATGTACTGAGAGGCAGCCTTGTGTTTTCCTTCAAGCTGAGAGGGGGCAAAATCACAGAATCAGTGATTTGGGTTGGAAGAGACCTCATAGATCATCTCATTCCACCCCTCTGCCACAGACAGGACACCTCCCACTAGACCAGGTTGCTCAGAGCTCCATCCAGTCTGTCCTTGAACACTTCAGGAATGGAACATCCACAGCTTCTCAGGGCAACCTCTGGGCAGAGAAAATATTTTCTACTTCTTCCAAACAACATCACCTCTTGCATGGAAAGGTCACCAATCCCTATCTGCTGCTGCCCTAGAAACAAGCAGTTTGAGAGGAAGTAGCTGTCAGGGAGAGGAGTACAGCAGGAATCTGAGAGCAGATCTAATGCTAAACCCAGGCTTTCTAAAGCCTTATAAATGTCAGCCTTGTTTGTTTTCAAGTAGGTGGTGGGAATAGAGCAAAGGCTGCTCTGTGTTCCTTCAGTCTGACTAATGCTGCCACAGCCAGGCTGGTGAGCTGCTGATGAAAATGCAACTCAACAGGTCTCTGACACCTTTAAACACCTCTCCCTGCTTCCCTAGAGGAAACCTGGATCTGAGGTCCACAGGGATGATGTGAAATGGCAGCAGAGGCATCCCAGAGGGATGTGCAGCCAGAGGGTTCTAAGGGAAAGAAGCAGAGAAAAGTTGTGGTGCTGAGTGGAAATGTAATTCTCAGGGGTGTCAGAAGCTTGGCTGAACAGCTTTTCACTCTCTGCTCACTCCACTGAGGTCACCTCCCCTACACAACCACAAAATCCAGGAGATCCTCTTGGTCACCCCCCTTCAGCAGTGCTAGCCTGCTCCTCCTGGGAGCAGCTGGCAGGAGATGTCAGGGTTTGAAGAGCATCATCAGGATAATAGCAAGATTTCTGTTTGACTCCTAAATTATGCATCACCCCCCCAGCAGGTGTCTGTCTCCGAGCTGTACAAGAGCACTGTCAGCTCCATGCTTGTCACCAACCTGGAGCAGCTGGAGAGGAGATGGTCCCACCTCTCCTGGGTGCTCCCAGTCATTTTAAACGTGAAATTACATCAGCAAATTGAGAGCCATCACTGATGGAGAAGCAGGGACCAGAACTGTGAACAAATGAGGGAAGGTGTCCTCAGTGTGCTGTGGACAGGGGATGGTCAGAATTTTGTAAACCAATCAAAGCAGTCTTACCTATTTTATTAAGTCAGGTGCACCTGGTTTTTGAGACCAAAATAAAAGGTGTCTTTTTGTATAAGTAGCTTTGGTGAGTCTCTGTTGGGCTGTGGTCTAGCTCTGCCAGGATTATATTGGCTTTCCTGCAGCACAATCAATACAATTCTTTCCAGTTTAATTTAATTTTTCTTTTTCTGTCAGGTGAGAAAGTGGGGACATCCAAAAAAGAAGCTGAGCAGTGAAGTAGGAGAGTCACAGTGCTTTTGTGCTGGCTCACTGAGGTCCATTTTTCATATGGATTATGACCTGTGGTCCCCTTACACAGCAGGACTGTGCTGCTTCAAAGCATGGTGTGACTTACATGTACCTCACTAGAAAAAAAGATCTTTTCTTATTGTGGAGCATTCACAGCTTTGGCAGGAACCCCTAAGTGCCCCATAAGTGGTAAAGACAGGGCTGAAGCTGAACTTATCTCCAGGGAGGGAGCAGAACTGGGGAAGGGAATTTAGCGAAGCTCCTTTAATGTGGATGATGAATGCCTGACCTAAGGGGATGGACTGCAGCAAGTGACCTTTCCGACATCAGAACTCCTTCACCACAGCCTGAATTATCCTGTGATCCTTGCAGAAAGGACCCTGGGATCTGTCATTCCAGATTCAAAACGCCTGTTAAAGCCATCTGCCCCAGGCATGACCCTGTTTGCTTTCTGATCCCAAACAGGTACCATGATCATTTCTGGAAGATGGGGAGCACTGCCCTTACACACACAGCCCACGCAAAACCTCTTTCCAAACGTCTAACCCACATTCATTTCTTTTCCCCCTTGGACTCTCCTTTGAGTTGATCTTTCCAAAACACTGACCCAGTGACCCCATTCCCTCCCCCACCCCCCCCGGCCCTGCCCCCAGTAGGTCTCCAATTAAATCCAAAATTGCCTCTGCACAAAAGCAGCTCTGTCAGCTCCATTCAGAGAGGAACAAGTGGCCTGAATAGCTTTGGGCGCATTGGAAACCGAGAAACAGTGTGGTCTTGTGTTAAAGTTGAATGGTGGCGAGGGGGGCGGTTGGAGGTTGAGGGGGAGCCTTGAATCAGTTAAAGTAATTATTGAGTCATTCGGGAGGCTGGGGATGGAGGAGGATTCTTCTCCAACAAAGCCCTGCAACAGACACATAAGGCATTTCACCCCTTAAGGAGGTCTCGGGCAGAAAAGGAAAGTATCAGGTACAAAGCAGTAATTTGTACAAGTCAGAGCTATTGTGATGCTCTGGCCTCTTGTTCCTCTTTCCAGATGGTTGATCTTGGACCTTGCTGTTCTTCACTTCTCTTTTCAATTCAGGGAGTCCAAAGGTCTGATTCAGTTCTTGTGGTGCAGGGGGGAACAGCTGAGGGTGTTTACACACATCGTGTCGACAAGGGATTTGATTGCTTTGTGTGTCCCAAAGTCATCTCGGCGGTGACAGCCAGAGAAACGCTGTCAAGATCATTACACAGAAGGCTCTATCATTTGTCTGACAGTTAATACCAATCTGACAGCCTCCTGAGCAAAGTACTCTGGGTGTAACCCAAACCCTAAAAACTGTCACCCATCAGCTCAGCAGGAAGGACACATCCATGGACGTGTCAGTGCCATCCATCAAAAACCAACCCACGGGGACAGAGGAGACAGCGATTTAAAAGGCCACGAGAGGAACTCTCCAGCAGGAAGATGAGGCAGCAATCCAAAAACAGCTGTGGTTTTCTACAGAGGTTCCTCTGCTGCTGCAGGGCATGTGCATCTCTCCCAAATCAGGCTGTGATTCCAGGGCAGGAAAACAGGCTCTGCTAGTCTGTCACAGACAGCGTTATCCCAAAAGCATTGCATCCACTGCAGGCTGCCTGGCCCTCCACTCAGAATATCTCAAGACATTTTTGGACAAACTGTTAGTGAAGAGGATGATGTTGATGCTGTGTCAGACCAAATGGTGCATAATAAACCAGAGGACATCAAAGAGACAAAATTTGTAGCAACAGCTTATTTTCTCCACTTATTCCAGGTCAAGGAAGATTGTCCAAATGGTCTTTTTTTCAGTGTTTTGAGTGTTCACACTGAAATGTGAGTCCTCAGTGAGCAGCCCACCCCAGGTAATGATCCAATACAATATTTTTCCCTAATGAGAGATTAGGATTCCAATACAGTTATTAGTTATTTTGACTCATTCACCTATTTTTCCCTTGGTGAATGTAATTATTTTTTTTTCAATATATTTCATAATTTTTCAATAAATGGCAAGAAGAGCCATTTGGATACCACACTGGTTATTGATATCAGCCAGAGCGTTCACAGATTGCTGCTCCTGCTCCTTCTTGGGCAGAGTGTGACAGTCCTGCTGTCAGAAACACTCTTGTGTGAGAGTAAAAACCAGTACACATTAATTCTCCTCCCTTCCAGAATCTGTTTTTCCTGCCAATGAAATATTCACTGTGTTTTCTACTATTTATTCAGTCTGCAGTTGCCTCCACAAGGGTGGGCCACACAAAGGAAATTACTAGTCTCCCTTGCACTGTGCATGTCTAGCATGTAAGAGGTTAATAATGATAGAGATTAAGAAACCAGAATAATTAGCTATCTGCTGGAGGGTTTTTCTAAAAAAGAGAGCAAATAGTCCATACAACACCTGAGATTTCTAGCATTTTGACAAGATTACCTCTTTCTCTTCCTTTGGGCTACAAAGTCACAACTTTGCAGAGCTCCTCACTAGAAAATACACCAAATATCAGCTGCATGCTTTCCCCCCTAATTACCAGAGTTGATAATAACCCCATCAAAATTCAGCATGAGGTACCATGGAATAGTTTGGGTTGGAAGGGACCTTCAAGTTCATCCAGTTTGGGTCCCATGGGCAGGGACACCTTCCACCAGACCAGGTTGCTCGAAGCCCCATCCAGCCTGGCCTCGAATATCTGATGTATCCATACACACAGTCCTAGCAGGGAATTGTTGAAGTCCAGGAATATTCAATCAGACAATTTTGGCTTGGGTAGGCCATGCTCACATGTCTAAGATGCTTCCAAAGTGTGACATGGTATATAAAGGACTTACCCAGGTTTCCTTACAGCTCTGTTCCGTGCCAGTGCAGAAATTTTCTTAGATAATTCTGAAACTGTTTTCACGCCTGAAAATTCCCTCTTGCTCCCTGACACAATGTTGGGGTCCTCCTCCTGCTCCACCTTTTCTTCCCCACATCTCTCTGCTCCTCAGGCTCATCTCTGCAGCTCGGGGTTGATCCCTCCTCTCCCACAATAATTAAATGTGCTACTAGAACCTGCTGAGTCACGATTTGGCACAGCCCAGGGCAGTGTCACCCCTGAGAAGATGCTCACGGGATCCTTGCATGTGGGAATCTGGGACAGCAAGAATGTGCAAAGCTTCCCCTTTTGCTTTTACCTGTCCCCTATTGTCTTTTATTAAACCTTTTTAATCCTATCAGGAGAGTGGACCTCGTTTTTCACAGAAGTTTCCATGGATCTCATGCCATACCTTCCTCACCAGGAGCAGAAGTCATAGCAAAAAAAAATGTTTTGAAGCAGAGCATTTCCTGGTTCATCCTGTGACCAGAATTGCCACGAATGACAACACCGAGGCAGCAGATAAATCCTGGCTAAATCCAACCAACACGAGAACCAGCAGCACCACTCAAGCTGAGCTCATCTGAAAGCAAAGGTGCTTTATGCCATTCTTACAACAGCCAATTAGGCATAGACTGTTAATGACTTGGCTGGCCTTTGTGGGAACTGCTCCCAGGTGGAATCAGAGCCACTGGAGCCTGACTCATTGACGTTGTCCTGAGAGAAATATTTTGTACCTCGAGCCCAGGAAAGGCCCATTACCTTGGAGCTGAGTTTGCAGCCAGTGCAGCTCTCAAAGCTCCACTGCTACAGTGAGATCCTGCAGGTGCTTAAGTAGCTGTGAAAGAAGTGTCACCTCCTGGCTGTGCTTTTCTGCCCTGCAAAAGCCTCCATCACTTTGTTCCTTGCTTGTCTTTGGCACAGCAGAGGCAAAGCAGGGTTCAAGCCTCATCAGCTCAATGATTTTGGCGAGCTTGCTGGTATAAATTAATCATGGGTGTGGCCCTGTGTGTTTGTTAAGTACCTGATGGAATGGGGTACAGTTTTAGCCGCAGCTTTTAAGCCCTTCATTACACTTTAAAAGTCCTTCCTTTTACAGCCTCCTTCTCCATCCTCTATAAAGGAAAGGGCAGGTTTACAGCATCCATCTCAGTTAACAGGGTGAAATAGGGCAGGGGAGTTGATACTTCCAATTGTGCAGGAGCCAATTAAGGTTTTTAAGCAGAACATTCAAGTCATCAGACACTTATCACCCTTTTGGAACTCATCCTGGAGCAGTTACCTTCCATTTTTTTCCAGCTTTACTTCTCTTCCTGCTTGGCTCCACTTTCATTTCCCTCTTGGCTGTTCCTCCCCTCCTATGAGCTTGATGTGAATTTAAAATATCATGTTCCAGATCTGGAGAATAACCACAGAATAATTTAGGCTGGGAAAAACCCTCTGAGCTCATCAAGTCCAGCCTCTGACCAATTCCCACCTTGTCAACCAGACCAGAGCTCTGAGTGCCATGTCCAGTTGTTTCTTGAACTCTTCCAGGGATTCCAACTCCACCACCTCCCTGGACAGCTCCTTCCAATACCTGACCATCCTCTCCATGAAGAAATTCTTCCTGATGTCCAACTAAACCTCCCCTGTAGCAGCTTGAGGATTCATCCCCTTGTCCTGACAAATAGCTTAAGTCTAAGACCATGGGAAAAATAAGAACACTGGGGTGGTTTTTTTTTCCCTTTTCTCTCCACTTCCAGAATTATTTCATGATTCTCTTGAAGTCATACATGAGGCACAGAGGAAACAGGAAGAGTGGGCAGACCTTGTCAAGGCACGTTAAATGCATTATTCCTCTACAAGGTACCAGCCAACTGTATCGTTAACAGCAATGGCAATAAAAAATGCATCTCTCTCTCACCTTAAGGGGATTTGAGTCACTGACATTTTAATTAACAAGGTTCCTGTCTCCCAGCATCAACTGTGCAACCTGCACAACTTCTGCTTGCTGGAATGGATGGAGATCAGGTGTCCTCTGCCACAATGATTCCATAGGGAATGATATGTCCATGGGCACTGGGGACTCATCTCAGGAAGAGCCACACCTGGAAGATGATGGACTTTTCCATTTTAGAAGCAAAAATCCAGAGGAAGCAGCTGGCAGAAAGCAGGCTGAGGGCAGCCAGTCCACAAAGAGTCACAAAGAATGGTCACCAAACCCTTGAGTTAATCAAAATATACAAACCTAGCAACAAGTGAGTGGATGGGATGCTTTAAAGAGATGAAACGGGGAGCAAAGCCTGTCTGGCAAAAACCTGGTAAAGATCATGGGATTGTAAATATCACAGCCAGAAATCTCTCTGAAGTCTTTCTTCACAGCCTCCCAAACCATGAAACAGGGTGAGCAACACATATGTTCTGTCTGTCACACAGAGCAAGCAGGTAGAACTTCCCCTTTTCCTTCCTTGACGTTCGTGGGGGTAAAAAATGGCAGCAAGAATGAATGAAACCCACTTTTTTTGCTTCTGAAGACAAGAAATCTTTGATGCAAGGAGGAGATGGCTGGAGGGAGGCCAAGGAGAGAAGGAATGAAGGTGGCTTTGGCTCTAACAGAAAAGCCTATAGACAAAGGAAAGAGAGAACATGGATAATCCCGGTATTCCTGCAGGAAGAGCAGAAAGAAAGGTGGGATTTGAACAGGAAATCCTGTTCCTGCTACCAGGAACCAAGTTATATCCAGCCCCTCTATCAACCTGGCACATCTACCAACCAAGATCTTCACCCACCCTTCCCATCAGCGTTCCATGGGTAAATCCTGACATAAACTCATGGCATGGAGCACAGATAGGAATCCAGAATGGAAACAAAATGCCTCTGTGTGTGGTGTGTGATAAACTGTGATAACTAATCACAGAAGGGGCAGATGCTTTTCTGTCACTGGAAAATGCTAAATTGGACTGGATCTAATTCTCCTGCTTAGTCTGAGTTAGGGGATTGTTTCAGAAAGTGCTGAGTGCAGCTCCCTGCTCTGCTCCACACAGATGGCAGATCATCAATGTTCCCTCCTGGCTCTGGAATGGTTTTGGGGAGTGAAGCCTCGGGGTTCCTCTGTTCTCTGTGTTGCCCAGCAGCAAGGAGCACAAAACATCTTTAAAACACCTTTATTTGGTGTATACATTAGGAAATCTCTTCAGCCAAAAATTATCCCAGGTTAAATTCAGCAAAATGATTTGAGCACCCCCAAAATATTGATCACAGAATCACAAAAGGGTTTGGGCTGGAAAAGACCTTAAAGCTCATCCAGTTCCAAACCCCCTCTGACACCTTCCACTAGACCAGGTTGCTCCAAGCTCCATCCAGCCTGAACATGATGGAAAGAAGGACATGAGATCTCATCCTCCTAGCTCAGGTATCTTGAAACTCAACCCATGCAGCCATAAGACAGAAGTTCACTTCTGCAGACTCTCAGGGTGTTGATGAGCTCTGAGATTGCCCTTTGCCTGCCTCCTGAGAGTCCCAAATCCCTTTTTTGACTCCAATATAAACCTGTACAGCTCTTTCATAACAGCACGTTTGCCTCTGGGCATTACCTTGTCTCGACACAATCCATTTTTAAACACCAAAGCTGCCAGTTGGTGCAGGGTTGAATTGTGTGTCTGGAAACCAAATGGTTCTTTGAAAATGGACAAAATTGTGTTTGCAAGAGCAGTTACTCCATCAGCACTGTCAAATTAATTTTTCAGACGTGATCTTTTTGACGAACTGCTTTTCTTCCCTCACCTTCTGGCACAAAGGTCACCCCTGAACTCTTCTTCATCCTAGTTAATTTATAGCCACCTTTAAAATAATTATAACTTATCTGTTGTTTCCACAAGGAAACCTTCTTTCCTCTCCTTAAACTTAACTTCACCCATCACATTGGAAGACACTGACCACCAGCTGGTTATTTGGATGCCTCTCTCAAAAGCAGAGCTTTCCGGGTGCAACTTCTCTTTGCAAATTTGGCATAAGCAGCAAATCATGTCTGATCTTTGAGGACCACTTTGGTTTTTTTTTCAGAAAAAGAAATATTGGTTTTTATTATAGATCAATATTATTTGGTTCTGAGGCACAACTTGGCAGTCTAAGCTCTTTAACAGAGATGAAGAGAGAATCCCTTTTGGAATTTGGTGATGTCTTGTGTAGGCAGTTGTGTGGCAAGTGTGACTTATGGGACCAAGGCACTCTTGTCACCAGATCTACTGCCTTCCTCCACAAGGGTGCGACAGCCAATCATGCCCAAAGCACCTGGAACAGTTGATCCTTGGATACTATCCATTTCCAAAACCATTTTTCCTAGATCTAGCCCATTGGTGACAAAATGATGACCCTCAGATGGAAATCTGTACAAAATCCAACATAGATATCACAGGGAGGCAGAAGTGGAAGGTGAAAGCAAACCAGTTTTGATGTGTTCTTTCCAACTTCCCAAATACTTCAGAGGACAATGCACCCAGGAGAGATGAGAGCAGAGAACCTTGTTCCCCAAACTACTCCTGTGTTTCATGTCTGAAATCTATGTATAAATAGAAACAGAATTGTGCACTGTTGGCATAACAGCAGGTAGAGTAAGGGAGAGGGAAAGAAAGAAGGCAATTAAATACAGTGATAAAACTTTTGTGAGCCCACAGGACCATCACATCTATTGTCTGCATCATCCAGTGATTCCTGCATTGAGATAAATAACCTGAAGTTGAGCTAGGACCTGTCTTTCAAAACCACAGCCAGCTTGGACTTAAAGTTTTTGATCCATGGAAAATGTACCTCTTCCCTTGGGAAGCTGCTTGTAGCAGTTAATTAATTTTTGCTGTTAAAAATGTTTGCCATGGTTCCAATTTGAATTTGTCTGCGTTGCTCCAAGGAAGGATTTCATCAGGACTGTTAGGAGTTCCTGGTACTTGCACTCCACCTTCGTAAAGATCTTCTTCAAACACTTGATAAATGTTAGAGAAATCTCACAACATCCCTGTGAGACGCAAAAATGTAATTACCTTAGCGCGTTCCACGGGTGAGAACAAAGGAAGAGAGGAATTGAAATTCTGCTCAGGCAAAGCTGAGAGGTGAATCGAGTGGCATTCCCAGGAATAAAAGCTACCACCTCTATTCCCTGCTCCATGACACTGTCTCCTGCATCCATGCTTGAAACAAGTCACAGTTATGTGTCCTTCACACCTCAAACCCCAAAGGGGGTGATCTCTGCAGTGCTGAGCAGCTCCAGGAAGATCTGAGGGCTCCAGGAGGTTGGATTCCCCTTTTCCCTCTGTTCCTGGAGTCTTGCACTGATCCACACAGGAACCCTTTATGTTGTGAGGTTTGATAACAGGAGACACTTAGTGGAGAGTCCAGCTTCTCCTCCCCAAACCCAGCAAGGAATACAGAACTTACTGTAAAAATACTGGCAATTTCCAAGATATCTCACTCAGGTTTGTAATTCCCTCAAGTCCCTTAACAAATCCCCTGTCCCTACTCCCTGTTAACCACTCCCTCAGTCACTGACTGGCACTTTTTGTCTCCACAAGCATTTTCTCCACTACTTATCCTCCAATGTCACCCCCTCTTCTCAAATGGGATTATATGACATGGTTGGCTTGATGACCTAGAAGGTCCCTTCCAGCTTTATGTTGTAGTAGAATATTAATGACTCTGCTAATTCAGAGCTGTCTGACCTCCACTCTGTACAGCCACAAGCAAGATGATCTCTCTCTCATTATAGCTGTCGTGTTCTCAAATAACCTGTTCATGTAAAATGCATGCACAGTTTTCTCCTTCTCCCTGCAATACAGTGATTGCTCTCTACCCAAAAAAAAAAAAAAAAAAGCCAGGCGCTGCTGAGATTGTCTTCTCTCTAAAACATCTTGGAGGTTATTTCCTTTTTATTCCGTGTCGCTGTTGAGGGCTAGCTGAGGACTGACCCAAGTTCTCAGACAAGCGAAGAGAGGAGAAAAGGGACTTTATTGTTTTGAATTCCATATATATAGAGTCTACAGAAGTGCCCCAGATTGGTCAGCCCGAGACCTCCCCCTAGGCACAATTGGCCAAGCCCGAACTCACTCAATCCGGAGAAACTGTTTGCAAAACATCCAAACTTTATCTTGTTTATGAAATATAGCAAAATGTTCCCACGGGAAGAACCTGTGCAGCCACAATTCCAAAACCAGGGATATAACTATGAAATAAACAGAGTTCTTGGTGTGAAATAATTTGAATTAAAATCTGGAAGGAATCTAATGGGACTCATTTATCTCATATACCCCCCACTTTCCAACTAATACAAGAAATGGCTCTATGAGTTGTCAGGGAAGGGAAGAAGCTGTTTCTGTTCCTGCAGATAAGGATGACTCCTGCTTCAAGAATGCACTTTCCTGCCTCTCGCCTCACAAGCTCAACCAGTTTAGGCAATTCCAGGTATTTCTGTGCAGCAGAAATATCAGGAATTCACCTGGGGGTCTCCTTCCAGCACTCAGTTGAATGCCCAAAAGGGTGGAAGAGGATGAAAATTGGAGCAATTTATGAAGAGGATAAAATTGGAGCATATTTATGGAGAGCAGGTAGACCAAGGGGTTTTCTTTTGCTCTGAGGGGTTTGGAACAGACCCACAAAATCTCTGCCCCTCGTTAGACCTTTTAGGGTGATCTAGGAGTCAGATTGATGGAGCAAACCCACGAAAATATGCTGAAGAGACATGGAAAAAGTCTTCACTTTACTTGAAATCTCATAGGAAATGCATTCACAGAATGTGAATAGTGATATGGAATTGTGGTATGGAATTGTGATATGGAGTTAGTAATAGTAACAGAAATAACAACAGTTTTTTAAGAGACTCCTCGGTAGATTTTAGGAATGTAAATTTTATGGAATTAGTAATAATAACAGAAATAACAACATATTTTTAAAAGACTCCTTGGTAGATTTTAGGAATGTAAATTTTATGCCTTACATATTCAGGCTTTTAGCCAAAGTTAGGCCAAAAAAGAGATATCAGGGGAATAGGAATTAAAGATATAGGTGAGTGTGGAAGGAAAAAACTAACCACCTCTACCACACAGCAATATCAGATTGATTCATATTTCAAAATGGGCTGGAAGTTAGATTTAGTCTGACCAAGAACAACAATTATTTGCAGTGATACAACAGACTGTAAATCTTGTGTCAGAGGCTGGACAATGGGAAATTTCTCCCCTGGAGCAGTGTTTTGCTGGCACTGGACTCCTGTTCATGCTGAGGTTCCCACTTGCAGGTAAAATAAGACCCTCATTTCCCTGCAACTTAATATCTGAAGCTTGGGAAAGATTTACTCCTAGCAGGCTGGCCATCTGTTATCCTTCCTTAGTCTCTTCAGACTTCTAAAGATATCAGTAATTTTCTTCCCTGTCTGTCAATTTTATAGAAATGACACTGCCTTTGCATTTCTCTCCTGAAATATTTCTATTACATTATTGTACTTCCTTTGTTGCATTTCATGATTAATATTCTCATTAAATATCTCTTTTACAGGCAGCTCTGTGGCATATTCTGATTTTTTGGAGCTCATTCCTTAAACATCTCCAGTTCCAAGCTCATGTCTAGTCAACATCTGCCGCTTGCCAATAGTCTAAAACCAGTAAAGTCTTGAACAAACCCAGAAATTTTGAAGGGAAATCTCAAAGGAAACCCAACTGGGAAGCCACATGTCCTGACAGTTATTATTTTACAATGTGCATAAATCCTCATCCCATTGCAGGGTGCAAGTCTTTTCTAAAGAGGATACAGATTTTTTAAAAAAGTAATTATAATATTAATAAAAAATCGGAATTAAAAAAAAAAAAAAAAAGAAGAAAAATCTTAGAAATTTAGTCCCTGTTTTCTTGGAATAGTGGAAGCCTGAGCTTCTTCTGTGCCAAGGGAGTTGGAACAACTTTGGGAAGGATCTGCAACTGACTGATGGAGATGACAGATTTGGTTAAATGAAAATACTTCTTAATTTCTTTCCAAGAATGATCAAAGGGCAAAAGCCACCGAAGAACAACAGAGTCTCTTAGTGCAAGACCTGCTGATCAACAGGGAAGCATGGAGCACAATATTTTGTTTTAGTGAAATATTTGGCATGTCCTGCAGCGATCAATGCCAGAGCTTTGGAGGCAACGATGGCAATGGACTATAATTAGCTGTGATAACTCCTTACAATAACAACCATATTCTGGTTTGAATTATTCATGACCCACTGGGTTATTTATGGCAATTCCAGCCTTTCTGTTCCTCTGGTAGTGTGGGGTGGTTACATTTTGGGTATTTCTCTCTTTTTAAAAAAAAAAAATAAATTTATTCTGCCATACAAAATGTTTTTAATTGCTAAGCACAGGGCTAAATAAATAAATAAATAAATAAGATTCAGGGGGAAGGAAAAAAGTTTCCATCAAGAATCCTGTTTTCATTCACAGCAGGGGACGAGGTGGGAGCACCAGGCTGTGAATTTCTGTGCTCTTCATCAATTCCATGTCTTTCTAACAATGCAGGATATGGAACGCCTAATTGGAAGCAAGGAGGGACTATTTCTTTGGGAAGAAATCAGGCTCCTCAGCTTTCTGAGCATGATTTCTCACCGAGCAGATGGAAGGATTCAGCTTTCCCCCAAGGTTCCCTGAACGAAGCACCCAAGGAGGCGCTTGGTCAATGTTCTGCATCTGACTGATGTCTCTACTCCCAGCAAATTGACCCAACAGCCGGGATTTTTCTCCTTTTTTATCTTGAGAGATGCATTGTTTAGTTAAGTTCCAACTAGAAAAAGAGGTGAGGGAGGTATTATGCATTAAAAATTAATTTACATTGGCAGCCCAAGATAATGAAGTTCTCTATTCACAGAGCACTTAAGGGCTGCTGCTTCAGTTTCCTGTTGCTCCACCTTTCATCCTTGTCCTTGGGAGAAAAAATTCCTGGGAGAAGCTGAGGTTTCTGCTGTACTGCAGGGAGTTCTACTTGTCTTTTGACTATAAAAGTATCAGTCCTCCAGGAATGAAGGCTCTGATGCACAAAATAGGAGAAATAACTTCACTTTCCTTTAAAATCAGGAGGTTATGCTTATAGGGAAACCAAAGCAGATTGCAGATCTGACATGAAGCAGTTTGATGTTCATGGCAAAGCCTCCTTCCTCCTATTCAATTGCCATAATTACCTTAGAATTATTTTATCCCCTGGAAGGGTCCAAGGCCACGTTGGACAGGGTTTGGAGCAACCTGAGATGGTGGAAGATGTCCCTGCCCATGGCAAAGGGGATGGAATGAGATGAGCTTTAAGGTCCCTTCCATTCTAGGGTTCTCTAGAGATCTTTAAAGGTCACCTAGTCCAACACCCAAATTTGGGAGATTTGTGGGGCTCTAAGACCAAGAATTACCCATATTTATTTCCCCAGATAGCCCTCCAGCAATAAAAACTTCCTGTCAACAAAATCCTGTTTTCACCAAGATCTTGAACCTCTATTTCAGAGGTTTTCTGTACCCAGGTTTTACAAACCACTGGCCCTTGGCAGCAGCTTCCACACAGGACTGTTGTGAACTGAAATGTTTTTTCCAAGATGTGAGACAATCCCCACGTTGCATCATAGGTTGGAAATATTACTTCTCACTGCATCCTCCCTGAAGGAACACTGCCACATATGTCCCAAAATGGAATTAGAGTAATCTAACAGTGTATTAATTAATTAGATTAATAGGTAAGTTGTTAAGAGAGCTATGAAATAGCTGCTATCTCAGCTACTGGTACAGGGCATGAAGCTCTGTGTAGTAAAAAGCTCACTGAGCACATTCTTTACCAATTATCATTTACCCAGAACAGAGGGAGGGCACTAGATAACACTGATCACAGAATCACGGAACAGTTTGGGTTGGAGAGGACCTTTGAAATCATCTCAGTTCCACACCACTGCTATGGTCAGGGACACCTTCCACAATCCCAGGTTTCTCCAAGCCCCATCCAACCTAGTCTTGGACACTTCCAGGGATGGGGTAGCCACAGCTTCTCTGGGCAACCTGTGCCAGAGCCTCACCACCCTCACAGGGAAGAATTTATTCCTAATATCTAACTGATATCCTATCCTATCCTATCTATCCTATCCTATCCTATCCTATCCTTAATTCCTAATATCTAACTTTTGAAGCCATTTCCCCTTGTCCTGTCATTCCTAATCTCTTGTAAGTAATCTCTCCCCATCTTTCCTGTTGGCTCTGTTCAGGTGCTGGAAACCCACAATTTGATCACCCCTCACCTTCTCCTTTCCAGGCTGAACAATCTCAATTCTCTCAGCCTTTCCTCACAGCAGAGCTGCTCCATCCCTCTGATCATCTTGGTGTCTCCTCTGGACTCCCCAGCAGCTCCATATCCTTCCTGTGCTGGAACCCAGAGCTGGATGCAGCTCTGCAGGTGAGGTCTCACCTGAGCAGGGCAGAGGGACAGAATCTCCTCCCTCCCTGTTGCCCACCCTGCTTTGGATGCAGCCCAAGACATATTTGGCTACTAGGGCTATTTTTGGGTGGTTCATGCCCAACCTCTCCTCCCCCAGCACCCCCAAGTCCTTCTCAGATACCCCAAGAGCATTACTGGCTATTGGATTCCTGGACACTTTAAAGTCAAATAACACCACAAGATACTTGGCACTGAAAGACCTTTTTCAAAACTTGGCTTTGGGTTCTGCCAGCTCCAGAGGTGATCTCTGTGTGCCCTAGAGACCGAGAGAGGACAGACACTGTGTTCTACCAACAAAGACTCTGCCTTGGGTTTATGATGCATTTCAAAACCACCTTTCTGATTTCATAACCCTGTCCTGAGACTTGCCCCCTGTGGTGGGGAAAAAAACACCCCTTAATCCAACCTTCCACGTTTCCCTGACATCTAAGAGCAGTGGCTTGACACTTCAAATGAGACAGAAAGGTGAAATTCTGGGGGGGAAGGAGGGTGAGGAAGTCACAAGACTTTGTCTTTAGGAGAGCTCCCTGTTCTCACCCATGCAGAGGACGTGTGAATCACTGCTGAATGGTCTGCTGAGCTGACTGTGCAGCTTTCACCTCCACTGCTGCATCTCTCCACCGGCAGCAACTGGGGCAGAGGACACATTCAATAGCTACTGGATATAATTAAGTCTAATTGCAAAGTTAATTGTTGCGGAGAAGGGGAGGGGGGAGAAAAACAAACAGCGTGAAGCTAAGTGAGGATATCAGAGCTCAGCAGTCTGATACCCTCAAGACAGAGCTGGAATTCAGCTTCCTTGCCCCACATTCACTGCATCCTCCTCTGTGTGTGTCTACCACTCCTTGCTTCCCTGAATGAGCACCAGTGAGTGCCAAACCCCTCTCTCCCCGAGAAAAGATCAGCTCTATTAGCAATTAAAGCACTAAAGATCTCTGCAGAATTCACTTGAAAACTTGCTCAGGCTGGCACTCAAGGAGAATCAGGGCATCTTGGAAAAGGAGAAGGTTTTTTTGACTGCATCACAAGCCTGGCTGTCCGTGGTTATATTCTCAGATGATATCCCTTGCTGCAGGTTCATTGACTAGGACAGAGCCATTCTGCTGCTACAGCTGCTGAGTTATCCCTCAGATGCTGCTTCATTCAGAAATCAAGCTTCAACTCTTCCCAAACCTGACCTACTCTGACAACTCAGGGCCTCCAGTCTGAAGGAAAGTCCCTGGGGATATGTTAAGCGTGGAGTGTGCTTGGAGACATATGAAGGAATGAAAAAATTTATTTGCTCTCGCTGCTGACAGGCTTAGGGAAGGGATATACATCTCTTAATTTCAGCATAGAAACTTTTAGAGATTGGGGTGGAGAATGTGTTGTCTGTCCACGAAGGCACCAATTGTGGCTACTGTCAGAGGTGGGATGCCATCCAACATGGATTTTTGCATGTGTCCAGCCTGAGATATAAGACCTCAAGGACTCTGGTGTATCCAGCTCACTGGTTTTGGTAGTGAACAGGCACTGGAAGCATTTTCCAGCACTGAAAGAAGCTGTGCCAGGCAGGGAATGCTGGGAATAAAAGGATTTTGTGATATGGCTGCTGCACAAACATCCCCAGACAGCCACTCTTCTGTGATGCAACATTAAATATCAATTTGCAGCTGGAGTGGCTTTCCTGTTCATTCAGGGGAATTTATTCTCCACCCCGTGTTCCACGCAATTTTGGTGTTTCCCAAAAGGAAGGAAGGAGGAGAAAGCATATCAGTCATCTCTTTTACCAAAAAAAAACCCAAACACAAAACCAGGAGAAATGGAGTCCCAGCCCCCTGCAGAGATGCCCATTATTCAGATTCCTCCTGAGTTTGAGTCACACAGTCAGACAGCATCTCACCTGTGCTGGCTGATGCCAGGCAGACTTGCAGATGTCTGTGAGCACAGGTAGGGTGCTGAGAGCTGATGCAGTGACCTTGTGACAAAGAGCTGGGCTTGCCTCTTCTCTGAGATGTCACAGGAGGAGCAGAACCACCAAAACCTCCTCTGGATCCAAACCCTGGATCCTCCCAGGGGGCTCTTTGCATGGAACAACAGCAACAGGCATCAAAAAGCCACAGTCACCTCCAAAGGTATTTTTTGACCACAGCTCTGTCACTGAGCTCAAAGATCACAGAAAGGTCTTTCCCACCAAGGGCAAGCAAACCAAACCCTTTTTTCCTCACCATGTACAAGCAAGGGTCACAGGATTTTTGTAACAGCAACAAGGATACCAGGGATTTGCATTGGGAAACATGGAAAAAGGCCAGGTGATTTTGTTGAGGAAGAGGGCTCTTTGATTCCCAGCAACTGTTATTTTTTCTGTTGTTTTAATATAATCAGCAGGGAAGCAGGGTGAGAGGGATGAAGGAAATCCAGCTGTTGCCATGGCAGCCTCTAGCTGGCCATCTCCCACATCCCTCGGGTTGCTCGGTGCTGTTTTCCTCCAGTGCCAGCTCCTGGTTTCAGATCAGAGGAGTTTTCCTACTGGGGGTGGCAGGGAGGGAGTGGTGAGCAAAGCAGTGCAGAGAAGGGATCAGAAATCATGGGGAGAAGTGGCCTGGGAGAAGGAAGAATCACAAGACAGGGGGTGAGGACAGACAGGAGAATGCAGTGATGGGTTGAAGGGGAGAGTTTAAAAGCAGAAACAGCATTTCTAGGTGGAAACTCCAGGCAGAGACCTAGAAACTCATCTAATTTGGACTGACACTCACCCCAAACTGCTGGAACTTCCCCAGCTACAAAAGCCCCTTAAAAATGCACTCCTTTCCCTCTAAACCCATCTCTTGGCTTCTGCCACAAATAGCAGCTCTGCTCTCTGAGTTCAGGCTCCAAGTTTAGTCTCTGTCACGTTCGAGATCTTAATGCAGCCCAGACATTAAAAATTCATGTTCTGGCAGTTCCCATTTTCACAAGGGCCTGTTGGAACTCATGACGTTGCCTCGGCGAGCACTTCATAAGTTAATCATACCCCTTCCCTTCTCACTTGCCTGAAGATGGGAGCAGGGAAGTTGTGCTCACAAAGTTTCAGCATTTGTGGCTCCTGTTTGAGACAATTTTTCAATCCTCTGCAGGATTCAACCTACTCCTTGCTGAAGTCTCCAGGCAGGAAATGTGAGGAGCTCACAGGGGCATTTTTGGGATCAAGTGACAAAGACTGGCAAGGAAGTTTCTACTTTCCTTTAGTACTGAAAGGGAAAATACATTCAAAGGTTAAAAATTCATGGCCTTCCCTCTAGCTGACTTTATGCACTAAGAGTCCACTAAGAGTTTGTTCTATGCACCATAGGAACCCTTAAAAACCAGAGGTTTTCTTGGAAGAAACCCCCTACAAGCTACAAAACCCCAATGCACCCCATTAAAGCAGCAAGAGGAAGAATGAACTGTTTAAAAATCATGTGCCTGAGTCACAGCAATGAATTTTTTAAAAATAAAAATGCCTAAACTTGCACCACATTTAAGACTAGTAATGAAAAGCTGACCTGGTGGACATTATTGGTTTGTATAAGGGCAAGACTGACCAGCCAGGCACCTGCCAGAAGTTTTGGTGTCACTCTGAGGATGGGTAGCTCATCCCATAACCAATCTAAAAACCTCCAGATCACTGATTTTTAACTACACTGGGGTTTTGGAACACAGTGATGGAGGCAGTCACTGAGAGACTGATGTGAGCCCAGTGGAAAGGCAAGAAATCAGTCAAGAATTTCCTTTTGTGCAAAGTCATCTTTGCACTTTGCAGGAAGGGAAAGGATCAGTCCAGGTGTTAGGAATACTGAAGTGGGAGAGGACTTGCAAGGTCCCCTTTAATGTGTCCTTCCAGTCCAGGGAAAGATTATTTTATTTAATTTATTATATCTAAACAATTAATGGAGTAGTTAAGGTTGGAAAAGCCCTCTAAGAGCACTGCCAGGTCCACCTCTAAACTGTGTCTTTAAGCACCATATCTACAGGTTGTTTGGGGTTTTTTTGACACTTCCAAGGATGCTGTGTCCACCACATCCCTGGGCAGCCTCTTCCAATGCTTCACCACCCTTTCAGTGAAGGAATTTTCCCCATTATCCAACCTGGACTTCCCCTGACACAGTTTCAGGCAACGGGCCAGCCCTGGGAATCCCTTTGCATCTTCCCTGATTTTTCACTATCAGCAGCACATCTTCTTCCTCATTACAGATCCCTCCTGCTCTTGGACAATAGAAACACTTTCTCCCAACTCTTTCATCCATACTCTTTCTTTCCAGCCCCAGATTGTTTTTTCTGCACAATCCCAGCTTTGTTGGAGCTCTGGTGTCTGGTGGCCCCAGTACAGAGATGGGCAGGTGATTTTGTGTCCTGTTTGGCTGAGATCAAGCCATGGGATATTAAATAATCTAATCAGATATCACAGCTTCTTCACAGACATGACAAGGCAGACGTTTGTTATTCTTTCCCCAAGTATCAAGAAAAAGCAGTGGTTCCTCCTCTTTCCCTCCCCGGTTCAAGTTACAAATGGAGCTTTCAGTCCTTGTTCCTCTTTCCCTTCTCCTCCACTTTTGGTTGCCACTTTCCACCAAACTTTATCCACAGCATTTTCTAGGATAATTTTTTCACCAAAGCTGCATATTTGGCTGCACTGGGATCCTTTTATATTGCTGCTTTAACCCTTGCATCATTTTACTGCTCCTGAGCATCACCCAGGTACTTCTTCTGTCAAAAGTCCATTTTCCTCTGCAGTATCTCCACTCAGCACAGGAAATTAGCACCACCAATTATCCTAACACCCCTAAACCCTTCTAATCCCACTGATGTTCTGTTTCAGCCTCCTCAAGCTGAAAGGAATCCACTGATTGTTTCTTTGTCTCAGCCATGAGGATGAGGCTTAGGAGGAAGAGAGCAGCTGGTTTCTGTCTTCCTGGGATTGTTATCACAGTTCTTTTGTTTTCCCAGCCAGGAAAGGCCACTGATGAAAATAATCACAGGGAAAAGCCCAGATCAGAGTGAGAGTGAGAAGGAATGAGTCAGAGGGTCATTAAAATCGATGGCCATGCACAGTAATTGCATAAATCTAGAACTATACCAACCTGGAGATACGTGATGTGATTTCAGAGGCAAAAAATAGTCATTATCAGTGATGAACATGCATAGAGATACCACACAGTGAGAGGTGTTTCTGAGTGGTTTTTCAGGAATAAGACACTCCTAAATGTACCTTTGTCTGCACAAAAATTGTTGAGAGCACTGGAACAGCTCTACCTCTGGCATAAGAAAGAAAGAAAGAAGGAAAGAAAGAAAGCAAGAAAGAAAGAAAGAAAGAAAGAAAGAAAGAGAGAGAGAAGGAGAGACAGTTTTGATTCCCCACTTGTCTGAGTGTGAAGTTTAATCTAAGCCAGGTTAAACTACCAATTTATTATAATGCCACTGAGGAGGATTTAAAAAAAAAAAAGAAAAGGACTTAAATATCATTTATCATTCACGTGCTGGGCAGGAAGGGCCACAACAAACATTCATCACAGAAGGGGATTTATCTCAGAAGGGACAAACTCTTCCAATTCAGTGCAGAGCATCCCAGTGACCCCCAGCCAAGGACAGCAGGACACTGTCTGTCCTGGCAGCATTCGAAATTCCAGCCCTCCATGACGTTGGTCCTCCCCTTGCCCTTTGGAGGAAGGTGCAGTCACAGCTCCCCTAGGATGGTTCTGTCCTCTGGTGTGCCTGAGGAGGTCAAGATCTGTAATTTTCCATTACCGCGGCAGATCAAATGTCAGCGTTCTGCCAACCTTCAAGAGATTCTGTTCCCCTTGGCACCTACAAAGCTCTTCCCCTCATTCCCTGTTTGGACTTTACAGGAGGGACTCAAACCTTGAGAGAGTTGTGGCAAAAAGAGAAGTATCAAACCTCTTTTTTGTGTCACTCATTGTTCTCCCTCCATCTGGCATCATCCCTCCTCTGGCATCTTTTTCCGTTCTTCATCCAGGACATCTATTTGTTGCAAGTGATCAATACTGAAGATACTGCTTTTAAGGCTTTGAAGGATCCTCAGCATCTTTCAAAAGCACAGAAAATGCTGGGGCACAAGAGATTTGGAGCTGCTTTCAGAGATCATGACATAAATCAGTGTAAAATGGACCTCTCTCTGCAGAGAGAATGACAAGTGTGATGTCCTCAAGAAAAAAGTTTGATTAAGGATTCCCTGTTTGTAGACAAACTTAATAACTCAAAATTGATGATTTCTGTGTTGGGAAAGTCCTTGGTGGCTTTATTTATTTTGGCTGGGGGGTTTTAAAGGCATCCAAGGGCTTGGGAGAGTTTCGGGGAGGACCTGTGGCAAAATGTTTGCCAGTGCTTTACTGAGGTGTCTGTTGAGTGTCTGGGGAGCCACATCCAGACAAGAATCAAGGTTTTTAATCCCTGCCCTTTGGAATGGGCTGCCCTGGGAGGTGGTGGAGTCACCACCCCTGGAAGTTTTTAAGGAAAGACTGGAGGTGTCACTCCATGCCATGACCTGGTTGATGTGGTGGGGTTGGGTCACAGGTTGGACTTGATGATCTCTGAGGTTTTTCCCAACCTAACCAATCCTGTGATTCTCCATGGAGTTAGAGACTCCCTGGAGAGGCTTTATTAGTCCATCTTCACACACCAGGTGGTATGTGAATTCTCCTGTAATTCTCCTCCACAACTACCTGGACATTTAAACCAAATTAACAGTGACTCAGGGATATTGGGACTCCAGCTGTGGCTTTTAGCTCTTTTTGGCCACCTGAAGGTGAAAGCAGAAGTGCAAATGGACAATAATAAGTGGATAGAAAATCCCCAGTCACCTCTTCTCATCAGGCTTTCAGCCAGACACTAACACTGTTCAGAGAGAAAGACAAAGATTAAATTAGAGTTGACCTTGAGTTAACCTTACAGACAGCTTGGGTTCATGGAGAGTCTTGCCTTGGAAAGAGTTTATGGATCAAAATTTGGGTTTTGAGTTCCCTGGCTTGGCTTTGATGCTGCAAAACACCTTTTGCAGGTGTGGGAGTTGGAAGCCTCGGATCAGGAGCACATTACCATCTGATGAAAAATGAGGTAAATAATCTCCATTTGGACTTTTTCCCTGACCACAGATGTTTTATGTGGAAATCTTGTGATTTTGCTTCTATGGAGTGTGGAAACCTCTATTTAGAGGAGCAGGGAAGAGATGCTTCCTTACCATCAAAGTGGACAAGATCAAAATCGATCCAAGTTTTTAATGTTTATTTATTTTTAATCTTTTTCTAACCCAGCAGACAAATTCTAAGTGTCACAAATGCACAACTGAGAAGAAAAGGAACACACACAGAGCTTCAACCTTCCTGGCTGATAGTCCAGAAAATTAGCAGGGCAGTTATTTAAGATGGATAGAAGGAAAATCTTTCATGGGGGTAAAGAACCTGTGGGATTCACTCACGCGGGTCACAGGAGGAAAAGCTACAAAGTCGTTCTTCACACTCTGATTGGCCATTAATGACAAAGAGTAATTAGTAATGCAAGTAACCTTTTAGCAGAGCTTTTAATGTGCACACATTCAGGCTGTTTGGGATGGAACTGAGGCTGTTTAGGCTGCAAGCAACAGGTCTTTAATTTTTGTGATTTAGGCAGCGGAAAAGTCACCATAGGAGAAGAGAATCTCCTCTTGCAGGTAGGTGAAAAATCAAAAGTGCAATGATCTGCATGGCAAATGCTGTTGCAAGTCCAGCAGCTCTGCAGCCTTTAGTTTAATATTAAAAAAAACAAAATCAATATTTTTCTTTTCCTATCCCATTTTCAGAAATTGATTCTCATGCAACCTTCAACATGTTTTGTAAATCTTCCAATTCCTTATTATCCAAGATATTCTCCTCTGACCACCATCTGATTTTTTTCTTATCAAACTCCTTCGACAGGTGGAGAATCTCCAGATTTCATAAATCTGGTGGACTTGGGTTGGAGGGAGGAGGAGGACCAGGCAACAGATTTGAAGCTGTATGAGTAATTTACTGTCTCTTATTTTCTTTCTTCATAGAGAGCTTCTCCAGGGCCTGGGACATTGTGAAAAAAAACTTATTTTTTATCAACTTTTCAGCACTTGTCATCTCTTTGTTCTGATCAGCTACTCAAAAAAAGGAACAGAATTAAATGTATGTATATGTGCATAGGTGGAGAAGTAAGTGCACACCCCAAACTGAAATAAGACTGCAAAAAATCCCAAAATGTGTATCTGGAAGTGCTATTATATAACCAACATATCTCATTTTTAAAAAATCTTGGAACACTTCCTGTACTTGTTATATGTGGACCACTTCATGAGTGAAATGATCACGATTCACAATCTATATTTTATCAAATATAATTTGGTATGGAATTCAAGTGAAGGGATCATTGATATATGACAGGCAAAGAGAGTTTGGCAAAAATCACTGACTAAAAATTAGTTCTGAGATAACGTGTTCTGAATGGAAAAAAAATGGTTCACAAAAATTAAAAACCTTTTTCCCAGTGGATTTAAGGAAAAGAAAGGAGGGAGGGAGGGAGGGAGGGAGGAAGGAAGGAAGGAAGGAAGGAAGGAAGGAAGGAAGGAAGGAAGGAAGGAAGGAAGGAAGGATGGAGATTAACTGGGGCTTTATTTTTATTATCATTAACAATAATAAAAATATTATTGTTAATATTATTAAATTGCATGTATATCATTACATTGTTGCAACAACCCTTATCAGCTCTTCTTTCTCAATCAATTTAAAGAACATTGACATTTGAAAAGATTTGAATTTTCTCTCTGAAACAAATCCACCTTCATTTCAAAGTGCCTCTTGTTCCCCAGTTTTAGCAGCAGAAGATCTCAGGGGTTAAGGAGCTGTCATAGCCTGAGTAACAATGTGCAGCCTTGGATTCCAAGTGGTTGCCTAGCAGTAAAAGGCTCCTTACACACCACTCCCAGTTGGAGGTGTTCCCTATTTCATATATATAGTTAGCTATAGAGACCATATTTAGGGATATATAAGAAGGTTTATTAATAGGAGCTCCCTGTCAAAATCAGAGTATTGAGTAGAACTGGAAAAAGCCAAATCCCTGCAAAAGCAGTGGAGCATCACACAGAGGCAGCAGCTCAGCACAGGAAATCAGTGATGGATGCAGAGCAACAGAGGCAAAAATCAACTACCATGATGCACTTTCCTCAAGGAATTTTTCGGGATTATTCCTTCAGCTTGAAAGAAATACTGGGATGGTTCTAAGTCTAGGTAATTCTTCATAAAACATCTTGCATTTTTTGGGTTTTTTGGTTTTTTTTTTAATATATATGTAATGACAGAAGAGACATTTATGCTCATGGAGTTTGTCCTCAGGCAGATCGAGGCCATTGAATCTCATCCAAGAATTCTTGTTCTTAGCCCAAAGTTTGGCACAACCCCCTCAGTTATACCTGGCTGGTCTATTCCCCATGAACCTTTCAACAGTGGTGACCAACACCACCACAATGGCTTGGATGCTGCTTTTTCCATTGAAAAAAAAAACCAGAAGTGATGAGCTGTGCAGAAGGAAAACTTGTATTTATTCACCAGACAGTCTCCTGACCCACCCCACGAGTTTGCAAAGGCATCAGCTATCCCTTAACCCCCTCCTCATGGACAATCCATGGCTATTAATGATCTTCTCTTTCTGCTCCACAGATCACAGGCAGAAGCCATCTGGCTTTTCCTCGGACCAGCGGAACAGGCTTTCCATAAACTCCAGGCTCTTTTTCCCTATTTAGGTCAGGAGTTAATATCCCCTATCACAAGCAAGGGGTCGTGTCCTGCTGTTTAAAGTCAGCCCACTCCAAGAGGGCTGGCAGGATGAGCTGCCCCTCTCATCCAGGGAAAGCTGGGCTGAAAGGAGACCTGTGCCTGAGCACAGCAGAGTGAACAACACCACAATATGCTGCCAAATACTCACAGTGCATCTTGAGTGAGCTTTGCACAGAGGCCTTTTCTGGTCTAAGACACAAGAGAGAAAGAAGTAGTGCTAAATCCCTCTTCTTTTTTTTTTTCTTCTTTTTTTTTTTTTTTTTTGGCATAAAACACTGCACTGTCCCAGTCTATCAAGCTTGGCTTGCTGAAAATTAAGAGGTCAGAAGGAGCTGCCCCAGTCTGCCATAAGTCTGACCCTGCCATGCTGTCTGGAAAGATTCTCTCCCTGCAGAGTGAAGGAGTTCAAGACCAACTTGGATAATGAGTAAAATGAGTTTAAGGGTCTCGAGATCCCTAAAAAACCTCCTGTTTATATCTCATGGATTGACCTAGCCCTCTCTCCATGATTGCCATGCCCCAGCAGCTGCAGGGAGCAGAGGTGATCAGAGGAGTTGTGTTTTTCCCCTGCCCACTCCATCACACTCTCACCCCTGCCAGGAGAATGCCATCCACCCCAGATATCCCAGGATGTGAGCTCCACGGACAAACCACAGCTGGATTTGTTCCTCTGTCCCATTTCACTGCTACCTGCCCAGAAGACAAAAGCTGAGCTGTTTGACTGATCTCTGCAGCCCTGCCAGCTGGCAAATCCTCCTGGAACAGGAGTGATGCTCTGTCCTCAGGGATGGGACATCACCTTTGACTCTCCCTCCATCCCCAACCACGCAGCACCTTCCCACTGCCCTCTACAAGGAGGACAAAAGTGGGCAGGGGACAAGGATGGACAGTGGCAATCACTCCCTGACCACACAAACCTTCACCTTGCCACTGACCAAAAGCCCTGCTGGCGATTTCACCAACCTCCTCCTTCCTCCTGCCCCAGCAAAGCCAACAAGGCAAAGGGCTCTGTTGTTTCAGCCCCCTGAGCAAAGAGAAGGACCACAAAGCAGCCCATCCTCCTCGCCTCGCATGTGACGAGCCGCAGAAGAGCAGCGGCGCTGCCAAGCCTGGTGACTAAAGGCCAAAGAGAGAGGAGATAGAGGAACACAAGGGGCTGCTTGTTTGGGTTTTGTTTGGGGGGTTATTTGAAATTCAGCAGCGACTGGGGTTGGAGAACAGAGTCCACTCAGAGCCTCTCTCTTCCCATTCATCCTTGTCCCGAAGGAGGGAGGGGGAGATGCAGGCTGAGGAGCAGGGAAAACAACCAGGCTCCTTATAAGAATTCCTGCCTGGAAAAGGCAGCCTCTGCCCACGGGGAGGCATTGGAACCTCAGGCAGGACAAATCCCTGATGCCAACAGCAGCCTTTGTGTCCAAGGAATCTCTCTCCTCGCTTTTGGCAAAGTTTTGCCACCTCCTCCGTGGAGGTTAAGTCATTTTTTTGCCTCTGTTTCCCCAGGTGTGGCACGAGAGCAGCACTGTCACATTTAGATAATGGGGACATTCCTAAGCTGAAAGCTGAAAAAGAGCGAAGTGATTTCAACGGAGCAGAAAAAAACCCAGAAGATAAAGATACAAATTGGGTAAAAACAAATAACATGCTGTGAAAAAGGCAATGTATCAATCTAGGACACAGTGAGGGGGAATATTTGCAGGTTTCCAGATATTAGGAAGACACTATCTTTGGCTATATCTAAAATATTATAACCATCCTTGTACTCAGGTTCAAGAAACAAGAGTTCACAGTGAGACAGGGCTGCAGAGAAAAATCACTAAGATGATCAGACTTGCCAGGAGATATTGATGCACATGGCTTTGCAAAAGGAAAGTGAAGAGAAAATTAAAATTCTATAATTAAAACTCTGAGAAGGAAGCATCAGAGGAATTTAAAAATACTTTAAATTAAAGGGTTTAAAGGGTTTTGCTGTGAGACCAGACAGGCTTAATTGGGCAAAAAACCCAAAACACCTGGGTTGAGATTTTAGCCACCAGAAAAATTATTGCCCAGGACAGTCAATCTTGTACAATCAGCAAGGAAATCTCCCTGCCAATGCTGGGGTGGATTTCACCAGGAAGGCAACTGGCTTTGGGAAATGGCCTTCAGTTCTGTCTGTCTGTATTTAATGCAAAAAGGTAGAAATTTCTCCATCCCTCTGCAGATTCCATCTACAGAGCTGGACACAACAGGGGGCTTTGCTTTATTGTGTTTCTCCACCCCTGAGATGTTTCCTCGCTGTTTCCTCTCAGGTGTTTGGTGATTCATCAGCAACCAAGTGAAACTTTTCTGCTCTAACCTCACATTAAAGTCTCCAATGGCTGAAGGACTCAGGTGACAGCCTGCAAGTCTGACAGATGACCTTCTGCAGGCAGGAGAGACTTCTTCCATTTCTCTGCTCATTTTTAATTTAAGGTCCTCCACCTCTACTGCCTTGTCCTCAAGGATACAGAAAATTTAGGGGTCCATGGCAAATTCTGGGGAATAATCTCGTCCTGGTAAGATATAGAATGATGTTAAAGGCTGGGACACATTTTAACTGCTCTGTCCAAACCCAGCAGCCCTTCTCATTGAAAAATGAGCTCTAAATTCCAACCCAAACTGTTCTGTGATTCTCCTCTGTCCTTACTGAGCTTTCTCTTCCTCCTTTTACCAGGAGATTTTGAGCCACAATCTCCTGGTAAAACCTCTGGGGGGTATTGAACACCACAGAAACAGGGACAGAAACCTCTTCTTCATGCACTTCCCTCCTGCCTTACTTTCCTCTTGATGCCAAAGTGAATGTACCCAGGAGAGGTGAAAGAAACCTCCTGAAACATTTCCTGCCCCCCTTTGGATGTGGCAGGAATCTTTGCACGTGGGCAACTCTGAATCAAAGGATGAAATGCTCATTCTGACTGCAGTGACCCTTGGTCTCCTCCTGTCTGTATGGCCCCATGATAATTCATATCCCACAAATCATTAAGGTTGGGAAAGGCCATCGAGTCCAAGCATTAACCCATTTATTGATATCAGAGGGACAAGGTTCTTTAGGACTTTTCTCCCCATAGGTGTGACTCAGTCTCTACCCCATGTTTAAATCTCACCTCCAAATCCAAACTTGATGCATTGGCGTGGTCTAATTTTGGGCAAATTTAAGTCAAAAAAACCAGATTTTCGATCTCCACATGCACAGTGAACCTAAATTACACATCCTTTTCAGCCAGGATGCTGATAAATGTGGCTCCGGTGCCAGAGAGAGCTTCATTCCCTGTGAACTGCTGCTTTCAGGTTCTGAGATGCTGCTGCTCCAGAGACAGAGCTCCTTGGAGACAGAAAGAAAAGATGCAGAGGCAAATCCTTCCCTCCCCATGGAGACTGGATTGAGTTCTTATTACAGTTTGGTAATCTCCTGCTCCTTTCTGACATATCTCTGCCCTCAGATCCTCATTCCAGAACTCTTGCAATAACTGGCATTCAAATAAAAATTTCAGAAGTTCTGCAATTGTGAGAGATAGATAATATTAAAAAGCAAGCACAAGTAGCATTTAAAAAAACAAAACCCAGCTGTGATTTTTAAAATAAAATAGAGAGGCTGACCACAGTCCATATTCAAGATTAAAAAAAAAAATTAAATCTAAGCAAATCAAGATTTGACAGGCTCCTGCTTCATAATTTCCAATTTTTTTCCTTTTGGCTATGTTTCATTACAAGGTGAGCAAAGATAAGTCCACAGATCTCTCCATTCAGGCCCAAGCAACCCTTAGAGGAGATTGTTCAATTGCCAGTTAAACCCAGCCTGGCTGCAGCTTTTGGGGAAGAGCCTCAGGAGGAGCAGCAATGTGATTCTGCTGAAGGAATGTGGGGTCTCTCCTCACCCTTGGCATTCAGCTGGTCCCTCAGCACTACCAGGAATTTTGGTTCAAGTGTCCCTTAGCACCTTGTTCACATTGCTGTTTCAAACTGAGTGTCCTGTGCTACCTTATTCTCACTGCAGTAAAGAACAAAAATTAAAATATATATAACCAAACAAAAACCAGCATCCAAAAACCCCCCACAATTAAAAAAATCTACTCATTAATATAAACAGAGGCTGAAAATATGGGTATTTCACTGAAGTCCTGAAGCAAATGACATCTTCTCAGGAGAACACCATTGTGGACACGGGCTCATTTTGTGTTTTATTTATAGCTCAAGTTTTACTGCAGTCACTCAGTCAAGCATGGCCAGGGCTGTGTGTAGGCAAATGTGGCTCATTTCTCCCCAGCTCAGCTTTAAAGGGCAGTTAACAGCTTGTCCAGGGTGTTTGGTGGGGATGTTATGAGCACAACTTCATCACAGAGATGGAAAATTGTATCTCCAGGAATTCAGCTGCGGAAGAGGGAGGCAGATATTCCCCTTGCTGCCCTCCCAGAGAGTGGCCCAGGATGTAGGGATGCTCCCAGCAGGATCCAGGCTCCCTCTCCCTGTCAGAGCCCTGACTCGAGGCTCAAATCTCCCTCTAAGTGCTCCATTTATCACCTCCTGGAAGCCTCTAAATCAAGGCAAGGAATCTCTGACAGCTTCACCCGACTCCTGACACGAGTTCCAGCATCTGTGGGGTAATTGGGGGATGAAACCACCATCCCTGTCCACAGGAGTTCCTAACAATTCAGAGCAGTCACAATTCCTCCTGCTGGCTTCCCTTGTCTCCCCTCTCTGATGTCCACTGCTCTGCAGAGAGACCACTGAATTTAAGGTGACAAGGTTTTGAGGTGTGGGTAAAGAATACAGAAGCTGGAAGTGAAAATCAAGTGGTAAATTCAGTCTAATTCCTCTTGCTGTCACCCCATTCCCTCTCTCCCCTCTTTCAATCTCACTGCTGCTCCCTTAAAATTGCCTAAAAACTTTCCTGGAATAGAAAAAGTAATGATTCTTCACTCTGATCTCCTTGGAACATGATGTCCCTTGCCTAAAATTCGCTGCTGGATTTAGAGGATGTGACTCCATCACATCACCACGGCAGGAGCCACACGAAGACACCAACACCAGGTCACCTACTAACCCCTTGCACCTTTCCCTGACTCTGGGCTGCATTTCCCCCTGCAGACTGCAGCCCTGTCCTCCTGTCCTGCATTGTGGCAGGCTGGCAGAGATCGTGTTCCTTCCCAAACAGCCAGGAATAGATCTGGGCCGGTTCCATTCCCTATAAACTTGCACTTTGCAGCCCCAGATGTCATCCCTGACGTTTAGATGTACCTCAGTCTATCTGCTGGCTTGGAGCAGAGGGGAGGGCAATCAGAATCCTCCTGACACAGCAAATCTAGGGAGGAGAAAAGGGGGAATCAATTTTTATAATACGTGTTTGGCACTACATAATAGATGTAACTCTAAATGCAAGCCATAAAGTTGGAGAGGATTATAAATTAAATCCGTTCTGTCCCTTTTAACTAAAAAGTGACCTTACCATAGAATTAAATGTGGTTTTTACCCAGTGATCTATGGAGCTGTAAAAGTGCATTGTGGCAGGGGGATGTTACAGCACAGAGAGGAGCCCCCAGACAGGCATCTCTACCCAGCTCAGCCCACGAGCTGCTGGTTGATTTAAACTGAACACAGGGCAGCAAGAGCTGAGGATTTCACCCCTCTCCCTGCCAGAAGGTGACTCATGTCCCTGCTGGGAACAGTCCCTGGCCAGGTTTTCCTCTGAACTGCCACCAGTCTTGGGATGAGAGGATGCTGCCTGAGAAGATGTTCTAAAAACATTTCTAAAAATTAAACTGTCTGCACAAATGCCAGGCACTTTTTGGATCTGTGTCCTATCCCTGTTTGCTTTACCAAGCCCTAACTACAGCACAAGAGTGGGAGAGGATTAGAAACTACCCTGGGGTTCATCTAAATGCCACAGTGGTTGTGAAAAGGGGCATGGAAAGTCCTTGATTGCTCAAGTAGTGACTCCATCCCCCTGCTCCAATAATCATACTGGAAAATCTGAAATCTAAAAGACTTGACATTGCAATCCAACCCAGAGGACACAATTTAGGATGTTCCTGAATGCTTTTGAATGGCCAGAAATTAGCGGGTTTTTGTCTCACAAGCAAATACGGTTTCGAAGCCACTGCTGGGTTACAGGTTGGTATTCATGGATAAAAGCTCTCTGAGCCTGTGGGAGACTCAGTGCCCCCTGGAACATAACGCAGGATTGAAGGCTGTTCCACTTCCAATCAGTACAGCAGCGAGGAAAATCACTTCCCCCATGAAACAGATGCTCAGGGAAGTCAGTGGTGTGTTACCTCATTACTGCTGAGAAGTGGTGCAAAGGAGGAGCCAAGAGCCTTCCCAGATACTGAAAGTCACTGAAACTTGGACAAAAAAAAAGTGCTGCCAGGTCTGGCTGTGCCTTCTACGTCTGTGCACTGGGCTGGTGTTGCCCTGCAAGCCATGAACATTAATCAAAGGTTTAGATTAGGTTTTGGTTGGATATCGGGATATTTTTTTTCATGGAAAAGGTTGTAAAATATTGGAATGGATTGCCCAGGGTGGTGGTGGAGTCACCATCCCTGGAAGTGTTCAAAAAATGTGTTGACATGGATGATGGTGAATGTGGTGGTGGTGTTGAACTGATATTTGGATTTGATGGTCTCAAAGGCCTTTTTGAATTTTAACAATTCTGTGATTCTATGAAACAGCAAGATCAGATTCAGGAAAGCAGCCCAGACGGTCAAGGTTATGTTGAAAACTCATCTGAGCTGCCACACTGCACTGTGCTGGTCATCAATGCCAATGGCTCCCTTCTCATTTTGGCCTTTTTCCCCTGGTAATTTTTTATTTATTAGCATTATTTCACTCAGGAATGGCCTTTTTGCAGATCTGGAGGGATTCAGACCCCACAAACACACTAGAGTTGCTGGAATAGCAAGGATTAACCAGAAGGAGAAGAAACTCTGGTGCTCCCAAGGTGAAATCACCTCCAATCCTGAATTAAGAGGGAAAGGTATCTTAAAACATCTGATTTTACAGAGCACAATCATTCAGAACCTCTACCTGCCACCATGGTGGCAACAGCAGCATCCTCTTTACTCAAGTTTCCTTGCTATTCTCTCACTCTGAATTTTTACCAATGTTAGACATTTTATTCTTAAAGGGAAAGAATAGTTAATACAGCTAATAGTTCACTACAGATTCTACAAGATAAAGGAAACAACCATTAATCAGCAGATAGTGAACTGGGCTGGGCCAGACTGGTGTCCTCCACCTCCCAAATCTGCCTATCACACCAGGGCAAAATTGTCATGCTTTGTGCTGTTGTCATTTCAAAGCTATTTTTGGCTAATATTTGGCAAAATCCAAGTACTGCAGACATCCAGGGCCTGCTGTGGATCAAGTCAAGAACATCTGGAGGACAAGACTCACCAGGAGGAGTCCTGGTGTCCAAATAAATAAATTTTCCTGAGGGAAAGGGTGCAAACAAAGAGTTCAGAGATAGGAACAACTCTCCAGGAGCTTCACAGAGGAAAAGGGCTGAGCTGGAGATGAAGCATGATCTCAAGCCCTCCAGATGTTGACTTCACCTGTGCCAGAGGTTCATTTCCCACCTAATTCAAGCCTGAGACCAACCTCTGTGCTCAGGAGCTCTGCATTAGCCATGCTCAGAGTCAATGCTGTGCAACCCATGGTGATCAAGTGATGTAAATCCAAAAGATCTCATCAGGAAAATTCAGAGACACAAGATGGTGTTGGCCAATAATTTGGGAAGAAATAAAGCATAATAACTTTAAATTATTCTGTCTTTTGATGACCCAGGGAATATCCAATCCAATCACCACAAAAACTGAGAAAATCAGGGTTCAGGAAGAGCCCCAGCAGCCAGTGCTTGCTGAGGGTGACTGGACAGAATAATTACACCACCAAAGTCACCTTCCAGCCTGGAAGCCAATTTGCAGGGCTAAAACTCTCTTTGAAATTCCCTTTCCCTGACTGTCTGAGGAGCTGAAACCACCAGACCAATACTTCCAGAGCAGAATGAGCCCCTGAGAGGAAAGGATGGTTGGGCAGCACTGTCAATCCCCCTCCCCAGTTCTGACGCCTGCACTGGGATGATTGATTTCCATCCCCCAGCTCCCCCCAGCTCCAAATACCTTCCACAGGGAGATTACACAGCCTTGCCCTATAATCAACAGCGACTTCAAAAGGGCTCAGTGCTAAAAGAAAACCTTGGAGGGACGAAATTAAGTGGGAAACAAACACAGCATTTGGGTTGTAATTTGAGGTGGGAAGCTGGGGTTTTAATAACCACCTTGCCACAGCCTGCTGGGCACCTTGCGGCTCATAAATTGCATTTATGAGAACAGGAGGTTGGAGGGAGAGTTTGGAGCCCACGGGAAAGGCAGCAGTGCCTGGTGTGGCTCATCCGAGGTGTTGGTGGTGGTTGTGCTCAGTGCCAGCTCCCCTGTCACACCCCAGCTCTGTCACCTGCAGGAAGCTGACCCAGCTCCAGGGTTGGGGAGAGTCATGTCCTATTTACATCCAACCACTCTTCTGGGCAAGGGAAGGGAGGAGTGAAAAAGCAGTGCTTTGTCCCACATTCTCCTCACCAGGGGAAATGGAAATAATCGTGGTGAGATCTTCTACAAACACATTTCAGGCCTATTCAAGGTAGGGGAGAGAGAGTGGCTTCAGTTTCCTGAACATTTTAAAATGAGTTCCAACCCAACAAAGACACAAAGAGCTGTTGGGAATCACAGTTGTCTTTACCAACCACCTTCCTCATTCCCATCGCTGCATCCCATATTGGACCTGAAGCTGTTGGCAGTCAGGTGATATCCTCAGGATGGTCTTTGAGGTCCTTTTGGGAAGATCATTGCTCCTAATCAGAAGTCAAAACCTAATCAGAAGTCAAGACCCACCAGCCATCAGCACCACAGAACAAGGAAAGAGATGTTGCAGTTCATGGTGTAGAATCCTCCCGTTCCACATCCCAGAAAACTCAGCTGCAGAGCAAGCCAAGGCTTTCCCAGGACAACAAAAGAAGGTGTTCATAAAAATATGAATATTTTGTGATATGGGAGTAGAAGAATGTAAGCATCACATGTTAGGGCACGGTGTGTGCACATTTCTGATCAAAGATGCTGTGGCATTGCCTCTGGTCACAGCCCAGCCAAAAAATCAGTGTTAGACTCCGGAGAGACGAAGGGAATGGACTTGCCAAGGAGAGCCTTGTCTAGAAAACTGGGATCAATTCAACAGGACATCAAACCAGGGCTTTGTCCCAACACAGGGAAGGACAGCCTCTACTTTTGGAGGGGTTGTAAGGCTGTCTTACATAACAAAAGGCTCCCCTTTCACTCAAAACACATCACAACCTCAGATTCTAGTCCCCAGACCTCAATTCCAATCAGATTTCCTCCCTTCTGAGGAGGACACCGTGAAGAGTGCTGTCACACAGCCCCACACTGGAGTTTGTTCTGCACCTTTAAATACCCTGCAGACCTCCTGCTCATGATTGTGCAGTTCCTGAGGGCAGCTGTGACCCGTGGGGACATCAAAATCTGCAGCACGTGTGACCCATCCTCACAGAATCACAGATTCTTGAGGATGGAAGGGACATCTGGAAATCTCCTCCAAGCCACCTCACCATCTTCCCTGGTTTTGGTAGAGGATATCTAGACTAAGGATTCCCCATCTGGGGAATCTCCTTTCCAGTGGTATTTCCCTGCCTGCAGGCACTTCCCACAGTTTCTAGTCCCCGAGGGATGCCTAGTTGGGTACATCTCCAATCATGTCAAAGGATGCCTTCCTGGTATTTCCACTCATCCCACTTAACTGGATCCCCCAGCCAACTGGCATTTTGCTGGGATCTCTCCCAGCTTCCCCCTGCCCTCCCAGCTCTGCTGCTCTTCTGCCTGTCACCATCTCTCCTGCTGGTTGTAGCATCATCTCCATCTGGAGACTCTGAAAGCCCCGACAGCACTGCTATCCCTGGTAACATATCTGAAAACCCCGAGCTGGCAGGAGCCAGCAAGTGACACAGGACAGAAAATATTTAACATTGCTCATGCCATTTTTTAGGCATTCAGAATATGCAGTGAACATGAATTCACTATTTGGTTATCCCTTCATTTGCCCTCATGGCTGACCTGCAAGTGCTAAAAGAGGTGATTGGAAGGGCAGTGTTGTGTCTAAGGATGGGACTGGATGGAAAGGCATGGAGCTGTGTCAGGAGAGGTTTAGATTGGAACAAGGAAAAGGTTTTTCATACAGAGGGAGCCAGAACAGGTTCCTCAGGGAAGTGGTCACAGCATGGACACTGGCAGAGGTCCAGTTTGGACAGCACCCTCAGGCACTTGGGGGGATTCTTGGGGTTGTTCTGTGCAGATCTAGGAGCTGGACTCGATGATCCTTGGGGTTTCCTTCCAACTCAGGGCATTCTGTGATTCTGCTGAGACGTGGGCAGCTCAGAGGCCCTCTGTCCTCCCAGGGGTCTGTCTACCCACAAGCCCTGTGGACACAATTCACATGCTCCTTATCCCAGCCTTACACTCCTTCGAGCTGGCTGCACTCAGCAGAGCACAGCAGGCACTGAATGTCCTTTGTCACAGAATGTCCTCAAACCAAAACCCACCCCTGGAGCCATCAGAGCTTCCCCAGAAAGATGCTGTGCCTCAGGGAACACTTGCAAGGCAGTGCTGAGTAACCACAGCACTGCTGAGCTCCATCCCAAGTGCCAAGACAGCTCAGCCCTGCTCAGGGGAGAGGTTCACTGACATTTACACATTTAACATCACCAACCTGGGAGACAGCAGCTCTACAGGCTGCTAGGTTACAGAGATTTTTCCTCGCCTCCCATCCCTGATTTCTGCCATAAAAATCAGAGGCTCTGCTGTAATTTTACCTCCACAGATAGATATTCTTGGGGGACATGAAAGAATGAAATTCCCTCACCATCGCCTGCACACGATGAGATTGCACTAAGCTCCAAAAAGTGAGGTGCTCACCCTTGCCCCTTTCTTGGTATGCATGAAGGTGTGGAGTGTTTTGTTAGCAATTAACCCTTGCTTCAGCTCAATAGAGCTGATCAGATTGTGGAACAACATCTGAAAAGTGGAGATTAGCAGGCCAAGCTCTTTAGTACTTAAGACACCAGTGCAGCTACTCAAAATCAGATTTCCCTTTCTTCCCTGGCAGTTGATTAAAGCCTTTTCAAGCAGTTCTTTCCAACCTGCAGATGTTTAAGTCAGGTGATGGAGAAAATTTTTCTTTTTTTTTCTTTCCTGGCTGGGAAATGACAGCTGCATGGACCTCAAAAGTCTCAGAAAAAAAAATAAGGTCCAGAAAACAAAGTTAAGAGTGTGTCTGTCTGTACACAGTCACTAAAGCAGAGCTTGGGTTGATCTGACCACGGCACAAACATGCAAAGGCTTGGGTAGCATGGCACCAGAAGGGAGAAAATACTCTTCCAGCAGGAGCTGAATCCAGAAATAGCCTGTGAGAGGACCAATTTCTGTTGCATCCTGATTTATTCAGGCCTTCCATGGTGGCAAAGCCCTCTATAACAAAATATCTGATTACAGGACTATGACCATAAATTCCACACGCCCTCGAGCAATGGCCAATGAATAACTGACTTGTTAAGGGAGCAGCCCTGCACAATGAATAAATCTACCAACAGGGCTTTCGATACAAAAGACCCCACCGGGACAGATTTCCTTGCGAAGGTGTATCGACTTTCATTTGCAGATATTTGTTTGGAGGAGATCTCCATTGTTACATTGCTGCTCGACAACATCCAGCATAAAGCCTGACTCCCACGCCAGGCTTGATGGATTGGGATATCCAAGTGGGCTGGACTACGCAGAGGAACTTTTTGCAGTGCTCCACAAAGTTCTCCTGGAAAAGGAGGTGTTTAATCCAGAGGGAAACCAAGGCAGGTGCAGGAGAATCTCCTGCTTCAGTTGTAGAAGGACCTCCAGAAATTGAGGACTGAGAGAAGATGAGAAAAGACGACTCTGGAGGAATGTTTAAGGGTGGACATGTGCTCAGAGTCAAGACACAAGGAGAATAAATCATTCCTGGTGCTCGGCTGGTGCTCTTCACCTCAGGATCCCAGAGGGAATGTGGTTTGACCACATCCAGTTGGACACAGAGTTAGCACTGAGCCCCACAGGGAGGGAATGAGGAAGTCAGGCATTCCCATTTCCCAATGGGAACACCAAAGTGCAGAAAGAGCAATGTCTTAATTCAGTGTGAGCTGATCCCTGGCCTGACCCACATGGTTTGGCAGGGGATGAGATCAACCTTGACCCACGGGTAGAGTGGCACTGCAGCAGCTTTTAAAATCAACCACAGGGTTTTGGTGTTGGGTAACCCAAACTTCCAGTGGTTTGTGGAGCTGTTGGGTTAAAGGATCACCCACAGGGAGGCAGAAGCACAGATGGGGCAGAGACAAAGTGTTTCAGCTCCAAATCCATTCTAGCACAGGTATCATGATGATCCCTATCCCAAAAACATTTAGACAGAGAGCAGTGCTAATTCTCAATGAATATGGAATAGGGCACGTCTGCCAGGAATGGGATATTCCTAATAGCTGACAGAGGGGAGAAAGAAAAGACCCATTTTGTAAACAGCAAGGACTTTGTTACAGGCCAGCTGAGCTCAAAAAACTGAGGAAACATCTCCATCTAGCAAAGCCAGCCTGGAAACAGGCAGCTGACAAGGTGAGCCTGCAGGTGGGAGTGCTGAAATCACGGCAGGAGGCATCACAGGATCTGCCTCTGACCAAAACTCGATGTTCAGAAAAGGATTTGGCAACAATAAATACCAGTACATGCACATGGCATGCACGAAATGGTGTCCCAAATACATGTAGGGTTTCTCTGTCCTGCTCCCAGGCCAAATCGAGTCAGCAAACAGCAGCTCTGCCTGGAGTAAATCATGAACCTAAAACTACAATGCTGCTTTTAGCACTGGAATGAGGATTTTATATATTTTATGTATTTTACATCATACACTTACTTCAGCCGACATACAGCGCACTACATGAGATGATACCCATCTGTTCCAATTTTTACCCCTCCCCAAAATATCTAGATTTCCTTACTAGGTCTCTGTCCATTCTTCCTCCAGATACTGTTTGCTTTCCCTGATCCTGCTTGTCCCAGGGATAACACCCAGCACGGCAGAGTTTGCCACTTCAACAGCTCGTTTGTCATCAGCTGGTCACTCCTTAATCAATCTTTTATGGAAGGATATTTCAGACGAAAATGCAGAGGGAGTAGGTGAAGGAGAGTAGGAAACTGGCCCTGGTTTAATTTTGATAACATTGGCAGGGAGTGATTTGCTCCAACAAATTAAAATCAGCAGATCTCTCATTTTCTCTGACAGAGGTAACCAATTAAAATTTTCATAAAGGGGGCAGTGATGTGTGTCTGCCAGACAGAGTCACCAATCTAGCAGCCCTCTGATTTAAAATATTATCTTTCCTTTCCTTTTTTATTTTTCCCCCTCTTCCCTCAGAGCTTCCTGGAGCAACATGACAGATTATCTCAGCATAATCAGACTAATACAAAACCCTCGCTCCAAGAGGCACTGCGAGGAAATTCTGAACTCGAGATGTGACGGCAAATGGATGTTCTGAAGGGACTTCATTTACTGCTCATTTTCCTTCTCTTTTTTGTATTTTATCGTTGTGTTTTGTAGCCTCAGCATGCTGTAAACCACGTTAGAGAGCCAAATATCACACGGAGTGCATGGGAGGGAAAGGGAATTACACTCCCCCCGTGGGCTGCCCTGACAGTTTGCTCTCCAAGAGAGAAGTTTGGCTTCTTGTTGATGGTTTTTTAGGTTCTAATAAAATGCCCCAAGTAATGGACCAGGGATGGTGTGGGAAAATTACCTTTTTGACAGCAGGACCTCTAAGAAAGTGTACAAGGCTGATGGGACCTCCAGCACTGGGATGCTGGAGGATGCTAAGGACCAGGATGACATCTGTGGTGGTCCTGTCTTGGAGAAATGAGGGTTGCCCAAGCCATGGTGGTTTGGGACGCAAAGGGGTGGCACTCTGTGGATTTGAGATCTGAGGAGGCCATGCATAAATCATAAAATCACTGAATGGTTTGGGTTAGAAGGGACCTTAAAAATCATCCAGTTCCACCCCCTGCCATGAGCAGGGACACCTTCCACTATCCCAGGTTGCTCCAAACCCTGTCCATCCTGGCCTTGGACACTTCCAGGGATGGGGAATCCTGTGCCATTCCTCACCACCTTCACAATAAAGCATTTCTTCCTAGTATTTAATCTAAAGGAAAGCAGTGCATTTCAAGTCGAAAGGAGCCCCTGCCTCTCCATCACAGATGGATCACTGAAATACTGTTTTCCCCGGAAGAGATGTGGTTCAAAGCATCTCCTTCTTGAGATGCCAAGAAGGAGACTCCTTATCCCCACCCTGGCTGAGAGAACTGTGCACAAGTCCCTTTCTTCCTGTGCTTCAGAGCCCCAAATCCCCTCCCCACCCAAATTTATGGATGTATGTCAACCTCCATCAGAATTTAACTCTTAGTCAAGTTTCACCCAAACACAAGCATCACCCTTCTGCCATCTTTTATCCCAGCAAACTCCAGGCAAGCAGAGAGTCCAGGGAATTTGGGGAACGAGCCATGAGGAGAACTCAGGATCATCCTGTGAATGGTGGACACTGGGATGTGAGGGGACCCCTGGGCTTTGTCTGCAGCCACATTTCAGCAATTCCAATCCATGCTGCGACACGGAGCAAGACTCTCCTGCAAACCTCCAGGCCAGGTGCCAACTCCCTTCCCTTCGAAGGCTCTCCTGGGGATGTGAATTTTCTCCAAGGGGAGGAGGCGAGCTGCTTCCAGAGACAGCCTGTCATCCATCTTGAGGAAAATACTCCTCTCCCTTTGCACCTCTCCTAGAAAGGTGGCGAGCAGCGTTCCACAAGCCCGGGATCAGGCCCGGGGAAAAGCTTTGAGTCATTTGTTTACCAGCACAGGTTTTCCTGGAGCTAATTAATGAGCCAAGCTGGTAGCCTGCAACAGGTATCGATGACAGAGGATTTCCTGCCTGCTGCACTTGAGCTACGGGAGAGGCTGAATCTGGATCTGTGAGCACACTGCTTCCCCTTGTCCCTCTCCCCCCAAAAAAAGTGGGAAGGAAAAGCCACCTGCAGCCACACAGACACTGCGGGAAACCCCTCTGCCATCTCCTCCTCAAGGATGGGGCACATTTCCTGCTGGACCACGCTGTGGGTGGATTCCCAGGAGCAAAGTGCTTGGGAATCCCTTTCTCCCACTTGTAAGGAGCCAGGGATGCTGTGAAGACCTCCGGCAAGCCCTCGGAGCTGGGGGCTGCCTCCGTCCCCCCCAAAATCCTGGGCATGGGGGTACCAGAGCTGCACACACCAGCACTTCCACTCCCGTGGAGAGCCCGTGGAAGCCTCTACTTTCACAAGGATGCTGAAATTGGGGAGAAGAAGGGAGGAGAGGGCATAAAACATGCGGGGGAGCATGGCAAAAAACCCACGGGGTGGGGGGAGCAAAAAGCCAACGGGAAGGTGATGCCGGAGAGTGGGAAATAAACCCCGCGGGCTGCGTGTTTCGGGTGCGGGGCGGGAAGCAGAGCTTTTTGCGAGCCCCAGCCGTGCGGGTGGGTAATTTTTCTTTTGGGGGGGGTGGGTTGGATAAGGGGGAGCAGCGCTCCACGGGCTGTGCCGAGCATCCGAGCGCTCCGGGGGTGGCGAGCGGCGATAGCCGGGCTGCGAGCGCCACCTCCCCGCCGCTCGCCGCAAGCCCCGGCAGCCCCCCGCCACCGGGTTGGGTATGGGGGAGGCTGGGGGGGACCCTGGCATTAGGATGAGATGCCCCCCGCCCTTTCCCAACCTCTCCCGCCGCGGGGTTGCAGCGGGGATGCTGCGAGAAGGATGGAGTGGGGATGGTTCTGTGAGGTTTGCTAAGTTTGGGGTGGCTGTAAAAGGGGCATGCGGGGTACTGTGAGGGAGGGAAGGGCTCTGGGGGTGTCCCAGGGCACCTCTGTGTGCCTGTGGGGCAGAGAGCGATGCAGGTCTCCGTGGGGTGGCAGAGAATGGGATGGGGATTCTCCCCCAGCCGTGGAGGTTGCCTTTGGCTGCTCCTTGGGGTGCGATGGGGGTTCAGGATCTCCCCCCAGCTCCCACACACACACACGCAGTTCCCAGCCCGGCTGTGGGGTCTAGGGCACCATCCCTGCCTCGTTTTCCCTCACGGAAGGAGAAGAGGGTTCAGTCCCTCCATTAATGGAAAACCCCTCCGCTTTGCAGCCAATCCTTCCCTGAACCTGTCCACCTTCGCTGGTCAATTACGGGGGCTCCAAACCCCTTTTCCTGAACCCAGGGCTCTGCAGCACCATTCCGAGTGCTGTGGAAAGGGCCAGGAGCCCTGCTGCTGCCCTGCCTGTGCCTGGTCCCTGTCCAGCTCCTGCCTGGGCTTCCCTTTCGCCCTCCCCAGCAGGAGCGATGCTGCGCCCTGACCCCGCTACAGCACCCAGAGCAGCGTATGGAGGTCCCCTGAGTCTGCCTGCCCCAGCGCCCTGTGCCCCTCCGAGATGTCCTCCCTGCTCAGCCCTCTCCCTGTCCCTTGTCCCCTGCCTGGCTCAGCCCCGTGGCCACCTTGTCCCCTGGCAGTGCGGCTTGGCTGAGCTGGTGCAATTCCTCAGCACCCTCCAAGGGTAAAAACCTCCCTGGCTCTGCCCTGCCACCTCCCTCCTCTTCCTCAGCGAGGTCTTGGGCACAGGAAGGACTGTGGGACCCAGGTTAATGAGTCATTAATTAATTAGAGACCCACTTAATATGCACGGGGAGTTGTTTGTTTCCTTTAGCAGCCCGGACTTTGGATGAGATCCCAGCCCTGCGAAGCCTCCAGCCTCGTCTCCCAGCTGATAATAGATAATACAGATATTTCAGCACCAGCCAAAGCAGAGTCATCATCATTAATACAGAGCCCTCCCTGCTACGCGGCGGAGGTCACCAGTCAACTCCTCTGAGTGTCGGGGGCTCAGCCCTCCTGCCTTTCCTCAGGCTCTGCATGGCCAGGTGAGAGAAATCCTATAGGTAATCAACAGGTAATTGAGCTGGGGAGATGCACCCTGCACCCCGAACACCCCTGGCTCCCTCCCAGGGAGGCTTTCGAGGCGCTGCGATTTTCGCTCTGCCGCGCACGCAGCTTTGGGCATCTGTCAAAGTAGCTCCGCTCTTCCTCAGCCCCCTTCTTCCCCTCCTCCTCTTCCTCCTACCTCAGCCATCAGCTGGCCCTGGCACTCGGCAGACCCAGAGCTGGAGCTGGGTTGAGCCTGAGCCTCGGAAAGCTCCAGCTCCACAGCGATGGGGTGGTCAGGGATGGAAAGGGGGTGTCTTTTTGCCCTCCATCCCTTTTGACCTTGCCTTGATGCTCCCCTCCCTCCCAACTCCTCTCTGTGCAGCTGATTCACGGGGTTTGTTGGCTTGGCCAGGGCAGGATCAGGGACGGGAGAGTGAGTCACAGCCGAAGGTACCTGGCAGAGTTCATCTGCAACCCGTGCCTTTGATTCAGGAACCGGTGCTGCTCTCAGCCAGGACTGAAAAGTCCCTTTAAAGCCTCCACCTGCTCCCCTCGATTCCTCTTTTCCCCTTTTCCTCCCAGCCTTGGCAGAGCCATGGCTGAAACACCTCTCTGTGAAAGTCTGAAAATGCATCAACAGCCACCCTCCATCAGCGAATGTCAGGCCGTGAAAGGCAAGGGGGCGGTGGGGGAAGAGGGAGAGACAAATTTTGCGATTCATTCCCACACAGGGTGATTCAGAACAAGATGCTTTGTAATTACGCATCCCTGATGGAGACTCCTTCTCTCTCCACCCCCCTTCCCAAAGAAAGGCTAAGCCATGCCTGGGTGCCAGCATCCCCCAGGAGCACAGCTCCGGGAGCAGCGTGCGTGTGTGTCTGTGCCATCCTCGGAGCTCTACAGAGGCTAAAGGTTAATTTTCTCCCCCGGGGTGAAGCGAAGTGCTGAGAAATGGCATTCTGGGGGGGCACGGGAGGAGCTCATCGCCTCCCCAGCCGTAGCCTCCAGCGCTGGGTAGGTGCCACACCAGCAGCGAAGCAAGCGAGGACCCCCCCACCCCGAGAGCCCTCCAAGGAAAGGGGGAAGGCAGGGAGCTGCGATGAGGGCAGATTCATGCCCAGAGCGGCATGCCTGTCCTTCCGAGACTTTGTTTGCCAACATTGCAGGCTGAGGAGTCCCGGACCCCAGGGCTGCCCGCGAAGGCACCGCGGCTCCACAGCACTTTGCAGTTCAGCCCCGGCTGGCTCTGCAGCTCTCCTGTCGCGATCCCTCGCTCCTCTTCCCTCGCTAGGCTGCCTTCTCTCCACCTCAGACAACCCCAGCTCCTTTCCCCAGGACACGACTGCATTTCCCCCTCCGCATCCTGCGGACACTCAGTATTTTCCACCAGCGCTTGACGTTTGCCCACAGGACCTGCATGCACAAAAGTTAAAACTTCCCATGCCAGGGAATGATTGCGCTCTATCAGTCCAAATTGCAGAGTGGAAGGGACGAAAACATCCTCCGGGTGCTGTTTCCAGGGGCAAAAGCAGAGGAGTGGGTGCCCAGCGCTGCCCCCATGCCCGTCTCCCCTGGGGATGGAGACAGACCCCGCTGCGCTCCAGGCAAAGCGCAGCCAGAGAAGTCGCGTTCCCCCTCTCCCTCCCCTCCGTGGAAGAAGGAAGGGTGGCCGGGAGCCTCTTACCTTGCCGAGCTCCCCAGGTTTTATATCCTCCTTCTTCCCTTTGTCAAATTCCAAATGGAAACCAGCAACATATCCAGGGGTAACCAGCCCAACATTGGGCAGCGCGTGAAGTCCAAAAGGATGGCAAAGCTCTCTCTCTCTCCCTCCGCTTCCTCCACTCTTGCCTCTACATATATATATACATACACATTATATATATATATATATATGTATATATTGAATGGAAAAGGGGGGGAAAAATCCTAAAAGAAATGGGGGTGGGGAGGGAGAGGAAGGGAGAACCTTTGGTGTCTCTGCAGACAGGCAGGTGGAAGAGAAAAGCTGAAAATAATTAAGCCGTTTTTTGAGGAATCCTTAGGAGAGGGGAAAAACGCAGTTAAAAGCCAGTAAATCATTAGATCCAAGCAGACAATCAAGTCTTCTCCTTTGGAAAAAAAAATATACAGCAGGGTTCAGAGTAGCTTTCCCAGCAGCGAGGAGCGAGAATGGTCTTCTTCTGAAAGATATGTTTGTTTAAAATCCACTCGTCTGCTTTTCCTTCTTTCTCTCTCTTCTCCCCCCACACTTTTTTTTTTCCCTTTTTTTTTTTTTTTTTTTTTTTTTTTAATTCTGCTTCTGAATCTCTCTCTCTGAAACTAGATCCAGTCTTTGTAGCCAGGGGCTGCATTAAGGATTACATCAGGCTTTTATAAGCTTTCCAGATCACACATTAGAGTGGGAGAGAGAGAGAGAGAGAGAGAGAGAGAGGGAGGGAGGGATGGGAGGGAGGGATGAAATGCACACACACATACACACGCACACGCACGGATCGGAGCTTTGTAAAACAGGCAGCTATAGGCAAGGACCCGAACTGACACCGTATCGCAACGGGCATGCTCCGCTAGCCTCCAGGAGGAGCGGATGGATGGATGGATGGATGGAACGCAGGAGCCAGCGACAGCCGGAGCGCGCTGGCGGCTCAGCAGCGCAGCCTCCCCGGGACAGCTTAGCCCTAAGCGGGAAGCCAGGAGATGAAGAGGGAGCCGGGATGGTGGTGGTGGTGAGGATGGCGAGGTTTCTGCTTCCCCCCCTTCCCCGCTCCCCAAAAAAACCTGCGGAGGCTCAGCACGGAGAGGTGCCGCTCGCCCGCAGAGGGATGCGCAGAGACGCTGATGCCGCTGCCTGGGTACCGGCAGGGAGAGGGGGGTGCTGGGGCTCTCTCATCGCCCCCCCGGAGCCTCCCCCGGAGCTGACAGCCTGGCAAAGGGGACGGGACACTGGACAGGGCTCAGGGAGCCGCGGGGCAGAGGTTCCCCAGCCTCTCAGCCGCGGGGAGGGCGGGCGGGGATGGGGGGGACCGCGGTTTGCCCAGGCAGAAGACGGCAACAGCCATTAACCCTTCCCTAATTAGTGAGATTTTACCTCTTTCCTAGCATCCTCCTCAACTCCTCGCTCCGTGAACCCAAAATGTGGGGGGGAGGTGGGGGGTCTCACATCCAGGCGACACCCCGGGGCAGCAGGAGGATGCGGTGGGGGGAGGGAAAGTTTGAGCGGATGGAGGAGGAGGAGGAGATGGGCTGGGGTGAAAGGTTCGTGCTACATCCCGGCAGCTTTGGGGTAAAGGTGCTGCTTCCAGGTTTGCAGCCTGAGGAAGGTCCTGCGGTGATGAGAAGCCTGCCGAGCAGAGAAGGGGAGGTGGGAAGGGGATGGAAGGGAGAGGGATGAGGCTGGAGGTGTGTGGAGATCTGGGGGACTTCAGCATCCTGTCAGACTTCGGGACCTGCCCCTTGTTTTTAACCTTTTCTACCCCAAAAGGAGGAAACTGACCTCTTTCCCTGACAAAATCACCTCCCTCCCTGCCCGGGGCTGCTGCTCCCCAGCAGGGAAGGGGCACAGGTAAAGATCCCATCTGCCACCACCCTCTGTCCCTCTGCCTCAGGGAGGGTGAGGAGCACTCCATTTCACCCCCCAGAGATTCTCCAGGGCACTCCACCCCCTCCCCTTGGCCTTCTTCCCCTTTCCTCCCTTCCCTTCCCCACATCCAGCCCTTTAGCCCCTATTTCCACACCTTCAAACCTCTTGCATCTCTAAAAAACTTCTGGGAGAAGGAGAAAATAAAGAAAATTCTTCATTTAGACCAGCTGAGCTGCAAGCCCTGGCTGTGGAGGAGCACAGCAAAACAGCCTCTCATCCCCAGCCAGCACTGCAGCATCGCTGGCCAAAGGCGTCTGTGACATCTCCCGTTAAGCAAGGACTGGAGCAAAGGGGCAGCTGGGGCCTGAAATGCAGGTTTTTAGCCGACAGGCGGCTATGCTGGATTAGCACAGTGCATGCTCCGAATGGAAATCTCTCCCTTTCTCTCTCTCTCTCTCTTTTTCCCTCTCTCTCTCTCTCTCTCTTTTTTCCCTCTCTCTCTCTCTCTCTCCCTCCAGCCTTTCGGGAGTTTGTTTTCCTTCAAGAAGGCTTCCCTGCTCCTCCGAGTCGCCCAGGGATTTCTTCTCTTTTTCTGCAGATTTTCCCACTCCAACCCTCACAGGTGCCAGAAGGAGAGTGGAAAGATTTGGAGGGACTCAGGGGTGCTTGGCAGAGCTCTAACCCTCACCCTAATCCTAACCCTAACCTTAATGCTGCCCCTGTGAGCCCCATGGGGCAGCTCTGCCTTGCTTTTGGGGTGGTGGGGGAAGCGGGGAGGTCTCACCTTTCTTGTCTTGTGTTTGGGGAGGTCGGGCAGAGCAAGGTGCAGTTGACCTCCTGTGCTGTAGGACAAAGAGCCCAGCAGAAGGACAAAGCAGCAGAAAGTGCCACTGACCAAACAAACCCCATTTTCGGCTGCTGCAATGGGGACTGATGGAAAACTCACCTTTGTGGGAATGGGGAATTGGGCTCCATGAATCAGAGAATCACAGAATATCCTGAGGTGGGAAAGACCCACAAGGATCATCAAGTCCAGCTCCTGGCCCTGCTCAGGACACCCCAAGGATCCCACCACAGGTCTCAGAGCATTGTCCAAAGATGCTGATAAATGTCACTGCAGATCTTTTTTTTTCCAGTCCTGGGCAGAAAGATCTGTGAATCCCTAAACCCCCATTTAACAAGGGGGTGAATATGGCTCACACCTCAAAATCATAGAAAAGAGAGGTCTGATCTCCCCATTTTCCAGTGTGTGACCTCCAGGGAGAACTGTGCTGTGAGATGTGACAGTGAACAGGACATGTGAGGATTTGGGGTCTGCAACTGGCTGAGGTAACCCAGGGCAATAACTCACCTGATCTCTTCATCTGAGACGTGATGAAGGCAAAATAACTCCACCATAAAATGGATCTGTGAAATTCCCTGCTGCAGGGTAATCCTGAGGGCAAAGAAAGCCATTTGCAGAGCAAGAGATGCTCTCAAAATATTAGTTCTCCCAGAAATCTGAGTTTGAGGAGACACAGACCCTTCCTTCCATCCTGCCAACATAACCCAAACATGGGACCTGTGGGGAGAAGGGTCTGTGCTGGTTACATAACAGATTTAAAGACACCTTTGTGTCAGTGGTTGTCCCCTCTGCTCCCCATGTAGGACCTTGCTGGCACAGCATTGCCCAGTCCTGGGGCAACAGGATTTACTTACGACTCAGAAAGCCCTGAAACAGAGATCCCTGTCCTGCTTTCCTTGAAACTGCACAGAAATAACCAAAGGGCCTCAGCTCAGCCCAAACTGGCAACCTCTGTCCCATCACAGTGTGGGGTGAGGATTCCTGAAGTTACTCAGGGCAGATATGGGTGCCTTCAGGACCTTCCAGTGTCATTCCCAGAGGAAAGAGAAGCAGACAAGTATAGCAAAAACAGGGTTTAAAAGGCTCAACAGCTTCTGGGACACACTATCCCCACACCATCGTGGTGGTGCTAATAAGGTCAAGCTACCCCTAACTCTCCATGGGGAGGTGCTGGGTGGGTTTTGTGACAAACACTGCCTTTGCTGTCCAAAAACACAACCAAGAGAGAAGTATCTTTCCCTTCTCTGCTCTGTTGCCTCTGTCCATGATCTGTTTTCTCTCTGGGTTCTGGAGGTGGAAAGGCTTAAGCTGAATCCAGCTGTAATTCTCTGCTTCCCCCTGTCAAAGGAAAACAACAAACTCAAGGGAGATAAACCAACATTTACACACCCTTTGAATTTAGAACATGTTTATTGCACAGAAAACGCCTCTTGCTGTCAGAGGCAAAACTGGTGGAGAGTTAAAAAAAAATGGGAATATCCATGGTTAAATGTAGCACCCCTGGGAATATGCAAAGAGATTTTGGGAGAAGGATTAAGCTGCACACTTCAGGAGCCTAAGCTGGTCTCAGACTACAAAGTGCATGAGGGAGACATGAAAGAGAGAGAAAAAACGTTTTCTATCTGCCCAATTTTTCCACCTCCTTTTGAAGCACGGAAAACGGATGGAAAAAGGCTGTTTGGGCTGGTGGCTGCTCAGAGCTGGTTTAGGTTTGTTAGCTCTGTCCTCCCACCTCCCACATTGCAAAGGTAGGCTGGAGGTGCCACTGGAATAATAGATTTGCCCCTAAAATCTGCTGGAAGCATAATTGCAATGCAGAGAAACTGAGTTCAGTTTGCTGGAAGAGTCTCCTCCTGCCAGTGGAAGCCCCAGATATTGTAGGTGTAGATGAGGATGACAAGGAAAAAGAAAAAAGGGAATTCCTGGGACTCCCAGGGGATCTGTTTGAAGAGGATAACTGCAAAGCAGGACAGCTTGTAAGTAATCAGTTTACTTCCCCTCCAGCAACAGATACCACTGTGTTTACATCTATAACACTTTCCATTGTGTCTGGTTAAAAATCTACTTGAACATTTCAAATTTCCAGCCAGCCACAATCCTTCTGCTGAAGGGGGACATGGGATAACTCAGCTTTACCCAAGACTTGAAAGGTATTTCCCCATACCTGTCTCTCACATAGCTGCTGGCTTGTTGATTTCCTCAACCTCACTTTTGTTGTTGTTGTCAATTTTTATATATTTTTAATGACTTTTCATCGCTGTTGCCAGCTGTGATTTCTGCTGGCAGTGGCTGCTCAGGAGTGTTAATGCTCACCTATCACAGGTCAAACCCAGCAATCCCAGCCTCTCCTAAGGGCAAGAACAAAACATCTGTTCCTCCTCTCATGGGCTGTATTTATTAAATGTAGGAATTTTCTGTGTTCAAGAGGTGTCTTTACTCAAACTCCTCCATTCTTGGACAGTGTGCTGAGAGAATTCTCCTAACCCAGGATTTTCAGCATCAAACCCATTTTATAGACTTGTAAAGTGAGGCAATGGAGCAGTTCCAGCTTTCCCAAGCATGGAAAATCTTAATTCCAGCATTCTCCCCTGACCAGCCTGCTTTGTACACCAAAGCCAGGGGACAACTGCATGGAGCCCCAAGAAAGGGTCTTAGTGAGGGGAACAAGCTATGGTCATGGTCAGTGATGGTGGAGAGAGCTTGGGTGAGTGAGTGCAGCTTTGGTGAGGAAGCCAAGCTATTCCCAGAGTCCCAAAGCTCTTGGATCATCAGGGGAAAGGACAGAACCTCTCTCTGAAAGCATTTTTGATGTTGCCTCTGGCAGCTGGAAGGAATGGTGGAGCCCCAAGCCCAGATGTTCACAGCTCCTCTCTTTCTCCTGAGCTTTGAACTGATCCTGAAATTTCCTCCTTCCCCTCTCACCACCTGGGAAGGGAAGGGGTGAGGAGATGTTTGTGAAGTCCTTCTGCCTTCCCATTCCACAGGGACCACCTGCATCCACTGTGGCTCCAGCATCCTCTTCCTCTTCCCCATAAATCCTCCAGACAGACCCTTGTGGGGATCACATGAGCTTTCCACATCAGTTTGGGCCAGATATGGAAGTGAGAGGCCCCTCCTATGGCAAGGCCAAAAAAAGCTGGTGAAGATCCAGGAAGCAGAAAACCAAGAGCGAGGGCAAAAGGAAAGTGCAGTTTGATGTTATTGCCAGTGAACACACAACTGGAGCATCCTGAATGGTCACAATATTTCTCTAACAAGTGCTCAGCTCTTCCTTATCCTTGTTTAGGAACTTTCTTCAAGAGGGAAAGAGCTGAACACCCTCTGAATATAGCAGTGGTGATAGTAGTAATAATAATAATAATAATAATAACAACAGTATCATTTCAGAGTCATAGAGTGGTTTGTGGTGGAAGGGACCCTTGAGATAATCCACTGCCACCCCCTGCCAGGAGCAGGGACACCTTTCACTAGCCCAGGTTGCTCCACTCACCTGTCCCTGCCCTCCCTCAATCCTCTCCCATAAATTCTCCCTCATCCATCTTCAGGCATAGCTCCATATATTCCATTGACACAGAGGGAAACAGGCCCTGTTCCTAAGAGAATTCCTATTCCTCCTGTTCTTGTATCCTTCCATTCCATCCCCCAGCCATAGGATTCACCTCAATCCAGCCAAGGAGCCATCCCACCACATCTCCATGATCCCAACAAGATCACAGCCCTGCAGGAGAACACACAGCCCTAACTCCTCTGGTTTATTCCCCATGCCCAGGTGTTAAAATAGAGGAATTTAGGCTGCATCCATAACAAAGCAAATTTCCTGTCAGGACTGCCTGGAATTCCTTCTTGCTGCTCCCCAGGTGCTTTCCTGCTGACCTGCAATCCCTCTCCATGCTCTAAGCAGCTATTGCCAACCAAACTGGCAGGAGAGGGACGGATTGAGATTCCCCTTCCCCTGGGAATTTTACTTTCCCACACCAGCTGCTGGATGCTGCAAGCCACTCGTTTAAAACCCCTCCTAGCACAAAAGGTTTCTTTGATGGTGGGAAAGCAGATTCCTTTGCAGGGCTCTCCCAGCCAATGTGCTTCCCAAGCAGAGCCATAGATGGCAGTACGTGGTATTTACAGAGTTGTTTCCACAAGTAAATCTTCTTATTTTAGCAGAAAGCGAGAGAATTTCATTCCCTTGTAGTTACAATGCGCTCAGAATGAGAACTCCTAAATCAATGGAGAAAGCAAGAAAAGCCTCCTTGCCTGAGCACTGGCAGACAGAGCTTGAAATGCAAAATCCCTCTGTGCTCTGCAGGATTGTCTATCCCCTTTCACAGGGATGATACCTGAGGAGTTGAACAAACAATTTTCCATACTGGAAAAAAAAGTTGAAGATCTCTCGAGTGACTGTCACAAAAGCCTGAAATAAGCTGAAAATTCTAGGTTCACTTTCACAAACCAGCAGCTGAGCGTGTGAATGTGAGTTTAATTCAGGCCAGACAAAAGACTTTATTTTGATTTTGACTTGTATTTCCTCTTTGTTATTGCTTTAATATCACTAGGCTAGCTTCAAAAATCCAAAATAATTTTTAATTAGCAATGTTTGGGATTTCTTTTCCCTTCTTTTCTCCTTCTTATAGTAAAACACTTCTTTTCCAGACACTGGAATCTAATTTCAATAAACTGACACTTGCCCAGAGAGCTAAGAACCCTTTTGAGGGAATATGCAACTTACTGTTGAAAGTTTCTTTTTATTTCTCACTACCCTTCCTGGTTTGCTTTGCATTAAAATAAATTAATTTCCCCAAGTCCAGTCTGGCCCATGAGGGTAACTACTGGTGACTGACCTCTCCCTGTCCTTTTTTTGACCCAGGAGTCTTTAATTATTTTTTCTTTCCCATGTCCAGCTGAGGGGAATGACAGAGCATCTTTGGAGGACACCTGACATCCAGCCAGGGTCAACCCACCACACTGCTCTTCCTGTCCCTGTGTTCCCAAAGTCCAGGGATTTATTCTCAATTGGCTTCTTTACATACAAGTATCCAAGTCGGCTTTTCACAGATGTCAGAAGAAATAAGCACCAAAAAAATCTCAAAAAGTTCACACAGTGGTGGTTTCCAACCTAATTTTTCAGATTTAAACATTTCAAATTACCTCCCAAGTCTAATTCTTGCAAAGCCAAATACTTCCAGGCTCCCTCAGAAACCAGTGGAGCTGCAGAGTGCTCAGCACCTTTAAGGATCTGTTCCTTTGATGCTCTTGTGAGCAGAAATCTGTGGTTTACCATAATCTGTATTTGACCCAAGAATCCTGAAATCAAAGGCTGATCCTGTAACTGTGAAAATCATTTGACATAAACATATGTAAAACAAGGTTGATCCCAGAATTTGTAGCATATTAAAATTGGAAGTCCCTCAATAGAAAGTGCAATTAATACTGAATGAGGGTAGAAAAAAACCCTTAAGATTAAATAAACCATTCACCCAATCTCAGCCTCGTAACCTCTGTGTTTGTTTTGTTTTCCCTCAGATGTAATTATAATCTATGCTGGGACACGTCTGTTTATGCTAATGGAGGAGTCATTTTTCAGATAACTTATCTCTGCCTCCTGCCATAAATCACCAAGAGCAGCTCTGGAGCCAGGTGGCTCCAGCACACGACTCATTCTTCACTGCTGCACGTGTTCAGAGAGGCTCTGTAAAATCTTCCAGCAAAGTTCAAAATTCTGCAGGTGCAGGAAGGGTTTATTAGCTATGACCTGGATCCTGGGCTGCATCTAAAGCAGCACAACCAGGAGGGGAGGGAGAGGATTCTCCATTTCTACTCTGCTCTGGTGAGATCCCACCTGGAGTGCTCTGGGGGTTCCCAGCAGAGGAAGGAGATCAACTCGCTGGAACAAATCCAGAGGAAGCCACTAAGCTGATCACAGGGCTGGGAGAGCTGGGCCTGCTCAGTCTGGGGAAGGGAAGGCTCCAGGGAGAACTTAAAGCCTCTTCTTGTGCCTAAAGGGGCTCCAAAAGAGCTGGAGAGGGACTTTGGACAGGGGCAAGGAGTGATAGAACAATTGGAAAAGCTGAAAGAAGGGAGATTTTATTTAGAATAGATAGTAAGAATAAATCCTTTACTATCAGGGTCATGAGACACCAAAACAGGTTGCCCTGAGAGGTTGTGGACTCTCCATCCCTGGCAGTGCTCAGGATCAGGTTGAATTGGGCTCCAAGTAACCTGGTCAATGGAAGGTGTCCCTGCCTGTGGCAGGAGGTTGGAACTGGAAAATCTCCAAGGTTCCCTCCAATCCAAACCATTCTATGATTTTATGCTGCACGAGTCCTTCTCTACTCACTCTGCATGATTAAATCTAGAGTTTCAAGTTTAATCTCTTTGAAGAGATTTCAGCAACCCTTTGGTTGGTGATGCTCTTCTAAGGAACCATTCTGTCTTTTCTCACAGCTGTTTCCCTTAATCAGAAAATAAGTCACTTTAGACACAAAGAACACGTTTTTCTCCCTCTGAGTGTTGAACATGACATCGTGACCTGTGCACAAAGCCTGTTTCAATTATGGGTAACTTTCTTCTGTCCTGTTAAACCTCTGTGAAATCCATATGTAGTCAGGGACGGAACAAGAGAACAAAATTAAATGTTTAAATGAGCTTAAGAGACACAGTCAGGTCACGTTAACCTCAAAATACACAACTAGTGAGACTCTAGTGCGTGTTTTCTCTTCTGTTTTCTTTTTTTTTTTAACTCTCATTTTGAATGACCTTCAAGTTTTATAGCCCACTTCAGTGCTAGAAATTGGTGGAGTTTGAGTAAAACCTGAGTCATTATTTTCATTATGTACTTAAATGGAAAGCAAGACCATTTACACTCGAGGACATTTTCCACCATATCCAGGGATACCACAAACTCTAGAAACCACTTCCCCCTCGGGTTAGAGAGGCTTTGGGTTTAGGCACAGCCTTTGGAGGGAGCTGGAAAATCTGGAAGGCAATCCAAGAGGCATGTTAGGTACATTATTGCCTAATAATTGCATTATTAGGCAATAATGTACCTTTTATGTAGGGAAAAGCTGTTTATCTGCTTTGTGAAATGTGGACCTGAGGAGATTGAGGCAGAGAGAATAATTTTGGTGCAGAAGGGTGGTGTTAGAGCAGATGACCCCAGGGCCAATTCCAGATCCCTATTTCTGCCTCACTTTGATCAGTCTTGGCAACACAACCTAAAAACCCCTGTGCTGACTGGATGTGTCCTTTCCCTCTTCATAAATAACATTTTCCTTCTACATTTCCCTCTAGGAAGGCTGCTCTATCCAGAGGCTCATTTAGAACATAATGAACCATGTTTGTTTGCTTGTTTTTCTTTTTTCCCCCCCCCCTTTCTAATCACAGCGTTTTTACATCAAAACCCACATTTACAGCCAGATATTGCTAATTTCCTTCCTTGTCTTTTCTTCCTTCCTCACCACACTCAGGACTACAGAGTGCTTGATAAAGGGGACCAAATCCACTCAGGTAAGTCTGAGATCAACAGAGAAAGCCAAAGCTGAAGCTGAGGCATCCTTTGGTGCTGGAGACAGAAGAAAGCAGAGGAGACTTCCCTTTAAATGTGGTTATTTGGAGCAGGGGGTAAGAAATACATCTCATATCAAGGGACACAGAAATCTTTCACATAAGGCAGGCACAGCCTTGTTTTTCTGCACTACTGGTGTGTGGGGACATGGGAACAATTGTGTCTGGATATTCTGTCCCAAGCACCACCCCGGTTTTCCTTCGACTCTTACAGAATTGAGGACCTTGTGGGTCTTTTCCAAACTCAGTAATTCTAAGATTCTGTGACTTTACCCCTGACAAAGTGCAACCCTGCCAAAGAAAGCACAGGAGTTTGTAAAGGCTTAGTGAAATGGCAATGAGGATCTCCAGGGATGTTCAAACTCACAAAATCAGCAACTCCACAGGAGTGTAGGAATGACTTGAAATAATTGGAAGAGACTCAGGACATGCTACTCAATACAGCTGCATATTCCTTTCCCTGAATCCACTTTTTTTTTGCTTACTGAGCTGGTTTGCTTCAAGCTGCATGGAAAACTTGGAAGATACCATGTCTTTTTAGTCTATTTTGTCAAATATTTAGTCAAACAGCACAATTGTAATGTTTTTACATGTGTGATGGTGTGAAGCCAGTTAAACGCTGCACATTGTAAATGTTTTGGGGTAGAGACCCTTCTCTGCTTTGCTTTTCTTGAGGTTCTGCTGAAGCAGGGAATAGAAAAGACAGAAATTCATAGATTTTATCATGATTTTAACAATGCATGACTTGTCTCCTGTGTTTCCCAGATATCTGCGTCTTCACAGATACATTTCACAGATATGAACCTGATGGTAATGTACAGCTAGAAGAAAAATACAACCCAAAATCTTCAAACAAATGGCCTTGTGGAAAGAATGGTCCCACATTTGAACACAAGATGACTTTTCCTTGGTGAAATGTGCTCATATTGACATATAAACCCCACACAGGTGGTTGGTAGGAGATGGTGATGCACCTTCCCCATTTTCCAGAGTGGATGTCTCTCCACTGACACAGATTTAGACAAATCTGTGACAAAAAAGTTCACCAGAGCATATTTAAAAGGGTGTTTGGATGTGAATTCCAGGACAGAAAGGAGAAAGTGTTCTAGGATTTGCTTGCAGAAGACTGACATTTAACAGGAAAGGCTGATCACTAAACCCAAATCAGCCTGAGCTCCTCAGAAATTCTAAGCAAGCACAACCCTAGGCCACAAAAATAGTTCTGGTTTGGGTTAGGCTTTTTAGCAATTTCTAAAGGAATTTGGAACAATAGATTTTATACCAATCTTCAGAATAACACGTATCTGTGAAGAGCAATCTTTCTTGTTGAGTCAGATGCTTTTGGGCTAAATATAACTGTGAAACACATGGAGAGTATTGGGTACCCAGCGGAAATGTCTCCAGTGCAGAAAAAAATCACAGGGAAAATGCCAAACTAGTTTGTGATGAGTTGTTTGAGATGAAGACCCTGTTTTGTCCCCAGCTGGGACAAAAGAGGCAGCAGCACTCAGGATAGGGATGGAAGGTCGGAAGGATCCTTGCGAGAGCATGTCCCTGTACCAAAGATTTTGTGAACAAGGTGACAACTGCACAATTAGCTGATGCAAAAAGGACTAGGACTCTGGTTCCACTCTGTCTTTTGGGTCTAACCATCTCCAGCTGCTTGCTCAAAGAAAAGACAAAAACAGAAAGGAAAGAAAGAAAGAAAAAGACACATAGTCTAAGCCAGTTCCATCTCCTGCCCACGGAGAAGGAGGAAAAAGAGATTGTTTCATCTCTTTATCTCCCTGGTTATCCTCACTGGGGGAGATGCTGGGATGGAGCCTGTTTTGCAGTTGAGATGCTGTTTGTCAGGCACAGCAGCACAGACAAATGAAGTCGCAGAAGTCGCTGCCATCCCCCTGTGGGCACCATTCCAGAGGAAGTGTGTTCAGCCTGACAAAGCATCCTGCTCCAAATCCAACCCCAGAATCCAGCCCCAAGCAGGTTAAATATATTTACAGCAGAGATTTCAACAAAGTGAATATTTCTCTTCTCAAAAGCCAGAGTGGAAAGGTGTTTTCTAAATTTGCATTTGCAGCCCAGAAAGCCAATCCAGAGTGGGATGGAAAGAGGGGAGGGGGGATTCTGCCCCTCTGCTCTGCTCAGGTGAGATCTCATCTGCAGAGCTGCCTCCAGCCCTGGGTTCCAGCACAGGAAGGATGTGGAGCTGTTGGAGAGTCCAGAGGAGACACCAAGGTGATCAGAGGGATGGAGCAGCTCTGCTGTGAGGAAAGGCTGAGAGAATTGGGATTGTTCAGCCTGGAGGAGACTGCATGGTGACCTAATTGTGGATTTTCAGTACCTGAAGGGAACCTACAAGAAAGATGGGGAGAGATTATTTAAGAGAGCATAGAGTGACAGGAAAAGGGGAAATGGCTTCAAACTGAAAGCCTAAAAAACGTTTAGATTTGTTATTAAGAAGAAACTCTTCCCTGTGAGGGTGGTGAAGCCCTGGCACAGGTTTCCCAGAGAAGCTGTGGATGTCCCATCCCTGGAAGTTTCCAAGGCCAGGTTGGATGTTTCTTGGAGGAACCTGGGATAGTGGAAGGTGTCCCTGCCCATGGCAGGGGGGTTGGAATGAGATGATCTTTAAGGTTTCTTCCAGCCCAGGCCATTCTGTGATTCCATTCTCTGATTGTAGAAGTTATGTCCACATGCACATGAAGGTTGTCTGCCTCACATCATGCTCTTTCCACTAGACCAGGTTATTCAGAGCCCATCCAGCCTGGCCTTGAACACTTCCAGGGATGGGGCATCCACATCCTCTCTGGACAAACTTCTCTATATTATTATTATTATTATTATTATTATTATTATTACTCTATAGTTATTTCTATCATGTCTGTTACTTATTCTCATTTATATTAAATTGTTATCTGGAGATCTAGAGCAATTTCTGGACCCCTCTAGGCACTGATCATGATATGCTATTTCCTAAACCGAGAAGCAGGAATAACAGGTTTTCTGGTTTTGCTGCCAATTCCTCAAGGTAAGAAAATAAATGAATAAGTTGGATGCAGATCTGAAATGGAACTAAGAAAAACAAAAGAAAATCAGCTGACTGAAAATGGAAAACAAACAAACAGATGAACAAGCCTGACATATCTTAGTTTAAGTGAATGATGTCTTCCACCCACAATGAATTTCATGTTGTTTTCAAGCTTTATAATGTGTTTCCTCAGCATAGCAGAAAACATATCTAAATGGAACATCATTTCAAATTAAAAGAAATAAAAATAAGTAGGAAGTATCTTTTTTTTTAAGATGAAGAATAATATTAAATATTTTGATTTTGTTTGCTTTTTCTGCAGATGAAAAAATAATCAAGTCCTCTGTCAAAATTCACATGGAGTTTTTATCAGTTTGGAATCCACCTTTTCCACCAAAATTCTTTCAGCTGGAAATTTTTTGACTGCCTTAGAGCAAATCACAAACTAAGCAAATCTGTGTCTGGAGAGCTGGGAGTGCAAACCGGTACTTCAGCATAGCAGTCACCATCCTAGTGATGATTCCAAGTTTTAAGTCACCGGAATGGAATAAAGGAACAGCTTGCTCTGAAATTGTCTAAAATCAGAGAAAAGTTACTTCTACTGGACTACAAAATTCATCCATTCATAAATTCAAGGATATTTTAAAAATATTGTACATTTCTGCAATTTTCAGACACACTGTAACTTTTGGGGTGTGCCTTACTCCAGCGTGCATCCATGAATCCTGCAGCATTCTTTAATAATTTATATTAATAATTAAGTATTCAAGAATCTCCTAACAAGCGAATCATTGTCTGAAGTAGGAAATTAATCTTGTCAGGACTCTACTGATAAGTTCCCTGTGAGATGATATTGATCCTCCCTCCTCTCAAACATCTGTTCCATGAAGGGCACTGGAGGATCAAAGACTTTCATGTCAATCCACCAAGTGGTAACACACGACAGAGTGAGGAAGCTTTGATTTTTCTTATGTATAAAGAAATGCAGAGACAAAGTCTTGAACAAGTTGCCAACTCTGGAATTCTTTACTGAACTTGGAGTATCTGAAAGTCTCCTGAAAGCTGCTCATCAGGGTCCTGCGTTGGTCAATGGAATCATGGAATGGTTTGGGTTGGAAGAGACCTTAAGGATCAGACAATTCCAGCCTTCTGCCATGGGCAGGGACACCTTTCACTATCCCAGGTTTCTCCAAGCCCCATCCAACCTGTTCTTGTGCACTTTCAGGGATGGGACATCCACAGCTTCTCTGGGCAATCTGTGCCAGGACCTCACCGCCCTCACTGGGAAGAATTTCTTCCTAATGTATGATTTAAAACTCTCCTTTAGATTAAAACCATTCCCCTTTGCCGTTTCACTCTCTGCCTTGTGGCTAGCACAGGTCTTTCCCGTGAGAACATTTTGCTACGTTTCATAAACAAAGATAAAGTTTGGATGTTTTGCAAACAACGTCTCCGGATTAGGTCAGTTCGGGCTTGGCCAATTGGGCCTAGGGGGAGGTCTCAGGCTGACCAATCTGGGTGACCTCTGAAGACTCTATATATATGGAAATCAAAATAATAAAGACACCTTTTCTCTTTCCTTGTCTGAGAGCCTGGGTCATTCCTCAGCTAGCGGCTCAACAGCGACACTGCCTGTGTAAAAAATCCCTCTCCCTCGTTTTTGTAACCCCATTTTAACTACTGAAAAGTCACAATGAGTTGTCCTTGAAGCCTTCTCCCATTTTCTACTGAGTAAAGGAGAGGAAAGAAGTTTTTCCATGTCTTCCTGAGGGAAAGACTGACTGCCCATGAATTTGGCCAAGTGAGCCAGCAGAGTTGGTCACAGGGACAACTGGGGACATTGTCCATGGCACATTAGGGCCAGGAGCACCTGCTCACACCTGAAAGGTTGACCTGTGAGAAGAAATCTTCAGAGAGAGAAACCAAAAAACGCATTCTGAGTATAAAATGGTGGAGAGAGAAGAGCTGTAAGGTGGATCAGTTGAGGGTTGCACCAGTGGGAATTAGGACAAGGGAACCAAGGGATCAGCCTGTGAGAGGAGATGAAGGATGTGAGATAATCTGGTATCCTGAAGGATTTTCAGTCTTGGAAAACTGGCAGAGCTTGCCAAGGAGGCAAGAAAAGAAAAATAATTCACACTAATGTCCTACAAAATAATACCTGGGATACACCTGGCTGAACTTGAGTCCTCCTGAAGAGTGTTATCTCCTTTTCTCCTTTGCTGTTTGCTGTGTGCTCGTATCAAATAGTCCACAAATGTGGATTCCCACTTTGATCTTCCTGCCAGACCTTTCCAGTTTCAGCTGAGCCCAGGAAGGCAGGTCAGGTGGAGATGGCCAAATTAAAAGTGACCAAGATTGAAGACAACAACTCAGAATACTTTGCATTTTGACTGTAGAAACCAGTTTTCCGTCTTGTATCCAGCCCTCTCGTGTTTTAGGTGCTGTATCAATATTTAATTTCACAGCCTGAGCACAAATCCAAAAAATCATCCAGTCTTCTGTCAAGGTGCAGCAGAGAACCAGCTCAAATTGTGAGAGCAGCAGACTACAACTCTCATCTCCTTACTGATGCATTCCCACAAAACACTTTAAAATCATTCATGGTCTCAGGGATCTTCAGGTGTCCAAGAAAAAAAAGGACAAAAAACCCAATGGGTTTGCCTGGAGATCATGATAGCAATTATTGCTGCCCCAAATTTTTACTGCCGAGAGTTCAAATTTGTCCAAACTATCAATAAACCCCAAAATTTCCCTGGTGTTAGCAAGTGACAGGATCAGGGAAGAGGATCAACCTCTCCCATGCTCTAATTGAAACTCGACAGGTTCCTGCTGCTATCACAGCAGCTCTGCTATTGATTTTCCAATGGGAATGCTTGTCTCCCAAGCAAGGTTCTTATCTAGATAATAGGACTGCTTAAAAAAAAAAAAAAGAAACAAAAAAAGAAACAAAAATAAAAAATAATAATTGCCTCTCCGAGCCCTCATTTTCTTTCCCATTCCAAATCCAATTGCAGATGTCTCTGATAGCTAATAATTTAACGGTCATTTATGTACAGTTTAGGGTCCATTGTTGGCGACAGCGCAGCGAATAAGCCGATTAGATCAGCTTGGGTCTTGCATTCATGTAAAACAAATACATATCAAAGCAATTAAATGTGCAGTTTAATCACTCCCCAGCTATGAAGAAGACAGTTGCCTGAAGGTCCCACAGTTTTTCCTGCCTCCCATTCCCAGCTCCTGATGCTGATGGAGCGAGAGACGCTTGGTTCATGGGTTTGGAAATGCTTATTTAGCACAGCGAGGTACACAAATGAATTCTTGACCTCAGTATTTCCCAGGTGGGGAGGCTTTTCCCTGAGGGAAAAGAGGTTTCTGCAAGATGCTGAAGGAGTCAGCAAGACAGGGAGTATTTTTATTTTCCCCTTGTTGCCCACATGTGCTTCTGCCCCACAAGGTTTGGTTTTCCCTTGCAGCCTTTCTCCCACACAGGTGATTTAGTGCTGCCTAGCACTGCTGAGGCCTGGCATGATTGTACATTGACAGGCAGAGGATGGGAGGCCACAAAAGAGTTGAAATTTTAATCAGCAGTTGCTACTCTGAGAAATGAGGGGGTGATTTCATCCACCCTCTGGAAGGGACCCTGGAGGGAGATGAGTCCTGCAGAGGGTGCTTATTGCTTCTTGCTGACACAAGGGAACAAGATAAATTCAGGTTCTTCCATCCAGGGCTACTCAAAGCCCAGGGAGACCACCAGTGACCCCCTGAGAAAAACCAGAGCCCTCTCTTTGTCCTCCTTTGGGGCCAGAGACAGCTCTGCCTTACTTGTCACTGATTATTTATGAAATTTCCTCCATTATTTAACAATATTCCATGTAGCCACCCTTGGTTTAATGCTTCCTCTGCTGCACCCTGGGAATCTATTTCCTTTCTCATTGAATGACCAGAGGAATTGATCCAGGTCAAGATTATAACATGCCTTTATGATGGAATAATAGATTTAATTGGGTTGGAAGGGATGTTCAAGACCATCCTGTTCCACCCCCTGCCATGGGCAGGGATACCTTTCACTATCCCAGGTTGCTCCAAGCCCTGTCCAGCCTGGTCTTGAGCACTTCCAAGGATGGAGCAGCCACAGCTTCTCTGAGAAACCTGTGCCAGGGTCTCAAGAGTAGGAAATTACCCTGACTGTGTGCTGCTGTGTTATCTCCTAATTGGAAGTGCACTTGATCTGAGGGTTTCTTACTCAAATGTTTTTATCATAATTTAATTATCTTGGTATTGACAATCCTCTGCTCATTTTGGTCTCTCTATCACCCATGCCTGGACTGATCCCAAAGCTCCTCTAGAACTAGAAATCTTGAAGAGTTGCTTTGGAAAATAACAACCAAAATGGTTTCCCGAACCATTGCAGAAGTCCAGCTCTGGGTACCTCTTCATGTTAATCACTCGAATATTTCTTGGCTGTCTACCACTGTTTTAGACATCTCTGCAGTCTAGGGAATGGAAGACTGAGGAAACACATGGAAAGTTTCAGTCTCCTCAGAGGGAAGGATGGGGGAGAAGCCTTGGTTTATATCAGAGCAAGACCAGCATATTCATCAAAGAGAAACTCTTGTAGTGAGACCTCCTCACAAGGGAAATGATGAGAGGAAACAGCCTTAAGTTGCACCAGGGGAAGTTTAGATTGGATATTAGGGAAATTTCTTCACCAAAAGGATTGCCAGGCTGCTCAAGGAAGCGATGGAGTCATCATCCCTCAAGGTAGTTAAAAGATGAGTGGATGTGGTACCTGAGGACATGGTTAGTGGTGACCTTGGCAGTGCTGGGGGAATGATTGGACTCGATGATCCCAGAGGTCTTTACAACCCAAATAATTCAATCATCCTCCACCATCCCTTGTGTTAGGCTGTAGCTCCAACTGGCTTCTCTTCTGCACAGGTCAGGTGTGGAGCACAGTTTTCCCGTGGGAACATTTTGCTATATTTCATAAACAAGATAAAGTTTGGATGTTTTGCAAACAACTTCCGGATTGGGTCTCGGGCTGACCAATCTGGGGCACCTCTGTAAACTCTATGTATATGGAATTCAAAACAATAAAGTCTCTTTCCTTTCCTTGTTGAGAGGGTATAAGTAACAGACAGTCAGGGAGAAGACATCACCTCCCTTATGGATAAGACCTGATTTTTGGGGAATATCAGTGGTCAGGGTATGCACCAAATGTATTGCAGAGAGCTGGGGCCTCAAATTCAGGTGAAATTTTAGGATATCCTGACCTGTGGTCAGGATTCACCTGACCTGTGGTTCTTCCCTGAGTGTCTCATCCCAGTGGGCAGAGTAAGACAGAAATTTCCAGGAGATGATTCAGTAGATGTTGTAGACAAATATAAGTCTTCATCCTCAGGGGGTTCAGTGATGGGACAACTGGCCTGTACTCTGCCACAGAGCAGAAAGTGGTGCTGAGAAGGAAGATCTCAAATCCCTGGATACTTAACTGGTGCCATTTAAAGAACAAGGACAGACAAAAAGAGCCTTTAAAGAAAAAACAAAATTATCTTTTTTTTTTTTTTTTTTTGAGGGACCATTGAAACAAAGGACACTAGGACAGGCTTCAGTGATGGTCTTCTTCTGTTCAGTCCCAGAAAACATTTTTTCAATCCCTTTTTATGTCCATTTGCAGCTGAAAATTCTGCAGCCAGATCCTCTCAGGCAAACCTCTGTTCTTCAGATCTATTTCCTCCCAGCTGAAGCTTTATTTTACTGATGACATCTGCCCAGCTTCGCTCAGGATGTTAAACCCAGAGGAACCAAATCAAACCACCTTTCCCAGCAAAATCCAGGCAACAAGCAGCTTTTTGCAAGCCTTGCAAATCAAGTCCAAGTGACTGATTTTGGAACAGCATTATGTCAAGCACTGTCCTATTTGTACAAGGCTTTTAAGGAGCTGTCAGCTTTCTTCTTTCTCTTTTACACTGTCTTTCCAACACTGTCACTTCAGCTGAGCCTGGAAGCATGGAAATGCCAGGTAGCAGCAGTGGCAATTGTGTCACTGCAAGTGCAAATCTGGCTGCGCTCTCGTCACTGCACCAGGAGTGAGGAGCTGGCTGTGACATCCACAGAAAATTTCAGCTTGGGCAAAATGTTTAAAGAAATTTAAAAATTATGCTATGAGGACAGTCTGGGAGAGTTGGGGGGTTCAGCCTGGAGAAGAGAAGGCAATGAGGATGATGAAGGGACTGGAGCATCTCTGCCATGAGAAAAGGCTGAGATCTGAGATTGTTCAGCCTGGAGAAGAGCAGGCTTGGGAGGATTTTATAAAACCCTGAAGAGTGAGAAGAGGCACTTTTGAGTGGTCATGGGCATAAACTGAAACACAAGAATTTCCTTCTCAACAGCAGGAAACACTTTCTTTGTGTTAAGGGTGACTTGAGCACTGGCATAAATTGCCCTGAGAATTTGTGAAGTTTCCATTTCTGGAGATATTAAAGAGACATCTGACATCATCCTTGGCTATTGGCTGTGAGTGACTGTGCATGAGCAGGTGGGTTGGACCAGATGAGCTTCAGAGGTCACTTCTAACCCCAAACATTCTGTGATTCTGTGATTCTGTAATTCATTCTGTAATTCTGTGTGTCACTTGCTCCCTAAAGTGAATGAGTTCAGTGTCCCCTCTGCTACACTTGCCAAGACAACATAACTCAGCATAACTCAGCCCCTTTTCAAAGTGATTTTGCTCTGAGAACCTCAGAATCTATTGCTGAGAAGGTTGAATTCTCCCTCTGCCTTGACTTCCTTCCTTCCTTCCTTCCTTCCTTCCTTCCTCCCTCCCTCCCTCCCTCCCCATCCAATATACTTTTTTCTCTGTCTTTACCCTTGCTTTCCCCCTCACCAGGCTCTGTGAATTTTTACAGGTGTAGATCAGGAGCAGAGCCACAGTTCAGTCTCATTCCCTCATTCCCCAGAGCCATCTCGGTGTGCTCAGCATTGGGAGTGTTACCCCTGGGCTTTTCTTACACGGCAAATCCTGTAACAATTCGAAATACAGGTCAGCTAAAAACACCCTGAAACCTGGCAAGCACTTTATTAACAGTTACTCTCTGGCTTCAGGATGACTTGGGGATTCAGTAAGTGGGTTAAGGAGTTTTCCCATCAAGGTCAGTGGCAGGAATCTGGTGCAAAGTGGTAATAACCATGAGGAGTTTTCAGGCCAACAGGAAGTCAATAAGTTTGGGTTTCAGCTCCTGCTGTGGGAATAAGAGCATTTTAAAAAGCCTCTGATAACAAGAATGGAGGGGTTTGGGGGAGATTTTAATTAATTTTTTGTCCCAGACTGGAAAATATAGGAATGATTGAGAACAGGACTGTTTTCTGCAAAGCAGGCCATGGAAAATAAAGGAGAGGACAGCTCCATCCTGATGGTATGGCATTGGCACTATGCCTAGAGACATGGGGCAGTGATTTCTGGATGCTCTCCTTCATATTTGCAAAGTCCCTGTGATTATAAATGGACTCCATCACCCATGGAAACCAAAGCATGTGTCCTACCATCACCTGGTTAAGTTTTAATTAAAAAAACAAAAACAAAAACCAAACAAAAAAACCCCCAAATAAACAAAAAACAAAACCACAAAAAAACCCACAAAAAAACCCCAACCAAAAACAAAAACAAAAAATCCAACCAACAAAAAAAAAAAACCAACCAAAAAATAAAACAAAACAAAAAAAACCTAGCTGGATCCTTTTCCTATTGAGGAATATTTGGGAAAAAAGCATTCCCAGAGTGGATGTTGAGGCTTGAGCACTGCCAGTGTTAAGAGACATTTTTCCAAACAGAGTTATGAGGTTCCATGTTTCAGGGTCCAGTTGGTCTGGTTGTCTAAAACTGATGCATCTAAACCCTAAAACAGGTGGACACTCCCATTAGGTGGTTGATCATCTTATTTCCACATTCATCATGGGATGGGTTTGGTCACACTCTGAGATGAAGATGTGGAGAAGTTTTTTCCACTGTTTATCTTGTCTGGGATCCACCCTTCCAATTTAAGGTGTCCATGCCCACTGTAGTCATGGAGAATTACTCAACACATTCAGTGAGGGAAGAGCTATGATTCACCAAACCTCAGAGAAGCATCTTTAGGATAAATCAAATCTCATGCTGAACTTCATCAGTGCCACTGACTCTCCCTCTTGTGAGAAGAAAGCGAGCTTGGTCTGAATTGTCAGTAGGCACTTCTCTCCTGGAAACATGCAAATACTTGGACAAATCCCATCCCTAAAGATAAATCAGGTGAATTCCATCCTGGATGTATGAGAACAGGTCAATCTTCACTGCCTGGCCATGCTGTTAACAACCTGGTAACCAGATGTACTGAAGAACTTGTTCTGCTGTAGGTGCAAAGAATTCCTGTTATAAAGGCAATAATTCCCCTGACAATGAGAACTGCAGCCCACAGCCATAGAAAATATTTTGGGAAAGCTCTATAGTGGTTCACATGCCACAGATCTCTTAGATTTTGCAAGCCAAGTTAAAAGCATAGAAATTAAATTGAAGCATGCCCCAGACCTGTTTTGGTTCCACCCTGAAGAGAACCCAGAGGTCTGATTCGACCCACAAGGTCCTTAAAACATTTGGTGTCTTTGTGTCCACCATCACACCAGGGAGATGAACAGGAGTTGAAGACTCATCCAGCTGGAAGAGGGAAGAGGGTTGGTGTCAGAGATTCCCTTCTGTGCACAGCACCTGAATGGCCAGGATTATCCTGCATCTGTGGACCTGTCAGGGCAGCCACAAAGCTCACCAGCTTGACATGGGCTGGCAACCAGCAAGGCATGAGCTTCTCATCCGAGCTTCTTGTTTTCTTGCTCCTTTGATTTACTCCAGGGTCACATATGGCTTGGCTGGATGCTGGGGGTTATTTCTGTCTGCACATCCAGATATATCAATATTAATTGTCCTTTCACAGCTTTGGCTACTCCCTCTTTAGCAGAAAAATGTAACTCCACCAGTGATGAATTCTTAGTTCGTGCCCATAAATCAAGACTGTGAACTCAACCCTGGATTATTATTGTTTGTTTACAGATGATCAGTTGGGAAGATGGAGAGGCACACAAGGACTGCTGTCAGCAATATGTTGATGAGCTCCAGTGCCTTGCAGTGATGCTTCCAACCCTCCTTGTAATCTGTCAGGATGCCTACAAGGAAAAGCATCTGGCTCAAACTCAGCCTAGCAAGACTGAGAACATCCTGACTTTAAAAAGGGAACTTGAGAAACTCCCTTTGTCACTAATTTCTTTAGGAATTTGCTTTGTCACTCTGTCCCGAGCACCTGTTTGCATCTGCTCATTACTGCAAATATTAATTAATAGCTGCATCCCTGGATTTATCTCTACCTATAAGGGCATTTCATCAAGCTGGTCACTGACAGACTCCCTTCAGTGACAGGAACACCTAGGAGGAAAAGCGAAGAAAAAGGAACCAATACAAACATGTTGCTATGGAGAAAATGAATGGAAACACTGTGCATTACATGGCTTAAAAAGCATAAAAATCTTTAAATGAGGCGAAAAAATATGGGGAAGTTTGAAAGTGATTCAATATTTGAATTAACATCAGACATACACTCTTTTCATCAGAGGAGATGAAACTATTTTTTTTCCCTTTTAGCCTCCTCTCTCTCCCTTTTTTCTCTCTCTCTTTTTTTTCCCCCAATAAAATAGCAGTCTGAAAATAGCAAGAGTGGGAAAAGTAAACTGGCAGGTATTAATTAGCTGGACAGGTAACAAAAGTAAAACCTCCACAGCTACGTACTCTGGAGATTCCGGGGCGGAGTAGGAGGGGGCAATTCACATTTAAATATTTAACCCATTCGAGATTGTTTTATCAGCTTCCTTATTGAGTTAGAGGAAAGAAAGATGGATATTTTTTGAATCCTTCTCTGATTAATTTTTTGTCTTTTTAACTTCTGTTTTCTGCACCAAAATCAACAGCATTTTCTTTAGGAAGAGAGTCAGTGCTCTACAATGTCCCAGTGCCTTACTTCCCCCTGCACGATATTATTCCTGGACCTGAGTGCCTTTGAAAACCAAGGCTTCAGGATACAATAGGAACACAGAAAATTAGGCTATTGTTTAACTCCCATTTCCTTTCACTACACTTAAAGATAACAAACTGGTTTTGCTCATTCATAAACTCTCCAAGACCTTTTTAAATACTCACGAAAACCTGACCATTATTCCCTGACTTTCACCTTACAAATTCAAAGAATTTCAGAGCCACTCTTTCTTTCCTGATATGAGAAATGGGGGCTGTTGAAGGGCCAACCATCAATTGTGGCTAGCACAGGTCTTTCCCATGAGAACTTCTTCTGTGTTTTATAAACAAAGATAAAGTTTGGATGTTATTAAAAACAGTGTCTCGAGATTTGGACAGTTCAGGCCTGGCCAATCAGGCCTAGGGGGAGGTTTCTGACTGACCAATCTGGGTGACCTCTGAAAAGTCTATATATATGTTGGATTCAAAATAATAAAGCGCTTTTTCTATGCCACGCTGAGAATCCAGGATCTCTTCTCTGCTAGCGGCTCAACAGCGACAATCAATTCCTTGCCATTTCTGGTGGCAAAGTGTTTTCTTATAGATCTACAACATATGGGACATAACCTGTACTTCCACCAGGTCTACACAACTGGAATATAAGATATTAAGGAAAAAATCCTTATTGTGAGGGTGATGAGGCTCTGGCACAGGTTATACAGAGAAGCTGTGGCTGCCCCATCCCTGGAAGTGTTCCAAGGACAGGTTGGATGGGGTTTGGAGCAATCTGGGATAGTGGGAAATGTCCCTGCCCATGGCAAGGGGTTGGAACTGGATGAGCTTTAAGGTCCCTTCCAACACAAAATATTCTGTGATTCTGTGATTCTGTGATTCTACTAGAGACAGATCTTCCCAGAACACCTTCGAAAGCTACAATTTTTCTACTTTTCCACATTTCTGGTAAGGAAGGTGAGAGAAAGATCGATTTTTTCCTAATGCAGTCCCATAACACTACTTGACCTTTCAGGGGAGCAGAAGTCAAGTTTCTATGACCTTAGGAGTTCTTGTTTTTTCTCCTATGTCTGCCAAGCAGGAATTCAGGTGTCAGGCACCTCCAGAGAAGAACAAAGAGCAGGAGCTGAATCATGGACTATATGACCCTGACTGAGGGCTTTGTACTCTATGATCAACCATCATGTCATCCTCTGTCAGCCATGAGCTAGAAATTATCCAGGGTTGTGGTTGATCAAAGACTAGGATTGAACATGAAAACAAAAAAAAATGTAGGACAAAACCACAGAGGGCTGACTGCCTTGAAATGATAACCAGATTATTTTTTTTTAATTTCTCAGGAGACATAATTGTGGAGGTCACCTTTTTTCCTTCTCAACATGTCAAAACAATTTCCTGGACTCTCTGTGGAATTGCCACCAAGGTTAATTTAGTGTCATAAGTCTACATTTCCCGAGTATCTTCTCCTGGAAACAAAAAAATACAGTAGAAGCAAAAAATCAGATGAAATTAAAACATCCTAAGACTCATTGCTCCTGTCTGTCTCATCCTTATTATCTGTGAAATAACCTGAGAGTATTACAGAGGAGAGGAGTATAATTTGACATTATTAATATCATCAGTCAATCTTCACCTATGCTGAGATGCACAAATGCTTGTGTTCCCAAAGACAGGAATGCTCTGCTGCATTAGGAACACGAAGGCAAGAGTGACTGAACACATTAGAAAATCCCTGATACAGGAATTTCCCATTCTTCTACTCACTCATTAATGCATTTCAAAGGATAGAGCATGGAGCGTTGATCAGGCAGCTCAAGAAATACAAACCTTAAAGGTAGGATCTATTTTTCCAGATTTTAGCAAAATCAGAGAAAATCAGAGAAAACCACCAGCGTGATCCAATAGCTGATGGAGAAAGAGCCAAAGCCCTGGCAGCAGCAATGTGGGAGAGCATGAATTAACCTGGTTCTTTTTCTGACAATATTTCAGGCTGACAACATCTTTAACTCCTGTTTCTGCCTCTCATTACAATTTGCTTTCATCTCTTCCCTACATGAAGGTCTAATCCCTTGGCCATGTTGCCAAGTTCTTTTCTTTAGAGGAAAGATGGGACAAGAAACAACAGATGGATATAAACCAACGACGCAGCACAGAGAAGTCATGAGACAATCTGGTGCCACCATGCTCAAGATATTCCTCCTTGCAGTTTTCTGCAGGCACTAATTTCTGTAGACAGCTGCTTGGGGAAGGTTCTCAGAGGTAGGTGTGCCATAACTCCCACAGCTTGGGAATCTCTGGGCTAGAGGAAAGAGGATATTTTTTCATCCTTATGTTCCAGAACTCAGTAAAGTCCTACATCCTACACGGAGTACATCTCTGCTGAGATGTTTTTGCTAATCCCACCTGCAATCTCTCTCCATTCCTGTCCATCCCCAGCACTGAAAATGTTACTTGGAAGTCCACATTGCCACCACAAATGGCTGAGAGCTGCAGGAACCTCCCAGGAGGTCTAAAGGGAAGAGAAACTCAAGCTGCAATAAAAATAATCCCTAGATACTAAGAACTTTTTTCAGCAGGGTGATAGTCAATCTAGGAGAGGACTCTTGAGTAATCTCCTGAGAGAGGGAGGCTCCATCAGAAACCACGGATCCTTCCCTCCTTGTGTCATGGTGAAAACTGCAAAACCCAACACTGTAACATCAGTGCAAAGAAAAAGGAGAGATGCACATTCCCATGAGCCCCAAAACAATCATCTCTCTATTAAACATTGTTTGATTCTGCTGCTTGGGCTGCAAAGACAGCTTGGAAATCCTCCCTGGGGCCACCAGCACCAGGGGAACAGTGAGTGACAGGAGCCAGGAGATAAAAAACTTGGAAAAGATGCAGTTGCTCCACCTCCAAGAAATTCAGTTGCTTTGCTTGAGGTTGTCATCAGCTGCCACCAGCTTTATCATCTTTTGATCTGTGGGCACCTTCTGAGCTCATGGGAGATGGTGGGGATGCAATCTGCTTCTCCAACAGAATAAAGAATGAAACTATTTGCTATTATCTGTGAGATGTGAAATCATGGGTGTATTATGATGGTTGGCTTCATTTTGAATTGATGTATATTTGCTTAAAAATATTATTATTATTATTATTATTATTATTATTAATGGTTTTGCAAAAAAGATCATGTACTACCAAGAGATTTAATCACAGAATCACAGATTTATTTGGATTGGAAGGGACTTAAAGAACATCTCATTCAACTCTACCATGGGCAGGGACCCTTCCACTATCCCAGGTTGCTCCAAGCCCCATCCTACCTGTTCTTGAGCATTTCCAGGGATGAGGCAGCCAGAGCTTCTCTGGGCAACCTGCCAGGGCCTCACCACCCTCACCATCAACAATTTTTTCCTACTATCTAATCTAAACCTGCCCTCCTTCATCTTAAAGCCATGTGAAGCCACTTTTGTTGTCACCAATACCCTCCTTTTTTCTTAGCATAGTTTCCAGGAAGATTTGCTCCATGATATTGCCAGAAAAAGAGGTGAGACTGACAAGAATGTAATTCCCTGGGTCTTCCTTTTTCCCTTTTAAAAAACGTGGGTTATGTGGGAATAGTGCCAGACAAGGGAACTGAAGGTGGGTGAACTGTTTCAGATGGCTGATGTTGATGACACAGAGAGATCAACCCATCAGGAGCTATTTGTTCACAAACATTTATGGGAGATTTTTCTGTCTGCACTAATCTCTGAGCTAATCCTCTGTCCAGGTTAGAATATAGAAGCTTCAATGCAAGAATCAATTAATGCTTCATTAAAGTATATTTTCAGAAGTGGCCAATAGTTATTCTGTTGGGAAAACTGAGTGCTTTTATTTTCCCTGATTTTCCCAAACACTCACTTCTGAAATTTCCTTATTAATATTCATATTTACAGGTTGATGACCTATTTCATTCCCGTACAAAATGCAAGATTTTTCCTGCTTGGCCCATTCCCTCTTGGAGATGCTGCTGGGAAGGGCAAGCACGGATTTCTGTGCCGGATCTTTTCCTGCTTTCATAACCTCACACCTTTCTGACAGGTGCAAAACCCCAAGAGGGTGTCGAGATTAAATTGAAACACTTCCTAAAGCCTTGCAGAGGTGCTTACGTGAAAGGAACCACTGCTGAATTTTCCACAGGCTGAACTCAATTTTTGCCATCAGTAACCACTCCTTTTCCAGTCAAAACAGCAACACAAGTTTAATTTATTTAGTTCAAAGGGTGTAAAGACTGAAAGGGTGAAGACTGAATAAATGGTGAAACTGCAATGCAAAAGTAATCTAAAAACTTGAAGAGACACTAAAGGGAGTTGAGCTCTTTGGTATAAATCAGAAACCTCCAGCAGAAACCATGAAAAGTGATGCTGGGAGAAGCTAAAAGATATTTTATCCCCACATAAAAACCTGGATCCAATTCATGATGTAGATGTCAAGTCTTCAGGACTTGAGTTTCTCACTGAAGAGAGGCAGATATTAACAAAAAACATAGTATTAAAGACTAGAAATGTCTTTTTCTGTTGACAAGGCAAGCTGGACCTTGATATTTGCATAGAATTAGCTCTTTTCATCCTCCTGTGAACAACATTTTTAATCTGCATGTGAATTTGAAGATGAGACTTGTGCAGACACTCCCATGGAGACACACACCAGGCTCAAACCTGTTCCCATGTGGCAAAAACTGTGAAAAACTTCCACCTTTGCTATCCTGGCCATTGGTGTGTCAAACTTACCCATTTAGATAGTCAGAATTTTATTTCAGAATTAATTGAAATGGAAGAGCTGCAGTGAGGCTTTCATCATCAGGAGGGAAAACACACAATTTCCCAGACCAGAACAGATCAATTTAACGTCTGGCAGCCTAGAGGGTTGTTCTTCCTTAAAAAATCAACCCACTTTTCCTTCAGAGCAGCAGATGATCCAGTCATTAGCACTTGAGTCCATGACAACCCTTCCCAGCTGATCCTTAGGACTGTATAAACACTGTACTAACAACTCTGACAGATTTTCTTTTCTTTTTGAGGGAAAGGACACATCATGGTTTGCAAGAAATTGTGCTAGATGCCAATTAAGTCAAGAAATTTTTGAATTTTTGTAGCAGAGATAAGGTCAATATTCAAAGATTTTCTTTTCCAACATGGTATAGAAGCCTAAAAAAAACCCCAATAAAATAAAATTAAAAAAAAAAAAAAAAAAAGGAAACAGGGAAACAAGGAGTCTGGTCTTCTGCTTTAGTAAACCAGAGGTCCCAACACACTCAAGAAAAAATATCTCTTAGGGATGCAGGACTGTCCTGCTGTTCCACTGCCTGCAGAAGCTGCTGGAATCATCAGGGAATTGTTTCAGGTTGGTGCCTACAGTCACTTCTGGGCCACAAGAATCAAATTTTGCTATTGATTTATGGGATGGTTACTCAGGTCCCATAATGATGGGACTGTGAAAATTACGGAGAGAGACACAGCTCAACCCATTCCTGCTGCTCATGGGCACAACATACCAGGACAACTCAAGGCCACTCGTATTTCAAAAGTTTGCCTTGGCCATGGGGACACAACTGTCCCTCTTGTTTGTGCAACAAGCCTGTTCACCTTTGGCTGTTTCTCCATCAAAAAATTCAGGAGAAGACTTTAAAGATTTTGGGAAAGCACAATTTGCCCTGAGGGACACTGCAGGAAATCACACTGTCAGTAAGATCTGAGGAAAGCTGCTGAGCATTTTTTTTTTTACCTGTAGCATACATCGTAAGCCAGTGACAATCTAATCTTCCTTGGGTATATGACTGCCCAAGAAATGCTACTAAGGGTGTTTCATCTGGCATTCTGAACACACATCAGAGTCTGAAGAGCTTCAGGATAGTCCTGACAATGATAATCAGAACCAACAGATGTATTTTAATGTAAAATCTCAAAGAATAAGTGTCAGAGTAAAGAAGTCGAAGAGTAGAATTAAATACTAATTTCTTTTTTCCTCTTGCCTTGTAGCTGTGGAGGGCTATCAGTCAGAATGGAACTCTAAAAACACATTTGAGGTCTGACTGCAGGTAGGCAAGAAAGGAATGACAGACCTGGGAGAAAATCAGACATTGTCTTCAATGAGGCTGGAGAATAAGAACCATCTTCCAGCTTCCAAGTGAAATGTGAATGTGGGATGTCAGCAGGACTTTAGCTGATGAAAATGCTTCATAATTTATGTATTTCTGCTGCTCCATAGTACATCCTCCTTCAATCCAGCTGTCCCTTCATTACACCAAATGCTGGTGCAAGTCTCTGTGGATCAGCTACATCTGGCATATGAATATGTAATTATATTTCTCTGTGAGTGTCCAGGTAACTGTGACATTTGGTATCCAAGAAGATGATGTGTTATCTAGGTCAAGTGAAAAACAATCAAACAAACAAAAAAAAGCCTTTCTAGAATTAAAATGAAACCATGTTCTGGTCATCAGCTCTTTGGAGATGTTTTGTTGATATTTGGATATTTTTGTCGACCTACCTCACTCAGCCACTGTTGGGGGAGAAGAGTAAAAGAGCAGTAAATGCATGAAAAGTGGTCTCAGAAGTGTTTCATACAGATCAACTTCTTAGGGGATGACGAGAGCACAGCTTGGCCTCACATCCTTTCAAAATCCACCATGTTTATCACTTTCAAATCAACCTCTTTCAAAGCAGATTTGGAACTATTACTTTTACCAACATGCACAAAAATAATAAAAAAAAAGTGAAGTTTTAAAATGCTTATACATTGTCAATTGTGTAAAAATTATGATCAAACCTCTTGGTAGGACAAATTTTTTGCAAAAACCTAAAAAATAAAAGATTTCCAAATATACATCAATTCAGAAGGAAGCAGAAACTTCAGCCTTACATGTTTTCTCTAAAAGAGATCAAAGGAAGAATCTCGAATTCGGGCACTCTGAGATTTGAGAAGAATTGACCTCCAGATCTGTCATTTGCCGTTCTGACCCAGGTCTACATGTCTCAGAAAATCATGATCTGAATTTCCTGCTCAAACCATGCCCCGAGCAGGCTGAGCTCCATCCCAAAGAACTCTGCTCTGCGCTATGGAAGCAAAAATATTTCAGGCAAAAATAAGACTCTGAACCACTGCCTGAAATTCATCTTACCTTTGCTGGAGGTCCTGAAGCTCATTCTCATTTCCCTCCCATACACACATGAATTTTTAATCTGGAGACGAATGGTGTCTGTACTGCTGAGAACTGGAACTGAATGATGAGTTGAGCTCGTCTAATCAAACTTGCTTTCCTGCACAACATCAAATTGCCTGCTCTGGTTGCCACATTCCTGCCATCTGCCCCTCTGGAAAGTTTATTATGCTCACTACCATCCCTTTAATTATGTGGGAGGACTCATGGTCTGGGTGTCTGGAGGTTTCTCCTCAGCACCAGGAGCTCTGGGCATGCACTCCCAAGTTCTTCTGCACAGAAATATGGTGAGGATGGATGGGTGTGACTTTTACACCGAGGTCAGTGTGATTTTCTGGGCAGGCTAAGGAGGGCTGACTCAAATCTGATTTAACTGTTATGATATCAAATGTCTTTTAGGTAATCATGGCTCTGATTTTCACACAGCACCTTCTGGCCACATGGAATTTCAGAGCTACTCCATGGAAGTAGGTGTGGGAGTTACCTGACCATTCATCTGCCACCAAGGGAAATGAATAAAAGGGAAAAAGCTCCCAAAATGCGGATTGAAACAGCTCAGCAGAAAGCTGGTGAGCAAAGGAGCAGCCACACATGGCTGGGGTTTGAGGCTGGATGGAGCTTGGAGCAATCTGGTCTGGTGGGAAGTGTCCCTAGCCATGGCAGGGGTGGGACTGGAGGATCTTTAAGGTCCTGCTCAGCACAAACCATTCTGTGACTCTCTGGCTGTAAACCACGCTGGCTCCTGATTCTGCTGAACACATTTTTCCCCTCATTAAACCAATGCCTGGAGGAAGTTGTTCCCTGTGCATCAGGAAGTGAAGCCTCGATATCACCACATGCACACTTTTTATTATACAAATCTGGCTCCACCCCTCAGCTGCTTTGCCCAGTATTGTCCCAATCCTTTCATTCTCTTCCCTGGACAAAAATACATCAATTTATGCCCTTGCTCATCACCAGCCTGACTTACCCTTGTGTTTATGCAGCTTGTAGCTCTGACCTTTCCAGTGATTTGAACATCAGTAGCATTTTCTTGCATTAGAAGTTCCACAATCCCCTTTTCCCTCCCATACTCACTTGCCTTTATCTTTGCCTGGGCTTTTATTCTTCTAACCATCACCCCAAAGGGGTCAGCAACCCCAGCCCTGGGCAAAGCTTTTATAAAGGGCTTGAGAAACTCACAGTTGTTCCACCTTTTAAGTTTTATTGATCTCTATAAAAAGCTCAGCTGCTCTGTTAAGGGCATTATGTGGATGAACGCACACAAATGATGATTCCGGCCAGAGGAGGGAAAAAAACCAAAAGGAATAATGTTGAACATTTTAAAATGTTCAATGGGAAAAAATTAGGCACATAATCAGAGTTGCACATTGGTTTCCAACCCTTATTTGTGGCTAGCACAGACCTTTCCCATGAGAATTCTTTCTCTCTTCTTCCTGTGTTTTATAAACAAAGATAAAGTTTGGATGTTTGTTAAAACAGTTTCTCAAAATATGGACAGTTCAGGCCTGGCCAATCAGGCCTAGGGGGAGGCTTCGAACTGACCAATCTGGGTGACCTTTGAAAAGTCTATATAAGTTGGAATTAAATAATAAAATTTTCTTCTGGATGCCACACTTTGAACCTGGGTCTTCTTACTCTGCTAGCGGCTCAACAGTGACAGTCATTCTCTTGCCACCATCTTTTGAGGTGTCTCCCTGCTCCTCTTAGGGGTTGGTTGGTGGCTCAGGAGAGAGATTTGAAGGTGCTCAAATATCAAGGCCCAAAGTGGTGGTGCCTGGAGGAAACTTCAAACCTATTTTCACCTTTCATCCAGTCTTTAAAGATCCATCTGGAGATGTCCATGACAGAAATTACATTGTCTTTGTCTTGTTCTGTGTTCCACAGAGAGACATGGACATGAGGAGTGACTCAGATTTAAGCTGGGCTGAGTCACCCCTGAAAGATGCTGAGCTTTTCTACCAAAAACCCCTCAAATCCTCATCACTGAAAGGATAATAAACTCCCCATCCTTGTCTCTGTTTGTGTTCAACTTGTCTTCTCAGATGGCAGTTTGCTTGGGAAGGAATTATCTCTGACTAAGTATTTTCAAGTGGCACAAAGCATAATGTAATTAATCACATTTTGTTCAATGATATAAATTAGGAAAACAACAACAAACACTCTGGAAATTTAATAGCTTTTGTGTCTTGGAAGAGTTGGCCTGAAAACCTGCCTGTGACCCTTGGGGAAGCTTTGGTTCAAAGTACATTCACCCAGTCCTACACCCAACAAAAATATCCAATTCCAAAGCACATTTATGGCTACATTTTAGTAACTCAGAGAAACTTGCAGCAAAATAACAAAGAAAGCAATTCAGGTGGGTGCATCTGAGATGAAAGAGTAGAGGAAAAATACACACAATAGGTCTATAAAGAGACAATTAATTGAGGGAACAAACTGAAAAGAAATCAATGCAGGTCCACCCCTGAGCTGTGCCACTCAGCTTCTGATTCTGCCTTTGTCATGGTGTCACTGGCAACCACCAGGTGCCCCAGGGATGTATTCAGCATAATTCAACCAGTCTGTTGTCATCAACAAGTGAGGTTAGGTGAGCTGTAGGTCAGAATTATCTTATACGAGATGAAAAAAACCCCAGCTGGTTCTTCAGGTATATATAAAGAGAATGTTCCATCAGGACCTTCCTCTGGGCAATTTAGCAGTTACAGAAGTTAGTAAAACAAGCAAACTATCAATTGTGTCTTAATTCTTTTCCTCTGGAATAAAAAGTGAATCGATACACAATTAACAAAAAATATGTTGTAATAAAAATATCCTTTTCAGTGCTAGGAAATATTGAAGTGCAATTTTCCTCCTAGAATAGAGTCACAGACCTCTTAACTTCCAGCTAGAGCAACACCATTTTATTGTCCTCTTCTTCCTTCTGAGCTACTCCCATGGTCACTGTCCTGGGTAGTCCTTGCTGTCCTTTATAGCAGGTCCACTTCTCTCTTCTGCATTCATGTTCTCTTCTTGCCATCAGCATCATAAAATCAGAGAATGGTTTGGGCTGGAAGAGACCTTGAAAACCATCCAGTTACACTCCCTGCCATGGACAGGGACACCTTCCACTAGACCAGGTTGCTTAAGACCCCATCCAACCTAGCCTTGAACATTTAATCAACATTTTCCGCCTCACCTTCCCAGGAAATCCATCTCAAACTGATAAAACAGATTGTTTCTGCCTATTCCTCTCCCCAACAACTCTGAATTCTTTGGCTAATTTCAGACAACTCTTGACAAACACAGGAAGCTGGAGGAGAGCCTCATGCAAAGCAGTGGCTGTTGCATGTCAGCTTTTATTAGATAATAAGGAGCCCACGTCTGAGAGGTACAATCAGAAAGGTATTTTGAATGCTCACAACAGAAAGGAAAGCTTTGATCATAGCCTGGGTCAATCAAGAGAGACAAATCCAGGGGATTTCACTGATCAAAAAGGTTTGGGTTTTTAATATCATCCTCTACCATTTAGAAAGGTGCAGCTGCTGCCAGACTAAGAAAAATCAAAGGCTGATTTGTGTTGCCAGCAAAAGGGACAATCCCACTTGCTCTGGCATCCTTGGTGGTGTCTTCACACAGCCTCCCACATGCCAGGTCTGGCAAGTGTGGTCACACTCAACGATTGCTCCACTCACTGATCCAGCAGAAAACCACAAATTCTCAAAAGGAAGAGGCAGAGGGAAAGGTGATCCCATTTGTGCTCACACCCGTGGAGAGAATACTGTGCCTTTGGCTCGGCAGGCAGCAACTTAAGCCAAATGCAAAGGCACAAACTGGCAGTTTCCTGAAAGCCTTGGACAGTGATTGGTCCCCTTTTTCCTAAAATGATGGATTTTTACACAAAGCCATGAGCACACACACTGGGAAAATTGTGGGAATTAATGCTTGAAGGTGGAGCTGGTACAAAAGGAGCATTAAAGTGATCTCAGGACCAGTGGTGTTTCATTCCATACCTTCTCTGACTGCGTCCCTTCTACTCAGCTCCCTCTCTGCAGTTTTCCCGTGCTGAGTCCTGGGGGGAAATTACCCCTGAGCAGGATTCAGCACCCAAGGAAGGTCTCTGCCAGCTTTCCCACCCCATGGGCACCACGAAAACCTCAAGACCATGATGAACATCACTTCAGCTCTCATGAGGTGCTCTGCAGTGTAAGGAGGATCATCATGGTGTGTTAAGGGATGGCTTGGAAAAATGATTGAGGGGAAACAGGAGCAGGTTGTAAAATCATGAAGGGGCCAAAAGATGTTGAATTAGGTAATAACCATTTAAACTCCCTTCTAATGGAAGGAACGCACCACAAACACCAAAGAGACTTTCTCATGCAAACTGTGCTAAGCTGTGAAGCTCTTTGCTGGATGCTGCTGCTAGTATTTGCATGGATTGAAGTGTTTGGATAAATTCACAGGGGAAATATCCACAAGGTGCTGCCTGGTACCATCACCCCAGCTCTTGTTCAGAAGGTCTCTGAGCCCTGCCCAGCTCGGGGTACCCCAGGGATGTATTTTCAGTGCAATTACTCAGCTCTTGACATCTGCCTTGGCCTCTCAGGGCTGCACTGTCCTTTGCTCATCAGTGCAGTTGTGCCATCCCAGGGAAAGTTTCCTTCACAGATGTCTGAGGGATCCCATAGTGGGAACTACTTGATTTTCTGCCCCCAACTCACTTTGGGCTGTTCCCCCTGGCAGCATCCCTATCTCTCTCTCTCTCTCTCTCATCTGCTCAGAACTCTCTTTCCTGAGCAGGAAGTGAAAATTCAGCCCCCAACACCCCCTGACTTGTCCTGCCCTTCCTTCACAATTTTCCCTGCCTCGTCCTGTTTTCCACAGCAGGCAGCCCACCCCAGCAGACAGACGGCAAACAAAGGGGCTGACGTTATTCTTGTTGCCCACCAGCTGCTCCAAATTCCGCCAGAACTTTGGTATTAGAGCTGCTGGGATTTTTAAATTCCCTTTTCAACCCCCCCTGGCTTTTGTTGAACAATTGTCATTAACAGGGAAGGATCTTGGTCTCTGTTTAAGACCTGCTGTGAATCAGAATGGAGAATGTTAAAATTCAGACTGGGGCTGTCTCCCCTCTCCCTTTTATCCCCTTTTTGTCCCTTTTCCTGCCCTTTTCTGCAGCTGCTGGGGTTTTCTCAGCCTGGGAAGGAGCAGGAGGAAGATCCACACGAGGATGCAGCTAAACCTGCCCCACACACCTTGTGCCCACCAGCAGCACCAGCAGCTCCCCCACACCGCACAAAATGACAAAGGAACCTTGATTACTGACTCACCACGCCAGCTGAAGGAGAGGGGAGGGAGGAAAATAATGCATTTCTAATAGTGGGCTCCGAGCCTGCCGGGAGATTGGCTGGCATTTCGGCAGCTGAGGGGGCTGCCCTGTGCCTGAGCTGTCACACTGACTCACCTGCAGCAGCAGCAGCTCTCAAAGGCACCTCGGCAGGAGTGGGAGAGGGAGAAGCAGGGGATGGAGGGAGATGCACACCCCACAGACGTGCCCAGGGATGGTCTCTGCTCCCTCCCCTCCCAGTTCTGCCCCACAGATGTGCCTTTTGGGTGTCACTCACTGTCCTTCATTTGGAAACGGGAGAAAAATTCATGTTACTTCTCAGCTCCACTCAGCTCCCCATCCACATTTATCACAGGAGAATACAGCATAAGGAAGCTCAAAAGTGAGAAAGACAATTGTTCTGTCTCACCTGCTGCCTCACTTCACCAAAATATCACTTTTTTTTCTGTGCAGGAGCTCACAGAAATATTTTCCTAGGTGCTGGAACCAGCCCTGGGACAGGAGCATTTTCCCCTCACCAGGGGCTGACCATGACCATCCCAGGTGAGTCAGTGCAGTCCCTTGCCCTCAATATGGAGTCAGGAGTGAAATTCTGATTTCTACAGGAGCTTCAAACTCCCTTTCCAATATTCATTAGTGATTCCAGCACACTCTATATAAAATCAGTGTTCATTTTAATACCAACTACCTTTTCTCTTTGGGAATTTCCCTAGAGTTTTAGGACCATGGGGTGAGTTACTTTTCCTACCCTGGGTGCTGCTCCCACTTTCTGCCATCCTACTTCTATTTCCTTTTCCCCTTAATATTTTTTCCTGCCATATCTGGCAGCCATTTCCATGTTTTATTGTCTCCATTCCTGCTTCTTCCTCCTTCTTTGCCAAATCCCCTGTATGAAAAAAAAGACACCTGAGTATGTGCCCTTTGCATGGACAAATCCTCTGAAAATAAATGGGAAAAAGGGAGAGTACGCCTATGTTTTTTCCCCTATTTTATTTCATGAGCAGATAACTTATGCATTAAAACTTTATCCACTGCTCAGGGCCCAGTCAGCTCACCTCACCACTAATGGCATCCTCAAAGGATTCATCTCTGCTCTGAAGCTGTGGGATTGCAGCCCTGAGTGGAAAAGGAAAGCTTTGATATGGGGGTTATCAAGAAACCAGTAAGGAAGGATGAGGTAAAATGCCTCTAGGTCTGAGAAAGGAACGTCAGTGGTGCAGAGGGGTGGTGGGTAAGAGTTAATGAGCAGGAAAATGGGGTTGATAACCGGTATGGTCCTTTGGATTCCTGACTGGTTAAAGCACCTCTTGCCCTGCCCTGAGCCCTTGGAATGCAGAGCCCAGCCTCACAATGAGGTTTCAGTATGTGTTTTCAGCTCTCAAATGCTTCCAGATTAATAAGAGTTATGAATGATACTGATAACTGCACCCTCTGATAAACTTCCTTACATTTCCAGTCCTCCTTCAATCCCAAAAGCAACAGAATCCCCAGAACATTATTATTCAGGACATTAAATCCTCAAAGAAGAAATCTAAGAGTGTACAAGCTGCAAACCACAGGACTTCCATCCAGCACAAACAAAAACTCAATGAGAGAGAAAGGAAAGAAACCACTAATTCCAAGGAATTTCATTCTTCCTTCCAATAGTGTAAGCACATGGTGAAGCTTTTTCTTTCTCCCTACACAGAAGACTCCAGTGTTTGATTTCTACCCTGAGGCCTTGTTTGCTGCCTTGCTTCTGAATCAGACTTGACTGGGACAAGTGTGATTGGAGAAAGCTTGCAGTTGGTTCAATCCTGGCAAAAGGAAAAGAAACAGAAAGAAAAAAAAATAGGGAAAAAAAACCCAGAGGAAAGAAGGAAGGGAACACCACAAAGGAGTTTAAAAGTTTGGGGAAGTGTTGGTAGCTCTGTGTTCATTTCCAAGGGTTTCACCTTTCATATCCAATCAATACTGAGCTGGGAATAACTCCCCAGGATTGATGTGCACGCTACACTGAGTTATTTCATTTCAGCTCGCCCTGGAAAATCATTTCAGCGGTGTTTCCTGGTGACTGGTACTGTTCCTTCCACCTCTGACGCACTGGGTTTGGCTGGGAAGCTCTGCACAGAGGAGAGATTGGAATTAAAAACATTGGAGAAAAGTCAAGGTAGAGAGGAACTCTTCAAAAAGAAGGAATGGGGGAAGATGAGGCAACCACATGGCAAAGGGAGAAGAAAAGAGGTGGTTTTGTGCTGGTATGGTTTACTGTCCACAACTCAGCTGGTTTTTGCTTGGGTTTGATTTTTCTGGCTATTTTACACAAGTGTTGGTGTCTCTGGTTTGTCACTTTCCTCCCCAGGCTCTGCTTTAATCTTCCCAAGCTGGGGCAGTCTGGAGCTGCCCACACTCTCCTGTGCCAGCTCCATGGCTTATATTGCTCATATTGCACAGGAGTTCTTACCAGAGGCCAATATCCCCTTGTCAGTACTGCAAATCCCTTCTCTGCTATGGAAAGTTATTTTTAGTGGAGGGAACACCCTGGCTGGCAGCAGAACAGTTCACTTCACTCGGCTTTTCATTCCAACAGCCAGATTTGATAAGCAGAGCTGAGCTTTTCTTCAGGGAATCACAGGTCAGGCATTTTCTTGCTGTGGTACAAAGCTGGTCAGAAAGGAAGAGTGACACAGATGAAAACCAGGGTGGTTTTTGGGAGTCATGGATTTATCTTCACTGCCTGGTTGAGAGCTTCTCCCACACCTTTGCTCCAGCAGGACAACCTCCTGGTCCTGCAGCCAGGTGCTGTCCAGAGTGGGATTGTGGGGATTCATTCTTCATTCCTTCACAAATGCAGGGAATTGACCTCCCAGCAGTTCGAGGGAGAGGATTCTGCCCCTCTGCTCCACTCAGGTGAGATCCCACCTGCAGAGCTCCTCCAGCTCTGGGTTCCAGCAGAGGAAGGACATGGAGATGTTGGAATGAGTCCAGAAGAAGCCACCAAGGTGATCAGAGGGATGGAGCAGCTCTGCTGTGAGGAAAGGCTGAGAGAATTGGGGTTGTTCAGCCTGGAAAAGAGAAGGTTTCAGTGGCCTTCCAGTGCCTGGAGGGAGCATGCAAGAAAGTTCTGGAGAGACCTTTCACAAAGATATGGAGTGATAGGACAAGGGGGAATTGCTGAATTGCTTTAGGCTGAAGGAGGGCAGTGTTTAGACTGGATATTGGGAAGAAATTCTTGGCTGTGAGGCTGGTGAGATGCTGACACAGGTTGTCCAGAGAAGCTGTGGATTCTCCATCCCTGGAATGTTCAAGGCCACATTGGACAGGGCTTGGAGCAGCCTGGGATAGTGGGAAGTGTCCTTGCCCATGACAGGGGTTTGGAACTGGATGATCTTTAAGGTTCCTTCCAACCAAAACCATTCTACCATTCTATGACCTTCTTCAAGGATGTGTTAAGTGTCTGGCACTGTGAACCCACAGTCTGACAGTTTCCCAAGGAAACCTGCGAGCAGCAAGTTCATGGAAAGGTGGCAGGGATGCAACAGTGCCTTTCCCTTCTCCTTTTGCCTGACCCAAGTTCTGAGTTGTGAGACCTAATTGCCATCTAATTTGCTGTCCATCCTTTTTTACAAATCTCCTTCGGCATGAATTGCTTCTTGGATTTTCTTTTGTGTTACATCAACACATTTGAATTTATTCCTCTGTAACTCCTCACATCCAATATAATTTCAGTCTTTTCTGCCACCAGTTCTCAATTATTAGCCATCCCATCTCCTTTTCTCCCTTTGCTCATTGGCTCAACCCTTAGTGCTTCAGGCACCTTTAAAAAAGGAGTCATGAATATGTTAAGAACTGACTTTACAACTGAGATAATTAAAACCTCTGTGGGTCCTGTTTCTATTCCATCCTCTATGCTGTGCCTGACCTTCTACTTGCAGTTTTTTTTACCTGGTTTCCAGTCCTCACATTAGTGGAAATAAATCCAAACTTACCTAAATTAATGCTTTGAGGAAGTTTTGTGAGACACATAGGTTTTTTGACCTTTTCTGGGTCTGGATTAACCCTTAATGCAGCAGAAAAATGTTCCTTAGATTAATTTGCTGGATTGCCGCTCCTCCTTCTCTCGATCTTTGTTGATAGATGGATCTTGTGGTGTTTTATTTTATTTTCTGCTGGATTTGCAGCTCACTCCAGAGGAAGCCCAGGGTAGGACTGAAGTGCCAATCAGCTTCCCCCACCAGCTGGCTCGTGAATAATCAAAGTTTTATCCATGCATAACTAACATTTTATAAGGATATCCTCAATGAGCACAGTGACAAAAAGTCCTCCAAGCCTCTCCCTTCCCAGCCCTCTCCCCAGGATCCCAAGAAGTCAATAAATCCTTTTAGCCACCACAGCAGCATCTCCCAAACCCTACAGAGAGATGCAAGGGGTTGACCTTCTTGCCTCTGCTGGTGTCAGAATCAGCGTAAGAAGTTCCTCTCCCACACACAGCCCTCGACTCTCCACTTCTTATCCCACTGGGAATGCAGGCACAGCACACGCCCCCACATCCATTGCAGGCAGTCAAACACACCAGGCAAGATGCTGTTACCTAGGCAATGGTTATCACAAGTCTCTGGGAAGGGAGCTGGGGGAGAGGTGCAGGACAATGCAGGACTGGGGAAGGAGAAAATAAAGCCAACACGGGAGATCAAAACTGAGATGTAAGGCCTGGAGTGCTGTGACAGGGGGAGAAGATGGTATTGGGAGATTGGGTGTCAGAATTATTATTTTTTTAATTTTAAATACAGTTCTGTGATGGACAGAAATGCTTTGACTCTGATTTCTTACCAGCCTGAGAGATGCTGCCAGGCTGTAGGTTTGGGATTTAACCTTTGCAGAAGGGCAGGCTGCTGGTCAGACCCACTGTGATGTCACGGCTGGTCAAGATTTTGGACCAAGGGTTGTCCTTCATACAGCTGGGCCTAAGGAAAATCCATAAGGAGGTGTTGCCTGAAGCTTTTTTCGGGTTTCCCCATAGAAAAAATGGCTTTTCTCTTGCTGGTCTTCACCCCAGACTCTGTCTCTTTAAACCAGCCCCAAAAGGAGTAACAATGAGTTTATGGCACAATTTCCCAAAATAGAGATCTTTGTTAGAAAAGTTGATCCCAGACATCAATCCATGGATCACACAGGGATAACACAAGAGTGCAACTGCAGTGCTAATGAGTACATTTGGGAAACCTCAAAGCCTTTCAGAGATAACATCTCAACTGTTTTATGATTTGTTCAAGAACAAATTCTTCCCTGTGAGGGTGGGGAGGTCCTGGTTTCCCACAGAAGCTGTGGCTTCCCCATCCCTGGAAGTGTCCAAGGCCAGGTTGGATGGGGCTTGGAGCAACTTGGGATAGTGGAAGATGTCCCTGCCCATGGCAGGGGGATGGAACAAGATAACCTTGAAGGTTCCTTCCAACCCAGGCCATTCTCTGATTATGATTTCAGCCACAGCAGGACTGTTGAAGTGCTCTCTGCATGGAGCTCAGTGAGCATCATGTTAATGTAGGAGACAACACAGGATGAAATCCTTCCCCTTCCTCTCCAGGCATTTGTGTGTGATGCTTGTGAAAGTAAAGGAAACGTTAGGAAGTGGGGGAAGACAAAGCTCTGCTTGCAGGTTTTGTTGTCAGTTGTTTTCAAACCCACAAGAAAGGAAATGTGGAAAAGAGGGTTTTAAAAAGAAAAGGAAAAAAAACAGAAAACACACCCCACACATTAAAAAAAACAAAAAAAACACAATAAAAAACCTCCCCTCCCCAGCAGCTCAATGTCACAGGGCAGGGAGGCATTTTCCTCGCTTGCAGCATTTCCTGTGTCCGCCTTCCCACTGGGTCTTTCTGGATTTGTGAAAGGGAAAGGATGTTGTGTACAAAAGAGACCAAGCTGCCTGGGCAGAAAACCGATGGGGGAGGACCAAAGAGAGGGAAAAAGGAGTCAGCAGTAATAAAGGACACACAAATATCTCGCACTAAGTAGAGGGGTTTGGAGCACTTAAGCAGTTAAGCCCCTTGTTGGATTGTTTATTCTTGCCCAAAACAAGAATTGCTGATTGGTGACCAAAACAGCATTTTGATGGTTACCAAGGGGGTGGAGAGAGGGAGGTGGGGTGGGAATGAGGCATTTTCTGTGCGTGGCTTTGAGGGAGATTCAGTATGGCAGGAAAAGAGAGGCCCTGTTAACACAGCATCGGGGTGGTCCTTGTGATGGAAAAACCAGACAGGAATCCTTGGCATGGCTCAGCACCACCCCTGCTCTGCTGTGCAGGAAAGGTAGGGATCCTCCAAAGAGCCTGGACAGAGCACTGGGATCCTTCCTGGAGTTAAAGTGAGCCCAGATCAGCTCACAGCCTGAGAGATTTGGGGGGTAAAATCTTGTTTAAATTCGGGAGTGATGTAACAGCAGCAGCACTGAAGCACAGGGGTTGGATCAGTGGTGTATGGCCTGAACCAGGCTTTTGGCATATCCAGCACTCCCAGTTTCCAAGATGTCCAGAAACCCCCAGCTCCAATCCCAAAGAACAGGCTGGAAAGGTCCTAAAAACAGTGCTTGAAGAGCTTGCCCTGTTAGTATGATGTGGCTTGCAGAGGTATTTAGTCCCCAGTGAATCCAGCAGTGTGGAAAAAGCTCTCTGTGCTGAGTTTAGTTTCTAATCCATGTCTCTTGTTTGGTTTGATACAGAATTTCAATCCAATTCAACTCCAGCACTCCAAAATTTGCCACACCAATGAGGAACAGCAGTGCATGATTACGGAAACAAAATTATATTCATATGGACATTCCTGTCCTCCTCAGATTTACTTCTCGTTGAACATTTTTCCCAGGGAGTTTGCACTGGATGTAGCTAATCTAGGTAAACCCCAGTCTTTTGTAGGCAAAGCTCTTGAGCTGCTCAGGAAAGAGGTGGAGTGGGGATTTAAATCCCTGTGGGGATTTAAAAGAGGTGTAGATGGGGATGTGGTTTAGTGGTGGCTTTGCATTGCTTGATTAATGGTTGGACTCCATAGCAGAGATCTTTCCCAAGCTAAACAACTCCATGATTCCATGACTCTATGATTCAAGGATTCTATGAACAGCTCACTAGCAAACACCATGAATTCCTGCCTAGAATATCACTCATTTCTGTGAGATGGAAAGGTTTGCTGGAGCTTTCACAGTCTGAAAATGCATTTCCATACCATGCCTTTTAGACAGCGATGATTTAAGAACTTCTATTCTCTGCCATGAGTCACTTTGTGAAGAAAACTCTGGTGAAATCTGAAAACCTTAATTTCAGTTCGAGGTTGGGAGCCTGGCTGTCCTCATCTCCCCCTGCAGCCCATGGAAGAGATACTTGACTCCGGAGAGGGATGCAGGGAGCTGGTTTTGTTTAGGCAGAAATATTCAGGTAGGAGGGAAGCATTCAGTCCATATGATGATGTCCAGTTGCCTCTGTTTTTAGCACAGGTACCAACATGAAATGACCTGAATCAAGACCAGCTCATTGGATTAGGTTGACTCTGACACTGACTCCTTTGTGCAATACAGATGAAGCACCCAGGACGGGGCAGGAGAAGCAGGAATGAGCTCAAATAACTCATTCCAAAAGCTGCTCCACAGTGCTCAACCTGGATGCATTCCTGCTGCCTTGACAAATCCTCATCTCTGGCTATCAATCATATTAAGGCAACCCAGAAGTTGTTATCCCACCATTAACCCTGGACTGCATGTTCTTTGCTTCGCTTGCAGAGTGTTTAAAGAGCGAGAAGATGCTGCATCTATTCAAACATCTCCAACAAGCACTGTGAGTAAGCAGCCTTTGGTCCTTGCTGAGGAGTTTTAGAGAGCGAGTCTTTAAAAATGTAATTTATGGAGAGGGGGTTTTGTGTTAGAACAGTCATCGCTGCTGAGCTCAGCCGAGTGGGGAAGGAGGATGATGCAAGTGGAAGAATAAATTCCAAAAAAGATAAAGAAATAAAGGACAAATAATATCAGCAAACATGAGGGACCAGTGAGTGATCAAAGTATTTTCATGCAAAAGTTTGTGTCAGAAGCAAAATCTTAGAATGTTTGAGGAAGAACAACTATGAGGTGTCTTCCTGGACAGGGAAGGTGTCCCTGCTTTTGGCAGGGAATTGGAACTGGATGATCTTCAATGTCCCTTCCAACCCAAACCATCCTGTGATTCTCACTGCCAACATCTGCCAGGCTTCCCAGGCAATCCTGGGAGAGATATAAAAGCAAGACACAGGAGTACAAAATCTTCACAACCAGTAGGCCAAAGTGTTGGATTTCAAGCTGATAGAAGCTGACAATTTGCAGACGTAACAGGTAAATTAGTTACACCAGGAACATTTATCATAATCAGCTGTGGAGTGTGAGGAGTCCTCCAGGAGGAACAGTGAATAACCAAAGAAGGATGCTGTCGAATTTTTTTAAGTTATTCCAGAAAAACAGGTGCTAAGAAAAAAAAAAAACCAAAAAACAGACAGGGCCAGACAAAGACAGAAGAACACAGAGTAACACTGAGGCTGGATCGGAATATCAGCTCCACCTCTCTTAAGGAAAAAGAGACTCCTAAAACAGGGAGGCTATGAATTATCAGAAAGTCTCAAATGTGGCTGTGACCAACAGCCCACAACATCCCTTTTAGCCAAAGTTTATCTGGATCTGATCTGTTCCTTACAGATAATTATTATGTGAAAATTTTTGTTTCATCTCTATCTGATTAAAAAAAAACCAAAAAAAAATCATTAAAAAAAAAGCACAGAAAGCATCTTGTTTTCTTTCCTTATTTTGCATCACATTTAATCAGATATGGATAGAAAAGGTTCTGTCCTAAATACCAAAGATTTGACTGGAGCTGTTGAACCCTTAACTTGTGAAAGGAGCTTCAACTTCTGCATGGTGACACTGAAACATAAATTTAATTTCTACCACATGCCATCACACCCCTCTGCCAACACACCTCACACACCTGGAGCCTCCTGCTCTCATTTCCCTGGCTAAAATCTCAGCTCACTAAGAGAATTGATTCAATGTACACATCTTTTTTTTTTTTGCTGATGTTGTTTTATCCCTTGTCTCTAATGGGAATGCATTATCTTTAACTCTTCTCAGAGCACTCAAGATGAGGGGAAAGCTGTTGAAAATAAATTAGACTAAAATAAACTCCGATTGGAAATGCTAAGTACTGCATGTTCCTGCTTTAGGAAAATGAAATACTTCATTCACATTCCTGAAACAGGACTTGGGACCATTTCAAGTGTTGTGACTTTTTTTAAATCCTCCAAAAATAGTGAGCAAGTGTTATAAATTCTTACTTTTCTCATATGATAAGGAATGAATTCATTATTAACAGAGCTTTCCTTTCTATGCATTTAATCAGAGCTGGGCCTCATTAACTAAAATGAACACATATTACAAGTGATTTTTGCAAAGTGCCTTTTTGACTGGTCACTGGGGATCACCTGAACACATCTATGCTGTAATTAATAATATCAATGTTGGAATGTTGTTGCACCTACCACACCTTTAAATGTGAATTTGACTTTCTGGTAAAAACTAGTTTTAGACTAATTTTGAAGAGAATCATAGATACAAAGGTTGATTTGGATTGGAAGGGACCTTAAAGACCACACAGTTCCACCCCATCTGCTCTGGGAAAGGACATTTTCCACTATTGCAGGTTGCTCCAAGCCCCATCCATCCTGGCCTTGAACATTTCCAGGGATGGGACAGCCACAGCTTCAGGAGTTTTCCAGGGATTTCTATCATTTCCAAACAGGTAGAGAGATAGACTGAATTGGGGAATCAAGAGGTGATGCAGACTCCACCTTCCTTTGTGTTTCCTTTATGGTCCCAAATTTATTTTGCTTAGAGCTCCTGTTCCCCTCGTCTTTTTTCCAAGGGCAGCATCCATGTAGATTAAGCTCAGACAAAACAGTAAAGTACAAGAAAATTACATGCTGCAAGCACCCTTCCCTCGAGGAATAACCTTCCAGAATGAGCCACAGGATTTTCAAGGGACAAAACAGAGTATATGAGGATAGGCAGTGAGGTCCCCTGGGGGCACAGATATTCCAGAGAAGTCCTTCTCCTACAACTCCATTTGTCCTCTTCCTCCATATTTTCTCCTCTTTCCCCTCCCACGCCATGTGCTCCCCTTAAACCTTTAAGCAGTTCCTCTCTCCCATTGCTGTCTGCTTCACCTTAAAACCCATGGTTTGTCCTTGCAGGTCACATTCCCTTCCTGAATTGCTCTTCTCCAAAGTCGCCCAGCTGGCACTTGCAATCTCCATCCCTGTTTATTCTCCATTCCCTGTGTCCTTGACCTGACTAAAGGGCCTGGGGATGACCAACAGCTGCTGCAACCTGAGACCTTGAAGTGAAAAGCTTTGAAAACAGAGCAGGGACATCTCATCTCTTTTGAGGTTGCCCCACAGGGGAGTCAGGCAGGGAGTGGGGAAATGAAAGAGCAGAAAGAAGCTTCTGTCACAAAGATTCTTTGCCCCTTACACCTTTTCCATCTTATTCTTCAGGCTCCTCTACTCCTTTCTTATCAGACATAATGGGGAAGCGTAATGGGGTCACTGTAGGGGGACTCTGTCCAGCTCCACAGCCTGATAACTTCTGCAGTAAGGTGAAGAAAGAGGCACACAGAGCAAATTCCTGCTGAGATTTTGCTGTGTCACTCGCGCACTTGGCAGAAACACAACGCAAGTCTGAGAACCCTGGGATGATTAAATTGCAATAAATACTACCATGAAAAAGATGTTTGCAGATTGTTTGAATCGGTTGTGTTTTAAAATTGTTAAAAAGAGATTAAAATGTAAACTAATGGATATAATAGCCACCACTTACACCAAGCACCTTGTGTTTAGGTGGTCCCCCCAAATTTAAAAGGGTGATGAAGATGATTTTCCCAAGCTTAGACATGGAAAACACTGTAGACAGCACTGCAAATTGTTTCTTTTGTATCTCAGCATGCAGCTTCTCTTGTGGTGCTCACAAGTTGTTCCCATCTAATTTTGTTAAGTGACAAGCTCTGACCTTTGAGTTGCTGATAAGCCCCATTTGTTTCACTGATACCCAGCCAGACCTACCCAATTTTTCACTTTGGGCCAGCTGACAGGGCCTGGGTTAGGCTGTGGCTGGGGAGCACTCCAGGTTCTCAGACCTGTCAAGTCCTATATTGAATAAGAGACTCCTCGTGCTGACTCTCACCTTGTGTTACCCAGCAGCCTGGCTGGTGTAAAACTCTTCCAGCACTGCCCTGCTCTGCACTGCAGTCATCCTGAGCCCCCAGATGGTGGTGCAGAGCAGGGGACAGCTCTGGGTGCAGCAGCTGGCAGGACAGGGGCCATTTTAATGCTCAGCAGGGCCATTTTAATGTTTTCCCCTTTCCTGCTGCTGCTGAGATCCAACTCTTCATGCACATCTGTGCCCTTCCATCCTGCCTGCAGGAGAAGAGTGGGGTGGACAACAGGAATGATCAGACATCCCTGAACACACTTCTGCCCCTGTGCCAGAGCTAAGAAAAGCCCCAGTGAGCACTGTTGGGTGAGAATCCAACAGCTTGGCCAAGGATCCTCCCTTTTAGCCCCTTCACTCAGGAGGGTTTGTTAAACCCACATCTGCCACCCCTCCAAAGAGCAGGGACAAGCCTGATAATTCAGGGCTGTCCCTTCAGCCCTCTGTCCATCGCTGTCCTTCTTTCAACCTTGTTTCTTTCCCTGGAATCTCCTCTTCAGCCCTTCCCAGCCTTGATGCACCGTCATTCCAAATAACAACCTTTGATTTTGGGGAGGCTCTGGCACAGAGGTTTCCAGAGATGTTGTGGACTCCTCATCCCTGCAAGTGTTCAAGGTCAGTCTGAAAGGGGCTCTGAGTAAGCTGGAAGATATCCCTGCCCACGGCAGGGGTTGAAGCAAAATGGCATTTCCAACCCAAACCATTCAATAATTGATGATTTTGTGATTTTGCTCACAGTGCTCAAGCAGAGCTGTCTCTGTCATGACTATTTTCAGTGGTGTTGTAGCCATGAAAATGTAGAGAGGAAGTCTGACCACCAGGAAAGGTAGCTCAACTCTGGACGTAGGACATGAACCTTTCCTTCCTACAAACTTTTTCCCCCTGGGGAATGCAATGCTTTAGGTCACTGGATGATCCTCACTTTGCATCAAGGCAAATCCTGAAGCCCTCAATTAATTTTTAAACAGTCTTTGTCCAAGTAGACTGGACTGTTTGCTTAAAAGACACAAGAAAAAGAATCTTCTCAACTGTCAACTTTGCACCTCATTAGGAGGAGTGCGAACCAGAAGGAGAAAGAGACAAAAAAAGGACAGCAAATCTCTACTTCCAAAATAGCACTCAGTGCTTTAACAGATTCATACACACAGCTCCAAAAACAAATGGTTGATTAAATTAAATCAGATTAAACAAACAAAAGAAACAAAGGGGAAGCACAGATAAGAATTTGGCTCTGTGACTGGTGCTATTAGGCGGGGAAAAACAGTTAATTTAAATTTTAAGAAGGATGCTGTTTGTCAGGGTGGTTTCATTTGAACAGATCTATTCTGTCCATGACATGTTGCCAGATCTCCTCTTCATGAAGCCAACAGGGAAAATCAGTGTTATTTTACCAACCCTGTGCTGTGGAGAGATTGGGATGTATTGACATGAAGTTTTCCTATCAGAAAGAGCACTCTGGGCAGGATTTATTTCTTCTTTAAGCATTTTGTGTGGGCAGCCCACTGAAGCCACCCATATCTTGATGTCCAAGGGTGTCCATGCTCCAGGGATATATCCCAGCACCAATTACCCAGCAGAGCTTCCACTGCTGCTGTTGCATGTCAGGGATAATCAGAAATAAAATGAAGCATCATCTGAGTCATGCAGGTTCACTCAACCTTACAATTCCTGTTTTTTCTCAGCATTCCTGGTTTCTCAATGTATCTTTACCGTTTTCATGTGGTGACCCTGGAGTGTTTTTCCTCATTTCTGGATGGAAAGAAGGGGCCAGCTGAAGGTTTTTATTGTATGTCTTTGATGATGATTTCTGGTTTGCAGTTCTGCCCTTTTTCCCCTCAAACACTGAGCCATGGGGGAATGTTACCAATGACCCATTCTGTTCTTTCTCCAGCTCATCGGTATTAATTAAAGAGGAATCTACCAGCATTGGTTAGGAAAATGCTCCCATTAGCTGCACAAATGAACACCAAAGGAAAATCAGCATGGACAGCCCTGTGGAGCAGGACGCCACAGTCAACACAGGGTTCAGTTCTGAGCAGGGAACAATGAATATTCTTGCTCATCAGCCACCCAAATATTCATAAGCAGCAGAATTAAAAGCAGACAGATTTCCTACAGAATTTTGTGCACCATATTTTGTAAACAACCCTGCCACAACATCCTCAGCTCTCCTCTCGTGTAGAGAACCACCTCCTCCTGCTGAGATACATGAAGGACCTTCCCAAGTCCCAAGTCTGGCAATGCGTCAGCTTTGCAGATCCCTGCATTTCCAGACCTCCACAACCCTCAAACTCCCCAAATCCCTCCAGTTCTTCCAGAGAAGCACTGAATTCCCACCCACACTGTCTCCAGCCCCTCTCAGGTTGGAGACATGTTAAACTCATGACCTGTTTAGCAGGAAGCAGAGAGGCAGAAATGCCCTCAGAATGGTCACACAATGACTGATGTGCTACCAGGGCAGGAGGAATAGGTAATTCTGTCTTTCATGCTGAAGCTCTGCCTTCCAAAGGCCCACAGATCAAGTTTTCTCTTCATTTCTACGAACAAATTCTTGGGAATTTGAGTAATTCTTCCAGTCTCATTGGAAACGACAAGCAGACAGAAACAGTTCTAGGAGGGGGAAGCAAGACTGGCAGTCAGCTAAGACAGATGGACAGTTACAGTGTGATCATGTTAAAAATGAAAATCGAGGTAAAAGCCCATTTCTGAAACGTATCCAGAGGTTTAGCCACCTGTCACTCCATCTTCAAGTGCAGTTAAACAGTTTTGAATCAGTTAAACCTCCAGTGGGATTGCATGGTGTGATCCCTGCAACTGCAGGCAATGAAATGTGCAGCTGAGAGATCATCTCAGCACATCTCAGGGGAAAGGAGGAATTAAAACAAAAGCAGCATTTCAAAGCTTGAAATCTTCCAGGTGGCCACTGGTTCTAATCACCCAATGTTAGCATTTTTCATGGTGTCATAGGAAAGAGGGAATCCCAAGAGGAGCCCTGGAATAAAAGGACTTTGGGACACTGGTGGATGAAAGACTGGACATGAACTGGCAATGTGAGCTTGCAGTCCAGAAACTTGTAACCTGGGCTACATAAAAAGTAAAGTGGGCTGCAGGTTGAGGGAGGGGGATTCTGCCCTTCTACCCTGGCATGAGTGCTGCATTCCAAAATAAGAAGGATGTGGAGCTGTTGGAGAGAGTCCAGTGAGGTCACAAAGATGATCAGAGGGATGGAGCATCTCTCACATGGAGACAGACTGAGAGTTGGGATTGTTCATCCTGGAGAAGAGGAGGTTCCAAGGAGACCTTAGAGCTTCTTCCAGTCCCTTGAGGGGCTCCATGAGAGCTGGAGAGGGACTTTGGACAAGGGATGGAATGGCAGGACAGGAGGAAATGTTTTTCTTCTGAGGGAGAGTAGGTTTAGATTATCAATTACTAGGAATAAATTCTTGACTGTGAGGGTGGTGAGGCCCTGGCACAAATTTCTCAGAGAAGCTGTGGCTGCCCCATCCCTGGAAGTGTCCAAGGCCAGGTTGGGTGGGGTTTGGAGCAATTTGATCTCATGGGAGATATCCCTGCTTATGTCAAAGATGATCTTTGAAGGTCTCTTCCAAACCAAACCACTCAATGTTTCAATGTGAGGGAATCACCTCGTGTTGCTCATGCAGGACTTGGAATGTGAGGACAAATTGTTCCTACAGCTGCCTTTAACAGCTCAGGTCACTGATGAACTTCCACAGAATTCCTGTTTATTGTATGTGGAGCCTTGGCCTCTCACTCACAGAGAGAGACATCCCAAATACATAATATGGGATTTAATCACCTCAACACAGGCATGTTCAAACCCTTCAAACACTGATGATGCTCCAGAGGAGAGCAGGTCTCCTGTAGGTCCTGTGTCACCTCTGCCAGCCCTCTCCAGACCCCTTGGACACACTGGGAACTTCCAGAGTGCAAAACTTCCATGCATTTTCAAGCTAACTCCATCTCTGGATGTGGGTGGGAAGCACCTCATGTGTGACACCCAAAATTCTGATGATTTCCAGAATTTCCAAGCAATGATCAAACCTCCCTGCACTTTGCACAGTGGGATATAAGCTGGGCTTGCAGACCTTGCAGGCCACATTATTTTTAGTCGTGATAATACTAATAATGATTACGAGGACTCAGATGTTTAAGTTCAGCCCTCGAGAGACTGTGACCACAGAAGTCTAACAGCAAGAAACAGCCCCATCTGCTTTCCCATCTGAAATTAGCTGGAAATAGTCTTGTTATCCATTCGGCCCAAGCATGTCATCTGAAACTGCTTCTCAGCATATGCTTTTCAAAATATATTAGCTTGGTTCTGCAGGGTTTTTGGCAAAACATTTTCCATCATGATTTGCGAAGTCATCAGAATCTCAACCTTCCCGAGGAATGAGCTGATTTCAATTTGATGTTGCTTAAAACCAGATTTTACATAATATATTTCAGCATTTGGTTGGTAGAGTTATTCCATTTGAAATATATATTTAGGATACATTGTTTATTCTGATTTATTTTATGTTAGAAGCTTATTTATTATGTTCTCTTTTATTCTGCATTTATCTTCACGTTTAATTTTATATTCACTTTCTTATTATAATTCCATATTCTACTGTTTTATCTAGTAAAAATGAAATACCAGATGTCAAACAAAAATAAATGTTGGAATAGTTTTAGTGATATATTCTCATTGACCAAAATAATGCAGTGCTTTTCTAAATGCACGAGAGGCAAAAATCAAAATATAACATTATATCACAGATTGCAATGAAAAAAACCATCAGAACTACTGAATTTCTCATAAAGCTGAGGCTCAATAACTCTCCTGGCTCACTATACATGCTGATATATTTATTCAATCATGCAAATATAAAAGACTCCTTTCCTAATACTGACATTGCCTGTGTCATTTAAAATTGATTTACAAATATTTTTACTTTTGTGAATAAACACTCCACTCGCTGTGATTTTTTTTTTTTTTTTTTTTTTTTTTGGAATTACATCATTATTATTCCTGTATATTTGATGTTGCTTGTTTACACTCGCTGGGTTTGGATCCTCTTCAATCTGACTCTAGATACATCCTGCTTCTCATTAGAAGAGCTAAAGAGCACACAGATCCTGCCTAAGCATATGTGGCATGTGCTATTCCTTATCCCCAGGCTGGAAACATTGATTTTCACAGTGAGGGAGAAGCAGCAGAGCAGTGCAAATTTTGCTAATTATCCCTACACTGCGAATTCAGGAGGAGAAATAAAAGTCTGAGAAGGACCAAGCCCCAAAAGTTGTGTGAGATTTTCCTCTGCCTGTAATTCTTCAGCAAGTTTTTAGCTGACAAATGCATTTGGTGAGAGTCAGGATTCACCCATCACTAGTGTTTTAACCAAAATATGTGTGCTAATCCCATCTCCAGTTCATCTTTCCTCACCCTCCCCACTGCAAACCCCTGAATCGCAATAATCTGCCTTCTCCTCTCCCAGTGAACAGAGCATTAGGTAGAGATCTGCTTTTGTTTGTGATTGCTTTTTAATGTCTTTTCACAACAGCAGACAGGCCTGACGTCATTAAGGCTGATGGTTTTATGTTTTGAGAGGATTACTAAATACCTAATTGATATCAGTTTCCTTTCCATTAAAGATTTGGAAAATTTGGTGGTATTTATAAATTTGGTTTTCTTTTCAAATATTCTGTGAGACAAAAGAAAAAAAGTGATTTCATTACCTTCCCCAGTGCTGATAGGTTGTTTTGGGTGCTTTTGGGTTGCTTTTGCTTTCATTTTCTGGATACTGACCATTGTCTCACATAACACTAAACTTTATGCAGATATTGAAAGGTCAATAAAGTTGAATGCTGAGAAGAGTTGGTGCAGAAAGATGTCCAGGAAAGCCACTTCCAGCTGACAAGGGTTCTCCTGGTCTCACTAGTTTTTTTGTAAGCACTGATAAATCCTCTGTTTATTTTCTTCCTTCTGATCTCCCTTAAAATTCCTTTTTTTCCCAAAATTGCTGATTGGAGTAGTATCCAGTCATTCCTTCGTTTTTATGATGAGGATATCAGACAGACAGAAAAGGACAGACAACCACCACAAACATTTTGTAGGAACTCACACTGGAATTGCACAAATTTTTCAATCCAACATAGCATCCTGAGCTGATCCTGATTTATCTCAGCACTTTCACCATCAAGCTTGGGGAAATGGACTTTATCTGGTTCAGATGATGAGCATGGGTTGGATGAGAGGGCAAAAGGAGGCTCTGATACATCCAAAGTAAACCTAGGTGCATATCCAGATGTGACTTTTCCATCCCTGCAGCAAAGCTGCCTCTGAAGGAGGCAAATCCAACTGCAAAAATGTCAGTATTCTGCTTGATCTCTTCTTAAAGATATTGGAAAGGTGTCTCTTCTATATTAGACAGAGAGGAAATTGGAAAAGAGAGCAAAAATCATAAAAACCAGCACCAACCCCTCAAGGCAGGAGTGAAATTGCACAGAACCAGATGTGGCCAGTGCAGAAACACCTTTGCAGAGCTCCAAGGATCATCAAAATGTGTCTGAGAGAAGCAGCAGGAGATTCCAGCAGCAGCAAGGACAGCTCATTGCAAAGCTTATTTGTGTCTCCTCTTCCAGTCTCACTTTGCAGCCTGGGGAGTGAAGTCCCAAACATGTTTGTCACCTTTCCTTTTCCATTTCTCAAAGCCAAGCTTTTCACACCGTCTGATCCACTGGCAATATTTCCCCAGGGCAAACTGGAGTCACCTGCCCCTGATCACCCAGGAGGAGTCCTCACAAAAGACACTCAACTATGCTTTAATTTGTGGGACTGCTTGCTTTGGTCCCAAGTAGGAACCTGGACTGTAAAAAAAATGGAATTATTAACACTGATCTGCATCCTCCCTCACCTCACAGAGCTGCATATTTGTATTTGCCTCAGGATGGTGGAAATGTCTTGTGCTCTGAATCATACCCAAGTATTTATCACAGGAACACTGAGCTTGCTTTTGAATTCTCTACAGTGGTAATTTCCCATTTACTTGGATTTGGTAGGTGGAGATCTTGGAGGTCTTTTCCAGCCTTAATGATTCTATGATTCTTTAACTGTTTCCATTGCACTGAGTATATAAAATTCTTTTGCTTATCTCCTCCTTTGCTTTGGTTTCCCTCATATTTCTGAGTATTTCAATCAGGGACACAGCCAATTTGGATGCAGTGTTGTCCAAAGGAAATGGATTTGGTAGCAAGGTAAAATCAGAATCATTTGGGTTAGAAAAGTCCTTTAAAACCATAGATTTTATATCTCATGTGAGATATATTCGACCACAGCACTGCCAAGTCCACCACTAAGCCACTTCCCCAAGTGCAGCATCTACAGGTCATAAATACCTCCAGGAATGGTCAGTGAGCCACTTCCCTGGACCACAGTGACCACACTGAGGTCCTAACCCAGCAGTGAGCAGGGACAGCCCATAATACCTTTGGAAAAAGTAAAAATTCCCTACAGTGGTGTGCACAGAGAGTGTTAAATCATAGGAGTTGGGGACTTTTCAGAAATCATCCCCTGAAGGGAGAAGCTACTGGTAAATTATCTGTTTAACCAGGGAGTGGCTGCCCATTAGAAAAAAGGTGATCAATCATCCTGTGATTTAAAATCTGAATTTAATTTCAGACACATGCAGCAAAAAAAAGGGGAGAAGGGTAGATGGAGCATTAAGAAATTGCTATTTTGTCTCCAAAGCAATTGAGCAGCGTGTAATGAGGACCAGCAGGGACAAATATTCAAGGATGCAGCGCAGTTTCCTGAAACATGAACAGATGGAAAGCAACTCCTGTGTGTTGCTGATGACTCCACCCAGATGCCTTTGTGCTACTTCAGAGCTTCCACTTCCAAATTCACCATTTCCAGGGAAGGACCAGAACTGCAGCCCCATCCATGCCATTGCCTGGGAGAAGCCCTCAGCGGGAGGGATTGCCTGAACGAGGACATGTCTTGGTTTGGGAGGCAACAGGTTCTTTGTCTCCTGAGAAGAAAGTCAAATAATCATAAAATGGGTTGGAAGAAACCTTAGAGATCATGGAGTCCCAACTTCCTGCCATGGACAGAGCCCCTTCCACAAGACCAGGTTGCTCCAAGCCCCATCCAGCCTGTCTTGAACTTTTCCAGGGAGGTTTGAAGTCTCTTCTCTTCGCTTCTCTCTTGGCAATCTGCTCCAGGGCCTCAGGAGCACAGCAAGGTTTGGAGGTGGAAATAACCTGGGACCACAGGGCTCTATCTGCCCTATCAAATTACTGAGATCCCAAGTTTACTCCTGATATCTCCAAATCTCTGCCAGCACAAATGCAGACTGAGTCAGGGGCAGAACTGGTCTTTTTCAGAAAGAAGATCTGCAGGTAGCTGGACACGGGCTCATGTATGAGATGAAGAGGTTTCCCCTGTCCTTCTCCTTACAGAAGAAAGGTTTGACCTTGAGAACAAGGACACTGTAAAACTCAAACATCTGTACCTGTCTGTTTTTTTCTTTTTGGCTGGGTTTTTTTGTTGGTTTGTTGGGTTTTTTTTTTCCTGTGAAATGTAACATGAAACTGCTCGTGTTATTTTTTTTTTCTCACAATACTCTCTTGTTCCCTGCTAAGGTGGACTGGTGAAGGCCAAGGCTCAAACAAATTGAAATCTCCAGGTATCTAACAGTCATTTCAGCTTCTCCACATGGTCCTTTGCCTTGCTGGGGCTTCTGCAGTGGGTTGTTGTTCCAGTTGACATCTCCAGTCATTTCTATTTCTTGAAGAAGTGGAAATGCCAAGCCCTGTATCCAATGGGTGCTGATAAGGACCATGAGACCAGAACCTGCCTGGGCAGTGTTTGGTGGCACAGGCAAGACAACTATGAGCAAAATATTCCTTGAGAGTCATTTCTTTTCCAACACATTCCAATTTCCCAGCCCCACTGCTTCTGCATGAGCTGCTCCCATATGAGTAAACGAGAAAATTCTGCTTCACAAATTACCACCAGCTAGTGGATGGCTCCTGTGCTCAGCAGCTACCCACTCACATGATGTCTGAAGCTGTGTGTACATTATTCCCCCAAGTACCAGGAATGTTCTTATACATCTAAATTCAGCTCAGAATTTGCCGTGCTTCGTTCGTGCAGCGATTAGTGGAAGGCCTGAGCTTATTTCGTGCTGCCGGCGCTGTAATCATTTTACTTGGGGATTCACCTCGGGGATTAACAATCTTGCAAAGATTGGTACATCAGATACAGTTCCCAGAGGTAAAAATGCCATTTTTGACATGATTAACTGAGGGAAGTTGCAATTATAAATAGACATACATGGGGCTGGCAGGAACCAAGAAACTGAGTTGCAAGGGGATGCTCAAAGCTTGTTTTTACCCTACCTGATGCTTTCTGTCACCCTTCGGAGTACTGTGGTTCTTGGGCAGTGCCAAATATCTGTTGAACTCCTGGGGCCAAGCCTTTTGCCAGTGTAAATTTAAATCTCTGCCCAGTTTGCAGTGGTAAAGGCCAGTTGATGTCTTCACACCAAAATATTGCACGTTGCATTGCAAATTGCCCGACACTTTAGGCAGAGAAGAACTCCAACTTATTTCATTGCTGTTACACCCACTTTCATGTGGTGTGAAGTGCAGCAGATTTCAGGATATTTCAGTTTAAAGGACTGAATTTTAATGAGAGTATCTGTTAACCTCTCCAGTCCCACCTATTTCAAACACTCTGTAATTCAATGCAAACTCACTCTGACAACTATTTGGCCTCTTCAAAGAAATCCCTGACTGTTGAGAGGTCTAGGAAGGCTGTGAAATGTCCTTCATTATTTTTTAAGAACCACATAAAGGTGTCTTTGTCTGTCACTTGCTGGATAACACTGTGCCCATGGGGATGGGTGCAGGTTTTAGATCACCTGGGATAATGGATCAAAGCTCCCTGGACTCAGCACATGTCCAGAGTGACCTCTCATCCTCCCAAAAAGCGTCACGGAAAGTTTTTGGATGGAGGAATTTATATCAAGCCATTTCTGGGAACCCTTTCTGCAACACAATTAAAAAAAAAAAAAAAAAAAAAAAGTCCCCTGTCATTCATTTATGAAAAACATGTCACGTAATGGATCTGAGTGTTGGATGAGCTTCCCTGCTCTCCTGCAAACAAAAATAATGGCATCTTACACACACATAAAAGGAAATGTAGGAGTAAGAAAAGCTGCCCAGACCCTGGGTGAGATACAACAATTTCAGAGCCTTTCTTTCTTGCTTTTTCACTTCCAGGTCGCTTCCTGGACCTTTATGCACATTTTTTTCCATCAGCTTTTGCTTCAGTCACCGAAAAAAAAAAGAAAAAAAACAAACAGAAACTCGATGGCCAGGGTGATGCTGTTGAGCAGAGCCCTCCCTGCCAGCTTGCTATTTCTGGCTGGATCCTTTTAAACTTGTGGACGGCTCTGTGAGCCTTATTTACACTTATTTACCAAACTCCATCTGACAGAAAACACAGCAGCTTTTCCCCCCTCCTCTCCGTGGCTCTGCAGAAGGACTCATGCAGGCAGAGCCACAGTGCCCACTGAATGGCAGAAAATGTGATGGGAATGGGTGTGAATCCTTGCTGCTGCAGGAACAGAGGAGGAAAAGGAGCAATACAAGTTCAGACATTTTCAGAGACACCTCTCTAAGTGACCCCTGCAGACTCAAATGAGGACGGCGATGTTTCACACTGGGTGAATAAAACACCCTCTTCTGATTCAGAGTTTGGGTTTTTTTTTCCAGAATGGAGGGTGGCCCACTTAGATGTGGGACAGAGCAGCTGTTTAGCAACACAGAGCAACACCCAAAGCCGGCGCCAGGCAGAAATTCTGCGGAGAAATTAAATGCCTGGGAAAACTGAAGCAGGTAGGATGTGATTTCTTGGCAGTGTGCAATCGCAACACTAATCCAATAAAAAGCACCACCTGGTTTGCTGAGCTCAGAAAAACCTCAGCATCGTGCTGGGACACTGAAGTGAAAATAACCTGAAGCCACTGCACTCCCAGATAGGTCCTAGAGACTCCAATCTTTGGGTTTCTCTCTGCAGAGCTCATCACACACGGAGGAGCCCCTGCAATATGGAAGTCTCTGTGAGATAAATTCTTTGAGCTCATGGCAGGGATCTTTCAGCTTTTCAGCCTTGAAAATTAAATTAAATGAATGTGGCCCAAACAAATCACTAGAGAAGGGATAAGATGTGCCATCACTAAGCTTAGAACAGCCATGAATGAACCTGCAGAAGGATCATTAACATTTAGAATTTGGGCTTTGGAACAAGATGATCTTTGTGGTCCCTTCCAACCCAAACCATTCTAAGATTTTATGATTCTATGATTCATGGGCTCATCAGCATATTCCTCGCCAAAAATTCTTAGGTCTTTTTCCTTTGCAGAACAACAACATCTTCATATCTCTACCACAAGGGCTTTAGGCTTCCTTGTTATTTCAGGTGGGTGTAAACCCAGGGTAACTATGATTAGGGCAAGGAAAAGTCACAGGGAGACTCTGTGAGTGATAGAGTCTTCTCTTCTCTCTTCTCTCTTCTCTCTTCTCTCTCCAGCCCAGTCATTGCAATTTCAGCCAGAGCTGGTCCTTACCTGCATTTAAAACATGATTACTTTTGGCATAAGGGGCTTTGGGAGTATCAGAGCAGCTTTTGAAATCAGAAAGATGCTCTTACCTTCACAGCACAGTGACTTTCAAAGGGAAACAGTGGCTGGTGGATTTTGAAGCAGCTCACACAAGGATGGGAGAGTTGATGGTACACTGATACATGAACCAAGCAGAGAAGGCTGAAGGACACTGAAAAATAATAATTATTGTCCCTGGCATGACTTATTCCCTCTCTAGAAACTCTAGGAACTCTAGCAGCTACCTCAACCCCTTGAAGGTCTTTTCTTGCACATGGAGCTTCTTCTAGGAGACCGTGGGGGAAGGACTTGAAGGATCAGGAGCTTCCTCTCCTCTCCTGGTCTTCACCCACTTGGCCAAGCTGAAGGACTTCAAACACACATCACAAGTCATCCTCCTGATGAGATCCCTGAGGAGAGCAGACAACGGATTTAATTTGAAAACAGCTTTGGATAACTTTTTAAAACAACCAATAACTAATGAAAAGTGCGCTGGCCAGAGAAATTGTGAAACCACAGAAACCCCTGGAATGAACAAACAAATAAATAAATAAAAGCCCTGCTTTACTGGAAACGTTTCTGTAGTGAAACCAACTGCAGTGAGACGCGGAACAATCTTGCCAGTAATGGATAACATTTATCACATTCACGGATTCATGGAGCCATTCTGCACACCTGAGGCTGCTAACAACGTGGGGGATGGAGGGAGCTGCACTAAAGGCCAACATATTGCAGTAAATCTGGAACAGCTGAACACTGGGATAAATTCACAGTCATAACTCCAAATTTTTAGGGCCCTGACTTCCCAGTTGCCCTGTAAAGAGTTATCAGTGTAGGGGATAAAAAACCCCTTTTCATCGGTAAGTTATGTGGAAAAAAAGGGTGAAATTCAGTTTTGAGAGCAGCTATCCTGAAGTTAATTCCAATAATTGGACATCTACTCTAAGGCAGGTGTCTACAACAGCCAGCAGAAAAAGTCACCTCTGGACATCACTTCCCAATTTGCCTTCCATGGGGAGCCTTGTTCACCAATCACACAGGGAAACAAAATTGTGTGACAATCATGGAGCTGGAAAAGGACACGGGATTGAAGTTGCTAGACAACAGAAGAGAAAATTGATGCCTTAATTTTCATTTTACTGGTTATTTGTCCTGGCCCTCTGTTTGCCTTATTCCTGCAACTCTCAGAGGCATGTGAGGAAATAATTAAGGCATAATCTCTTTTTTTCTTGGTAAAATATGGAGCAATAAATGGCTGCTAGGATTGATTAGGGGCTGAAGAAAAGCACAAGCCCAGGGTGGACATCACCTTGCTGTTTCTCAGGATGATGCAAAAAAATTGAAGTCGAGCCTTTTGTAGGTAAATCACAGTCCCAAATTGGGAAAAAATAATCTTTGTGCACAGCTCCTTTCCTTAGGGTGCCTGAATGGTTCTGTAGCATTTCTGCTTTTTGTTGTCCAGAAAAACTGGAGCAAAATCAGTTTCTTTGAATGGATGACCACACTTCAAAGGAAAATATAACTGAAAAGCCAGTGTGAAAGCCACATTGAAATATAGGATTTTCTGAGCCAGCTAAGAGGCTGGAGAACCACTTCTGTCTGCCCCAAAGCAGCACCAAAGAGTTGTAGGGCTGGGATTGATGTCAGAAATCAATCAAGAGGTTTAACTTTCAGGCTGAAGTGAAAGTGGGCCCATGAATAACCCATGGAGGATGCAGAGGACACAAGGAAGGTTGCACAGGGCAGAAGTGGCTGCCAAACAATGCAGGAGAAGTCACTAAAAATGCGAAATCCCTTCTCCAGAAAGATGCTTCATCATGCAGATTAACAAGTAACGGTGCCATAGAGCCAAACTGGTTTTCCTCTTTTCCTTTTCCCTATCTTTTCCCCCGTTATTTTATTTTTTGTTTCTATTCCCTTTAAATTTTCTGTTGTTAATTTCTTTTTCTATTTCCCTTTTCTTTTCCATTTTCTTTTTCATTTTCTCTGTCTTTCACTTTTCATTTTTTCCTTTCTCCTTTTCTTTATTTTCCCTCTTTTTCTTTTTCCTTTTTCCTTCCTTCCCCCCTTTTTTTTTTCTTTCAGTTTCCTTTTTTTTTTTAAGAGTTTACTAAGCTATTCCATTTTGGAAGGGGGTATTAGTTCATCAGCTGCCTGCCCACATGGCTGAATACCTGCTTACCTGCCTTCTCCTCCCACTCTTGGGTTGGCTGCTGCTGCCCAGCTCCCTGCCTGAAGGCAAAAGTATAAATGACAACGATTGTGGAGGCTGGCAAGCAAGGACAATAATTTCAATTTTTGCTGATAGACAAACAGTGCTTTTGTTGGAAAAATAGGTGTGAGAAGTAGTCACACGAATATTTTAATGTTAAAAGTAAAAAAAAAAAAAATTCCTTAGAAAATCATTCCAGGTAAGTTTTTTCCCCACTGCATGGATCACAGGGAATGGTTTCTCCTGTGGTCAGAGGCAACTGCAAGATTGGCTGAGATTAGATTTGGATTTAGATTAAAAAATTAGATTTAGAGATAGGAGATGCAGGAGTCCAATCTGAACATGGGCATGAGTGTGGCTGAACAGTCACAGTCCCCTCTCAATGTCCACTGATGTCTCCACCCCTGGGCATACCAGAGTCAAATATTTTAATTTAAATGAGAATATTTAAAAATATTCCATTTTAAATGAGAATCCCCCTTCTATTATTTTGATGCCATGTGATCCACAAGTTCATAGTCAAAAATCTGGGAATGTAGTGACCAGTGAGGTGTAGAATGAATACAAACTGATCACAAGCCAAGTCGTGCTGGTAGAGCAGCATTACTGTGTGGAACAGACCTGCAGTCCTAAAAAGTCATCATGCAACAAACAGTGACAGTTGGCCTTTACCCCTCCTTGATCCCACAACAACCATAAAATGTACTCAGCTGAAATATTTAATGCTTTACTTGTGGAAGGGATGATGCCCAAACCCAGAGAAAACAGCTGCTGTGGAAGGTGAACACTCTTCAAATTCCACTTATGGCTTCATATTTCCCTCCCTCATATTCTTGTCATGTTTTCCTTCTCATCTGTATGTCTAGTATTAATATGAAGCAATAAAGGCAAAGATGACTTCTTATTGATCTGGAAAATAAACTGGGAGACACAAAGTGGAGAGGACAGAAAGACAACCCTGCTGTGGTGCCTTTGAATGTTAGCTCAGCACCTGTGTTTGGACCTTGTGGCAAAGGAGGAAGCTGAAAGGAAAAGGAAGATGCACAAAATTAACTTTAAAAATGCATTTGTCCCAGATCTGAAAGGATGGAGACACCAAAAAGAGGGAGATTCATCTTGAAGCCTTCCTGGAGATTGATGGAAGCAATCTTTTCTAGCACAAGGAAAGCACTCGGATTTGATCAGTGGCAACTTAAAGACATCCAAACTGAATCAACCTCCTGCTCTTTTTGTGATTTTCACCTCCTTCTCCTCCTCCTCCACCCTTTTCTGATTCCCAGGACAAGCCCCCAGGAGCAAAAAGGAGAGTCCAACCTGCTGCTGGTGTAACTCAGCTTCACCCTGTGGGTCTGGGGGGACCTGGCCTGAATTGTCACTGTGAGATTGGGTTGCACAAACTCCAAGCAGAGTAATTCTCTCTCTCAAAGGAGGAAAAAGCCTTGCTGAAGGTATGGAAAGCTTCTTACAACTTGTAGTTTTCTATGCACTCCTGCCAGACACATCTGTGGCTCCACTTCGCTGAACTGCATCATTTAAAATCCCTTTGATTCAGTGGTTTTTTAGTCCATAAAGGGTGTAATTTAGCATTGACTTCCACTAACTTCAGGGGAGCTACACAAATTGTACAAGCTGATGGCCCTCAGCAGTCCATTAGCCCCCCTAACCCAGGTGGGAAAATATTCCTACCTCAGACTCACTGTCACTACACTCTTCATCTGCCCTTCCTTTATACACCATCTCCACCATGCTGGTTTTACACTATTGTGCCAGAGGAAAAAAAACAAACCCAGCCCTCTACTTGAAAAGTAGGATTTGTTTTCTCTCCTGCTCTTCTTTCCCTTGCAGGCCCAGCACTATCGTGGATTTCTGAATTGGAGGTGAAACAAAACCAGTTCAGGAGTATGGTACATGAGGAAAAGACAGTCAACCTGCAGAGGATCAAAGAGATCATTTCTCACAGAAGCATCCACAGAAATGAGAAGTAATGAGAAGTAATGAGCTGAGACCTCCTCAACAGCTTTCCATAATGCAAAGCATTGGGCAGCTGGTCAGGTGGAGAAAAAGAAATAACCAACCAACCCTCTTTTTTTCCCCTTTTTTCTTTTTTTTCTTTCCTTTTATTTTTAGCCAGAAGATGTGTTTAGTCCAGGGTGAACAAATCTGTCATGTTAGTGAGATCCTCCCTACCACAGCACCAGTCTGAAAAGTTCAGCTACTCCAAATGGGTCATTCCTGCCATCAACCACGAGGTGAGCACAGCAGTGGCTGATTAACAGCTTGGGGTAGAAGCCATGCAAGACAAGGATGAGGTGAAACCTTGCCCTGAAACGAAGCTGTGGGAGAAATGAAGTGGGTTTGGTTGTAATTGTCCAGGAGCCTGCAGCCACAGCAGCAGCAATGAGCCCTGGAGTTCACAGCTCTGGGCTGTTTCTGTCCTGCTTGCAACGCTGGGCACATCTGTGCCCTGAGATAGTCCAGACTTTCTCTGTTCAGTCGGCCTGTGAGGGTGGCAGGGGGTTAGGATAGAAAAGTGTCACTCAGACTGAGAGTCCTCAGAGAGAAGAATGTCCCTGCAAAGACAACTACACTGGGGATTGTTTTGTCCATGTCATGATAGATGAGGGAGGAATGCTAACACCACCAATTTTAGGTATTCTCTTAGATCACAGAACCATGGAATGATTTGGTTTCGGAGGAACCCTCAAGATCATCTTATTACAATTCTTTACTAGACCAGGTTGTTTAAAACCCCATCTATCCTGGCTTTGAACTCTTCCAGGGATGGACCATCCACAACTTCTGTGAGGAGCCCATTTCAGTTTCTCAGCAGCCTCTGTTGACCTTAACCAGGAGATTTTCACAGTCTCTTTCTACACTTGACAGTCAGAAAATATAGGTGGGATTCATCTTACCTGTCTTCAGGTGTCTATGTCTGCATGGGATTTCTGGCCTCCTGTAATAGTGGAGGTCAATTCATCAGGCACACAAATCTGAAAGGGAAAAGTTTTCCTCCTGCAATGAATCTTTTTTTTTTAACAAGACATGCGATTTATTCCAGTATGACCCAGCTACTCACCACACAAATGAGTAAGAGAGGAGTAAATATAATCATTCAAACACAACATATGTAGATCAGTAAAAGAAAACCAGAGGAGAGATTCATTATAAAACTAAACTCTGAAATTTGAAATCACACATGAATCTTGAAGTACCCAGGGACTAGATCTGCCTGAATTGAGAGGATGATTTCCACTTGCAGCCTTTATTTAGAAGAACCAAGCACTGATGACCAGCCAGCAAGATGCGGATTCATGTTTATGAGCCGCCTGGCAAATACTTACGCACCTCCCACAAAAACCCTCTAATTAAATGTTAATTAAATGCAACACATTAGGCTTAGCAGACTCTCTGCTGCTGAGTTATATACATACACTGCAGACACTGTAATGAAATACTTGACTTTGATTTACGAACATGAATGCAGCTAGAACTGGGGCTCTCGCTGCTATCTAATTTTGCGCAAAACAAAGGAGGCTGCCTTGCCTCTGCTAATGGTTCCAGCTTTATAATGAATACTTCCAGCCATGATGTAATTACACACTAACTTACAGGCAGGGAAGTGACCCAAGCAGAGAAATGCCTTGCAATGGAGAGGACCTCCTCTCCTGGCAGTGGGAAAGGATTTTTTCAGGTCTCCAGCAGCAAACGCCCTTCAGCCACCGCAGTGATCTCATTTCAGTCCTCATTGCTCTCACTGCCATCACTAAGCCTTCCTTGATCCGAAGGGATGGAAACAGCAGGTGAGGCTCAGATTGTGTCATGCCCGTTACAGTCAAGATGATGAAGGGCCACGGGTGGAAATCATCAAGAGAAAATTAGAGGTGTCACTTCAGGTGTGAACTCGTTTATGCAGATGGCTCCTGATGGAGCTTCTCAGTGCCACGTTCACTCGTTTCACATGCTAAATAATCAACACATTATTAACCTTTATTCAGCTTCAAAGTAAGAAAATATCACAGAAAAACTGAATATTCTGAGTTGGGAGAGACCCGCAAGGATCACCAAGTCCAACTCTTAAGTGAATGGCCCATATGGGGATCAAACCCACAACGTTGGTGTTATCAGCACTGTGTTCTAACCAACCTGATTCTGGCCCAAGTACAGAATTGCCTCAAGTTTGCCTTCTTTTTATTTTTATTTTCCACCTGACCCCTTAAATTTCCAGTGCAGACACTAACTGGCAAATTTAGAAATTCTGAAGTACTTCATGTTCCTAACAAGCAAGGTGCAGCCTGGCATATGGGACAACTGAAACTCTCTAAGATTTATATTATTACTCATTTTCTCCTGGGCTTTTCAGTAGAATTAGTGCCCAGAAATGGATGCAGATCCTGTCATGCCATGGATTACAACTCCTCAGTGATACTCAGCATCTGGCACAGGGTATTAATCTCCGTGGAATCCAAAAAATATACTGATAGAGGAACAATATTTGTAGAGTTTCCACACAAAAAGCCCTCCAAATCTCTGAGACTACTGGAAAGTGTTCACCTGCCAGAGAAACCTTCAGTATTCCTCCCCAAGGACACTTTCTGGCTCTTGGGCAATGGCCCACCCTGCAAAAAGGCAGATTAAACTGCCCTATGAATTTATGAAGCTTTGTAGTGACTTCAGGCATAGTTTGTGCTGCTGCACTGATGTCAGTAACTGGGTTGGGACTTTTAATATTGGCTGAGGTATCTTCTCCCTACGCTGTGAATGAGTTCTTTTAAAGCCCATAGCTCATTCTCCTTAAAAATGTGTACATCATTTCTCAATGTGGAGAAAAATATTGCTCTGCAAGCAAACCCAGCAATACAGAAAGAGGAAATTGAAAATAACAACCCTTGCTGCAGTGGCACGAGGCTGAAGTCACTCACGTTGTGTAGTACTTTGAGATTCCCAGAATAAAAGGCATGGCTGAAACGCACATTACTGTCTCAGGGACAAAAAAAAAGAGAGATGAAATAATGATAAGAAAAGGCAAAATAAATGAGTTACTCGCCTCCCTGAGGGCAGGCTGTGCTGATTTTATGAATGTGAGAACCTATTCTTGGCCTTACACAGGCATCTGTGAAAAATGTTTCACTGTTGCATCGCTCTGCGTGTAGTGAGCGCGGCGAAATTCAGCGCACCTGACACGTCTGCAGGACGGCGTGAGGAACGGACCACATCTTTCTGGAGGGCTCCCTGTGCACTGCAGCTGAATAAAGGACCAGCAAGGTCAGAGACTACCTTGGATGTAGTCCTAGAAAACCATCCAGGCGCACTAAATAAAACAGAAGCCAGTAGGCATCTGGGGAGAAGTGATCTTAATGCGTTCGGATCAGAGATGTCGCCAGCAGAAGGCTCAAGCAGCAAAGCTCGGGGCAGAAGACCATGGGAAGCTTTACCTTAAACAGAGGTTCTTACCTGTGAGGAAATAAAAACAGATGCTGAAAACATCTCGTTATTCCATGTTGCTAAGTGGAAGGGAGGGGATTTTCCTTGAGAAGTCCCAGACATGGTGACAAGTTGCTGTTGAATGAAGAAAGCAGAAAAAATGGACATTCAGGCACAAAGCTGCAGAAGATCAGAATACATCATACCAATGGAGAAAATTTATTTTTAAGGTATTACATGACCTATCATAGGCATCTCCTCCACGATGAGAATGTGCACACCAAGCAGTGCCTCTTCAATGTATTTGGAGGGCAGAGAAATGTTACCCCTCTGTCCCTATAAATCTCTCACCTCCTTTTTGCAAGACCAGGGGGAATGTTAAGGACTTGAATCCTTCAAGGGACACCATACTCTGGTTTTGGCTCCAAAAGAAGTACAGAACTCAGTTTTTGGAGCTCAAAAGGCACCTGAATTAGCTATAGTCAGCCAAGAGTTGAACATAACATTGAATTCTACTGATGATCTACAAAAACCAGTTACAAACTATGTTGCTTATTTAGGAAACTGAGTTCTTGTTTCATCCTAGCCTTTGTGGGTTAAACTATTCCCCAGCCACAGGAGCTGAAAACATTGAATGAAGTTGACATAGTCCCAGTTTAAAACTTATAAAATCTGAGGTCATGCCTGTTTCAAAATATCCCTTGATTTTTGAGATTCATGGCCTGAATATTTAGAAATTCCATTAAGTTACCTTTTTGTTCCACTAAATATCATTACTTCTTTCTTTCTCTACGTGGGACAACTTATAATTTTTTTTCCCTTTGAAAAGCATTATAATATATTTCTGGATCTCTGTCCTGGTTTCAGCCAGGGTAGGGATAATTTCTTCTCAGGAGCTTTTCGGTCTTGAATGAGAGTGGTGTTGATAACAACTGATGGTTTTTTGTTGGCTTTTTTTTTTTTTTTTTTTGTTTAGTTGTGCTTAAAAAGTCAAAGATTTTTCCCTTGTCTAGTGCTCTGTCAGAGAAGGTTTGCAAAAAAACTGAGAGTGAGCATAGCTTGGACAGGTCACCCAAACTGACCAAAAGGATATTCCACACCACAGAACATCCTTCCCAGTAGATAAACTGGGGGGGAACTACTGGGAAGAGGCTAATCTTGGTTTAGGAAGGGTGGGTCTGGCATTGGTCAGCAAGTGCTGAGCAATTCTATACAGCACCACTTGTTTTTCCCTTTTTGTTATCATTCAGCTTTATGACTGCATTTTACTTTATTTTCAGTTATTAAACAGTTCTTATCTCAACCTACAAGCTTTACTTTGATTCTTCTCCCCATTCCACCAGGGTGGGGTGGAGAATGGGAAGGCTGAACCAGTGTCTACTTAATTTCCAGCTGGGCTTAAACCACAACAATCACAAATTCTTAAAAGATGCACATAACTTACAATAGATTTCCCTTGAACACACTTCAAGAGAGGAGAACAGAGTCAGTGGCTTTTAAAACTGGCTGGTCCACCTACAGCCTGCACTGATCTACTTCCAGGGTGGAGAGAACTGAGAGAAGCAATTAAGGGTGATAAAATCTAAGTTAATTCTGCTGAAACCTAAATGTTAAACACCAAAATGAAAGTAATGCTGCTTATCAGTCTTTTGAGGGGGACTGTGAGAAATTGAGCAGGAAACTGTAAAACATGTAAGAAAATGGACAAGTGAGTTGCCCACTATGAATGAAGTATGTGATCAAACCAATGGCCACCAGGACTTCAGGTTGGCCACCAGGAAGTTAAATTTGTAGCAGCAGAAAAGACTCAAACACAAAGCTGATGAGTGTTGGATTAGGCTGTCAGTGGCATGAGAGAACAGGGAAATTCTTTACCTGTAGAGCCTTTGTGGTCCACAGGGAAGACTTATGATTCCAGTGGGTTGGAAGTAGATGAACTTTAAGGTTCCTTTCAATGCAAAACATTCTGTGATCCTTACCTGTGAAGAAAAAGTGGGTTTTGTAAATGAGCAAGCTCAGAGAATTGTATGAAGAGAAAGTCACTAGGCCCAAGGACATGGGAAATATTAAAACCTGGTTTCTTGGGAAACTCACACTCTCTTTAGAGGATTATGCTAAACTTGTAGTTTGAATTCAACCCCACTGGATGTCAGACAAAATGAGATTTTCTTCATGTCCAGCAGAAGTGAACAGGAGGAAAATCACACTTTGGTGTCTGCAATAGTCAGGACCATTCTCTCAGTGGCACCAGCAATTCTGCCTCTGTTTACCTGGAAGTCCAACCATTTTCACCCAAGTTTGTGAGAATTTAATGTTTTCTTTCTGACAGATTTCACTTATATTGGCCAACAGACTCAAAAGTCATGAGAAGGGAACAACTGACAGGTGTGAGTGTGCAGTGCCAGCTGAGTAAGTCTAGAACTCATCAGGGGTGAATTATGACAGCCAGAGCTGCGGAGGCTGCCAGGACAAGGAAGATGAGCTGAGACAGAGATTGTATTTGGGAAATTATAAATAAAACAGGAAGTGTGTGTGAGTAGACTGGAGTGAAGTGGAAGGAGTGAAAAAAAGGTGAGTTTGAAGAAGATGCAAAACTGGGAGGAATGGCAGCTACGTCAGGGGAAAGGATAGTCATGGGAATTTTTGTAGGTGTTAAAATTGTCTTTCCCATTTTAAAGGAGTAACCTTTAAAAAAAATGGTCGACTGTAACAATAACACACTGAATCTTTCATGTTGTCCACAACCAATTATGCCCAGAACTGGGATCACTTTAATAACAGAGGTGTCAGCTGCCTGCAGACAACCTGTGATTAGGCTTGGCTTCGTCACACCTACCTATGAAATGGGCACCCACTGAACCTGCTGGTCTTGGCTCCTCCCTCACGCAACAGGACAAGAGCAGCACCTAGAGAGGTGATTCATCTTCCTCTCTCCCCACATCACAGATTATGGGGGATGAATCACCCCACAGAGGTATCACTCGATTTCTAACAGATATTGAGGAATCCTGCATGATTGTCTTAACAAATAGTACAATTCTTAGTTGGCTTAAAGTGTAAATCCAGCCTAGAGAATGACTCCTGCTGTGGCTTCTCTGCCTCTGGGAGTTTTTGGGGTTAATGAGATGGGGATTACTCCATCACAGCACTATTCCAGGTAGCAGGAGCAGCCTCCAATCCAAACACAACCCCATCCCTGCAGGAACAGCACAGCTTTATCCAACTCCAACTGAATCTCAGTGTCATGAATGATCAAATTTCTTGATACTGACAGGAAATCGTTTAGAGCTGCAGGAAAGAAAAAGCCATCAATTTTCTTCACTGTGAAAGCGAACAGGTTGCTTGTTTTTCCAGTGGTTACTGGAGTGTGTTATGTGGATATCAAATTTTGGGGAATGAGGGAAGACACAGATGACTTCGGAGACTCATCTTCACTGCAATTTGCTTATACTTTGCATGAATAAATTCCATTCAAATGACCTTGAGGAAAATATTAATAATATGATAATGGATCATTTGCATACACTGCTGAATATGTTGTCAATTCAAACAGGAGAGTTTGTCCAGAGCTTTTTGTCTGCAAGCAGAGAAACAGAACAAGTCACTCTGAGAGTAACTCCTACATCAAACCCCACAACTGATATTTGAAAATATTGGTCACAAGCTTGACGTTTTCGTAAGATTTTTTGAATGGCAGACCACAGCTAGAGCCAATGGGACTTGGGCATTTTAAAAATATTTCTCACTTTTCAGAGCTTGGGTCATTCTATTTTCACTTTTCCTCTCCTGATGATTTCTTGCATGCTTTAGCATTCCCTAAACATCAGAAAAAAATATTACCTGACTGTAAGACATGACAAATTCATTTCGGGTGTGCTTTTCTTAAAATCCACTAAAATTTGAACTTCCTTTTATCGTCAATGAGTTATACACAAAGAACAAAGCACAAACCCAGCCTTGCCCATAAAATTTTAGGTGTTTTAACTGTGCTGTATCACTCCCTGAAACAGAGCTATGATAATTTATTACAGGTGATTTAGAAACTTGAAAATTTCATCCAAAGTTGAAAAAAATCTGCACTGTGGACTTATCATTTTCATCTCCCTTCTTGGTGTAACTTCCCAGGTAGTGATTACATTTAGTATGGTCATAGAAAGGACAGTTTCAAACATGAAATATGTGCTTTGTGTGCTAAAAGGGCTCATTCCTCAAAGCTGAGAAAAATTTTGAGAGAAATTGACACAAGTGTAGACAGGAAATGGTGAATGAAAATTGAGAGTCTTTTAGGAATAATTGATTAGATGGCTCAAAGCCAAGCATCCACAATCAAGGCAGGATAACTTTGACTAAAAACCCATTAGAATTTCTTGATAAAGTAAAAGCCTCAAGAAGTGCCTATATATAGACCTGTTATCTTTGTGTCTGTGGGCATTTATGATGTCTGTGCTTCCTTACTTCTTCTGTGCATACTGGACTTCTTTTCCATGCAGATGGGAAAAAAATGCATTTATGTATTTTTTCATAAAATCAGGGAATGGTTTGGATTGGAAAAAGGTCTCTAAGATCATTGAGTCCAACTGTTAACCTGACACTGTCGTCTTCACCACTAAACCATGTCCCTAAACACCACATCCACATGGTTGATTTTTGAAATCTTCCAGGGATGGTGATTCCACCACTTCCCTGGGCAGCCTGTTCCAATGCTTGACAACCTCTTCAGTGATGAAATTTTTCCTGATATCCAGCCTGAACCTCTCCTGGTGCAACTTGAGGCCATTTCCTCTTGTCCTATCACTTGTTACCTGGGACTTTGTTATCAGTTTGCTCAAAACCTCAGCAAACCTGGCTCTGAAACCTTCCCATGATGGGGCAACTCCAGCTTCTCTGGGCAGCCTGGTCCAGTGTCTCACCATGTTGCATTACCCAAATTTCCATCCACCAATATCCCCAAGTCTTTCCCCACAGGGCTGCTCTCAATCCATTCATCCCCCAGTCTATTGATAACCAGAATGACTCTAACACAGGTGCAGGACTTTGCACTTGGCCTATTTAAAAACTTTTTTTCATTATTTACTTCACTTGGCATTTCTTTTTGTGCTTAGAAATCCCAGATGAGAGGGCAAACAGAAAAGGACAAAGTTTTAAGAAAGAATAAGTAAGGTGGGAATATCTCAGACTGGGGGGAATTTGAGATAAGAATGAAGCCAAGATTGTGAAAGGATGAAAATTTAACTGTCTCCAAATAATGCCAGTTAGAATATCCGAGATATTTGAATTATAGAATATCCTGAGCCAGAAACAACCCAAAAGGATCATCAAAATCCAGCTCTTGACCCTGCATAGGACACTTCCAACAATCCCACCATGTGCCAATGTTATCCAAGCACTTATTGAGCTCTGTCAGGCTGAGGCTGTGACAACTTCCCTGGGGAGCTGTTCCAGTGCCTGCCCACCCTCTGGGAGAGAAACATTTTGCTGATATCCAACCTAAACCTCTCCTGACACAACTTCAGGCCATTCCTGTGGGTCCTGTCACTGGTAACCAGAGAAGAGATCTTCCCTCATGAAGATGTTGAAGACCACAATGAAGTCTCCCCTCAATCTTCTCCTCCAAGCTGAACAACACAAGTGACCTCAGCTGCTCCTCCAGACCCTTCACCATCTTCAAAACCCTCTGTACACTCTCTAACAGCTTCATATCCTTCTAATATTGTGGTGTCCGATATAAGAAGGAGAGGTCTTGAATAAACATTTCTGTTCTGGTTTAGAACATCTCAAAACTTGCTGAGATTTTCAGCCTTGGCAAGGTTAAGTTTCCACACAACTTGGGATCCCAGAGGCATTTCCAAAGGCAGTCAGGGCAGAAGTCAGTAGGAGTTTTGGCCACAGCAATGGGTCATGGGGTTGGGGAAGTCTTATAGGACCCAGCCTGGGATGATTCCAGTGGCTTCATCCAGCCAAATGCCAAGAGCAAGGAGCATGGGCTGTGTCACAAAACAGGATATGATTTTCCAGCTCACAAGGGTTGCAAACAGGGATTTGGGAGCTGGATGGCAACCAGCCACGACCTCCCAACACAATGTTGTGGCAAGAGCAGCCTTTGGCTGGGTGACCAAGGGAGAAGTGAGTGGGAGTGAAAAGCAATGCTCTATTTACAGAGAGAGTTGGTCAAGCTGGCATTGCTGAATTTGCGTCACTTTGTGGCTGATCTTTTTCAAAAGGTCATTGGAGGTTCTGGAAAATACTGCACTGGAAGTTAGGATGAAGAGAAAATTTCCTTATTAAATGAGACATAAAGAGGTCATGATGTTTATTAAAAAAATAATAAAACGAAGAAAAGCAGTGCCTAGGTTGTGGCATAGACCTACCTGCATCAGAGGAAACAGTGGCTTTTCAAGCTTTTAATCCAGCAGAGAAAGGCAAAACAAAGCTGAAAACCACGAGCAGAAAACTGAAGACAGAAAAATCCGTATTAGAGGAAAGACACACATTATTAACGGTGATTAATCACTGAAACAAACTATCCAGGGAGGAGACAGAATCTCATCTCCTGGTGTTTTCAGAGCAAATGTATTTGCTTTCTCAGGCAGGATGCTTTCAGTAAACATATGTTATTGATCTTGATACGGGAAGAACCAATAGAATTTAAGAAAGTGTTCCAAAATATGACTTATTTTTAATAATAGTGACCCTTATTCTCTTATCTCCTCTTCTAAAGCTTTTATGAGTCTATGCATTCCACCTAATTAGCTATATTCAGTCATTACAGAGATAATGAGAACACCCTGGTTACATCAGAACCAAGATCATTTGCATAAAACACCTCCAAACAAGCACAAAAATCTGCCAGACAAAAATTTACTATTAATTGACAAGGGATGGAGGGAAAATATCCTTTTTCTCTGTAACAATTGATCTTTATTCTCATTTTGTTTCAGGGAGTTTCTCCTGGCCTGGACATCTTTGCTCTGAGACACTTTCTGTTTCCACACCTGTCATTTTGCTTGCAAACCTTTTAAAAAATTGATATTGTCTCAAAATGTATGATCTCCTCAGCTCGCTGCTTGTTGCAGAGGCTGAATGGAATGCTTGATTTACTTTTCAGTCTGAGTTTTCAACACTGCTTAAAAACATCACTTAGGAGATGTCCCAGATGGCCACCAAAGGCAGTGGATATTCAGATGACTGAAGGAAGAGTCATATATTGGTATTTGATAGCAGCACGAATATTAAGGGCTGTCATATAATGTCTGTGCAGGAGTTGGTTTATGTTAGCATGATCTCAGAGTGAATTATGCAGTCCAAAATTATAGCATCATTGTTATTATTATGACATTATTAAATAATGCCAAAATTAGCATTTTAAGCCACTTTCTTCCCTTAACTAGCTAATCATCACCCAGAACATTGCCCTGTAACAATATATAATGCAAAGTCTATCAGGCTGGGAACAGAATGATTCAGGGGATTGGAGCATTAATTAGGAGCAGCAGGATTCTGATTTATTCTATTCCTATTCATCAACACGGCTTGGGTCCTCTTTTTCTGATCCTGTTTCTGTTGTTTACCTGCTTTTCTTTGTCTTGTTAGCAAAGCATCCAGGGTTCCCAAGCAGTCTCCCACCTAAATACTGCCATACTTGGAATGGGTTCATTTCCAAGAAGAGATGAAAGCAGCACAGTTGTTCCAAAATGGGCATAGGCCAAAACATTCAATGCTCACAGCCAACTGCTCATGAACTGTCTACACACGAAGAGTTATTGGCAGGCAGCGTATGGCAAATGTGCTGCTCTTCAGAAAACTGTGATCTCTCTGTGAGCCACTTTTAAGTAGATAAACGGACCAAATGGTTTGTTGCGAATTACACACGCCATTTCTAGATGTCACCAGATGTGTTTCAGTGTAAAATCACCAGTCTGCAATGATTAGTTATCAAGCTGGAGATGAGGAGAGCTTGGACAGGCATTTTCAGCTTGCTGGCTTTTAAACCCTGGCCAAGCTAAATCAAATTATGCCCAGATATCAAATTGTGCCTAATACACTCCAGTGCTGATAATGAGCACCTGTATTTTTCACTGCTGTAACCCACTGTTGAAACAAAGGTTCATTGGGAAGAGGAATTGTTGTGTGAGAGCATAAAAGTGACTTTTGCAATTGCTCCAGTAATTGGTGGCCAACAGAATGTCATTGATGGCAAGTCAGATGAGGAAGAGAGGAAAAATCACAGTAAGTTTCAGCAATTTTTTTCTAGATTTGTGCCCTGTAATTAACTTCAGATCAAATTTTACCTCTTCACGCTTGAATTCAGGGATGTATCCTACAATTTGGGAATATGGATGGACAGTCACATGCAAGCTGCAAGCTTCTCTCAGCTTTTTCATGTAGTTTTCTCTCTACAACAAAAAAGATCATAGAATCATTTAGGTTGGAAACACTTTAAGATAATCAAGTCTGACCTTTAGCAGCATTGCCAAGTCCTCTGCTAAAACATATCCCCAAATGCCACATCTGCATGGCTTTTAAATCCCTCCAGGGATGAGGATTGCACCACTTCCCATGGCAGCCTATTCCAATGCTTGACGACCCTTTCCATGAAAATATTTTCTTAATATCCAAACTACAGACTTGTAGTCCAGCCCCTCCCCAGCTCTGTTCCCTCCTCTGGACATTCTCCAGCCCCTCAATGTCTTTCTTGTTGTGATGGGTCCAAAACTGACCCAAAAGGACTTGAGGTGTGGCCTGACCAGTGCCCAACATAAAGGGACAATCCCTGCCCTGGTCCTGCTGACCACACTGCTGCTGATCCAAGCCAGGTGCCCTTGGCCTTCTTGTCCACCTGGGCTTGTGTTCAACCAGCTGCAAGCCGACGCCTCCAGATCCTTCACCACCAGGCAGCTTTCCAGCCACAAAAGCCTTTAGAAGAGGTTTGGCTCAGAGGGGAATATGTTCAAGCAAAAAACAACCAGGGAAGTTCATTGGGTTTGGCTCAGAGGGGAATAAGTTCAAGCAAAAGCAACCTGGGAAGTTCATTGGGAAGGACAGTGGGAAACTCAGTCCCTTCAAGCCAACTGCACAGAACACAAGAACCTATAAAAACCCCCAGAATTCCCTCTCCCTCATGCCACACTTTCTGCTCCAACAGCAGGCTGATTGATGCTGGGGTGCTCACCCAGGCTGGAAGGTGAACTTTGTCTTCGTGCTTACACAGCCTGATTTTAATTTAACGTTTCTCTTTTTCCCTGGTGGGTTCATCTCCCTGCCCTGCTCTGTGAGTTCACTGGGTTTTATGAGTTATATGCTAATCATTCTGCCCGTTCTGGGCTCATCCATCATCTGAGCTCCAGCAGAAGGATGAAGCTGGGTGGCTCTTCTCCTCACTCCATACCCCAGAGCCTCCAGCAATCTGGAGGAACAGGCTGCTGGGTAGGGTTGGACCTGCTGGGAAAAGGGGAGGAGAGCCTACTTGGCAGAGTAGAAAGAAATTCCCATTCCTCTCTCCATGCAAGTTTTCCTCAAGACAAAATGATCCTCCTGAAGTCCAGGGTGAGGATAAGGTTCTGGGGAGAGCTGAGAGCAGCACCAGTGTCAATGAACTGTCAGGAACTTGCCTTGCTCATCACAGGGTTTGGGCAACTGCCAAGGACCCTACAGTAATTCAGGTGAGTTTCTTGCCTGCTAAATGAGTTTACAGTGATGAATAGTGTTTTCTGGGTAATTTAATAATATTAATGGGATCTCATTAGGCAGGCATTCATTAACATTCTTGAAGGTGTATCCCCTGCTGGCAGTCTTCGGAAAGACTGGGATGGAAAAGGAAAACCAATATCCTAATTCATTCACATCCCTAAATACTTCCAATGAGGCAAATGTTTTAAAGCACTTTATTGGTTCGGTTTATTTAATTTACGTCACTCTTTGTGTACTGTGGTTTTATTTCCTACACAGGCAGTAAAACCAATACTGTTCAGCCGAAAGTGCCCTCAAGAAAGATGATATTAGAATTAGAAATAGATATCAAATGGCCAGAATTATTATTATGACTATTATGATCCAAGAATCAGATGATGGAAATGCAATAATTTACCCAAAATAAATCTGTCTTCGGAGCTCAAGTAACCTCTCTGCATGAGATAAAAGAGCTGATGGCACTGGTAGCTGTCATCTCTGCCACTGCTCTAGCTATTGAAAAGAGAACTGGCAGAGAAAAGGTATTCACAGTGTTTGTTTTGATCTCTCAAAACGAGATTGTCTCCATGATTTGCATTAAATTGCACACCTCGCTCTGTGGAACTCTCTTCTCTTTTTTTGCTCCACAGGATGCATGAAGGTACAATCACCACCAACAGCAACCAGAATAACAGGATCAGGACAAAGAATCATTCCAGAAATTAAGGTGTTGTCAGATTGCTGCAGAAAATCCACAGTGAACACTGAAAGGGAAATTTAGGTTAAAATCTATTTTCAAAAAGAAATATCTCAAAATATATTTCTGTACTTCATGTTCTCACTCTTGGGTGAAGGTGGCCAAATCATAACATTGGGTGCAGTTTAATTTTCTGGGAAAAAGAGAGTTTTCTGCAGAATTTTTGTTTGGAGACCAGTGTAGGAGATATTAACTTTCACCCATGTGCTCCCTGTTTCTCACCTTATTGAAATTCTCCTGAATTTTCCTATTCACAGAATTTCTCAATTCCTTTAAAGAACCCTTAGTCCCAGAAGCTCATCTAGTCAATTGAAAAATGCTTCATTTTAGAGAGAATCTTTCAGTAAATATTTGTTTCTCTTTTTGAAAAAAAAAAACCCCTAAGCAACTCATCCTTTACAAAACTGAAATTTCAACTTGTAAAATACTTTAAATTTTTTTAATGTAGTGTGATGATAAGTATAATTTTGGATGGTGAAGACTTAAACAAGCTGTTTCTGTGTTGGAATGTAAAAAAAAGCGTAGACAAAAGAAGTGATATTTTTAATAAAATGAGTTATTCAACAAAAATACTCCCACGTTTTTCATCACAAATTTCTGATAGATTTTTTTTTTTTTTTTTTTTTACGCCAGCTGTAGTTTACCTCTGGTCCCAGAATAAAACCCCTATCATGATAAAAGCCTCCACATCCTCAGAGCTCATATTTCATGCCATTTTTGCACCAGAAGAGTGAATAATTCAGCAGATTGGAGTAATGAATCATTTTCTCATCCCAAGGTGGCTGCTGCTCACGATGATTAATACTGATTTATATATTACTCATGACAGTCTCAACCAGGTCAGGGCCTCTCGGTGTGACATCCTGGATGGGAGACACTGAATAAACAGTTCCTACCCCAAATTGCTCCCAGTGTAAGGCTTTGTTCTTTTGGTTCCTCACCACTGGATAACTGACCTCAGTGGGCAGCCAGCCTTCACCCACACCAGCCTTGGAGAAGAGAAGGGAAGAGAGAAGAAGGGAGGGAAGAGAGGAAAGGAAAAGAGCAGAGAAAGGATAAAAGGGGAAATATCATCCGATTGAATAAAAACATTGCCAGTTTTTCCTACCTTTGATAAACACCACTTATTTTTTTTTCAGCAGCTTCACTACATGTCACCTGGAAAAAAAAGATGATGAGATGTTGTGGCAAACCAGGAACCCAGAAAGAGGCATTTCCAGGCTTCCTGACAGTGTTGTTGGGAGTTGCAATTACATTATTCAGCTCCCCATGCTGGGATGTGTTTAGGCTTTTTGACAGGCTGAAGTCCCTGGCCAGCAAGGAACAGAGAGATGAAACACAGGTTGTGCACAGCTCCATTTCTGTGCCTTTATTAATCCCTTTAAAGAAAAAAACCGATGGATTTTCAATATGCCAATTGACAATTACATGATGGTCTCTCTGCAAAGGTAAAGTTTGCATCCAGAAGAAGAGGTGAACACTGGACAACTGTGAGACAAACGTACAACCACTGCACCTTCTCAAAACAGCAAAATGGACTGGGCTTTCTAATAGCAGGCTCTCTAGAAGCTGAAAAAGAAAAAAAAAGAAAATTTATTTGCTTGTAAGAAGAAATTATGGCTGAGGACCTCCCATTTTCTCACAGACATTGAAGCCTGTTGATGCTGTTATTGTTATTATTATTGCAGTTGTTGCATTATTATTACTAGAAAATGATTGCATTAATATTACTAAATTAAGCATCATTATTATTCTGTCCCAGGCACAGATTAAAAAGGCCATTGTCAAACAAAAAGGATGAAGATATAGGATTCCCCTGCTGTCCCACCAGCCCATCCAGATGCTGTTCCCACATTAAAACAGGGGGAGAATGGGGTGATTGGCACCTTTTGAAGAAATGTTGTTTTACTTCTGATCCTGATATTGTGCTCAGCTTTGTCTCTTTACTCATCCCACCTCACTCATGACACTTGGGAATGCTGTAGTCAGCGATGTGTGATATTTTTTAACCCCAAATCTCATCCTTCTGCCTTCTCTGACAGGTGTTTTTACCACTCAGCTTGGGTTGGGGACGGAGGTAAAAATTAATGTAAATTCAAGATAGTGGAGTTAACCCACAATTCTCTTTCTCATCCCTGCCACCCCACAGTGTGGAATGGGATTTCTTTTCAGGAATCCTCTACGATTTTCCCCCTGAAGGGAAAAATTAACTCAAGGGAGCCTGACTCACACTTGCCCAGCTCAGATGTGATGTGGTATCTGCAGACTGGGATCAAGCCTCATCTATAAATAGGATAGTTTAGCTGTGGAATAAAGTCCTCTTATCAGTGGGTGATGCCCCTGTAAAGACATTGCCCTGGAGGAGAGAGATAACTTTATGATTCAAGAGTATTTGTCCCAAAATATTCAGGGACTGCAGCTGCAGGGCTACACCAGTGATGTATCGATAACGGCAGAGTGTCTCCTCCACTGTTTCCTGCTCCAACAAGCATCATTCATCATGTTGTCCTACACCAGGGAGGGACAACCCAGCACTGCAAATGCCTCCAGTCAGTGATTAAAATAACAGGGATATCATTTCTTAAAAAAAAAAAAAAAGAAAGAAAAAGATAATTTCAGCCTGCACTTGCTGCCAGAAAGCCCCAAAGCAGAGGTGTCAATTTATCCTGGTTAATAATTTCTCCCTAAAAAGAGAAGTGCTGTCCCAAGTCCATGCATACTCTAAACTTGATGTGTCCTGTATCTTTGTGAAATGGGTAGGTCTGGGACTACCTATTTGTTGTTTTTTATCGCCTGTCTCCCTTCTTCGCACTGTGTGCAATTACAAAGTTAAGAATTTTTTCTGGTTTTAAGATTTTGCTTCTTCTCAGTTCCTAGAACTTGATTTTTTTTTTTTTTAAATAATGGACAATGGGACTCTAGACCCCTCCTTACTACTTTTCTCCAGGAAAATGAACCTGCAGACACACATTTAACCATTGCTCTTATGCAAGGGTCCCATAAAAATACTTATCTTTGCCAGCTACATTCCAAAAAGAAATCTAATCCTTTCTCCTTGACATCAACCCAAAAATGTCCCATTATCTGCTCAAATCAGTGCTACAGACTGTCCCCCTCTCAGGGGCTGGAAATAGATGATTTTTAGGGTCCCTTCCAACCCAAACCATTCTATGCTTTTATGATTCTCTGCCTTCCTTCCTGTCCTGAAATCTCCAGCTTAAAACTCAAACCACAGCAAACCAACACAGAATTTTCTGTTGGCTCCTTCCTCAATGTCTGTGGCAAACACTATTTTCTTGGCTGTCATACACATCTTGAATGTCCATCAGCTCCAAACTAGATTTGTTTCCCATCCATCCATCCATCCATCCCCCATCCATCCATCCATCCATCCAAATTGTGCCTTGGTTTTGTAGATTCACCCAGGCTAACAACTCTACAACCTCCTTTTTCTGTCCCCTCTGCTAACCCAGTGGCCAAGGCCTTTTACATCTTCCCTGGGGCATTTATCTCTGCATCTCTCACATATAAAATTGGAAAAGTCACTTCCTCAGGCTATTTTTACACATCTCTGTTGACTCCAGCAGTTCCCTGTGTACATAAAAGGTGCTGTGCAGTTTGTCTTGCTTCTCACCTCCCTGATCTTCTGCTGCCAAGGTGCAAAACCTTCCTCATGGACAAGATTCCTCCCCACCCGGTAGCCTTGTGTGTCGCTGTTGAGCCACTAGCTGAGAGAAAAAACCCAGGTTCTCAGGCAAGAAAAGGGAAAAGTGCATTTATTATTTTGATTTCCATATATATATATAGTTTTCAGAGGTCACCCAGATTGGTCAGCCAGAAACCTCCCCCTAGGCCTAATTGGCCAGGCCTGAACTGCCCTAATCTCGAGACGCTGTTTGCAAAACATCCAAACTTTATCTTTGTTTACGAAACGTAGCAAAAATGTTCTCACGAGAAAGACCTGTGCTAGCCACACTTGTGGCCTTTTCTGGTGTGAGCATCAGCTTGAGAGCCCAGCAGGCACTGAGCCCTGAGATTCAGGGCAAGATTCATCTCACCAATCCTGCAAAGCCTATCATAGAAACATCCACACCACAGCTCACTGCCTGGAGGTTCCCTGTACAGTCAGTGGGGGAAAAAAAAGAAGATACTCCAGGGTCTGACTGACCCACTTTGTTTTGGGATGATTATTCTTAATGACAAAGGGAATTCTATCCAGCTCTACAATGCCCCACTGACTGTATTGACTGGATCTCTCCCAGTTAGCTGAGGGCAGGTGTTTCCTGTGAAGACATCACAAGTAGATGAAACCTGCTTATATTACCAAGTGTAAAAAGAATTTGCTGCTGTCAAGTGCACCACTTTTTTTTTTTCCGTTAATTTATTTTTTTTATTTTTTCCCACAGTGAGGTGAAAACATTTAGCTTCCTTACAGGAAGAAGCCACTGGCAAGGTGTAGGCTCTGAATACCAATCCAGAAATAACACTTAAAGAACTGACTGCTTCCTTGGGAATGAAAGTGCAGACGAAAAATTTATGTGCATTCAGCCTGGGCCTTTTATTCAGCATCCACAACAATTTCCACACAGGACATTTTGGGTTAATTAGGTCAGCTCAGATTAGTCACAGCTCTCTTAATGAATGTTTTTAAATAGGTTTCCCTCCTTAGGGCTCTGTGGAATTAGTAAGAGTCTCGTCAAAATACATGGACATAACAGCCTTTTCTGGGCTAGGGCTTTAGAAAGTTTATTTAGAGAAAGCTATTTAAAAAATCCAAGTTCTAGTTCAGCTCCCCGTGAGCACGAGGAAATAAATAGTGTCCCTGTAGTGCTAAGCTGTGTCTCTGGAAGTAAACAAAATAAGGGATACTTGCCATCTCTGCCCTTTGACTTCAGACCTCCAGACCAGACTGATGGCAGGTTGCCCAAAGACTCAATAAAATGTGTCCATTATTGCAGTCTGTAAAGTAGAGCACTGAGGTCACACTGCCCTGCAGAAAATACTCAGAGGAGGGGAAAAAAAGGTCTTTTTTTCTGGTTTGTTTTTTTTTTCCTTTTTTTCTGTGAATGCTGTTCATGTCACCCACGCCAGCCTGGCCCAGCCACCCCTTGTCCCCAGCTGTCACACTGACCACTGCAACTCAGAAATGTCCTGAACTGATGGGAAAGGTTTTGTGGGATGTTATAGGCCAATATCTAGTGGTGATTTCTGTGTGTTCCCCATGGCCCTTAAATCTGGGAACCAAGCCACCACAAATCCCCTCAGGACCATCTCCTGGAGATCAGAGGATCCCACGTTCATTGCTGGGCACTGACATAGTCAGGAGCTATGGAATAACCTTCAAACCTGGCTGCTATCAAACCTTTATCCATCAAAGATTCTTAATGACAATGGTCCTCCTGCCCCCTGGGCTGATCTTAAAGATGTTTCAGCACAGCCAGGAGTTTTTCAAGCATCCATGGAGGCTGAGTAAAGTTGTTTTCCTCATGGCACACTTGATGGATGGACACAATGGTGGCCACACCAACTCTGGCTGGCCAGAGCTGCATTATTGGGCTTTGCCTCAACCCCCCTCAGTGATGGTCAAGGCCATTTCAAGTGTAATTTATGTGTCTCTAAAACAAGAACATCTTGTGCATGTTCTGGAGGAGAAAAAGACGAGGAATTGGGCTAAAAGTGAAGTTTTGGGCACTTTTTAACCCATTGCTCATTTCTGTTCCCTCTGACCATCTGGGGTCATGCCTCTGGTTCCTCTTTTTATCCTGCTGGGGATCCCCCTGATTCCCCTCAGTTTTCACTGAGATTAGTGATCCATAAAGTGTCCCTCCTTTGCCCTTGTCCCTCAGCATTGGCCTAAGAAGGTCATGTCAATCTCATCCTCAGGGATGGAAACAGGACGTGCTGGCTGTTAATGCTGCTTGAGGCAGAGGATGAGGAAATCATCAAACAATCCTCTCCCTGGGGTCTGCCAGCTCAACCCCAGTGGCTCAACACTCTATGGAAGAAGATCCCTCAGCCTGAGAAGGAATTATCAGTCTTGGCCTCGTTGTATGTCTCTCTCCCATGTTTAACTCCACTCATATGATGGTTACAACCTTTCCAAGAACTACTTTAATATGTGTGTGTTCTCTTCCAGTAGCTGTGATCCTGTGAATGGTTTTTGTTCCCAAATGGAGAGGAGGAGATAAGTGTCCTTCTCCCAAATCAGCCTGGGTTACAACCTCCTGGGAAGGAGATGCTGCGTGGAGGTGAATAAAAGAGATAAATGTGTTGCTTTGACTCGGAAAATTTGAAGTGACTAAAGATGAACAAAGTCAAGATCAGTAATTTCCCGGAACAAGAGGTTCTTGGAAGAGAGAGGGGGCATTGTCAACCCTGAGTGCAGCTCTTCTCTGCTTCATCCCTGTGGATGAACACCTGTGCACAATGGCACAGAAATAAAGCTCCAAAACTTATATTTGTTCTTTCTCTCCCAGAACAGAGTAGGAACTCTCCTGAGATCATCACTGGGAGTAATCCCTCTAGAGGTTGATGTTCTGGGATTGCATAGCTGCAATCCTCAATAACCCCTACGGGGAACAGTTCATCCTGTGTTCATCTGAAGGTGATTTATTAAACCCCAAACAGTCCTGAATCCTGGCAGAGCTGGAAAACAGGACACAGAAGAGAGGGAAGTCTACCAAGAATCACCTCCCCTTCCAAATGGGTACAATGTCCTTTCATCCTCACTCCTAAAATGTTTGGAACAACAAAAATTTGCCTTTAAAAGAGCCATTTCACCCAGATTCATTGCAGCAGGGAGAGGAGCCCTCTGGAACTGACACTGCTCTTGAATCCACTACACACTTTGGGGGTCATTTTCACATGAAGGAGTCAGAGAGTTCAGTTACCTCCACTCCTTCATGCTACAAGTTTGTTCAGCATGGTAAAACAACATCAAATAAAAAGAGGAAGTAAAATGCATAAATAAAATGAACAGAGATAACATGATAAGAATCGATGTTCCGAAAATATGCAGCACCGTTTATGCAGCCCTAAAAATTATGGGCAATATTATTGTGAGCTGAAGTGGTTCCCTGAGTTCAGTTTTACATCTACCTTGTTTAATGGTGGCTACTCCTATTACCTGCTGGTAATGGTGCACAGTTCATAATAAAACAGCTTGGGGGGTGTTCCTGCAGAGAAGAGGGTGGAGAGAAAATAAGGATATCTCCAGATTTACTGGAGCCCTTTGTCTCTTTCTAGAAAACAGAAATTATGTAACTTCTAAAATAAATTTCTGTTTCTCTCACTGTATGATGCACTGATATGAAATTGTGCAGGTTTAGGGCAAAGCTGGGTAAACACAAACAAGATATTGCAGCTCAGCAGCTGTGTGGGAATCCCTGGACAACAGATACACAAATGTCCAGGAAAAGGCTCTTGGACAAGCCTTGGACCAACCTGAGTGCTGCAAAGCCCTCCTGAAGTTCCTAAAAGGATCAGGCACTGGATGCAGGTGAAACATTCCAGCTCCTGCTGTGAATCTGACACTTCCCAGACTCTTTTTCAGACCTTGAGTTCTCAGACACAGCAGGGTGCACTGCCACCAGGAATGACAGCTTTGGGACACTTCGGGAAACTGGTTGGAAACATCTGAGAAGTGTATTTTTTTATCTGGGAAATCAGCTCTGGGATCTGCTGCTGGGAAGGCAAAGGAAGCATGGAGAAGGGAAAGCAGAATAAGTCCTGGTAAGGAAGGAACAGCCATCAAACGATCATAATTTGGGTACCTGAGCCCTGATCCTGCCCTTCAGCTTTGGCATCTGCTCCCCTTCTTGCACCAGCAGAAATGAGGGAGAGGCTGAAGCAACTTTCAAGGTTGTTGGGCAGAGAAATGGACATTTTGGCGAGGGAGCTCTGGTCCCCTTAGACTTCTGCATATTCTCATTCTGAATTTTCCACCAAAACAGAATGCAAAGGGCAGCTAGTTCTGTCATTGCTGTCATTTACAAAGGGAGTTTCTGGGATGGGGTAGGAATGCACCAAGCCACTAAAGACCCTCCAGACAACAACATTTGGATGGTTTTGACCAAGGACTGATGTGATTTGAAGACCTGGAGGGTGTTTGAGCCATGGGGTGAGGTGTCAGTCACCAAGAGAACAGCCAGAAGGGTTTAAGCCCCCCTTGGATGTGCATCAGATATTCTGAAGTCACACTTGTAGGTGAAAGATAGGGATAAACCCCCAAAAAATGTCTTGATACCATGTAGGAATAAAACTTTGAGCATGTTGTAAACTGAAAATTGCTCAAAATGCCTTGATGACCTTAGAGGTCTTTTCTCCACCTAAATGATTCTACAATTTTAAGTCACAGACAGTTTTTGTGGGGATTCAGAGGTAATGGTAGGATCAGAAAAAGAGCGATTTGGAGAGTTATTTCAAGTGGGTGGGATAAAGCCTGTGATGAAGACAAGACAAAAGGACTGGTGGGGAAAGCAAATGGTCCATGAGAGACACTTGGGAAGCAAAGTTTACCCTAAATGGAACAACTACAACCTCCCCTGAAAACTGGGTGTTCCTTGAGCTTGAGAAAAACCCAATGAGAGCCCTCTGTCTTCCAGTCTGCCTCCACTTCTTAGTTATTAACCATGCCTGGAGAGTTTGGGAAGTCCTCAGAATACCTGCAGCTGAGGCAGAGAATTTCAGAGCTTTTCACGTCATAAAAATGTGACAGGAGGGGTGTGAAAATGAGCCACACATGGTGTTTTCATGGCTGAGACTAGATGTGCCTTGGATTCAGAGGCAGCCTTGATTAATACTCATCCCACACCCACCAAATTAAATTAGGCTGCTTAAAATTAAAAATACATATTTATTTTAACCAGTCTGGGTATTCCAAATGAACTGAAAAGGAAAAAGGATGGAATATTACAAATGAGACAATTAAGCAAAGCGAGCAGGAGAAATTGTATAAATTACAGTCCTGTGATGAAACAGGGCTTTGATGCAAGGGAGGGGAGCTGGCAAGGATTCCAGAGATGGAGAGTGGTGGGGATGGGTGGTGGGAAAGGGCTGGAAGTAGAAAGAAAAAAAAAATTAACTCTGAGAAAATCCATTAGTATTGATTTAAGGAGGTAATCAAGGGGAAACAGTCTCAAATGGGTAGGATGGAGTGTTGATGGTACCACATGAATGCTGTGATGCTCAGGAGCCTCACAGAGCTCTTTCAGCTGCACAATTGCACTTCTGGGAGAGCCTTGATCCATCCCTGGTACCTCCTGACCTGGCTGGATTCCCAGCACCTGCCAGGTGTGATGAAACTCCTGGGTGTGAGAAAGGATTAGATCAGACCTGAAAGCTCTTCCCTTGGGCAATGCTCAGGGTGGAACCAGGAGCAAAATTAAGGGCAGGAGGGAGGGTGGTTGCTGCAGTCAGAGGGAAGCCAATGGGAGAAGAAACAGCTTTCAGAGCAGCATCTTGCCAAATTTTGATATTTTTGGAACAAGTAAAATTAACAAAAAAATCTAGGAGGAGAAGAAAAAGTTGGCCATGGGCAGCATTGACAGTTTGCTGGAAACTGGAGATGATCAGCACTTTGAGGAATCCATCCCCAGACAGGTGAACTCCTCCTGAATACAAAGCAAACAAGATTTTCTCGTGAATACGTTGAAAATGTTTACAAAACACACAAATTTTACTGATGTGAAGAAGATCCTAGTTAATGGTCTTCCACTAGACCAGGTTACGCCAAGACAAGTCCAACCCATCCCTGAACACTTCCAGCCACAGTTTCTCTGTTCAAAGCCTCACCACCCTCCCAGGGAAGAATTTAATTTCCATTGTATGTGTGCTGCTGTGCAATTTCTATGCATGTTTAAAATACATGGTTTACATTTATTTCTTGAACAATTCAGCACAGTAATATTTCGGTCACAACCAAATCAAATCTCTTTGGGATTTGTTTTTTCAAAGGGAAAAATAATTTCCATGCGGAGGCTTGGGCTGTCAGTGGAGGAGATTTAGAGACTCTTGAGTAAGTCATGAGCTGGATTAAAGCAGTGAACAGGCCTCCCATACTGATTTTTACTTCATCCACCTGTCAAGCAGGCATTTTCACCTTTCACAAGTCCTATTAAACCTACAAAATCCTAAAGTCACATTTTTCACTACATCCACTGGCTGCTCCATCCCTGGAAGGGTGAAAAGCCAGGTTGGATGGGGTTTGGAGCAGCCTGGTCTAGTGGTAGCTGCCCCTGCCTTGGCAAAAGATTTGAAATTTGATAGTCTTGAAGGCCTCTTCCAACCCAAACCATTCTGTGATTCTGTGAAATCGTCCTACAAAACCACTTTTTAGTCTTTTAGTCCTTCAATGCATATTAGCATATAAGTGGTGGTTTTTATGTTTGTTGGGTGCTTTTGTTTTGTTTGGTTGGTTTTTGGGCTTTTTGGGTTTTTGTTTGGTTGTTTTTTGGTTTGTTTTTTTGTTTGTTTGTTTGGTTTGTTTGGTTTTCTGGGTTTTTTTGTTTGTTTGGGGTTTTTTGGTTTTTTTTTTTTTTTTGTGTATTTTTTCTTCTTTTTTTCTTTTTTTTTGTTCATTTGGGGTTTTTTTGTTTTTTTGGTTTTTTCTGTGCTTCACTGACTTGGGAAGTAGATTTGATTGACTCTAGCCGTGTTACACATGAAGGGGAATTTAAGTGCCCCTCAAGTTTCTTTTGGTAGGTAGTTCTTTGCGGAATTGTTATCTGTAAGTCTGAGGAGATCAGAGATCTGATTGATCACTGAATATCAGTGCTCTTGAACACTCCATTCACTTTCCTTGAGAGCTTCCTGCAAACCCCGGTTTAGCTATGTTCTGCAGAATTATACATCCAAATACATCTATAACTACTATATAAATGCAGAGTGGCTATTATTAAGGGGAGAAGAGAATTGCTGTATCCATCTAAATAATATGCTGCTATTTGTCAAAGAGCAAATACACTTTCTGCTAACAGAGTTTTTCTAATTCTAGAGGCAGAATAACAAGGCTGGAGGCTGGAAGACATTTAGCAGCAAATATGAAAATGGGTTTGTTTGTTCTCCACCTTTGTTCTGTTAAATTCTCGGTGCTTTGCTGCCTGACTGTTTTCCAAAGCTCCAAAGCACTTCACCCTGCAGCAAGCTCTGAAAGCAATTTCACATGGCCAGCAGAGCTGAAGGAGGGAGTGAAGGGGAAACAGATTGACTTTTCAATGCAGGAAAATGGAACAGGGCATGGAGAGAGACCTGAGAGACAGGGAGGTGTCATGAACCAAGACAGCAGCTGCAGGTTTATCTCCTAAAGCATGGATTTCCTTCCCTTTAACTGGTTTGTGCTGATATATATACATATATAAATGTGTATATATACACATACAGATACATATATATATATATATATGTATGTATGTATATGTTCACTTGGACATTTGGGTGTCTTTTAGGGACAAATACTTAATGGAAGAAGTATTCTCCCATTCCAAATACTTCTATTGAGTCCAGGCCTGAGTCCTTCCTTCCAGAGAAAGCCATGGAGATGATTAGAGGGTTGGAGCAGCTTTGTTTTGGAGCCAGGCTGGGAGAGCTGGGAATGCCCACCCTGGAGGAGAGAAGGCTCCAGGGACACCTTAGAGCCACTTCCAGGGCTTAAAGGGGCTCCAAGAGAGCTGGAGAGGGACTTGGGACAAGGGATGGAGGGACAGGACAAGAGGGAGACTTTTCACACTGCTCTGTCTTCATCAGCTGAAAGCCAGAGGAGAAACAAGGTGAGACTTAAACTCTGCTCAAGCAGATGAATGATAGTGTTTTCTTCTGGATATGCATTGTACACTCAAATTTTTATATCTAATTTTTTCTGTTCGAAACAGGACATGGTGCTGATCAAAAAGGGAGTTTTTATACTTTTTAATAGTTTTTTATATTTTATTTCTTCACTTTTTTTTTTTTTTTTTTTGCTGACATAGAGTGTTCAGGAAGGAAAGAGAAGCACTACTGCAGTGGAGCGATGTGTGTTTACAGATTGAGGCAGATAAAAGGTGCTGTCAATCATTTTCTTTCATGAGCAACAGGAGGCTGAATCAGTGCTCTGGAGAATTTATGGGTATTTTCTGTGATTAAATTGCCACACGTCCAGTGCTACATGAGAGCACTCAAATGAAACAACAATAATGAGAAGGCACTATAGAGATGTCCAGCTCAGATCCAGACATGGTGTAGCACAAGTGGTCAGTGTTGTATCTGATCTTACATACCCTTTTTAGGCTATTCTGTCCTCCTCAACACCTCTTCTCCATATTTCAGCATCTTCCTGCTATTTCAGGCAGAGATAACCCATTTGTATGTCCTCATAGGTAATGAGTAAGAAGGGTGAATCAAATGCAACATCCTTTGACACATGTAGGACTGGTAGAGATGTGCAGCAGAGTCCCTGTGTGTATGGAAAAGAGAAGTTCTGTGGGAGAACTGAGGTGCTGTGATGTGAGGATCTGCAAGGTCCAAGCTGGTGGTGATGCTCATTTTGGATCTGGAGGATATGCAGGATGTTGATGCCTGCAGTGGGATGTGTAAAAGCTTTGTTTTGGACATATGAGACCAATCTGAGGTCAGCCACGGGGAGATGTCAGAGGGAGACAGCTTGTGCTACTGTTTTGATCAGAAGGGTTAGCATTCATCTAATTTAACTTCAGATTTCTGTACTACCAACTTCCCTCCTCTCAGTTCAACACTGAGAATCCCTACAGCCACTGGAGAGACACAAATATTTCCCAGTGCTTTTCACCACCTCCTCTGGGAGACCCTGAAGTACATCTGAAGAACTGTGTTCCAAACGTACCTGTTAATTCCCATTAAGAACAAAAAGACTTTTCATCAGTAGCTCAGATGCAGAAGTGTCTCTTGCACCTGTATAAAACCAGGCAAGATTAGTCCCACCTCAGGAGACATCTGATGAAAGGGAAATTCTTGAAGCAGCTTCACAGGGATGGCAATTGAAAGGGCAGATGAGAGGAGCAGGGCCAAGAGCTGGTGGGACGTCTCCAACCAGCTGGAGGATAAGGAAAATCCCTCACAAGAGCTTTGGGAGGGGTAGAAGAAAACAATCATGGAAATTAAAAGAGATCAAGAAGAGTCCATGATGAGTAAAGAGAAAATGGAGTGCTGCTCTTAGTTTTGGCTTGGGAAAGGCCATTGGAGATTTCTGAATGAGCAATTTCAGTGCTTGGGGCAGGCACTGGAATACAGATTTGCTGGTGGAGTTGGCAGAGAAAAGATCTGTACCTTGAAAACAAATGGCCAGGGGCATTGAAGATGAGTGGTGATGAACAAAGAACCTTTTCCTGTCAGAAAAATAAATAAGATAAAGTCTTCTAATCCATTCTCACAAATATATATGTGAAATAAGTAAATAAATAAAAATGGAGTCAAGTTCACATTGTCTTTCTACTTTAGCAGAACTGCTTTGCTCAAATGGCCCCTAATGTGGATATCATCAGCTATATCCCATCCCTGGGGATGCTCAAGGCCAGGCTGGGTGGGGCATTGAGCAGCCAGGTCTAGTGGAAGGTGCTCCTGCCCATGGCAGGGGGTTGGAACAAGATGCTCTCTGCGTTCCCTTCCAACCCAAACCATCCTGTGATTCTATGATTCTGTTTTACATAATTTTGGGACACAGTCTCTAACAGTGTTCTTATTGAAGACTCTGATCAAGACTAAAGAGATGAGAATCTACTCATTGACTGTGGCACCAATTCCCTCTGTAGTATCAGCTTACACTTATTAAAAACCAACTGCCTCAGTTTCCAGTTGCTAAACAGGTGAAAAACTGTTCTTTGCCCTTCTTGCTCAGAATAGAAATTCTCTGGGTTACTTTAGGATGTACAGAAGTACAGTCCTGATCTCATCTGGGGTCCTGGGAATACCTTGTTATAACCAACAACCACAATTTCAATATCACACAAACCTCAATTTCACTAAAAAGACTTTTTCTCCTTCTGCCTGTCGCCATATCCATACGCATGAATATTAATCCTGCTGAAAGAAAAGGGGGGAAGAAAAAAAGGCAGAGAGAACGGTGATAAAAATTCAGTACATCAAACTGACTCTTCTTGATTTACAGTAGGTAATTATCATTCTTCATGCATGGCTGGTCCCCTGTTGTGGGAAAGCAGAGCAGGTGGAGCAGTGCTTGTCCGAAATCTTTCCTCCCGACAATCACCTCCACCTGCAAACTCCCCACACACCTGCAGGAGTCAGGAATTGTCAGGACCAGACAGAAGGACAGGTGGGAAAGATAGATGGAAGTGGCAGAACAGAGGCAGCTGGAAAAGTTGGGTTTGCCCACACTTGAAATCTCCCTAAACATCCGCTTTTGTATTTAACGTGCCATGGCAATGGTTCTGTCTGGTAACTGAGGGGGTAAAAAGAATAGCAGTAAAATCAAAGGCCATAAAGTAGTATGAAATGATAATTGGAATTATTCAAGTAATGGATTAAAACTATTCCAAGTACCATTATCTAAATCTGAATGGTGAGGGAGGGGGACGAGGGGAGTAAACTAATAGAATTCGGAATTGATTTTCAAAGAATACCAAAAATTATTACTGGTAAAATTTACAAGCGCTGTAGATCACGCTCGCTGCTGCCTTGTTTGTAACAGAAATATCCAATTCCAAAATGAATTGCTCTCTGCTCAAACTAACTCTTGCTGATGGTGGCAAGTTGTTAATTAAATGACATTTTTGCACTGTTCGTTTCGAAAGTCTACGGAAAGATAACCCGAAGTTCTCAGTTTCTGAAATGAGTGGGGAGAGGTGAGCAAGCACACATTTTTAAAGACTTCAGGGGTAGGAAAGAAAAACAATTCCCTCCAGGGATATGCTCACCAGGACAGGATTTTACCACAAAAGCTCTCCATGGTAGGATTTTATCACACAGCTTGAGTTTGGCTCAGGCCATGTAGCTGTAGATGTCTACAAAATTGAGACTGAACATGTCAGACCAAGTTGTCTCTATAATTAATGAAGAGATATAGGCACTTTTAAGGAGTGAGTCACCTGACCTTTTTTTATAAATCTGCTTCATGATCCAATGAATCATGTCCTAAATTCCACTGTCTGTGTTGACTAGCTGTCCATTTACTGACTCGATTTATTTCCCATTCATTTTGACAGAGATGTTTATTTAATCAGATGTACTCCAAGCCAGGAAATGTAAGAAATTACCTCTTTATAACTGCCATTTCATGCTCTTAGCCTAAGTGTTCATAATCTCCAGCTGTCACGGACAGGGGAGTGGGGCTGATGGACAGAATGGTTCACTGGAACAGATCCTACAGGCCTCTTTAAATGACATTTCTGAGGAATTGGCTCAAGTCCTGAGTAACAAGGCCAGGGAGATTGGAGTGAGGGGATCTCTAAGGTACATTCCAACCCAAACCATTCCATGGTTCTGTGATTCTTCACCAAGTCATCTATATTAGGAATGTGGAAATCTGATATTGTGCCAATGAAGAGACAATGCCCCCTCTGAAGAGAAGCAGAAACAAAGGTCCCAGTTTCCATTTCCACAATGGCCCCCTCTCAATGCAAATCCAAACCAGAACTGGGCTCACAATATCTCATCAAAGACATTTCACAGAATCATTGTAGAATCATAGAATGTTCAAGGCTGGAAAAGACCTCCAAGATCATCGAATCCAACCAATTCCCAACGGTAGATGAAGGTTTCTGACTGGATGATCACACATTCACTAAATTATCTCTACTCATTTTTCCCTGAGCCCAGGAGCAGAGCAAGGCCACCTGAACTGGAAGGCTTTACAAGTTGGATAAATCTACTGGGAATTTTCTTCCTGCTCTCTTTAGAGAGTCTGAGCCTAAAGCCCCAGGTTTTGGGACATGTGATCCCCAGCAGGGACATGAGGTCTTTCACTCTGTGGAAGAATCCCTTGCTGGAATCTCCACTTCAGGTCATTCTGAAGGTTTACTTTGAAGTTCAAAGTAGAATTATAGAATTGTAGAATTATAGGATTATAGAATTACAGAATCATGGAGTGGTTTGGGTTGGAAGGAACCTTCAAGATCATCTTGCTCCAATCCCCTTCCACGAGCAGGGACACCTTCCACTAGTCCAGGTTAACCAGAACCCAATCCAGCCTGGCCTTGATTATGAAAGTAGGACTGGAATTATCCTAATGCATTTTGTAATGGTCAAAACTCCTCATCCTTCAGATGTCTTCCTCCTTCCCATGACTGCATTCTCCCTGTCCAAACAGCCAAAGAGAACCAGCTCAGGGCAGGAAACTCCTTGGAATGTGGGAATGGGAAGGAAGAAGGGGACAATTTCACTCATAAACCTGCCACCCTGATTATTTTGTGAGCAGGACCAGTCCAACATTTCTGGTGGGAGCTCCACGCACAGAAGTGTGGGGTGAGGGAAATAACACCATAAAATATGTCACCTTTGGAGTGGAGAGCAACAGGGGATGGATGCAGAGGGGTGAAGGGAATTACAGCATGAAAAATTGCTTTCTTTGACAGAATTATAAAATTATTGGGTGAAGGGAAATTTGCAGATTTAATATGCCAGTTAATGACTTGACATTTGAAATAACCTCACACAAAGCACCGCTCATGATATTAATTGATATTGTCTGTGAGAGGACTGCTGAGCTTAAAATTGGTGGGAGCAGAGAAAACAAAGGATAACCTTTACCCAGGCTGGTGTGCACCCACAAAGAGGTCTCAACAAACTTCAGTTTCGGTAAAAAGCACTTATAATGTCCTTAATTAAGTACTAAAATCCAGGGGGTTCTTCTGCCATTTTTAAAAAAACAGATAGAAAAATCAAGTTCCTGGGAATTTAAAGTAATTCACTGTACACAGAATTGGCAACACTTGCCCTCTCTTGGTGACTGAAGCAACAATAATAGCAGAAGACTGATGCAGTCCCCTCAGCTCAGGTCCCTTTAGCTCTAGAGACTGGAAGAGGTGCTTCACACAAATACATAAGATGACAAAAATTCTTTTTTGCCATTTCCTTAGAAATTGCAGGATAATAAAATCTCTGTTTTTGTGATAAAGGAAATCAACTCCAGACTGGCCACCAGCTCAGCCAACCACATAGTCCTCAGTGTGGATATATTCATGTGGCCACAGGTAATATAATTCCCACAGGAAATTTAATTAGTATGTCACAAAAATTCTTCCCTGTGGGAGGGCAGTGACCTTGTCCACCCAGTATCAAGGGAGAAATAGTTCAAAGGAAATAAATCCCTGTGAAAGCACAGCAAGAAGATAAATGAGAGAGAGATGGGCAAGTGCCAGATGTCCAGAATCCAAATCCAGTGCCTTAATTGCACCATGTCCTGCTTTGGGATATAAGGTACATGTGAGTCACAAGGAGCTGTCACTTGGATCACAATGTGAATCAATGTCAGATCAATCTGCTTAAAAGCCTTATTAGCAATGTGGAAGACAGAGGTTGGAGAATCCTAATGGCCACTGTGGGTTGGAGAGTGGTGCAGAGATCAAGACATCACCCACAAGGGAGGAAACACCAAAATGGGTTTTATTTGTCAGGAGTTAAAGTCCTGTCAGGAAGCCTGTTATGGTGAAGGTCATAGAATAGCAGAATGGTTTGGGTTGGAAAGAACCTTAAAGATCATTTAGTTCCAATCCCCTGCCATGGACAGAGACACCTTCTTCTAGCCCAGGTTGCTCCAAGCCCATCCAACCTGGCCTTGAACACTTCCAAGAATGGGGCAGACAAAAAATCGCTGGACAAGATGTTCTAGTGCCTCACCACCCTCAAAGGGAAAAATTTCTTCCTAATATCTAATCTAAATCTACCCTCCTTCAGCTCAAGGCCATTCCCTGCTGTCCTATAACTCCATGCCCTTGAGAAAATTTCCTCTCCAGCCTTCTTGTAAGCTCCCTTCAGGCACTGGAATGTTCTCTAAGGTCTCCCTGGAACCTTCTCCTCTCCAGGCTGAGCTCTCCTAGCCTGTCTCCATAACAAAGGTGCTCCAACCCTGTGATCAATTTGGTGGCCTCTCCTGGACTCATTCCAACAAGCCCAAGTCTTTCTTGTGTTGATGATGTACAACAAAATTGTGAGAAAAATCAGCCCCTGGTGCTCTGCACAAGCGTTACAGGTGAGGTGTTGAAGTCATGTGGAAAAAGGCCTGTGGTGAAGAGCCCAACTTGAGTGTCTTTTCAGAACATCACCAGAACCTCTCTTTGGAGAAGGCAGAGGCAGAAATACGGGAGAGACTGCAGGCAGGGAGTCAGGAGCAACCCTAACTGCAGGACAAGTTAGGTAACAGCCTGGTTTTTTTTCCTCCCAATGACACAGCATTGTAAAAGTCACTGCTATTGCACAAGATGTTCAGTAAAACACAATAAACCCTTCATTGTGAGCGACCTGAAAAATGCTGATTAGAGACTCAAAAGCAGTGTAATAACTTGTGATGAAAAAGGAAAATGATAACAACAGAGCTGAATAATGATATCTGAAGTGTTGAGAAGCCATCCAGGAAAAAACGAAGGCATCAATTAAAAGGCCACTCACTTCAGGACAGAAAGGAAAAAATAGCAGTTATATGTGACCCAATGATAGATGGAGATGGCTTATGATGTCTAAGAAAAAATGTGCAGTGAGTGTTTCTTTTTATCCCTTTGGAATAACAATAACAGTAGAAAATTAATATCACCTTTGGGTGTCAAAGCCTTCGCAGATGTTCAGAAACCAAGAGCATTGTAATGCATATCTGCTGATAGAAATACATGGAGTGTTTAGGCAGAGTGATTTAAACCCTGAAATTCTGAAAGAAGGGGGCAAATGGCTGCATTACATTTGGGGTCAGCTTTTGAGAAGCCTTTAAATGCGGGAGAAAATGCAGAAAGCGTGGGAGTGTGGATGTCACACGGCTGATGAAGTGGAATTAAACTGATCTGGGGTAGTAAAGCTGCCTTGTGCATTCTTCTGCAGAAGAACAAACCTTCCCAAAGCATTTGATGTAGCAGGGATGACAAAATCAGCAGATGGAGATATCGGTAAAACACACGGCAAAAGAGGGAATAGATAATCAATAACAAATAATCCTCAGTGGGGAAAAGAGGAGTTTTAGAGGAAGAGGTGATTTCTCCACCTGATCTACACAATATGTACACCAACAGCTATAGCATTAGTAAAGGTGGATAAACAAAGGATAAATAACAACAAAATGATTCAGTGAAATATTTATGAAGAAGAGCAGCCCAGCCCTGGAGATTGTTCCCTCCGTCTCTGGAAAAGCCACTGCCCATGAACTCCCAATGCAATGCTGTGGCAAAAAGACTTAATTCAGTTCTTACTTTTAGAGTGGTGAATATGAATTTATTGATGTCTCTTGTTTCTCTCTTGCTTCTCTTTATTTTAATTTTTTTTTTATCTTTCGGCACAGGCAAAGAGGAATTCAGAGGGAAGGAAAGGATGTGTAAAATGCATATTGAATGCTGATGGATTTTTCAAAAGGTTTCTCCAGATATCAGTAAACCCAGGAAAATGTGAAAATTACAAACAGTCGTGTTTTGTGTTTGTTTGAGGAAAAAAGTCGTTTTTATCTAAAAGAAAACTTTAAAAGAAAATATTGCAAATAGCTCTATTTAGGACTCTGGAAGCAAGACTGAACTTAATGCCAAGGAAGGCTCTGTAGAAAGTAAATGAGGCACCAAAAGACTTTCTAACTGCTCCATTAGCCCCCTTTCATCTTCTCCATCTATGACACAGCCAACAGAGACACCCTGAGAGTCTCAGAGCAGGGATTTTACTGGCTTGCAGAGGGATGCTATCAACTAACTATGGTACAAACCATCCAATTTGCACTGAACTGCCCCAGCCCAGTTAATTTCTGCTGTAATGGGACAGACAGAAGCTTCAAAGGGATTTATCATTTCTTTCCTTCCATCCAGAAAAATACAGGAACGAAGGGCACAGAGCTGCTGCCAAGAAGTTGGACGGTTGTCATTTAAACTGTAATTCACCCAGAGCCGCTGGAGAAGCATCAGCCTTGGTGGGCCTGGAGCTGCAGGATTAATGGAGCTGAAGCTTTTTGCATGCAATTCAGGAAATGTCTAGACTTTGTGAGAAACCTGCTAAATTAGAGTGGCAGGATTTTGGGAACAGGAAAGCTCTTCTTGCTCTTGGCAAGAGGATCGGTTGGTGGAGGTGGGGGAAGCTGTAGGATTGATGGCTGGGGGGTGTCTGTGTTTGGAGAGTGATGGAGTAGTTGGCAAAGTGAGGCATTATCTGACTCAGGACTCCTGTCTCTAAATAAAAGTGGGGCATGCCCAGGAGGAAAATGATTTGGGGGTATCTTTTGTGAAAATAATGGCTCAATGGCAAAACTGCTGTGGAGCTCAGTAACAGCTGAGGAGGGAAGAAGTGTTAAGGCTGATTGATCATAGAAATCATTTTAGGGTCTCCTTTCCACAGGAAACCATCCTGCTTTATCTTGATTTCTGTTCAAGCTCTCCTCAGGTGAGGTTTTATAACAAGCAGAAGATAAATAAGTCTCCAGAAGCCACCTAGAGCAAAGAACTGGCACAAATGGCTGCCCCATGAGATCCGGAGGTGATCTCTGTAAGACAGGACATGTAGCAACCTTCCAGATTAATCTAGCCAGGAATTTCCACTATTTCAGCCTGTGTTTGCTGCCTGAATTCCCTCACTTCCCTGTCATCCCTGCTTAGCTCCCAGACTCGTGTTATTATCCTGGTTCAAGTGCAAGCTCCAAATCTTCAGTTTATCAGAACCAATTATGTCAGACAATTGCTTCTGTGTTCCCAGGACAGGGTGATGGGTCTTGGGAGCAGGAGAGAAGCAGCAGAAGTTATGAGCTGGCAGTGGAAAGGCTCTGGGTAGTGTTTTACATGACAGTTTCCTAAGGAAGATAAGGAAATGTGGTGAAGATGGATGTGGAAAAGTGGGTGACTGCAGAGGGATGATGCTTGTCCTGCTGTCACAATGAATTTGTGCATCCAAGGGGAACCTGCAGGAACCTTGCAAGAACCTGCAAGATATCCATGGAGGAGGAAAGCTTTGCCCACCAATTCCTATCCAGCTTTTGAGCCCCAGAAAGATCTCTAAAGCAGCAGTGGTTCTGAGCATCTCACTTCAAAAAATGTGGAGTGTTGGCAGAAGCAAGGGGGAGCAGGGGGAAGAGAGAGAACTTAGGGCATCTTCCAGTGCCTAAAGGGGACTTACAAGAAGGATGGAGAGAGATTTTCCACAAGGACAAGGGGAAATGGCTATGAACTGAAGGAATGGAGATTTACATTAGACATCAAGAAGAAATTATTAATTATAAGGGTGGGAGTACTGGCACAGCTTGGTCAGAGAGGTTGTGGACTCCATGGAAATGCTCAAGGCCAGGTTGAACAGGGCTTGGAGCAACCTGGGATAGTGGAAGGTGACCCTGTCGATGGCAGGGGTGGAAAAAGATGATCTTGAAGGTCTCTTCCAACCCAAACCATTTTATGGTTCAATAAGAATTAAGTGTCAGAAAATCACCTTCAAGGTGTTTTGGCCATGTGATGCTTGGTCTCCTAACCAAGTGTGGAACAATGAACCTGAGATGACCCTAGAGTTGCCAGAGCTTCTTTTCTGGGGGCTGGAAAATGAAGTGAGAGGGAAGAGGATGGGAATGGGGGTTTCTGTGGAGCTTAAAAAAGCAGTGAAAGATGTCATTACACCCATTTTTGGCTGCTTTGCACAATTTGTGCTCTGGCTGGGGGTGGGGAGCCCAGGCAATGCAAAGCTTAAAGCTGGTAATCACAGGGAGGAGAATTTTTGAGGGCTTGACAGACCCACATAGTCTCATCTACCACAGAAATTGGTCATTTCCTAAATCTTTTATAGAAGACACCAGGGAATGGGCCTCTTTTTTCACCACCTGCTCTCATTCTGTCACTGCTCTTTTAATTTTCTTTATCTATAACATTAATAATCCTAAAGGTATTTTTAGTGGGTTCCCTAGGAGATATATCTCTTCCAGTCTATGTGTTTCCTTGAATACCAACAGTTGAATATCCTGATATCATAATTATCTGCTAAAAATGATCTAACTTTTTTTCCCCATAAAGAGTTTCCCACTAAAAATATCCAATAAAATTTGTTTTCTAAATTACCTCCATCCTGTGAAAGTGCCTGTGACAGAAAATAGTTTTTAAAATGTCATTTGTTGCTGCTAAATTTTCAAATTAACTGCAACTTTAATGAGAATTATTGCTCCAGACAATCCCATATGAGATCTTCCAAACTTTTATCTGTTGATATTTGCCAGCTACGATCATCTTTCATAAATCAGACAGCAAAACTGTTCAGTAGTTTTAAGTGTGAAAGCTCATTTGCTTGTTTGTTTACCAAAAATATGTAAAGAAGAGCCTCTATTTTACTGAGCAGGCATTTATTCAGCAAAGCATTCAAACCTCTGCTGTTCTTTGCAATTTTCTCATCGTGCCCATCTTGAACAACTGCAAATTTTGTCACATTGCTGCTACCTATTTTTGCCTCCACCTTCTTGAAACTCACCCCTTGTTAACACAGAGCTCACAACTGGGCACACTCACAGCAAGAATCCCAAAATCACAGAAGGCTTTGGGTTGGAAGGACCAAGACCTTCTGCTTGTTTGTTTGTTTGCTTTTTGTTTAGGGATATTTTTTGGTGTGGGGTTTTTTCCTAATTTTTTCTTTTTTTTTTTTTTTTAATTTGATACCAGGCTCCTTTGATACCTTTATAAATCTACACTTTAGTACTGAAGGTACCTGTTTCATAAAATCATTAAATCATAGAATTATAGAATTGTTTTTATTGGAAAGGACCTTAAATATCATTCAGTTCCAACTTTCCCACCACAGGCAGCAAACCTTCCACTGGACAATATTCTGTGCCAGAATAACTACAATTAGTAACTCCAGGAGTAAACTGGAACCCAGAAATATTCTTTCAGTATATTCTGCATGAAGAAAGTCTGTTGCCTCTCATTGCTATTTTATTAATTCATTGCATTCAGACTGCAGCAGCATCCAGACACTATATCAACATCCTGCTAAAGGACAAACCCTTCCCCAAAGAGCTTAATACTGTACCAGTTTTATCATATTGCTGAACATCAATTATGCTCCAGCTGCTCTCTCCACGAAGGTAATAACTCTGTTCTTTACAGGCAGGGTCTCAGGCAGCTTTCTCATATCTCAAATAAAAAGTCTTTAGAAAAACTGATCTGATTCCAGATTATTACAGGACTGGGGAAACACTGACCTTGCACTTTTAAGAATATGGCTTAAAGAGGAGTGTGAAATAACACCCAAACTTGTTGTCCAGGGAGTGCCTATCTTTGCTTTTCCCTCACCCCCCTTCAACAAAGCTTTTTCCACCTGATATTTCCTGAGCAGGCAAAGACTTTCAGGAGAAGGAAGCAGGAACAGGTAGAGCAAGGGAGATAAGAGAGCAATGATATAAAATGAAGGTACAAGGTGCCCCCAGCCCTGCATAATCAATGCCCTAAATCAGCCAAAACATCCTCTCCAGGTTCAGAAAAGGCAGCACTTTCAGGACGTGCTTTGTTTGCCTTCTGCTTGGCCAGGGAGAAATTTGACAGTTTGGAGCAGTAGCTCAAACTAACAAGTGTCTGTGTCCTCACTCTGCAGGAGAGGCAGCAAGCAGGCAGTGAATTTATGTGCTGGTGAAAAGCACCTTATTATTTTCCGCAGTAAATTAGACTCTGCAGATGAAGAGCTCACATATTTTGCCTCACAAGCAGCAATGCACACTTACATGTGAGAGTGAAAACATATCAATGGAGAAATGTTTGCGTAAGAGCAAAGATAAACCCTGAGAAATGCATTTATGGAAGGAGGGACCATCAAGATCATCTCATTCCAGCCTCCTGCCATGGGAAGGGACACCTTCCACTATCCCAAGTTGCTCCAAGATGTGTCTGACCTGGCCTTGGACACTTCCAGGGATGGGGCAGCCACAGCTTCTCTGGAAAACCTGTGCCAGGCTCTCACCACCCTCCCAGTCAAGAATTTCTTCCTAATATCTAATCTGTAAATGTAAACCTGAACCCTTTTGGATTAAAGCCATTACCTCTTGTCCTATCATTCACACAGCCATGTACAGTTAAGGGTAAATCTCTGGGTAAACATGGAAATCAGTACTGCAAAATCTCAAACAACTGCAATGCAGCTGCCAGGCTGTGGGGAACCATATTTTTCTAACAGAAACAATCAAACCAATGCCTTCCTCAAAACAGGGGATTCATTAAAACATGGGATGGTTTCTTTCACAAAAGTTATTATTTATTTATCCTTATAACTATCCAGATTTTTTTTCTTCAGATGTCTGCAAATTCCAGAACTTGTAAGGATAGAAACAAGTGGATGCTCATCTCTGGACAGCAGTGGCTGCATCCTTCAACTCACATAATTAAAGGAAATGCTTATTTTCAGAAGCATGAGGCTCAGATCTGTGGTTCTTTCAGCACAGTCCCACCTGTCAGCTGGCTGTGGTGGCTATCAGACTGTATTGTTTCTGTGTTCACTGAGCCTAGGGCTCAATCACAGCAAATCTAAGTGGACTGGGCTATGAGCAATCTCAGAAACAGCCCCTGCAGCTGAGCTCATGGATTCTCTTCTCCCCTGGCTCTGGGGATGAGGTTTGCTCAGGGACCTCTGCTATCTCAGATTCCTGATGGAGGAGATGCTGGAAGGTGACTCAGTAAAGGAATTGGTAATTCCCAAGTGTGCAGATTCCATTTTCTTCACCAGCACTCAACTCCTTCCACAACGCCCAAACAGCCAAAATGAGTTGGTGGCAGCAGAAGGGGGTATTAGCATCAATATGTGGCTTTAACTGATTTTTTTGCTTTGTTTTGCACCAGAATAGCTTTCCTACATATGGCAGGGCTCATCCCAATGATTGATCTGCCTCATTTGACTTCCCAGTTCCACAGCTGATAAAGATTTTTGGGGAGGAAGTCCATGCAAGCATCAGAGAGAGGCAAATTGGGTTTTCATGGCCCCATGCTACTTTATCCAATTACGCTTTCCCATGCGAGGGCATCCCACTGGGGGCTCACCCTTGGATTCACTCTTCTTAATGACATTCAATCATTTTGTGCTGAAGACAGTCATTTTCATAGCTGCTTGCATAATAAATTCAGAGTTACATGCTCACTGGTTCTCTAATTACACCCTGTTCCAGCAAAACAAAATGATTAAACCAAGTTTTCACTGAAAAAAAAATTTGCGAGTCAGCACTTTTATTTCACTGATCAAGTTTGACTGTGTTTGGTTTTGTTTGATATTTTCTTCTGCAAATTGGAAGCTCGTATTTAAAGGTTAAAACAAAGAAAACGATTGGCCAGCGGATAAAATTGTCCATTGAGCTTGTAGAACATTCTGAATTTCACTCCTGGCCCAAAATTATCTCAATGACCTTGGGAAAGTTAATCTGCATTGAGTTTGGAGTTTGTGGTACTTGGTTACGCAGAGGTAGAAGGACTCACGTAAACTAAAGGAGTTTCAGACATGGAGGCACCAAAAAAATTCAAGGAAATCCTTCAGGAACTGTCTGGTAGATAATGGAACATGAACTATTCCTCTATATTTAGATCAGTCCAATCACACACCTTGACATCAGAGAAGTAAATCTGGGAAGCTCCAGAGGAGGTGGTGGAAACCATCAGACCTACAATCACAGTGATTAGAATTCCTACTATTTTAAGTAACCAGTGCTGAGTATTGCAAGTGACTGCTGGCTCAGAGGTTTTCTGGGCCTCTTGGGTTGACAGATGTTGTTGAAATTGACTTTTCAGTGGGTGATTGAGGCTGAGGATGTAATTCTGGGTGCAGAACCACTGAAATTGGTCATCGCAGGTGTTGATTTTGCCAACTCATTGCAAGGCATAAGATAAATGTAGTTCAGATTCTAAATAAAATTGAGCATGGAAAAAAACCCAAAAACCCAAGAGATAGACATAAGCAATAAAATTCCACTGGGGGGTCTGCAAGCCTTCCTAACACATTCCCCAATGTCCCACCAGCCTTCTGTAGATGGCCCCAAAGCCCTCCAGCACTGCTGGCTACAGGAACTCTGAGCTCTGGGACAGCATTGTCCCAGTGAAAGAGGAAAATTCTCCTCTGACCTTGCTGTGGTCACTCAACCAGTCCCTACCACTTATATCATGCAAGGGAACATTTTCATATAATTATTGGTGTACACATCCAAGGAAGTAGAAAAAAGAAGATGGATCTCTAATTTACAGGTTTTCCATGCATAAACAAATGACAGGCTTGCCTTCCCAACCTGAAAATTTTGGTAAAACCACCTGTGCAATCAAAATTTAATCTTATCCTAGGCACAAGCCACACATGCTGACACAATTTCTATTGCAGCTCAGGAAGACTCTTCCAAAATAGCATTAAATTATCTCACATGGGTACAGCCTGGAGTGTGTCTGTGGTAGCAGGGAGCTCAGAGAGGGCTTTATCTCCCAAAATCAATTAATTTTTCCCAGAAAAAACCTACTGCAGTGTCTGTACCTGAGCAGAACTTTTTGGTACAATCCACTGCAAATGTTTGGCCTGAGGTGGGATTCATCCCACCTTACACATGGGACAGGTTTTTTCAGATCAAATAAAGATGGAGATGAGGTGATTAATGTCCTAAAAACCCCTGGCTCTGCTGACTCACTCTCCCTTGACCTTAAAGGGAGACACTGATGGCCTCAGAGGTTTGCACCTCCAGAATAGACACCTCTGTTTGCTCATCAAATCCTGCCCTGAGCACCTCCAGCTCGCTTCACCCTCTTCTTTCCACACCCACACAGAGCTCCTCTTCCACTACACATCCATTTTGCTTCTCTCAGCCCTGGCAAAGACATGACTGCATTGGTAGACATCGACATGGGGAAAAAAATGCATCTCCTCCTCCTGCTGGCAGAGAGCTTGATCTGTACAATCTGCATCAGTGAGCATCAACTGAGCTCAGCAAGCCTGATATAACTCAGGCAAATGGATCAAAAAGCAGTTTTTCTTCTGGAAGGGCAGGTGGTACATCTGCTGTGGGGACATCACCTTGGGTGGAGCTGGTTGTGGTTGCAATGGTGAAATGGTTTTGCTCGTCCTCTCTTTGTCTCATTGCTGATCTCCTCCCTGAACTTCTCAGTCCCAGCTCCTTCATTTTTAAGACCTCACTGGAAAGCTCTGTGGTCCTTCAGGGCATGTCAATAAATGAACAAAGTGATTGTGATCATTGCTGGGTGGATGGAGGATTTATGCCACCACTGCTTGTTTCCTACTGCTGGATTCTGTCACCTCCCATCCCTCATCTTTGTTGCCTTCCAACGTTGTAAATTCTTCCCAGCACAGAATTTGCTCTCTAATTTTTCTGTTAAATGTCTTGTCTACAAATGAGTCCCAGCCATCCTCATTAACAATACTTTGTACTTATTCCTTCATAAACTGATGGATGAAAAGCTCCATAAAAGCACAAAAAAATATTATTTCCCCCAAGAGGAGGGTTTGCAAAGTCATCGCTCAAAAGAAGCTAGCAGACTTCCCCATCTAACTCAAATCCACCACAGCACAACTCTGTCGCCAGAAGCATATCTTGTTTTCCTCTCCTTTTTTTTTTTTTTTTTGTAATTTTATTTTATCTGCTGGTTGATTCTCTTATGAAATTAAAGGAGATTATAATTTTAACTCTTTGGTTTTAGAGCCACGAGCAAGGAAAGCTACGAGAGCTGCCATCTGCAAATTGCAGGCGACGTAAAACAGTGTAAAATAAAGGGAAAAATAAGTGTTTTCCACTTAGCAATATATTCCAGCAGAAGATTAATTTGCTGCCTGACACTTGATGCTTATTGTTTGCAAACTCCAGATCTGCAACTGCAAATCAAGCTGAAAAGCATCATCTAATCAAAGAGGGAATAATTTAGCAAGAAACCACTCAGATCTGTCTTCCTTTCAGGTTATCCGAGTGCATAAACATGGAAACAGAGATCCACTAAACCAGGGCTCATTTGTGACCCTGACAGCCTCCTCGGACAAACTGTGACTCACTGATCTTTATTGCAGGTGAGACAAAGAGGTGCTGATGCCCTTTCCCAAAGGCTCAAGGAAACACCCAAACCTTGAGCTCTGCCAGCTCACATTCCAAAGAGATGCATCCAAATGGAAACAGAGGGAAAGTCTGAAAGAGAGAGCAAGTGCAAGGGAAATCCTTTGCCTGGCTTTTTTAAGGTGAGATGGCTCAGGTGATAAGCTGACACAGTGATCCAGGGAATTCCTCTTCCCCCACCTTTTCACACGTGTAAGATGTTATTAAAAGTGTTACCCAGCAGTACAGCCTTGAACATACTGCAGAAAAAGCAGGTTTTTTTAAAAATCTAGACTTACTTGAACCCTATTAAATCTTTGCTTCACTAGTTCTAAGCCTGTCCAAGTCAACCTGAATGATTATTGTTATTATTGACAGAGTGCAAAGTGAGAAAAGAGAGGATTTTTTTTATTCAAATAGGTTATTCTGCCTGCAGCTGGCTGTGCTGCAGAGGCCTGGCACCAGTTCATATTACAGGCATTACCAATTCCTTGGAGCTTTTCGTGGGAGAAGCTTGCTCTGACATTCTCATCGACTCTGCTCTCCCCTATTTGTCACCCATAGATTGGATGATGTCCTCTCACAGCAATAACTGCAGTTTTAGAAGCCATCCATGCACTTCTGTCCTCGTGTTGGGACTTTTCAGTGGGAGTTCTGTTTCCTGCTGTTTACCAAATAAATAATTTTTGTGATTTCAATGAGACTTTCCTTGCCTTTCCTACCTAATAAAGTCAGCTGTGGCTGTATAAATCTGTAAGAATTCAACAAGAAAACCTTAAATAAAAGTACATTAAAATAAAAATACTGCGTCTGATGAAAAAACAACTTCAGCCCATGTTTTGACTGAGAGTGGTTACAGAGGAAAAAAGCAAGGCAGCCAGTCTGATACTAAACAGTGTATTAATAAACTTCAATGTATTTTTTTAAAGATTATTTTTTCCCTAGAAACAGCCCCATTCCCTGGCAAGGAATGCCACAGCTCAACCACACACTGCCTGAGAAGAACCTGCTCCATTCCCCCATCCCTGCTCCACACCCATCACGACTTTAGCCTGAAAAAAACCCTCCCCAAAACGTCTTTTTCAAGACAATCTATTTAATCCTTTTCTGTGCTGCTGCAGCTGTTCCTTATCAGCCTTCTGGCATCTTCCTAGAGCCTTTTCCAGGGTCACTAAAGCCTTTTGAGAGGGGAGGACAAGCACCAGACACAATATTCAAGCTGCAGGTCCAAAATGCATTTCTTCAGTGGCATTACAATGATTTCTGTTTGGTTTTCTATTCCCTCCTTAATAATCCTTAACATTCAATTTCCTCTTTTGATTGCTACAGGACAATGAGCTCATAATTTCATTCAACTGTTCATTATAAGACCCAAATGCCATTCCTGGGCAGCAATAATCAGCTCAGAGCCCATCACCAGGCACAGAGTTGGAACTGTTGTTTTCCTTGGATGTAATGCCACTGAATTCCTCCTGATGTTTTATTAGCCAGCAATCCAAAATTCTTCATGGGTGGTGTCAGTAAGCTCCAAATCTGGGCTGATCCACAAGGGAAGGTGGGATGAAACACAAAGGCAGGCAGAGACTTCCCCAGCAGGGTGAAGGAATTTTGTAAAATCATAGAATTATTAATGTTGGAAAAGATTTCCAAGATCATTAACCAACCACTAGACCATGGTCCATCACCAAACCATGCCCCTAAGAACCATATCTACAAATATTTTGAACACTTCCAGGGATGGGGATTCCTCCACTTCCCTGGGCAGCCTGTCCCAAACCTGACCACCTTTTCAGTGAAGAAATTTTTCCTATTATCCAATTTAAACCTTCCCTGGAGCAAACTGAGGCCCTTTCCCTATATGTGAGACTTTCTGAACAGAATTCACTGCCCCCTCACTTCTCCCTTGGGTTATGATCATTTCTGGTCCAATCATTCCTTCTTAATTTTTTTTGCTAGTGCAGCCCTTTTTAAAGGTGGGTGTTTGAGCTTTGCAGCCTAATCAAGCAGTTTACAGCCTGCCCAGCTGACAGCAATAATTTGGTATCATAAGTTTGCAGCTCCTTTCAATATGTGTGATGTACCAGATCCCAGAGTGTTTCTGCTGAAGCATCTTAGAGATGTTTGCTTTTCATATCAAGAGTGTTACAGAAAAAATCTGAGCTCTCCCAACTCTTTAACCAAGACAAGAAGAAAATCCTTCCATGCAGCCAGCTAAAGTTATGTAGAAATTTATTCCCTACAAAGTTAGCCAATTGAGATAGGTTTTATTAGGACTTTTCCAGGCTCTTTGCCAGGTTGAACCTCAGGAATCCTTGAAGGAAGAGTTGTGCATGATGTCTTCTGCTTGATGATGTGACCAGAAGTTCAAATAAAGGTTTCCCTTGGTAGCAGACCTGTCTGCAAAGCTGGAAAGTGGGGTATGGATGCCAAAAATGACCCCACTGTGGTCCTTTCCAGCCTGACCCATCCTGTGATTCTGTAATTCTGTGCTACCAGGGACCCTCTCCTCTTTGGTGCAGAGATTCCAGACCAGCTCCACACAGCAGGGCAGGAAAAAGCTCTGGCAAACAGAGGTAAAAACAATGGTCAGAACATCTTCCACGGGGAAAAACTGCCATGAGATTTGCTTCTATAAAAACCTCACATTGTTCCTGCTTTAGTAATAATGCAAGATTCACCCCAGGGGAAGCAGAACAACATTGCCCCAGCACCGTTTAAAGGGATTTGGGAGAACAGGTAGGGAAATTATTCTTATTATAAGAAAATGCACCAGGAGATGGGCATTTGGAAATGTGCTGAAAGCTGGGCTATTACAGTGCTGTTACTAATGACTGCAATACATCATTTCAACTTGTTGACTTTTCTTTCTTTAATTTCCAGATTATCCGGCTGTTGCTTATCCACCACCCATTCTGGGTGTAAACAGAGACATCATGTGCTTGAGCTGCAAAAAAGTTACTTTCAGCAGAAATTAACTTGTGTGGGTTTTTCCTGGTTTTGTTTGTTTGTTTCTTTGTTTGTTCTGTGGTTTGTTGGTTTGGGTTTTTTTTAAGAAAATAAAATCTTTCAGCTTTACCTTTCGGTTTTACACTTTCAATTTCATCTTTCAAATTTCTTTTGCCATTTCACCTTTGCAACATCTCAGTGATTTAAGAAAACATTTCTTCCATTCTAGAAATATGAGAAATTCTGGCAAGGGGCAGTTGAAAATTCTTCCATGAAGTCCCAGGAGAGGTCTCTGAGAGGTCTCAGAGGGGAAGCTGCTGCTTGGGAGGTCCAGCTCAGAACACTCAATACAACTGAAACGATGAGTTCAAACCAGATTCCAGCAAGAAGGGATTTTTTTTCACACTTACTGAGTTCTCAGACATAGGAATCTTCTGGGATTGCTTTGGGAAATCTGATTTTCTTTTCCTTTAGAATCATAAAATGGTTTGTGTTGGAAGAGATCTTAAAGATCACACAGTTCCAACCTCCTGCCATGACATGGACACCTTCCACTATCCCAGGTTGCTCCAAGCCCCATCCAACCTGGCCTTGAACACTTCCAGGGATAGGGCAGCCACAGCTCCTCTGGACAACCTGTGCCAGGGCCTCACCACCCTCACAGGGAAGAATTCCCTCCTGTTATCTAATCTAAATCTATCCTTCTCCCAGGATCTTGAAGCAGTCTTCCAATGCACTGCCAACCTCATCTGCAAACACTGTGAGGAACTTCATTCAGAAGAATATCTCAAGAAAAATATAGGAAAATCCCCCAGAAAACTCCAGTAAGACCCCCCTGGTCTTGGCAAGACTGCTCAAAGGTCCTCTAAAATATAGGGAAGGTCTGGATCTATCTGCTACTTTTTCCTTCTTTGCTTTGGGACACAACCCAGGGGGTTGGAACTGGATGAGCTTTAAGGTCTCTTTCAACCCAAACCATTCTATGATTTTGTGATTCTCTCACTCTTGAAAAAGCTCTCACATTTTTGTCAGGGAGCAGCTCTGTTTTGAAAGGGCCATGAATCACATCCATCAATCTTCAGGAGAAAAATAATCAACAGATGGTTATTCAAGATCACATGGTGCCACTCAGATCAGGAGATGCAGCAAGAAACAAACTCTTTCCCTCTTGCTTATACTTTTCTGGAGTCAGTTTAGTCACATCCAGCCTGGCAGGAAACACATGGAACAACCAGTGCTTTGTGTGGGGTACCGAAATCAGGCCACAAAACTCCAGCTCCAATCAGAGAAAAGTTTTTACCCATTCTAACTACAAGGGGGAAGAGAGGAGTGGTTTCAGGCCAAATGAAAGAAATACTGGATTGCTGAGAACCAAGTAGTTTGATATAGATACTTGGTGTGCAACTTCAACCCAGCATCTTCCATTCCTAATGATATCAGCAAGGCCACCTCCATTTTTAATGCCAACAGATGTGAAGGAGAATCCTCAAAATGCAAATTGGACATCTCCTATGTAGGTATTTTAGATTAGCTATTAGGATTATTTTATTATTATTTTATTATTATGTTATATTATTTCTTTATGGGTTTATATTTTTTAATTTTTACATAATTTATGCTAGAGATTAGGAAGAAAATCTCCCCTGGGAGGATAGTGAGGGACTGGCACAGGATGCCCAGAGGAGCTGTGGCTGCCCAATCCCTGGAAGCATCCAAGGCCAGGCTGGATGGGGCTTGGAGCAACCTGGGATAGTGGAAGGTGTTTCTGATTTTTTTTTTCTGGGGGGCACTGTATCCACTAAAATTTTCTCTCAAATAGATTTTTTTCAAACATCTTTTCTGGGCTGATGTCTAAAGAAGGAAGTGGTCTGGAACACACAGACAATGTCCTGTAAATCCTGTGACTGACAGTGCTCATAATATTGTCTGGAAATATACAACAATATCCCACACACACACAAAAAAAAAACCCCAAAAAAACCCCAAAAAACCAAACCAAACCAAAATAGTAACTAGAAGGACAGAAGGAAACCTGTAGAATTGCTTACTTAGGGGAAATAAAGCATGTTCAGGGGATATTTTTGAGCCCTTTCTTGGGAAAATAACTTTTCAGTTTCCAGCATTAATTAGAAATTAATGTATGTCCTGAAGTTCCATGTCCTTCATTTATTCCATTACTCATGTGGAGGATGAGGAGCACTTCCTGGATACATCATTGCTCTTTGGCCATTTGTTTCAGCCAGAGTTTTCCACCTGAGCATGGAAAACCTTCAGTTTGCAAGTATTTAACCCCAACTGTCACCTCCTCTTCCAAAAACTGTGGGGTGAACACTGCAATTCCAAGTCCCTCAGAGCTTCACAATTTTTATCTTGCTCTTGCGAATGACATTTTGGTTTCCTTCATGCTTTATCTTCTCCCAGCGACTCCCTGCTTCGAAATGCACATTGGAACAGGGCAAAAATTCATTCCAGACAAGCACTCCCAGTTCCCAAAGCCCACCTGAATCACCCCAACATCAGTGTCGTGAGTAATGCATGGGGTGGAACCACACACAGTCTGTTCCAGACACTGAAACCATGGAAACACTCCTGACGTGAGCTGCTCCTTGGGATGATCATTGCAAAGGGTGGCTGGAGGAAGCTTGTCTTGTCTGCCTCTGTTGCCCCAGGCCAGATCATTATGAAATTTGAGGGTTTTCAGGTGTCAGACTTCAGCCCCACAAGGTTGTTGACAGTTGTGGTTAACTGGAATACTTGAACAAGGCCAGAAATGGGCAACCGTGGAGTTTCCTCAATGAGATTTAAACACTTTGAAGTGAGAGCATGGATATTGGGATGAAATTCTTCCTCGTGTGGGTGGGGAGGCCCTGGCACAGGTTGCCCAGACAAGCTGTGGTCCATCCTCGAAGTGTCCAAGGCCAGGTGGGATGAGGTTTGGAAAAACCTGGGATAGTGGAAGGTGTCCCTTTTCATGGCAGGAGGCTGGAATTTGGTGATCTCCAAGCTCCATTCCAACCCAAACCATTCTGTGACTCTGTGATCTCTGGTCTGATTCCATGGGACCAAATCACCTTCAGCTGACCTTGGAGGCACAGGAGAGAAGTTCTTCCTCATGTTCTTGAGGAACTTCCTGGGCATCAGTTCCTGCCTGTTCCTCCTGTCCCATTGCTGGGCCCCACTGAGCAGAGCCTGGTCCATCCTCTGACCCCTCCCTGTAGATATTTCAGGCATTGATAAATTCCTCTCTCACTTGGCATTTCTCAGGGCTGAACAGACCCAACTCTCAGCCTGTGCTCCTGAAAGAGATGCTCCAATCTTTTGGTGATGCTCAGAGCCCATGGGAATCCTGAACCTCCTAAAATAACAACTCAGATTTAATAACCCACTCCTCGATGTCCCACTCCCCCCAGTCTCAAAATCAATTTTCCATCCCTTAACATCATCTTTTCCATGCTCAGAGAAGAGCACCCACTCCCAATACACCTGATACCTCCCCCCATCTATCTGAGGATGCAGATTCCACTGCCCCCTGCTATTTTTGGGGGACAGTTACATGACCCAGAGCAGCCAATGTGTCTAAAATCATGCAGATTGGATGGACAGACTCCCAAAACGTCTGCAGGCTTTGATGAAAGACATTCCTTCTCAACATTGCTGACAGAAAACCTGTAGAATCACCAAAGGCTGAGTCGGTGAACCCTGGAGTGACTTTTCTCACCTGAATAGGTTCAGAAGAAGTCAATAAAGAGCTTAAAATAACATACTCTTGAATGAGTGGCTTCCAAAACCATCCTCATCTGTGCAGTCTGGTGATGTCTCTGAGCACAGTTGGGAATAAACCCCAAATCTGGATGTGAACCAGTGCTTGGTCAATATTCCTTGCTTGTTTTTCATGTCTCACCTCTTTCTTTATCTTCTGTCTCTGGTGTTCATGAGCACAGCTCAACTTCTGATCTCACTCCAGCAAAGTAATTATGTCAATTTTCAGTGTGTAAAACTTGAGATGAAACAAAGCAAGACACAACCCTACTGAATAATGGACATGTCTAGCAATCATCTGACGTTTCTGCTCCTATTTAGTTACTTAATACCCAAAAACCTCCACAATTCTTCATTCAGGAGACACAGTGAAACAGTGATGCAAATTGCAAATTATTCCAGCACAAAGATGTTTTCTAGGTAATTACTGCTATTTAAATTATTCTGCATATAGAGCATGAGTGGCAGATATTAAAATGAAGAGATGACTTAATAAGTTCTAGTTATCCAGATGTGTCATTCTTGCAGTAAGATGAAAAAAAAGTGTGGTTATATTTCAGACTTACCAGGTGTACAGTAAATAAAATTAGTTTATTGTATTTCAAAATCCTTGTAAGCAATATTGCCCCTGCTAGAATTAAGACAAATGACACCAATAAAATGAGCAGATTAGGATATATTGGTTTTTAGGTGTTGAATCAAAAGTGTGTGTAACTTGTTGACATGCACATTAAAATCAATGTGAATGAAAAAATCAACTCCCAGTGAAATCTAGTGGAGGGTGTCCCTGCCATGGCAGGGGGGCTGGAACTAGATGATTTTTAAGCTTATTTCCAACCCAAATCATTCTATGATTCTATGAAAATAAATGATTAAAGAGGCAAAATTACAGTGAAGGAGAATTAGGCAGCTTTGAGAGAATGGAGAAAAGAATTTCTGGTACCTGAGTTTCTGTTGAGGCTGCACAGCAAATATTTTTTAAACAGGGATTTTAGCTGCTACTCAGATGCACTGTAGCTGATCCACTGATAGACCTCAAGCAAAGCAAAGACCCAGGGTGTAATAGCATTTTAAGACTCTCTCTTGCAGCTAGAGCGGAGAATTTATCTTTTTTGATCAGTGGTGAACACAAGAAAAATAGGGGATTGCTCCTGCACCTCGCAGCTGAGGCTGAAGCTGGTGAACAACCAGGCAAGCTGGGTTTATCCCAGTACAGTGTGTTTAGATTTGTCTCATTGCAAGGTCAGGTTTTAACAAAAAATGACAATAACAGACGGGGAAGGGGATTGTGCCTTGCGAACCACGTTCAGCCAGGCAAGCAGAGTCCTGATGAACAGGGTTGAGATAAAATAAGAAATGCTATCATGGATGTCTGGCCAGGGAAACCCTGAGTGGAGAGAGTTATTAATGCACCCAGCTCCAAAGCACCATGTCTGCTCCTGCTGTTCCCCACTGCAGAACAGGCTGAGAAACACAAATGGGCTCAGACTGAGAAGGTCTTCATAGGCATGACCTCAAAATCTGGAAGGATCAAGGAGATTGGAAGAAAAGGGGAATTGAATCATCCATGTTTTGGCTTGCAAGCAAACGTGCACTCCTCTTTTGGATGAGATAAAGAATTTGTTCTTTTTAGGCAGCTAAACATGTTATGCAAGAGCTACTGCCAGGGTGTGCATCTGTTTTAGGGTGGCTTGGTGGAGCCATGGAAGGAGTCAGATGAATGTCTGTCGTTCAACATGTGCATGGACATTAAAAGTGAGTTTTCTTCTGCTTTCTCTGTCTGTTTGATGCAGTCATGGATGTCAGGGTTAAGAATTTTTAATAGTTTCTTTTGGAAAGCTTGATGCCCTCTTGAGTGGGATTGAACAATCTTCAAATACATCTTCGCCCTGAGGGATTGTGGACTCCCCATCTCTGGAAGTGTTCAAGAGCAGGTTGGATGGGGCTTGGAGCAACCTGCTCTAGTGGAAAATGTCCCTGCCAATGGCAGGGAGTTGGAACTGGATGATCTTGAAAGTTCCTCTAAATCCAAACCATTTTATGATTCCATCTATGAAATAGCAGCATCAGTTCCATTTAATGCACAATGATTTAGAAATATATATATAGATATATATACACATACATATGAAAAACTGGTATTTTCACTAGAATTATTTTATCTGAGAAAATTAAGTTTATAGAATCTCAGTTATTTAACTGTGGGAAAAAATAATCAATTTTTCCCCAGTTTTCTGCAACGTTGTGTTTGGCTTTTATTCAGGGTTTTCAAGACTGCTTGGGTTCCCATCTTTTCCAGAGCTGGCAGATTGGGTTTCAGGCTCCTCAGAGAGCTTCAGACATGCTTGAAAAATATTTTAAGGGAATCCCTTCACAACTTTGTCTAAACTGAGTGTGAGAGTTCCCATTCCACAGGAGATTAGAGTTTCATTCTCTCTCAGAATAATTATCTCTAAAAAGAAAACAGAGGGGATTTTTAAGTGGAATTCCCAGGGAGTTCCAGTTTTGAGCCAAATCTATAGATAGACTCAGTTTATTCTGTGCTCAGAAATAAACTGTGAATCTTTCCAGCCAGTATGGAGAATCCCTCAAGACTCCAACTTCATACAGGAGTCCAAAACACACAGAAATAGATGGGCTGCTCCTCTCAGTTGAATCCTTGGCAGAAATCCCACCTTTAATTCAACAATATTTGTGGTGAATCCACCCCTTTCTAGAACACAGCCTTCTCAGGAGGGCAGAGCAGACCTGGCTGACCAAAAGTGTGTGTGTGAACACAACTTTCTTCCATTTTCAATGTATTTTTTTGTTTAACAAAGGGTGTTGCCTTCAAATGCAACCTATGCCTTGCCTGCAACAAGGATGGCAGTACCAGGATACCCCATTTGGGCATGGAAGTGACTGAATTTGAAATGGAGACTACAAGAGATGGAGGAGAAAGAAGCCAAACTGAGCAGTGACATCTTAGCAAGAAACTTAGCAAGAATGAGAATAAAATCATAAAATCATTAAGGCTGAATAGACCTGTAAGATGAGATCATTGAGTCCAACCATTAACCCAGCACTGACAAGTCCACCACTAAGCCATGTCCCTAAGAGCCACATCTCCACAGCTTTTGAATATTTCCAGGGATGGTGATTCCGTCACTGCCCTGGGCAACCTGGTCCAAAGCCTTATCACCTCTCTGGTGAAGAAATTTTTTGTAATATCCAATCTAAATTTCACCTGGTGGACCTTGAGGCCTCTTCCTCTCATCCTATCACTTCCAACCCTGGAGAAGAGAGAAGAGAGAAGAGAGAAGAGAGAAGAGAGAAGAGAGAAGAGAGAAGAGAAGAGAGAAGAGAGAAGAGAAGAGAGAAGAGAGAAGAGAAGAGAAGAGAAGAGAAGAGAAGAGAAGAGAAGAGAAGAGAAGAAGAAGAGAAGAGAAGAGAAGAGAAGAGAAGAGAGAAGAGAGAAGAGAGAAGAGAGAAGAGAGAAGAGAGAAGAGAGAAGAGAGAAGAGAGAAGAGAGAAGAGAGAAGAGAGAAGAGAGAAGAGAGAAGAGAGAAGAGAGAAGAGAGAAGAGAGAAGAGAGAAGAGAGAAGAGAGAAGAGAGAAGAGAGAAGAGAGAAGAGAGAGACTGATCCCCATCTGGCTCCACCCTCAAGTCAGGGAGTTGTGGAGAGCAAAAAGGTTGCCCTGGATCCTCTTCTTCTCCAGACTACACCACACCTTCCATTGGTTATTGAGTTTTGAAGTTTTTTGCTAAAGCTTCAGACCTCAGGGAGAGCTGAGGTCTCAAAGCCTGAAGTCTCAGGTGTGTCCATCAGGATTTCAAGTGTGAGTCTTCCTCTCCTCTGTTTTGAAGCCAATGGTTTTAATCTTCAGCTCAAGTCCAGTCAAGACACTGCAGTGAATAGAAAACTTTGAGCAGTCAAGTTAAAGGAACCATAATGATGTTCTTGCGCTACTAAACCCTTAAGCCCTTACAGTTTAAGACTTTAAGCTGAAGAGGATTAGATTTAGGTTAGATATTAAGAAGAAATTCTTTACTGTGAGGGTGGTGAGTCATTGGAACCGATTTCCCAGTGTTGCTCTGGGCTTCCAATCCCTGGAAATGTTCAAGGTCAGGTTGGACAAGGATTGGAACAACCTGGGATAGTGGAAGGTGTCCCTGGCCATGGCATAGGGGATGTAATGAGGTGATGTTGAAGGTCCCCTCCGACCCAAACCATTGCATGTTCCTATGATTTTATGAATTAAAACCACCAGTAATCAGATAATGAACCCCAACACCTTTATACAGACAACTTTCTGGAAGTGGATCTACCACACAGCCAGACTGTATGGCTGAGAGAATAAAGCATGAACTCTTTCTGCCTGTATTTGTAGTTGGTGAGGGATAAGTTTGGCTCTGAAAATGGCCTAGCCCAGTATTGTTATGCAAGTTTGGAGGCCCATCTCAGGAGATACAGACCCAGGATGATGTAGAACACCAGGCTGATGTGGCTCTATGCTTTCTCCATCTTGCCTGTGTGTTGCATGAATGTCTGCTTCTGTGTTCAGGAATTTCCTGGGACAGTTCAATTCACGGAATCATAGAATCAATGAATGGTTTGGTTGGAAAAAGGACCTTAAACATCCTCTCATTCCATCCCCCTGCCATGGGCAGGAACACCTTGTACTAGACCAGGTTGTTCAGAGCACCATCCAACCTGGCCTTGAACAATTCCAGGGAGGGGAAATCCACAACTTCAAATTCCTCTGAGTATGCTGAAGCCCTCAGTACTAAAATCATCACCCTCAATGCCTTCTGTTGCTCAGCCCTTCTCCGAGGGCCTCCCAGACCATTTGTTGCCTCCTAGGAAGCTGCTTTGTCTCTCTGCCTCAGGCAACAACAACTTCTGCTCTCAGCAAAGCCTCACTCCATCTCTCAGCTTTCTTCAAAAAGGCTCTGGCGAGGGAAAACCAAACAAATCAACAGAGGCTCAGTTCACCTCCACAAGAACCCCACCTGACTGCTTCTCCTTGCACCGTGATCCACATTAAAAAACCATGGAATGGTGGAATCAAATCATTCTTTATTCCAGAGTCACGCGGCCATGCCCGTCACAGGCGGCAGAGCCGGGATGGGATGCAGAGGCACAAACAATCCCTCTGTACTGTATGATAATCAACAAAAATTAGCTGCCTAAGGGAACCAGGAAACTCTGCCATGAATGCAGCAGTTAGAGACTGAGCCTATTTATTTAACAGGTGTCCCCTGAGCTGGGATGCCAGACTCTGTTTGCCAAATTTGCGGAGAGAGAAAGACAGCTTGAATAAATACGGGCAAGAAGAGAACAGTCCTGAAGCCATTTTCTTTGTGGATTGTTGTGTTGTTTTGGGTTTTTTTTCCTCCCCCAGCAACTTTTTATAGTAAGAAAGTATATCCTAGTTCTTGGCTGGGAGTATTTAGGCAGCAGGAGCTGTGCCAAAATGCAGTTTCCCTCCTCGTAGTGGTGCAGAGTCCAGCTCAGCCACAAAGCAAAGTTAGCTCTGCTGGATGGCTTCGTGATTGGTTTGTTTGTTCAGTTTAATTAAAATACAGTATGGGGTACATTTTGGATGAGAACCTATCCCAGGCTGTCAGGGACCAAGAGCCAACAACAGCTGTGCTGAAATGATCTCCTTCCCCATTCCTGTGCAGTGCAAACACAAGTTGCCATCTCTGGTGCTGCAGCACTGAGAGGCCTTGGATTGTGTCCGATGTCACAGCATGAAAAATTTCACACAGAGCATCCGGGTGGTCCTTGTTTAATTTTTGGAGTGTTCTCACACAGTCTGGAGGAAAAGGATAGAGAAGGACATGGAGGAACTGCTGTAGGCATTTATTCCACCTCTCAAATGGAGTGCAGAGCCAAGCAGCTCATAAATGGGTTTTCACAGAGTCACAGAATCACAAGATGGGTCAGGCTGGAAGGGACCACAGTGGGGTCATCTGGTCCAACCTCTCTGCTCCAGCAGGACCATCCCAGAGCACAGGGCACAGGACTGTGTCTCCAGGCACTTCTTGAATATTCCCATTGAGGGAGACTCCACAGCCTCTCTGGGTGATCTGTTCCAGTGCTTGGTCACTGCACAGGGAAGAACTTCTTCCTCATGTCCAGGCAGAACCTCCTGGGCATCAGTTCTTGCCCTTGGTGCCTCTTGTCCCATTGCTGGGCCCCACAGAGCAGAGCCTAGTCCATCCTCTGACCCCTCCCTGTAGATATTTCAGGCATTGATAAATTCCTCTCTCACTTGGCTTTTCTCAGGGCTGAACAGACCCAACTCTCTCAGTCTGTGCTCCTAAAAAGATGCTCCAATCATTTGGTGATGCTCAGAGCCCATGTGAATCCTGGACCTCCTTCTGGCAGATCTTCCCAGGGAGTTTTTTTTTCCATATTTTCCCTTTTGCCTTTCATTCGTGCCAGAAAGCCAAAGCAAGACAGAAGAGTCAGCAGAGACTCATGGAGAGAAGCTTGCAGCAGCCCTGCCTGGCAACACAAGCTGAAAGCAATGAGTGGAGTAAACAATCTGCTCATCTGGTGAAAAATGCGCAGAGAACATCCCAGACAACCACACCAAAAACTCTGTGAGCAGCAGGGGAAAAAAAAACTTTCTCCAACCAGATGTTTTTGCCTGAGAAAGAGAGAATTTCCTGAGACTGTAGAAACTTTTACTGGCTGCTCCTTACAAGCTGAAGTAAATATTTGCCAGCTGCACTGAGAGATAATCTGATAAACAAACAAGACTATATTCTTTTCACTTAGTTTTTGTGTACAAGGCATTGCCCCAGCAATATCAGCTACAGAAAGCACACAGATTTCCTGGCTGATCCAACCATTTCCAAGCCATTCCTTGCTGATTTCAGTCACGAACCAGGCTGACATTTACATCTTGTACAGGCAGGGCAGACAGCTGGGAGATGTTCATCCCTGTGGTAAGACAGAGATGTGAAGGTCCTGCTGGTTCCTCCTTCCTCCAGCAGCTGTGAGCTGAACAGGCAACAGAGTGAGCCAAAAGCTGCCCCAGGTGTCACTTGGTGGTGGCATCTGGGGTTTGCAGCAGTGGACAGAGGGCAGCTCACTCCAACCCTGCCCCAAAAACATTTGTGTCATCAGGTCACCCATGGCAAAAGAGGATTGAAAGGCATTTTCAGTGGTGCAAAGAGAGGTAAGAGCAGATTTTGCCTTTCAGCTTTGCCGTGGACACAAGCTTGAGGCACAGGATTCTCTAAATTGGTTATGTTGCTCCTCCAATTTCTACCCTAAAAACCCAGCAAGGTCTGAATTCTTCTTGAGCCCTACTTGCAGGGAAGAGAAATGAAGATGTCTCCATAGGAATAGAAAGCTAAAATAGCTGTGTTTCATAGACCTTGCTGGAATGACATTGCCAGTCCCAATCCACAATCCAGTAAAGGGCTCTGTAATTAATTCAAGACACCCAAAGTGTTTTCACACAAATTATCAAGCCTACGGGAGAGGTTTGTGACAGCATTACAAATTCATAGGTCTGGGAGAGAACTCAGGAGGTTGCATAGTTTATTTTCCTGTCCCAAAGCAAGACACAGTATTTCTAGGTCACTGCTGATGGATCTTTGTTTAAAGTGGGTTTTTTCCAAGGCTTCCCATGATGGAGATGTTGCAGGCAATTAATTTCGTATTTTGCCGTCCTGACCATTGGAAAATCTATTATGGTATCACAGAATCACAAAATGGTTTAGATTGGAAAAGATCTCTGAGTCTGAATTTCAATTTTGATCACCTTGTCACCCAGCCCAGAGCTCTGAGTGCCACATCCAGGCCTTCCTTGAACACCTCCAGGGATGGGAATTCCACTGCTGCCCTGGACAGCCTTTTCCAATGCTTCACAACCTTTTCCATGAAGAAATTCCTCCTGATCTCCAACCTGAACCTCTCCTGCCACAGCTTGAGGCCATTTCCTCTGATCCTGTCCCTGTTCCTTGGGAGCAGAGCCTGATCCCAACCTGGCTGTCCCCTCCTGTCAGGGAGCTGTGGAGAGCCAGAATATCCCCCCTTGATCTTCCTTTTCTCCAGGCTGAGCCCTCCCAGCTCCCCCAGCTGCTCAAACACCCCTTTTCTCCAAAGCAGCTTAAACTTTCCCATGGATTTCTGCTCCCATGATAAAACAACCCTTCACAGATTTGAACAGCTCCACCACATTCTGCTCAGACCTCTGAAGGAGATAATGATTTTAATATTTCCCCACAGGTAGTTTTTCCCTGTTGGCTACTCTTCTGGTTCCCACTAGGTATTCCTGAAGTAGGACAAACCTTTCTGGAAATGGAGTGCCCCACTTTATATAATCTCCTCCACCTGAGGTGTTCCCAGGGGTGAGCAGAGCATCTCTGGCAGGTTACACAGCCTAGAACAGTGTTCATCTTTTTCCTGACAGCACAATGAGTTTACTTGGGGGCAGGCTGTGATTCATTACAGCCTCCAGATGTGGGTTTATTTCTTTTTATTTTTTTTACTGGGATCTGATGTCTGATCAGTTGTTCCCAGCCCTGAAATTAATTAGGAAATTACTGAAGTTAAACTTCCTGACTAAGGCCATACTGGAATAAACCAGGCTATAGGGTGAATGTAGGAACATTTGTTTCCTTGCTATAAATTTGCCATCATGGTCAAGACCTGAATCTTTTTTACTCAGTCACAGATCTACTGATAATGGGACTTTGGGGGAAAGTAAGAAAGAGAGTATAAAGGGAATTTCATCTTTGCTCAGTGGTTTTGCCAGATTATTCTCAATTAGTGACATTGTTTAACCCCAGGCAGTAACTAAACCCCACAGAACTGCTCATTTACTCCCCTCCAGTGGGAAAGGGTAGAGAATTGGAAGGGCAAAAATGAAGAAGCTTGTGGGTTGGGATAAAGACAGTTTAATAGCTAAAGCAAAAACCACACACATGCAAGCAGAGCAAGAGAAGGAATTAATTCCTCACTTCCCATGGGCAGAGAGGTGTTCAGTTATCTCCAGGACAGAATGGCTCTGCACAAATCCAAACCATAGCCCCACATTAGCTACTATGAAGAAAATTTAATTAACAGCACCTTCTCCACTCATTATTCCACACCATTTATGACACTCTCAGGTCCAACATTATCCAGCACATTGTGTCTCCTTCCACCCCCCCTTCCCATATTTCATATAATACACAAGTATAATTCCTCTAATCCATGAACCAATCCTGTAAAATGTTCATAAAATGCTCATAAAATGTCCAATAATACCCACAAATGTCCATTGAGTTATTTAGTCCGTGACTTTGGGCTCCAGATGTGATGGTGGTCATTCAGGAGTGGAAAGGCGGTTTGTGGTGTGGAGTTTTTGGGCACCAAACCCAGTTCAGGTCAGGTCACAGCTGCACTTGCTGCTTGTAAAATTTGTCCTCCACTGATTCAGGTGGTTCTTGCCAGAATAATTCCTAAAAACACACGGCCCAAATAATGGGTTATGAATATTTTAAGGTATTTCCATTACAATCTCCCCCCTTGGTCCCCTTAAGCCAGGTAATAGGGTTTAGTACTGCAATGAACTCCTGCCTTTGCTCTAAATCCTGTTTGGATTTATCCACTGACTGCAGTCCCCTAGGAATGTTCCAGCTGGAACCTGATCAATGAGCCAAAATCTCTCCATAGTGTGGATTTATCCACAGCCACAGTCACTTTGAGGGGCACCTGACTGAGTGTGGCCTCATCCAGAGTGCCTTTGGAATAACACCTTTTCCAACACAGGCTGAGGTCCATCCAAGGATTTACCAGCTCTATCCAAGGATTTACCAGCTCCATCATGGGCTTATCCATGGCCACAAGATTTGAGGAACTGCAGCATGACCTCCTGCACAACCACTGATGCTTCAAGAGGTGCCTTTTCCAGCTTGGACTTATTTTTTTGGCCACAATCCTTCTGGAGGTGTGGCACAGACAAAATCTCTGTCTGAGACCCTTCAAGGTGAACCTGCTCTGGTATGATGCAATCACAGTCACAGATGTTTCAGGGTGTCCTGTTCTCTCATGGACTCATCCACAGCTCATGGTCCCTTTGATTCTGGTTCATGCTGGAGTTCCAGAGTGTCCAGAAAAGCAGCACAGGGACAGCAGTGACTCCCTGGCCATCTGCCAGGCCAGGAACATCCCTGCTGCTGTTATCAGAGCATTCCCAGGCACAGCACAGGCAGATAAGGAGCAGAGCAGCACCACAGCGAGCAGTGGAAGAAAAGAGCAGCCACTAACAAGCACTGGGCTCGAAGAGACACTCAGGCAAACACAGGGGATGCCAATTAACAGCTGAACAGCAATAATAGCCATAAATCCAGTCCAGCACAAACCTAGTGTTGTCGTAAACTCTCTTAGCCCCACTTTGGGTGCCAAAAAATAGTTGGGTTACAAATGTTAGCAGTGAGAGTGTCTCCCTATTCTTTCTTTTTCACCCTTTTATATCCTGAGCATGATGTCACACAGTCTGAAATCTCCCTTGGGTCACTTGGGGTCAGCTGTCCTGGCTGTGTCTCCTCCCAAACACTTGTGGACCCTCAGCCCACTTGCTGGTTGGGTGAGAAGCAGAAAAGGCTGTGCAAGGATTGCTCAGCAATATCTAAAACATCTCTATATTATCATCACTGTTTACATCTCAAATCCAAACCATAAGCCCATGCTTGTTACTATAAAGAAAATTAACTGTATCCCAGCCAAAACCATAACATTTTGGTCTTTAGCTGCTATCCATGAGACTTTTCTTCACTGATTTTTCTAAGCCCTTTCTGAAAAACCTTGTATTTTCGACTCCCAAATTCCAGGATGTGAGTAAGGGAAGTTCTTAATGTTTGTTTTAAACCTGCTATCTGATCACTTCATTAGTGTCCCTGGGTTGTCATGGTATGAGAAATAATGAATAACCTTTCCTTACTCAGCCTTTTTGTACTCATCATCACTCTGTAGAAGGCTGTTGGTGCACAGAAACACTCTCAGCTGCAATGAGAATTACTACTTAGCCATTCCTCATATTAAAACTACTCCACATCTCTGATCATCCTTCTTTTTACCTTTTCTAGCTCTACGACGTGCTTTTTTATGTGGCATGAATGGAAGTCCACACAGTGCCCCAGATTTAGGTTCACCAGGGATTTATATACACAGAGTTTAAAGAGAAGTTCTGTTATTTCTCCATTTCCTAGTAAGTTCTAGGATTTTATTCACATATTTTGCTTGTGCTGACCACTGAGATGACACATAAAAGCATTATCTGCAGTGACTCCAAGATCTCTTTCGTGAGGGGTCACTGCTAATTTAGAGCAGATTATTGTGGATGCAGTTATCACCTTTTCATTTCCCTCCTGGCTGCTCCTTGGCATTAGCTCGGGCTCAGAGGGGTCATAGCAATATTCTGAGTCACAAAACACCCTGGGTCCTCCCCAAAAAAAGATCTCATGCCCCAGCTGGAGCTTCCTAGTTTATTATATGGGCTCAGACTGAGCAGTTGAAAGGGTAGACATATGCTGGGTACTTACATGCATCCTTTTTTCTGTCATTAATTGAAATTAAAACCCAGAGATAAGAGAAGGTGCATCTGTCCACAACCTGTGCCACTTCAACTCAAAATCTGGTCAGTTTGGCTGATTTCACTGCAAGGTGGAAATTCTATTACCACTTTCTCCCAGCGATGGGATAAATACCACCATCCTGTGTATTTTCATGCAGCTGGGGAACACAGCAGGAATAAGCACAGCAAAGATTTCCATGACTGAATCACATGTTTGGTGGCGATCTGGTGCTCCTGGTTCAAATCAAAAGAGGAAAAAACCCTCAAGATGTATTCGCTCAGTTCCTTACAGTGTCAGTCATAGCCTGCAGAGGTGACAAACTGGCTGTTAGATATTGTTCTGTCACCTCTGAGGAGGTAGGAGTGATGTGGAGGAACAGGGAGCAAAGGAAAGGTCACATTTACCCAGCAGTGGCTCAGCCCCAGCCTGACAACTCAGAACCACTAACTCCTAGACAATTTCATCATCCCACGTTTTCCTCTGAATTTTCCCCCCTCCCACGAGGAATTTGAGATCAGATGGGCACTTCTTTGTTTAGCATTCAAAAGATATCAGCGGTTTTGGCTTCAAACTTCACTGAGTTTTCTCCTCAGCTCACCAAGTCCTGGAGCACAAGGTTTGCTCCTCCCTGGAGGTTCATTAATCAGCCCCACAGCAAGAAGCCCAATTAGTGCCACTCATGGGGATGTTTGTTCTCACAGACACCTCATCACTGATGCTGTGACATGATGTCACTCACCAGCACAGCCTGGCCAAGGTTTTAAATTCCACCAAAACAAGGCAAGAGATCCATGGAATTGAACTACAGGACCTCAACCAAGCCATGGAACCACAAACCCCAAGTTTGTTCTGGATTCATCAAGGTGAGGTGACTGTTCATGGAATTCAGGTTCCTTTCCAGGCTGGCAGAACTGGCATGTGTAAGGTACCTAAAACCCATGATTTTTTTAGGCTCATGCTCCTATGTCTTGCTGTCTTACAGTTCCTGAGTCACTGATTTCTCTCCATAGCTTCTGCCAACAATGGCAGAAGTTCCTCTCCATCCATCTCTGACTGCCTTTTTGGACCTCCTTGGAGTGGAGAAGAAAAGCTGAACTCCATCCAGGGATGTTGGCTGTACCTCTGGGCACTTCTGCACACCCACCATTGGGAAAACACTCAAAGCAGTGTCTGGGATTTGCAATACCCAGTTCAGCTGTTGAGAACCATGCCATGAGGACAAATCTCAGCCCCAGCTCCTGGGGACACAATGTCATTGCTTTTTTAATGGCCATTTCTATACTCTTGCAATCAGTTTTTCACTTTTAACTTGAAACAGATGGGGTGTGTTATAACTGTAGAGCAAAGCAGCGAGTCCTGATACATCCCAAAAAGCATTTGGATAATGCTCTCAGGCACATGGTATAATTCTTGAGATGCAAGAGCAGGAGTTGGATTTTGATGACCCTTGTGAGTCCTTTCCAATCCAGGATATGCTATTATTTTTTAAAAAAATTCATCATGCTATTTCCATTTGTGAACATAAGATCCAGCCATGAGTTTTGAAACGCCAAATCAAAATGCACCTCTGTTCAGAGGATGCTCAACATCCCCCACTGCCCTGGTTTTCTGCATATTGAGAATCTCAGCTGCGATGTCAATAATCTCATTTGTTTTTGGAAAGTCGACCTTCCTAGTCAGAATCTCTGCAACTCTGCACAGATGGATCAAAGAGGTATGGGAAAATAACTGTACTGTTTAGGAACAGAGAGACATGTGATTCCTGGGATCACAGATATCCCTGAGTTGGAAAGGACCCATGAGGATCATCAAAATCCAAATCCTGGCACTGCACAGGACAACCCCAAGAACTCCACCACGGGCCTGAGATGTTGTATAAACACTTCTTGAGCTCTCTCAGGCTTGGGCTGTGACCACTTCCCTGGGGAGTTTTCCCATTGTCCAACCACCTTGTGGGTGAAGAACTTTTTCCTAATATCCACCTAAATCCATTTCTTGACACAGGTCAGACCCTAACACTGTTCAGCAGAAAGCAGAGATCTGTTCCCTGCTGCTCCCTCTTGTGAGGATGCTGAAGAACCTCAGTGATGTCTCCCCTCAGTCTCCTGCAGGCTGAGCAAACCAAGTGGCCTCAGCCACTTCTCCAATGGATTCCCCTCCAGACCCTTCACCATCTTCATCACCCTCTTTTGGATGCTCTCTAACGGCTTTATATCCTTCATATATTGTGGTGTTCCAGCAAGAATCCTCAAGGCTGACCTGGGGCCAAAACAGGATCCCTGGCTGGCAGAGAGTGCAGAGACATCACAAAATCAAATTCTGAGAGCAGATCAGAGCTCAGTGGAGAGAAAGTGGCTGGAGTGTCCCAGAGAGACAGGAGGGGATAAAATATGCAGAAACACTTGAGTACTTGAGACAGGAAACTGCTAATGGGGAGATTTAAAATCTCCTCCTAACTCTTTCCTGGCAAGAGGCAGTGAGCATTAATCAGTCATGGCTTTCATCCCTCCTGTGCCTCTGCTTCCCTGGCTGGCAAAAAGCGATGGTGCTGGTCTTGCAGGAACCTCTGCTTGCTCACCTTCCCCCTGATGAAATGCTCTGTCAACAGTTTCAATGCGAATCTGAGTGATTTCCTTTTCTTTTTAAATAGATAAGCAGAACTTCTACCCAGACTGAAGCATCACAGCAGCAGCACAGAAAATTAACCTAATTTCCAGGCTGAATCCAAAGACAGGAGTGATTTCAGGTGTGCCAGCCTGAAGATGAGCTCCAGCCTGTGCTAAGACGCCTTTTTCTGGTGGTGAAAACTCCCCTGAACAGAGCTAGCAAATGGATTTGTATTTCTCACCTGTGCTCTGTCAACAAACACGAAGAAACCCACATCAGATCTCTCAAAAAGTCAATTTTCCAGGGCTCCATGTTACAAGAGCCCAAGTGCATCTACTCGTGGGTGTGTGGATGTAGGTGGTAATTTCAGGGTCTCACCATAATCAACTCTTCTGGGAAAATTTAAAATACCATCCTGCTGTGGGTGGGGATTGGAGGACCTTCTCCAGCAAATTAGAAGCTTTTTTTTTTTTTTTGAGTGCATGCGTGGGTGGTGAAACTGGGCTCACCTTCGGCAACTTCGCTGTAAAAATAAAACTTGTAAGACATTTAAATCTTCAGAGAGGATTTCAGACCTTCCTGCAGACAAATTAGCAATGAACATCTTACGCATATGTAGAGTACACAGAGATACAGAGCTGGCTATTATTAGCACAATATTAATATCTCTGGAGGTTCAAACTTAGACAGAGGTGTTGGCGTGCAGGACACTGCAGACACCGTAAGTGGGACTAGCCAATTTTTATTTTAATTTAATTTAGTTTTGGTTTTTTACCTACTGATTGACTTTTTGCTTATTCTTCATCGCCACTACGCATTACCCATCTCGCTTTTGGTCACACTGACAAGCTTTATAAATCTTGGTCAAGGTTCCAGATCAATTTAAAGTAAAATAAATAAGTAAATTAGAAGATAATGGAACTGTCAATCTTGTGCTCAGCAGCTCGCTGGGAGGGGGGAGGTCCTTGGGGTTTGGTCATGGGGACATTTATCTCAGCAGAACTTTCTAACTCTTGTGCTGGATGTAGACATGGCCCAGGAAGAAACACAAAGCCCCCATGGTGACAGCATGGTGGTCACTTAGAAAGAAAATAGAGAAATATTGAATCTATAAGCTGTAATTTTAAATATTACCTGAATTTAGTCATTGTTTCATCGCTGACACACCACAACTAAGGCTAGTCAAGAATCATTCTGCCATACAGCATTGTTATTGGAACCTATTTTTCCATGAAAAAATTCCAAATTATTTGTGTTTGAGTCACTGTGGAACAGGTGAATCACTTTTTGCGTGGCTCTGGTACAGCTTCTTACTGACTAATTTTAGCATTTACAGGTTTAGAATGATAGTTTTGAAATGTATCAGTGGTAAAAGTCATGGCTGAAAGTCATGGCTGAAAGTCATGGTAATGCTAAGAACATGGTAAAAGCAAAGCAAATTAATGTTGATTTCAATAATAGGAAGTTGGCAGGACATGTTTTAGAACCCAGAACTGAATTACAGAATGTTATCTTTGGAAGGTTCAAATCACAATTTCAAACCGAACCTTCTCTCTCCTCTTGGGGATTTTGAACTTTGGACTTAAACTTCATACCAAAGACCCATTTGGGAAACCAGGAAAAAATATTCCTCAGTTCCTGGTCAAAATTTCATATGGCTCTAGATCAGTTCCCAAGTGAGGAATGTATTTTCCAGCATCCTGGATGAGACTCCCATGCAGTTTTCTCATGTAGAAAATCCTAAAAGAAATAAAAACAATGTAATGCTGAAAATATAACCCATTTCTCCCTCCTAAGCACAAATCCTCTGCTCATAAAAGTGCATAAATTCCTTTCTAGAAAAATAGACTTATCCAAGGGGTGGATATTTGTGCAAAGAGGGGGCAGAGGAGTGGGAAACCAGAGATCCAGGATTGTGCTTTTGGAGACTTATAGAGTCATGGAATGGTTTGGATTGGAAGGGACATTAAAGGTCATCCATTTCCATCCTCCTGCCATGGAGAGGGACAACTTCCACTATCCCAGGTTGCTCCAATCCCTGTCCAAACTGGCCTTGGACACTTCCAGGGATCCAGGGGCAGCCACAGCTTTTCTGGGCAACCTGTGCCAGGGCCTCACCACCTCCACAGTAATTTTTTCCTAATATCCCATCTAAATCTTCCCTCTTTCAGCTTAAAGCCATTCCCCCTTGTCCTGTCACAGCAAGCCCTTGCAAAAAAATTCCCTTTCCAGCTTTTTTCAAGTAATGGAAGAGGCTCTAAAGGTTCCCCAGAACCTTCTCTTCTCCAGGCTGAACAATCCCAACTCTCTCAGCCTGTCTCCAGAGCAGAGGTGCTCCATCCCTCTGATCATCCAAATGACCTCCTCTGGACAGATCCAACTCTTTCTCTGGAGGTCCCAGAGCCGGACATTGCTCCAGGTGGGGTTTTATCAAGGCAGAGGGGCAGAATCCCCTCCTTTGACCTAATGGCCACCCTGTTTTAGATACAAACCAGGATACAGCTGGCAAATAACACCCTCAAATTTCTTGGAAAATTGCCTTTCCCAGTTATCAATTTGTGCCAAGTTTATCACTCACAGAAACAGAAATCTCTCAGTGGCACAAGACCCAGCAGCACCATCACCAGCATTCTCCATCAGCCAGAGATGACTTGGAATGTTTGAAATCCACTCTCATTCTGGAGATCATCCTGTTGATCCCAGATGAAATTCACCCTGGATGGAATGCTTTCAGTGCTTCTGTTTATTTTGTGTCAGCCTTTGCTAGGATTCCTCTAAGCTGCCTTATATCTTTAACCAGCCACTCTTCTTTAAAGTTAAAGCAGAGAGAGATGATTTCCAGCGGGGTTTGCAGTTTCTGATGTGTAGAAATGGACAGCCAATGGGACCATCTTTAATACCTTTAGTCTGCTCTGCTCTTCTCCCAGAACACACAGATGTCCTCTAGCTGTGAGCTAAAGTTGAATGCCTGAGTCTGGCTACCCAAGGTGACTCCCACCTTCGTGAGGGGAAGATTATTTCAAAGCAAAAGTCTTGCCTAACATTTCTGTGAACTCCAAAGTTTGAAGGCAGAAAGGAAAGGAAAGGCATTTCCTTGAATTTCAATGGACACACTGCTAAGCTCCAGAGTTTCTCCTGGAGGATTGTCAAGGTTTGCTGCATCTTTGAGGTGCAGAAGAACGACAGTGCCTCAGCTTTGTCCCCATAATGTAGCTTCCAGTAAAATCTGTTTGAAATTCAGGCGTGCACGGCATGATAAGGTCTATTCCTCACAGTTCATTTTTCTTCCAGATACATTCCTGGCAAATACAATTAAATAAATCAGCTCCTCCTAACAAAGAGAAGTATCATTAATGAAGGCAGTTATGACAACTGTAGGGAAAAAAGGGATTTCAGTGGCTTTTATTTCATTGTTACAAAAACAAACAAACAAACAAACCTCAGAAAATACTGCCAAGAACAACATCTCAGTATTTGGGCAGGTGGGGGGAGGTAGGAAAGGAGGAAGCAGAAGATGGCATTGACTCCAGAGGACAATAACATGACTTGGAGGAGGAAATGAGGGACACCATGATACTGCAGATGGCTTGGAAATTATATTTTTTATTAAGTTTTCTTAACTTCAGCTCTGCTATCCTGGGCTACATTCAAAGCAGTCCAGGCAGGAGGTCAGGGGAGAGGATTCTGAGCCTCTGCTCTGCTCTGGTGAGACCTCACCTGCAGAGCTGCCTCCAGCTCTGGGTTCCAGCAGAGGAAAGACATGAAGATGTTGGAATGAGTCCAGAGGAGGCACCAAGGTGATCAGAGGAATGGAGCAGCTCTGCTGGGAGGAAAGGCTGAGAGAATTGGGATTGTTCAGCCTGGAGAAGAGAAGGCTTCAAGGTGAAGAGAAGGCTTCAAGGTGACCTAGTGCAAGGCTTCAAGCTGCTAGTGGCAGCTTTCCAGTGCCTGAAGGAAGCTGACAAGAAAGATGGAGAGGGACTTTCTACAAGAGCCTGGAGTGACAGGACAAGGGGGAATGCAGGCTTAGATTGGATATTAGGAAGAAGTTATTCCCTGTGAGGGTGGTGAGGCACAAGTTGCCCAGAGAAGCTGTGGCTGCCCCATCCCTGGAAGTGTCCAAGGCCAGGTTGGATGGAGCTTGGAGCAACCTGGGATAGTGGAAGGTGTTCCTGTCCATCTCAGGTTGGTGGAACTGAATCACCTCTAAGGTCCCTTTTTCCAACCCATTCTATGATTCTCTGTATGAGCACCACTTAACAACTCCAATATTTTCATTGCCAGTCACTGTTCCCTTGCTCGACTGGGCTGTTTGACAGTTTTCTGTACAATCTGTCCTCCTGCATCCAGATGAGAGACTCCTGAGGATCAGGACCACTCTTCTATTTTCTGAGCATGCCACTGCTTGTTTATGAGATCCTGTACCAACCTGGTTTCCAGAAAAATGTCTGGTAAACATTAATCAGTAAAAAAACCTCCCAAAAGATGCTCAGGAGCTGTTATTTTCCATGAGCTGTTACTGACAACTTGGCATCCAGTAAAATAGTTGATCTTGTATGCTAAATAAAAAGGGATTTATTTGCACCTAGTTAGATAAGCCAATAATGGAAAAAAAATGAGCTAGAGGAAAGAATTTGAATTATATTGCTAAGTGTGTAAATCAGTTTTGAGGTCCCATGTTCCTAAAACAGCATCCATTTAGGATACTTCACATCAGTCACCTAAAAAGTGAGCTATTCAAAAAAAATCCGCATTTTTAAAATTACTGAAAATCCTTTGGACTACCCAGTATAAGTCAAAGTTAGAGGAAGGGGAGAGAGCAGGGAGTTTGCTCAGGGCAAGAGATGAGCTGTAGGCAGAACAAATGGGGAGCTTGGTTGCACAATTTAGACTCCTAGGACACAGCAGACTCTTAAGAAGTCTATCTATAACAAAAATATCTTAATTTCATATATTGGCAGCTTATTTCTTGTCAAGTGTCTTTCCTGTCATGCAACAACCCCTTCCCATGGGATTTCCTTCTCCAGAATTTCTGACCAACTCATTCCTACTCCACACTTGTTTGTCCCTTTGCGTTCTCTTGTTTTATTTTTATATTCTGGAGAATCAGGAATTTGAAAAGGGAGCTGAAGTGGCTGAAGTGCTGCATCATCTCAACTCACCTCCACAGGCTTTTGTGTCCCAGGAGAATTTTCCCATAAAATATCTGTGTTTTCCTTTCCATCCTCTTCTCTGCAGTTTATGAACCTGATGTGCACCAACTCCAGTGAGCAAAGAGCAGTGCCCAGTTCAGAGGCTCAGTTCCTGGGTAAGGAATGGCCCCAAATGGCCCCAGTGCTCCTGATTTGGCAGACAAGGTGCTAAAATGGAATCACAGAATGTTTTAGATTGGAAAAGTCCTTTAAGGTTATCAAGCCCAACCATTAAGCCAGCACTGCCAAGGCCGCCACTAACCCATGTCCCCAAGAGCTACAACCCATATTTTAAATCCCTCCAGGGATGGTGACACCACCTTTGGCTTGGGCAGTCTGTTCCAACATCTTGTCAGGGATGAAATTTTTCCTGATAACCAATCTAACCTTCCTCTGGAGCAACTTGAGGCCATTTCCTCTTGTCCTGTCTCTTGTTTCTTGTGATTTTACAAAGCTGCTCCTCAGGTACCACCATCCCTTCCTCATTAACATGTTTTTGTATGTGAACTACTGGTCCCAACTTCTGTGGAGCCTGTTTTGATTAATGATTTCAGCAAAGCTTGTCTGTAATTACGTGCTCTAATCAATGCTTCAGGCGAAGCACACAGAATAAAGGACAATGCTTTGTTACAAGAGGTATTTTAGGGAAAAACTGCTTCTTCTTCTTTAGAAGATCAGTTATCTTCCTCTAAAGTGAATCTTATATTGCCCTCAAACAGGCCACTGCATTATTACAAGCTCTGCTTTTTTTTAAATAACAAAAGGTCTCTAAGATATTTCATAAAACATTAATTTCAGAATCTATTACAGTATTTTTTTTTTTTTACAGAGATGATGGATTTGACTTTAATAGAATAAGTATCAGCTTCTGGAACTTGTTTGCTTGCACAAAGAAAAGATGCTTTTCAGAGGTGCTGTGAATAAATCAAACTTCATAATATTTTAAAAAATTGAAAAAAAAGGTTATTTGAAGAAAAAACATGTGATTATTTCTGAGTGGTTGTTTCTTGAGGCATGTAAACACACTCCACTTGATCTTTCACTTCATTCTATCCTTTTGCTGATCCCACTTATTTCATAATGTTTATGACATCCTGAAACAGCAAACTTTTTTTTTTAAAGAACATCGATAAATTAGATTAAGAACACAGTGTTCCATGAAAAACAAATGTTGGGTATTTCAGGAGTAGTTTATGTTGCTGAGTAAAACCTTTTCATATATTTTTTATTTCCTGTTTTGCTATCACAGTCACTGTAGGTAAGATACAAATATATGACCAATTTTTCAGAATAAGTTTTCATTTCTGTTTTCTCTCTAAACTTCAGTGAAATTCTAAGCTTTAATGCTGAACCATAAAACTCAGATAGACTTTTAACACATTTCAAAAGACACATTTAGAGTGACTCTGAGCAACTCTGTCCTCACTTTTGTCTTCTTTAGAGAACTTAGAAAATTAAATCAAGCAACTTTACCCTAACATAAAAAAAAAGGGGTTTATGGCAGGAAACCACATTGAAATGTATCACAAATCATGAAGAAAAGCACTTTTTGCGGATGTGTATAAATGTTTTCCTTGCTTCAAGAATTCACATGATGAAATACATCCTGTAAATTTTAAACTTCTTTTGGGGGCTGAAGAAAGGTTGCTAAGAATTCCTGTACAGCATTCAAGGCCTAGTTGATGTGATTGAAAAATAAGTGATATGGGAAGATCCCTGATGACTGAAAAAATCTGACCTTAAAAGAAATCACCAAAAGCAAGTAAAACACATAATCGACAACAATCATTGTAGTAATGAGGAAAATACTTGAAAGTATAAGTCACTCCAAGTAATTTAGTCTCTCTGGAAAAATCATGGAGTTCAACAAGAAGGACAAAGGGTGATTGAGAGCCCTAATTGCCTTATATGACAAAACTGGATGGCTGGTGGGTGAAAGAAGATTGTAAAATGTCATGCCTTGGGCTTAATATGACTTTAGATATCACCTCCCACTGCATTCTCATTTGGAGGGAGCTGTGGAAGAACAGGCTGTCAAGTGGGTTGAAAATTGGCTGGATCACCTCGTTGGATGGACAGGGATCAAGGGCTGAGTGTCTGTCAGGCAGCTCAGAACAAGAACAGCCAGGGTTGACATTGTTCTTCCCCTTCCTCAGTGTCCTGATGACACAGTGCACCCTCCACAAATTTAAGGACAACACTAAATGAAGGAAATCATCAAATTGTTTGGGTTGGAAGGGACCTTAAAGATCATCCGACTGCCTAAATGTGGTTAGTGAAATCTTCCATTATCCCAGGTTGCTCCAAGCCCTGTCTAACCTGGCCTTGAACACTTCCAGGGATGTGGCAGCCACAACAACAACCTGTGCCAGGGCCTCATTGCCTTCACAGGGAAGAATTTCTTCCTAATATCTAATCCAAACCTACTCTGTCGCTGTTGAGCGGCTAGCTGAGGACTGACCCAAGTTCTCAGACAAGGAAAGAGAGGAGAAAAGGCACTTTATTGTTTTGAATTCCATATATATAGAGTCTACAGAAGTGCCCCAGATTGGTCAGCCCGAGACCTCCCCCTAGGCCCAATTGGCCAAGCCCGAACTGACTCAATCCGGAGAAACTGTTTGCAAAACATCCAAACTTTATCTTGTTTATGAAATATAGCAAAATGTTCCCACGGGAAGAACCTGTGCTAGCCACACTACTCTGCTTCAGCTCAAAGTCATTCCCCATTGTCCTATCATTTGACAGCCCCTCAATAAACCGCAAAACAACCCCTGCGCTAAAAAAGCACTGAATCTGTTCACTAGAGAGGTCACAGAAATGTCAAGGCTTGACTGGGAGAAGCCATTGGTGACTTGATTGGTGACAGCCCTGTTTCAGGCAGGAGGCTGCACTGAATGCCTGCCATGAGTGTCCTCCAAGCACCATTTCTGTGAAATTCTCTTGCAATCCAAGACTAAAATAAAAGTAAAAGCCTTGAAAACCAAAATTTTCTCAAAAAATTAACCTAGGGATAAATTTCCCAAGTGTGGTAGATAACGATGTTGAATATTCACTTAACATATCATGCTATTTGCTGTCTCTATTTTTAAAAGTTTCACTATTCAGAAATTTTCTAGAACTCAACCGTCAGTGTTTTCCGTGAATTATGAACATGCTCTCTTAATATCCAGGAGATGCCAAGCACTTTATGATCTGTCCTGCTTCCCACATCACTCTGGCTCTGCTAACACTTCCTAGCTTTTCTTCCTAAAACTGGTTAAAAATAAATGAGTTTAACTTTGAATAATGATTGCCCTCTTCTACTGAGCTTGGCAGGCTGCTGATTCTACTCTGTATTTGAAGAAGACTTTGTGCACTAAAAGTTCATGGGGCTTTTTGTTTTTTTTATTTTTCCTTTCCCTCAGTTATGTCACAGAATCACAAAATCGTTGAGGTTGGAAAAGACCTTTAAGATCATCAAGTCCAACTGTCAACCCAGCAGCACCACACTCAGCACTAGACCATGGCATCAAGTGCTTGTTTTTTGAACTCTTCCAGGGGTGATGACTCCACCACTTCCCTGAGCAGCTTTTTCCAATCTTTTTACAAGCCTTCCCACAAAACAGTCTTCCTAATATCAAATCTAAACCTCCCCTGGAATAGTTTGAGGCTGTTTCCTCCCATTCTGTCCCTTGTTCCCTGGGAGCAAAGCCTGACTCCTCCACAGCTTCATCCTTTCAGGGAGTTGTGGAGAACCAGAAGGTTCCTCCTGAGCCTCCTTTTCTCCAGGCTGAACCCCACCAGCTCCCTCAGCCTCTCCTGGTGCTCCAGACCCTTCCCCAGCTCCATTCCCTTCTTTGGACATTCTCCATCCCCTCAAAGTCTTTCTTGCAGTGAGGAACACAAAAATATCAGCTTGTCTAAGAAGATACTTTATTTCTGACTAAGAAGTTTGTTTATTTCATATTTCTTCATGACCAAGGACCAACAGCCTCATTCATCCCACGGATCCATCCATGTGAGCTTTGTCATCTGCAAACAGTGACATGTTGTGAAGCCAATTGACTTTAACATACTTCTTGCAATTTCAAGCATTTCTAAAGAATTTTTACTCTGTTATTAAAAATAATTAGGCAGACAATTTATCACTTCTCTTTCTACTGTATAGGAATGAGCATCTGCCAGGAGCATTTTAACATTTCCATGGTTTAAAGCACCAGTGGCCACAGAGGAAAACACACTCCTTCCAACCAAGCCTTTAATGATTCTTTTGATTGAAAATGGAGCTAGCATATCACCCAAAATATGTAATGCTTTTATTCTGCCAATATATATTATTTAACAATGGGTGAATTTTTCAGGAGAACTCATTTTAATTTGTTCTTTCAATCTAATGACCCATAGGAATGATTGTAGATACAAGCGTGGCACGCGAGTTGCTCCTGTCAAAGCAAGAATGTGTAATGTTCTTCATATCTTCATTAGGGAAAACATTTCAAGTGTTTGAGGCCTGTACAAAAATTGTTTATAAGTTGCTTTTTTTTTTGTTGCCTTATTTGTGGCAGTCAAATAAAGAGAATTGTCTCAGTCATAGAATCATGGAACCGTTAAGGTTGGAAAAGACTTTAAAGATCATTAAGCCCAAATGTTAATCCAGCACCATGATCACGTTCACCATTGAACTGTGTCCTGAAAGGCCACATCCTTACATTTTTTGAACTCATCTGGGGATGGTGACTCCACCATTTCCCTGAATAGCTTGTTCCAATGCTTTACAAATTCTCCCATGAAAAAAAATTACAAAATCTGTGTAAATTTCCCCTGGAGCAACTTGAAGCCATTTCTTTTAATCTTGTCACTTGTTTCCCTGGGAGAAGAGACCAACCTGGCTACACTCAGGGCTGGGTCTTAATATTGCTTTGGTCAGGGATTTGTAGAGAGCAATGAGATCCTCCTGAGCCTCTTCTTCTCCAGGCTGAGGTCTTCCCCGCCACAACTTCTTCAGCTGCTTTTCATCAAACCTGTGCTCCAGACCCTTCCCCAGCTTTGCTGTCCTTCTCAAATTGTTCATCCCACAGCTTCTATCCAGACCTTCTCCTATACTTGAATCAAGATCACTTCTTTGTGTAATTCAGAGATGTTTCTGCTGGTCCAGGCTGGAGTTTGACTCATCTTGTGTTGCATCCACACTGGAGTGAAGACCCAGCAGCTACTGGGCTGGGAAAGGATGTTCCCAGGACAGGATACATCAGAAGGATCTCACTTGCCATCACCCCTGGAGGATTTAACCCACAGATAACCTCACTGCAGCCTTGCAAAGAGACTGATCTGCACATCTGGTGAGCTCTGCTGCCTGCCAAGTTGCTAATGGGCCTTTCACAGATCTGCTTCCTTGCATGCAATTTCTCTACTCGAGTAAAAAGTGAAAAGGCAGAGTTTTATGGGGTAATAGCACATTTTGACAGGCAAAGTCCATTATTTTTATTTCAAGAGTGTAATTCAGCACTGCTGAGGACAACATGAATGGGCTTTTCTTAAGACTAATTCGTCCAGGCTTGGGCTCACTTTTGTTAAAAGGTTTCTCAAGGCAGGTTTTGCCCTGAGAAGTGCCATAAACAGCCACTCTGCTTCAGTTCTGTCCTGCAAAAATGTGGTTGGTAATTAAGCTGATCTTTTACTTACCTAGAAGAAATAGATGAAATAAAAGGTGTTCCTGCCCATGGCAGGGGGATTGGAACTAGATGATCTTTAAGTTTTCTTCCAAACCAAACCATTCAGTTATTCCATTATTATTTCAACAAAGGGAGAGCTTGCCTTCTTTAGGTCTTTCAGAAATAAGGGATAACCCCTGAAAAATAGGGCAGTTAGTCAAGTTCATGTGATTTTGCTAACTGAAGACTCCCTAAACATTTAAAAATGTCTTTTAGTCTCAAATATCATCTGTCTTGGAGGGCTAGCAGAAGGCTCAGAGCCTGGGTGATATTTTGTACCCACATTTCTCACCAGAGTCCCACCTCAGGGGGCATTCTGTAGTTGGAAATACAGAATCACAGAAACATGGAATGGTTTGGGTTGGAAGAAACCTTAAAGATCATCCAGTTCCAACCCCTGCCATGGGCAGGGACACTTTCCACTATCCCAGGTTGCTGAGACTTCCTTCCAACCTGGCCTTGAGCACTTCCAGGGACCCAGGGGCAGCCACAGCTTTTCTGGAAAACCTGTGCCAGGCTCTCACCACCCTCACAGGGAAGAATTTTTTCCCAATATCCAATCTAAGCCTACTCCCTTTCATCTTAAACCCATTTCCCTTTGTCCTATCATGCCCTTTCCAGCTTTCTTGGACCCCCTTTAAGTACTGATAGGATGCAATGAGGTCTCTCAGGAGACTTCTCATCTCCAGTTTCAACAATCCCAATTCCCTCAGCTTTTCCTCATAGGAGAGATGTTCCCTCTAATCATCTTTGTGGCCCTGACCATCATATTTCACTGCTCCTTTAGGAGAGCAGTGAGGATGTAGAAGCTCCTTAAACACTTCCCATTCAGCAGCAGCTTCCCACATATCCCTTGAAGCACCAGGAAAGCCAAGGAGCCTCTCAGGAAGGCACTAATTCCCAGATGCAGCCCTGGCTGTGTCTGTCTTGGCAGTTCCTGCTCTGTTTGGGACTCCCTGGCTCCACTGGCAGTGGGATGAGATCATCTGTGTGTCCTTTGCCATATTCCAGAGTGCCTTGCAGACCACCTACACCATTGCCAAGTGCCTCCAGTGACTGATCTGTAGAGGAAGACACCAAGGAACCCTGGAATGACCAGAAATATTTGTGATTTTCATCCAACAGGACTAAAACCCTTTGATAAAAAAATCAACAAACATTCTTCTTCAATTCCTGTTTTTCAGCTTTCAGATCAATTCAGGTCCCAACTTCCAGCCTCTTTTCCCCAAAATTGAAATTAATATTTTTGGTTTTATTTCATTCAATAGAAGCTGAGGCTGTTATGTACTAACTTGTTTTTGAATCTCAGAAGAAGCAGGATTTTATCTCAATACTTGGCAATGTTTTGACAATAAAAGCCCATGTACTCAATGGGGTTTGTATTTGATTCACAATTAGGCTGCAGAATGTGAACACTTAAATTACAGGACATCTAAACTTTCAGTATATTAATAATATCACTGGCTCAAATGAGCTGATAAAGAGTAGTTTGGTCCTTGTTTTTCTAATCAGTGTACAAATCTATTTTTGAAAAAAGGATAAAACCTGAATGACTTCTTCATACTGGAGCTAATTAATATTGTAGGTGGAATGGTTTGGCTTCATGTTTTTTTCTTTCCTCCCTCTGTCAACAAACCAGCTCATATATCAGCTATGATTCTCCTCAGCAAACTAAAATAGAAGCAAATGCATTGGCATCATAAACTCTTCTGTTCTGAACACGTATCATATAGCCTTTAATCTGGGGGGTTTCATATCTCTCATGTACAAAAAATTACTCAAGTAACCTAAACATTTTCATTTGCATGCCTCTCATAGTTGGGGAATGAATGTGTCATTCTGAACTTTCCTGGATTTCGAATTTGGGTGGAAATTCCTCACTTTGAACAAAAGAGATCAACAGGTTGGTGTTTTGGTAGCACCAGGATTTGGAAAGATCTTTCCTGGGTCAAGATTTCCACAGTCAAGTGAAGTGACCACGAGGGAGTCCTATCAGGGCAATGGAAAGTTTAATATGTAAGGCATCGAGTCTGGTAGAAATGTGCAATCACACCCCAGATAAAGCTCATATCCATGTGGGAAATAATCATGATGAGAAATAAAAGTATTGTCAGGTGCTAAAAGAGCCATGCTTTTACAGGAGGGAATCGATCTGATGATAACATGAAAGATCAGCAAATACTGCATGAGCAGAAAGACAATGTGAGTTTAAAAGACCAAAATATATGTTCCACAAGTCTTTTTTTTCCTAACTGATATCATCTTACCACTGAATAAGTCATTCTGATTTACATCAGTGACTACCCGTTCTCTCTAAAAGGAGGATTTTCTAGAAACCCTTGAGATAAACATCTTGTAAAAAAAACCAAACAAACAACCAAAAACAAAAAGGAAAAAGGGATTTCAAGCATAAGTTCAGTTTCCTTTGGATTTCCAGGCAACTAATTAACTCACGTGGAAAATGGGAACCTGGCCACATGGAAAAGTGACTGAACTGTGTGATAACACTTATTAATATGAGCCAAGGCCAGTGGCACAATGGGATAACCTTAAACTAAAAAGACCTTTGCTTTTCATTTGCCCACTGCAGTTTCAAAACACATTTTTTCTTGATTTGAGTTTTCCTGAACAGTTTAGATATGAAATTACTATGGCAGGGGGGTTGGAAATACATGATCTTTAAGGTTCCTTCCAACCCAAATCCTTTTAGGGTTCTGTGATTCTGTAGAATAAGTGACTGGCTTTTTATTTGGTGACCTCAGATGATAGAGGAGGTGTTAAAAAACCCCCACCAAAATAAGGATTATTGGGACTGAATTGTCAGGAAAGGGCATGCACTGGCATGAAATTCTCTTTGCTGGAGTTGTAAAGATGCAGATGAGCTTGGGACAGAATTTTTTGATGTTTAGCACCATATTGAACTGTCTGGGAACATCCCCAGACAGCAGAACGTGATCCATCTATCTCAGCAAAAGGCTGGAGAGGCCCTTGGCATGCCAGGGGAACTCTCCAAACCCTTCCCAGCCCCACTCCAGCATCAGCACATTCCAGAGTTTTGGTACTTTGAGCCTAAATAAGTTCCTAGCACGGAGGCAGCCTGGGATGTGCCAGTTGCCCTTGTTGCCCAGGAAATTTTCCAAGTGTATTTAATTTTTGAGCTCAGACAGTCTCCCTGGAAAAAGAGCACACTGCATCTGCAGCTTCTGTCTCTGCAAGCCGATGGGAATTTCCACTCTCACTTTGCTGGTCGCAAATATCTGCAAAGGTCCCTAATTCAGGAAAGCCTCTGTTCATGAGCATCGTTAAACCACAGCCCACAGCTCGTACAGATTAAAGCCCCTTAGGCATTACCTCACTTTTTTTCACATATTATTGGCAACTTGAATTATTTTTTCCCCCCACAAAAGCTGACAGCAAAACTTGAGGAGTGAGAATCGCAGAATCATGCAATGGTGTGGGTTGGAAGGGAGCTTGATGATCATATCTTTCCAAACACCCTGCCCTGGGCAGAGATGCTTTCCACTATCCCAGGTTGCTCCAAGCCCTGTCCAGCCTGGATTTAAACACTTCTAGGGATTGGGAGCCGCAGTTTCTCTGGGCAACCTGTGCCAGGGCCTCACCACCCTCACAGGGAAGAATTTCTCCCTAATAGCTAATCCAAACCTACTCTCAGTTTGAAGCAATTCCCCCTTGTCTTGTCACTCCAGGCTCCTGTAAATAGTCCCTCTCCATCTCTCTTGCAGGCTCCCTTGAGGTACTGGAAAGACACAATTAGGTACTCCAAAGCCTTCCCTTTCCTAGGTTGGAAAAACCCAATTCTCTCAGCCTTTCCTCACAGGAGAGCATCCACATCCCTTTAATCATATGGGTGGCCTCTGGAGTTGCTCCAGCAGCTCCATGTCCTTCAGCAGGCTGAGGATGGTGGCCACAAGGGGACCTTGAAGTTATATCTCTTATTTTACTTATTTTACTTATTTTACTCATTTTACTTATTTTACTAATTTTATTAATTTTACTTATTTTACTCATTTTACTCATTTTACCTACTTTAATTATTTTATTTATTTTACTTACTTTACTTATTTTACTTATTTCACTTACCTAATTTCCCCAGTGTATCACAATTCCAAAGGGTCAAATCCAAAGTGTGTACTGAGGCTGAGCAGGACTTAAATTATTTCTATAAGACTTCTAGGAATAAAAAGCACCACTCAATGGATTGCTGCATGCAGCTAGAATGAATCACAGCTATGTCTCAGCCAGGGCAGAGATACTTTAGACATCTTCAGAAGGAGACAACCAGCATTATTAGAGTCCAGAGCTGTATTTTCCATCCTGGCAGAGCCCTGGTCGTGACAGCAGTGATTCACACACACAATGGGTTACAAGACCTCCTCCAAAAATAGAAGCTGAGGTCTCCCAGACTGCAGTAGTAACCCACCCAGGCTAATGAGGGAGATTTGCTCGGCGTGTGTAACATTCCTTGTTCTGTGATTAAAGGAATGATTTGGCAGTAAATGTGCTGTGAATGAGCTGACAAGACTCTGAACCAACCAGCAAATGACTGCAATATGCCGTTTTTATTAGAGCATGCGTCAGGCAGCAATATTTATTTAGAAGTGGATTTCCAAGGGATGCAATGGACCTAAAGGTCATCAGCTCCTGAAGCTTTTGGGCTTTTTAATATTGAGCTATCCTTTTCTAGACTAGCTGATTAACCTCTCTGCTTCACTCTTCTTCCCAAATTCCCTTGAAAATTATTTTGTTCTTGTCTGGCTGTTTGCATTGGTTAAAGGAAAGGAGGCTGGAGGTGGTGTGTGTGTTTGTTTTTCTTCATGCAGCTTCAAAAATAGAGGCTTTGGGCATAGAGGCAGCAAAGAGCAAGGCTGAAAATAATTTTCTGGGGCTCCTCACCTTCTCAGGTACCTTCTTTGTCCCCAAATTGTGAACCTCTGTCCTAACCCCCTCCTCTGCACCAAGGCAGAATCAAGGACACCTACACCACTCCACAGCTTGTTTGCCTCAGGTCTCCTGGTAAACATCCAAGGAGTTTTCACAGCCTCTCCAGACAACATTCACTCTTCATTTTCTTTTATGGCATTTAATTTCTTTTCTTTGCTGGAAGTTGAACAGATTTCATGTTGTTTTAGTCACCAAGGGCACAGAACTATTGATCTCCACAGCCTCCCTCTCCTTTGTTGGAAGAGCACACACCTGGTTTCCTTTAGGTTTCTCTTTTCTAGGCTAAACAAATCCAACTGTTTCACTTTCTCTTCACATGTTGTTTTCACATCCTCTTCTCATTTTCACTGTTATTCTCCAGGGGTTTTTCAGTACCTGTGGACTCTGTATTTGTACTGTGCCTTTTCAGCCACTGCTGAAATTCATCACCTTACCCAAGTCTGTGGCTTTCCTATTATCCAGTGAAAGGAGCAAAAAAGGCATACTGACCTCCAGGGAATTCTGGAGCTTAGCTCCTAGAAATCACCTCTAAGGAAACAGAAGGGAATTTCATCTCGATGGCCTGAGTTGGAAGGGACACACAAGTGTCATCAAGTCCAACTCCTGGCCCTGTACAGCACAGCCCCAAAAACCCCACCATGGGCCTGAGGGTGCTGTCCAAACTCTTCTTGAACTCTGGCAGACTTGATGGCATGACCACTCCTCTGAGGAGCAGGGACATTAGGCTGAGACCGCGGAGAGAAGAACCCTCAAACTCACTAGAAATCAAGTTGTCCAATCCCCTTAGCTCAAGAGTCTTGGGGAACTTATTTTCCCCTCTGCAGTGAGGTAGAAAATCAAAGCTGGGATGTGGGCAGACTTTAGCATCCCAGGGACAGATACTCCCACTGAGCCCTCTCTGCCCAGTGAGTGGGATGGAAATTCTGATCCTCCTCCTTCATCTGTCCTCCAAGGCCTCTGTGGAGAGACTTTGCCTTGAGAAAGATCTTTGCTCAGGGGCTCACAGAATTTACTGAGTTCATGACCTGTGGTCTTCGGTGGGTCTCATGTGAAATGGGACAGTCATCTGCACCATCAGGCCAATTAATGGAAGTAATTATTCTGCATTTTGATGATCAGGTCCATATCTGCACCGAGGCAGGGATATCACCCTCTGTGGCACTTGCCCAAATTTTAAGGGTCTCTGCTTGGAAACAGCAAATTTGGGTGGAAAGCAGAGTTACTTGGGACTCCAGCCCAGATCCACTTCTGCTTCTAGACTGAGGAGGCAGCCTACAACCCATGGGAGAAAAAGTTGTTGCTTTGCCCATTTGAAGGACTTTAAAGGGGAAAAGCCAACCTCATCCTGCCACTGCCAAACCCAGGTTCACCTCTTTTCATTGCCCCTGTGCTGACAGAAGCCTCGTCTCACAGTGGGTTCAGGCAAGCTGGACTGCAAGGAAATGAGGATTTTTTTTCTTAGCAATCCAGGTTTAGAAGAAATCCTTAGGAGAATAAAAGAAAATGTTGAGGACAAAAATAGAAGACAATTTTTTTTTTCCAAGACAAGCATCTTTTCTAGAACCTCGTGTTTAGTGATGCCTTTGAGATATAACAGAGGAGGATAAAACCCTCCAGTTAAAGCCCTGAACACCTTTTTCTGGTTGCTGGCTCAAGCCCACCCCTTGTATTCAGTGTCTTTTTTGAGTTATAACAATTTATGTAAGAGGAGGTCAGTTTTAGAAGGGAGATTTTCAAATCCCATCCCTACCATGAGGGAAAAAAAATAAGGAAAAAGAAAAATGAAAAATAACACGACAGAAAAGCCTGACCATGAGTGGCATGAAGATTTTCTTCAGCCATCTGGAAAAAACAAAAAAAAAATCAGGTGTGCCAGGTGTTTTAAGGCATCAATCTAGCATGAATCTATTTACAGCAACGAAGACAGTCTTGCTAAAACTTTTCTCAGATGCTGACACTGAGCAACATTAAGAAAATTCTTCCTCCCCAGATAATTTTTCTTTGATTTCCTCCAACCTGACACAATATTTCTCATTATTAAGTGCCTCAGAAGTGAGCACTATTATCCAGGTAAAGTCAGCCTAGAGGTGTGGAGAGAAGGAATAGCTCTTCATGGAGCTGTTTGTACAGGCAGTGAACCATGATGGAGATGTAGTGTGCCAAAGTCTGAGATATTTATTGTTCTTCTAATTAAATTCAGCTATGCTCTGCAGATACCATTTGCTTCCTCTGTTTACTGGACACAGATTTGTGTCCCAGGCATTAGGCATTAAGTGGGGATGGTTTCCAACACAGCCACCGAAGCCAGTAGGGAACATCTGGATCATGAAAGTTTTAGGGAGATAAAGATCATGAAAAATGACAGAGTTGGAAAATAAGTGTACATCCCCAATTCAGAGGTGACAAGTCCTAGTTCACTGCAGAGGACAGCAAGGCTGTGATTCAGAGAGATGTAGAGATTTAACCCCTTTCTCTCCACACAGCACATGATGGTGGAGCTACCCACATCTAGAGGTTATGGAGGTGCTACAAGTGGGGGACAAAAAAAAAAAGTAAAAGAAAGAAAAAGAAAAAGAGGGAAAAAAAAGAAAGGCCACCACATTTTTAGGAGTTACCCATGAAATGTCTTTCTTACAAATCAGGGTGTTTCTGCATCTGGTATAAAATTCCTCTTGACTCAATAATGGCTTCACTAAAGGCTTTAAAGTGAAAGAGGGTAAGTTCAGATCAGATATTAGGCAGAAGTTCTTCCCTGTGAGGGTGGGAAGACCCTGGCACAAGTTGCCCAGAGAAGCTGTGGTTGCCCCATCCCTGGAGGAGTTCTAGGACAGGTTGGACAGGGTTTGAAGCAACCTGGGCCAGTGGAAAGTGTCCCTGCCCATGGCAGGGGTTGGAACTGGATGATCTTTAAGGTCTCTTCCAACCCCAAGCATTCTATGATTCTAGGATTAACTCCTAATAAGAAACAACACTTAAGTGATGTCCATCAGTCACAACTGATCACAGAGCTCTCAAATGCTTCTCCTGATTTTTGTGGCAATTCCCACAAAATCCTTTCCCTGAAACAAGAACCTTGCTGCAAGTTCAAGAGGTCGTTTTCTTTTTGGGAAACTTGGACTCTGCTGTGAACCTTCAATGAGACTCTAGAAACAACCTAAAAGTGGAGCTGATAAGATTGCTGTTCTGGGAAAACTTCCTACTCACCTTATAATTACAAAAAACCCCAAGAAAAGCACAATTGAAGTCAAGCACTTCTGCCCCCTTACGGAGCACAGAGGACACTGTTATTATAATGAAAGATGAAGTCTTAAGCTTTCCAGAAAACACATACTAAATCAATGCCCTTTCCCTTGTTTTAATTTCTCACACAAGATTTATGAACCTGTATATTTAGACTGTTTATTTAGAGTTCTGGCAAGCAGGCTACTCTTGGCACAATAAGAGAGCTTTCTCTGAATGTATTCTCAGAAGCTGCTTTGATTTGGCTTTATTTTAATGATTGAAATTTAAGAATCCATCACTGCCTTCCAATGATCAGCTCAAAGTTAGCAAGGCCACAGGCATATTTGGTGTTAATCTCAATTCTGCTGCAGCATTGTGTTTGAATTACATCTGATTCCACAAATGGCAAAATCTCTCCTTTCCTTGCAACATCCCTTTGTTCCTTCATTAAATCTCAGTCCTCAGTCAGTCTTGCATCCCCTCCCTACCCTCTGCTCTAATTTCTCCTCTTCTGCAGGGGAATTCTTGGCTTGCAACCAGGTGCCACCTTGGAGCTGAACCAGGGGAAAACAGAGCTGAGCTCTTCAAGTCCTCCCACCAAAGAGCATCCCTCTGCTTGACTCACCAGAATGAGAATAAATATAGATGTGTGGATAGTTTTTGAATCATTTGTGAATTTCTATCATTCCCTTTAAATTACTAAAGCTCTCTGCTAGTGGCTCTCAGCCTTTTCTGTATCACGAATATTCCTTGCTTACACACACCATGGATACCAGCAAGGGCTGCCCTCTCTTGTCACTATGGGAATACCAGGCAGTTATGACGATTTTCTCCTCCACAAACCTTTCTCTCCAAACAAGGACTGATATTCCTCATTGTTTCCAGTCCGACTGTTCAGTGGATCACTTCTTTTCATATGACATGTCCCAAATACAGGTGGACTTTAATATCACCAACTGTCACTTGAATGTGGGCTCCTAAAAAAAATTAATCATATCTAAATGCGAAGTTATATTTATTATTTTTCCTTTTAGCGTTTTCCTTTTTCACAGCCCGTGTTATAAATACATCCTGCTTTTCTGAGTGCTCCATAAACCCTCCTGAGATCTTCCCAGGATAACTGTGCTGTCACTCCCCCATGTCACTCCCCCATGGCTGTGTCTGTCAGGTCACAGTGACCTGGCAGCACCCAGCTTGCAGCAGCTACAAGAGAGATAATTTCCCTCAAGATGCCTCTGGTAACATGGCAGAGAATTTGTTAAAATTATTCCAAAAGTGACACTTTGATCTCTGTGAGGGGGGAAAGCCTCTCTCCTTGCTCTCTCCCAGCTGATCCCACCTAAGGAGGACTCCTTGACTGGGATGAACTGTCAAGAGCAAGGAACAACACGTTGCTGTTAACTAACCTGTGGAATACATTTTTGATGTGGATAAGACACTGCAGTGTAAGGAGATATACACTTAAATTATATAAGAGAGAGAAAAATGTTTCTTTTCCATATTGTTCATTATTTTACTGTTGAGCAAACACTCAGTGCCTTAAAGAAATGTGTTTTCCCCTTATCAGTGCAGGGGTTTGTGTAATTTCAGGAGGGCAATGAGGAGGTTATTTTTGGTTCTAGGTGAGACATTTACCCTTCTACTGTATTTCACTCACTCAGTAAACTGTGTAAATTATCCTTCACAAGATCGAGAGTGCAATGTCACTGCTGAGTAAGGTGTCCTGCCTGGTTCTGAACATTTCCTCTGGATACATGGTGTGAGTGAGCATGTAAATGGTTTTGTGCAAGTACAGCAGGTTGGCCTTGTACAGAGAAACTTCGTGTTCTGCTGAAACATTTACTCAGAGGAACTGTGAAAGGACAGCTCAGTAAGGACATGTCCTTCCCTCTTGTTGCAGAAATGTCCTTCAGTTGCAGCTGTAGTTGCCTGTAATGCTTAGTCTCAACCCAGCAGGTAGAAATTCAAAGTACAAATGAGAGATTTTTCTCCTTCCTTACAGAGGTCTGGTCATTAATGATAAAATCACAGAATGGTTTGGGTGGAAAGGGATATTAAAGGTTATCTAGGTCCCTGCAGTGGACAGGGACAACTTCCACTATCCCAGGTTGCTCCAAGCTCTATCCAACCTGGCCTTGAACACTTCCAGGGATAGAGCAGCCCCAGATTCTGTGGGCAACCTGTGTCAGTCTCACCATCCTCACAGGGAAGAATTTATTCCTTAAATCTAAATCTATCCTCCTTCATTTTAAAGCCATTCTCTCTTGTCCTGTTGCTCCAGGCCCTTGTGAAAAATCCCTATCAGACTTTCTTGTAGTCCCTTTAGGTACCAGATGGAGCTCCAAGGTCTCCTTGAACTTTCTCTTCTCCAGACTGCTAACTCCTAAAATAGGAAGCACCCCGGACTCCCAAGTTGCTCCATATAGAAAAAGATTTACCTTGAGAGTGTGGCTCAACTCATTTAACCTCAAGGTTATCTCCTTTACCTAAAGGTGGGAAGGAGAACACTTCATGCAGGGAACCAGCAGCAGACCTCGAAGTCTCACTCATGACTCATCTAAGATGGGGTTGTACCATGAAACAGAGAAAAATGAAAATGCCCCAGGTATGCCAGAGTTCAGGAAACATTTGAACAAAGCTCTCAGGCATATGGTGGGATTCTTGGGGTGTCCTGCACAGGACCAGGAGTTGGACTCGATGATCCTTGTGGGTTCCTTCCAACTAAGGATATTCTTTGACTCTGTGATTCTGTCAGAGACAGAGAACTGTCAGTGCAGCATCATCCCAGTTTGGGACTGAAGGTGACACAGCTGAGCTCAGAGTATCCAGGCTCTTTCTGGGCAATCAAAACCCATTTTGTACAACAGCATGTGATTTCTTCCAGTTTCTACCTCATCAATCTACCTGTAAGTAAGGTCTTTTGTTTCCATTATTTGCATTAGGACACTGTCCCAGACCCTTCCGTCTTCATTCTTAAGACTTTCCAGACTAAATTAATCCATGTCCAATACAAAACAATTTGTTCTTGCATCACTCTTGTATCATTCTTGCATCACTCTTGTATCATTCTTGCATAAGGCCTCTGAGCATCCTGATCTGTGGGTGGCATCCCTGCCCATGGATGGAGTTTGGAACTTTAACATCACTTCCAACCCAAGCCTTTTTATGATTAAATGGTTCTGTGATCACTGCTCTCCCTCTGCTTAAAGAATCCTTCTCTGTTCCTGGAGTTCACTTATATTGAAGAATAATCATATCCCATCTGAACTGTCCCAATCCCAGGCTGTATAAAACACAAACAATCTTAGGTTTTCCTACCTGGAAACCTCTCAATGACACTGGTATTTGGTCCTTCAGGACCAGCTTGAAGTCACATTTGTTGTTTGTGGGAGTCAAGGATTTTGTACCCTGTTCTGTAAGAGGCCTCATTTCAGTCTCACCAACACCCTCTCTGGAGAACCCCTGAGCCAAGACAGCCCTGGAATGTTTGCTTTTCCAGCTCTGTACCATTCTGTGATCAGCAAACACAACATGCCCTTTTTACTCCCTCATTTTCCACTGCTCCAGCTTTAGAGCCGATTCTCTTGTTATTAATCCCCACACACACGACCTTACTCTTTGTCCCATTATATTTTTCAGTTCTCCATCCAATTCACCTCACTAATACACCAATCCTCTCCTGAATTGCCTGTTCCTCCCAGTTTTGTGCTGTCTACAAAAGTCATTAGTAAAGCTCTATTTTTTAAGGCAGGGTCACCAATGGCAACATTAAATAAGATTAGTCTGAAGACAGAGCATTGTGAAACCGTGCTAAAAACTGCCCTGCAAACTACAAGTTCTCTTCAGAATCCCAGGTCATTTCTCTTTAGTAGTTACTTACCACATTAGTATTTTGGAAATGATCCACATTTTCTCCAGTTAATAATATCCCATGTGGCACAATATTGATATTCATTGAAGTCTAAGTGGATTATGTCTAAAGCATTTTTCTCATCCATAAGAATTGGTTATCCTTTTTAAGGAAAGATATCAGACACAAACAGCCTTTGATAAATCTGTATTTCCTCCCATCTTGATTTATTTTCACCTCCTTTGGTCGTTCCTTTTCTTTAATTATTCATTCATTTTTGTTTTCGGGAAGATTTATTCTAAAGCTTGCACATTTCTGGGGCTGGGTGGTTGCTTTTCTGCACTCATATATGGACGCTATATTTATTATTTGACACACAGATGGAACCACCCCCAACTTCATACATTTATTAAAGAGCTTTGAGATGGAGCACTGATTTCCTGAGCCAGCTCTTTCAAATATCAAGGATGCTGATTATCCAGCTCCATATCTCCTCCCTTCTCCCTGGCTAAATGAAACCAGTTTAGAGAGTTTTGTTTCCACTTTGGTAATAGAAATTTCCATGTCCACAGTCCTCTTCCCATTAATCATCTTGTCTTTCCATAGCAGGTTCCACAGCAGAGTCCTTACAGAAAACAGAACTGAAGTACACCTTAAACTGCAGGGTCATATTCCCATTATCCTCAGTGTCTGCCCTGTATTTCTTATTCCACGTTTTCTTTCTGTTTTGATGTTTAAGTACTGAAGAATCTTTGCTCCGTATTTTAATTTTCCTTGTGAGGATTAATCTGAATTAAATTTTAGGAATGCTTTTGCTATCCCTGCATTTCTGAGCTCTAAAATGCAGTTTGCTCCTCTGAGCTTTTTGCTCTTTGTAAGGTCTTTGCTTAATCCCACTTCTCTATTAAGGTGATTTTAGTTGAAGAAGTTCCCCTTTCGAGGAACCTAATGAACCTCATCTTTGCAAAACACATGTGGTGTTTTGGAGAGTTTCTCTCACCTGCCAGGGGACAGATTTTACTGAACCTTGAAATTGTTGCCTGAAGGACACATCTCCATCCTCTCCCATTATGTTATATTTCACTAAAGTCTTATGCAAATGTTTAAAATAGAATCATAGAATATCCTGAGTTGGAAAGGACCCATAAAGATAATTGAGTCCAACTCCTGGCCCTGCACAGGACATCCCAAGAATCCCACCCTGTACCTGAGAGTGTTGTCCAAACATTTCTTACACTCTGTCAGGCTTGGGGCTGTGATCCTTCCCTGGGCAGCTGTTCCAGTGCCCAACAGCCCTCTGGGTGAAGAACTTTTTCCAGATATCCAACCTAAACCTCCCCTGACACCACTTCAGGCCATTCCTTCAGGCTCTGTCCCTGTCCCTGGTCCAAGCTGAACCAGCCAAGTGACCTCAGCCACTCTTCACATGGCTTCACCTCAAGACCCTTCACCATCTTCATTGCCAGTGAATTATTTCAGTAGTAGGAATCACCTTGAAGACAAAAAGAAAGCAATCACTGGTTTTCCTTAGGAATATATAATTTTTTATTTTTCCTGAAATAAGTTACCACGGCACCACCTAGGATTTTCTAATTACTGAAGTTGCCATAACCACATGTGGCTATGATGCCATTCAGAATTCAGGTTTCTTGTCACTCTTACTTGGTCTAGCTCCAGGCTGCTGCTAGAAGTGATTTCCATTTTTCCTGCTGCCCCCACCTACACAGCTGCTCAAATGTGGGAAGGCCAGCTGGGAAGTGGAAGGAGCAGGACCAGCTGTACTTCTGGTAGCAGCCCACACTGAAATCAGAGTATAACACAGATCAGAGCACTACATCAGGGGCATTTAAAACAATCTCAGGCACAGAGTGTGATTCTTGGTATTGTTCTGTGCAGGGCCACGAGCTGGACTCCATGATCCTTGTGGGTCCCTTTGAGCTCAGCGTATTCTATGATTCTGTGATGTTCTATACTCCCAATAAATGGATCCAGTAGCCCACATTTAATTCTGCTGTGTTTGAAATTATACCACCCTGAGATTAAGAGGTCTGGCTCATTCAAGCACCAATTCATTAATATCTTAAGCTAGTGGACTATGAAAAACATTTTCCAAAGTTAATCATTCTCCCTTTTTGCATTTATCATGCTGATGAATGTAGGTATCCTCTCTCCATTTCTTTATCCCAGCACAGTATTATCTCAATGGCCTGAAGGTGTGTTGATTTGTATCTCATTTTATCAAATCCATCTGAGAAAAATAGAAAGAATGCACTAACTCATTAAAATTAGAATGCCAGCCTTATTCTGATTGCACATTCTTTAATCAGGCTGATCAATAGACTTCAGCTCCAATCTCCAAACAGATAAATAACTAAGTAAAACAATTTCCAAAAAAAGTTTTATTCTGATGATATGCAAGTAAATGAAAACACTAATTTCGATTTTATATAAAGCCTTCAGGATACATTATTCAAAAGCACTTTGTGAACTGACATAGGAAATTGATCGAGGGATTATTGACTCAGTAGAAGTTCTTCCACTGACTTCACATTAACTCTGGACCAGGACTGGAATGCAGCTGATCCAGTGCTGAGGTGAAGCCACACTGATATTTGGTGAGTGTTTTCTCCCTGTCCTTATCTCAAACCATGAGCCACTACATTTTTCTCTCCCCTGTCCAGTTGAAGAAGTGGAGTGACAGAGTGGCTTTGGTGGCCACCTGGTGTCCATCCAGGGTCAACCCAGCACCACAGAGTGCTCCAGATGGGGTCTCAGCAGAGCAGAGAGGGAGAATCACCTCCCTTGAGTGGAGTGAAGCCAGCTGGCAACACTGCTTTAGATGAAGGGAACTTTAACTAATTCAGGATCCAGGGTTCCCTACAATACAGCAACTTTCTGGCCACAAACTGGAACATCTGTTCAGCTTTGAAGCAGAGAAGGATTTACCTCCTGGACACCTCTTTTGCACCATCCAGCCTTCTCCTTGGAGGTCTGCCATCAATGATAGCTTTGAAATGGCTGAGTGACCAGGATATTTTAAGGAAATAAATTTACTGAAGGTGGGGATGAGGCACTAAAGATGCCCAGACACCGCAGCACAGCCCCAGGTGTAACATGCCAGTCCCAGTGCTGCTGTGTGTCCTCTCCAGTTAGAAGCACTTCATAGACCTGTGCTCATCTCTCCCACTCATATAATACACAGAACAAAGCTGTCCTAATGAGAGCAGGGTCTATGTGCACTTAGCATTTATTTCCTTTTTGAAAAAGGATGCTCAGGCTGAAAAGAATCAGTGATAAAACCTGTCCTCTGAAACGTACAGCTGTAGCTCACTACAATAGTTAGTAAAAGCTCATTTTTGAGAAGAAAGGCAAAGTAATTTTCCAATCCCTGGGCAATCTATTCAAGAGCAGGGCTGAGGCTCAACAACATTACAAAGGCCATCCACCGAGAGAGGTAACCTCTATTATTTTGTCAGACACCCACTAGGAAAAAGCTCTTCCATATGAGGATTAGGGAAATTCAAGCAAATTCCCTCTTCTTTATCACGTCAGACATGAGTGTTTTGTTTAACCTTAAAGGTCCTCTGCTGTATATTTTTACACCCTTTTGACGCTCTCCCCCAGGAGGTTGCCTAGGACCCCCTCTTTCACGAGCTGCAATGTCATGTCGCTTTTTTGGCTGTTCCTTCATTGGCTTTATGGAGCTTTAGGGCCCTTTTTCCACACAAAAGCACAGCTTTGCCTAGTAGGATAGAAAGCAGCTTTAACCCAGCTGCATGATTGGCACATTTTTCTAGGACATGGGAATGGTGGATTGGAAACTTCCCAACCTGAGAGACTTGAGTCCAAACCACCCACTTCCTACGCAAGGAAGATAATCTCTATTATACTGCAAAAAGGACAGATTTCGCATTAGCAGGCAGTCAGGACTGTGTCATTGGTGATCATTACATGCACCCAGAACATGGTTTTGAGATGAGCTTCCCTGGGGTGCTGGAGAAGAGAAGCAGCATCCTGAATCTCACTGAAGTGCTGGGAAGGAACTGCTCAGCTCTGCAGAGAGAGTGGCACCCCTGGATATACACAGGAGAAAATTTTGGATATCTAACATTTAATATTTCTTATCCCTGGGGGTGTTCAAGACCAGGCTGGATTTGGCTCTGAGTCACCTGCTCTAGTGGAAGGTGATGTAACTCATGGAACCAACATGATTTTTAATGTCCCCATAGAAACCTAGAAGATAAAGGAGTTGATGTTTATCTCTCAAAAACCAACAGTCAAATAGTGGCAGAGAAAGCCAGGAATTTTGGCTGGAGGAGGGGGCTATTTGGAGGTAGGGCAGCACTTTCCTGGGACAAACATCCTTGTTCTGGCTCCTGGAGATCAGCACAATGCAGCACAGCACAAGCACAGGAATGAGGTTGAGAATTGGGCATGGATTGAAGGGGGGATCAAGACCATCCAAAATCCCTGGAGTCTCCAACCCATTTCCAGGCAGGTCTAGAAGGACAGGCAGTGCAGGATAATTAATTTGCATCGAAAGTGAGGAACTTATCTCCAATGTGGGGAAAAATTATTTATAAAAAGGTATGCCCATGCAGCCTGGGCACATGGGCACACCATAAGCTGGATCAGTGCTGGAGCCAGGACTGGTGATTTCCCCTTCTCCCTTTCTTCATTTGTTTCTCTCTCCTCCTCTTTAATTAATCTCTCCCTCTTCTCTTCCACTCCACCCATTTATCCAGACCCCAGTGTTTTGTTCTCACACATGAGATCAGGGAGTAACTTTTATCAATTTCCATGCCAAATGTGTGATTTATTAATAAAACTTCTCTAACTTTTGTCTGACTATTGTTGTTCCTTTTGCCCAGGAGCATCTCCAAATCTTGAGTGCTCCCTTTCCCTTAAGGGTGGGACGTCACTGTTCCTTCCAACCCCAAACATTATAGGATGCTAATAGGAAAAGCACTGGCATTTATGGACACAGGTGCCTAAAAAACCCCAAGAAATCCTTTTTCAGACAATTTTGCAGAGTATCCATCCAAACCTTCTTAATGAAACAGGACCTAATTGCTAAAATTTCTTAGTTTGGATCTCATTTCCAGTGCTAGAAAGCAACTAGAGATCCAATCAATATTGGCAACCTGTACTACAAGCACCTTGTTAGCCAAAGTGCTTCGTGTGGGTCTGGGTGATATCTTGTTTTCTGATTTCTTGCTCCCACTGTTGCTATATGCTGTCACGACACTGAGAAATTTTAGGAGGAATTTTAGCAACATAAATAAGGGCAAAGGAAAGCATATTTTCCTGATCACAGACTATCTGCCAGCCATTCAGATGGGAGGGGAGAAACTGATTTAGGCTGCTAAATTTAATTAAAGCATATGTTCTTGGGCTTCTCAGTGGGATATCCTTAAATCTCTCTTACCTTGTCTCTTTTCCAGGTGGTTACAAAGTTTAAATCACATTGAAAGGTTCTCATTTCATTTTCATGTAATATTTTTTTCTTCACTTCCTCCAGAGAAACCATATAGAAACTCTCAGCAATAAGACATTAAGACCATTTACAAGAGGACAGCAAAATTAGGATGCTTGGAAGATCAATCAGGAAAGCAGTTATCACTTATAAAGGTATTAAGAAATACAAGATGATGCCCTTTGTTGTTAGAATACATAGAGGTAGATGGAAGATTAGAAGAGGCAGATGATGAGTAGGCATGTAGTCACTGCCCAAATGGGCATCAATGACACAGGAAAGGGACATCCTGTGTGTGGAGGCAAAAATTAAGCTCCTGAAAGAAAAAACAAAAAGAAGGTGATGTTCTCTGAAGTGCTTCCTTTTCTCTTGCAGGTCCAGGGAGACCAGTGGAGAGACAGAGTATGAATGTAAGACAATTTCAGGCTCATATGACATATGTAGAGTGTCAAAATCCAGTACAGGAGAGACAGAGTTCACCTGAGGTGTTGTCACTTAAAATTAGGGAGCTTTTAGAGTGGGGAGTGAGGGAAGCCAAACCAGAGCATATGGTCTGGGATGACATTTCTAAAGATGAAGACACAAACGTAGGTGCCTCTCAAAGAAGAATAGGTCACGGGAAGTAAATAATCAAACAGAAAATGGAAAACAAAAAGATTGACATTTCAAAAGGTTGTCAAGACAGGAGCTAACGTGGCAGTAGGTGTTGTACTATGTAAATACTGGAAACCTCAGAAATGCAGACTATGGAACTGGCCTTTTTGAGCCTGAATAAGAGATGGAAATACACAGATCAAAAACTTGGTGGAGGGAAAACAATCAAAGGGACACTGAATCAAATAAGCCATATGCTGTCAGGAGAGAGGCAAACACATCAACAAGAATCTCTATGAACTGAAACTCTAAGTTAAGATGGAACAATGCACCCTTGGGGCAACAGACCTTCCTACACACCTGTACAGCGGTACTGAGTGATTTAAAAAAAAAAAGGGTAAGAAAGGCAGGAAATGCAATTATCAAATCACAGAATGGGTTGGGTTGGGAGTCATCTTAAAGATCATCCAGTTCCAAGCCCCTGCCATGGCAGGGACACCTTCCACTATCCCAGGTTGCTCCAAGCCCCATCCAACCTGGCCTGGAACACTTCCAGGGATGGGGCAGCCACAGTTTCTCTGGACAACCTGTGCCAGGGCCTCACCACCCTCAAAGCAAAGAAATTGTTCCAAGCATCCAGTCTAAATCTCTCTTCTTTTAGTTTAAAAGAAATATTTCTTGTTCTGTCACAATAGGGCCTGCTAAACAGTCTCTCCTGTAGGCTCCCTTTAGGTACTGGAAGAAGCTCTCAGGTCTCTTCAGAGCCTTCTTTACTCCAGGCTGAAGAATCCCAACTCTCCCAGTCTGTCTCTTGGTGCTCCAAGTCCTCTGAGCATCTTCACCTCCTCCTCTGGATTCTGCTCCAAGAGGTCCACATCCTTCTTATGTTGGGGTCCCTGGAACTGGAATTCAGACTCCAGGTAAGGTCTCACCAGAGTGGGGTAGATGGGTAGAATCCCCTCTGTTGACACACCAGCCATGATTCTTTTGCTGCAGCCCAGGACGTGGCTTATCATCCACCAGCATTCCAGGTGATTTCACTTCCCTCCATGGAGACTGAGCAAAGGTCACATGTGAGTCTGAAGCAGCAGCTGGTGACCGATCCCAGAAGAAGATACATAACCCCTGGGTTGCTATAAAATTCTAGTTTGAGATCTCATTGTGAAGTCAGCATCCTGCAGAAAATTCCATGATGTACCTTGCATCAACATCCCAACGGGAGCAAAGGGGCAGAGCATCCACCAAAGCTCTGTTCAAATCCAGCAGCAGGACTGGGTAAAAATAAGCTTTTAAAGGAAAGTTAAAAGGGGAAGTTGAAGGAATTAAATCCTTAGAGGTGTTGACAGTACTGTCAGGGTGTTGAGTAGGAAGGAAGCCACTGGTGTGCTGCTGGTTTGCTCTTGGAGAAAAAATTGAGTCAGCGTGGTTGGACAGGAGGGTAAAACTGATATAAGAAATAAGAAGAAATATGGAGGAAACAGGGGTGACAAACATCCCAGACCCTCTTTGAGAGCATTCAGGAAAGAGCCTGTCTGAAAAAAAAAGTTCAGATTAAAAAGACAGAATAACCACAGACAAAACAGCAGGGCTGTATATATTTACCCAAGAGTTTTAGAGCAAATAAAAAATTAAATATCTGAATTATTAACAACAATGTGCAATGTTTCACTTAAAACTTTCCTGGTATGTGAAGACTGGAGAGGATCCAGGAGAGATCCAGGGAACTGCAAACTTATAAACCTGACATCTGAACCAGACAAATTATCTGAAACTTTGATGAAGGAAGGTAAAAAGGCTTCACTTTTGGTTAATTACAGCAATTCTTGGGGTCTTTTAATGGGTTGACAGGGTGCCAACAACCCAGGAAGTAAAATTATTTTAGATGTCCAAAAAAAGGTTTGACAAAAGGTATCTAAAGGAAATAAGCAGCCTTGGGATAAGATCATGCTTTTATCTGGTCTTGACTGATATAAATAATCTTTTACAGGCAGGAAGCAGAGGGTGGGAGTAACAATTTGGTTTCTTCTAGTGCAAGGACTCATGTCTTCAAGTGAAGGTAATGGGAATTAAAATAAAACAAAGAAGGTTCTTCATGGAGCAGGTGTCAGACATGAAAAATATAAATGGACATTTTTATGAGCTTAAATCTGGGTGGGGAGTTGGAGAAAGGAATCAGCAAGGACCTCAACAGGAAATCCCTGAGCTGAAAGTAGCTCTAGACTGGCAGAGTAATCATAAGAAACTCCCCTTGCTCTTTTGGCACCCACTTTTGGTGATGGGAGGAGAAGATGGGTCATATGCACCTGGGTCTGAAACAGCACTGATTTTAAAAAAATGTTTATTTTAAAACAGAATGGGTTTGAATTCCTTATGGGCTTAATCAATCCAACCCTTCCCACTGAAGGGGGAATCGTTTGTCCAACAGAATTAATTGTCCCACAGAATATGTAGGGCAGGGAGAGGCTTCAGGAGATTGTTTGGTCCATCTCCAAATCATGTCAACCATCACACAAAAAACACTTCCACTGATGACTTGTGATTCCATCTGGTTTTGAAAACTTCCAGCAGCGAAAATTCCAGGCCTTCCCAGGTACTTTGTACAAGTGCTTTACAAACCTTAATACCAGATAGTGGTTTTTCATATCTAAATTAAATCTTCTCCCATCAATCCAAGCCAATTTAAGCCAATGGCTTCTTGACCTATCCTCAGTGGGCATGGAGAAGAGATTTTTTGTTTCTTTTTGTAGCAAGGCTTCAGGTATCAGAAAAGTTATTCCCATTTCCCCAGATCTTCTATTCTCTAGATTTACCAAGCTCATCTCTTTCAATCTCTGTTCATAATTACATTGTCTAGATCTCGTATCTTGCAGTTGGTTTTTGAACTTTCTCTCACTGTCTTATAGTGTGGACAGAAATTTCAACATAAGTTCTGCTCAGTCCTTATAAACCCTGGAAAAAGCATATTTGCTTTCAGCATTGAATCCCCAAAACTCTGTGTTTGTCTTTTGGGTACTTTAAAAATTTTCTTTAGGAGATGGAAGATTTTATCACATTTCTCAGACCAGTGTTATTATTTAAAACTGATTCCGTAGTGGCACTTGCAGTTTGAACAGAGTTATAATCTGTTGTGGGACATGAATAGAATCATAAAATCAAAGAGTCATTAAGGTTGGAAAAGACTTCCAAGATCATCAAGTCCAACCATTGACCCAGCATTGCCAAGCCCATCACTAAACCATGTCCTTAAATGCCACATTATGTAGCACAAATGTGTAGAAAACCTTTTACCTTTGAAAATGTGCAATTCGGAGGAAAAAATCTATTAACTGGATGAGAGCAGAGGCAGTAAGAACAATTCTTGACTAATGAGTGGTAGTGACTGCACCTTTAATAACAGTAACCGAAAGGAGACTTGATTCTGGTAGAGGGAATTCAGCCTTAAAACCAGACAATGAATTAAACCAGAATTAGATGCTTTAAATCCAGATGCTTTTATTATTTCCTATTTTCTAAAAACTGTTCTTATTTTTCTCTACACCTATTTGTACCTATATACCTGCTTGTATTTCAGGGGTTCCTTGTTCTGGCTCATTATTTCACAACTGCACCATAAAAAAGAAGTTTTCAGTTATTCCCTGGACACTTTGATGCTGTTAGATGTCCCAGAATGGTCTGGGTTGGAACAGACCTAAAGATTGTCCCATTCCACTAAACCAGGTTGCTCAAAACCACATCCAACCCAGCCTTGGGGAAGAACTGTCATAACGAGGACAAGGCATTGAGATTTTCAGAGCTTAAATCCTCATCAGTGGTGCTTTTTTTGCATCCTTCATACCCGCAGCTCCTGGACCACAGTGCCTCTGCATCCACCGATTTTTCCTCCTGATTATCCAGGTGCAGCACTGCTGAACCGAGCGAAAGGTCAGCGGTGTTTTGTCATGGAGTTAAGTGGAGTGAGGGATTTGTTCTGACCTCTGAGTTTTCCTCGCCACCAGCCTGGTTTAGCCCTGTTCCCCTCACTGTTGTGTTACATCTGTTGCTCTCAGCATGGGCTTCTTTAGCTCTGTCAACATCGCTTTCAATCGCCACTTGTCATCCCTGCTCCGAGCTCATTTAATATCTCCAGCTTCCATAAGCAAAACTGATCACTGGGATTACTGAGAGTATTGGACACGCTTTATTGATGAGGTGATTGACTTATCACTGCCTCGGAGACAATGTTTTTTATATCGGCTTGTGGCTTTTATTTTCCTAATTCAGGTGCAGTCAGATGTCTCTAGAAAAGGAAGGGTCAAATGTAGCAAAGCTCAGATAAATCCAGGTGAAATGCCACTAAAATCTGCAGCTATTGCAGCTATAAGCAGATGTAACTGATGCAGGAATGCACAAAGTATTGGAAATAATTTCTTTATGGCTCGTGATTCCTGCTTGTGACGTACCAGACCTGCCAGGCAGTCACCAGCTTGGGACATGTATTGCTGCCACTGCAGTACTTGATGAAAACATCTGTTTTATGCCAGAATTTGCTCAGTCCTGGAATTCAAGTCTCTCTTGGACTTTAAATAGACTGAAATAAGGTTGTTCAGGGATTAGCTGGCTTTTTCCAGACTCCTTTTATTGTTGCTATAATATCTTTTTTATTAAATTGCTCACAGGTAACAACATGTGGATGTGTGCTGTGATAAGCTCTCTGAGCTGTGCTGTTTTCAGGGAATCTTAGGTCACTGGATGGATGTCTGGAAATAGGAAGTAAGATTCAGCCTTGGTTCCATGAAGCATTCAGGCTGACTTCTGTTTGTTGCTGTGCTCCTTGCAGTTGACTGGTTTGGTGTATAAGGCATTTGAGTGGAAAACAGCATTTTTATCAAAGAAAGAAAGCACTCTGGGAGATTGGCAATCTCGGTGAGATTAGCCAATTAATTCAGGATTGAAGAGTTAAGTACTGCTAAAAAAACCCTTTACATTTTCCAGCAGTCTTCAGGAAAGCCACAATTACTGAAAACATCAGGAAAAAATAGTAAAATAAGGTAGGAATCTGGGAAGGAAAAGGGGGAATGATTTCTCATCTAGATCTGAAAAGAAATTGGACCAAATAAAGAAAGAAACTTCTGAAAAGAAGTTTTGTGGGTTTTTGTTTGTTTGGATTTTTTTTGCTGTTTTGGGAGGGTTTTGTTTGCTTGGGATGGGGTTTTTTGTTGTTTCTGTTTGGCATTTGTTTGTTTGTTCATTTTTAAGTGAAGTTTCCTTAAGCACAAATGAAAAACGATTCTGAATAAATAATTTCTAAAACATTTTAAAATCTTGAGAAATTTATTTGTGCATTCTCCTTCACGCAATTGCAAGGATAAGATGCTCTTTGTTCTTCCCTTATGTTTACATGGATATTGGGAATATTGGATATTGGGAAATAGCAACTGTGTGCTATTAGGATAAATTAAGCACTCACTAAGACTTTCTTGTGATATGTTTTTAAGTTACCTCACTTTTTCTGAACTTATCAACACTTCCAGTCAATCCAAAACAGGAGAGAAGTGAAGCTTAGATTATACACCTGATGTTAAGAACATAATCCAAATTATAACCTAAAAACCCCCACTTTATTTAATGCAAGTTATTTGTCTGGGTTCTCCAGCTTTGTAGAGAAGTCCTGTAGTAATAAGGAATGAAACCCCACTGAGTTATTTGGAAGCATGTAATAGGGTATAATACAAATTGTTACAGTGAAGCCAAATCCACACAATTTAGGAAAAAAGTAACCAAGAGGACAATTGGATTACCTTGCCATAAATACTTCAATAGCCCAGCTATTAAAAGGATATGATTTAAAATGATTCACAAAACAAACCTGTGAGCCAAAAGGAAACTCCTTCCAAAGAGTAGAAGAAATTCCCTAAAGACACAGCCAGCCTAACCGGATAATCATCTCAGCAGGGATGAGGTGAAAGCATGACAGCTGTTTATTTAAATTCCTGTAGAGATCCTCCATTTCATCTTCACAGAGGAATCAGGACAGTTTTCCAAAGCAGAAACCACTGACAACTTTACCCCAAGTCACATTTGCCAAATCTCTCCAGGTACACAGGTCTGACCTCCAGGAGTTTTGCTCATGTGGAATGAAATTGCTGCTTCCACCTCGGGAGACACCGCACAGCAGCTGGCAAACGGGCAACCTCCTCCCACCAAAAGACAAGAAACATGAAGATTAAGCTTTTTTAATAAAATTTTGGCCCCTGGAGCTTTTGGTTCCCATACAGCTGACTGTATATTTTTCAGATTTATAGATGTTATCACTGTGGGATGGAACAAAGCTGTTAATTATTTGGGTTTTTCCCCCTAAATTCAGAGAAAGCAACATCTTAATGATGCACAATGCCTTGCACTGCTTGTCTAAAAGACCTGACTTCCATGCTGTGCCATAAACCCACCCTTGCTCCTTCTAAAAGCTGTTACAGATCAATAAGCAGCTGTTAATAACAAGGACCAGTCCTGCTGCACACAATGCAAAGGTTTGCAACAGCTCAAAATCCTCAGAAGAAAAATGTCCCAAGCGAATATGCAGCATTATTATTGTATGAATAACGCACTTATTGATTAAGCAGTATTTCTCCAGCTCCAAAATGCAAAACCAGCAAGATGCAGCCTGCAAGCCAAAGCAGTCATATGAGATTTATCCCACCGTAATTTTTATGATTGCTGTCCCTTGGAATACTTGGGCTGTTTTATACTGGCACGTGTTTATATATTTCCTTTCTTATTTACTTTCATGAGGCTCACGCTGGAGGTAAATATGATTTGTACTGAAAATTACTGCGAATTTTTCACGGTGGTTTTTGAAAAGTAATCTATGCTTCTTTCAGGATTAACTTGCTCTTCCTCCCCGCCCTCAAAAACCACCCAGCAAGACACATTGTGTTGCACATGTAGCTGTAGTCAGAGGATTTTGCAGACGACAAGCAGACAGCTGTATTTCGTTATCAGTATATTTTTATGTCCCCTCTCCTAAGGGATTTTCTTCAGAGTCCACAGAAATAAATGATTATCAATGCAGCAAAAGATGGAGGAAACTGCTCCGATAGCAGTTCGGTGCTGTAAAACCCTGAAGTTTATGGAAGCTCAGGTGGCCCCTCAGCCCTTTTAAAGCTTTTTTTTAGCAGGGCTACTGGTGCAGAACTCAATTTCTGAACAGGCAGCTGGCTTGTCAGTCCCTTGTTAAAATGAATTGTTGGTTAAAGGCTCTATCAAGAAAATCCTCTTTATAACTCCTTTTGCAAGCCAACCACCACGTAAAGCTGCTGTCGTTTCGCAAATAAAAAGCAAAAAACCCCTCGCAGGTACAGTTGTACTCCAGACTGCTCTATCAAAGCACTTTGGCTGGGTGAACCTCCAGTCTCAGGCTGCAATTTGTGGTGTTTTGGAGAGAATAAGTGGCTTCAGTAGCAGCGAGTTGGTGGTTTATTAATTTATTTCTGTGAGCACTGCTCTGGGCACTGTGTGACTATGAAGGAGGGCAGACACCTCTCAGAGAATCATGGAATCATTAAGGTTGGAAAAGATCTCTAAGTTCATTGAGTTCAACCATTAACCCAGTGCCAAACTAAACTCTGTCCCCAAATGCCACATCTACCTATTATTTGGGCATTTCCAGGGACAGTGAATCCACCACTTGCTCTTTCCAACGCTTGACCGTCCTTTCAGTGAAGAATTCTTTCTTAATATTCAACTCGAATCTCCCCTGGTGCAACTTGAGGTCTTCTCCTTTTATCCTATCTCTTGTGGTTTGGGAGAAGAGACCAATCCCCCGCCTGGCTGCACCCTCCTGTCAGGGAGCTGCAGAGTGATGAAGTGCCCCCTGAGACCCCTTTCTACAGAATAAACACCCTCACCTCCCTCAGCCACTTCTGAGGTTCCCCACCTAGGAGAAGGAAAGTGAGGAGGGCAGTGAGGATGGGGAGGGCGTGGAACAGGGATCATCCCTGCAGCGGCGGCATGAGGGGAACACCTCCTGAGGGAGAGCACCTCGTGAGGGGGAACACCTCCTGAGGGGGATCACCTCCTGAGGGGGAGCACCTCCTGAAGGGAATCACCTCCTGAGGGGGAGCAGCTCTTGAGGGGAACACCTGGTGAGGGGGATCACCTCGTGAGGGAGAGCACCTCCTGAGGGAGAGCACCTCCTGAGGGGGATCACCTCGTGAGGGGAACACCTCGTGAGGAGGATCACCTCCTGAGGGTGAACACCTCCTGAGGGGGATCACCTCCTGAGGGGGATCACCTCCTGAGGGGGATCACCTCCTAAGGGGATCACCTCCTGAGGGGGAGCACCTCCTGAGGGGAAACACCTCCTGAGGGGTATCACCTCCTGAGGGGATCACCTCCGGAGGGGAGCCCCGGCCGCGCCCTGAGGCGGGAGGCGCTGAGGGGAGGTGGGCGGAGTCCCCTCGGGCCGTCCTCTCCTCCGATTGGCAGCCGGCCGAAGGGGATGGACGCCCTGTCGCTGTGCATTCTGGGAGTTGTAGTCCAAAGCGCGGCGCGCTGCCGGCGGCACCTGCGGGATGAGGACTACAACGATGGGGGGAGGGAGGGACACGTGGTCGCGGTGGGCGGGGCCGCGGCGGTCACGTGATGTTTGGGTGCCGGCGGTGACGGGCGCGCGGCGGCAGGTGAGGGGCGGCGCTGGTCGCGCTGTGGGGACACGGCGGTGACACGGCCTGGGAGCGCGGGGACAGGGCAGGCACCGGGTCTGCGTGATATGGGATCGGGGCTGGCCTGGCGCTGGGTGTGTGTGTATGTGACACGGGGACAGGGCTGGCCTGGCACAGGTTGGAGTGTGTGTGTGTGTGACAGGAGGACAGGGCTGGCCTGGCACTGTGTGTGCATGTGTGACACGGGGACAGGTGTGTGTGTGTGACACGGGGACAGGGCTGGCTTGGCACTGTCCGTCTGTGAGACACGGGGACAAATGTGGGTGTGTGTGTGTGACATGGGCATAGGGCTGACCTGGCCCGTGTTGGGCTGTGTTTGTTAAACGGCAACAGGGCTGGCCTGGCACAGGGGGTGTGTGACATGGGGACAGGGCTGGCACGGTGTTTGTGAGACATGGGGACAGGGCTGGCACAGGGAGGGTATGACAAAGGAGACAGGACTGCCTGGGAACGGGTGCGTATGTGTGTGTGACATGGGGACAGGGCTGCCACAGTGGGATGTGTGACATGGGGACAGGACTGGCCTGGTACCGGGAGCAGTGTGTAACATGGGGACAGGGCTGGTCCTGCACAGGGTGTGTGTGACATGGGGACAGGGCTGGCACAGGGACTGTGTGTGGAATTAGGGTCTAGGACTGCTGTTGCACAGGGTTGTATGTGTGCAATGAGCGATTTGGGGACAGGGCTGGCCTTGCCCAGGGCTGTGCAGGGAGGGACACACATGCCAAGGGTGCTGTGGACCACACCTGTGTCCCATGTCACCTCTGACTGGGTGAGGCTGGGATGTCCCTGCACCCAGATTGGCACTGTCCCACAGTAGCTCAACACAAATCCTGAATTATCGATTTCCATCACAGTGACAACGTTGAGAACTGTTCTTGGGCTGTTGCCTGCTAAGTTTTGGCTCAATTTTAACCTCACAGAGGGCATGATGTTGTTTATTTATCACTTTTTTGCCCTTCCAGGCTAATTCAGGGAGCTTGAGGCAGTGGGATAGATTTGGAAGTACAAGGAGAGGAAATAAAACCGCTTTTAAATGTACAAAGCGCCGCTTTCTGCAGTGGTCCTCGGCTGACTGCAGAAACTTTTTTTTGTTGCTTTTGTACTTTGAAAAGTGTTTGTGGTTTGAAGCTTTTAATAAAAGCTCTCCTGAGCTGTGGGGTACAATTAACCTCTGGCATCTGGCGCTGGAGTGGACTTTGCTGGGGAAACCTCGTGTTCCCATGGAACTGCTCTGTGTCTTTGTGTGCATATCAAAAAGCAGAGGGTTTTGGAAGCCTAAAGGCACGTTTCATTCTGCCACCAGCACGCTGAATATGCGCTGCAGAACCCTCTGCTTGTTTGCATTTGAAGTTTTCTGTGACATTTTGGAGCTTGAGGTGCATCCTTGTGTCTGGGAGTGCAGCAGGAACAAGTGGTTGTTTGTTTGCAAACCCTTGTGTGGGGTGGTGGCCTCAAGTTTTGCTTTGTGCTTCATTCTGCACAAACGATTTAGGATTCAGCAGACTGAATCCTGAATTTTTGCTAGCTGTGTGTGCTGTGGACTGGGAAGAATTGATTGAATTATGGGTGTTTTCCCCCACCCTTTTTTTTTTTTTTTTTTTTTTTGTTTAGCAGTAAGTTTTATAGTTTATTAAGCATTTATCCCTTTTTCCAGGCTGGATTTTCCCTTTGCAGTGGGGCTGTGAACACACAGGGCCCCATCCTGCCTTGCTGGGCTCTGTATTGCTGTGGTCCAGGTGTCCATGCAGGTGTTTCTGGTCTTTAAATCACCACTGACTCAGGCCAGCTGCTGTCTGACCCCTTGATGCTCTCCTGCTGTGCCATCTTTTCCGTCTGATGTTCTTTTTCATCTCATCTCCAGGCTGAACTCTGGCTGTATTTTGGAGTGTTAATCATAGAATTATGGAATGGTTTGGGTTGGAAGAGACCTTGAACACCATCCAGCTCCAGCCCCTGCCATGGGCAGGGACACCTTGCACTATCCCAGGTTGCTCCAAGCCCCATCCAACCTGTCCTGAGACACTTCCAGTGATGGGGCAGCCACAGCTTCTCTTGAGTGTCTCATCACCCTGACAGGGAAGAATTTCTACCTGATATCCAATCTAAACCTACTCTCATTTAGCTTAATGCCAGTCTCCCTCATCCTATCACCTCATGCCCTTCTGGAAAATCCCTCTCAATGGTGTTGATGCAAATTCAGTTTTTTAAATCCTGGATGACTCAAGGCAGCTGCTGTTTGACCCCTTGTTGCTTTCCTGCTCTGCTGTCTTCAGCAGCTGCAACATCCTTTTCCCTTTTGTCCTCAGGTTTGCCTCTGGACTTTTTCTGGGGTGTTAAATGTGTTGATTCCCACTTTCCAGTCATCATACAAGCAATAAATAACCCTTCTTGCTCTCTCCAAGGCCTCCCACCTTGCTGGTTTGCTTTTGTTTTTTAATGCAATTTAAAATTATCTTGACCACTGATGCAGCTTTGATGGCCACAGGAGAGGCTGAGCAGTGCAGCCATGTGTCCTGCCTAGTCCAGGCTCCTGATTCAGATTCCATCCCTGTTTCCTCCTGTTATTGTGTTTACAGCAAGACTTGACTCAGAGGGTGGTAAGGCCCTGGCACAGGTTGCCCAGAGAAGCTGTGTCTGCCTCATCCCTGAAAATATTCAAGGCCAAGTTGGATGGGACTTGGAGCAATGTGGTCTGGTGGAAGATGTCCCTGCCTATTTCAGGGGGTTGGAACTGGATGGTCCTAAAGTTGTCTTCCAACCCAAAACAATCTATGATTCTATGATTGCAAGTTTTTCAGTTGAGATTGGTTACAGGGACTGGTAGAACAGAAATTTCAATATTAAAACCTTTATTCCTATTCTCTCTTGTGTAAGCAATCTCAATAATTTTCTCACAACTCTTGATCTATTGTTTTGGGATTTTTTTAAATATTTTAAACCTCTCATCATTTGCTCCTCATCCTGTGTGACCAGGTGAGGTCCTCTGGTGTGAGCAGGTCTCCCAGCAAGTGAGGTGTCTGCTCTGGATCTGGATGATCTTAACTGGGAGTGGAGGAGAAATAATTATTCCGTGTCTCAATAAGTTTGCACCTTGATATTAAAGCACTTAAAATCTAATTGAAAAAAAATACGAGGGAATCTGAAGATGAATGAGTCTGTGCTTCCCCTTCCTTGTAAATATATATATATCAAATGGTATTTTGAATTGTTAGTTCTTCTGGGATTTCAGGAATATTTAAATAGCAAGTGTGAAAGGGTAAATAATATCAAGATAAAAATAATACTTTCGATTCCCTGCCTGTACCATAAACACATTCTGCTCGATAAAATTCAAATGAACTGTTGAAAACTTTTAATTTGCTTTGCCCATCTATATTATTATTCCTACAGCTCACCTGCTTTGTGCAGTGGGGTGAGCTGGTGACTCTCACTCACTTGGATTTTTATGGACCTTCCAAGGGTTTCTGCTGCTTTGGGGGACTGAAAATTGGTGACACCTGAGGGTTTTGGGGGTGCAAGAAGAGCCTCTGACTGCTTTATTTAGGGCTGGAATTGGGAGTTGTCACTGTCAGGCCAAAGGCTGCTTGCACTGGAAGGGGATGGATGGATGGATGGATGGATGACTGGGTCTTACCACCCAGGACATGGTTGTTCCTGTGTTTCAATCACTGATGTCAGTCCAGACTGGGGGATGAACAGATCAGGAGCAGCCCTGGGAAGGACTTGGGGGTGCAGGTGGATGAGAGGCTGGACATGACCCATGTGCCCTTGGAGCCCAAAAATCCATTTGTATCCTGGGCTGCATCCAAAGCAGGGTGGGCAGCAGGTGAGGGGGGACTCTCCCCTCCTGCTCCACTCTGCTGAGACCCACCTGGAGAACTGCATCCAGGTTTGGGGTCCCAGCACAGGAAGGACATGGAGCTGTTGGAGAGAGTCCAGAGGAGGCCACAAAGGTGATTAGAGGGATGGAGACCCTCTGCTCTGTAGACAGGCTGGGAGAGCTGGGATGTTCATCCTGGAGGAAGCTCCAGGCAGAGCGTGAAGCCCCTTCCAGTGCCTGCAGGGTCTCCAAAAGAGCTGGAGAGGAACTTTGGACAAGGGCCTGGAGTGATATCACAGGGGGGAATGGCTTCCCACTGACAGAGAGTAGGTTTAGATTCAATACTGGAACGAAATTCTTTACTGTGAGGGTGGTGAGGCCCTGGCACAAGTTTTCCAGAAAAGTTGTGGATGCCTCATGCCTTGAAGTGTTCCAGGCCAGTTTGGATGGAGCATGGAGCAACCTGCTCTAGTGGAAAGTGCCCCTGCCCATAGCAGAGGAGTTGAAACTGCATGATCTGGAAGGTTCTTTCCAACCCAAACTATTCCATGATTCCTGACCACTAGAATGTGTGTGTTTGCCTATGACATGATCCACTTGGTCTAAATTTATTCCAGCTTTTTAAGCATGAGCCTAACTCTCAGCTGAAGTACCAGAGTGTCCTTCCATGACGGTGCTTGCCAGGGAAATGCTGCAGAACTTGTTCCTCAGTGGCATCACCAACCTGCACTGTATTTTGCAGAACACTTTTTGCCACGTGCAAATCCAAATTTTGGCCCCAAACTTGTGTTGGTGTTTTTGGCAGCAGTGTTGGGCACAGCAAGGCTGGAGGGAAGCTCTGCCCATCACTTGATGTTGAGTGCTCAGAAAGCTTCATAAAATATTTGAGCTCTTTTCCTACTGCAAAAGAGCCAGAAGTGTCTGTATTTTGCTGTCAGAAAGGTTATTTGTGGTTTTTAATAATACACTGTGTTTCCTAAAGATTATGGTCAAGATAAGAATCCTACTCCCTATTTTTTTTTTTTTCTGCTTGCCTTGCAAATGGTGGTGTCTAAGATTAAAATAACGCAAGAGTTAAATTAATCTGATTTAACACTTGCAGGGAGGTTTCTATTTAAAACTCTTTTTCTTCATAGTGTCACTAGTCAGGAAATTCAGTAGGCAGGTGCCATCTCTTTGTTGCAGTGCATGGGCACATCTCTGCTTTGCAGTGTTTCTGATGGTGGAAAAAATAGCATTTAACTAAAGTGAAAAAGGGGCACAATGCATTCTCTTTTTTTTATGTCCATTTTGTGTGCAGCTTCATTAGAAGAGCAAAGATTGCATTGGTGATCAGGTGCTTTTTAAATATATCCTGAAGATCGGTACAAAAAATAAGAAGAAATGGTGTATCAGCAGGTGTTCTTGAAAATGTTTTTTTCCTGGGATGCAGAGCTGTGGGGAAAAGCTCTCCCAAGGGCAGTTTAGGTGTGTTGGCAGTTCATCTGCTGGGATGCTGCAAGCAAAATCTGGAAAATATTTTCCAGCTTCTACCTGAATGAAGTCCAACTCGGCTGCAATACCTATATTTACCTTTTTTTTTTTTTTTGATGCCTTGCCTTTTTTTTAAAGTAAATACTAATATTGGGTTAGGTGGTGATTTCTCTTCACTCTCTCTGTCATCCCTTCCCTAAATAAAAGCAGAAAATAACTGCAAAATGTTTGATGCTCTTCAATGTGTAGCATTTGTTTTGTTCTCACTCCCCTGTCCCCCCTGCTGCAAAGCCAGGCATTGCAAAAATACGATTTTTTGAGGTTATTGAGGACTTTATTTGTCCTCCTTCTCCTCTCTGCATACATTTATTGTCATTCTAGTCTTGAATAACTTGGCCATGTATTTTTTTTCCCCTTGTAGGACTCCTCCATCATCTGGTGCATGGAGTAAAGGAGTGCAGCAGACAGCCGTGCTGTAGGATTTTATTCCAGAGCTGTTGCCATAGCTCTTTATTTCTGTAAAATAAAACATTTTCTTCTTCCACGAGAGACTTTGATCACACTCATTGGTGAAACCTGTTGATTTTTTCCCATTTATAATGAATAATCTTGTGATGCTTCTGTGTGGAGGAGAGAGGTGCCTCCTTTATTTTTCTACATGTGAAAAACCAGGCAGATTTGGAGGTGTTATGACCCAAATTTTTGGATTAACCCATTTCTTGGCAGTGTGAGATGCCAGAGACTCAAATATGGTATGAGGGAATTCTCAAACTTGCTATTAATGGCTGCTATGTAAAAAATCCCATATACAGCCAGGAATGCTGTTTTTCTTCATCTTTTTCCCCATGCCTTGAAATTCCCTTATTTATTTGTGATAGGACAAGGCGGAATGGCTTTCAGCTGAAGGAGTTGAGCAACCTGGTCTAGAGGAAGATGTCCCTGCCCATGGCAGGGGGTTGGAACGAGATATTTAAGGTCCTTTCCAACCCAAACCATTCTGTGATTCTATGATTTCCCAACATGTGACATCTCCTGAGTGTGACCACAGTCCTCACGCAATGGTTCTGCTCATTGGGCCCAGCTCATGTGCCCCAATTTTGGGGTGTCTTAGGTGAGCAAAATCCTCTTGGGCTGTTTGGGGAAGACTTGGATGATGTTTCACTGGGTCTATGAGTTGTGCAACAGTGGCTTCAGTTTTAGGATCATTGAATCATAGAATGGTTTGGGTTGGAAGAGACCTTCAGGATCATCTCATTCCAACCCTCTGCCATGGGCAGGGACACATTCCACCAGACCAAGTTGCTGAGAGCTCCATCCAACCTGGCCTTGGACACTCTAGGAATGGGAATTTTGGGATCAGAGGGAGCAGTGTTTTCAACTCACTGTAGGTAACTGCAATTAGGTTTGAGCTGAATTATTAGCAAATGCTTTGCAGCATTCTCTGTCCCAGCACGGAGATGTTCACCATGCTCCAGCTTCTAATTTTGGAGATAAAAATGCTGCTGTGCATCTGTTTGGAGATGGGGGAGGTCGATGAGGCTGTGGGAGCAGTGCTGCCTTGCTGGGAAACACTTTGTTTAATATAACCCTGTACATGACAGAAATTCTCGTTGGAAGCTGCAGATCTTCAGATTTTCCTTTGTGCAGAGTGAATCAAGAGCTAAACCTTAATACAGCCTTTGACTTTATTTTTCCCCATAAAAACAATTGATTTGTGATCCCTTGTGACACTATTCGCTTTGTAGACTCTCATGAGAACCTCCTAATTTCTGAAATACCTGATTTATACAAGTTTAGATGTAGTGTCAGAGAGCTTGAGATGTGATTTACCTTCCCCAAATGTTTTGATGTCTTCTGTTGTGTGCCTGATAATCCCCAACCTCTCCCTTATCCGAGTGCCTGTCACTGCTGGTGTCAGTCCCATCTGCAGGTTGTGGATGCTCAGTGAAAAAGTATGAAAAATAAAACTTACAAATATATGTTTTTTTATTAAATTAACAAGTAATTTCTATGGTGCATAAGAACATATATATAAAGTTTATATATATATATATAATAATAGTAGATGCGGTTTTGTTTGCTTTTATGCTCTGGTTTTTTTTTGCTTTTGTTTTAAATAATTAAAAATTTAAGTATTTGCTCAGCCAAAGGTGCTGTGGGATTGATGTGGGCAGGATGAGGCCATGGTGAATACTCATAGCTGTGATCAGGGAAGTTTGTCCAATGTCCTGATGCTCCCCATCCTCTTACAGAGCATCCCATGCAGATTTTAAAGCTATCCACAGCTGTAGCAATGGTGAAAAATCAAGTCATTTTACTAAATCTACTTTTACTAATGACAAGATAAAAAAAAAAAAGAAATATTAGAATAATGGTGCTTAAATTGTGTCAAGGCCACTGCATGTTAGAAGTTCTCAGATTTCTCGGTGTCAAGGACCTTCAGCTTCCATTAACAGCAAGTGGTTAAAGATGGAAGCAGGTGGCAAAATGTGGGTGTGGAAGCCCCAGAAATGCTGTCCAAAGCTTTTTGACACTTCTATTTTAGAGAAGAACTGTGTGCTTTCCAAAGCCCTCAGAAGTTTTGATCCTGCGCCACAGAAGGGTTTTGTAGCTCTGGGTTGTTCTTCTAAAAATGTAATGGATTCTGCCCTAGCCAAGTGCCCAAACTGGCACATTCGAGAGGCATCTTAGTAAATGGCGAAAACAGATTTGCAACATTTGAATAAAACAGGACACCTTTGAATTTGAGAAAGCAAACCGAGAGTCTCACTGCAGATATTTTCCTGTTGATTATCTTCAGAGCCTGAAGCAGATGGGTTTCAAAGAATCCTAGAATGGTTTGGGTTGGAAGGGACCTTCTTCCATGGACAGGGACACCTTCCACTAGACCAGGTTGCTCAGAGTTCTATCCAACACTTCCAGGGATGGAGCATCCACACCTTCTCTGGTTTCTTCTCCTTTGTCTCAAACAGAGCAATCATGAGATTGGAATTCTGGTGGGTTGGGCTTTTTCTTCACCTTATGGTAATACTGTCAGTTTAATTGTCAAAATCCTCTTCCCTCTGCATGGAAACCAATGTTATTTTCTTTTTTCTATTTCTTTGCACATTATTCAGAGGTACCTTTGTTTTCTTTCATAGAGATGTCCCACAGGCTCTGAGGTCTTCAGGCCAGCTCCTTTCCTACTGCATTGTGCTTGCCATCCATTCTTCAATTAACTAGAATTTAGCATAATCTCATCTTTAGAAACAGGGTTGTGCGTCTCAATCCTGTTTGTGAGATATTTGAGCACAGAATACAAAGAGTGTGTGCAGAAAATAATCTGGAGGTCCTGCTGTCCCCAGGGGCACTCACTGCCTCTTTGCTTGTACTTCCTGAATTTGATCATCTCTTTTCCTTTGGTTCGTGGTGAGACCAGAAAGAGTTTTTGAGTTTTCCTTGGTGACTGCTTTGTGGGCTTGAGATGCTGCTGGCTCCTTCAGCCCCATCGGGGTCTAAGATCCTCCTGCTGGGAGGGTTTGGCTTTTGTTGCTTTTCTCCACCAGCAGAAAGGAAATTACTTTTCAAAATTTGTGGTACTTCCTAGGATTGGAGCAAAAATCCAATTCTTTGGAAGGAAATGGTGGCCTGCAGGGTAAGGGGATGAATGGTCTCCCCTGGTCATTTGAATGCAGATCATAGAATGGTTTGGGTTGGAAGGAGCCTTCAAGATCATCTTGTTCCAATCCCCCTGCCATGGGCAGGGACATCTTCCACTAGACCAAGTTGCTCCAAGCTCCATCCAACCTGGCCTGGAACACTCCCAGAGAGGGAAATCCCTTGGCTGCCTCCCTCTACAACAGGTGGAGAGAGACTTATGGGCCTGATGTCTTCCTTGTTCCTGTCCCACACCCCAGAGAGGCAGGTGGTTCTCGTGAGTGAATTTCATCTCCATGGACATCATCTCAAAGCCTACCAGCGTCATGATAAAGCCCTCATTGTTGGCTGAAGCAAAGTCTTCTGGTGGTTCTCCACCCTCCATTTCCATTTCCTTGCCATCCTGGGCAGACTGAGCCTGGTTATTTTGCCTGGCTGGCTGCAAACCGCTTTGCAAAGTTGCTCTCCTGAGCAGACCAGGGTGACCTTGCACTCTGATTTGGTAGCCAGGCTCTGATGCCGACTCCCTGCGTGGCATCTCATAAATAGCTCCACTTTCCCGTTTCATTTCCCAGACCTGTTTACACCTTGCCAGAAATAATTACAACCTCTGAGCCTGCGGTTTACTGGGCGAGGGGGAGGAGGGCAAGGAGAAAAACCTGCAATCCATGTTTTTTCATGCGCTGTCATCAACATGGTGCTGCCAGCGGGATCAGGATCTCCCTTCTGGAACATGAATCAGGCTGTGCTCACGTCTGCCCGGCATCGCTCCTGTTCTGCGCTTGAGAATTCTTTCCCTTCCTCTGCTCAGCATCATCTTAAATTCATATCCCAGGCGGTGCCTCCCTCACCTGCTTTATTACCTCTTAATGTGTTTTCCCAAGAATGTCTCGTATGCGGATAAACCTCTCCTGCTTCCGTTGTAAAACCAGCATTTTCCACGCTCTTCCTCCTCCGGCATCTGTGCGTTTTTCCTCCGTCCATGCAGAGCTTTCCTCCTTCTTACCATGTTTTTTTGAGCACCTTGGAGCCTGTTCATCCTCCTGGCGAGGCGGGTGGATGCCACCGCTCCCAGTTTTGCATCCGAGTTGTGGTCATGTGTGGAGCCGGTGGGGAAGGCAGGAATATTTTTAGCCTGCACTTCTGCGAGCCGCTCAGGGGGCCGCCCACAGCTGAGTATTAAAATAATAGCGGGGACATTGGGTAAGCTCTGCAGCAAAATGTTGATATGCAAATTGCCATCTTAAGAGCAAACCTCAAGGCGATTTTTGGCAATGCATGCAAGGCTCCAGAGCGGTGTGTTTTGAATAAAGATTACAGCAAAGGGATTTTGCCTGGAGGCCACGCTCGTCTCATTTATTCTGAAGCTTAGCAGAGCTGGTAATTCAGTGTTGGAAGCCAACAGGGTGAAACGTATGCACCTTTAAAAAGGTATTAGATTAGCATTGGCGAAACAAAATGTCACGTCACCTCTGTAACTGAAATTTCCAGGCTTGCAGAAGCAATAAATTCGGTTTGATTTCATTTGCAAGTAGTTCCTGGGCACTGTCCAAGGAAGAGGTGGCTCTGATGGCAGCAGAGTTGGTTTGGGAGGTTTCGAGGCATTATTTGATTATAAATGAGCTTGTGCCAGCTGATTCCATGCTGCTTTGACTTTTCTCTTCAACTTGGTGATGGACAGCTTGGCTGTTGGAAACCTTGCAGTAAGAAATCAGATCACATATGAATTCCTTATTTTTGTTGGGATTTTTTTATGTTTATTTTTTTGGTTATTGAGTTCATGGTGGCACTACTGGGAAGGAAACAGCAGTAAATTCGTAAAATATTAGAATTCTTTGGGTTGGAAGGGACATGAAAAGTCATCTCATTCTAACTCTCTGTCATGGGAGGGGAAGTTTCCACTGGACCAGGTTGCTCCAAGTCCCATCCAGCCTGGCCTTGGACACTTCCAGGGATGGGACATCCATATTACCATATGTAATATCATGTCAGTATTCCCATCTGCCACTGTCCCCAAGTCCTTCCTCTCCTCGGGGCTTTTCTCAATGAAGTATTTGAATTCTTTCATTTATTCCAGTTCTTGAGGAGCAAATACGAATTTGTAGGTGTTTTCACTGGTCTTTGTTTCCTTCACCCATCGATGCCTGGTCACTGATGGGTGAAGGAAAGGTTTGAATCACAACAAATATATTACTGTAGGATTGGAAACTGGCAATAAATGAAACAACTTATTGTGAGTTTTGGGGGTTGCTTGGGTTTTTTTTGTTTGGGATTTTTTAACTCTTGAAGATGGTTATAAATCCCTCCCTTTTAGAGGCTGGAGAGGGATGATTTTGAGTGGGAATAAAAGTCGTTGGTAGCTAATTTTTCTCTCTTTGAATGTACCATGGAAGAGCCAGGTGGCTGAGCCTTTGTGGGAACACATTCGACTTTGATACAAGTTTGTGTTGATCTTAGTTCACTTGTATCCTCTTACTTTAATTATACGTTCCAGCGCCATGAGACTTTTAAATATCAGATTCTGAGAATGTTCTCTGCCAAAACTGCATGCTTTAAGTGCAGATCCTTTTGGCAGGCATCTCAGGAGCTGTTGACTTCCCTCTTTGTAACCCCATCCTCTCTTGCCAAATTTTTTTCTCCTTAAAATTCAAACATTGTTTGGTAAAATAGCAAAGCTCACGGGTGTGTAGCCCTGTGAAGATCACTGTGTCCTGCTTGCATCCCAACGGAGCTGAGTGAGTACAAGAAAAGCATCTTTCAGTTTGGTTCAGGCACATCTTTGGATTGTCTTTATGTCTGTTTTTTGGTGCCTCCTGCTCCCCCCTGGCCTTAAACACATGCTGGTTTAGTCTTTTTGAGCAACCTTGTGCCTTGCTGAGATGTTGATTCTTCCCTCCAAGGTCATGGAACTCTACTCCTGATTTTGAAATGCTCCAAGTCTCCAGTTCTCCATTCTTCTTCCTTCTTGATGATTTCATTTGTAGGAATGTTCTTAGTTTTCCCCAAAGCTTGTTTTTTGGTGGTGTATCTTCAGGGAACATCACAGCTGACTGTCATGCCAGTGTTTTTGTCTTTCCAGATTGTGTTTCCTGAAATTTCCCATCAAATCTATGTTCAACTCCTTCAGCGTTCAATCTCCTATTTTAAGGTCTTTACTGCAGGAATTATCTCCTTACTCTGTATTTATACAACATTTCATGTGATGCAGATGTGATTCCAAAGTGGTGCCTTTGATAATACCTTTAAAATTTTTGTTGTAGCTGTCAAAAATCTTGAGAATGCTGTCATTTTATATAAATATTTATATATATAAATAGGCCAGAGACAAAAATTAAGACATTGTAGATGTTAATACTTAAATACTACTAATAAAAAAGAAATATTTTTTTCTCGCCCTACCGGGGTTCCTTTGGTAGTTATGGCATCAGCTGCTTTCTGTGGGCAAACTGAAATACTGAACTCTGATCTTAGCAGATAAGAAATATTTTTGTAAAGCTGTGCATTTAGACTAATTCTGTCTGCCGTAGAATATGCTGAGGATTTGTGATCCTCAGCAGGCAGTTGACAGATCTTAACTAGTTCTGCTCTGTCTTGTCAATCAAAGTTAAACACCCACCTCACTCCTTCCTACTTTCTCTCTCTTCCAGCCTTTTTTTATTTAGGTTGGTCATTAAAATTGCTCATAACCATAGAAACGAGGAAAACCCGCCCCTTACTTTCCAGAGCCTTAGTGTGATATTCCTGTACTGACATCATGTGAGTTACATACACGATGGCTTAAAAAAAACCCCAAAAAACCTGCATGTGGGCAGAGTTGTCATTAATTCCTCCCTATAACGGAGTTGTTCCTGTGGATGCCAACCAAGATCATGTCTCTGTTGCATTCCTGTGTGGAAAATGCAAGAGGGACACAAAGGAGAGGCCCTGCTGTGGAAAAAAAACACCAGAAAAAGATTGAATTGGAGGAGAAAACAGGTCGATCCAGGGGATGGAACTGGTGGGAGGATGAGATAAGGAGAAGATGGCTGGGCAAGAAGGCTCATGTGCAATGTAGTGCGTTTCTGATCGTTTCAATATTGGTTTTCATCCTCCTAGGGTTGCCTTGGGTGCTCTGGGAGATGAGCATAATGGTATTTCTGGGAAATTTGACCACCAGATTTCCATGCTTAAAAGACCTAAATCCCCACTTGGCAGGATGGGGTTTAGCTTGTTCTGGGAAATTTAAATGACCACTGTTTTTCTGCTTGTAAGGCAGTTTAAAAAGGTTTGTCCCAATGCTACCTGAGGGTGATAAAAACTTCTACCTTAGCAGCCATGAGCATCCTGAGATTTCAGTGCTGGAATCTGTGTTTGACAAATAATTCTGTTTTCATTTGAAGCAGGACTGCCTCAATTTAAGACAAATTTTGTCATTTTCCTGCCCTCCCCCCACCTTAAATTGCAATAAATCCTACTTAGGAAGGTCTCCAGGATGGAGATGTGGATTGTTCCCGAATTAGTTGGATGTAAAAGTTTCACCACTCTATTTCTGTGAAGGCTTGTCTCTTGGGAAGAGGACTTGTGACCTTTGGCCAGAGAAATAACAAAGAAGAAGTGTTGTGTGATGTGGCATGACAAGGTGTTGCTGAGCAACATCTTAAAATTTAAAGGTCTTACTTATTTATCCTGTCTTTTAAAGCTGGTTCTGGGTACTGTGCTTTAACTTAGAGGCTCTTAATCATTATTTTTCCCCATGTATTGGAACTTCTGCTGCTTTTGAGGGTGTTGAAGTTGATTGTGTAATCAAAGAGGAGAAAAGGGTAATTGGGTGGTTTTTCTAAGGGTAGAAAAACTCAAGACAGGAGCTCCTTCAGCATCCTTTGCTGCTCTCTTTGGCCCCAGTGTCATCCCATGTGATTTGACTTTCTCCACCACTCCAACATAAGGAGGGATTAGAAAGCTTTGATGATTAGTCTGGAAGGCTGACTCTTGTGTGATGATGCTCCTCCTGCTCAAAACAGCCCCAAAATACCAGCATTTTGATTAAAACACTTCCTCTGAGGAATAAATGCTGTAAAAAGTCTGTAATATTTTTATTTCCTTACTTTGCACACTGTGTAAGTGCCTCTACCTGTGTTGCCTAAGCCATTCTTGTTCTTCCTTTCTCTCTTATTTTTTTATTCGAGCATAATAAACTGTGTTAAAAGCATCTTAAATTCCTTCTGAAGCATTAGTTTCCAAATTTGGACCAAAATATAAAAATCAGTTGTGAAAGTCTGTGCGTGGGAAATGAGTTTATGATCTCATTAAAGTCTCTAGAGTTATCTGAGTTGTTGGATCCTTTTAAATGCTGTTCCTGATGAGAACAAATGGCCTCAAGTTGCACCAGGGGAAGTTTGGATTTGATGGAAGAAAAATTTCTTCACTGGAAGGGTGGTCAAACATTGGAACAGACTGCCCAGGGAAGTGGTGGAATCACCATCCCTGAAATTGTTCAAAAGTCCAGTTCTGGGTCCACTTGGTTGTCTCAGTTGTGTGGTTCTCTCTCAGCAATCCCTTTATTTGCACAAGCCTTCTTTTTGTAGGAAATGTAGTAAAAATGTACTAAAACCAGATCCTGTTTGGCTAATTCTGACTATAAAATATGACATTGCTAAGCAGGGGGAAATGACAATAACGTGAAATCACAAATTGCAGAAAATAAAAATTACTTGCTGTGTTTTGCTAGGCATCCCCTTATGTTTGCACCCTGAAATTAACGGGAAGAAGTGTTTTTTTATTTCCTTTCCTTTTGGTTTGTGTTCCATTGTCAACAGACATTGTGTAGGCCAGAAGCAAAGCTTGCCTAATATATGAATATGTTTAACAAATTCACAGGGTGTGAAAACTCCCAGTTGAATCTAAAGATATGGCTAAAACCTCAGTCTTGGGAATCCCTGAGCTTCAGACTGAAGGAAACAGAGCAGATAAAAGCCTGTTTGTGCTTTTCACATCTGATTTTCTTTCTTTTTTTTTCTTTTATCTGAACAGAAACAATAGTGCCAAAGTGGGCCTTGGATCCATTGGGCTTTTGCTGCCAAGTTCCCAACAAGTGGCTCCACAACACAACAGAATAAAATTGTGGGTGAGGTAATTTTTGCTGTTTTCTTTCTTTGATAATCCTTCTCATTTCAGTTTTTTTGTTTTTTATTTTGGTTGGTTTTCTCCATATCTTTTCAACTCATTGGAGGTGATGTTGAATGTTGTAGACCCAGGCTCTGCAGGTAGGGTGTAGGAATGTTGTGGATTGCAGATGTTCCCCTCTGGATGCCATCTTTTGCTCTTGCAGTGGTTTCCTTGTTTTAACTGGTTAATCCTGGGTGATCTCCATCCAAATTGTCCCCCTGACACCTGATCCTGGCTGTTCATTAAGCTCTGGGATGTCCCCTGCTCATGCTACTTTGACTTTGAGTTGGGCTTTCTGGCCAAAGCCAGAGTTGCTGGGTGTTCTCTGCTAGGAACAGATGGTCAGTGAAAGTTCCATTTTTCAAGGTGTAACAGACTGTGTCTGTAAAACCTATGGAGTTCTTTAACAGCAATAACTGTTTTCTTAAACTGCATCTGTTTTTCCCACCTGGAATATCGTTAACGGTAATTTGTATCATGGCTGGAATGGTTGTTTCATGGACTCCAGCTTAATAGCTGGAAATAAGTATTTTCTTGGGTATTTTTGGTTTGGTGTCTGTTTTTCCTTCTTAGGATGTTATGATGGAATTAGTAAAACTGATGGATTTTATATATTTATCTGAATTGACTGGTTATCTTGCAAGAAGTTAAGATATTGAAGAAATTTCTAACTTTGAAATAAATCCTAAAGAGGGCTTTTAAAATTTTTTGAATATATTTTTCATTTCTCTACCTCCATTTTCCAAAGCACGTGAAGCATTGCCACATTCCAGCCCCGATACATACCCAGAGCTAAAGAGATTTGTAACATTCAGTAAATAATATGCATAAATTGTGCCTATTAACGTTCTGAGTAATTACCAACAACAGAGTAAATACGAGGTTAATGAGATTAACGGGGCAGAGGAAGGAAAGCTCTGAGTGCTCCTCCCCATGGCCCCAGAGCCCAGGGTGGCCTCGTTTCTGTTGACAAGCCCAGCATGGCTGGAGCTGCAGCAGTGATTTTGCTGCTGTTCTTCATAGAGAGCCTAATGAGTTCCTACTGCTGGCATTTTGCTTTAAATGCTGTATAATATTATTAAATCCCACTCCTTGCGAGGGTTTATTTTTTTAATGGTCTTTATTTATGTTTTTTCCCCTGTTTGTTTCTGGTCCTGGGGCTCAGTGATAAGGTGCCTGATTAGCCTTAGTCCTCTGACATCTTCTCCCAGACATCTGGTATCCTCCTGGATATCTCCTCAAGGCCACCAGAGGAATTGGCCAAAGTCTTTTCATGTTACTACCAGAATATTGTACTCAGAAGTACGTTGAGATTAACCCTTATTTTCTCATCCTGAGCTCCACCCTGACTTGATTTCATTTGTCCTTTGCCTTTTCCCCTCCAAGAGCTGTCTATCACATGCTCTCCATTAAGTCTTGCAGGGACAGACAGTCCTATTTCCAAGCAAAACATGACTTTTATTTTCTAGTCAAGTGTCTCTCAAACCTTTTCTCTTTTCCAGGTTAGTGGGTTTTCTGCTCTCTGTCCATCATCCTCCAGCAGTCTTCAATGTTTTATCAATCTCACTACCTCAGAATTGTTTATTTGAGTTTTCTCCACCCAAAACTGCATCTGCCTGGTTCCCTTAAAGCTCTGGGCACCGACTCCCCTTGCTGGTCACTTCACAAACTGCAACCTATTTTTTTCCCAATTTTAAATGGAAACGCTTTACCCAGAAACCTATTTCATTTGCTCAGGATGAATGTTTTACTTATGACTCTGTTTTTTCTTGTTCTGGAAGTTCTGATTAAACCATGAACCTTCCTTGTAAACAATTCAGATACAATATGGGCACTGCACATTGCCTAAATGAATTATTCACCTCTTAGCTTTTCTTTTCATTTCTTGGGTGTTTGGTTTTCTTTCTTGTGTGAGTTTGCTTTTTTATTTTAATTAATTTTATTATTGCAAGTTATTTTCCTCCTGTTTCAGTTGTATAGAGCAGTGATTTCTCTCTCCTCTCTGTTCTTTTTGTATTTTGTGGGAGGTTGAGTGGTTAAGGGATAAGGAACACAAGTGGTGTTCTCCTCTTCCCTTCCAGTTGCAGGGAAAGATGAGAAAGAACCAAGAAGATCCAGTAGATCAATACCTGGCTCTCAGCCTGGTGTCAACAGCAAAATTTGGGGTTTTTTTATCATGGGATGCTGTTCCAGTGAGTTCCTATGTTCTGTTGTCTCAGTGGAGGTAGGGGATGGAGATCCCTGGGGCAACAAAGACACCAGGATTATTGATATGTTAGAAACCATGGAAGTGCCACACAGGAATTAGGGCTTCTTCCCCAAAAAAGGTGTTGGGGTCAACTGCTCAGCTGAAGTGCATCTGCACCACTGCCCACAGCATGGGCAGCAAACAGGGGGAGCTGAAAGCTACTGTACAGCTGGAAAACTGTGAAATAATTGCTGTGATGGAAACATGGGGGGATGACTTGCACAGCTGGAGGGACAGGGAGCAGAATGAAGCCCCCAAAATCCAGGGGTAAATGGTCAGTGACCTGCTGTGCCACTTCAGCCAGCACAAGGGGCTGGATAGGGTCAGAGAATCTTAGAATAGCTTGGGTTGGAAGGGATCTTAAAGATCATCCAGTTCCAATCCCCTTGCCGTGAGCAGGGACACCTCTCACTATCCCAGGTTGCCCTGTCCAACCTGGTCTTGAATCTTTCCAGGGATGGGGCAACCACAGCTTCTCTGGGCAGCCACAGCTTCTCTGGACAACCTCTGCCAATGTTTCTCCACCCTCATTGTCAAAAATTTCTTCCTTAGAAACTATGATGGGTTTTTGATGGGTTCTTGTGAAGACATGATAAAGGATATTCTGAGGGACAATAAAGTAGGTGTTGAGTTTTCTTGGTGGGTTGATCTCTCTCCCTTTTCCCTCACTTCCCATTCCAGTTGGTAACTGGGAGAGAATGAGCTGAGTGTTGCCTCTCCATGCCAAGGCTGTGGCCTTGAGTCACATTGGTGGTCAACCTGCAGGGAAGCCAAGCTGCTGCTTCCAGATGTTGAAACAGCTGGACAGAGGTTGCTGAGCTACAGGACAGCAAGACCTCCCTCAGGCAAGGAATGTGTTAAACCACGAGTTGCTCATAGTTTCATTTGGATCTCTTTGCAAATAGGAAAGTGGTGGAAACAGCAAATGTGTGTGTGTGAGTGCAAGGGAGGGACTCACACATATTCCTGTGCGAGGGCAGGGGAAACGACTCAGCTTGCTGCAGCATGTTACTAATATTTGTGTCTGAGTGCTTAAAATTTCACAAGAGATATTAAGACTTGAGAAATCTATTTTGTTGCCTTGTAAGTGTATGATTAAACCTTCAGCATTTTCTTCTTTTTCACTGTGGGAATCTTTAAGTCGTTAGGCTTGTTTTCTTCAGGCATCATATTGAAAGCAAAGAGTGGCTTTGTTATTTATTTATTTTTTGGAACGTGCTTCTCTCTGCCTGTGTTATGCAAAAGCACTTTAATTGATCTTGCAGACAGTCGAGGAGAGGACAAAGAAGAAAATATTTAATGCAGCATATAATTCTTTCTGGTTTTGCCTCAAAATAGAAAGCCACTTTGTGAGGATTTATGTATCTAAACACGTTTTATGTAGACAGCACAGCTACGTTTTATCTGCCTACTGCAGCAAGCTGATGCAAAGAAATGCCTTGATCAATGGTATGTAGTGGTTCAGGGTAACTCCCAAACTGTTCCATTGGTGAACATGTTGCCACCTTGATTGCAATTGTTGTATGTTTTTACATTTGTGATTTTTTTGACTATTTAATTTGATCTATGTGAATGTTAGAAAATTAAAATGATGCAGGTCTATTCCTTGCTGTGCTGTACTGAAGCACAGTAACATCTCATTCAACCAGGAGTCTTTCCTATGCATTTTGCAGCTCCAGGATGCTTTGGATGAGGTGAAGGGACTGTGACTTGTCTTTAATTCTACTGCTGCACTCCAGAGCTTATTCAAGCCTGGCAGTTGAACACAGATTGCCTGAACTGCAAAGCATCACTTCAGTGTCAACACCTCCCTTTCAGTCTATTTAAAGTGAAACAACTGCAGGGATTCAATGCTGTTGTTCACTTCCCTTCAAGATTTGAGATCTGAATGTCCTCAATGCTGGTGGAGTCAGGAATATTGATGGGCTGGAGTCTCCTTGCTTTGCTTGTCTCGTAGTCAAAGGTCAAGTTAAATAGTGTGTGTCAGGTCCTGCTCTGTGTTTGTGATTTGTTGTAGCTGAGATGTGGAATGTACACATTAATGCACACTTCCGTGGTTTGCTCCTTCAGTACTAAAGATTTCTGGGTTATCTGGACATAGCCTGCAAGAGTCAGCTGAGAGACTGCCTGAAAGCTCTCCCAAAAATAATGAGCTTTGGGAAATCCTCTGTAACCTGGGAAGATGGGAGATGTGGAGCACGGGGCTGTTGTCACCTTCCTTTGCTGGAGATTTTCTCCATTTAATTGAGTTAAAATACTTGTAAAATATTCATCTTTTTAGAAGTTTTGTCAATATCTTGAATGTCTTGAGTAAGTGAAAATCCCTTATTGAAATAGCTTTTTGATAGTTTGGAGGTTTTCAGTTGCATTCATTTGAAATATGCCTTGTGCCATGACTTAAGAGTGCATTTTCAATGTATTTCAGGTCCTTTTTATTTAATATTGAGCTTGAGAAAGAACAGCCCCTGTCAGCCTCCCTCCCCTCAAAAAGAAGGATGAGAAAAAGTGAGAAATAAGCAAGAGGAGCTTGCCATTAAACCTAAATCCACTTATAAACATCTAGTAAAAAGGCATCTCTAGAAGCTCATTCTGTACTTTTATTGCAAGGATGGTGTTATACTGCTGTATATATCAGAGAACTGTGTAACAGCACGTCCTCTGTCCTCAACAACTGCTTAGAGCTGTAGGTTTTTGTGTTCAAGCCGATGAATATTTTAGCTTGGTGTCTCCAAGGGTAAAATGAAGGAGTAGCTGCTCTGAGGGATTAATCGAGAGTGAATTAGATGTTTGTAAAAGGCATTAAAAGCCGCAGTCGCTGTATTGAATCCCAGCACTGGAAATGCGAGGCGAGATGCTGTGGTACATCCCCCTGCTGCAGAGGGACATCCATCTGGATTGCAGGATGAGGACAGCTGGTGGTTTGTTTAGTGGGTCCTTAGATGACATGAAAAAAGGGGGAAAAAAACTTACTCCCCACATCCCTCCTGTTTCCCAGCATCGATCATAAAAATAGTTGTAGGAAACCTTGGGGATGTTGCTTCCCTTTTCTCTCACAGTTTCAGCAACCACCACAGGCCAAGTGCTTATGGGTACCATGAGGATGATGTTTTTTGACCCTGGAAACTGAATCCCAACATTTTCTCTCTGTCTACCAGCTATGAGGCAGAAATAACACAGCCCACTGGGCAAGGAGATGCTCAAGGAATAGCTCACAATAGAGGGTGGTGGTGTCCTCTGAATGTCCTGCTCCTACATCATCACCATGCCAGACCAGGATGGGACCCAGGCACCATCTTTGACCTAGGTAGCCACTAACTGGTGGTATTGAGACCTGTTTTCCCACTGCCAGGGTTATTTTGGGGTCCCAGCAATGCTTGGAGCAGCCCAGCCCTTGTTCTGCTGGCTGGGCTCAGAGCTGTTTATTTTGCCACCTTCCCAGAAACTGCTCTCAGCTCAGCTTGCTTTTTTTAGAAATGAGCTTTCATCATTTGTGATACGAAAGGCTCTCCTGCAATGGAGGAGGTTTGGGCTGTTATTTTTAACTGAATGTTTCATTGATCTGATTTACAGCATGAGCTGCTGGTCCCTGTATTAGCAAGAGAGCAGAGAGGCAGCTGTGATGTGGGGTGGAGAGGGAGTGCTGTGGGGAGGTCTTGAGTTACCTCCCTTGTCACAGCTAATTCATCACAGAGCTGCAGCCCAAAGATGCCTTTTTACATAATTTTAAGCCAATAAAAGTCAGGGCTCCACTCTCTTGTAAGTGGATTCATGGATCTCAGCCCTCTCCAACATTTTGGCCTTGGTGTGCTAAGCCAACTCCAGAGTCTGATTCATTCCGAAGAAAACCTTACCAAAAATAATTTTAAAAATACTTAGATTTTGGATAGACAAGATGCAATTTCAACTCTATGAGGCAGCTTGTGCTTTCTTTTGGGCTAAATTAATCTTGCTGCATTCCCAGCTGAAGAGCCTGAGTTTCAGCTACTGGGACAGGGTGGGACCTTGTCTGGTGTGGTAGGATGGAAGGTGCTTTCTTCTGGGCAGGGTTGTTCTCTCACAGAGAAAAGGAGGCTCAGTGGGGATGTTGTCACACTCTACAACATTCTGGAAGGAAGTTGTAGTGAGGTGGGGCTCAGTCTCTTCTTCCAGGTAGCAAGTGACAGGAAAAGAGGAAATGGCCTCAAGTAGAGCCAAGGGGAGGTTTAGATTGGATTTTCAGAAAAACTTCACTGCAAGGGTTGTTAAGCATTAGAAAAGGCTGCACAGGGAAGTGGTGGAGCCATCATTCCTGGAAGTGTTCAAAAAAAGTGTGGATATGGCACTTGAGGACATGTTTTAGTGGTGAACATGGTGGTGCTGGGTTAACGGTTGGACTCGATGGTCTTGGAGGTCTTTTCCAACCTTTACGATTCTCTGATTGTCTCTGATGTGGAGAGCAAAACCTTCATGGAGTGTAAAGCAGAGCTGGGAGCACCTGAAACCTTCAGTGACAGGTTTGAGTTTCCAGCTCAGTCCTAACCAAGTGTGTAAATAAAGCTGGAAGCCTCAGGAATGGGTTATTTTTCTAGTTGGTGAACCAGAAAATTGAATACAAATAAAGTATTTGGGGCACGGGTCTGAAAGTGAGAGCAGATGAGCACCCTTGGGTTGTTTTCAGAATTTTTTTTTTCTTTTTTTGATAGTTTGAAATCTCTCACTTCCTTTAAGGCTTTCTCCTTAAAGGTGTCTTTTCTGCCTCTTCCGCTGAAGTGGATTGGTGGATTTAATCACATCAGAGAAAAAAATACAGTTCACTGATTTTCTCCTCCACCCAACCATCAATGTATGTGTTCACCAAGCACGTAAGGACTTAATATCTCCATGTCCTCAAGGAAAACTCGGGCAAATTCACTGATTATCTATTTAATTTGCATCATCCAGCCTATCAGTTAGCATGTATCCAGGTCTAGATTTCCCATGTGGGTTCCTTGCTGCCTCTCTGGATGCTTTGGAGAACAAACTGAGGCATGGATGGGACTTGAAGCTGAAAAGGGGGAGTGTCCATGGATACAGGGAGGTTGTGGAGAGGTTGTGACAGAAGAATCATGGGAATATGGAGGAGGCGAATAAGGATTATCTTGGCAAGAAGATTTTTGTGGGGGACATAGGTAGGGATTCACCATTGACTTCTGCAGTCCTCAATGGTATGCAGAAGAGAGATGAGTGGGTTTGTCATTGCTAAGCCTTGTGTTGACCAAACAAAAGAGTAGAAGGGATGTGTGTCTTTTTTTTTCACGACATTCTGAAAGTTGGACATTTAGGACATTGTCCTTAATCTTCCTGATCCCAAAAAACTGAATTACCTAACATTCCATATATTTGGAGTATGCCCTCTCCTCCCCTTGAAGGGGAACTGAAGAAATGAGAATGTCAAGGAACTCGATTATGAAAAGCAGCCCCTCTGTGAGGTCAGGGTGGCTACTTGTGTTTTAGAGATCCTCAGGTGTTTTGAAGAGTGTCCATGTGGATAATCCAAATTTAGAAAGAAAAGTAGGATGAGATTCAGCCTGTCCTGCTGAATCTCCTTCTGAAGATTGAGTTTCTTCCTATTTTCACACAAGCATGGAATAAATATGGTTGGAAGGAACCTCTGAAGATCATCCAATCCAACCCCCCTGCAAGGCAGTGTCACCTGGAGCAGGTGACACATGAGCACATTCTGGTGGGTTTGGAATGTCTCCAGAGAGGGAGATTCGTCTGGGCAGCTGTTCCCGTGCTCTGCCACCCTCAATGGAAAGAGGTTCTTCCTTGTGGTGATGTGGAATTTGTTGTGTTTTAGTTTGTGGCCATTTCTCCTCGTCCTGTTGCTGAGCACCATAAAAAGAGCCTGGCACCATCCTCTTGACACCCACCTTGGAGATATCTGTGGGGATTGATGAGATCCTCTCTTTCAGTCTTTTCCAGACTAATGAGGTCTGACTCCCACATTCTCTCCTCACAAGAAAAACTTTTCTCCTGAAAACTCCCAACTGGACTTAGAACCATGGAGAACCCACTGAAGCCAATATATGTCAGTTGTCTGCTGATGACATAGAATCATGGAATTATGGAATGGTTTGGTTTGGAAGGGACCTCAAAGACCATCCCATTCCAACCCCTTACTGTGGACAGGGAACTTCTGATCGACCAGGCTACAGGCAGTGCAGACCTCCATCGTATTCTTCCAAAAAACCCACATGAAGAGTCTCTCCTTTACTTGAGAAACTCTGTTTTCATCAGATGATAGTGTTCAGAAGGGAGGAGGTGAACTCCTGACATTGTTTATCTCCTGTATCTCAGTGCTTATCTCCTGCAGTGTTCACAAAAAGGCTGAAAGCTGAATTGTAGCCAGCTCAGGGCAGCAATCCCCTGCACTCTGCAGCAGGGACATCCTGGCTCCCCACACTTCTGCACTCACAGGAATGAGCCATCTGGGAGGCAGGAGATAACTCCAAACTGTTGGTATGGATGGCTTTGCCAAGGAGGAGGTTCCTGTCATGCTGGGTGCTACTATTGGTGGCACTGATGCAGATCTCGTGTGCTCCATCATGAGCCCTGGAGATGAGCTCTCTCCTGTTCCTGGGGAGAGGAAGGCTCCTGCACACCCAGATTCCCTCTCTGGTTGCTCCTTTCCCTGAACACATGTTTTTTAAGCTTATTTTTTTTCTGTTGAAATGTTGTTTGTAAACTTTTCTGTTATCTTCTGCTGCCTTCAATTTACTAATGACCTTTCCTGCAGCCTGAATGCAGTGTTTCTGCTACTGTGAGCAATAGAAACTGTCTTATATTGTACCCCTCCTCCTCTATCCATCTCAGTTTGGTTTTGCAGGAAGGTCGTGCATTATCACTTGGAGTTTGCTTTCAGAATTGAGGATGGTGATAAATAAATGCTGCTGGTAGCAACTGGAGAACGTGGACTGCTTTAACCAGCTCAGTATGGGGAAAGGAAAGAAGAATGGATTTTAAATTTTACTTTTTCTTTATGTATGCTTTGTGTAGAGCTCTGTGTCTCCTTCAGCCTAGGTTTTCTAGGGTTATAGGCAAAGATGCTCCTGTCAGCTGATTTTCCTGCCTCACATCTGGAAATGCCAATTAGGGTCATTGCAGTGAAGGCAGCTGCACTAATGCAAACTCTGCTAAGTGTGTCTTCCTTTGCATGCTTCCTCTGCACCTGGAATTGTTTCCCTCTCCATGAAATGACTTTTGATTGGACACCTACAGGTGTGTTGCTGTGTTTTTCTTGGTAATCTCTGTCACTCCCTTAATTTTTACACGGCAGTTTAGCGGAAGGGCTGTTGAGATCCAGCTGTGTTGGCATTCATCAATTTTGCTCTGACTTGACTGCAAACAAGACCCTGTGTTTTGTTGGCAGCCAAGATGGCGAGAAATCCTTAAAATAGAAAAGCATATTCATGCAATGAATGATACAGATCTAGTTTTTGGATTATAGTGACAAAATTCAGGTCACTGTTTAACTGAAGGACACTTTTCTGCTAATTCCATGCTCTACTTAATTATGGTCCCAGTTTCTTCAAAAGATTATGTATAAGAGAAATCTAAGTTGCTGAATTGTGAAATCATAGAATGATTTGGGTTGGAATGGACCTTAAAAATCTCATTCCAGCCCCAGCCATGGGCAGGGACAGCTTCCACTATTCCAGGTTGCTCCAAGCCCTGTCCAACCTGGCCTTGGGCAGAAACAGCTTTTCTGGAAAAACCTGTGCCAGGGCCTTACCACCCTCACAGGGAGCAATTTCTTCCTAATAACTAACCTAAACACACTCTCCTTCAATTGAATACATTTCTCCTGTGTCCTATGACTCCATGCCCTTGTGAAAAGTCCTTCTCCACCCTTCCTGAAGGCTCCTCTTAGGTACTGAAAGGGTCTCTAAGGTCTACTGGACCCTTTTCTTCTCCAGGCTGAACAGCCCCAACTCTCTCAACTTGTCTTCATAGGAGAAGTGTTCCTAGCTTTTGTATTTCCCTCAATTTTCAGGCTGATAAATATAGTTCAGCTTTTTTAAAATTGATTTTTCTTTTTCATCTAATTTGTTTAAGCTGTCCAACAGCTTCAAGTTACAGGAGCAGCTGAAAAGGCAGGAGAATGGGACCAGTGAAAGGGAAGTTCAGCACAGACCACTGATGATTCTCATATCACTGTCGTTCTTTATGAAGATCCTCACCATGTTGCTGGGAAAGGCTGAAAAAGTGGCATCTGTCACTCTGTGGTCATTTTGTCATGGGGCCATTTTGTTTGAAAATATAGGAAAACTATAGGATGAGTGTCTGGAGGCAATGCCACGGGAACAAGTAGTAAAGCCTTCTCTCTCTGCTCAAGAAGATCTCTCTCCTGGAGGGGAATGTCAAGAAATGCATCTCCTGTGACTTCTGCATCCCTTGTGACACAGCATCTCTCTTGACTTTTGGTAGCCTATTTGTGGAAGTATTCAGAGAACATATTCTCCTACATATTCTCCCATCTGTCTTTTTCCCAAACTCACTGGCCTTGCTGAATGCTTAAGAATAGATGTGCTTTCTGCGTTACGTTAAGAAGGCAGTTAAGAATTTATTTTTTGACCTTTCTGTGTTTAGATGGTAATATTTTTAGTATCTTATATTATGGCTGCTTCTGAGTCGTTTTGGACTCTCTTTTCCCATGCAAATGCAGAGGAGAAAGGTTGATCAGTGTCTTAATCCAAAAGATATTTTGGGTTGTTCTGCCACCTAGACCAGACTGTGCAAGAACCCTTTTCATGGCACTTAATTGTTGTTTTACATTGTTCATAAAACTCTTTTTTGGGAGTGGATGAACTGGGCTTGTAGCATTTCCCAGTTCACAAGAATGTGCAGTTGCTTGGCTGTGCAGACTGTGAATAAAAATGCAAAAACAGAGCCCAAAATACCATCCTACCACCAAAATAGTGTGAAATGGGAAAGAAGGAATTGTTTCTCCATGTAAACTTTTTAATTTTTTTTCTTTAATTGGCTTCCCCACCATATCAACTGCCTTTTTTTTCTGTTTGCCACTTCATCTCAAGCTTGCAGGCAGAAGACTCTGGATGATCTTTTCTTTCTTAAACAAAGGATAATACAGGCGAGAACATCTCAAATGACCTAAAGATTGTGAGATATGGAAAAAGCTTCCTATGAAATGACATCTGTTGGGGATGTGATCTATCTCTTGAATTCAGTGTAATCAGACCCCTCTCAGCTGTGTAACTTTTGACATGAACTGGCATCTGCTTCTCTGAAGGCTTAATGGTGCCTTTAATTATAAGCAGTCTAGGAATTGCCTCGAGAGCCACAGGGTTCATTTAATTCAAGAATCTCTCTTTCGGATGGTGATCAGTAATAGGAAAAGTAAGCAATGTCCTGATATGTAAACGTGGTGATGATTCCCTTCTGGGTTTCTGCTGATGGTAAATCATTGAGGCTTCACTTCAGCATTTCATGTTGCAACTTAGTTATGATAACTTTGTCTGGAGTTGTTGTGTGTTTCCCTGTGCCTTTGGATCCTGGAGTCCTTGGCCTCCAAAACCTGTGCTAATGGGTCAGTTATTCAAAAAACTCACTTATCTCTTGAGTACTTCCTGGCTTTTATTCTTTTTTTTTTTTTTTCCTGAGGAAGATTTCCTGCTTTTTTTCTAGTATGTGGTGGGAAGCTGAGAGATTCCTTGTGTTCTCTAAACTGTTCCTCATTGAGGCTTTTTCTGCTGTATTTGGTGTTTCCCAACCAAACTCACGCCTTCACTATCTCCTTTCTTCTCCCCAGTCTCCATGGGGCAAGAAGCATTTCTGCTGCTCATCTCTCACCTTTTTCTGAGCTCCTTCTTTATTAAAAAGAATAAGAACCAAATGACACGGCATCACCAATTTTACCTTAAAATTTTCGTAAAATTCTACAGTGGTTTGGGTTGGAAGGAACCTAAAGATCACCTATTCCCAAAGCCCCTTCACCTTCCACTATCCCAGGTTGCTCCAAGCCCCATCCAACCTGACCTTGGACACTTCCAGGGATGGGGCAGCCACAGCTCCTCTGGACAACCTGTGCCAGGGCCTCACCACCCTCACATAGTGAATTTAATTTTATAGTGATCTCTAATAACTATATCTTACCTTATAATAATCTTGATATTGTTCTGTTTTCTTTCCTATTGCATCCCATTGCTTACCTGAAAGGATTAGCCTTGGGCAAAATTTCTTTTTGGGGTGCCAGTGGTGACATCCAGTTCCTTTCGCTGGCTTCTGTTAGGAGTGTGCCTGCTGCAGCATCCTCTCCATCATTGTTTCACATTTAGTTGGCCTGGTGTGGATAATTTTAAGCCATGTTGAAGTAAAATTCCTGGATAAGAGGAAAAATCTACTTTCATGCTCGTAAAGCAGTGAGTTGGCATTTTGGGGACCATGAGCTGCTGTGATGGACTTGACATGTCAATCCCTTTCTTTGCCCACCAGCTGATGTCCCCCATGACCACAGAACCACAGAATGGTTTGGGTTGGAAGGGACTTTAAAGATCATCCAGTTCCAAGCCCTGCCATGGGCAGAGTCACCTCCCACCAGACCAGTTTGGTTATGCTGGTTATGTTCATTTCTGTGGTGAGGCTCAGGCAGTGATGAGAGCAGTGCTAAGGGACTTGAAGAAGTTACTGGAGACACTACGACTCCTTCCATGGTCAGTGGAGCACTCTGGTCTCTCTTCCTTGGCTGTAGAGAAGGTGAGATGGATTCATGGACACAACACTTTTGTTATGTGGATGAACTTGCCTTTTTCTCCCTTCCCTGTTCCCTAACACATTCAGGGACTTTAAATTGAATCCATGTTAGTGTTTGCTGCTCTCAGATGTGCTCACTCAGCACTCTGGCTGCTGTTCCTACCCCTGCAAGCCTCTTCTTGCACATCCCAATCCTTTGAACGATTGGAAAATCTTTGACAAAGTATTTAATTAGCTGTGTTACAGCCTCACTGCCTGGACTTGGCAATATTTGTGATTCTGCTTATGTTTGCTTCCTTCTTAACTTAAGCCATGCCTGGAAAATAAGAGAGCCATGATTCCCAGTTGAAGCTCACTGGACCTAGGAGCTCTCTGAGCTTGTGCATCACCCATGGAGCTGTTCTGAGCCTTCATCTCTGTTTTTTGTGACCTTCTTTCCACATTAGAAAAACTGAGGTGAAAATTTTCAACCACAGGAAGCTCTAAAATTCATCCAGAAGCATTAAATGCGTTCAAAGTTATGACTTGGAGCAGGTTGCCATCACTTTAAATGCTGTCTATTTAATTCTTTTGCAGAAAGCATCCCCTTGGTACAATAATTCCCAACCCAGATCCTGCCTAGAAAATGCAACACCAACTGCTAAGGTCATCTTTCCACTTTGGGACAAACTTTGGGATGGTCACATGAAGGATCCTCCTTCTTTCTTCAGTGCCTTTCACTTTGATCTGGGAGCACTTTTTTTATCCAGCCTCCTGGCATCTTTGTGAGGAAGGGAGGTATTGAGGGGAAATAATTCACGGGACTTGGTGGCATGGTGCCATTTTGTTACAGTGTAATCACGCTTGAAATATTCAACAGAACATCGTTCTGGAGTTAATGGGGGAGACTGTTGTTGGATTATGTCCCATGTGATTTTTCTTTCTGTGTGTGTAGAGTTTTCTTGCTGCAAATGAGATAAATAAAGGATTATATCTACATTCTTAATAGCTGGTATCAGAAGTGAAGTGCTTCCAATAAAATATTCCTATACTTCTTCCCCACATAACACTGTTTTACAAGCTTATGTCCTTCTATATTTTTTTACCCTTTTTAAATAATCTTAAAGTGAGGATAGAAATTGTTTCCCTTTGCCCACACTCTGGATAAAACACTTCTTCCCCAAAATAGCAGACTGATGTTACATTTCATTTGTTGTAAGAAGAAAAATAGCGAGTTGGAGGTGAACAGGAGAGTGAAAGTTCTTACAGAATATAGGAATTGCATTTTCTCTTCTCTTGGTTTTTATTTGTGGTTGTTGTCACATCTGCAGCAGTGACCTGGTGATGCTATAGGTGCTGCAGCTGCTGGAGAGACAACAGAGAGACAGCAGTAAGAGCATCAGCAGAGTATTTCTGGGTGTCAGGAGGCTGCAGGATTCATCTTCCCATCAAAGCAGGGCTGAGAGGAATTGAGGCACCTCAGAGAACCATTTCAAGTGATTTTCAGTATCAGCCTGAAAAAATCAAAGTGTCCTTCTGTACAGGTGAGATAAAATGAAGGTAATTCAAGGCAGCTTCAATATCTCTGCGTTTCTCAGAGATTTTCAGAAAATATTGGGATCCCAGAATGGTTTGGGTTGAAAAGGACCTTCAAGACTATCTCATTCCAACCTCTTGTCATGGGCAGGGTCAGGACCAGGTTACTCAAAGCTCCACCCAACATGTTCTGTTTTAAAAACCGGTGATCTTCATGGTTTGGTTGTTTTGGTTTTTTTTTGAGATATGTATACAACACCCACTGCCCTGTTACTCTTAGATTTGGTGCTGGCAGTGCTTTCTTGTTCAATGTGTTGTTCCTTGTCCTATTTTCTAGGGAAGAAAGTATTCTTGACAGTCACAAAGGACACTGGAGTAGATAAAGTGTTATTGTATGGTAATTCCTGCACTCCAAAGTTATGAGGAACCTTTGATCAGTCCTCTGCATGATTATCTTAATATCATGAAGGCTGTTAATGTAAATGGAGATTTCAAGCTTGACCTGATTCATAAATAGGATAAGTTAAAATGATGAACGTGATTGAGTTATTTGCTGCAGCTGCTTCCAGGGCTGGATTGATTTGAATTTCTGCTGACAAGGCGTTGAGACCTCTGGGAAGGACATCCCTGAGTTTATTAGCAGAGTGCTGGGGAAGGAGGAGTTTTGGGGATGTGGAGGGTGGGTGGGTGGTGGGCTGGCTGGGCTCTAAAGCCTTGGGCTGATAGTGAAGTCTTCTGCAATAATTTGGTCTGGTTTTAGCAAAAACCTTAATGTAATAATTTTAATTGGATGGTGTGTTCCTGCTACTGCAGTTGGTGCATCTCAGTAATGGTTCTTGTTTTGCCTGGTACCCTGGGCTCCTAATCATTGCTGGTTTGGAGTTTGGACATTTAAAAAAATACTGACTCATTGATCAAGAGTTCTGTTTGAGTTATTTGTATGCTTTGGTAAAAGCTTGTGTTGGCAAAAGATTCTCTGGTCCGTGTTGAGATTTTGTCTCAGACACAGACATTGTGAAATCAGTGGGGTGCAGGACCCAAGCTGGATCTGTGCGTTGGAAATTTCTCTTCTGCAGCATCTCAGTTGGTTACCTGAACATCAGGCTCAAATCAATTTTCCTTCTTTTGTCTTAAGATTTCACCTGTGTATAAATTCCATCGGAGTTTAAGTTGGGTCTGAACCCTTTGCCATCACAGAAATTCGTGGTTGTGAACCTGTCTGGAGGGTTTCTTGCCTCCTGGCTCTTGACGAAGAAGAGGACATCTCAGTGGTGTCACTGTAGCACTTCCCACTGAAGACTTGAGGCAAAAAACCCCATTGAGTTCAGCTTGGAGAAGAGAAAGCTCCAGGGAAATCTTAGAGTCCCTTCCAGAACCTAAAGGGGCTCCAAGAGAGTTGGAGAGGGACTTTGGACAAGTGATAGAGTGAGAGGAATAGAGGAAATGGCTTTAAACTGACAGAGGGAAGAGTTAGATTGGATTTTGGAAGGAATTCTTCCCTGGGAGGGTGGTGAGGCCCTGGCACAGGTTTTCCAGAGAAGCTGTGGCTGCTCCTTCCCTGGAAGTGTTTAAATCCAGGCTGGACAGGGCTTGGAGCAACCTGGGATGGTGGAAAGTGTTCCTGCCCATGGCAGGGGTTGGAATTAGATGATCTTGATCCTCACCCTTCTCCATATCCTAGGTAAGGGCAGAGAGCTGGCTGTGTGCTGCCTGTGCTCTCACATCTCCAGTTGGGATGAGTTTGCTCTGTAGATATTCATCCCCATCCATATATCTTATCTGCCAACTCTCCTTTACTTAACTGCAAAGATTTAAGGCACTTAGTTGCTAGAGGCTTCGGCGACATGAATTAAAAACCTTTTATAAACAGTGTTTGGTGGTCTTCACCTCACTGTGTAAAGGCAAACAGTGACTTTGTCTCCTCCTCCTGCTGCTTCAGGGCTCTGTCCTTGTGTTAAATCCTCCTTCTTACTGTGTTTCCTCTGTAAATCCTGCAAGTTGTTACAGTCTCCTAAATCTTGCAGATTGCTGGAGAAAATATCTGCTGTGTTTACTTGTTTGTTAGTTTTAAGAGAGTCATTTGTAATTGAGCAGCTTTATGTAACTCTCTGGGTATATACATATGTATTTCATTCCTTGCACAAATACTTATATATATTTTTTTTTAATTCTGAAAAGCTGGATGAACTTCCTCAGCCTGTTGTGAAGTGAAGCCTCATTTCTATCTGAGTCAAGATCTCAGTGCACAGTAGATGTCCAAAGGCACTGCAATAACTGTTCCCATTTCTGCACCTCATTTTTACAGCACCTGAGATCACCTGATTGTCTTTAACTTCTCCCACATCCCAGCAAACCTGATGTTGGCAAATGCAGCAACTTTGCTGATGTACACTGATTTGAAAAAAATTAGGTTTTCCTGGTGCTTTAGCTTTGGGAAGGGGATTTTAGTGCACCCACATTTCTATAGGTGTCTGAATTACAACCCCATTTTTTAGTTTGCTTTTTTTCCTCTACATTTTTCTCCAGCACTGCTGCTTTTTATGGGATGTTTGAAAAACAAAAATAGTGAGTTTTTTCCTACTCAAAAATCAGTGTCTGATGCTGGAAAGGGTTTTTACAAATGTGGTGCAGTGCTGCTGCTGGGAAGAGCCTCCCATAGCAACCTTCAGCTTGAAAGCTAAAATCACATCACCCCATATGACAGCTTTATTATTAGATTGGCATGTGAACCCTTTGGAAGGGGTCTAGGTGGCAGTGAAAAAGTTCCCCTTTTTCTGTATTTAGGATATTTTGTATTTAGGAGGTTTTATATTTTATTTAGATTTTGTGGGGGCTTTTTGTCACTTTGAGTTTTGCCTTTTTTTTTTTATCCTGGTTTAAATTTCCTTTTTCTCAGATAAAATAAATGTTAGGAAAGTGAGAGACACCATTCTAGGGAAGGGAGAAGATCTCTGCCATGGGGAATGACACATGATCATGGCTGTCACCAGAGCAATTTCACAAAAAAATAGAATCAGAGAATGATTTAGGTTGGAAAGGACCTTAAGATCATCTCATTCCACCCCCTGCCATAGGCAGGGACATCTTCTACTATCCCAGGTTGCTCCAAGCCCCATCCAGCCTGGCCTGGAACACTTCCAGGGATGGAGCAGCCACAGCTTCTCTGGGCAACCTGTGTCAGGGCTTCACCACCCTCCCAGGGAAGAATTTGTTCCCTAAAATCTATTTAGCCCTTGTATCTATTCCATGTTTTCTCCTTCTGGCCAAGAAGGGAGTCCTTGCTGGAAAACTGGTGGCAGCTGTTGATTTGGGCTCAGGTTGTGGTTTTTTGGCATTTGTGTTCATTTCAGTGACACATGTGCTCTTCCTTCCTGTTGTTCAGCCTCTCTGCAGACTCATATCACATCTCCATGCTGGCTCTGCTTCCTCAAAACTCCTGGTGGGAGGACTCAAAGGACCTGGAGAGCCAAGGGCAACTCCTGGTAGCAACTGGGGGACCAAATCAGGATATTCCAGATCCAGTCTGAGATAAAACAGATGATGGGAGAGTTTGTCTCCTGAGCTTTTCATTGAGCTTGGCATTATTCATCTGATGGATTGGACAGACTTTCTCGCCGCTGGAAAACCAGGCTGGGTGGAGCTTGGAGCAATCTGGTCTAGTGAAAGGTGTCCCTTGACAGGAGGGTTGGAACTGGATGATCTTTAAGGTCCTTTCCAGCCCAAACCCTTCTCTGTTTCTGTGATTCTCAGAAGAACAGTTGCAGGATAGTTGGACGTGCATGGCTCTCTCTGAGCTGGAGGGTTCTGGGGCTTCTCTGGCTGCCAGGGTAAGAGACATAAAATCACCTTGTGCTGTTGATGATACCAACTAATCTGATCTCCTCTGATCATATTTCACTGGTACAGAGATAGTCCCATCCACATGGTCCATGGGAGGAGCAGCATTCCTGCTTGAGCTCTGGATTTCTCTTCCTGAGCTCTCCTGGGGTGGAAGAAAGCTCAGTGGAGGAGAGGGAGTTGTTTTCTGTGCTGGCTGTAAGCAAGGAGACAGCCAGGCTTAGACCCTGGGAAAGCTCTTGTGATAGAGAAAAGGGTTTGGGGTCCATGTGCGGAGTTGCCTCGCTTTATCTGTGACGCCTTCAAAAGCTTTTCAAGCTTTCCTAACAGGCTTTGTGAGTCTCCATCCTCCATTTAAATGCTATTCCTCTCCATCCCTTTGCACTTCATCGAGAAGCAAGGAGTGACTCATTACACAGCCTACGAGGAAGCCTTGATGAATAAATGCATTTAAGGAAAAGAAGAAAAGAAAAAAATAGAGTTCTGTCTGGGGCAGACTGGTGCTTTTGCTGTCTTGAACTCTGAAAGAATAAGTTAGGCTGCTTCTTTTTATTTGCTTTTAATTAATTGAGTCACTTTTGTGCTGTTGTTAAGACTAATAGGACTTTGTTTGGACTAGAGCTGTGGGTTTGTGGGTTGCTTTTTCTATATTGGGGTTTATTTGGTCTTAATTTGCTTGAAACATCACGAGCAAAATTTGCAAATCTCCCAGGCTTCTTCCTTTCCTATTTCTCTTCTTTCTCCTTCAGGCCTTGTTGCTGGCAGCATCCCACGGGGAGAGGAGCAGTTCAGTGCCCTGTGGTGCTTGCTGGTCATCCCTGGCACTAATTGGAGCACAATGGTGTCTTTTGAGGCACCTGCAGTGTTTTGGAGGTTGGTGGGCTCCCCTTGCCTTTCAGAGGAGCTGTGCTTTCCTGCCAAGTCCCTGAAAACACTTCTGTTTATTTACCTTTCTTCCTTTGCTGCTGCGATGGAAAGAACCTTGGTGACACTTTTCACTTTTTCTCCAGCAATAAAATAACCCCACAGACCTGCAGTTTTTAAAACTAGAGCTTGTGCATCCCTTTTTTTTGCTTCTAAAGGTTCTGGTCAGACTGGAATCTCTGCTCAGGACTCCTGAACAGACTCCCGAATATACAAATTATATTTATGTAATTCCTGCATTGCATGAATTAAAAAAAAAAAATATATATATTTATATAAATTTTATGTAATTCATTCAATGCATGAATTTTGGAGTACATGGGGGCAATAGGGGCAGTTGGCTGGGTCTGGTGGTTATAACTGGGAATTTCACTTGGTTCTATTTAAAGGTGGTGAAAAATGTCTCTGCCCATGGCAGAGGGGTTGAAGCAAAATGATCTTTAAAGTCCTTTCCAACCTAAACAATTCTGTTAATCCATGATTCTGTGATCCTTCATTTTGAAGATTCTCCTTGAATTCAAAAGCACGTTAGTGCTCCTCTTCTCCATGAGCTCCAAGTCTGGGGTTTTTTTTATTGTTTAAATACAGGAAAGCAATGTTTTCAAAGGGAGGGAAAAGGGTGAGAAAGAAGTGTGGGTGCTCCTCGGAGATCGAGCCGATCCATTTTTGTCTTGTTATATATCATTTTAACTTAATGCTGTTATATTATTTCAGCTGTGCTTGGCTTTCAGATTGGGTGCAGATATGAAGTTGCTATAAGAACATGATGATTCATACAATGCAAGCAACAATCTGCCCGGATTTATTTTTCTATCATGACGACTTAGATGTTTTTGGTGGGGATTTCTGTCTATTTTCAGAGATGCCACGCCGTTATCTCTCTGCAGTGATTTGTGTTGGATTACCTGGACTCAAGGTGGCAACACCTGTGCTTGGGTAACAGACCCAGAGGTTTCAAAGGACTTCCCAAAGGTCACTGCTGTGGTGCAAGATTTAGGGTGGAACACCTTCCAGCATCCCAGGTTGCTCCAGGCCTTGTCCAAGCTGGACATTTCCAGAGGTGGAGCATCCACAACTTCTCTGGGCAGCCAGTGTCTCACCACCCTCATGATAATTTCTTCCTAATATCTAATCCACATCTCTCTGTTTGCAGTTTAAAGCCATTTTCCCTTGTCCTGTAACCCCAGATCCTTGTCCAAAATCTCTCTCCAGCTCTCTTGGAGCTCCTAAGGTACTGAAAGGGTGCTCTAAGGTCTGCCTGGAGCCTTCTCTTCTCCAGGCTGAACAACACCAATTCTTATGCTCTCTTCATAATAGATCCTCTCTAAAAGACTTGATTAATAAATCTGTTCCTTTGTTATTTCCTTTTAATTGTAGTCTGCAATAACAGAAATGCTTTATTTAGGTCTTTTAATAGAAAAATAAGAAATACCTAGAATTAGGGGTGGTTGATTTTTCTGTGGAAGATGGCAGATTATATAGAAATACCTACTTCCTGCCAATTTCAAGTTGCTTCTCCTCTGCAAGAGCAGTCGTGATGGGAAATGTTTCAAGGTACCTCCAGACACTTTGTCAGCTTCTCAGTTCTGAAACTTGAGCAATGGAAATACATGCCTTGAGCTTCCAGAAACCTCACACTGAGAACTTCCTCCTTTTCTCTCTCCTCTCGTTTTTCTGTCCTCATGTTGGGAATTTCAGATAACAAAATCACAGTATCATGGAAGTGGAAGTGACCTCAAAGATCATCTTATTCTGACCTTACTGCCTTGGGCAGGGACACCTTCCACTATCCCAGGTGCTCCAAACCCTGTCCAACCTGGAACACTTCCAGGGATGGGGAGTCCACAACCTCTCTAAGCCCTTAAAGTAAAGAATTTCTTCCAAATATCTGATCTAAACCTTCCCTCCTTTATTTAAATCCGTAAATGGAGCAATGTGCCTTCGTAACTTTCTTGAAGTTTTGGCTTTTTTCCAGTTTAAAGACGGCAGTTGTTTTTTTTTTAATAAAGCGTTTTTTTTCCTGCTAACAAATAAAGGATTACTTGACTTTTTTCCCCCCGTGTAGAGCTGTAGCAGGGCTTGATGCCTTTTGGAAAAAGGCTCTTCCTCCTTTTACAGTTCTGTGCTGATCTGAAAATCATCCAGAGATGACAACAGGCTTTTGTCCAGCCTGTCTGTTGAGCTGCTGTCTCTTTATTTTCCCTGACAGCTGGAATGCAGTTGATCCTGTAAAATGTCTGGGCTTTCTCTCCAGCCTAATTGTGTTAAACTGCATTTGCATCCTAAAGAGAGCGACTGGGAGAGCATGTCGAAGCCTTATATGCATTTTTAAACTCATAAATGCCATCAATGAAGTCTAAAGCATCAGATAACTGACTCTGAAGGCCTTGCTGAAAGGCACTGATGCCTTTATGCCTTTGTGAGTTGTCTTCCCCTGCATGGAGTCTCCAAATCCTACACGTGTTGCTGTCAGCTGTATTAGGGATAAGGAGGACTCATAACTGTGAAAACAGCCCTGGGGGCTGTAAATATCTGCACACCAGCAAGGGAATTTTACAGTTTTGCAGGGGATCACATCCTTGTTCCCATGGCTAGACTTTTGTTGCAGTGCAAGGAGCTGTTTTCAGGCCTCTCTTCCTGCATCAGAGGAATTATTTTCTCCTGGTGCTTCTTCATGTGTCCTACCAATCCCCATTCCACCTTTTCAACAACTGGGTATTTGTGGACCACAATAAAAATGGGGTAAAAGTACAGACAATGGAAAATATATTCCAGTAAATGGCAGCTTTTTCTGGAGGAGTGTTCCAAAAATTTAAAGCATGTGAAGAAGGCAAGTCAGCATAGGATTTGAGGTATTGTGGGCATCACTAAGGGTTGTTGCTTTCACTTTGCTCCTGGGCATGGTTTTTATCCATTGACCACATTGATCATCCTGACCTGATCCCAAACAGCCTTTTCCATGCAGAAAGTTGTAGATTTTTCCTCCTGTCACCTTCTCTGCACATGGGATGAGGACCTTCATGGTTGGCTTGGTGGCTTCTTGGAGGAAACCTCTTTCTGTTCATCACAGCCGAGTCAGTTCTGCAATTTTAGGTTTCAACTCTTGGTTCTGTTGCTGCTTCTCTTGCCTGTGTTTTCTCCTGGGCACATCACAGAGCTGTGCCAGTCTGATGCCCACAGCCTGGAACAGGAGAGGGTCTCACCCAGCTACTTGTGTGCTCATGAGCACTTCTGTGATGGGTAGAAGATGATTCTCCCTCTGAGTCATGCAATTGCTGTTTCCTTCTCTAAGAAACGTGGTAAAATCAGTAGAAGGAAGGGGAGAGAAGAAATGGAAAGTGTCTCTGCATTTCAAGAGAGAAAGCAACAGCTCCCCCATAGTGGTTGTTTTGGCAGCAATTTGCATCTCAATTTCATCCCCAAAATAGCTATGAAGTGCAGGCAGCTGTGTTTGCTGTCCCAAAAGGTGTCTGAGAGGGTGTCAGTTTCCTTGCTGTGGTCCTGATGGTGTGATGAGCCGTGAAGGAACTGTCAGCCACGTGCATGAGGAAATGAAAAGTCAGCTGGGGTTTGCAGCAAGACTTTCTGAATGTCTTGACTTGCCATACTGGTGCCTTGCTGCTGAGTGGGGTTTTCACTAAGTGAGCCAGTGCCTGTCCTGGTGTTCCCTCTAATAGAGCTGCTCATCTGAGCTGGAGTTGTGGAGTCCTAAGACCAGGTATAGCTGAGATATCAGGGTTTTGCTCTGGTCTGGTGGTGAAGTAACATCTTTGCTCCAAACCTCTCTGTTGGTGTTGCATGGAGGGTGGAGATGCTCCTGCAGATGGTTCAGATGGAAGACCACTGAGCTGATCACAGGGCTGGAGTGATGGAGACAGGCTGAGAGAGTTGGGGTTGTTTGGCCTGGAGAAGAGAAGGCTCCAGGGAAAGCCTAGAGCCTTTTCCAGTGCCTCAGGGGGTTCCAAGAGAGCTGGAGAGGGACTTTGGACAAGGGCATGGAATGATATAACAAGAGGGAATGGCTTCAAACTGAAAAGAGGGCAGTTTTATATAAGATATTAAGAAGAAATTCTTCCCTGTAAGGGTGGGGAGGCCCTGGCACAGGTTGTCCAAAAAAAGCTGTGGATTTTCCATCACTGGAAGTGTTTAAGGCCAGGTTGGACAGGGCTTGGAGCAACCTGGTCTGGTGTTCCTGTCCATGGCAGGGGCTTGGAACAAGATGATCTTTAAGGTCCCTTTCAACCCAAACCATTCTATGATTCTATGATTCTCAGAAGCTTTTTCTCCTTAGGGATGCCCAACCTCATAATGTCATTGTGTTGTTGCCCCTGAACTTTTTGTTTGCTCCCACCTGTCCCCCAAAGTTTTTGAAGAGATTGAGTCTGTTTTCTTCTGGTTTCTATTTTTCACTTCTCTCATGTCAGTGTGATGACAAAGCCAGAACACACATGAGCCCTTCAGCAATTTTTTCCTGAGGAGAAAGCTCAAGGTTTGCTTTTCCTGCTCCAAAATCTCAGGAAACCACCATTCCTCTGATTCTCTCACATCCATTTGTATTGGAAGAAACTTGTTGTGTCTCAGGCAGGGTCTGTTCTGCTGGAGCAGACGTGGTGGTGGGGCTGAAATCCTGCTTTGAAAACCTGGCAGCAGCTGGAAATGCAGTTTCCCATTAGCTCCTTCAGCTGTCGGAGTCTCTTGACGTGACACAGGGAAGTTTCTGCCTGATGGATTTCAGGGAGTGAGGCGAGGGCGGGTGTACATTTTAATTTTAGTTCTGCATGACGGAAGATGCTCGTGAGCCCATCAGATTAATTTCAAAACTCTTCAGGATTGTGCTTATTTTGCTGGAATAATTCAGTGGGTTGACTGGAGAATAAGCAAGCAAAGCAGGAATTTGGGGAACGATTAAACCAACCACGCAAACATGAGTTAGTTTGCACAGCCTGTCAGTAACCACCTGCATGTCTTAACCCTAGGAAAAAAGGTTCTGACCCTGAAGGAGCTTTGCATCCTCAACCTTTTGGGCTGGGTTGGAAGGACTCCAGTTGTCCAGATCTCCAGCTCAGCCATCCTCCACTTGTCCCATCTGCTCATTCATTCTCCAGGAGAAGCAGGGTCAATGCCATGCCAGCAGGAACTGTTGTTAGCTATCTTCATGTCTAGCGTGTGGGCATAGAAGAAGGCATGGAGAATTCCCAAAAAGGCAGCTGAGTGTTGGAAGGTGAGCTGGAGCAGAGACATCTCCACAAAAAGGCTGCTCTTTCTCCTCTCTGGTTTCCTGGCAGCTGAGCTTTGAAAGCATTAAAACTTCAAGTAATCTCATTATGAAAGCCTTTGCTTGCTCAAAAAGGGAGAGTTGGTTGCCATCCAGTGATGCCATTTTGGGCTGGGAGGAGGAATGTGGCATCAGGAATGGATATGGATGAGAGATGGCTCAGCACAGGGAGTGAGGAAGCCTGGATTCATCTCTCCATATCAAAAATATTGGTACAGCAGAGGTGTACAGGGGAATGTTTTTGTTGATTTGTCTTGGTACTGTCCGGGTTTTCACCCCAGAGGCTCTTTAGATTTTGGGGATATTGGGTGCATCGTGGTTGTGATGGAGTCTGGGGACATTCCTGGAGAACCCAGCAGGGAATTTCCTCTAGACAGCAGTTGATTGGACATTGTACAAGTGAGATGCAATCTGTGCCTCCACCTCATGAATTGTGTTGTTGCTATTTTTTTTTAAAAATAAATATTGTGTTTGTGTGCTTGGATGACATTTCCCATTCAAAAAGGGAGGGAAGGAAAGAATGTGTCACCCACGCCCAAGGTGCTGGGCACATAACTCAGGAGAATTACTCATAAAGCCACAACCTCATTATCCAACTATGAAAGATTTCTGCCACCAATTTCCTCAGTCTGGCTGCAATCCTGAAATTAATCTCACCTAAACAGTAAAGGAATATTTCCTCTCTCAGTGCAGGCAGAAATAATTTTGTCTCGTGGTTGAATGCTGAAAATAGGCACAGTAAAAAGCCTACCAAAAAAGCCAAAGTATAATAATTAACTTTGGTGCATTTGTTTGGGATGTTAGAAACGTGTTCCCATCCCAGTTCCAGGCAGATGATGGAGTGCATAGCATAGGTGGAGCAGACTGGGGAAGACTCACAGCACCAGTTGGGGAGCTGAGGTGGTTTTCCCACTGTAAACACCTCAGGAAGAGGGATAACTTCCCCTTTTGGGGAGCAGATGGGATCTGGAATTGCAGTGTCCTTGTGGGCACTGGTAGGATGAGCTGAGTTTTGGATCTTCTGAGGTGCTTGCTGCTGTATTTCTTTCTCCTGGTGGAGTCACCTAGGTTTTAGCTCCTCTTAGTCATATTGTGCAGTAAACAGGGACTGTGAGCCTGTGATGGTTGAAATCCTTGAAATCCAGACCTAAATGCACCTCATCATAATCCTCCTATTTTTTTTTCCTGGAGCAGAAAAAAATGGCATATGAGGTCACAAATTCCCAGCTCTCAGTTCCTGCTGCTTGTTTTCCTTCCTAAAGAAAGAAGGGTGAAGGAAAGGGAGCTCTGGGATGTCCAGGAGAAAAAGCATCTTTATAACCAGAGCAGTGAGGGAGTGGCTCAACAAGAAGGAGGAACTGGGATGCTCTGGGCAATACAAGGGAACTGGCAGGGTTTTTCCAAACTTTTTCCAAGTAGCAAGTGACAGGACAAGAGGAAACAGCCTCGGTTTGCACCAGGGAGGTTCAGATTTGATATTTGGAAAAATTTCCTCACTGAAAGGTTTTTCAAGCATTGGAAGAGGCTGCCCAGGGACATGGTTGAGTCACCATTACTGGAGGTATTTAACAGATGTGTGGATGTGGCATTTGGGGACATGGATTAGTTGTGGCCTTGGCAGTGCTTAGTTAATTGTTGGACTAATTGATCTTAAAGGTCTTTTCTAACCCAAATTATTCTGTAATTCTAGGAAGCTGAGAGCATTTCTTCTGTCAGCTGCCGGCTATGACTGGTGGCTTTAAAAACTTTGTGTTTTCCATGTTATTTTAATCTTGCCAAAGGACATGGAAGTGCTGCTGGGCATGTCCCAAGTGTGGGATGCTGAGGCATGAGGTGAATTAGCACTCATCTGCTAATGAGGACCACGGCAAACAAGAAGGGATGGAGTGGGAGGATTGAGCTGAGTTGCCCCACGGTGATTTCCATAGGTTAAACAGGCAGATCGTTGGGAATTAAATCCTCCAGATGTAACAACTCAATGAGATCAATGTTTACAAAACCCCTCACACAATTGGATCCAAATCCTGATTAAACCTCCAGGCTGGTTGTCCCCAGCCTGCTCAGTAACACACACTCACTTGTTGCACTACCTTTTGATGTTTCTCACATCGAGCAACAAGAAGCTGCTGCTCCAGGGAGGCAAAATCTTCTGTCACAGTGTGTAATTGGCTCAGTGTGTTTGCACAGAGGTCACCAAGGGCTGGGATTGCTGCTCTGCTGCTGTGGGCAGATATAAATCATTGCTGCAATTTTATCTCTGAATTTTTCTCTCTGGAGAAATTGCATCCTTTTCATTTTTTTTTTTTTTCCTTTTAACTGAGCTGTCTGTATGTAGGAAGTATATGGCATTTATATAGAAGTGTTTATTAATACAGTAGGATTTTTTAAAATATTCAGCCTACAGTGACCAGAGCTGAAGGCAGTGTGTGAAGGGCTTCCTCCTCGGTGTTAATTGAGCAAAGCAAGTAGGTGTGTTAATTAAAAGGCCTTTTGTGAGCTCTTGAGAGCTGCCTGGTGCTGGTCTAATGCAGGTCCTGCCTCTTGGGGTTGCACCAGCGCTTTTTCCTGGCAGGAAAATTGGCTGCTTTTGTAACCAAGAGGTGTTGTTTCTAGAATAAAAGCTAAAATTGGAAATTCTTGGAAGGTAGGAGCGTGTGGACGTGTTTGAAGGCCAGCAGGAGAGAGAAACAAGCGGCTGGTGAGAAATGCCAAGACCTTGATTCAGCAGGGTTCTCTCTGGTCTCTCAAATCTGACACACTGAAATGCTTAACTGGATTCTTGCCAGAGTGTTCCTCCCACAGCAGGTTCAGGATCTTGAAGAAGACTGGACACTTAAACATGTAATTCTCTTTTTCCATTGAAGGTTTTTAATTTATTACTTTTGCAGGTGTCCTGCAATTGCAGCCCCCTACTTTTATACCATTTCTAATCTGGAAATATTAAAACCTTTTAGCAATTTTAGAGATCTATATCAACTTTCTTTTGAAAAGGAGGTGATGTCCCTGTGCTCAGCAGGGATGATTTGAGGAATCAAAGGTTGTTTTTGTTGTTCCTACAGCCCAGCTCAGAGGCTGCAGGTTGTGTCTGGATACCAGAGCTCCTGGTGCTGATGGTCACCATGTCCTTAACCATGAGACTGAAATTGGGTTTTTTCCAGTACTAATCATTTTTCTTGCTTTTTCTTCCAGATTAGAAGAAAGTCTTGTGTGCCCAGGAGAGCAGGACTTGGGGAGCAGCTGGTAAGAGCATCTCTTCAGCAGAGAGCCACCTGAATGATGGGGCTCAGGCAGATGCAAATAAAATTTTGCCCTTGAGAAACTTTTTTTCCCCCCATGACTTTAATTTAGAGGAGTTTCACTCTGCTTTGGATTGATTTGTGAAAGGAGAGCTGGCTTACAGAAGTTTTTGCTGGTGAGGCTGGGGAGGGAGTGCTTTATCTTCACTCATATGGAAAGCAGCCTTACCCAAGAGTCATCTCAGAGCTTTGGCCATATTTTAATGTTCTCCCTGTGTTCTCGTTGTGCTGATCCTCTGCTGCCTCCACATCTTTGATCTCTAGAGCAATCCCTGCACAGGAAAAGAATAAATATGGAGAGTTGGCAGCATTTTGAAACTTTTGTGCTTAAAGATGCCACACAGAATTTGAATGATGGAATAGCCTGGGTTGGAAGCAACCTTTGGAATTCATCAACTCTCACTCCCCTTCAATGAGCAGGGACATCTTCAACTTGACCTGGTTGTTCAGAGCCCCATCCAACCTGACCTTGAATCTTTCCAGGGATGGAACATCTACCACCTCTGTGAGCAATCTGTTTCTGTGTCTTACTACCCTCATGGTAAAAAAAATTTTCTTCCTTCTACCTACCCTGAACCTCTACTCTCTTTCAGTTTGAAACCATTACAGGCCCTACTAGAAAGTCCATCCCCAAATTCTCTGAAATCACTGAGAACCATATTGTTCTGGAGGTCTTCAGGTTTAACTTCATGTTCCTCATCTTGGAAACTCCTGCCAGGGTGGCAAAGCCTTCTTGGGCAGTGTGAAAGGCAAGCAGAGCAGTGTCCCATGCCGCACTGGTGGGATATTTCTATGTCCCTTGGATGCTCAGTGGTCCCCTCTCAGAGAAATTGCTGTTTGCTCCAGCAGCAGATTCAGCAGTGGCAGATCCATTCTTGGGCAGCACAGCCACAGCCAAGCTCTGCTGGCTTTTTCTGGGACTATTCTCTCCCTCCCATCTGGTTTACCTCCCCTTGGAGGTGTAGGGAGATTTACAGGATTCCTCCTTGGTGTCCCTGGAGACAGAAACTGGTTCATCACCCACAAGGCTTATGTTTGGGGAGGGAGCAGTGCTTTATGTAATTCTGCTGTCACCTGTGGTGGCACTGGTGCTGAATCAGTGTGATGGGTGTCCCTTTTGATCCAGGTGATGTTTCCCTAAACACCAGTGCTCATTGCCCCTGGATCTCACAGCAGTACTGAGCAAAGAGCTTTAGTGGTGTTACTGCTACCCTGACTATTCCCTCAGCACCACATCTGGCTGGAAAGAACATAAATTGTCCTCCCACAATGGTCTGGACTGAAAGCCAGAGGATTTGGCTTTCAGTATGAGCCAGTCATGCCTTAAAACAAATTTTGCTGAGGGCATCTTTCTCAGCTTTATGGCTTTCCCTTCCCATCTCTTACTTTAGTGTGTAGTTTCTTCTGTGTGGCAGAAAGGAATGGCTACATGGAAATGTGGCTTCTGGGAGCAACCTGGACCAATGGATTAGGAAGGTGTAGTCAGCCAGCTGATTGGGGAAATTGTTTCAGCAGTGAGGGGGGAAATAACTGCTGTGGTGTCTCTGTGTTTGTGACCAGCTTGCTCTTGCTGGATCTGGAGTCACAAGCCCAGTGCAGGTGGTGGTGCTGGGAATTATGAAGAACACCAAGTTTGATGAATATGAAACTCCTGGGGTGCATTGAGAGCTGCATTGATGGTGTCAGCCAAGCTGGGGTCAGGATCTCTCTCCCCAGCTGTCACAGTGGTCCCTGACTGTGTTGACAACATTTTAGCCCCCATCAATTTGTGGATGTGTTCAGCCTTATTCCTGTGTTGTCTTTGTGCTCTTTCACACTCACTGATTGCCCTCTCCCCACTCCATGTGCTCCATTGGTCTGGTGCTCTCCCTGTCCACGTGCTGCAGGATGAGGAAAGTGGGTGAAAACTCTTTGGGAAGGATCACCCCAGCTCTAGGTTGGGTGTGGGATGCTCTAAAGTCTCACTGTTTGGTAGCTACATGTGGTGCTTTGGGAGCAAAGCTACAGAAGGACATCTTGCAGCTGAGAGGCCAAATCTCTTCCTGCTCAGATTTGTTCTTTTTCACCTCCTGGTACCCTGAAAATCCAGGCAGTGGAGTTGTTTTTAGCTTTTTGATACTCTGTGCCAAGTGACCACTGGTGATGAGGCCACTTTTGCTGAAGGGCTGTGTGGGGCACAAGGTGCTCCCTGGCCTCAGCCCTTCATCCACATGACCAAGTTTTTGCCAGAGGCTGCTGAGGTCTGGAGAGGTCACTCCTTGCTAAGTAGACCAGCAGGTGCCCCCTGGGGACTTTGTTCAACTGGTCTAACCTGTGCTTCAGCCATTCAGGTGATGCAAGGAAGAGGTTGACTGGGGCTAAGCCTGTGCCTGGATTTGTGTCCAGCATCAGCTTCACTGCTCAAACTTTTTGTGTGTCACTAAGTGGTTTTCTGTCTTTGTCTCTGGCTGGTCATTGGTTCTTCCAGTTAGAGGTACAGTGTTTGGAAAACTTGTGTTTTTATCAGTTGTGATAATACATTTGTGTGCACACAATTACATATAAAATAAACCTTTGTCTGTTAGAACAAATGGAGATGTAACATCCATGTGTTGATGGCTCTTTTTGCCCAGATCCTTGCTAGATCTTGTTGCTTTTTCTCCTTATCCCCATCCTTCTGATCTGTTCAAGTGTCAATGTTGAATGTCACGAATGCTGTTCTTCACAAACTGTTTAATCATGTGCTGATTTTGTGTTTAGGGGTGTGAAGGAACTGGGGGCTTTGTTTGTCCAAGGGCACATACAAGGGCTCAGAGCTGGTGATGGGACAAGAGGAAATGGCCTCAAGTGGTGCCAGGGGGAGGTCTAGATGTGATATTAGGAATAATTTCTTCACCAAAAGAGTGGTGAAGCATTGGAACAGGCTGCCCAGGGAAGTGGTGGAGGGATTTAACAGGTGTGCAGATGTGGCACTTGGGGACATGGCTCAGTGGTGGTCTTGGCAGTCAATGCTTTGTTAATGGTTGGACTTGATGATGTTAAAGGCCTTTTCCAGCCTAAAAAATTCTATGATTCTGTGTGAACTCCTGGTGGACTTGGCTTGCCATTGCTCCTCTCCTGGTGAGCTGCTCTGGGTCCTCACTACACACAATTCCTGTCTGTGACACTGCTCTGCAGGATGCCAGCGAGTGTGTGTGGAAGGGAAAAGGAACCATTTTACATCACCCTTGTGTGGCTCCCCCAGCTGCCAGCACGTGATGTGGGCACTGTGGTGACCCAAAAACCCTTCTCCCTGGGTGGTGCCTTAATCTGATGACTACCCACGCCTGCCTTCGTCGGGATGTCCTGGCATTCAGTGCAATGGGCAGTGCTGTCAGGCTGCTGGCACATTTTGTGTTTTCTCAACCCAGTTTCTTGGCCAGCATTCCAGCACTGGGGTGGTTTCTGGCTGGATTTCCTCCATGTGGTGGTCCCTGCTCAGTGCTCAGAGCTGGCTTCGCCTCCGCAAAGCCTGCAGCTCCCGTCTTGCTGCTTTCCCCCTGCATCTCAATCCTTGCATTCCTGCAAGAGAACAAGATAATCACTGTGCTGGTTCTGTAGCAAACTCTCCTCAAAGTGACAGCCGTGGGCAAAGCCGTGTGGATGTGGTGTGCTGGGATTGCTGATTCCCTGGGCTGCTGTCCTAATCTCCTTAGCACTGAAAGACTTGCTGCTCTGAGCTCCCTCGGTGGTCTTCCTTGAGAAATGCTGCCTCCAAGTAACCAGGGATCTGCACAAATTCCCTGGTCTTCCCTGAAGAAGTAGGAAGGTGTTCTCCCACTAGAGCAGCATGCTTTGTTTTTGGCAGAGCTGAGCATGCAAATAGAGGGAAGATTTCCATTGTTGGATGTGAGTGCTGCTGTCTGCCTGTGGGAGGTGTCTGCCGTGTGCCACATGGGAAGGAGGTTTCTTGTGATTTGGGAGTTCTCCTCAGATGGGGAAAACCTGGGTGTTAAGGAAGGATTTCTAATCAGAGGGTTGGAGTTTCTCTCCTAGGGAGACAGGAGGAAAAAGTTGGGGCTGTTCAGCCTGGAGAAGAAAAGGCTCCAGGGAGACCTTAGATCCCTTTCCAGTACCTAAAGGGGCTCCAGGAGAGCTGGAGAGGGACTTGGGACAAGGGATGGAGTTACAGGACAAGAGGGAATGGCTTTAAACTGACAGAAGAGAGATTTAAATTAGAGATCAGGAAGAAATTCTTCCTTGTGAAGGTGGTGAGGCCCTGGCACAGGTTGCCCAGGGAAGCTGTGGCTGCCCCATCCTTGGAAGTGTCCAAGGCCAGATTGGATGGGGCTTGGAGCAACCTGGGATAGTGGGAAGTGTCCCTGCCCATGGCAGGAGGTTGGAATAAGATTTTCTTTAAGGTCTCTTCCAACCCAAACCCGTCTATGATTTTTTTATGTTTATTTTCTTGGAGATGTGGGGGAATACAGAGAAGTGAAATTAGAGTTATTGCAGTAGCTGTTGCTAAGGGCAGCTCCTGGATGTTTGTAATCTTCAAAAAATGAGATTAATTTCCACTGCATATTAAGGGATTGATGGAAGCTTTCCTGTGCTGATGCAGGTGTTTGGACCAAGCACCAGCACCTGAAAACACATGGATATGGAAATTGATGCTGTTCTCACATCTCACACTATGCCAGCATCACAAGTCACCTCTTTTCCACCTACCAATGTCCTCTTTTACTTCTACAGTGCAGTGGGGGAAAGATGAAACTGTCCTTGCCCTCCTGCTATCAAATGGCTGCCAACTTCTGGTTGGGATTCTATAACAGTTTTTAGGCTTTAGCTTGGTTCATTTATGTATCCATTTTTTAATGGAGAAGGATTAATTTTTCTCTTTTGACCTGGAATTTACAGCAATTCAACTCCCACAATGAAGAGCAGGTGCCTCCTTTTCTTAAGGCAAAGACATCTGTGCAACAACCTTAATTCCTGCAGCAAGCTGCCAGGGAATCTGTCCTGTGTCAGGGTGGACTTTCTGACTGCAGCCTCCATTTTTCAGGGCAAATCAGTGTATTTTGAATTATCTGCATCCCTGGGCCTTGCAGCTTTATGCTTGCTCCCCATTGCCAGGTTTTGGATTTTTTTTGTGTGTGTTTTAAAAGTATTTCCTCCACACACAGGCAGGTTCCTGTGCTGGTTGGGGTGACAGCCTAGAGCTGGTGTTGTGCAAGGTACCTGCAAAAGAGGTAAATCCAGATATCCTTTTATTTTCCTGAGCAGAGAGGGAGAAGCTGATTTGAGTTACTTATGCCTTTAGAGTTCCAACAGGCTGGATGTATTTATCTTTCAGCTGAATTAGGTGGCAGCCCTTCAGCTTGCTTGCTGCAGATTTGAGGTTATTTTATGGAGCCATGGTTGAGATCTTTCCTCTATTTTTCTGTCCTCTCAGAGTTTGTAAAGATGGAGATACCATGTAAGGGGTGGTAGAGCAGGCGCTCTGGGAATCACAGAATCCATAAAATGCTTTGGGTTGGAAGAAACCTCAAAGATCATCTTGTTCCAACAACAAAATCCTCTTCCAAACCTACACACAGTTCAACATTGTGATCAGCATCCCTCGGAGATGGATCACAATGTTGAACTCTGTGTAGGTTTGGAAGAGGATTGTGTTGGCAGCTGCAGAGCAGAGGGAAGGCAAACAAGCAGTGATTGCACAGGAATGCTCTCCAGAGCCCAAAAATTACTTACCCAGCATCAAAACAGTGAGAGAAGTAAACTCTGTGGCACTATCCAAATTTGTGATATGAATTCCAAGGGAAAGGACATCACTCCCTTCTCAAATGACAGGTTTTCTACAAGATTTGAAATGCTGATGTAACTTTGAAATTCTCTGTGACTTCCCAACTCGACTCCTCTTCCCACTCTCATTTTCCAGATAGCTACAACCCTTAGCAGGGCAGGAGAGTTCATCAAGTCAAGGAGGGCCAGGATAATGAAGGGGAGAGGCCATGGCACAGTGCCTGTCACTCAGGACAAGCATTCCTGTGTTTCAAGATGTATTGAATCAATGTTTGTTGTTTAAAGTTGTTCTGCAGGTTGGCTAACGTCATCAGTCTCAATCTCCTCAGCAATGTAAGTGCCTGAGATGATCTGCCCAGGCTCAAGCTGGCCAGCCAGGAAAGTTCTTGTCTTGGAAACTTTTGAGTTAGGACTGTATTTTGAGTTAGAAAAAGTGTTCTCTGTCTATTTTGAGAGAGCAGCTGGAAAACAGATAAAGAAATCTATCAATTTTGGTTTTTTTAAACAGAACATAAAAATAAATAAATGCAGAAACAAATAAAACCTGCAAGCAGAGAAGTGAAAAGCTCAACTTCAGTGCTCTTGTGTGTGAATATTATTCCAAAGGCCTCACTGGGATCAGAGCACCTTTGCCAAATGTAAAATATTGTCTGTGCCTGGTGGCATTGCTCATGCCCATTGAGGTGCAGTTGTTCAGTAAGTAGTTACAATTTGGGGGGTGAAATATCTAGAAGTGATTAAAAAGCAATTTAAAATATCTGTACCTTCCCATTAAGCTGTTGCCAGGGGCATTGAACAGTCTGTTTCTTCCCCTGCACTTAGAACAAGCCTATTGTCATGCTGGAGGCATTTTTATGATAAAAATATGTAAAATTACGTCATGTATCGATCAAAGCTCAGTTGACTAAAGCAAGTATGAGACCTCTATTGGTGAACAAAAACCTGTGGCTGGGGACATTGATTTTTATAGGAATTAGTAAATTTGGCATGTCATTGAATTTTTAAATAGCTTCATACCCTCCCAGTGCCAGTTAAGGTAAGGGTGGTATTTTCATTCTTTCTCTGACTCTTAAAGTGGACAAGGAAAAAGGCTGTGTTAGATATTTATTCTTCTCCTTCTCCTTCTCCTTCTCCTTCTCCTTCTCCTTCTCCTTCTCCTTCTCCTTCTCCTTCTCCTTCTCCTTCTCCTTCTCCTTCTCCTTCTTTCACCTGTCCTTTCCCTTCCTTTTCCTCTTCTTCTCCTCTAATTTCTTTTCATTTCCCCCAGTGTTTACAACCTCCATAGTTTGGTTTTTGTTTTATTTCTTTTTCCCCCCCTTTTGCTTTCTTTCTGCCCTTCCATTTTTCTCCCCCTTCCTTCCTTTTCCTTTCCCTCCTGTGCCTACAGTGAAAGCAGATTAAACAAAGAAGCTCAATGCTGAAAAACTCCACAAGTCACGAGTCACAGAATAGCTCAGGTTGGAAGAGGCCATTAAAGGTCACCAAGTCCAATGATCAGGGACTTCTTCAACCAGATCATGTTGCTCAGAGCCCCTGACCTTGAATGTTTCCAGGGATGGGGCATCCACCACCTCTCTGGGGAGTCTTTTCCAGTGTTTTACCACCAACATCGTAAAAAACTTTGTTCTTATATCTAAACTTAATCAACTTTCTTTTAGCTTAAAATCATTACCCATTGCCCTATCACGACAGGCCCTGCTGAGAAGTTTCTCCCCATCTTTTTGTCAATGCAGTGGGGGATTTTTAGAAGAAAATGGTTCTGATAGTGTTCAAGGCCAGTTTGGATGGAGCTCTGAGCAACTTGGCCTAGTGGAAGGTGTCCCTGACCATGCAGGGTTTGGAACTGGATGGTCTTGAAGGTCTCTTCCAAACCAAACCATTCCATGATTCTAAATGCTGTTCCTTGGCTGAGGTGAAGTTTTCCCAGACCTGCTCTGCAGAGGCTGTTGGCCTTGGCTGGAGTGTGTTTTTCTCTCACAGCCTATGATAATAAGTTATTATACTCTTACATATTAAATTTCTGATAAACAGCCCAAACTGTCTTTTAAGAACTGTATTTACAATAACCAATGCAGTCTCTGCTGCCATAATTCAAAGCAAACCTTTACTGTCTAATTTAGCAGGTACTTAAATATGAGAGATGAACATGGGTAGGGGGAGGATAATCTACAGGCTGATGGGTTATTTGCAATATTCTCTAAAAATTCGGGTCTGTAATTATTTATAAGGCAACAAGGGGAGGAAAGTAGTTGGATAGCAGAGGAGTCGACTCATGGTATTGAAACAATAAACAATTTTCTCCTTCAAAAAACCCAAAAGATTGTGGTTTTCAATAGCTTTTGAAAGTTAATATTTTACAGGACTGAAAGCTGATAGACTTTCTATTATGTCATAACTAACCTTGATGGAAAAGAGTTTTCTGACTCTGTCACACCCAGTTAAATCAGCTTTGGCAATGCTCTGACAGGGTTTGCAAGGATCTGATGTTATCCAAGGAGAAGTGCACTGGCACAGACCCGTGCTGTGAACCCACCCATAATTTTTCCATTTCTGCAGTAGCATCTCCCTCTAATGAGAGCAAAACAAACAAAATCCCAACTTTTGAAAAGTCATGACCTGGATAAAACCAACCTTGACTTTTCTGTCTTCTATGATTAGGTTCTCCTGTGGCTTATTTTGTCCTGTTTCTGCCTGCAGATGTTCTGAGGAAACCCTGGGCTTTGGCATAAAATACTACTCTGTGTTTTAAAAGCTCTACACCTGTTTACTTAGAGTAATTGCACCTTCATTTTAAATACATTAAATACAAATATATCCCTTCAGATAACATAATAGCTTTACTGGTGGCACTTAATCTCATTTCTGAGAGAGGTGTAGCTACAGGGCTGCTTTGTTTGTACATGTAGTTGCATGAGCTTTTCAATCCCACTGCCCTAATGGAAAACTGGGAGGGTTTGTCCTCTATGGAAGGAAGTGAATGAGCATGTGAGTCAAAAAAAGAAATTTGTGAGGTTTAGTGAGTATCCACTCCCTTATTTTTTTAGTTGGCAAGAGTTTGGATTTCTGTTCAGATCTTGCTGTTAGTGAATTTTTTAAATTGTTGGCAAAGTCTCAATTTCCCACATGTCCTCAGCCAGCATTTTGGATATCTTGTAGTGGGGTTATGGTGAAGACAAAGCTATTTCAGGTTATGCTGTTGTGCCTACAGTTTCAGGTCTAGATCTTCATACCTTTCCTTTTGGTTTAGCCCAGCTCTTGGGAAATAACTGGGCTCTTAATCCAATGGTTTGGATTGGAAGGGGCCTTAAAGATCATCTCATTCAGCCTGCTTGTCTGTGGCAAAACGTTGTTTTTTTGAACTCCTTTTCCTTTGGTTCATGGCAGCGTGTGTTCCGTGAGTTTAAGTTTGCTCATCCTCCACCCTGCATTGGCTCCATGTCAGACATTTTTCATCTCCTGTACCCGAGGAAAAGTGGTTGGAGGTGCTGAGGGAGATGTTTTGGACATGCAGTTGGACACCCAGGAATCTGCTCAGTGCCTGCTGGAGCCAGGAAGGACTGCCCAGCCCTAGTTCTTTCCTTCAGGCACAGGCACAGTGCACAGTGCTGTCTGCTTGGCTGAATTTCCTCCTCCATATCACAACTTGGCCACTTCTGCCTTGCAGCTGGACACAACATAAATTTATATAGAAAAGAACTCCTGTGGGAGGTGTGAGGCTGTGGATTTTTCTCCTTCTGAACAAATTTCTGGTTTGCAATCCTCTAACCACTGTCCAGTCTTCCCTGTGGGCTCAGCAGAGATGTCTGGACCACAGCCTTGTTTTTCTTGGCTCTTCCCTCGAAGTAATTGAGGAAGTAAAATGAGTCTCTAGGGTGTCTGGGAAAGAGAAGCTGGAAGCTGCTGTCCTAACTTTCAGTGCTGGATTTTAGGACTGGTGTGTGTGTGCAAGAATGCTTTGATACTTCTATAGGCACACGGTGGGATTCTTGGGGTGTCCTGTGCAGGACCAGGAGATGGATTTTGATGATTCCAACTCAGGATATTCTGTGATTCTACTGCTGTGGCTCTTGCCTGTGTGGTCCAACCTCCTCACCTGGGCATGATGGTGGGGGTGCACATCCTTAATTTCCATCATCTCCCATTGCTTTAATCTGGAATTTCCTCTTCCCTTTGAGCTGGAATATGGGGTTTGCTGGCCCATTACCTGTGGGAGTGCCCTTAGCAGGAATGTGTCAGGATATCAGGTGACTGTTCATGGCTGGGCATTTCTCTGGCTGATAATAGAATGAGCTTTGGTGTTTTCTCCTGCTGGAACCCTATTTGAGACCTTTCTGAAGGACTTTGGTCCTTTGGTCAAGCCAAGGAGTTGCTGCTAGAGTTGTGCCACACAGCTCTCCTCTCAGTTGTTGATGCAGCGCTCTTTGAAATATTCCCATTTAATAGGAATGCAAGGCATGGCTGAGCTCTGAATTGCCATGGAGAACCTAGAGAGTGGATATGGAATGGCAGCAGAGCTTAACACTCTTTGGCTTTTGTTCGTGTTGAGCTCTCTGGGTTTTTTATGTTGACTGATCTGCTTGCTTGGGCTGCTGACATTCATCTCTCTTGACTGTCAAATTCAGTGTAGTGGAAATGTTAATCTGACTACAGTCACAATGCAAAGAAAGATCTTCAAGTAAAAACACACACAGAAGCCTTCTTAGGAATGTGTTTAGGTCTGAAGAATAAATCTGTACACAATGCTGGTCATGTTTGCTCATGTTGTGCTGTGAAGTCCCATCCCACCAGCCTGGTTTGTGTTGTCCTCTCCATCTACAGAACCTGCACAAGGAAACTTCAGAGGATCCTCCTCTTTCTTAATTCATGGAATAAGGCTTCCACTGGGATCCAGGGGGTTTTAGTGGTTCATATCCTACCACATCTCCAGTCTGGGCTAATCTACATACCATTGTTTAAACTTGCCAAAGGCCAAAGACCTCTCAGAGATATCTCTCAGCACTTTGAAACGTGGAGATATCCTTTATTCCCAGGACATACCAGGATTTAAGCCACAATCACAATCATTTGAAGTTTTAAGCAGCTGTCTCATTCTGTCTGATCTCCTGTCTGTGCTGTCACATCTGCCTGCCAGGTTGTCTCCTGCTAAATTGGGGTTCCATGCTGATACAGGATTTTCTGGTCCCCTTTCAAAACACCTCATCTCCTTCTCCCTTTATCATTTACATACTAAACCTGTTTCTTTTTCTTTTTTTTTTTTTCCTGAGAGCTTGAACTCTGCTTTGTTGTTTTCTCAATTTCCTTTGTTTTCTCGAATTCATTCTGGGCGAGGCAGAGCCAGAGGGAAAGTTGCTGTTGCTTTCTGAACTTTGTCTTTTGTGTCCAGGACACGTTTGTAAATGGTGGCATTCTGCTGGCTCCATGCTTTGTGGAGAGCACCAGAGCTGTCCTGCCTGTGGGATTGTCCATGAAAATTTTGCTAGACCTCTGCTGGCATCATTTACCTGTTCAAAGAAGTTTGGGAATCACTGTGTGGTCCATAGGGCAGAGCTTTGCTGGAGGAGAAGTCTCAATGCAGACATGGACAGCAGAGATTCCTGTGCCAGTGGGGAATGTGGAGTCTCTAGGAAGGAGAAAACCCCAACCAGTGTCTTGGAGGATGGTTTTTCTCTTGGTGTATCTGGTGGGGGTGGAGGGAATGTTTTTGGTTATTTAAGTGATGGTTCATTCTGGTGAGATCTGCCATAGGGAGGGGAACAGGGGCTTGACCTTGAATATCATCTGGGGTGGAACTTTTTTGTGTCCATGTATTTTTTTTACTGCTTTTTGGATGGATGGGCTGGAGGTCAATGAGTCAATGGATACTGTGTGCTTCCAAGTCAGCAGTGAACTGACTAAGTTTGGATATCTAATTATGAAATTAAATTCTTCCAGGACCCATTTGTGCTGCCCTAGCTGGGTGATGCTCTGACTCTCATGTGATGCTCCAGCTCTGGTTTTTCTGTCCCAGAGAGGACACAGCCTATCAGACTGTTCCAGCTGCTCTAGATGGAGCCTAAGAACATTGGAATGAAGCTGTCCCACCCAGGGAAAGCATGCCAGGCTCATGGTGGCACATTTGATGTGTGTGTGAGACATTGAGCATCCAACCTCTGCTACTCTTCTGCAGAAATATTTTGTCAGGATTTGCCCCATATTTGATGAAGAGTGTTAAATTCAGCACATTTGATTGAATGGTAAGATTCACCTCTGAAATGGAGCTTTTGGGTATGAACAAACCTGTGTGGGAATAGTTGGAAGGAAAGCTCATAATGCCACCAAAATCTTTAAAAACTATAAGCCTGAGCCTGCTGTCCTCCCTTCACCTCAATTTCTCAGGTGTGACAAGCTTGAAAGCCAGAAACCTCTCTCTGACTGCACACTAGACATGACACTGTGAGTATATTTTTGGAAAATGAAGAACAATTGGTGTGTTACTGAAGGAAAAATACAACTGATGCTGCTTCACTGAAGGAAATCCCACTGCTGCCTCTTTTTTTTTTTTTTTCCCCTGGAAGCTACAGAATTTACTACAGTGTTTATGTGCTGAAAGAAAATGGTGATAAATTAGTCCCTGTAGCCAATCATACTTGTACCCCAGAAATAGTTGTATTTATGGAAGTGGTCAAACATGCAATAGTGTCCAGAGATGTATGGCAATGTTTACCTCAGCCCAGAGCCCTGTGTGATTTATCCCAGGACACATTGCAGGCCATAGTGTGTGTCCTAATTAGTGTAATGTACCTTGTAATGGCTGTGAAATAAATTCTACACTGAAGCTTTCAGCCCAAAAGCACCGGATCCAGAGCAGATTCCATGAGGATAAAAGGGGAGAAAAAAAAAATCTAATGTTGTAAAGGCCTTTGGGTAAAGTCTGAAGTACATATCTACATAATTAGAGAATCACAGAATGGTTTGGGTTTTGGAAGGGACTTTAGAGGTCATTCAGTTCCAACCCCTGCCATGGACACCTTCCACTGGACCAGGCTGCTCCAAGCTCCATCCAACCTGGCCTTGAGCACTCCCAGGTTGGATGGGGCATGAAGAAACATGTAGGTCTCAAGTTTGTGGGCAAAATGTGTGTTAAACCTTGCATTTCTGACCCTTTTCCTTCCATGATACAGAACTTTCCTCTGCCCCACAAGCTCATTCTTGCTGTGTCAACCCAAGCAGAACTGGGAAGTGTTTATTGATTAATTAATTAATTAATCTTTATTTGCACCCTCTTGGTGTGGCTCTTTGTAGCACTGGGTAGTTTTAGAGAGTGAGGATGGCTGAAGATTGTGTTTTGAAGCTCTGTGAGTATCTTCCAGTTCCTTCTCTCTCTCGCAGATGGTATTTAAGTGTGCTGAAAAACAGATTCTCATGTGGGAGTGGATCTCCACATGGACTTGTAGAATTTCTTCTGGTGTACTGCTGAATGATGCAACCAAAATCAGCTTTTATGTTTTTTTTTCTCTTTTTTTTCCTCCTGGAGCTCCTGGAGGACTGTCAAGTACTGAGGTTACCAATTCATAGAGAAGGAAAGTGGCTCCCCAAGGGCTTTTGCTGGGAAGTGCTGTCAAGAAGGACTAAACTGGGACCTTTGAGCTTTGCTACCCTGCTGAGATGCCCTCCAAGGGCTTGGGAAAAAGACATTTCCTAGTTGATGTAGGATGGAATTTACTTCATTACTTGCTATCTATCTAGTGTAAAAGCTTTATTTCTTATTTTTAATTTTATAAAGAACCTTTATTATTCAAATCCCTATTAGGACAGATTTTAATTTTTTGGGGCTAATACTGGTTTTTTTTTCTTTTCTCATTCTCTTTCTGTTCTCCCCTTATCTGTCTTTTTCTCCATAGATCATGAGTATTTGATTGGGGGTGGAAGAGTCAAACCAAAACAAATTTATTTGGTCTGTCAAACTTCCTCTTCCTAATATTCTTCTCTGTGTAAAAGATGACACAAAATCAATCTCCTGGTTGGCATCATCGTTCCTCTTCCAGCAGCTTTTGCTCAGTGATCGTTATTTTTTGTTTGGCCGCATTTTATTCTTTAATGTGTTTTCGAATACATCATCAGATAACAATTCCTGAGACCCTCCTTCCCTTTGAAGGTCTGAGTGCAGATGAGAATCCACATGGCCTTTTTCTGACCTTCTGTGGTCGTGTCATGCTGCTTTGTTTGAGAAGGGATACCAGGGCAAGGAATTGAGTGCCAGTCAAGAATGAAGAATAGGGATATTATACTGTGGAATGGGAGGTGACTTCCATGATCTTTTTCAAGCAATGCACTCGTGGAGGCTTCTTCCAAATATATTTTCCTTTATGCTCTGATTCTCTTAACTTTTCTCTCCCATCATGCTGCCCTTCTTTCACTTTTTCAGGCTCTCCATCATCTTTGTGAGTGACTGTGAAAGCAGCTGTCTGGTTTAAAGTGAAGTGAACCAAAACATGGATTCTTAAAACTACTGTTCCACTGGTGAAATTATTTTTCTTCCTGAATACTTTAATTCAGTACAAGTTCTTTTATACTATATTTTTTCTGTTTCAATAGACTTTTTTTAGAGCCTTTGTATGTGTAGAATTCTGGATTCAGGAAAAAAAAAAAGGAAGAAAGTAAAACCAAATTGACATAATTGAGCTTCTGATCTAAATTGAATGGACATTTAATATTTTTTGTAGTTAAACCTTTTCAGGGACTTCTCTTTCCCCTTGTCCACATAATAAATATGAAATATGAGTTCCATGATCTGAGGTACTGCTGTGTAAAGACTGGGGAAAGTTATTTTTGTTGAGAGGGTATTGAGGAATCAACTGATGGCAAAGAGTGATGACCAGGAGGACTCAGAGCCAAAGTGAACCCCAACAGTGAGAAGACAGAGGCTGGTGATTTAACCTCCAGCTGGTTTACTGGAAGGTCATTCTTTGCCCAAAAGTCCACCTCAGTGAATTTTTAACTCCAAATTTAGGATGGGAATATAAATCTGAATGTGAGTCAGCAGAGAGTTCACTGTGCCAGAGAAGGTCAACCACATCCTGTGTTAATAAAAGTGTAGCCAGGGTTTTGACTGGAGCTTCTTAAAGGAGAAAGGCAGACTTAGAGTTTGTTTCCAACCTAAACTTCTCTTTGAGTTTGTCATATTTTAGGGGAGAATGTGGAGTTCCCACCCCACAAAGTGAATCTGCACAGATTTACACTGAGTTCAGTGGGAAATTGCAGGTCTCTGGAACACCTCTGATGGTTACTGTGAAATTACCCATCCTGTGGTTCTACCATTAAGCTATTGAAGAGATTTATTTCTTGAACAGCTGTTCCCACACTGGGATTTTCATTTCTCTAAGTAGCATTGGAAGCTGGGCAGAAAATGGGGCTGCTGGGTTGATGAGGCAGCAGCCAGAAAATTATGAACAAAAAAAGAGATGTTTTCTTTAGAGTGCTTTGGGAACTGATGACGTGTGGTACCTTCTTCCTCCTGCTCCAAGATTTTTGCATTCAAATATATTTAATGCTGTCTTCAGTTGTGTCTCTTTGATCTTTTTGGTGAATGCTGGTTGCATTTGAGTTTGTGGGTCTAAAAAGTTTCTCGTGACAGTTTTTTTGGTTTTGTTTCCTTTTGTTTTTCCTTATCATGAAAGGATGATAGCAGTTTCTCTAAAAAGACAAGCTAAAATCTTATAACTTACCATTTTTTCAAGATGCTTCAGCTCTTGAGGAGACAAACTGCTTCCTAAAGGTGTTACAACTCACTTCTGTAACCTCAAGATTTTCTTGAGATGGCTCCTTTCTGCAGCAGTGATTGATTGCTGCTCCTGTAACCCAGTGGATGGAATGGCCTGGTGTAAATCCAGACACCTTTGCTCATCTTTAATCATCTGCTGTCCAGTGCCACTGTGGAATAAATTATTATTGTTATTATAGAAGCTGCAGTTTATCTTCAACCAGGTCTCACGGCTACATTTTTTATTTTTATTTTGTCTTCCTTGAGGCACAGTAGATTTTTTTTTTTTGTTGGTTTTCTTTAATATCTACCAATAGAAATTAAATTAAGAGCATTTTAATGTCTACCAATATGAGTGAAATTAAGATTATTTGCAGTGGTGCTGTAGCCACACAGTTGCTGCTCATCACAATCCGATTGCAGTGATTTCTCTTCAAAATGACCCAGAGCAGAATAACTCTGGGTATGTTTCCTTCTTGAATATTTGATTTCCAAGCACACAGCCCTCCTTTCCCTTCCCCATATCACTTCACTTGATGCATTGGCAAGAGCTGCCTAGAACACACGGGTGTTTTGTCCTCATGAGATATTTGGCAGCTCTTTATTGGCTTTTTCCGTGGCGTCCTCCTGATGTGAGCCGAGGATCAGAAGCTGGGTTTATTTTAGGCAACTTATAAGACAAAATATAAGCTGCTTCAGTTCCTTTTCTTCCTCTGTGTAGGCACAGGCTACGCTGTGGAAGCCGCTGGAATTATATCTCTTAACAATACAGCCTTTCATCTTTCTCAGACTGCAGTATATATATAATCCGACTGCTTGGTTTATTACATTTTTATTGCTGTCAAATTTTTCCGAAGATTAGACTGGGAGGAAAAATACCTTCAGAGGAAGATCTATGAAGGTGTGAAATGGCCTCTGAGGAGGAGCACTGGGAGCACCACGGCTTGAGTTATTGCAAGGCAAACAGCCCAGAGGATGGGAAAATACCTCCTGGAGGTGTTGATGCCTGGGTGACCTGGCTGGGATGGATTAGCCCTGGCTGGGGTTCATCTTTCCCCATGCAGGGGCTGGCAGGGTGGGTGGATCCTGCTGGGAGCAGAATTGGCTGTTCCCAGTGAGTTTGTGGGATTAAAAAACATCTTTGAGTGCATTTCCCATGAAACAGCTAAAGTTTCGTGTGTGTTACTGGACTGCAGAGTGTTTTTTCTTACTGATGGCTTCTAAATGGCTAATTCCAGATATTCCCTTGCTTGTTTAAAGGATTTAATTGCCCCCCCCCCCCCCTTTTATTGGAGCCTTTCAGTACTAAAGGGAACTTATAAAAAGGTGAGGACAGGTTTTTAGTGGGGTGTATATTTATAGGACAAAGGGTAATGGTTTTAAATTAAAGGTAGGTAGTTTTAGACTAGAGATTAGGAAAAAAAATTATGCAAAGGGTGGTGAGGCTCTGGCACAGGTTGCCCAGAGAATCTGTGGCCTCCCCATCCCTGGAAGCTCTTAAGGTGACATTGGCCAGGGCTCTGAGCAAACTGGTCTGGTTGAGGATATCCCTGCTCCTTGCAGGGGGTTGGAACAAGCCCTTTAAAGGGTTTTTGCAACCCAAACTATTCTGCATTTTTGTGTCTGAATAGGACTTCTGCGGGAATATAAAGGGTTGAGCAGGTGGTGGTCTTGTGGCTGAAATGAAAGTAACAAATGCTGATTGGTGCAACAGAGCTCTGAAAATCAAGAGCTGATGGTTATTTTTCACATTTTTAAAGCTTTCCTGATGGACCTGCTATCTTTATCTCTATCTGTGTTTTTTTTTTGTAATCTGTGCAGACACACTCCCATTCTGCTTACCAAACCCCCCATCCTGCAAAGATTGACTTTCTTTTTCCCATTTGGAGGAAAGAATGTCTTTTCATAGGCAGTGGGAATGTGGGGGAGGAGCTGCTGCAGCAGAAGATTTGAAAACTTGTCTCTATAAATGGTAAGGGCAAATTCAGCATTTTGAAAAGAAATAATAATTTTAATGTACATCTTGGTGGAAGCTTGAGCTTCATTTGCGTGGCTGTACGAATGCAAGCAAGAAACCAAGTTATTTCTAAAGAACTCAACAGCCCAGCTTTGCTTTTTCCCCTAGCAAAGCTAAATATATTATAAAGTGTCCAAGACCTCTTTTTCTCTCCACCAGAGAAATTTCTGTTCTTTATACCTTCCTCCACTCCACCACAGAAGGCTTCCTTTGAGTGACACAAGGCCTGATTAATTCCTTAGATGTGAACCCTGGCTGGATCAGCTCATCCTCATATTTTAAGCTAATAATTTGAGCTCCATGGAGGTTATCTTGTGGGGCTCTTCCAGAGACAATCCTTGCCACGTAAAGAAGTTCCTTTTGCTTTCTGCGATTATTCAAAGATCTGGGGCACCATTTGCAAGAGTATGTTCTGGATGCTTTTTAAAAACATATTTGCCAAAAAAACCCAACTTCCCCAGCTCTCTGTATTATTTGATCCATTATCTGTTACCTTCACTGCAGAAAGTGCCTCGCTGCATTTCAGCGATAACCTTATTGCTGTGTAGCTGAGGCAGTGTTTAGGTTTCTGTAGTGCCTTTCATTGTGGCGTCTCCAGCAGCTTTGCAACTCTGCTGGAAAGTAGGTCAGTGTTATTCTCCTTTAGAAAATAGAGGCTGAGTCTTTAGGTTTCTCTGTACCCAGTTTTTTTGTTGCTCGCAAGTGGTTCTGGCTGTGGAGAAGTTGCTGACTTTTCCTCTTCACTTTGCAGTTCTGAATTTCCCCCTTCTTTCCCCAAAGAAGTTACAAAACCACTTCTGGGGTGTTTGAGAGAGATCTGCTGGCATAGCTGGTCCCAAAAATCCATGTTGAGTTTTTTTTTCCCCCCCCATAGAATTGTTTGGGTTGGAAAAGACCTTAAATATCATCTCATTCCAACCTCCTGCCATGGGTGGGGACTCATTCCACTAGACCAGGTTGCACCAAGCTCCATCCAACCTGGCCTCGAACAAATCCAGGGACTGAGCAGCCAAAAATTCTCTTGGCAACCCTTCCAGTACCTCACCACTCTCATTTTTGTTCTCTCCAAAATCCCTTCATCTGTGTCTCCAGGAATGCTCAGCACTGTGCACAGTGGGAAGATGAATGTGACAATTTATCTCCAATGCCGTAATTCAGCTTGACCTTTTCTTGGGTTTTAGTTTAGCATTTTACAATTTCTTTTCAGCATTTTACAATTATTTTTATTTTACAGTGCAATTGTTATTAGTTTAACATTTTGCAATTATTTTTTTAAGTTCTTAGAGTTTCCCAGGAGGGGCTGATCCAAGAGTGGGAGGCAAAGAACCAGTGCTGCAGGAGGGCTTGCATCAGTCCCTGTTATAACTCATACTCTTATTGAATTCATTGCTCTTTAACTAAGTGTTCCAAAAATAATTTTGGATGGTTTACCCAGAAGATGTCTGCTTCCTTCACATTCACATCTTGAAGTGCCCTTGTCATTGAATCATGGAATTGTTTGGATTGGAAGAGACCTTCAAGATCTTCTAATTCCAACCTCCCTGCCAGGGACACCTCCCACTTGACCAGGTCATCCTTTGGGGTTGTCAGCTGCTAAATTCAGGTGTCCCCCAATGCCTTTGTACACTCTCTGAAATAAACCAGTGGTTGCCTTTCCTTGGAGATCACAAGTGAAATACTGGAAAATAACTTTCTTGTGGCAGATACCATGCCAGAAGGATCAGTGTTTTTGGATTTCTCTTGGATCTGTGCAGCTACTTTGATCCCTTAATGTTTTTTTAATCCTAATGGGTGTGTAGGGAGGCTTTGGTTTATTGAAAGATGACATCTGTGGTTCTCTCTGCACTGGTCTCTTGGAAGAGAAAACAGAAAACAGCATTTTGGTGTGTTTGGCACCTAGTTAGGCAAAATACGTGGTGTTTTGAGTAATTTTGAGTGGTTCTTGAAAAGGCAGAAGAACTTCTATGCAATTTGTAGCTGTTCAGGTACAAGAGAGTAGATTTGGGTAATTGTGGTCCTTTTATGGCATTTTGTAGACATTCAATGGCTTTTTACAAGAGCCATCTACAAGAGCATCTGCTTCTGTGGCTCTACTCTCTTTCTGCCCTTTTCCCACCTACTAAATGCTACTAACCACCCAGTTACCCTGGAAAAGGAATGGGAAGAATGTTTTCAAGGGTTCCATGTCTATGGGATAGCAGAGATTTTGTTAGGTGAAAGTGTTTGGGTGAATTTAGGATGTGGATTGTGCAGTCAGCCCACCCATCTCACACTACCTCTGACTCCAAATCTGGCAACACGAGAGGATTTATTCCTTTGGATATGACCTCTCTTCTCTGGCTGGACTTGATAAGTGACCTAGAGGAGCTACATGGAAGTCCTTTGAAGTCCTAGATGCCTTTAAAATGTCATGGTTTAGATGGTTTGGCAAAAAACCTCAGGGTTGTGGTGTGTTCAGTAAAAGACAAAGTCATCCATAGGGCACAGGAATTAGAAATGAAGGGGAAAGCATTGAGTGCTCAGTAAATTTTGGTGGAGGCTCCTGTTGCCTGTAAATAACTCTGTGCCACTGCTTGCAGCGAGGTTGGGAAGTTGGGCTTTGAGTGCCTTCCTGAGAAGCAATCTGCTTAATTTTCCAGCCAAAAGATATCAATGTCTAATCCATTTTTGGTCCATTTCTGCTGCTCCGAGAAGCAGTGATGATGTGTTGATTCCCACAGCGTGTACTTACTGCAGATTCCATAGGTGTGACATCTACTGATGCATCAAAATGTCCCTGTTAAGCATTAAAATGTGCTTTGTTTGGATGTGTGCATTAAAATTGGTCTTGTCTCCTTTTCCTCCAACATGAAAAAAACTTCAGAGATTTGCAAAGTTGTAAACAGCTACAACTCTGTTAATGACTTAAATGGCAAATAATTAATTCTAGAGAAATTTGTTTAAATAGTTAGATCTAGAGAAGTTTTCTTTTCCCTGTTACAGTTGTAGTTGCTTTTGGAGTGGGGCCTACCAGCAATGTAAATTAAGAAGCTTCTAGTTATTCCTAACCTGTTTTGAAAACTAATGCATGAAAATAAGAAGTAGAAGCATCAGACTCTTTTGAGGTAGGTGCTACCCACAGTCCTCTCCTTCCATGGTGTGGAGTTAAATTCTTGGACTGGAAAAAGTTGTCCAGAGTGGTACAACTCAGCAACAAGTCTAGAAAGGATATTTAATGAATGTAATATTATATGTGTGAAGGTCAGCGGTGCTGCACTGAAAAGAATTCAGATCATGCTGTTTCAAAGGGCTGCAAGAGATGTTGCAAACTACAAGTTAGAATTTATTCCTCTGAAAATAATTATCATCCTTGCAGGTAAGAGAAGGTGCCTGCAGAGAGCTTTGTCCGTGGCAAATGTGCTGTTTTAAAGGCTCTGCACTCATCTTAAATAACATCATTCCATGCCAAAAAGCTACTGCTCTTAGGTAGTTCTAAAGTTGATTTTATTTTTGCCTCTTTTTTTAATCAATTAGCAGAATAAAAATGTCACTGCTATATATGGGATGTAGAAACTTAATGCTGCTTTTTGACAGGATGTTCTTGTAGGAACAGCTAAGGAACACAGCTATGGATGCTGAGCTGACTGTAGGAAATGGCAGAATTCAGCCTTTGATTATTATTTTTCACCATATTATGTCATTTCTCCTAAACTTCAATTCCTCTGTCCTTTGTGTGCTGTAGATTGTCACTGGATTTAAATAGCATCCATTTTGTGCTGGGAGAAAGGGGGAGGTTGAGAGAGTCCCCTTTGTGTTGGGGTTTTTTTTTTAGATCATGAATGCTCAGTCCAGGGATGTCTGTCAGGAGGGAAGTGGGTTTGGTGGATGAATGTAATATATTTTAATTATAATATATTTGTTTTTTAATTCCTAATACAAAAGGCTTGTTCCTGCTGTTAAACACTTGGGGTATTGGCAGCACAGCAACACCTTTGTGTGACAGATACATGTAAATAAATGCAAATAAAGCTCAAGGCCAGGTAGAGGGGGTTTACTGCAAACAGATGCTGCCCTCAGCTCCCTAGAATGCTCTCATCCAGCAAATAATCATGGAATCACAGAATGCTTTGGGTTGGATGGGATCTTAAACACCATCCTGTTCCATCCCCTTGCTGTGGGCAGGGACACCTTCCACCATCCCAGGTTGTTCAAAGCTCCATCCAACCTGGCCTTGGATGATTCCAGGGATGGAACCACCACAGCTTCTCTGGCCAACCTGTGCCAGGGCCTCACCTCCCTCCCAGGGGAGAATTTATTTCTAATATCCAATCTAAATCTCCCCTACTTCAGTTAGAAGTCATACCCCCTGCTCCTGTCGCTCCAGGCTTTTGTCCAAAGTCCCTCTCCAGCTCTCCTGGAGCCCCTCTGGGCACTGGAAGGAGCTCTGAGGTCTCCCTGGAGCTTCTCTTCTCCAGGCTGACACCTCCAGCTCTCCCAGCCTGTGTCAAGAGCATCTCCATGGCTTCCTCTGGAATTAAATTTCACTTGTACTGAAAATGTGAACCTGGGTCTGCGTTTGTTCATCTGCTTGTGGGGAAGATTTTGTTTCCCACTTGGAAATGAGATGATTTCTGCTGAGGAAATCAAACTGATAATGGATTGACTTTGGAAATGCAGTTCTTGAGCCTTTCACCTGCTATTCCACAATGCTTTTGGCCATTTCCCTTATTTATTTTTTTTTTTAATCTCTACAAGTAGATAAATATAAAAATATTGGAAATAAGTAAAACAATTTTCTGGAACATAGCCAGCTGTTCCCCTCAGCAGAAGGGATTAAAGTGCATCTGGCTGTTAGTCCCTCTCTGGTCTAGAAAATGATTCCTTTTATTCCAAAGCAGATATCCTAAATAAGGTGCTTGACTCCATCAAAGGTTGCAACCAGTGGAACAAAGCAAGAAAAACAAGATTTAGACTATCTGGTATTATTCACCTTCCTCTCTTGTAGTCATAGACTCATGTATTTATATTTTTTGTGCTGCATGGTGAACAAGAGGGGTTATTCTGGGAAATATTTCCTTGTTAGAAGGAGAAAAATGAATATGAAAAGAATGTGCTAATGCTGTTTCCATGTGGGATGTTTTTATGGTTTTCCCACCCCCACCAGGACACACACACATGCAGAGCCCCAGCGAACAACGAAAACACTCATTTTTCAGTTTAAAAGTCAAAGCAGCATTTATCCACTCTTCAGGGAATAAGGAATTTGATATTCTGGTTTTGGATGGTCCTATTGCATCAGTATCCTTGTTACCCCAGAGATAAAATCCAAGTGGGATTCAGCTTAAGGAAGAAAAAGAGAAAAAGAGTTTTCAGTTTGTATGTTTTAGGTGGTGTAACTGATATCTTGGTGGGAAAATTATCATGACTCCAGGACACCTCTTGCAAGTCAAAATATTTCTGATGCCAGAGAATGTCCTTCTGGACTTAAGCTTTCCTCTCAGAGAATTTCCAGCTTGGTTTCTGCTGCCTGTGTCAGTTTTGTAACCATCAGCTGTGCTGGGACCACTGGTGGCCTCACCTGATGGAGCTGTTGAATGGCTCTTGGGGTAAACCTTGTCCAGGGAGAAGTGCCTTGGGATGGAATCAGAAAGTCATAGAATCATTAAGGTTGGAAAAGAACCTGTTGGCAAAGTCCAACCTTTGAAAGAACATCACCACAGCCACTAAACCATATGACAGAATGCCAGGTCTGCTCCTTTCTTGAACACTTCCAGGGATGATGACTCCACTGCTTCTCTGTTCCGATGTTTAACCATTCTTTCAGTGAGGAAATTTTTCCTTATATCCAACCTGAACCTCCCCTAGCACAACTTGAGGCCATTTGCCCTTGTCCTGTCACTGGAAGCCTGAGAAAAGAGTTTGACCCCCACTTCACCACAGCCTCCTTTCAGATAGTTGTGGAGAGAAATGAGGTCTCCCCTGAGCCTACTTTCCAATTTAGACACCAGCAAGATGATGGTGATTGTTGGAGGACAACATCATGAACTCATAGGACTTTATTGCTCAAGTCAAAATAGAGAGAAGCAGTAAATGTGATAGGATAAGTGAAGTTTATTAATTTATAGTTTGTTTGTTGTTTTCCCAAGTGTGAATTCGGCAGGATTTTTCTTTGAGTCCTTTTTGAACTTGGTTATCCTCAATTGCTTCCTCTAAAAATTTCTCGGAGCTTATATCATGATCCATTATTTGTGAATGCTTCACTGCCCGTAGCAGACATCTGAAAAAGGAAGTATTTTGCCTGGAAATGCGAGTGATGCTGCACACTGGTGTTGCCTGGCTGGACAGACAGGAATTGCAGTTCTAGATGGCTCTTGACCTTGTGGTAGGATGTGCCTTGCTGTTTGCTGAACCTTGATGCTGCTATGATCATGCTGTTAAAGGAATTTGGGAGAATGTTGCAGAAAGCAGGGTGGCAGGAAGGTTTCCAGAGAAAGGCAGCAGCCCTTGGGGGGTGTTTGCTCAGAAATGTTGTCCTTTCCTTGTTTTTGTTATTGGCTCGTTCATCTGAGTTTTTATTTTACTCAGAGTTCACTGAAAGCTTTGCTGGAAGAGCCCCTTCAGCCATAACCTTTAAAACTGCCACGTGAGCTATGGTGGCAATCAGAAAAGCCACTCTCTGGAAGTGACATGGTGGCATGCAATCGAGGATTTCATCCCTCTCCCTTCTCTTTTTATGTAATGAAAATCTGAATTCAATGTGTGAATTCCCCACTCCCTTCTACAACATCAGTGCTTCGCATCCACCCTGTGGTCATGGCAGTTCCTCCCATGAAGTTCCAGGTGAAGCATCTGGAACTTCCTGTCTCCTTTGTGACATTCACTTTTTCCCTGCCTTTTTTCCAAGGAAAAGTTAATTTCTCTGACTCAGAGGAAGGGTAAATGCATTTGGTAAATGCATTTAACATGGACTGTTGTTGGTCACACATATCCAGAGGCACCAGCATCCAACCAGCCCTGAATCCTGCAAAATTCATCTTTGAAAAACAACTTTCCCCCACCCCCATCGGCTGGACATGTTAATCAGTTCTTCTCTAATTAAAGCTCAGCTTCGTCTGCATCACTCTTGGCCAGGGGCAGCAGGACATCTTTTCCATTGTCCAGTCAGCTTAAGCTGTGATGCTCAGGCCAGGCAGCTCCTTCTCCTGGTGCTGAAGGTGTTGGAGTCTTGGAGCTGAGCTGGTGAAGCCCTCGGGAGTAGCAGGAATTATTCACGACAGGATCTCTCTGTCCTTGTCCCCTGCAGCTCTGTAATAGATTGGTTTAGGTGTTATAATTGCATTACACCTCCCTCCCCCTTCCATTTCCCTCTCTGCTCCTTCAACCCTTCTTCAGTGTTTAATTTATTCAAGTACTGCTGCAAAGGAAACTCAGAATTAAAAAAAAAAAAAAACCAACAAATCCAAAAAAAAGAAGTGATAGGAACAGGAAGGGAATCCCATTGCTCTTTGCATCATTCCAGCCTGTATTTTGAGAGAGGATGGAAAATCTTGCAGTTCACCTTGCAGTTTTCAGCTTCAAAGCAGAGATCTATAAATGTAGCCATGAATGGGGTAGGAAGAGAGCTGGGATATTCCCTTGCTCTGTGGGAGCATCCTGGGTGACCAAGGAGGAGGGGGAGTGGGAAGGATAGGATGTGATTAACCTGGTGGTACTCAAACCATTAAACCAAACATGTTCACTGTGAAGTTACCAAATTATGTATTTATATTTGCAGCATGTTATTTGTTATATATGATAAATAGGATATCACAGAGGGGTTTGGGTTGTAAGGGACCTTAAAAAACATCTAATTCCAGCCCCTGCCATGGGCAGAGGTTCCACTCCCTTGGTGAGGTTGCTCAGAGCCTCAACCAACCTGTTCTTGAGCACTTAAAGGGATGAGGCATCCCCAGCCTCTCTGGGGAATAACATGATTTGCTTTGTTTCTTCTGTCCCATCAGCAGGTTTTTAATTCATATGGAAGAGATCCTAAATAAGGCTTTTCTCTCATTTTTTTTCTTCCCCACTCCCCATTTGTCAAACCAAAACTGGTGAAAGCTCCAGGCAATGAAAAACACCCTGAAGAATGGGAAAGCAGCTGGGCCAGGGATGGGAGTTACTTCTCTAATTACTTCTTTTCCATCTCCAATCCTTTGCATATTGGTCCAGCAACTTGAAGAAAATTCTGTTGCCGTGTGTTTATTATTTAACTCAGAATAATCTTTAATAATCTCTATCATTTTATATTTATGCACTACATTTTATCTGGCAGCATCCTGTAACTCAGGTATCCCATACAGAAACGGTGATTCTGTCATGGAAAGAAACAACACACCAAAAATTGGATTTTCTTTTTAATTGAAGTGTCTAACCTTAATTACAGCAAAAGTCCAGCAAACTTTTTGCTTGAGGAAGAAATCCATCGACAGCATTTTCATCTCATTGAAAGAAATAAAGCCCTGGATATTTTGTTCTTGTTTGCTAATGCAGAGGAATAACAACTTGGAGTATGAATAATGTAAAAGGCATGCAGTAGTTTGTGGGAGAAGTGAGTCAGTTCTGCTTGCTGAAGCAGGCTGGAAGTTCACCCAGAAAGAAGCACCTCTTGCTATGAATGAAAGAAAATGTGTTTGGATGTTATTTTTAATAACAGACGTGACATTTTTGAGCTCCTGGGTGGCCATGGGGGAATCCAAGGCATGTGCAGAGGGAGGCTGTGAAATTGAGCTATTCAGTAGTAAAAACTAGTAGTAGAGGTGGACTGAAGTTCTGGAGAGGTTCTTATGGAAGTGAAATGGGTACATTTTGGCTTTTTTCCTGATATACCCAGTACTGCATCTTCCCACCAAATACAATGGGTTTTTTGTTTGTTTGTTTGTTTGTTTATTTGTTCGTTTTTCTCCCTGTGCAAGTAGGACATAACACATAGAAAGGCTGATGGTTTTCTAAATCATGAATTTATTAATTATGGCTAAAACTTGTGATTTTTTTCACGGACAGATAGGAAGGAGGGATGATGCAGTGACAACCTGGGGAGACTGGAAGGTGATATGTATTCTTTCCCTTTCCCTTTCTCACTGCTGGTCTGGAGTGTTTGATCCAAATCAGAGCCTTTCTACAGATTTAAACCACTCACTTCAGCTGAGATTTTAACTTCCACAGTAATGTCTTGGGGTTTTTTGAGCATTAAAGGATGGTAAAACTAATCATTTTTATTTGTGTGCTTAATTATTCGAACTTCTGCAATTAATTTAGTTTTGAACAAAATGTTGTTGCACACTGGGTGTTGGTTGGTGGCATCTTCATGATCAGAGTTATCATGAAATCCTCTTTTCCTTCCTCTGCTCTGTAACCTGGTTGGTGGCTCTGGGGTGGAGACAGACAATGTCTGTAGGGCCAGGTGGGAGAGCAGATAAATATCCTCAGGGGGATTTCATCCTGCTTTTATTTTCTATTCCCCTTTCTCTCCCTTTCTTCTTTCCCTCCATGGGAAGCCAGATGTAGATGGAGAAGTCTGTGCACTCAGAGGCTGCTGGTTTAAGTGATGTTGGATGGAGCCATGCATTGGACTTCCTGAAGTAACAAGTGCCAGTGAACATTTAGATTGGATATTAGGAAAAATTTCTTTTTAAAAAGGATTGCAAGAGTCTGCCCCGGGAAGTGGTGGAGTCACCATCCCTGGAGGAATTTAAAAGACACGTAGATGTGGCATTTGGGGACATGGTTTTGTGGTGGCCTTGGCAGTGCTGGGTTAATGGTTGGCTGGATGATCCTAAAAGTCCTTTCCAACCTAAATGATTCCATGATCTGTTTGTTGTGCTGTGGTGGTGCATGGAGGATAAGTGTGGTGAAGAGGAGGAGTTGGGGAATTCACATGTTTTTCAGGAGGAATTTGGTAGGACTGGTGGTGTGGGTGAAAATCCTGATGGGAATGTTAAAACTTTTATTTATTTACTTTGCATGGGGTGAGCTGATAAAAGGTGAGTGGAAGGTACCAGGTGTCAGAGAAGCCAGAATTTCTAGTGGAGTTTGAGCTGAAAATTGCATGGTTTTGGTTGCTATGAGTTGGGTTTTTCAACCTTCCCCTAATGCTCTTTCCCATCCTGGAGAATGCTGAGGACAAGGGAAATCAAAACAGATTTTGCAGGTTTTTTGTCTGCAGGAAAAAAAACAACAAATGAACAAACGAACCAAAATACCAAAAAAACCCTTCCCCAACCAATCAACCTAAAACCACCCCAAACCAAAAAATAATCTTCTTGTAGCCAATACAATTCTCAGAGGTTTCTGCAGACTGTAGGCTACCACACTTAACAGAGAAAATGTGTTACAACCCACACATGGTAATCATGTGCTTCCTCATGCTAGAGACATAATCAAGCATAAAATTCCACAAAAATTTGTGTTCAGGGGAAAAAGAAAGGTGATGGTGGCATCTTGGAACAGGGGGACAATAAATTGCCAGGAGAGAAAAGGTGTGTGTGCACCTCCAGCAATGGACACGAAAACCAGTAGGAAAAACTGCAGGAGGAATGAGTGGATTCAGTAATTTTTGGTAGTCTTGCATGGACATTTCTTTGGGAGATACCTTGTGGTCACACAAATGAGTTAAAAGGCAGTAAATAGGAATTTGACAACTTTTTGATGTTCTAGAAGGGAGCAAACTAAACTCTGTGGCTTAAATTTATGAAATTCTGGAGTGAAACTGCCCAGACTAACTTCTCTGGAGCAAAGGACATTGTGCTGCATGTAGTTAAAATGGCATTTAAATAACTTGTTAAATGTCCATGTCTTAAGAATCAAAAGTGGTGCTCCTGTGTGCATTTGTATCAGGGCCCATATCATCACTTACAGGTAAATGCAACAGAGATGAATAATAAATATGTTTTTATTTACTTCCTTTGAAGGTGGATGAATCTGAACTTGAGCAATTTGCAGCACAGCATAATTTGCACATTAATAGCTGAAGTTGATGCTGGGGTGAATGCAGATTGGTGGATTTTATTTTTTTTTAATCATATCTCTGCTGTTTTTTCCTGTTATAGCCTTTCAATTTTTTTTTTTTTTTTTTTTTTTTTTTTTTGGTGTCGAATCGTTTGTGGCTCCATTTTGCCATATATTTTTTTTTTATATAAGGCAAATTGGGGATGCCAGGTGCTACACAAACAGGAGAAAAAAAGCCAAAAAAACCAGGTTCCTTGTGGAATTGTTCATTTCAGGTGGTTGAAGAACATTTTACAGGGTGCTCAAATGTTGAATATTTTGGTGTAGCAAGAGAGGATAGACTGGAAAATAGCTTTGCAAGAGGGAAATATTCTCCTGTAACAGAGTGTGGAGCAAGTGGAAGAACAGCAGTGTCAAACCTCAGGATAAGGGAAAAATTCCATGAATGTGTGAGGCAAGAGTTAGGTCAGAAGAGTTAAAGGAACAGGGCTAAGCTTTCGGATGTGGTTGATCCTGAATTTTCTCATTTCACCTTTGAGCTGCTGTGTTTTCCACCTGTTGCTGCCTGTGGTGGATCACCCTCTGCAAACAGCCAAACATCCACCCAGCTGGATGAGGGAAAAAATAGGATAAGAGAGCTCGTGGGTCAAGATACAGACAGAGATCACTGACTAATTACCCTCATGGGCAAAACAGACTTGACTTGAGGAAAATTAATTTATTGTAAATTAAAATACATTTGGGTAGTGAGAAATAAAGATAAAATTAAACCTACATCTTCCCTCCATACCCCAGATTTTTTACCCTTAGTGAAGAAAACAAGGAGCTGTTCCAAGCCATACCTAAAATAAAATCTGCATTATAACATTTTTGTTTGTTTGGTTTGTTTGTTTGGGGTTTTTTTGTTGGTTTTGTTTTTGTGTTTGGTTGTTTTTTGGGTTTTGTTTAGTTTATTTTTTTCTCTCCTACTGCTGTATTTACTACACTACGTAATGTTAATGGTCTTATGTATTCTTGCATTAAAAATATTTATTTGTAGTTCTGCTTTCCTGGAAGAAACACCCTCCTAAGGTGAGATACCAAGAATATTTTAAACTCCCATTATCAAACAAAATTTTGTGCAAAGACAAGAAAGATGCATGTTTGTAATACAATAAATTAGGTAGAGCAGCACTAATGCAGAGCTGAACACGGTTGTTTCTTTGCATTCTATTTCTAAATTAAAAAAAGAAGGATCAAACAGCAAAAATACCCATAAACAAACAAAAAAAATCCTTTTAATATTTAATGGAGGAGAGTAAGGCTGTGGTGTATTTGTATAATTTAAACACTTCAACAGAGAGAGAAACAACGATTGCATGTAAATAGCTCCTGGGGAAGAGAATTATTCCTTTTTTAAGGAGTTCAGACAGCAAAGTTGGGGTGTTGGTGACACTGCTCATGACAAACCTCCAGATGAGAGGTTACTGATCCAGGGAGTGTGGCTTGGAAATCCTGAGAACCTTAGGGCTGAAGGAGAATCTTTTTCCTGGATTTACGTGACCTAAGCTCATAATTTTCCACTGAGCATCAGTTTTCCACTTAAGTGGTCTTTGGTGCTGCTTTTTTTCAGGAGGTTATGTTTTTGCATGCCAAGGAAGCAAGTTCTAAGAATCATGGAATGGTTTGGGTTGGAAGGGACCTTAAAGTCATCCAGTTCCACCCAGTGCCGTGGACAGGAACACCTTCCACTAGAGCAGGTTGCTCCAAGCCACAGGTTCTCTGTACAACCATGGCCTCACCACCCTCAAAGGGAAGAATTTCTTCCTAATATCCAATCTAAACCTTCCTTCCTTCAGTTTGAAGCCATTCCCTCTCTGTCCTGTGGCTCCATGCACTTGTCCAAAGTTCCTCTCCATCTCTCTTGTTGGCCCTTTTCTCTCTGAATTCTTTTTTGATGCTTCATTAGTGTTTCATCAAACTTGGCAGTAGAGTTAGACAAGGGCAGACTATTCCAACGCCTAATCCATCCCTGTTGGACTGTTTTGGAATCTTGTCCCACCTCTGGTGTTGGCTTGCATGTAGTCATAGCCTGATATCTTGTGGTTGAGGAGTTTTTTAACTCTGGGACACATCAGTTGTCTTTGGTCACTCAGGATGATGTTCTGCCTCACAGGGTTCGGTGTCATCCATGTGACATTGTCTCGTGGATGAAAATATTTCCTGGGATTCAAGAAGCCACAGTTTCCATAAATCCATACTGATTTGAATATTTAATAACTGTCTCTCATGGCTGAGTTTTCCAGCAGTTGGAAAACCAATGCATTTAGTTTTCCCTTCCTTGAAAGGAAGTGGTAAATTGCCCATTGCAGCCAAAAATTAACAAAAATTCTTCTTTAATAATTGAGTCCAACATCAGCTGTTTCTTCTTCTTTTTCATCTTTCCTTTCATTTTTTTCCCCTCTTTTTCTCCTGGATTTGTTGTTAGGCTGGCAGGCCATTAATGAGCTCAGTATTACCTGCTTTACCCTCTTTGATTCCACGTTAGCTTTTCTTCTGGAATTCCCTTGATTCTTTCCAAATGGTGTCACAAATCAGCAGTAATGAGCCAAATCGCTTCTTGCCCTGCTCTTTCACAGCATTTGGTGCTGATGTTACCCAGGCTTGCTGGATTTAATCACATCTGAGCTGCTATTTTTGGAATTTCCTAAGCAACCGGTGGGGTGGACATAAATTCCCACTGACTTTTAGTGAAATTTTGTGTTTGAATGTTTTTCAAATATTTTCCAAAGGTAGAAATAATTTACAAACACTCCTGATTTATCTGAATTGTTCCTGAGTTCGGTCTCCTGTCCTGTACCAGTTCCACTGTGAAAATTAACTTTTACCTTCACTTTTTTTTCCTTAGTTATTTGGGGTTTTTTTTCGGTTGTAGATTTCTTCCATCATTTTTTTGCGGTGGCAGGGGGGGAATTTTTGTGGAGTTTTTCTCTGGTTGATTGGTTTTCCTTCTTTTTTCCCAAGTATGTATGCAAACATATGCATTGGGAGTGTTTTATAAAGTTCTTTACCCCTTGTAGGAAGGCTTTCCATCTTCCCTAGCTGAGAATTTTGGACGTCCAAGAAAGGATACCTTTGAAATTCCTACATGATGTTGATATTTTTGTCATCTCTTACACCCTTCTATTTTTGGACTTAAATGCCTTTTTGAAATAGGCCTTTTAAAACCAGCAAGGTTCTAGATTTAATTTTTTTAATAACTTCTGAGGTTGGTTTTTTTTTTCAGTGAGCGAGTCGTGATTACCCAAGCAGTCACTAATTTTCAGTTCTTTGATCAATTCCTCTATATCAAGATGAGGTCTATCACAAAATTCCCTGGAGTGAAGAACAATCTTTCTCAGGTAGGAAACTTGTCAGCTGTAATACTTAATAATTCCAGGGGTGTTTTAGCCCTAACAGCAAGAGGCTTCAAGGAGATGCCAGTTAGACTGAAATCCCTCAAGAAAACATTTTTCTTTATACTTCATAGGCAAGTTCTAGTCTTTGGTTTGTTTGTCAGTGGTGTGGAAGTGCTGCCATGAGGGTTTGGGTTCTCTTGCTTTGTTGGTCACTCCTGAAGAGGTTAAAACATGGAAAAGTCATGTCCTGAGTGTGCAAAAGCCTCTCCAGGTTTTCAGGCATAGAATCAATGAATGGTTTGGCTTGTGAAGGACCTTAAGGACCATCTTGTTCCAATGCCTCACCATGGGCAAGGACGCCTTTTTTGGTGGTATCCATCCATATGTGGCTATTCCCTAATGGGAGAGCTGACCTTCGCTGTAGAATGGGAATAGTTTGACCATCCAAATGCTCTTTTGAGGAGCTGGCAGGTGGAATAACTCAGTCCTGTCTGAAAGGTTGACACTGATGTACTGAATCAACCCTTTTTATGAGATTCTTTCCTTTTCTGCTGGTCGTACTGAACTGTAATGAAGTTTGCATCTCCGTCTACCTCGCTGGCTGAAAATGTCTTTGTTGATTTAGTCATGAAATGCATCAAAGAATTATTCAAATGTTTTTACATTTTGCTTCATTTAGTAAAAAAATTGACAGGTTTCTGCAAAGGTTGGTGAATGTTGTTTCTGGGTTTTTCCATGGGTAAAACAGTGTGAGAGGCTGAGTTAGGCTGTGATAGTCAAGAGTTCTGACAGATTTAGGAAAGGAAGAAACTCTCTTGGGACTACAGCTTGAAATTACAGATTGGTGTTCACCATCTCCAGAGGATTTTAGGTTGCAGTTGATGGTCCTTATCTTTATTGAAGATAAAACTGGTGCCTCTCTTTGGTTCATTAGAAACTTGTTTTAGAGAGGAACAAATAACATGGAATTACAGACTGAGACTCGCTTGGCAAACCCAAGTATTTTAAAGAGATTCTGGAAGGTTTCTCATTTTTGAGTTATTTGAGAAGCTAATAAACACATAGAATTGGAATGAATATAACTGTGGATGTTGTACTTTTCATGGAATCACAAAATGGTTTGTGTTGGAAGGGATCTTAAAGATCATCTAATCCCAACCCCACCTTTCCAGGGGCAGGGACACCTTCCAGGCTGCTCCAAGCCCTGTCCAACCTGGTCTTGGACACTTCCAGGGATGGGGCATGAATTTAAAATGCAGAGATTGACATACATGCAAAACTGTAATGCTTTTTTCACTGAAGGAGAAACTTGTGTGTGCAGAACTCCTGGAGAAGAGCTGGAGAATGAAATGCCTGAAAACTCATCAAGTCTTTGCCTTGCAGGAAATGGAGCTTTCAGACTGTTCAGGTTTTGCAAAGTCTGCCTCAATTTACCAGATCCTGGGAGTTCTTCAAGTTTAGTTTATCTCTGTTGGCTTCGTTGACAGGGGGATTCTCCCTCTCTGCTCCCCTCTTTTGAGAGCCCCTGGAGTAATTTATCCAGGTGTGAGGTTCCCAACATAAAAAAGACATGAACTTGTTGATTCAAATCCAGAGGAGGACATGAAGATGCTCTGAGTGCTGGAATCCTCTGCTCTGGGGAACAGCTGGGAGCATCCAGCCTGGAGAAGGAAAGGCTCCAGGGAGACCTTAGAGCCCCTTCCAGTGCCTGAAGGAGCTCCAGGAGGGCTGGAGAGGGACTTTGGACAAGGGATTGAGTGACAGGACAAGGGGGAATGGCTTTAACTGAAGCAGAGGAGATTTAGATTAGATATTAGAAATAAATTCTTCCCTGTGAGGGTGATGAGGCCCTGGCACAGGTTTTCCAGAGAAGCTGTGGCTGTCCCATCCCTGGAAGTGTCCAAGGCCAAGCTGGACATGGCTTGGAACAGCCTGGGATGGTGGAAGGTGTTCCTGCCCACGGCAGGGAGGACAGAGCTAGATTTCCATCCCAAACAATCCTATGTTTTTGGGAGTTTGGGTTTGGTTGGGTTTTCTTTGGTTTTTCTATTTTTGTTGTTGTTTGTTTGTTTTTGTTTTATTCTGTTTGGATTTTTTTTTTCTGTGTTTGTTTTTGCTTGTGTGGGCTTTGTAGGTGTTAGTAATTTCTTAGCCTTTAACTTGCAGAACCATCACCAGCTGAGCTTGAAGAGCCTCCTGTGCACCCATCAGGCATTGCTAGCTCTTGTACCTGTTTTTGGTAATTAAATAAGCACTGAAGGAAGGCTGTGCACACTCCTGCAAACCACTGTCTGTAACACACAGAATATCTTGTTCTTATATTCTCGCTTGGACCAGCATGGAAAGAAACACCTTGAGGGTTTATCTCTGTTCTCTTTATCCCTCTCTATTTATAAATACATACGCAATTGGGAAGACAGAAATAAAAAGGAATTTTGCAAGGGAGTGAGCTAAATCACAGAGTAACAATACCAGGGAGGAACAGGAGCAGAAGCAGCAAGGGTCAGCCTGCCTTAATGAAATTACACCGTTTGAGGTTGTTATTTTAAGAGCATTTCCATCTCGCTGTACCCGAGCACCAGTGTCATGCTGTTAAATCCGGGAGGCTGAATCGCTTCAGCGTGCTCTGGGACAGTGTCCTGATACAGGAGGGAGGCTCTAATGGTTCAGGTTAACTCACACCAGCAGCTACTGTTGTTTGACAGCTGAAGTGCTGTTCCCTGTGCTCTTCCTTCCCTTGGATAGGAAAATAGCAGGAACAGAGGGTCTGTGGTGTGGATCTGCTGATTATTGCCATGTTTTAAGCAGTGGCTGTTGGGTATCTGGACATGAATCAATGTGTGCCCAGGTGGGCAAGAAGGCCAAGGGCAGCCTGGCTTGTGTGTAAAGAGTGTGGCCAGCAGGACCAGGGCAGGGATTGTCCATCTGTGCTGGCCACTGGGGAGGCCACACCTCAAGTGCTGCGTCCAGTTCATTTCAAGAAAGACATTGAGGGGTTGGAGGATGTCCAGAGAAGGGAACAGAGCTGGGGAAGGGTCTAAAGAATAAATCCTATGAGGAACAGCTGAGGGAACTGGAGGGGCTCAGCCTGGAGGAAAGGAAGGTCAAGGGTGATCTTCTCACTCTCTTACAACTCCCTGACAGGAGGTTGTAGCCAGGTGGGGCTTGGTCTCTTCTCTCAGGAAATAAGGACAAGAGGAAATGGCCTCAAACTACACCAGGGAAGGATGAAGGATTGATTTCTTCATGGAAAAGGTTGTGCACTGGAAGCATTGGAAGGGGCTGCCCAGGGAAGTGGTAGAGTCCCCATCCCTGGAGGTGTCCAAGAAACAGCTGGAAGTGGCACTCAGTGCTCAGGTCTGGTTGACAAGGTGGAGCTCAGTCAAAGATGGGACTTGATGATCTTAGAGGTCTTTTCCAACCTAAATGATTCTGTGAATTAAATTGATCCTAAAGTGCTTAGTTAAAAATGCTGCTATTTTTTCCTTTCCCCCCTCGTTTTTTTCCCTCTGAGTAGTGATGGTTTCTAACAAGTGCACTTGAATTTGGTTGCCATGGCGTGTGCCTGAAGCCTGGTGCAGCTCCTAGAAAGCACAGCCTTGACTTTAAGAATGGATTTCACAGCTGAGATCGTGGATATCTGACTACAGCCCTCATCTGCCTGAAGCATCTCTGGGAGCAGGATGCTCTCCTGAGGGTATATCCATAATGGGATAAAAGGATAGCTCTGTGCCTTTCTGAGGGAAGCCAACATGTAGAGACATCTCTGTCTCTGTGTAATGCCTTCCTCAAGATAAATGCCATGGAAAGCCTGGACAAATTTGCTCTGCCATATGCTTGTGGAGGAGTGTTTTTCTGAAGCTTTTATGTATGACTGGTAATCATAGATTGGTTTAGAGAGACATTTCCGAAAGTGTGAAGGGAAAGGAAGGGCAGCATGGTAATTTGAATTAATTGTAGTGTTTATCAAGTCAACATCCAGTGGAGACCAAATCATTATGTAGTCTCTTATTTTGCTTGTAAAAAGCATAATAGCTGAGTAATGAATCCAAGGTCAGATTGAAAAAAGAAGGGATACACCTCCAATGTCTAAAACATTGTAAGTTCTTATCCTATAATACGTGAAATGGCTTTGGAAGCAGCCAATAATGGGGTGGGTTTTGCTTGTTTGCTTGTTTTTCCCTTTTAATCTGCAAATAGATGTGTGGAGATAGCTCTTTGTGCTGCATGGAGCTGAGAACAGCCAACAAAGACAAAAATTCTGGTCTAGCACATGCATTAGGAAAAATTTCTTCACTGAAAGAGCTGCCAAGCATTGGAACAGGCTGCCCCAGGCAGTAGTGGAGTCACCATCCCTGGAGGGATTTAAAAGATGTGTAGATGTGGCACTTGGGGACATGGGTTAGTGGTGGCCTTGGCAGTGCTGGGGGAAAGGTTGGACTGGATGATCTTAGAGGGCTTTTCCAGCCTTGAAAAATTCTGTGCTTCTCTGACTGTTATGGTAGGAATTCCTGTTTTAAGACCTTTGGCTCCCTTAGTGGATGCAGGGAGAAGAGCAAAGATGCAGAGCAAGAAATCTGGGAGCTGTGACCTCACCCTTCATCCCCTGCTTTCAGCCCACTCTTAATTTTAACATCAAATCCAGAGGTACCAAACAGTGCCTGGATGCACCCCTGAAACAAAAGGGTTGAGTTGCTGATCTTCACTCAAATCCTTCTCCAAAAATCCTGCCAGGACTGATGGAATAATTGGCAGCTTAAAGCACTCCTCTGCTTCCCTCTGCTCCATCACCTGCAGGACCACGACAAGCAGAAAGTCAATCAGCATATAAACTTCCCCCTCCTCCTTGGGGAGCTGAGCTCTGTCAGTCTGGATGTTGGAAATTGGAACGTGGAGATTTAGGAGCAGAAAACTGAGAAGTTTCTTGGCTGCTCTGAAATGAAAAAGTGGATATTTTAGCCCTGTGACACATGATGTAGTATCTTTTGGTATCTAGAGACAGCACTGTCACGGGGCTGGGCTGTTAATTTATTATGTGAGTGATGGTGGTATCAGGCTGTGCTTATCCGAGTTAAGCCTATTTTAATGATCAAAATCTTGAACTTGGAATTTAGAGAACAATTTTGGACTAAATTAAGCAAAGGGACAGTCTCTCTTTTGTATAGAATTTGTAGAATCCACATTGATTAATTGGAGTTGCAGTAATTACCTACTGATTAAAGTCAGTTGGGTTTTGGTGGTTTATTTTGGTTTGGGGATTTTTTCTTTGTCTTTTTCTTTTTTTCCCCCTCCTAAATGATTTTATTGTATCTTCCGTGAGGGTTTAAAAACAAAAATGAAAATAAGACAGGTGGAGAGCCTTTGCTTTCCACCTCATGAAAAAGAAACGTAAGTTTTGGTGACAGAAGATTTGTAAATATTTTATAGAATTCAGCCGGGAATCCATCTGGACCAGATTTCTTATTTTAGCCTTTCATTCTCTTATAATTTCTCTTAATTTTATCTGCAGAGAGCAGCTATCTCAACTTTTTTGAATTGAGTATTTGAAAATGGATTTTAAAATGTTTCCCTGCTAAATAATGGCCTGGGAGAGGCAGGTGTTTCCTTTGAGCAATTTAAAGTGGGACTACCCCTCCCTCCTGGGGCTGCACATCCCCTATTTGTGCATTGAAACAATTTATTCTGCAACATCTGCAATGTGCACAGTGCCTGACAAAATTTAATTGGTGCAGTAGTTTATGATACCTGCTTGAAACAACAGCAATACCTTCTGATTTTTATGGGCATGTAATCATTAGGGGCCAGATTCTCATACCTTCCATAGAAAATATTTTAATCCTTGGATTAAGGCAGCACAAAGAAGGAGGCACTGCTTGTTTTGAATAAATATTTCTGGTCTCGTTGTGGAACCCGTTAGACACAACTCCCTGCACCCTCCCAGTGCTCCCATGATCTTAATTGCCTGAATTGTTTGTGGTTTTATTTGACCTTAAACTATTTCCTTTATGCTCCAGTTGCAGTGTTTTTATTTCCCTCTTAATAGTGAAATTGGGGTTTGATTTGAAAGGTACAACAGATAAGCTTCTCTATCTTCTCTAAATTTAAAGAAAGTTTTCGTTTTTGCATAGCTGATGTGTCTTTTGAGCATTGTTCTTTTCAAGTTAAATGTGACTTAATCAGGTTATTTGCCAAGGGGAATGCAAATCATGGAATGGTTTGGCTTGGTGGGGACCTTAAAACTCGTCCAGTTCCAACTCCCCTGCCACAGAAGGGGACACTTTCCACTGGAGCAGGCTGGTCAGAGCTCCATCCAGCCTGACCTTGGACACTTCCAGGGGTGGGACAACCAGTTTCTCTGGGCAGCCTGTCCATCCTCACAACTAAGAATTTCTTCCTAATATCCAATCTAATCCTGCCTTCTTTCAGTTTGAATCCATTACCCCTTTGTCCTGTCACAACATGTCCTTGTGAAAATGTTGAAGATGAGCCATGAGCTTGTGAGTGGTTTTGGAAACAGAGAGGTTTCCAAAAACTTCTTGGACAGTCTGTGATGCATCTTCAGAGGAGCTTGATGTGCTCAGGGACTCAGCAGCCACCACATCCCCTCCCCTCAGGCTCTCCTAGAGCCCTTAGATCCTCCAGTGAGATAAGAGGGGAAGCAAAAACCTCTGGAAAAGACAAAAACTCCTCCAACTTTTGTCCAATTAATTTTTGCACAGGGCTTCTTTCACTGCCCTTGTCACTTTATTTTTTGGGGAGTGGTGGTGGTGACAAATCTCAGCTCACCCTTTCTTTTTTGGACATTTCCCCTCCTGCACAAGCTGTTCCATGCTTTTCACCTCGTCCTTCAATTTTAAGTTTCATTTTCCCCATCAAAACACTTCTGGCTGTCACTGGCACCTTGCAGCTGTAATTTCCATGGATTATTTTGGGTCTGTGCAGGTTTGGATGGCTTCCCAACGCTTTGAATGTAACACAGGCAAACGGTGCAATAGAACATTTGAAATACAAGTTCTTTTGGTCCATGTCCCAGCTCCATTACAGAAGTCTCCTTCCTTTTATGTTTTATTTATTTTCAGAATGCTGCTTGCTTCAGGGTGAAAAAAGGTTTCTGAGGCAAAAAAAAATACAAGTTAAAAACCTGTCTGATGGCTACAAAGGGCAAGGGGAAACAATTCTCAAATGTGGATCTTATTGTTTACATAGAGTCAAGTCACAAAGAAACACCCACCAAACAAAAAAATAATGGGACCAGTGAGATTGGACAGGCTTGGAGAGAGAATAAAAAAAATCATGTGGGGGAGTCTGTATTTCTAGTCAATATTGCATCTCTGTCTAATGATGTTGGAATGGGAATTCCTGGGTGGTGGAAGTGCTGTGGGCATTGCTGTCACCAGCTGAGAGCAGATGCAGCAGAGCATGGTCTGTCTCTCACCTCACCTTAGTGGGACCTAAACATTTTTATACCTTATAACCACCTTAATTTGCATTCACGCCTAACAGGGATGCAATTATACAACCTAATTACAGTGTTTCTGTGCAGAGCAGTAAAATGAAGCACAACACAGATGCATCTTTTGCAGGCTCTTCATCAGTTGTGAACTTGGCACCTGTTAGTTCCTTGTGCCCATTCCTGACTTTAGTCTCCCAAGTGTGTTTACCTTCATAAATTCCCTGATGGATTTAGGTTTGATCCTGCCTGGACACAGAAGGATGCTCAGCCATGAGCTCTTGGTATGTGGCAGGGCTCTGTTAATGCTCTTGCCTTCTCCTTTATCCTTTCTCACCTCTCTTGGGTGATGCAGATCTGGTTATGTTCAAACCTGGCTCTTAGGGAGGGTCTAATGTTGTTTAAAAGTCCAAGTTCCTGGGGTTGAGTGGAGCCATCCCCACCATGGCCATGGAAAGAGGTGAGAGAGAGCAGCTGACCAGAAGAGGTGAATTTCAAGTAGCCTAGCAGCTCCTGAACTGTCTGTTTTTGTGCTTTCCAGAAGGATTTCCTTCTCTAATTGTCATGGCAAGAGATGAACTGCATCAGGACAGATGTGTCCATGCAAAATCAACCAAATCCAGGCTGGTTTGTGAAGAGCATGAGAAAAGGAGAAACAGGGCAAGACTTCTCCCAGTGTTTTTCTATGTTCTTCAGTCAGAAATGGTACCTTTAGTACCACACAATATATTTTTGTTCTTCCTTTTCCCCCTCCTTCTTCTTTTCATAGTCCTGTTGCATTTTTCATCCTGTATAAGGTTTCAGGATGCACAGCAGCCTGTGGCATGAAGTTCTTGCTTACTTAGATGTTACATGGCAGAGTTTCTTTCTTTCTTTCTTTTTCTTTCTTTCTTTCTTTCTTTCTTTCTTTCTTTCTTTCTTTCTTTCTTTCTTTCTTTCTTTCTTTCTTTCCTTCCTTCCTTCCTTCCTTCCTTTCCTTCCTTCCTTCCTTCCTTCCTTCCTTCCTTCCTTCCTTCCTTCCTTCCTTCCTTCCTTTTTTCTTTCTTTCTTTCTTTCTTTCTTTCTTTCTTTCTTTCTTTCTTTCTTTCTTTCTTTCTTTCTTTCTTTCTTTCTTTCTTTCTTTCTTTCCATGCCTTCCTCCCTCCCTCCCTCTTTCTCTTTCTTTCTCTCTCCTTCTCTCTCTCTCTCTCTCTCTCTCTCTCTCTCTCTTTCCTGTCTTCTCCCTGATTTCCTTAATTACCCCCCAGTTCTTGCACTGGGAAAAACAAGAGGAGCTTTGCCTTTTCCAGGTGACTCAGGAATTCATGGAGTGGTTTTTTATGGGCTTTTCCCCCATTCCAGCAGTGCTTCCCAGTCTGATGAGATGTTACAATTTTAGTTCTTCTACTGTATTGGGAAGAAAGTAGTAGAATTGGATAAAACATTGAAAGACTGCTGAAAATGTTAAATGTAAAGGTAAACTTTAAGGGATTTTAAAATCTGTTTTATGTCTGTGCTTCCCAGGAGCTGCAGACTTCCTCCACTCGCTCTCTCTACTGGAAAGTAGGCACCTCCTGTGTATTTAGACTTGCTCTCCACTCTTCACTATCAGTACTGAATGAAGTCTCTCCTAGTAGCTGTTGGTGCACACTAAGAAGTGAGGGTCAATCTTAGAGATAGGAAAAGAGGAAACAACTTCAGGTTGTACCAGGGGAAGTTTAAATTACATATTAGGGAAAATTTCTTCACTAAAAGGCTGGTCAAGCATTGAAAAATGTTTCCCAGAGAAATGGTGGAGTCACCATTCCTGGAGGAATTTAAAAAATGCATAAATGTGGCACCAGGGGACACGATTTTGTGGTAGGCTTGGCAGTGTCCAGTTAATGGTTGGACTCAGTGATCTTATAGGTTTTTTCCAACCCAAAACATTCTATGATTTAGGTGCCTTCATTTGCAGCTGGCTCCCACTCTCCTGCCAGCACACAAGGCTGTGCATCCCCAGTCAGGTCTACCAGCCTCACCTGAGCCTCACAGGGCATCTGAGATTGTCCTTGGCACCCACATTTCGACAAATGCACCCCACAGCATCCGTCCTGTCTTCACCAGGGTCTTATATACAATTCATTGTATGAGAAATACAACATCTTTCTTGGTGGAAGAAAATGCAATCTGCATTTCTAAGGGCAACTCTTCTCCTCCTCTCCCCTGTGCAGGGTTTGCCACTCAGCTATTTTGCTTTGGCTCACTCAGGCTTGGCATTCCTCTCTCATGAGTCACTCACTGGAGCAGAGCTGCTCTTCCTCCTTGATATTTGCTCTTGGTTCCCTTTGGTGCCATCATCTGCTACATGAGCTCATCAGCAGGAAGGAGGAGCCCTACAGTGCCCAGTGAACTGGGAAATGGGCTGAAATGGGGCTTTTTAGGGTCTCTGGTTCGTAACTGATCAGAGGCTGTGTCAGAGCAGACCTGACCGACACGATTTTCTCAGCATGAAGGTGGAGGAACCCCAAAATATCTGTCATTAGGGTGAAAGAAAGATGGGAAGGGGATGAATTTAGCTCTCCACAGGCTGCCTCAGGCTCGTAGCTGTCTCTGCTGTCTCAGTGGCAAATGCTTTGTGAGTGGAGCTGGTCTGGAGAAGATGAGCTCCTTTGACAGCACATATTTACACATCCAGATGCTCCGTGTTCACTGTCTTGTCATCCTTGCCTGTAAAGCCTTCAAAGGAGGTGAAATCTCTTTTCTCCTGCTATGCTGATCCTGTGCTCTCCTACCACACTGTGCTGCAGGCAGGAGATGTGGCAGGAGGCTCTGCTCCATCCTGGAGCATCCCTGGCTGATGATGGTTGGTTGTTAGCATGTTTTCCGAGGATTTGCTGTTGTGTTTTTCTGCTGTGTCCCTCTGGTGAATGTCGGTGGTGAAAAACATCTCTATTGCTCATTCCTCTTCAGTCCATGTTAATATTCATCCCTTTGCCTTGTTGCAAACAACCCCAGCAATTCCTTTCCTCCCTGTGACTTTGCTCCTACTTTGGAGCACCCGTTACTTAAAAAATATATTTTTTTAATATTTTTCATTTGAGGAGGGGGAAAGTTGAAATAAAGATAATCATGGTGCTCACCTTCCCTCCTGGCTTAGGGAGATGTTGTGATTTAAAAACACAGGCAGAAAGTCCTTCTGTGAACAGCAGATTGGTGGGACATTAAGAACCACTTGAAACAATTAATGTTCTCCATCAGTGAGAGGTTGTGGCAAAAGGTGAATGAGTTGGAAAATTGACTGTGGTTGTTTTTCCTCAGATATGTACAATGGCAGGTTCAATGGAAGTTTTTTTTTTAGCAAATTCACTTTAATCTGGCTGGAAAATTTGCTCACAGCCACTGCTGGCTCTGGGCTGTGATTCATGAAAATTTCTTCACTGACAGGGTGGTCAGGCACTGAACAGGCTGCTCAGGGAGGTGGTGAAATCTCCATCCATGGGAGTGTTCAGAAGGCTTGTGGCAGTGGCCCTTGGGGATTTGGTGGCTGTGAACATGGTGGTGTCGGGTTAATGTTTGGACTCAATGATCTTAGAAGTCTTTTCCAACCTTTCTGATTCCATGATTGTGTGATCTGTTGATTAGATTTACACTGGATTTTAATGACTTCCATCTTCTCCCATGGTCTTGGTAGGAAACCTGAAATGAAGATACCAAGTTGTTTTGTGTTTCTTGACGAATCACAACCAAAGGTAGAAGAAGATTCTTTATTTCCCACTCTGCACTGTGTCTTCACCAGACAATGCTGCTTCTCATTTATCCCTCTGCAAGGTTTATTTATGATGTGACTGATGATGAACACTGGTGTAGGTGAGAGCATATTCTGATTGTGTGTGTTGAATAGCAATATTTTTGCTTGGGGAAGTGGAAACAAGTTATGTTTGGTTATAGGGGAGCAGGATCATGGGATTTAGGAATCTATTACTTTATTAATTCACCCATTTTGCCCTGCATCTTCCTCCTCTAAGCAATCACAGCACTGTCTATCAAGATGTTCCCGTGGTCTCAGGATTTGTTGCCATCCTCAGATGCATTTTTCATTATTCTGTTGAAATCCAATATAAATTTATAAATGCCATTTCTAATGTTGTTAAGCTGACCTAGTGTGGTGCAGTTGGTCTCTGTCCGTTCGTGCATGTACATCTTTTATAATTAATAAGTTTACTCGAACGTCAGAGTAGCAAACTAGACACCAGTTCCCTCTTTCCTATGTTCCTCCTCCCTGTTTTTTATTACAGCAAATAGACATTAATATTCCTCTTTCGTAACCAGTGAAAAGGCAGATGAAACCTGGATTTTGAACTGACTGGAAATTTAATTTTGCTGTTCACTGAAATATGTAATATTTCTGTGTTTGTCTAGCATATGGATAGATTAAGACTGCTCTACATGCAAGGTTCACAAAAAGTAGACAACATGGCACAAAACAGCAAATAGAAGAAGGCAATCCAGGTAAAAAATAGAAGGAAAACCCCCAAGGTAGAAGCAACAGAGTTTTGGAGCATTTGTACTCGGGCAATTCAGGTTGGAAGCTGTCTAGATCATCTCCTGCAGGAGCCAGAAGAAATGTTTAACTGTTATATTAATGTCAGTTGAAAAAATAGGAAGGGTGACATCACATCTTGATCAAAATGAGCTCAGAGTGACCTGGCATTAAGTCATGTAAGCACTGCCATGATATAGCCTGGAACAGCAGAAAACATTACACACAGCTCAGTGCCTAAAAAATCTTTGGTTTCCCAAAGACTCAGGAGTTTCCTTTTCTCTTGATCTGAATCCCTCAGCATCAGAGAAGCCTGATGGCTTCTCTACAAGTAAAGATATTTGGGTCCTGAGGGGTGGCCTTGCTTGTGCCATCATTGTCATTCATCACCCTCAGCAGCTGCTTTGGGGAACCCAACTGTCTCAGGTTGTGCTGCCTCATGCTTTGAGGATGGCAGGCATCCATTTTTCTGTGGCATCTGTGATCCTTTTGATGGAAGACTTTTTCTAGCTGGTAGTTTCGCTCTCTTCTTTTACAGAAAGAAGTTTATACAGCTTAAATATGAGGGGGGGGGGGGGGCAGGGAGGGTCTATGAATCTGAGATTCCCAAGCTAAACAAAACATATCCAGCCCTTCTTCTTGGCGTTTGCCTAAGGCCAGCCTGTCTCTGGTGCCACGTAGCAGGATTTGAAGGCTGTCTTCTGTTCTCTTGTGAGAAGACGTGCAGTCAGGTAGATGTGGAAGAAGAGCCTGTTTGTTGAAGTGGCAGCTGGGGCTGACATGAAAGGAGCACAAACAGCTTCCAGATTGCTTTCCTCGCCTCTGTTCTTCGTGTCTGATGTGCAGACATTGGCGTAACGTGAAATGTGTGCAGACAACTTGCATCCAGCCCTTCCCATCTCTGTTGTTTATGGTTTCCTTCTCCTTTATGTTACCTGTCAGTCCATCAGATCTGAGGCCCTCTGACATCAACAGGAGGTCCTGGGTGGAGGCTTCATGAGCTTGGTAGGGATGAAGGAACCTTTTGATGGACAAGAAAGGGTCTGGTCTACCTGAGGACTGCTGCTATAGCTGCAAATCTTGGGGATGACTGAGTGATGAAAGAAGGGGTTAGACAGGAGGTGTTCCTGTTGGCTGTGCGTGGTGTTGCTGAGCTGGATGAAAAATAAGATTGAGCAAAGGCTGCAATCAGATGTGCTGAGAACAGCCAGAGCTCGTGGTGTCATTGCAATTAGAGGCACAGTGAACCAACTGTCTCTCTTTGTGGCTCAGTGTATATCTCCATAAAATGTCATGGATGTCTTATCTCGCTGTCTCTGATTTCTCAGCCTGTCCTGATCCTATCTGTTCCTGGGACAAAATGCTCTGCTCCTGGAGACATCTCCAGTGGAAACTATTCCTCAGGGAATAGAAACCAAATCCATTAGGAAGCGATCGGATGCTTTCCTCAAATAAAGACTTTGGCGAGGAAGAATGCAAAAAGAGAATTTTTGTCATTATTTCTTAGCAAATCTCGAGAAGAGCAGGAACAGCTCATTTCTGAGATAATCTCTGCTGGTTTTACTTTGCACCCACTCCACGATGCCTCCGGGCCGTGGGCGTTCGCTTTGCTCTGTTGTGCTCTTCACTGGAGGAGGGGAGACGAGAGCACAGTTCAGAGGGTTGAGTCAGGCTGTTTACACTCATCAGTGATGTCACGCCAGTCAAGTACCACTGAAGTGTCTCTAGAAGCTTCTGGAAGTCTGTTTAATTTGTACAAGATTGTGGATATAATGCCCTGGGGGTTTTGTTGTTGTTTTTGTTGTCATATTTTGTGTCTTGTCAACCTAGGCTAGACAGTGAGGTCCTCAGGCTGTGGGGACAGAGATGACTTCACTCTCCAAGGACCTTCCATCAGCTTTAGAACTCAGTTGGGAAGCAGAGAGGGAGGAAATAACCATCCTGCTGCACCCCCAGCTCTGCTGCAGGCTGGGCTTTGCTCCCAGACCACCCTTCTGCCAGGAATTTCTGCAGCTCCTGAGCACTGCTCTCCTCTCCTCTCCTTGCCTGCCCAAAGCCACGCAGGAACATGACATTAATATTACAAACTACACAAAAAACCCCAGAAGGGAATAAATTACCTCAAAGGCCCAGACTGAAAAAGAAGAAAGTCATCTCCTCCAGCTGCTCTGGTTGACCTCTGACAATCGTGTTACGAGGCATTTGGGGGTTTGTGCACTGACACCATTCGATGCTAAAACCATTGAGTAAAACCCCAACAAAATAAAACAAAACAAAGTGATTCAAAAGCAGAGTTTGTTCATAAATTCAGGCTCTTTGAGAAGGAGGAAAGGGAATTTTTTTCCAGGTAAATTCCAGTTTTATTGGGTTTTGGTTTTAATAATTGAGAAGAGCCCTAAGAGAAGAAGCTGAAAAGCAGCATGTCAGTGACACGAGTAAAAAAGTCAACCCTGTGAGCAGAAGGCTTTGCAAATATGCCCTTTGATCTCATGACTTTGAAAAACATTCATATTAACCAAGTTAGTCCTGGCTGAAGATGTCCCTGCTTGTTGCAGGGGGGTCATTCTAGATGACTTTTAAAAGGACTCTTGCAACCCAATTTATTCTATGAGTCTCTGGGTCTCTGCCAACAGGAGAGTTCTGCATCTCTCTGTCCATCTTACATGCAGGGAAGTGGAGGCAGCTGTATGGAAAGCAAGAAAATGCTGAGAATTCTTCCTTGTGGCTCGTGTAAACAAATCTCCCCGTGAGAAATGGAAGGAGGTCTAACGCAGTAGGGGGAGGAGGGGTGGAACCAGGCCTCTGCGTTTACCGAAAGTGTCTCTAAGGCTATTGAGAGATCACTCCAGCCAGCACTGCTCTGGTGCTGTACAGAAAGACCCTTCTCACACCCGAGCCGGTGTAAGGCACAGATTCTCACTCACCCAGAGAGCCGGATAGCTCACGCGTTACCAGAGACAAAGAATCCAGAGGCTCAATCAGCTGGATGTTCCAGATATTTATTCCGAAGGATTCCAGGGTGAAAGAGAGCGAGGAGCCCTCGGTGTCCCTAGATGTAGGGATCACCTGGGGTCAGGGGAGAGGAGGCAGGGGGAACACTACAACCAATGGGGAGAAGGGAGGGATGGAGTCAGGGGTTAGGTTACAGCCAGGGGGATTTACATAATTTGGGGAGGGACTTATCGTGTTAATTGGACAGGGATGTTTTCCCACCAGTGAAACCCTGCTGTACTGGAACCACTTGGCTCCCCAGCAGTTCCTGAGGTGGTATTACCCACCACCACAGAGGTCAATCTGTTTAGCTCATCTGAAGGGAGGTTAAAAGGCAAAAGAGAGATCCAACATCAAAGTTCAAGAGTTTAGAAGACACAGCTCTCCTAACAGAGTTGCTGTTGGTGACTTTTCATTAACTGGAGGCTCAAGGAGGCTCTTATAGAAGGAGGTGACCTGGGCTGAACAGAGTCTGTAAGGGTTGATGCATAAAGATGATTTATGTGAAATGATCTGCACATTCTTTATGAAGGTCAGACTGGTCGGTCAAAGGATTTTATCAGAAAAATATACCTCAAGTGGGTCATCCAGAAGGTGTCATCATCATTAATCAGTTCTGAAGGCCCCAGTGAAGGCACCTCTCCATCAGCAAGGCGCTGGTAGAGCTGGGATTGGAGCACCTATGGATGGAGAGATGGGGCTGTGTGAACCCACTGAAGGCCAAGTGCAAGTTCCTGCACTTCCTGGGTCAGAGCAATCCCAAACATGAGCACAGGCTGGGCAGAGAAAAGATTGAGAGCAGCCCTGAGGAGAAGGACTTGGGAGTGCTGGTGGATGAGAAGCTCAGTGCAGCCCAGAAAGTCAACCCTGTCCTGGGCTGCATCCAAAGCAGGGTAGGCAGCAGGTGAGGGAGAAATTCTGCCCCTCTGCTCTGATCTGGTGAGATCCACCTGGAACTCTGGGGCCTGAGAAGGATGTGGAGCTGCTGGAGTGAGTCCAGAGGAAGCAACAAAGAGGATCAGAGAGCTGGAGCACATCTGCTCTGGAGCCAGGCTGGGAGAGCTGGGGGTGTTCAACCTGGAGAAGAGAAGGTTCCAGGGAGACCTTAGGGCATCTTCCAGTGCCTAAAGAGGCTCCAAGAGAGCTGGAGAGGGACTTTGGACAAGAGCATGATGTTACAGGACAAGGGGTAATGGCTTCAAACTGAAAGACAGATGTTTTAGATTCGATAATAGGAAGAAATTCTGTATTCAGAGGCGATGAGGCCCTGGCACAGATTGCCCAGAGAAGCTGTGGCTGCCCCACCCCTGAAGTGTCCATGGCCAGGCTGGATTGAGCTTGGAGCCACTCCTCTGAGTTTGGTGGCATCAGCAATTGTGCTGAGGATAGACTCTGCCCAATCATCCAGGTCATCAATGAAGATGTTAAACAGGACTGGACCCCGAGCAGTGTTGGTTGGTTTTATCCAGGTGTAAGAAGACTTTTCTCCATGTTGCCAGTTCCCAGAGATCCTCTATCCTTCCTCATAGGCTCTCCCAATGTCTCAGTTCATCTTTCCAGCTTTGGTTTAGAGCTATTCTCTTGTCTTGCCCAACAGGAATGAAAAGAATGTTTTCCTCCCTGTCTTTTTGCAGCAGCCTTGGAGAATTGAAGGATTAAGTCTTCCAATCAATCTTCCCTTATGTAGAAAAAGCAACCCCATTTACTCAGTCTTTCCTACCAGGTTAAGTCTTCTTGACCTGTTGTCATTCTCTGAGTTCCCTCTAGGCTCTCTTCAGTCTCTGACAAAAATCTCTGCTGGAGCTTGTTGCCTACAGCTGAGGACTCCACAGTGCAGGGTCAAGAAAAGAGTTTGCTTTCCTTGTTGAGAAGACTGTAATCCTATTTATACATCCTGTGATGATGCCTGCCACTGTTACAGGAAATGCCACTGCAGATCCGTGTTCAGCTTGAAGTCTGTGGCACCCCCATCCATCCATCTATCCATCCATCCATCCATCCATCCCTCCATCCCTCCATCCATCCCTCCATCCATCCATCCATCCATCCCTCCACCTCCATCCATCCCTCCATCCATCCATCCATCCATCCATCCATCCATCTATCCATCCATCCCTCCATCCATCCATCCATCCATCCATCCATGCCTCCATCCAACCATCCATCCGTCCATCCATCCATCCATCCACCCCCTCCATCCGTCCATCCATCCATCCATCCATCCATCCATCCCTCCATCCATCTATCCCTCTCCACAGCACTGTCCAGCAGCTCCCCATCCTCTGTTGGTGCTCTTGTTTGCTCTTTCTAAGTTCAGGCCCCTGCAGTTGACCTGGATTAAGCAGTGCCTTATTTTCTTTGTTGAACATCACTTCTGGTTTTGTTAAGATTGTTCTGGAGGTTTGAGCTCTCATCTCACTCCCCTTTTGGGTGCTCTGTGTGTGTTTGATGAGGATAATTCCGTTCCATCACTGCTCAAAATACACATGGGGAGAGCAGAGCTTGGTGGACACCACATGGGTTGATCTTTGGTTATGGCAACAGTTCACTGGGAGCATTTAATGGCTTTAAACTGAAAAAGTGTAGGTTTTGATTTGGTATTAGAAAGAAATTCTTCCCTGTGAGGGTGTTGAGGCCCTGGCACAGGTTGCCCAGAAAATCTGTGGCTGCCCCATCCCTGGAATTGTTCAAGACCAATTTGGATGAGGCTTGGAGCAACCTGGACTACTGGAAGATGTCCCTGCCCATGGCATGGGGTTGGAACTAGAATGATAAAATGGTTTGTGGTGGAAGTGCCGTAAAAATCCCTTCCACCACAAACCATTCTATGATTCTATGATTTTTCTAACTTAAAAAATAAAAATTTCCCTGCACCTCCAATCCATTTCTTTGGCCATGCGAACATGAGAGCATAACAGAGCAATCACAGCCATTTCTCTGCTAACTCCACTCCTCTGCTAACTTCTACAAAGAGTTGAAGGTTGGTTTGATATGACTTCTTGCCAGCTGCATAGTGGCTGTTATTCTGGTTTTCACCATCACTTATTTCAGTGGCTTAATTCCAGTGTTTTTACAGGCAATGGGAAAAAACCCCAAACAACTGGTGGGTTTGTAATTTTCTTGCTCTTCTTTTTCTCCACCTGTTTAGTAAACAGGCACAGTAAGGGTCCTCCAGTCTGCCAAGAGGACCATGAATGACTCTCATGCTGTTTCAGGCACCACAGGAGGAAAACTGCAGAATCCCAGAGAGAGGAAAGAACCTCTGGAGGTCATCTTGTCCAACCCCTCCTGAGAAGGGTCACCTAGAGCAGGGTCACCTAGAGCAGGTTTCTCAGGGACATGATCAGTCAGGTTTGAATATCCCCAAGAATGGGGACTCCACAATCTCTCTGTGCAGCCTATGCTGATGTTTGGTGATTCTCACCATAAAAAAACCCCACAAACTAAGCAAAAAAGCCACTCCAACCCCAAAACAAACAGGTTTTTTTTTTCTTTTTGAAGCAGAATTTCCTGTGTTTCAATCCCTTGCCTCTTGTCCTGTCACTGAGCACCACCAGGAAGAGTCTGGCTCCATCATGTTTGCTTCTTTCCATCAGATATTTATACACCTTAATACCACCAACATCCTTCTCCTCTCCCAGGTGAACAGTCCCAGCTCCCTCAGCCTCTCCTCATACAGCAGATGCTCCCATCCCTTAATCACCTTTATGGTCTTTACTGGATTCTGTTCACTATATCCATGTTTATCCTCCTTTCCCATTTTTTTCCAGTATGCTCATGTCTTTCTCAGCCAAACTTAACTTTAAATACATATAATTTGTCCAAAGTGCTGTTGTGGTTTGATTCCAGCTGGTAAATAAGCTTCCCACAGCCACTCCCTCACCATCCCCAGCAGGTTGGTGGAAAAGAAGTGGATGAGTAAAAGTGAGACAGCTCGTGGGTTGAGATAAGAGCAGTTTAATGACTGAGATGTAATAGTAAAATAATAGTAATAATAATAATAATACTAAACAACCTATTTTTTCCATGCTGAAATCTCACCTTTCATTCCTACTGCTACTGCTGCCTATCCAAATGTCTCTAAATGGAGAATTAATGGGTGTAGAACTCTCAAATTATTTTGCCTTCTTGGTTTTACTTGCCAGTATACTTCCCCATCCAAGCAAAATGGACCAACTCTTTCTTTGAGATCCTACATCCTACTATTCTAGTCATGGCATGATTGACTTCTACAGGATATACAAAGCAAGAAATAGTTGCATTCATTAAAATACAAATTCATGCCCCTGGCAGAATGGATGTCCTTTTAGTCTGGCTTGGATGTGGTTATTTATTTGTATTTTAGGTGATGAGGATAAAGCTGTGATAAAATCTTTTTTTCTTCTTTCCTTTTCTTTTTCTTTTTTTTTTTTCCTGTGTCTACTACGTTAGGAAATGCTTGTTCCAATTTGTACAAACTGCCTTCACAGTAAATTGGACAAGTGTCCCCGAGGAGCAGTAGACAAAAGACTTGGGAAGTGCCATGGGGATGGGGAGGGAAATGCTTTTATTGCCAATCAAATTAAAGGCATTTAGATGTGCTCTTAAGTTTTCCTGTAAATATATTACTGTGGGATAAGAATGTGGCTCCAGAGCTGTGTGAATAAGGGACATTTCAATAGCTTGGTAGGATGGGGTGGGAGGTGGCTGCTGCTAAAAACATTGGTTAAGCTACAACAAAATATTTCGTTTTCAGTTTTTCCTTCCTTACAAGGAGAAAAAGCTTTAAAATAGAAACACATTCTGAAAATGAGAAATCAACATGAAACACTTGGAGTGCTCTAAAAGCCCTCCTTCTCTCCCCCTTTCACACCACTCTGTTGGAGAAAAAATAGACACATTCACTGTTTGCCAAAACAACTCTTGCCCAGTTGCAATCAAGTCATTTTACAACAGGGTGTAGACTTTCACTCCATGTTTGTTGTCTGTGGCCTTGGGGAAGTCGTGGCAGGAAATGTTTCCACTTGCTTATCTCCAAAGAGGAGGGATGGGTCAGGAGAAATCTCTGTGTTTTCAAGCTGTTTGGTTGTCCCACATCCTTGCTTGCAGTGGTCTTAAACTGTGGGAGATAAAGAAAATAAAATAACTCCTTACCCCTGCCCAGAGACTTCCCTGTAACTGTCTTCCATGTGCCCAGAGTTTCCCAGGTAAGAGTTTTGCTGGATCTCAGGTTGCATTTTGTGATGAAGGTTGTGTTGGTAGTTCTGAGCTCACCTGAGACCTCAGAGAGGTGAGGTTTGTTCCCAAGTCCATCACAGTCTCCCCATATGAGCTTCAACTGATTCTTGTAATGTTCAGTGGTTGTGATCAAGAATTTCCACCAAGACACCACAGAATCATAGAATGATTTGGGTTGGAAGGAACCTTAAAGATCATCCAACCCCACCTGCCATGGGCAGGGACACCTTCCACTAGCCCAGGTTGCCCCAAGTCCCATCCAGCCTTGCCTTGAACATTTCCAGGGATGGGAGAGCCACAACTTTTTTTGGAAAACTGTGCCAGTGACTCACCACTCTCTGAATACAGAATTTCTTCCCAGTATCCAATCTAAACCTACCCTCTCTCTGGCTGCTCAGGTTGTCACAGCTTGTCTGCCATAATTCTGGATTGAAGGCTTTTCCCCTAAAATGAAGGATTTCTAGCCCTGGGGGCACCTGCAGCCTCAGATGCCAATTATGTGTGTATGTGGTACACTGAGGCTGGCTGGGGAAGCTGCACTCTGGATTTTCTGCACTCTTAATGGATTTAGCTCCCAACCATTGCTCTCTCAAGGCAGTTGCACTTTCATCCTCTTTCATGTGTCTGGCCCAATTAAAGGAGGATAGTGAGTGATTTCTTTTAGTCCTGGAGTTTTGCTGTCTGGTGAATCTCAGCGCTGATTTTTTTTTTGCTTGGTTTTGAAACTCTGAAAGAAAAAAAGGAGATTGAAATACAACAGGTGCCTGAGGCCATTTGGCTGCTCCCAGTACAGTGCAGAACTGGGATGTTCTGGTGCTTTGCTTTCCATGGAGACAAACCAAAGGAATAGCTGTGTCAGTGTCATTGGATCCCAAAAGAGACTTTAGCCCTTTCTGAGATATCTGTGAATGTACCCATCATGTGACACATGGTCATGGTCCACAGAAACTGGAGGCCATTCCCAGTTTTTTGCCTATCAGAGGGAGACTGGCTGGTCCAGGACATGAGAAATCTGAATATCCAAACCCAGAATGAAGCATTGCAGCTCATGTCATCTAGCCTAACACCCCAACATCTTTCTCAGTACAAGAAAAACATGGATCTGTTGGAGCAGCACTGGAGGAGGCCGTGAAAATGATCAGAGATGAACCAGCTCTGCTGTGAAGAAAGACTGTACAGTTTGGATTGTTCAGCCTGGAGAAGAGAAGGCTCTGGGGAGTCCTTAATGTGGATTTTCAATACTGAAAGTGACTTATAAGAAAGGTGGGGACAGACTTTTTAGCAGCACCTGTAGTGACAGGACAATAGGTTTAAACTAAAAGATAGTAGATGCAGAACAGTTATATTGATGAATTTTATTTTATGGTGAGGTGAGTAGAAGGCTGGACCAGGATGCCTCATCACTGGAAACATTTAAGGCCAGGGAGGTTGGACTGGATGATCTTTAAAGGTCTCTGTCAACCCAAACCATTCTGACTTTGCCATCATACCAAAAGGGTTGCAATGCTTGTTGGACTGTAACAATTTTGGGGTAGACACACCAATTTGGAGTGTTTTGTCATAGCCTTGGAGTGAAAAAGCAGCAGCTGCATTTGGTGCTTTATCATGTCCCAACTCATGCAGCACCTTTATCTCTTCATGTCCTTTGCTGCCATCATCTCAATGCTCAGAGTTGAACTGCTTTGATATCAAAGCCCTGGGACTCTGTTGACATGCTGGAGGGTGTCTGGGGCCATGGTGAGACATTTTTGTGGATGAGGAGGTGGGAAGGAGGAAGAAGTCTTTCTCTGACTGCTGCATTTATTTATTTATTTATTATTGCTTTATTATATATTTATTATTATTAATATTTATTTATTTACTATTTATTTATTTATTATTATTCTGCTGCTGCTACCTCAGGCCTTGAGGGTTTTTTTTTTTGTTTGTTGGTTTGGTTTGGGTTTTCTTGTGATTTTTTTCTTTAATTTTTTGTTGGGTTTTTTTTGTTTTATTTTTTTGTTTGTTTTTTTGGTTGGTTGGGGTTTTGTGGGATTTTTTTTGTTTTGTTGTGGGTTGTTTGTTGGTTTTCTTGTTTGCATTTTTGTTGGTTTTTTGGGTTTTTTCGTTTTTGTTTGGGATTTTTTTTGTTTGTTTTTTGTTTGCTTTGTTTTTTGGTGTTTGTTTTTTATGGGGGGTTTTGGAGGTGTTCCTTTTTGTTTCTTTTTTGTTTGTTTTGGTTTTCTTTTTTTTTTTTTTTTTTTTTTGTTTAGTTTGGTTTTTGTTTTGTTTGTTTTGTTTTGTTTTATTTTGTTTGGTTTTTTTTTAACCAGCAAGACAAAGTAACTCCAACATTTCTATGGGAAGCCCAAGAGCTTATAGCAGCAAACTGTCTCTTTTGAGAGCTCATCAGGACTGCAGTGTGATGGATTGACTCCAGCCAGCTGTGTACTGGTAACGTTCCAGAAGACAACATTACCTTTTTTTGATCGAGTGCTTAAGTCCTTCCCTTCCAGCTCAGGATCTCAAAGCACTTTGTGAACAGCAAGGAATTAAAAGTTGCCCTTTATCAGTGGAGAAAAATAAGACACAGGGAGGTCAAATGACTTGCTTGCCCTCAAGATCATTTGTAGTCCAGAAGATCTGGATTTTAGTGCTTTTAATTTTTTTTTTTTGCAGGTGGGCAGCCTGAAGTTTGGAGATTGCCCTGCCTCTTTTATTTGCCTTTGTCCTCTTTTTTCTTAGCCTGTTGGGGTTTAACTGACTTTTAACAGGGCTGTGTCTGTCTTTTTCTCTGTTTTTTTAGGTTTGAAGTGTAATCCCACATCCATCACCAGCCAGAAAATGTCTTATGGATCCATTGATGGGAGTGGATTTGGGAGCAGGAACCCATTTGGTGGCCCTTCAAGACAAGGCTATCAACCTCTCGGTGAAGTATTGATCCCTTGCTGTGATTTATTCCCCCTGACTCCCTGAGGACTGGAGTTTCACTTGCTCAGGTTCAGCGTGGCTGCTGTACAAATATCACACCCACACCAGGGGTCATTTCTGACCCTCATTTTCAAAGGTGGAAACCAAACTTGTTGAGTTTGACTGGTGTGATTGAGGTCCAACATCTCACCGTGCTCAGGATTTGAGGCTGCAACATGGGAGAGCAGCACTGATGAGGATTTTGGAGGAATTTTGGGGGATCAGAAGGAGAAATGCAGAATATTCTCCAAATTGGCTGGTGCCTTTTCTCATCTCCCCATCCCCTTCCCAAGAAATTTGTCTCAATGGTTTTTTAGGGCTGGCTGATGGTGTGAGTACATGGAAAAATGTACAAAATGGGCTGTGCTTTCCCAGAGAACAACTTTGCTGTGGAAGCTTCTTGAACCTAGGAAACATGCTTGGATGTGGCATACAGGATCAAAAACTCACTCAGGAAATGCTGAAACCATAAACAGTGACTTGCAAATGCCCGTGGATTCTTTCTTTGTGTCATTTTTTTAAGCTGTAGGGCTGATCTGACCTTATCTAGTCTGCCTTTGAGAAAGTCTTTTTATCTGAAATTTATCCTTCATTACATTCCTGGGTCTGGTTTGCCCTGGAAGGTGGCTCTGGTGTAGACACAACTGGGAGTTCAAACTGGCAGAAACCTCAGGAAAGGAGCTCTTGGAACAATGCAAAGGGCTCTGTTTTCCTTTTTTCACCAGGGAAGAACATCGCCCCTCTCTCCCCTTCCCTTTGGTTTCAGCTGGGCCATTCATTGACACAGCCTGGTTTGGTTCATGTTTTGAGGGTTGCAAATGTTCTTTGGGAAGCATTTCTTTATTTTGCAAATAGCTGTTCTTCCTGGATGGAAATATAAAAAAAAACCCATGGAGCTCTCTCTTGGGTTTCTGTTTTCTTACAAATTTGGGGTTTAATTTTGATTTTTTTTCTTCGAACAGGAAGAAGGTATTGAAGTAAGTATGAGTTGTCTGTTCAGTTGTAAAAAGTGATTTTTAGGCTATTCTACAAGGCAAAATTAAAGGCATAAAAGCAAGGAAGAATGAGATACTTGGGCACAATCAAAGAACCGTAAGAAAAGGGAATTGAAATGTGGACTAGACAAATGATGACTGTCAGTGCATTGTAGCTTAGGTTAAAAAAATGAGTATTTATTGTGCTGCATGAAAAAAATGCTCTTTTTAATGCAAATTCACAGAATAACTCAAGACACTTGAAATCTCTAAATATTTGAAGAGCTCCCTCATTGTGCCCAGCTTGCCCATGGCTTGGCAGTCAGAGTTGTGATGCTGAAGCCACCCTTATTAGATAGCAAAGAGGAGCTGGTGTGGAAAAATCAGCTTTTTTGGAACAGCCAACGAGTGCTAGCTGCCCCACCAGTGCCTGTTGATGCTCTGGGTTATGGCTGGGAGTTGAGTGCTGGTTTCTTTTCTCTTGCACACATCCTGTGCAGTGACATTGCATGGACACATCTCCAGGGTCTACCAGGGTGGATTTTCCCAGCCAGCCAAAATGGGTTGGTCCTTTAACTAAGCATCCTTGTGGAAAAGGTTGCAAGGGGAGGCACTTGTTAGCATTGGCCAAGGCACTTTGGAGAAGTTTCCTTTCTCTGTGTCTCAGTCAGAGGTGGGTTCAGTCAACCCTTAGAAAAGAAGATTTTAGACATTATCACTGTGTCCCACTATTTGAAGGGTGGCTACAAATGGGGTGAAAACTCCCTTTTCACATGGAAAAGACAAGGGGTAATGGATGCAAGTCACTCCTGGGAAAATTCAGTTTTCACAGACTCAGACAAGTGGAAAATTTTTTGCAATAAGAGCAATCAGCCTTTAGAGTAATCTCCCCAGGGAAGTGGTGGATTCCTGAATGTTGGAGAATTTTAAAGTTCAGCTGGATGGGATGCTGAGCTGTCTAGGCTGTGCTTTTGCCAAGAAAGGTTGGATCAGTTGATCCTTGAGGTTCCCTTCCAACCTGACATTCTGAGATTCTGTTCCATGCTCATCTGAGCCTGAATCCCTTCACCATGGCAGGCTGAAACATTGGATGCCTTTCGTCATAGCATCCCCAAATATTGCCATTAATTAAGTGCCAGGAGAGGGTAATGCAACACTAATTATCTGCCTCCTGCTTCTGGACAATGGATGACTGGTTTGCTAAGAAAAGCTGCTTTTTTTTGTATTAGATCATGGAACAAAGGAGCATGGCCTTCTTGTCAGAGTTCTGTGTCTGCTCTCAGCAGGGGCAGACCTTGATGGGAATGTTCTGGGTGTGCTCTGAACCTGTCCCTCTCCTTATAAATAATAAATAAATAAATAAATAAAGCCAGGTATCCCTGCAGGCAGTTAATGTCCAACTGCTGTCCAGCTGTTCCATGGCAATACTCAGATATCCAACAGAAAACCCTTAGATACTGCAGAAACAAAACTGATGGGTGTGGAACTGCTTGATCTGTAATATAGAAAGCAAAGAAAAGGGATCTTAGGTTTTGTTTGGTTTTGATTGGGTTTTTTTTTTTGTTTGGTTTGGTTTTGATTGGTTTTGTTTGGTTCTGTTTGGTTTTGTCTGGTTTTGTTTCATGAAAATTGATATTACCATGGTGGTTTCCTCTGTCCTTATGCATCTGTTTGTCTTGGCTCTGTGTCTTCCATGCTCGATCCAAATGTGCTGCCAGGATGGGAAAGTTTAATTAGGTGAAGGTGATCCCCTTGGCTCTGGGCTGGTGTGATGATGGATGGATTTACAGCCCATCCTCAGGCCATGTGGAGGTTAACCTGACCAGCCTAATTAGAGAGATCCACAGATTTCATCTGCAGCAATTTGGAGAGGAATCCCAAGACAATGGTTTTGGCAATTTGGTTTGCTTTGGACACCTTGGTGTCAGAAAACTGTAATTTTCTACAGTCAGAAAACCTCATTGTGCCCCAAAATATCAGTGATTTTTCTCTGTGTTCTCCTGTGTCCTTGTAGGAGCTTCTCTGGGCTTCAGCTGGGCATTGGTGTTGCATGAACAAATTGGAAAGCAGGAAGTAGAAAGTTATTGTTTAGGGTTTTTTTTCTTTTTGTTTTTAAGTTTAAACCTGAGAAATGGGAGAGATTGATTTCAAAATATTATTTTTTAAGTAATGTGACATGTCTAAGATAAGCAGAGGCCAAGCACCATACAGCAGGAGGAAATAAACCCTGAATTCTTACTGTTTTGATGTGTGCAGCCTGCACTCTCCACCGTGTTCAACCTGTCTTCCCAAAAACCATCTTTTGGTGGGGAAAATGAACAAAACCTGCTTTACAATGGGAGGCCCATAGGTCAGAGAATTTAAATAGCTTGGATTAAAATGCCACAAGCCAGGAAATTTTTAACACTGCTTTTATTAACCTCACTGTAAGCTGGACGGTAAATGCCAGCTCTGAAAAGGTGAGGTTAATTTCATATTCCAGCAGTGCGTTGCTTCCAGGTGAGCTCAAGGGACTGCTGGGTCACTGCTTAATTTGGCTGTGACTTCATTGAGACCATTTTCCCCTCAGTTTCTCCTGAAGGTTTTGTGTGGGACTCTGGCCAGGGATGTGCTGAAGATATATCACAGGTGAGTCTTTCTCCTGGTTGGATAAGGTTGGTTATCTTGTCACTGAACAAAATGAGATTAGTCCCTGCAAGTTGTCCTTGGCATTGTTCTCTGGGTATAAATCACCTAATTATCATTTCAATATTTAGCAATTGTTAAATGATTTTTTCAAACATTTTTTTCCCAGGGATCAGGTCTATCATTTTTTTTGCCCTCCCCTCTCTACCACTCACCTGCCTTTGTGCTTCACCAACCAGCCTTTGGGTGGAAAGTCATGTGGCAGAGCTGGCAGGGCTGTCACTGACCTGTCATTGAATCATTTAGGTGGGAAAAATCCTCTAAGATCCTCAAATCCAACCGTTAACCCAGCACTGCCAGTTCCACCACTAAACCATGTTCCCAAGTGCCACATCTACGTCTTTTAAATCCCAAATATCCAATCTAGACCTCCTCCTTACTGATGAAACATCTTTCTGTCCTCTCCAATCCTATTTTCTTCTTTTTCTAGAGGTTTTGCCATCTCCACATCTCAATACTGCACAGTGCTGAGGCACAGAACAAACTCCTGAGCACACAAGGAGTCCCCCTGAGGTTAATTAATTAACATTAAGCAGGTGGTTAATCCTTTTGCTATACTGGGACCCGAGAACTGCTTTAGTTTTGCATTGGCTTATTAAATTAATTCCAGTACTTGGGATGTTTTGATGAAGGGAGCTTGAATCCTGGGGTCATTGCAGTGTAAGGCATTGTCCAGAAAGTCTGGTGGGAGGTCCAGGTCTGGTTGTGGCAACTTAAATGGACTTAAATATCCTTAGAAAAGAGTGCTAGGAAGAGTTAAAAGCAGTGAAGGAATGCAAGAACAAAACTGTTGAATCTTTTGGGGAGATTTGAAGCTTCTGTGCAATATTAGGGGTGGTTTTTTTCAAAGGCTGAAAGTCTTAAACTGAAAGGCTGGATCAGATCACATTCAGTAATTTAACCAAAGTGTCCTTTTGGGATGGAGTCCTGTCAAGGGTGGAATTACAGAATCATTAAGGTTTAAAAAGATCTCCAGGATCATCAAGTCCAAGCTTCAAAGAAGGAAGGACTGAAGATGTGACCTCCTGCAGAACCTTCTCTCTGCCATGCAGGGATGGATTCACAAATATTGCTCCAAGGTTACCTCCTGGACTTGCCTCTGATTTAGAGAGATCTAAACAATAACGTGGCTTGACAAATGTTGTGTAAAACATTTCTGAGTCTTAGTGGTTGACTTTGGCTTCAAAGTCTTGGCTCCTGTCTTGAATTTATGGTCCCACAGAAGCTGAGGAGTTGGGTGTCACATTTAATAAGTCATTAGTAAATTACAGGTTAAAGTCTCAATGCAAACAACACAAAAAAATGATAATAAAATGATAACAAGATGATAAATCATAAAAATCATAATAAGATGCTCTCTCTCAATAGACAACCCTAAAAACATTTTTGTGGCATCTACAGAATTATTTCATATTGTTTCTTTGCTGTTGTGCAAGGCTTCCAAAAGTTACAAATTTATTTTCTTAGTCCATTTTCACCAGATTTGGAGGATCTTCTCTGCCTTACATTCAGTTCTTAATAGATCTTAGCAATGATTTAATGAATTAATAAGCCTAAACTTAAGAAAACATATTAAAGAATAATGAACAACATGTTTTACAGCAAAAGGAATTGCCAAGAGAATTAACATCCATACAAAAACTGACTTTGAAACTGTTTGTTTTGAAAACCTCTGCCCTATCCCTTCTGGCACTTTTAACATTATTAATAATAAAACATTTTGCTATAATTTTAGTATTTCAGGAAATGTAAGTGGTTATGCATTTATTTATATAACTAGGAAAATCAGAACACACTGTTGGAATAAATAAGTATTTTAATGAAATATGTGAGGGTGAGCTGACAACTTCTTAGCAGGGAAAAAAACAAGCAACAAAAACAACAAACCAAAAACCTCTTGGGTAAAGATAAACTTTTTTTTTCTCTCTCTACCAATTTTATTTATTAGTCTTGGTTATCCAAAGCAATTTTAATGTAAACATGTAAAAATCACGCTGGCAGTCCCAATCTTTGACAGAAAATCAGAAATCAAAGACAGTGCCCTTTCCTTAGGCATTTCAGCTGGAAATGCATTTAAACATCCTCTCAGAACAGCTTGCTTCATTTTCCACTCAATTACAGTGGAATTAGAAGTAGTTTAAGAAGATCCTCTGCCTGCAGCCTGCTCCTCGTGTGGGTAGAGGTGCCTTGGTGGGGAAAGCAGAACAGAATGAATGTTGCTGGTAGAAACTGTTTAGTGGAAAGAGTCCCTGACCATTGTAGGGGGTGAGAACCGAATGATCTTTAAGGTTCTTTTCCTTCATTTTCTTTTCATTCATTTTCCTTGTTTTCCAGCACAGGCCATTCTGTAGTTCTGTATTTCTATGAAATTATGGTTCCTTTATATTCCCAGTGTGTGCCCAGACCTGGAGCTGCCCTTGTGGGATGTCTTTCCACATGGATGTGTTTTCCTAAAGGAGAAGAGACTGCCTTGTGCTTTGATTTCAGCTCCTGAAATTAACACAGCTCAGTGTTTTTTCCTTCTTTCAAAACCTTTTCTTTGTCTTGGATGCAGAGGAAAGAAAAGTGTTATTAACAAAATAAAACTCAGCTACCACCTCATTTGAACTTTTCTCCAGCTCTTGTTTAAGCTGTTCAGACCTGGACAACACATCAGCTGTGTTAAACTGAAGGAGGGAAGGTTTAGGTGAGATGTGAGGAAGAAGTTCTTCCCTGTGAGGGTGGTGAGGCCCTGGCACAGGTTGTCCAAAGAAGCTGTGGGTACCCCACAAGTGTTTGAGACAAGACTGGATGGGGCTTGGAGCAGCCTGGTCTGCTGGAAGGTGTCTCTGCCCATGGCAGGGGATTGGAACAGCAGGATCTTTAAGGTCCTTTCCAACCCAAACCATTCTCTGTTTCTATGATTCTCTGATCAATGCTCCCAAGATTCTTTAACTCTGTTGATTGAATCCAATTGTGTTATTCTGAAACTTTCTCACTTGCTTAAGAGCACTTCTGTTAGGAGAGCAGAGCTCTTGTCCAACAAGCCATAAGGGAATGCTTGGCTGTATTATGAAATTCCTTCAAGGGCTTCAAGACTTCCTCATCATTTCCTACCCCACTGGGCTTCCACCCTGTCCTTTGCATCATGGCACTGTCCAGTGCTTGGATCTAAAGCCTGTTTTGCTTGATCTGTGCCTGCAAATAAATCCACCTGAAACAAGACACAGCTGAAAGTGAGCAGTAGGATTGCTGCATGACCTTGTATGAACATCTGTCCATGTTTGCTGAATGGGAATCCATGGGAAATAGGATGAGGTTGGAGCAACCCTCCTGCAGCTGTTTGCTTTTCCACCAGAGATGTTTCTCTGTGCACATCCCAGTGCTCCCCAGAGTCTTGCTGTGCCAGGCAGATGTGCTGCCAGGATGGTTTCACTCTGAAATCACAGGTAGAGCAGGTCAGAGCTTATTCTGGGTTTGCTGGAATATTTCCAGCCTCTGGGGTGGTGGCTTGCATCCCAGTTTGGTTCATCGAGTTGTCTCCCCAGGGAGGAAGCAGAACCAGGCTCCAGCCAGGCTAAATACTCCAGCTAGCATTTTTCCTGAGGTTCTGCAACTCCTTTCCTGCAATATCAATGGGAGAACCCCCAAACTTCACTGGAAAAGGTGATGTCCAGGAGCAGGCTGTCATTTCTAGCACAGCTTTATCCACTCTGTGTTGATTTCCCTTCTTGGGAAGGTGCTGGCACTTTTTACTGCCTTTATGGCTTCTCAAATGTATTTTTTCTTCTTGCTTTTTTTATTAATGTGCTCATCAGGAAACCGAATGAGGTTGATATTGAATTCAGCCTGGTCTGTCCTAGTTTGGATTGCAAGGATATCCACGTATAGTGACTAAACAAGTGCATGCTCTGTCTCCTCCACTATTACTGTAGTAACCCCAGTAAATTTAAGATTTTTTTTTCTTTTTTTTTTTTTTTTTTTGCTGTTGCAGAATTCCCACTTGGGCCTTTGGCTGTGAAAGGGAACAAATCCAAAAAGTCTAAAACCTGGGATAAAGTTTAGGAAGGAAAAACGTCTCTGTTGCCTGTGCTGTTGTGATATGGGTGCTGCAGGACACCCTGAGGGAGATGGAGCTCTGTGAATTTGAGATGTTCATATATGAATAGTATTAAACATATTAATATTGAAAGTAATAATAGATAAAATAACAAAACCTCTGTGCATGAATGCAGCTTGTAGCCTACCAAGTCACTGATTTTTGGAGAGCAAATCCTTGTCTTGGTCTCTGTCACTACTCTGTAGTGTGGCCATGTGCAAATCTCTTAACTTCCTTGTTTTCTTGTTTCCTTCCCCTCCTATCCTTGGTCTTATCCAATTAATTTAATTCTTAAGGATGTAGAATATGCCTTTCTTAATTGATTGGAAATAAAAGAATTTAACATCCTTTGTGTATGAGTGCATCTCCCTTTTCCTCCTTGAAAATGCAAGTGGAGTTTTATGGCATTACCTTCTGCCAGGAAAATGGGAATGGAGATTTATAGAGAAAATGAAAAAACATAGTTGTGGATTTCTGTTCTGCAGCTCAGCTCTAAGGATGTATTTATCTGCAGAACACACACAAATCTCACTTCTGTACGTAATGGAGGGGTAGACACAGCTGACCCAAATATGTATGACACAAACAGAATTTGAGTGGAGGGAAAAAAAAAAGGAATAAAGCTTTTATCCATGCTGTCAGTCCAGAAATATTATTTCTAAATATCTCTTACTCCAGGTTGACATTTGCTTGGAGACTGACACTGGCAGCTAGAAGTGGGCAGGGATTAAAGATCAACCGTGAGGAAGGACTAGACAGATGTAAGCAGGTAGATTGGGGATTAGGGTGAATTAGTGTGGATGGAAAGCATTTAGGAGCAAGGAAGGATTTGAAATTGGATGTTAGGATGTATGCATTGCAGATCTTCCCCGAATTCCTGTTCTACTTGGATGTTAATGGTTGGGATTTGTGAGCACATTCGGTGGCTGTGGATGTGGTGAAGGCAGTGGCAGTGCTGCAGGTGGTTGGAGTGGGGTGGAAGAAGCAGCTTCAAGAGGTTTTGAGGTGTACAGGTGGTTGCATAGGTGTTTCTCAAAACAATTTCCCATTATTTCCTGATCCCAAGCTGGAGGATCAATCAAAGTCCTTCTGATTTGTTCATCAAGGAACAAATGCAATGAGCTTAGCAAGGAAAATAACTCCTGCTCACAGACTGAGCCCTTTGCCAGCTGTGCTTCTCTTGGGGATTATATCCTAAGGTTTGGAGCTGTCATGATTTCCCTGGAAAAAACTTTCTCTATCCCATTTCTGAGCCTGGGCGTTTTTCTTAGCCAGACTACTTTGCTGTTAAATCTTGGTTGTTTCCTTAAAGCAGGGAATGTTCAGACCTGGGCAAGACTTCAGTAGCTTTAAGCTAAAAGAGGGTTGGTTTAGATTGGATTTTGGGAAGAAATTCTTCCCTGTGAGGGTGGTGAGGCTCTGGCAGAGGTTTCCCAGAAAAGCTGTGGCTGCCCCATCCCTGGAAGTTTTTTGAGGATGGAGCTTGGAGAAAGCTGGGATAATGGAAGATGTCCCCGCCCATGGCAGGAGGTTTGGAACTGGATAATCTCTGTGGTCCCTTCCAACCCAACCCAAATCATAATGTGATTTAAACTCACTTTTAAATTTTTAAAGGAAGCACTTGAATGAAGCAAAACTTGACAATGAACACTTATGTAGACATAGATTTCCTCTTCCCTTTGAATAATCAGTGATGCTTCCCATGGATGCAGCTCTCCCTTCTGCCTGGATGGTGTCTTAGGCTGGAGAAACACTTGGAGAAAGTTTAATTTCTTCTGTCCTGGAGCTGTGGGGGTTTGGTTCAGGTTGTCATCACAGACACTTGGACTTGTCTACATCATCTTCCCTTGTCCAAGATGGAAATGAAGCATCTGGAGAGTGAAATAGGGCAGGTCTTGTCCTTCAGGATTTCAGAAGGAACTTTTGAAGAACCTTAGAATATGTTGTTACCAATGGTTCTTCAAGAGATGAAGGACAGGGTGGTCTCTCACAACCCTTAGTTGTGGCATCCCAAGCAGTGGGTGCATTTTATTCCCTGTTTTCCATGCCTTTCTGCAATGCCCAGGCTTTCTTGCCCTAAATTATTCAATTTTTTTGGTGGAAATCAAGCTTGAAATGGTAGGCAGGTGATTCATGGGAGATACAGTGTCAGGATTAAAATATTCTCAATGGGCTTTTTTACAGCTTATGTCCTCTTTTCAGAATCTCTTTTTAAGGTCAGACCTCACAGATCTCCAGGTATTGAGGATGCAGGTGGGGATGTGGGAGTGGATATTCCAAGGCACTTTTCTACTCTCAAGGTTTTTAAGGATCTCTTAAAATTTCAACCAATGTTGTTGTTTTGTTGTTTCTTTTTATAGCCAGTCAAACCTGATTACTCCTAAATCCCTTGGTGCCCAGCAATGTGCTGAAATGCAATATTTCCCATGAATATTTCTGTGTGTTTGGCCATTCCTTGCCTTGAAAGCTTCACCAAGAGATTTGGGAGTGGATTTTCAGAGAGACAAAGAATATCCCATACATGTGAATACATAGAGCCTTATTTGATTAGGTGAGGAATTTTATTTTATTCTATTTTTTTTCCCTAAATGCTTTGCTCTGGTCCTTAGTGGAGAGCAGAAGGCTGAGGATCTGACCACAGCCATGCTGCATAAAACAGAATATCCTCTATTCCTTCTCCTCTCCTAATAGAGATACAGAACTGGAAACAGGGATACAGCTGGCAAAGCAGGGGGACAGAGTTATGTAAAGAAGATTTTTTGAAGTCATAAATCCATCTGAAGATTTTTAAAGTCATAGATCTGTCTTTTGGGAATAGCACATGCCTTGAACTTGCCTGTGAAACAGGTCTGTTGTGTGTGAAGCTATGTGGAGGCAAGAGCACTGGGAAGCATCCCTTTCTCCCCTAAAAGAGAGGTTTTGAAGGGACAAACCAGTCCTGGGAATCTGAAAATTTCAGTCCTCCTATGCTTTTCCACATGTATGGAGGCAACCAAAGTGATGGGCTGAGCAAAATAAGATTTCTCCATCACTTTCTCCCACTCATTCCCTCCAAGTTCTTTTTTATTATTATTTTCACTTCTGTGACGTGGTGCAAAGCAGAGATTTAGAAAGAGGGTTTGCTGTAAAATACAGTTTGCAAAGAAATTGGGTTTATGACAAAATGCAGGGAAAAAAAAAAAAAGCTTTATTGCAATCCTGCAGTAGTCAGTATTTTAGATTTATTTCAGGCGCTGCAGGAGTTAAGCAGGTTGAGAAAGAGGAGGTGTCTGCTGCTTTTCCTGAAGTGCTTTACCAGCCAGACTGCAGCCAGATGGTTTGGACTTTGAACAATACACAGATAATTCCAAGCCAGGATCTAACAACAGTAAAATCACTAAAAATATCCAGGATGTGCATACCTGGGGGGAATGGATGTGCAGTGTGTGTGTTTTTTTGAAATGTAATTTGGAGGTTTCAGTCATATTGGCATTTCATACTTCTCCTTTTATAGTCTTACTGCTCAACCAAAGTGCTGTCAATACATACTTTTAAATTCTGTATCTATTAACTCAATTTCAGTATTTTCAGTGATTTTTAATTTTTTTTCTTCTCCATGGGGTTTTCACATTTATTGCTCATTAGTGAAGAAGAAACCAGGCAGTATTGACATCCTGACAAGGAGAAAAAGTGCATGTTTGTGTACAATAAGAAAAAAACACCGTGGCAAACAAAAGTGGGAGATTTTTTTGGAGATTGAACTTCCTGGAGATCAGAGAGGTTGGGCCAAATTGTATTTGGGGCAATGCCTGGCACCCTCTGCTCCCAGTGTCAGTGCTCCTTTTTCCCTCCATACCCTCAGATTTGACTTGGTAAGAATCCAGCTTTGCTTCATTTGTTTTTCTACTATGTAATTTTATTTTTTATCTTCTTTTATTTTGATGATGTCTAGTTGGTGGGAGGAGGATTGTTTGTCTTGCTGCTGCTCACCAACTCCTTTGTTTCTGGTTTCTGGTTGAACGTCCTGTCCTTTTTAATCCACTTCCCCCCTCACTGCAACAACCCCCTTTTATTTTTGTTCTTTAATTGCTGTGTTTCACTTCTTCCAGGCATGTCTGAGACATCCCCAAAACTGAGAGGGAGGGGATGAGGACAAGGCCAGCATTTCAGCATCCTTTCTCCTAAGGAAAGCCTTAGGAGAGCTCCTGGTAGCATCTCTGCTCCTTGGCATTTGCAGCAGGGGCTGTGAGTCAGGCAGGAGGGATTCCCTGCCCACGGCTGGGGGCTTTCACTGCTGGAACACGCTGTGAATTCCTCTTCTAGGCTAAAAACAAAAGCCAGCCTTGCTTTTGGGGAGAAATGCTGGGTATTCTGCTTGATTTGCTGTCCCTCTCCTTATTTCTAAAACCTCCACCCCCTCCATATCCACTGGTTCAGACACAGCAGGGATTCAGCTTTATTCCCCCATCATTGTTTTCTTTCTATTTCTTTTCCTCAGTTGTTTTCATCCTCCATCCCTCTCCTCTCCTCTCCTCTCCTCTCCTCTCCTCTCCTCTCCTCTCCTCTCCTCTCCTCTCCTCTCCTCTCCTCTCCTCTCCTCTCCTCTCCTCTCCTCTCCTCTCCTCTCCTCTCCTCTCCTCTCCTCTCCTCTCCCTCTCCTCTCCTCTCCTCTCCTCTCCTCTCCTCTCCTCTCCTCTCCCTCTCCTCTCCTCTCCTCTCCTCTCCTCTCCTCTCCTCTCCTCTCCTCTCCTCTCCTCTCCTCTCCTCTCCTCTCCTCTCCTCTCCTCTCCTCTCCTCTCCTCTCCTCTCCCTCTTGCTTTCCCTGACCAGGTTTCCCAAAGCAGAGGCAATGACTTTGTTTATTACATTGTTCTTGGTGCTGCATAAATATTTTCCCTAGTTTGGCATGAACATATTTATGCCCACGCCCTGCTCAATGCAGACTGAGGAATTTCTTCATGCTCAGACCCAGCTTTTACCCTAAGATCCCCTGGAGCTCCAGCTCTGACCTGCATCTCTGTGGGAAGGATGGGCACAGCCCTCAGCCACTTTCCTGGGCATTCTGCTCAATGCTTGACAACCATTTTGCTGAAGAAATTTTTCCTCATCTCAGATCTAACCCTCCTCTGGTGCATCTTCAGGCTGTTTGCTCTTGTCCTGCCTCTTGTTAAGTGGGAACAGAGCCCAAACCTCACCTGGCTCCACCCTCCTGTCAGGGAGTTGTAGAAGGCAATCAAGTTCCCCCTGAGCTTCCTTTCCTCCAGGCTAAACATCCCAACCTCATCCAGATCATAAATAAAGATACTAAATAGGACTTTTTCAAATACTGAGCCACTTCTGACCAACCACCACCTGGCTTAAACCCCATTCACCACCAGCCAGTTCTTTTCACAGAAAGCCTGTCCAATCCACGAGCAGCCACTTTATCCAGAAGAATGCTGTGGGAAGCAGTGTCAAAAGCTTTACTGAAGTATCCTCATGTGTGTCTTGCTTCCTTGACATGGAAGAGGGGAGGGAGGAGAATATTATCAGCATTAAACTTGGAAGGTTTCCTTTCCTGCCCAGGCTGCAGACAGGACAGAGATCAGGAGACCAACTCAAGAGTCTAGAGAATTTTTCTGCTGTTAACATTTCTTCTTCTGATCTTTTCTAAGTCATATTTATTTCCCTGGGATGATTTCTGGATGCTGATTTGCCTTTCAACAGTGACTGTGTCAGATCTAAGTTAAGCAGGAAAGGAGGGGAGATGTCTTCAGTGAGTTAGAAAATAAAAATTACTTAGTGACTGCTGATCCTAAAGAGTTATAATGCAGAGGTCCTGAGAAATCCTTACAGGAGAGAATATGTCAGCTTCCAGCATGACAAGTAGCTCAATTCCTGGGAGGAGATTCTAACAGGCCTTTTAATGACCCCCAGTGGCCGAGATCAGTTTTATCTGCAGCTTGGCAGAAACACATGCCCAGGATGAAAGGCTTTGCAGTGAAAGTCATGTACAGAACTTGGCCAAGCTCTGGGAAATAATGTAGAGATTAACCCAAGCCTGGGACCCAACTGGGGTTTCCCTGTGGCAGTGATGGTTCCTGGGCTGCAGTGTGTGAATGTTTCCCTCTCAGCTCAAGCTTGGCTTCCTCTGGCTGTGCCTGCATTTAGAAGATCAAAAAATAGATCAGAATATTGGCTATGCCTTCTGGGAGGAGCATCACCAGGTCTGAAGTTGCAATCATTTAAAAATAAACAAATTCATACTGGTGTGCTCTAATGCAGGAGCTGCTCTGTGCCCTTTTTTTTTTTTTTTTTAAATACTTTTGTGTGTCAGAGGAAGTCTGAAGCCAGTTCTCTGTTTGGATGTTCTAGTGAGATAAATGCTGAACTTTTTTTAGAGTCCTCAGTTAAAATTTGGAAAGAGTTAAATACCAATTGATACATTGATATCAAATTTGTGCCTGCTCTGCTCACAGATAACTTGTAAAACTTTCTGTTTCAGGGATTGAAAACCACAGTTGAGCTGGAGCACTGAGGCTTGAGAAAGTGATCAAGTGCTTGAGTGTGTTTGGTGACACCTTGTTTTTCCTTCATGGATTGCACACTCGAGGGTCATTAAAACACAAGGCTCCAGAATTACATACTCTGCTGTTAAGCCATGTGGAGAACTTATTTTTTATGCTTTGGGATATAACTGTTAGGGAGTTTTTCTGGTTGGTTAGTTGGTCCAAAGTTGGTCATGGAAGACTCCAGCTACCCATCAGTGGGTGAAAGTTGCTGTGGGAAGGCATCACCATGGCCAAAAGTTCATCTGAAAACACAGAGGGACCAACTACTTCTGTCACCCCAAGGAATGTAATGGGGAATAGTGAAGGGGAAAGAGATTAAACTCTTCTCATTCAGGGTATTAGAAAGCCTCCTAAAAATAAAAGCTTTGACATACCATTCCCATTAGGTAACCTCTCCATTTTGTAACTTCTCCATAGATTCTGGAGAAAGGAATTCAAACAGGAATTTCTGTTCTGATCCATTGGCTCAGATCTTGTATAATACCTGTGCTTGCCTTGGGAAAAATCTTATTTGGGGAAAAGTCTCCTAAATTTTCTGCTGAAAGATGTTTTGGAAAGGCAAAGAGGATAAAGAGGATAAAGAATCAGTGGATGTCTGTAGAACAGCACCAGATAAGTTTAGGGAGATTAGGGACAAGGCAAAAAAATAAAAAATCATGTTTTACAGAAGTTGTTATATTATCTGGTTGGGACTTTATGAATGACTAAACAGATTCATAGAATCTCTAGAATGGTTTGGGTTGAAGGGGTGGGAAGGAGATGATCTTTAGGGTCCCTTCCAACCCAAACCATTCTGTGATTCCATGGCTCAGGAAGTGGAACTGCCATCCTCAAGGCAGAAGAAATGGAGATCAGCAAGTTGCCCTGTGTGCATATTTTAATTTCTTTGCAGTAGTTAGGGACACAAAAAGGTAAAGTTTAAGCCCCACTTGGGTAAAAGTAACTTTCCTGGACAAACTCTGCAAACACTGCTCAGTGTTAGTGTGAGATCAAAGGAGAATTATTTTGTGCATGGTGAGTTTCCCACCCCTGAGACTGGAGCAAGAATACGTCAATGACTTTGCTAATAGGAGAACAAGACCATCGTGGAACAGAGCAGAGGGCTCATTTGGACATGATATCCTGACATTTCCAGGGATTGCATTTTATGCAGGATCAAATACTGACCGCCTTTTGAAGCTTTCATAGTAATTTTTCAAGGTCAACTTCTTGTGTCCAGAAAGGACCCAGCTGAATGGTAAATTCTGCTTGATTGAAATCTGCAAAACAGAACCCATGTCCTTGCATTTGCAGGGACAAAGTTCTGCTCTGGGATTTCGGAGTAGGCACACACAAATGGATTGTAATAGAGCAGGCATGTTTGATGTCCTGTCTTAAATCCCAGACTATTAACTTAATTAATGTTGTAGGCTCTTAACACCTTTCCCTGCTTGTGAGCTGCCTTGTGTGAGACTGGAAAATGATGCTGCTTCACCTTTCCTGGCCTTGTTGAGGTAGAAATCTGTGCTTTTTAGTCTGTATTAATTATTTCCCTCTCAAGGTCCTGATCAGTCTTTGATGGAGAGCTCCACGTGGGCTTTAACTCTGGGGTTAAGCAGCTCTCTTGCCTCCTGCCAGGGGCAGCTGCACTTTGCTAGTGTATGGAGAGGAACATTTGTAGATACACAAACCAAATTCCACTTTTTCAGTGTTGCAAGGGTGTTTTAAGGGGTAAATGAGGGGGTTTTTTCCCCACTGTAAAGGTGATTAATATAATTCTGCAGTCATTTTATCTCCAGTGCTGTCCTCTGACACGACCAGCCTAGTAATGTGCAAGTGTTTGTTCTTTTAGGGATATGCTGGTGCAGAAAAAGATGCAAAATGACTCCATTTGATTTGCTGTTTGTTTGGACAAAGAGAAGGATGAGATGGTTTAGCTGCCATCTGATGTGGACAGTAAATTCTGTTCAAGCAATGCAGTCATGTGTCACTGAAAAAAACATATTTTGAATGGGTGATTCCTTAATCAGATGCCTGTAGATATATCCAAAGGGTTCAGTTTAAATCTGCAGCTTTTCTGAAAATATATGGGGCCCAGAAGAAGTCCCCCCATTTTTCAATAAGAAGGTCTCTTTCCTCCATAGGAAGAGGAGATGATGGAAATTGTAGAAACTTGTTTTTTCCTGGTGTTCAGGACAAGACTGAGGGGTTGGATACCCCAAGGTGTTACCTCAGACCTGACACTAACTCCTTCCCCATTTCTGGGCAGAGTCTGAAGCAGCACTTCTTTCCATAATGATGCTGATAGTTTGTGTTCCACATTGCTCTTTCCTTTGTAATTTTGAAGCCTTTTGAGGATCTTGCTGTGATTACGGAAATTGCAAAGAAACAACTTTGTGTTTCCGAGTTGTCAGACTGGGCAACAAGGAAAGAAGAGAAATCCTGCTTCTTCTTAGGGACCAAAATGCTGGTAGAGGATGGGGGCAGAGCTGGGGTGTCCAATCTCCTTCCAGATATTTTGCCTCTTGTTAATTCCCTCGCTCACAAATGCATTTCATCATTGTAAAGGTCTCGTTGCAGATTTTGCTTTGGTTCTAAAAGCTTTGCTCCCCTCTGCCTTCCTCCATGATTTAAAAGCCCCAGATGCTGATACATCTCCGAGACAAAATCTATTACACTTTTCCTGCCAAGCAGAGCTCTGGCACTTGCTTTATTTCCCTCCTCCTACCACTCAATTTGCTCTTTGCTGAGCACCAGCAGGGCTCCCCCCTTGCACTGCTTCCTATTGGCTGTCTCCTTCTTAATTTCATTATCCATTTCTAATGGATATTTAACATCTGAGCTGAATTTACTGCACCAAGGACTTCATGCACCTTCTGTTTCTCCAGAAGGGTTTTGGACATGATTGACCATCCACTACTTGTGCCACAGAGAAAAGCTGTTCTTCAGGGTGGGAAATGCCTTTATTTAGGTTTTTTTTTCCTTTTTTCCTTGAAACTGAATGCTGGAGAATTCATATGTGTGTCCTGAGCTTCCTATCACTTTGTAGCAATTGCCAACTTTCCTTCATTTTTCTTAAATTATGGGATGCTTGGTTGGATGTGTTGAGAAAGGAATTGTCCACTTGGATCTATTCAGATGTAAGAAGGTTGCCCAGAGAGGATTTCCAGGTTTCCCAGAGAGGTTGTGGACTCCCCATCCCTGAAAGTGTTCAAGATGAAGCTTGGAGCAACCTGGGATAGTGAATGACAGCCCTGCCCATGGCAGGAGTGGGAAATGAGATGATCTTTAAGGTCCTTTTCAACCCAAAGCATTCTGTGATTCTCTGATAGTTGTGTGACATGAATGTAGGGATAACTGGGCCAGGGAATCATAAGGGAAAACAGAGAAACCTTCAAATTTCTGAAAAAGAGACAAAGACAGCAAGACCTCTTGCTGTTGGCTTTCTGACATAGTGAGGGATGTACCAACTGCAGTTCATCATCTCTTCCCTCTCTCACTTCTTCCACATGAAGTGAAAGGAATGGCAAAGATGTAATTTCTCAGCCATGAAACTTTGTGTGCACATATTTGATAGGGTTAAAACAATCAAAGCCACAGAAAGTGGGAGCTATTTGCTTTCTGGGAAATTTCTTGCTTTTGCTTCATGTCGCTGTTGGGCGGGGGGGGGGCCCCCCTCTTAAAAAAAAAAAAAGAGGGGGAGAGAGGATTTTTTTTTTTTTTTAAAAATATTAGTGGGGGTGCCCCCCCCCCCCCCCACCACCCCCAACCCCCCCAAACTGAGTGAGTATTTTTTAAAAAAACAAAAATTTTTTTTTTTTATAAAAAAAAAAAAAACCTCCCCCCCCAAGAGAGACCTCCCCCCGCTTCACAGCTTCAGCTGGGAAATTCAGGTGTAGTTTAGAAAGTGGAGAAATAGTTTCCTCAGAGGGGTGTCTGCCATAAGGTGGGAAACTAGTAAATGAAAACTGTCAATATTTATGTGAGCACCAGTCCCCACAGCTCATGGAGGGGGATCAGTCTTCATTCCCTGGAAAATAGGGATTAAATCTGCCTCTGTCATCCATTTTCGGATGTGGTTCTGGTGCATTTATTCATTGCTTTATATTCTCAGCAAGGACTTTACACTTCCAAGTTGTGTTTTCCCACCACAGGGGGACAGGTAGTGAAAACAGAGCAGGACAGGTAGTGCAGTCTTTTGGGAAGACAAGGACAGAAAAGATCTTGCTGATGCTTAAGGTGTGCTGTTGTGATACTGGGGTTTGCTAAAGCAAAGCCTGGGAATGTAATATGTGTGATCTGTTCCATCAGGCATTTCCTGGACCATAGAGTGGATTTAGCTGAATTCTTCTGGAGGGAATTACTGTTTCCCTCTCCCAGTATAGCTGACACTCATGCACTGAAAATAAGTCTTCCTTCTTTTCAAGGTCAGCTGCAGTAAAGGGAGCTTAGGGATGAATTTCCCCTTCTTTCGCCTCCAATGCTGCTCCAGAGCAAGAGGGTGTGGAAGGGTATCTTTTTTTACTTTTAAAACTCTATTTATGTGAGCTGTTGATATGCTCAGCAGCATTTGTTAACTCTTAAGAAAGCCAGGAGTGTCAAGCACTCAACCAAAGGAAGGCACTGCGTTGCAAATGCATCTCTCCCTCTGGAGAGAAGGGAGCAGGGGTGTAAGTGGCTTTATGAGAAGCAATATCGAGTCACTTTGTGCGCTTTGCTGGAGGCTTGCTCTGAGAGATTGCAGAGCCTGCAGCTCTCACTCTTTGTTCATGTCTTTAGCCACTGGAGAGGATAATTCAATACATTCCCCTAAAGGGGCACGAGGCTCTGTGAACCACCAGCTCAGCTGCCTGTTCAGGAGGGCTGGATTTAGTTTAGTGCTGCTCCTAAGCTGATCCTGGCAGGGTTAGTTAGCTCAGACACCCTGTCCTGGTGTGCTTGCCACCTTTCAGTCTGTATCTGGCAGGCTTTGGTCTCTTGGGTGGATGTGGCTTTGGGTTACCTGGTCCTTGCCCATGACAGGAGAAGTTGGAATGAGATGATCTTGAAGGTCCTTTCCAACCCAAACCATTCTGTGATTCTGTGGTTTTTCATGTATTGTAGGGAAGGAAAAGGGGGAGGTAAGAAAAGTGACAGCAGCCCAGTGCAGGTGTTTCCTCACAGTCTGCAGCAGTGCTGACAATTCAGTCCTTGCCTGGGAAGCCTCCAGAGGATTCCTTGGAGCTGGTCAGTGTTCTTCCCCATGCTTCAGCAGTGCAAAAAAGAAAAAAAAAAAAAAAAAGGCAGGACACCAATCACAGGAATCTGCAAAAAAATACAAGAGCTCAAAAGAACAGCTAAATTTTGGGGGCTTAATTTATTTTCAGCAGTGGGAAGGAAAATTTGCTGCTACTTGCAATTTGCCCGCAGCTGAGAAATGCAAATAAATATATGTAGTTTTAAAATCAGAATGGCTTGGGTTGGAAGTGACCTTAAAGGTCAATTAGTTCCAACCTCCGGCCATGGGCAGGGACACCTTCCACTACCCCAGGTTTCTCAGAGCTCCATCCAACGTGGCCTTGGACTCTTTTAGGGATGGGGCATCCACAGCTTCTCTGGGTAACCTGTGCTAAGATCTCATCCTCCTTACAGGGAAGAATTCGTTCCTTATATCTAACCTGTATCTCTCCTCTTTTAGTTTAAAACATTCATTCCTTGCCCTATCACTGCCTGCACATGTAAAAAGTCGCTCTATCTCTTTCCTATAATCCCACTTTAACACTAAACACACATATTTGGGTATATCAGATGTACATATCTTGCTTACCAGGCTTTGTTCTTTGCAGAGAAGGACTGGTTAGGCTTAAATGTGCTCAAAATAGAGAAGGTTGCCCATTTCTTCCAAACTGTAGTTTCCAGGAGAGGGTTGTATACCTCTCCTGCCCCAGGACACCAGCGTGGTGTGAGCATGATTTCCATTTTGAGAAAACAGAATTCATGGACTGGATGAAAAGGACAGGAATAAATACCACAGTGGAATAAACACCACAGTGCTGAACGCCTGCCTTTCGTCCCATCCGTTTGTTTTGGGGCTCCAGCCTTGCTTCACACCCCAGTGAGCTGCTTATTCTTGGAGGAGCTGTTAACAGACACATGTCTGAGTCTGGGACAGGCCCACCCCGAATGAGCAGATTTAATTACACGCCTGGCAAGTTGATGTCCTGGGCTTGAACAAAGAAACAACCAGAGTGGGCTTTTCTGGGCAGGAAAGGTTTAATCGTGCGTGTTGTGCGCAGCGCTCGGCGTGATGGAACGTCAGGGAGAGATTCAGCCCCAGCAAAAATGGTGATTAATAAAATTATAACCATTTATCCTGCTAATACTAGGGTTTAACCAGGCTGGTTGTGCCTTTCCCTGATTTGGGAGATGGTGCAATTATTTTCGTGTATGCGAAACTCGGATAATGTGATAGCTCGAGTGCTTACTCTCTGGTTGCAGATATAATTATATGAAATGTCAAGTTAGTTTAAGAAATACTTGGGGAAACCCCTACCTCTGTCAACCAGGAATGTGCCAAATGTTTCAGAAGACAACTTGTACCTTACTATTAAAAAAACCCATGCCAGAGAGCAACACAGTGTGCTGTGTAATATATCTTGAGCATTATAGTAAATCTTGAATATTATAGTAAAATTGAAGCAATAGATGTGATTTTTTTTCTATTTTGAAAGGCGAATAAAACAGCTTTGTGTTGCTCTTGGTGCGTCTCAGAGATGCCTATTTTATTCTGCAAAATTTCAAATATGGTGGATAAAGGTAGAATCAGGACTTTGGTTAGGGGGAAAAGGTGTAGTTAACTCTTCCCACAATGTGAATCTTCTGCCTCAAGGAAACAGATTTCTGATTTAGAAGAAAGGCCTGGCTGAATATAAGGAATGGATGTGCTCATTTCTGAGATCAAAGAGTGTGGGGGTTTTTTTTATCCCCTTGAAGGCTTTGAATTGCAGAGAAAACACATCAGTGGAACAAGTTGCTGTGGTTTGTCCAGTGAGCCTGAGGCAAATGTGAGATAAAGCACACACACCTAAATCTTTCACATGGGTGCAAACAAGGCAGATTTATCTTGGTTTGTTGTTGACTGAGAGCACATTGGTTTCATTGGCTCAGTGGTGTAATTTGGTGTGCATTGAAGTCATCAAAATACTGACACCAATCACTCTTGCTTCTCACCAAGAATTCAGTTTAAAAGTGCACAGGCTACTCTGCAAACATCCCCGCTGAATCTCATTTTCCAAGAGTGATTATTAAATTTCAGATGTGCATTTATGGTTGTGTTATGAAATTTCAGATGTGTTTTATGCTTGGATGTAGCCTCGTGCAAGATGTGGATGGTGCCTGGGTCACATCCCTCTGCAAGAGCCAGGAGATTCCATCAGCCTTCAGAAGTTTACTTTTGAATGCAAGCTACTTTTGAGATGCAAAATATTTGGAAATCTCTTTTGAACAGAAGGCTGGATTTAGCAACATCCTTGTGGCATTATTGGATCAACAAGCACTTTGCTCACCAGTGTCATAAGAGAGTTTGAAGAAATAATTGGCTGCTATTTTGGGGTAGCTTAAGTAGAAAAATATTAATATGAAGTGAGGAACTTTGTCAGTATTTAAGAAATACTTTGCTAGACTTGGGAAGATAAGTGTCGTGTTAAGAAGAGCAGACAATAGCTTCTTTTACTAATTATGGACAAAGACTGACTGAATTTTAAGAAAGCTATCTAGAAAAAGGGAAAACTTTTACACAGGCATTAAGAGTATTTTCGGTACTCTTTGAATAACAGTTTTGCCTTCTTGGTAGTTTTCTGCAAGATCAGTAATGTCTGGATGGAGACTAAATATAAGGAATAGCTGCAATTTTATTAATGGTGGAATTCTGCATATGTCCTGATATGACATCCAGCCAGGGTTAGATGGGGCCCTGAGCAACCTGATCAGGTGAATGACATCCCTACCCATGGCAGGGGCTGGAATTTGATGATCTCTAAGGTCCCTTCCAACCCAAACCATTCTGTGATTCTACTTTTCTGTGAGGCAAAGGTGGTGACAAAGCTCTTCAGCACGCAGGGATGTTCTCTGCATGGTAGTGTAGATGCTGAGGCCAACTCCAGATGGATCTTGAAAGTCTTTTCCAACCTTAATGATTCTGTGATATTCTAGTCCAGTCCAACCTCTGGAAAAGGTGTCACAAATTCTACTGGTAAGGGAAGAGGTGTATTTTTCATAATAAACCAGTGCTGCTCCTCTGAAGCCTCAGGTTTATTTTGGGGAGTTGAGGAGACCACGTTTCTTTTTCTCAGACCTTTGGTAGACATCCAAAGCCAATCTTCCTGTTCCTAAAGGGTGTACAGGAAAGCTGAAGAGGGACTTTTTACAAAGGCATCTAGTGATAGGACAAGAGGGAGTGGCTTGAAACTGAGAGAGGCCAGGTTTAGATTAGAGATGAGGAATAAATTCTTTCCTGTGAGGGTGGTGAGGCCCTGGCACAGGTTTCCCAAAGAAGTTGTGGAATTCCCATCCCTGGAAGTGTTCAAGGCCAGGTTGGATGGGGCTTGGAGCAACCTGGGATAGTGGAAAGTGTCCCTGCCCATGGCAGGGGGTGGATTTAGGTTGTTTTTAATGTCCCTTCCAACCAAAGCCATTCAGTGATTGATTCCATTTAGCAAATTCTGAAAACTTTGCAATAGGAAGGATAAACAGTCCTTTCCAGTTTAAAATATCAGGTTCTTCATCATAACAGAGAAATTTAAGGCGAGTTGTTCAAGACTCTAATAAGAGCAAATTTGTCTTCCTGGACTTCTGCAGGAGTTTGAGTGGGAACTCCAGTTCTATAAATCAGGGTTAATTTGACCCATTTATGAGAAAGTAAGTTATTTGTAGGAGCACAATACACATCAGTCTTGTTTCTGCCAGCAGAAGATGTTCCCAGCAGAGAATGTGCCTTTTGCAGGTCTCAAGTGGTTCAGGAGTTGATGTGGTCCTCATTGGGAACTGCTGGGGGTCATTTCTGCTGCTGGGTGTTTGTGTTGGTGTCTGTGTGGGATGTTGCTGTTCTCCCTCCCTCACAGTTCTTAAATCATGGACAAACAGCTCTTTTTGGTTGTTATCGTCTTTAAATATATGTAAGGCGTTGTGAATCAGTTTCCAAAACTGACATTGCAGAGCTTTTCTGTGAGTATATAATTCTGTGGTATGGATATATGATTTTTTTCCCCCCTTTATCATACATTTTTTGAATTACACAAAATTACATTTTGTGAGTTTGTTTAGGTGCAATTCCTTGGAACACTGTATTAAAGCTCCTGTTTCTCGTCCTGCACACCCTGGCAGGACTTCTGTCTGATCACTTGACTGGGCTGAGTCATCCTCACAGCCTGTGCCTATGACCAGCATCGTGGAGTTCAGCCTATTTGTACAGGCAGCTTCAGGGGGATAAAAACTACTCCACAGCAGAAAAGAAAAAAAAAACAAACTTTTTTTAAAGTCTGTGGTGATGGCCAAACCTATCAAAAAATGTATTCTTCAACTCTGAAGTAATGCAAAATCCTGTTAAAAAATTAAAGTATGTTTAATTTTGACCTTGGAGATTGTCCTCGAGGAAATTTTTATGCTTAGGTTATACATATATAATTATTTAATTGGTAATCACCTGAGTTCAATCAATGAAGCACAAAAGAAAGTCTAAAACTTCTATTATCTACTTTCCCTCAGAGCTCTTTCACTCATTTTCCCATCAGGTAAGTTTTCATGGTATTAACCAGCTGAGCACCTGGTTAATACCTTTAGATATTTCAAGCCAATTTTGGGGATCTGTGTGTGTCAAACATCTTTGCTCTCACAGACACTGGCACTTCCAACTTTGCTTTTGTTCTGCCACTTGGAAAATTCATGGTGAGCACTTCCATAGGCTTGAAGTGCATTTTGGACAGACCTACAAACCCTGGAAATTTGGTCTGCTCATCAATGCCACGCTCCATAATTAATTAAATGACTCCCAAATGATGTCATTTTGGGCTCGGATTGACCTCAGAGAAATTCTGCCTTGTTTTAATTCATGGAGTCCAGCTCAGCTCTGGAGGTTGCTTTCTCCACAGTGAGCACTGTAACGTGTGATCTTAAAGGACCAACAAAAGAGGGTTTATATTAATTTTTTTTGGTATAAACACACAGTGGGGCCAGCACTTGCTGGTGTAAACCAATGTGTGCTCCTGCCACTGTTTGCTTCAGTGCCTGTGAGTCAGAGCCTTTAATTCTCTTTTCTCCAGTTCCCTCTGTAAATTAGGGATAATTATTGCCTTCCTCACAATTCTGAGGAAAGCGAGGTTTGGAAATATATTTTGTTTTTCAGCCCAGATGTTTTAAGATTAGAACTTCCACCTACTTTTTCTCGTCATTCCTGTGTTTATAGGTGTTGCATTATCTGATTAGCCACCCTGGCAGTCTCTGTGGGTTTTGTTGTTTGGAAAGGTATCTTCTTTAAAGGGAGGAATTTCTGGAAAGGTTTTGGGCAGAATCTGATGTGGAAAGGCTGCTCTCACATTCCTGGGATGGTGGATTTGGATTGGAAGGGACCTCCGAGATCACCTCATTCCACCCCCTGCTATGGGCAGGGACACCTTCCACTATCCCAGGTTGCTCCAAGCTCCATCCAACCTGGCCTGGAGCAATTCCAGGGATGGGGCAGCCACAGCTTCTCTGGGCAGCCTGTGCCAGAGCCTCACCACCCTCACAGTAAATTCAACTTCTTCCTAAAATCTAATCTCTCTGCTCTTTTTTTTTAAAAGTTTCTGGCTTTTAATTTATGGCTGAAAACATAGACACACTGATGAAGATGAGGTGGTGATTCTGTCTGCCTTGGTGATTTTTAGCATTCAATTAATCAATTTAATCAATTTTAAATGCTTTTATATTGATGGAGAAAAATAAACCTTTCCTTCATGTTATTGTGTTTATGCTCTTGTGGCAGCAGAATCTTCAACCTGATACTTTTCTTTTAGATATACACATATTTAATATTAATATTTGTTCTTTGGATCTAGTGTTACAGCAGCAAAGTTCACCTCCATGTGTCAGATGCAGGTCCCTCTGAGGAACCTGGTCAGGAAGAAAATATCCTTCCTGTGTCTGAGGAATTCAGCAGGGATCAGCTGGCTCCAGCACAGCCCTTTCAGCAGGCAGCAGCAGCAGCTTCAGTCCTGCAGAGCTGTCTGTGCTCAAGGTGGAAATTTAATGTTCCACAAGACTTTCCATTGTGCTAAACACAACCCAGAAAGGTTCTGGACTGGGTACTGCCTGGGGTGGGTTGACACTGGCTAAATGCCAAGCCCCCTCCAAACCTCTTTATCACTCCCCTCTTCAGTTGGAAAGGGGAGAAAAAAATATATTAAATGCTCTTGGTTTGATTAAAGGCAAGGAGAGAACACTGGCCAGTTTCTGTCATGGGCAGAACAGTCTCAACTTAGGGAAAATGAATCTAAAATTGCCAACCAAGAGTCAGGTTGGGGTAATGAGAAATTAAAACAAGTCTTAAAACACATTTCCACCACCCCTCCCTTCTTCCTGGGCTCAAATTCACTCATTTTTTTTCTTTCTCCTCCCCTCCAGTGGTGCAGGGCCACAGGGAATGGGGGTTATGACACATCACAGGATGTCTTTGCTGCTCCCTCCTCAAGGGTTGACCTTCTCACACTCCTCCCCTGTTCCAGCATGAGGTTCCTTCCATGGCAGATAGTTCTCCATTAATGTTTCCAACACAAGTCCTTCCCATGGGCTGCAGTTTTCATTAATTTCTCCAAAGTGGATCCATCCCACAGGGTCAGCCCTTCAGAACCAGGCTGCTCCAGCGTGGGTCCCCCATGGGGTCACAATTCCTGCCAGAAAACATCCAGGGTGGGCTTCCCATCAGTCCAGCTTCCTTCAGGCTTTCCCCTGTCCCAGTGTGGGATTCTGCGTGGGCTGCAGGTGGATCTCTGCTCCCCTCTGAATTCTCCTCACCATGGTGAGGATCAACATCTGAGAGATGCTCAGCAGAGAGAAGTAAAGCTGGGCACTGCTGATCTGCATTTGGTGAGCCCAGAGTGATGATATGATTTATCAGGAAGAGGCCTCTCAACAAAACACGAACAGAAGACCAGCTCCAAATAATGCCATGGTGCAGAATTGGATTTTTTCCTTTGCTTTCAGCTTTTCTCTGCCACCCACTCAGTGTCCTTCAAGCTCTAAGTGCCGGGAGCTGAATAATGCTCTGGTGTTTATCCTTTGCTGTGTCATAATGAAAAGTGGCTTTGGTTCATTGAAAGTGGAAGTTAAATTCTCATCAGAGGCCTGAGTGGTCTCAGCCTTCCTCAGAGTCTTCTCATTTGCACCATCTCGTGTTGGTTTTAACAAATAGATAATATTTCACGATATAAGGAGGATATGAAGCTGTTGTGAGGATTCCAAATGAGAGCTACAAAGATGGGGAAGGAGGTGAAGCCAAGTGAGGAAGGGCTGAGGTCACTTGGTCTGAAGAGGAGACTGAGGGGAGACCTCACTGTGGTCTTCAGCATCCTCACAAGGGGAGGAGGAAGGACAGGCACTGATCTCTTCTGTCTGTGACAGTGACAGGACCTGAGGGAATGGCCTTGAATCGTGTCAGGGGAGCTTTAGGTTAGATATCAGGAAAAGGTTGTTCAGCCACAGGGTTTTTGGGCACTAGAACAGCTCCCCAGGGCATGGTCACAGCACCAAGGCTGCCAGAGCTCAAGAACAAAGCTCTCAGGCACATTATGTGATTTTTGGGATTGTCCTGTGCCTGGCCAGGAGTTGGACTCATGATCCTTGTGGATATTCTGTGATTCCATGATTCCCTTCTTGGCAGGGTCCAGCATGGGGTAGAGACCTCCCTTCCATTTCTTTATTTGTTGCCATTTTCACAAAGGCACTGCTGTTTTGCCATGCAATGACAGGGGTGGGATGGGATAAAGTCTCAGACAGCTCTGAAGAGGAAGACTTGCTTTGCAGAATGCTTATTATTTGATTATTTAGCCAGGCAAGAATTGTCGTTTGGAGAGAGAGAGAAGAGAGAGATGTTATCAACAAAAGTGATTGGTTTTTTACTTTTATCCTCTCCTCTGTCAGAATAAAATTAATGTCCTTCCTTGAAGAAATATGTATTTTTCTTGATTTCTAGAGGATAAACTTGAAGTTTAATTAGATTCAGCGATGCAGTATTACTTCTCATCTTCTGATCACTTTAATTAAATTATTGCAAGGATTGGAAAGTATTAATCTAGTAGCTGGAAAAGTGAGCAAGCACATGGGAAGTTTTGTGCAGTGATTCTTACCTTGAAGCAAATTCTCTGTAACCATACATGGCTCCATAATTCTGTTTTCCATCCTAATAATCTGCTAATAATCTGTTTCCCTGGGTTATTCAGAAGATGGTATAATACCTAGAAGTGTGTGAAACATGTAAGACATTATGGAAATTATGTTCTACATTCATCAGAATGACATGTACATTAAAAACTCAACAATTTCATTAACGGCACACTTTGAATTTTCATGAGAAATTTGGAGGTTTTATCAAAGATTTAATAGCAGGTGCTTTTAATGTTCTTGCTTTGTAGGACATCTCAGGAAAATATTTACATTTAAACATTAATATGCTGTAAAATGTGTTTTATGTGTGACTGGTATGTACACAGCCACATCATATCTGTCTAACTACTGTCAGGTGAAGAATTATCACTAATATTCTAATGGTAACAAATGTACAGAGGAATTGAGATATTTTCTTTAATTTGCTTGCTTTGACATTCATAAAATAAAGTGTTAGGTTGGTTTTGGGGGAATCTTTGATATTTTTTCACGGTTTTTTTTGGTTGTGGGTTTTTATTTGTTGGTTTGTTTGTTTTTTTTTCCTTTTAAGCAGTGAGGGATGAACAGGTCCCTACTTCATACTGGTGAAGTTTCAGTCTATATGGCTGAATACTCTTATCATGCATCCTGCTGTTGAATGTGCCCTCTATATGTTAAATCCACTGGAACTAATGGCAATATCTCCAGGGATTTCCAGGTTTATCACAATATAAAGCCATAGAGCCTGTGCAGTGCCTAGCTGTGTGCTCACCCAAACCAATTTGCCATGGTTTCCTCTTCTGCTTTTCAGAGATTCTTGTGTCTATGGGGTAGAGCAGATGCCTTCTATTTTATAGATGCAAAAGAATGCATTTTGGTAATAGTAGTAGTAATTATAATAATAATAATGCATATTGATGAAGTTTCTGTCTTGATATTTTTTCAGCTGATCTCAAATCCCCACGGTTTCACTTGTTTTCCCTCTTCTCTTGTGAGCAGCTCTGCATTGTGGTAGAGGAAGATTTTGTCCCTCCCAAAGGAAACTGTAGCTCACACACAAAAAAAAAAAAAAAAAAAAAAAAAAAAAAAAAAATCAAGGCTTCACTTGTCTCAGTGAAAGGGAGCTGCACCTGTAAACCAGATGAATTATTTTATATCTATTGATGTCAGATGCCAGGAAACATTTATTACTATTGATTTGGACTAAACACATGTGCAAGGGCTGTTCCCTCTCAGCCCTTTGCTCTTTACCACTGGCAGCAGCAGGTTTCATGGACATCCTGTCCTCACTGGTGTGCAGCCAGGTGGGAATGACAAGCTGTGAGGCAGCACTGGGAAGTGTTCATCTCTCTGCAGCAGCTTTAATTAGCTCATTCTCTTCAGCCAGTTGCCTGTCAGTGAATTTCCTGCATGGCCTTGCCTCCTGAGCTGTGTTCACACTGCCACGATGGGCAGACTGGCTTGGCACAGCAACACCTTCCCAGCAAGGTGGATGGGTTTGGCTGTGCAGCCTAATTGAGGTGAAGGAATAAAGGGATGCATTGTCCATGAATAAAACTGCCTAATTTAGGGAGAGCATGAATGGGATCATTGCTTCATACTCATTTTGGCACACAGAGCACCATTTCCCTCCACACGTGGCACTCAGGCAGTGGCCTTTCCTCTGTCCTCACCCTGAGGGCTCCCTGGCAGGGCTGGGAGTTGTCTCTCAGACAGATTGATCAGTCTGTCCCATCCTCAAATCAGGCTCGAGTCAAAGTTGCTTTATTGACTTAACCGTAATGCGAGTATTGCCAAATCTAACACGTGGGGATTAAATGGCAATTATCCATTTATTTGAGCTGGCTTCTTCCTCCCTCTGTGTTTCAGCTCGCTCTCAGCTCTCCTAATTGAATGCTGCTCAGTGCAGCACTGACAGCTCTGCTGGGTGGAGGGATGGGGGCAACTCTTGACCCCCTAAGTGAAGGAAAAGGCTGTCCACACCAACCTGAAGGGATGTTCACCTGCAGGACTTCCAGACCCACCTATGGTGTGAACATCCCAACTTGGGAATATTTGCCTTGTGCTGCTTTCCACAGCTCAGGTGTGTCCTCCATCCCCTGTCTGAGGTGAGCTGGAGGCTCCAAAAAATTGCCTTCCATGAGATGGGTGAAGAGGAAGTGCAGTCAGATGAGAGTTTAGCAGGGAACAGGAAATATTTGCCAGTTTTTTAGGGCATCCTTATGGGTTTTCTCTAAGAAGACCAATATTGGTACACATACTTGTGAGTTGGAGCCTGGGCTGTACCAGGTCACTGTATTTAGGTTGTCCAACCCTGACAGAGTGAAGATCTGACCTGAGTCCAGACCCCAGTGGGGGTTAAAGGGATTTTCTTTGTCGTTGTGTGGCTTGGAGCTCACCAGCTGCCAGCAGTTGTTTTCTACCTCTCCCAAAATCCCCCCCGGGGGGGGGGGGGGGGGTCTCCTCCTTCCCCCCAAAAAAATTTTTTTTTTAAAACCCTCCATTTTTGGGGGGGGTTGGGGGGGGAGGTTTTTTATCATCCTCTCCCCCCCCCCCCCCCGGGGGGGGGGCCCCCCCCCTCCCCCTTTGTCCCCCCCCCCCCCCCCCCCCCCCCCCCCCCCCCCCCCCCGGGGGGGGGGGGCGTCCCTTTTCCTCCCCCCCCCCCTCCCCCCCCACCAACAAAAAAAAAAAAGAAAGAGATGGGTGGGGAGGGGAAAAAAATTTTATGGTCATCCCCCCCCACCCCCACCCAACCCCCCCCCCCCCCCCCCCCAAACCCCCTTAGTGTACTTTGAACAGGGAAACAGGGTAAGAACAAAACAGTCTTCAAAAAACTCTGTCCTTCTGAGTAAAAATCTACATTTTGACCAAAGAGGAAAAAAGTGATAATGAATTATTAACAAGATGAGCCTTGCTAATGGCCTTTGAGCTTTGTTCTTAAAACAAGCCAACAACTGCTTGAGAAATAGAAGCCTCCAACTTTTTAATGGCAGCACAAGAATTTTAACTTTCCTTGTCCGTGAAGCTTGATTTTTTAAAATTTTTTATTTTTACAATATTTCAAGACAATGGCATGGAAGTCCCCAGGCGTAGTTCCAGCCCATTTAGACAGAGAGTGCTTTTAGTGACGCATTGCTGATGGAAGATGCTCCTTTTAAAAGTGTTGTTTTCCACCTACTCAGTCTATAGGTGCAAAACTTTACTGTAAGTTTTGAAATTCTGTTATTTAGCCATGATCTTGGGTGAAAATACATCTAGCCTTGGCATTAACAGTTAAGTAGCATTATATATATTTTTTTCTGGCGTCTCTTTCAGCTCTCGCAATCATGGATTTTAAAGCTGGAAGGGATAATGAGATTATTTTGTCAGTCTTTTTGAATTACCTGTATGCTAAGAACTTCCTGCAGTATTATTTGATGTATATTCAGCTCCTTGCATCATCCTTGCAACTGAGAAGACATCAAAGATTATCAAGTCCAACCTGTGACTGAATACCACCATGGCCACAGGGACTCATTTTTTGAACTCTTTTTGGGATGTTGACTCCACCACTGCCCTGGGCAGCCTGTTCCAAAGCTTAACCACTCTTTCAGTGGAGAAATGTTTTGTAATATCTGATCTGAACCTCTCTTAGTGACACTTAAGGCCATTTCCCATTGTTCTATCAGGAATTGCCTGGGAGAAGAATCCAACTCTCACCTCACCACCTCCTTTCAGGCAGTTGTAGAGAGCAATGAGGTCTGCCCTGAGCCCCCTTTTCTCCAGACTGAAAAACCCCAGTACCCAGTAGCATTTGGTGGATGAAACTCCCCAGCAAGCTCATCTTGCCTCATATAAATATTTGGGAGCAGAATTGGTGTGGGATTTGGTAGATCAAAATGCTCTTGTTTTGGAGCAACATTGATACCAGCCATGGTCCGAAATGCCATGTGCTCTCCTGTTATAAATACCAACCTGTATAAATTTACCCGCCAGCATGCTGGCTGATATTTTGGTTATTTTATGTGTATCTTGTCTTTGACCAAGCACAGATGACTGAGGAGTGTGTGTAAGTTTGCACCTGTGTGTGCCCATGTGGGGTTTTGCTTCTTTTTTTATGACTTAGGACTGTTAGGCACTAAGGAAAAAAAAAAAAAAAAAGCAATTAGGCTTTCTAGTTAATGTCTAGTGGCATCAGTACAGAGAATTTCCTCCTGAATATTCAAGCTTTTCCCCCCAGACATGCAGGCAGCACCTTTCTGAGAAAGATGAGTTTTAGAGATGTCATTTTCCTTACAAATTGCTTCTCTCTTGGTGTGCTCTAATTGTAGAAGCCTTGACGGCGTTTGTGCATGCAAGGAGGTGGCAGCAGGAATTTCTGATAAAATCAACTCACTCGGAGGAACTGCTGTTCACTGCTCGGGCTGCAGGGTACAATGAACTGCAGGATAAGTGCTGATTGACCTCTTCAGATCTCTGGGGGAGGTTAAACCATCTCAAGTGTGGAATTAGGATATTAGGATTAGTGCAGGGAGTGGGATATGAGAATGAGTGAGGCTGCCAAACTCCTGTTTCCACCTGTTTTGGAGGAAACCACCTGATGATGAACTTTCCAACCAGACTGTGAACTCATGGGAACTGGATGGGTGTTGGAGGTGATCTCTACCATCTCAACAACCCTTCAAGAGCTTCAAGATGTCTTTTCTTCATATCCAGCAGGAGATATTTTCTGTTTCCAGGAAGAGTTGGCCGTTGTGACTTTTGCATACCCAGTGTGGTTTTCTTGGTGCTCTCTTCATTCATCCAGTGCAGGCCAGCAGTGGAGAATTTGACCTGCAAAGCCTCTCCTTCCCCAGTAGATCCATGTGTCCCACCTAGGGTACATGATCTGTCTTGTGGTTACCAGACAGGGCTGGTGCAGGGGTAACATCTGGGAGCTGCAAGATAATGGAAAACCAACTTCTGACCACCTAAGGATCAGTGAGCAGCACCATTTTACCTGTTTGAGCAGCAATGTAGACCATTTCCTGCAGTTTTTTTGCTGCCCAGTGCCAGTCCCCTCTGTACAGGGAGTTGAAAGGAAGAAAGGCAGGACATGGCCACAAAAAAATCATGGAATCATCAAGGCTGGAAAAGACCTCCAAGATCATCAAATCCAACCTTTGACTAGAAAATTACAGCACTCCTGCTCTGTGGATCTTCATCACTGTTTACTTTAAGAAAAAAGAGGAATGATCTATCGAGGAGCTGTAGAATGATGGAAGGCTGGGAGGAGCCTCTGGAGTTCATAAAATCCAAGATCTCTGCTCAAGCAGGGCTGGATGGATGGGCTGAAGTTTTCTGCAGATGAACACAGGCACTGGTGATGCACCATCCTGGCAACAGAGATGGGAGGGAGTTTTGGGGACTCCTTGGTTTCAACCTTCTCATCCTAAGAAGCTAGGAGGAGGGAATTTTTCCCAGGGAGGAATGTGACACGTGTCAGTTGTGAGCTCTGCATGGCAGCAGCTGCTGCTGACTTCAAAAGTGGTGGGTGGAAAAAGCAAGTAAGGGGGTGAGGGAATGAAGAAAAGGAAAAGGAGGCAAAAAGAGGTAAAAGGAATCGTAGAATTGGTTGGGTTGGAAGAGACTTTAAAGATCATCTCTCTCCAATCCCCTGCCTTGGACAGGGACTGCTTTCACTAGACCAGGTTGCTCAGAGCCCCATCCTGCTGACCCTAAACAGGTCATCCATGGGGCATCCATGAGAAAAGAGAAGGCAATCCAGCATCCCCAGACCCACATGCAGTATAGGTCCCTGTTAGGTAGCCACTATTGCCTCGTGGGTGAATGAGTCCCCTGCCCAGCCACAGGCTGTCCCCACCTGTTGTCCCCACCATTTAATGCTGCTGGCTGCAAGAGCAGCACGAGAGAACGTGGTGGAACAGAGGTTTTGCAGCAGTCCTGTTTCTTCTGCTAGAACATTGTATTTTATTATTGCAATCCCAATGGCGACAAAAATCCAGAGAGCCATTGCTGGCAGCTCACATGTTGGGATTTACTATTAATAGAGGTGTGCACAGAAGGGAATGGTTGTAGGTGTGCTGGAAATCAGGTGTTAACCCTTTGGTAGGCATTTGGTGGGGAATAGGTGTAGGGAAAGGTTTTCCTTGACCTCAGCTGCAGCAACATGCTCAGAGAAGTCATGGCTGCCCCATCCCTGGAAGTGTCCAAGAGCAGGTTGGATGAGGCTTGGAGCAACCTGGGATAGTGGAAGTTGTCCCTGGACATGGCAGGGGTTGGAACTGGATGAGCTTTAAGGTTCCTTCCAACCTGAACCATTCTGTGATTCTATCACATGTTGTGGAATGTGTCAGAAAATTCCTGTCGCTCTTCTCAAGAATGTTTGAAGAGAGGTTACAGGAGGAAAAGGGACATGAAATAGTTCAAAATGGAATCTCTTGGGTTTAGTGACAGGATGACTGCCTCAGTCCTTAAATTATTATGCACTTTAGGATTCCCTGACGTTTTCCAAAGGGACTAAAGGATTAACTCCTGTGGAGGTTGCCCATCTCCCAGAGTTTTGCTCTTGGAGCCAAAACCTTTCAAATGTATTTTGGTTTCACTTCTTTGCTATGTCTTGTACATGAATTTATGCATTTCTCTCTGCATGAGCACTGGTGCTGGTACTCAGGAGGGTGATATAAATGATTTTTATTTAATTTTTAAGTTTTTCCTCCTCATGGCTGCCAATTATGTTTAGAATTTTTCTACAGATGAAAAATAAAGGAGAGTTTCACTGACTGAAGTTTTTGGGGAAAACCCTCTTTTTTTCTAATTTTCTTTCTACTTGGGTTTTTTTAATATGGGCAAATTTTGAGAGCACACAATATTTCAGTGCAAAATGTCAAAACATTTCCCTTTGAAAGCTTGCAATGGGCTGCTTCAACTGTGGTAAAGGGAGAAAGAAAAAAAAACTTTCAGCTGAAACCAGCTTACTGAGTTTGGCATTTGTATCTGTTGATCTAAACCAGAATGCTTCAGCTAATAAACCAGTTGTCTTAAAAATTTAATTCAGCCTTTTCTTCATCAGTTTCCTGTCACTTCCACTTTCTCATACTCATCAGTATCACAATGCTGTGGAATTTTTTTTTTTTAAAGCAAATACTTCAAGCCATGTCTCAGTTTCAGTTTGAAAGAAAAGGAGAAAGTCTGCATTCAAGTACATAATAGAGTCTTTTCAATTAAGATGAAGAGCAAAATCTGGTCTGCAGATATTTAATGACTCATGCTGAGAATGAGAAACAGAGCAAAGTTCTGCTGAATTAAACAGCAAAAAGCCACTTTTTGTCTGGTTAGCTGAAGGCACAGTTGACCCTGAGGGTGGATCAGTCCTCCTGAACATGAGGGCTGAGCCCCAGTGCAGTGTGAATGCTGCTGGTTTACCCATGAGGAAGGGGTATTCTTGCTTGTACAAAGGTGCAGAGGGTAATATAATAATTTCTGATAAATGCTGATGCCCATACAGTAATTTTCTCTTCTTTTGTGTGCGAATATGGGAATAAAGTTCATTGTCCAAGTCACATCACACATAGAGTAACTACTTTGCTTCTGTAGCTTTGCATAAACTTCTAATGAACTTCTATTTTGTTTTAATTTTATTTTTTTAGCTCTGTCTTTTTAAGGCTGTGTTGCTGTGCTGGGTTAGAGGTTTCCTTGTACAGTAACAGATCTGTGAGATTACTTTTGATAAGGGCATGTAGAGGACAAGAGAGAATGGCTTTAGATTAGATATGAGTAAGAAGTTCTTCCCTGTGAGGGTGGGGAGGCCCTGGCACAGGTTGCCCAAAGAAGTTGTGGAATTCCCATCCCTGGAAGTATCCAAGGCCAGGTTGGATTGGGCTTGGAGCAACCTGGGATAGTGGAAGGTGTTGCTGCCCATGGCATGGGGTTTGTATTTATCATCCCCTCCAACCCAAATCATTCTACAACTCAATATTTATGCCTGAAATCGTCTGTGGAACAGCAAAGTAATTTTTTTTCTATGTAATACATGGCAGTGAGGTGATGTCCCCTCTACTCCTCCCTTGGGAAATGGGGAAGGTGTGTTCCTGAGTGAATGTGCTTCTGTGTACAAAAAAATAAAAGACTAATTCTGTAATGATTCCCCATGTTGACCATTTCACTGTGATGAGCAATACAAGGGCTCAGCAGTAACTTGCTCAGGGTCTGAGAAGTCAAAATTTGGTCCATGTGAATCCCAGGGAGAGGCAGCTGAGCCTGTGCCTTCTGTTCCAGTCCTTCCTTTCCAGGGAATAACTACAGCAGTAGTTGTGTAACAAGAAACAGGACATTTTATGGCATTTGCTACAACCTCTGCTGACCAGTTGCAGATCCTGTAAGGTGTGGGTGACCAGATATGCATAAAATGTCCCACAAAAAGAAACCCAGGAGACTTCCAGAAGCTATGGCAGATGGCACTTCATCTTCCTGAACAACGTATGGGGTTTGGTACATATGGATTATAAAACCCTGGATAGGTTTTATGATTTCTTCTGAAAGAGCTGATTCTTGGAGCCAGATGGTTTCTATTATGGTTAATCTTAAGCAAACAAAAGTAATTTTCCTTCCTCCATTCAGTAAATGTTGAGAATGTATATAAAGTATTATGCATAAATTAGCAATATAGTTTTCTTATTTAAACATATAGATAAAGATTACCAATAAATGGCAATGGGTGTATTACCCTTTTTCATTTCTCTTTAGGATGTCTGATAAATTACCTTGCTCCTTTTCTTTTTGCTGGAGAATCAGAGCTCTCCAGAAGAGGATGGTCCATCAGTTGGAATTTTTATTCTGAGTTGGGGAATCTATTCCAGCACTTGCAGTACCACCCGTGCACAAAACTCTTTTTCCCGTTGTTGCATTGCTCCATTGCTATTTTCCATTGCATCCACTTTGTCTCAGTTTCACTCATTTCTGCTGTCCTGTCATCCCAGATCTCACTTCATCTCTCCAGGGTTTTTAGTTTGTGAAAACTCTTCATGCAGGTCTCAATGACATTGAAAGGTCTCTCCAAGATTTTTGGTTTTGCTTATAACGGGAGCAATTTGTCTTCTGTGTCCTTGACATGGACTGAAATTTTAGTTGTGAAGGAAGTTATGAAGAGGAAGGATATGGAAAGAAAAGGCATTTTTTGTACTCGAACTTCTTCAGCCTTGAGCTGCAACAAGTGTTGACTTTGGAACAAGCTTGAGGGTTCATCATCACATTTACAAGGAATGTAGAAAATACCCATTTAGCTGGATCATGGAATGGTTTGGGTTGGAAAGGACCTTTGTGATCATCCAGCTCCAACCCCCTGCCGTGGGCAGAGACACCTCCCACTATCCCAGGTTGCTCCAAGCATCATCTAACCTGTCCTTGAACACTTCCATTTGAAGTGTCCCATCCCAATGGAGGTGTTTGTTCAATTGAAAAGCTGTGGCAAGGTCATATCTTTTAAGCTTTCTTCTTTCTTGGTTCACAGGGCTGGTTTTTCTGATACCACTGCCTTGCATCACATGGACTTAATCAGGGGATAAAAAAAAAAATCATCTCCATTTTGTCATTAATAGCCTGAATCTTTAACAAGATATTTTCTAAGGCAATTAGTGCTGAGCTCATTAATAAGACCAGAAGAGAGGCTGATTAATTGCTAGTTTAAAAATAAAAACAGTATTTTGTGATTTATATCCCCAATAAATTTTTAAATAATGGCATTTCAAAAATATTTGGATTCTTCATCTTTTTTGCTGGCTGTTTTCACGTTACACTTCCAACAGCTCGGGCAGTAAGTGTAAGATTAATCATTTCCACTTTGCTTTTCCAGTCAATTCCTTTACATTTTCACATCCTATTGGTGCTGTTGTTTGTGTTTGCATTAGCACAGGACTGCAGACAGGAATATGGCAGTGCAAACAAAACTTGCTTTCACTCAGGTTTTATTTAAATCCTCATACAGCATCAATATTAAAAAATGAAACAAACTCTCAAATATCTTAAATTGCAATTTTTTTAAATGACTTGGGTATTCTTTTAAAAATACAGGCAGACACTGCCTTAATGCTTGCTTCTGCCACTGCTTTGGAGCATGAAGGAGGGAACGTGATTAGACTTTCCATCTTGGAAAGCAAGAAGCAATAGGATTTGATAGGGAAATTTCACAAATTAATTGGTATTTTCCAGTATATTGATTTATTTCAATCAAAAATGGATTGTCCTTTTAACTCTATCCTAATCCACTACCACCAAAAAATAATAAACCCCCCGTTGCCCAAAGTGATTTGTTTCAGTTAAAAGGGACTTAACTGCATCTTGGTAACACATTAGAATTATGCAAAATCTTTTAAAGTTTGTCTCCCCATTGCTTAAAAATGGAGAAAAACTCTTAATTGTAAAACTGTCCAACCAAAGCCAAAATTTCTGCACCGCCAGAATTAGCAGCTTCTTAATCCACTGCCCAGCTCTGCTCTGGATTTATTCCTCATAAAACTTTGCTTAAAATCTGAAGTCTATTTTGCATTTAGCCATCACAGAAAATCAACGTTCTCCATAATTCTCCCATCTGGAGAGGAGCACTGCAGTCCATGTGGATTCCCGTGGTGAAAGTGGGAGTTCTGTGATTTACTCTGTTCATTTTGTAGAGGTTTGAGCAGGTGAAACAGGGCTGATGATCCCACCAGCTCCTTTCCCAAGGGCTGCCAACCTCCCCTGACCTTCAAATCCCTTTTAGCCATCGTGTTGCCCCCGTGAAGTGATTGGCTCTTTATTTTAGTAACAGCCTTGTGAGGCTTTGACATTTCCTTCTACTAAATCAACAAGAGCTGCTGTTTTTCTTGTAGAACTTAGAAGGCAGTGTGGTTTGGGATTTTTGTTTTTGGCTTTTTTCCATGCTGGTTGGTTTTTTTTTGCTTTTCGTTTTTTCACTGCTGCCCAAAAAGGAGCATAGGATGAGAACAGGTTTTTCTGGCAGAAATTAATTTTTAATTTATTAATGCAGATGTAGAGAATATCAGGTTTTGAACTGAAGGCTGATGTTACTTTCTAACATCTTTGACAAGCTCGAGAAGAAAAGAGCGAGAAGCACAAACTGCTGGGAAAAAATCTGATATATTTATAGTAGTGTTCCAAAATCAGGCAATTTGTTAATAATAAATTGAAATAAACTGTTAGGGTAGTAATGTAGCAAAGTTTGCTGGTTGATTGGGACCTTTTTATTGAGTTTTGTTGGGTATTTTCCTCCCCATCATGAGTTAGAAGCAACATCTCTGCTTCATCTCATCACTTTCCTTTTCCTATGGGCTGTATCTCATCTTCTGGGTGAACAACTTTCTCTCGTGCTGTTTCTGATCCTGTCTGGCATTTCTCTGCTCCTTGTCAAGACTGTATGTGCTGATTTTCCAGGATTTTGATCATGGATTTGCCGTTCACTTGCAAATTCCACCTTCAGAACTGGAGTGAATTTGGGGAGGACTGTCAATTGCTCACCTCTGGGCACATGGAACTTGTGATGCTCACCAAGGAGGAGCCTCTACACTTGGCCAAGAGTCAGTGCCTGATGTGGGAGAGTGTTTGTCTCAGGGTTGGCCCTAGGAACAACTTCTTCTCTTGCTGGACAGTTTGGATATTTCTCTTTATTTTATTAATACCACATGGGTGTGTTTGGGAGGCTATTTTTGACTACTTCTGCTGTGAGAAAGTTGGAGATGTACCCTTGGGGAGATGGATCCAAAGTGGTTTGACAAAGCTGAACGATGAGCTGTCAACACATTTCTCTGGTCATGGCAGGAACTGGATGATCTTGAAGGTGCCTTCCAACCCAAACCATTCTATGATTTCTGTGATTTTAACACAATTGCAGATCTCCTTGGCCAGACTCCTACATGAGCTGAGACTCTGGCACTGTCTGTGCTCTCCTGGACACACCAGGTGAGGTGCTCTTCACTAGAGAGTATTTTTCTTTCTTTCTCAGCAGTTTGTTATTAGCATATGTGCTAAAGAAGGAAACCAAAGAGAAGGAAAACATCTTAACCAGAAATAATGCAAAGCAAATCTGGTTGAATCTCGATTGCACTGTAAAAACATAATTAATCACTGAATCATAGAATGGTTTGGGTTGGATGGGACCTTCAAAATCATCTTTGTTCCAACCCACCTGCCATGAGCAGGGACACCTTTCACTAGACCAGGTTTCTCAGGATCCAATCCAACTTTTCCTTGAATGCTTTGATAGATGAAGAATTCATAGTTTCCCTTGGCAACCTGTGCCAGTGCCTCACTGATCTCCTAACATTTCCTAATATTTCCTTTTCTTTTTGAACCACTTCTTGGGTACACACAGATTTGCATTTTTGTGGCTGAAGACTTTGGAATTGCATGGGGAGATTTCCCTCATGGGGAGGATGGGTATATAGGGCAAAGCACTCCTGGGTTGAATGCTCCTTCCAAGTGGCTTAGGACAAAAATCATTTCATGGCTGATTTAAATGGAATTGCAGAAATTGTGTGCAGCCTTTTTCCTCAGCTAGGTCATGGAGGAGAGAGTTTCTAAATTCTTTCTAAATCTTCTTTAATTTCTGAGGTTGACTTTCACTGCCAGTTAATGCTGACCCTTTGCCTCCTTGAATTCCATAAGGGGTGATTCACCATGGCTGAACTGTCCCTTGCAGTGCCTCCTGTGCCACCAAGCTGCAGAATTTTGGTTCCACTTCCCTAGGCCTCACCTCCATGGGAAACTTTTCCCTGAATAACCTTTTCCCTTGGCTTCCTAGACTTTCCTTGGGCTAGGCACTGTATTTACTATTTCTCTCAGAAACATGCATTGCATCTATATTCAAAGCTTCTTTTTTATTTTATTTGCCATGCTTCTCCAAGAAAGAACCATGCTGAGCTCCAGTTAAAACTTACAAGCTCTACCAGGAGCATTGTGCTGGGGACATCATGCACTGCAGGTACTTCTCTGGGAATGTGGTAATTAAGCATAAATTTAAAGTCTTGGAAAAGGCTGATGTATTGAAACTGCTTCAGAGGGCCCAAGATAAAAATTCATCCCTAAGTCCTTGCCAACATCAAAATGATTCTCCCTGACTGCTTTACCTCCTTGGTCTTATCCACTCATTGACTTTAGGCCTTGAGTTTAACTTGGCTTATTGATCATGAAACCTCTGTCTCCTCTGGTTAGCTTGCTACAGCTGTGGTAGGACTTTCAAAAAAAAACAAAATCTGTTTTGTGAAGGTAGATGTGTTGGTTTTACTCTCATTTTCTCTGTAATTTTTCTGGGAGTGTATCTGGTGGGGAGGTAAGGTGGGAGCAAGGCTGAAGTGGAGGGGCAGCACTGATCTCTTCTCTCTGGTGACAGTGACAGGACCTGAGGGAATGGCCTGAAATTGTGTTGGGGAGGTTGAGGTTGGATATTAGGAAAAGGCTCTTCCCTCAGAGGGTGATTGGGCACTGGAACAGCTCCCCTGGGAAGTGGTCACAGCACCAAGCCTGCCTGAGGTGAAGAAGATTTTGGACAATGCTCTCAGACACATTATGTGATTTTTGGGATTGTCCTGTGCAGGGCCAGTAGTTGGAATTCAATGATCCTTCTGGATCTTTTCCAACTCATTAAGTTCTATGATTTTTGGTTTTTTCCCATGGGGAGAGGAGGAGGAGGAGAAGGATGAAGGTGCTTTACTACCTTACACCTCTCCCTTTTGGATGGGTGGGATGAAATATGTTCTTCCAGCTTAGAAGAATTTTACCTTCAGTTAAAACTTCATTTCTTAAACCAGAAAAAATGTATTTTGTACATTCAGGAGAACTTGAATAAATCAGGGAGATGATTAAAAAAGGAAAATAAGAGCAGGAGTTTATAAGTGTTAATGCAAAGAGAGACCTTGAGTTAACCCTTAGGGAATTGAGTTCTTGAATACACTGACCCCACTGTGTCAGAAGGGGTTTGAGGGAGGATTGATGCAAACACCAGCTTCATCCCAATTTTTACACCTGTAATTCCACAGTTGCCCCTTCTTTGTGCTGTGGCCATGCTGGGGAGACCCAGGCCTTCTGTAAAATGTCACTGCACACATTTCTAACAAAGAGCCTCAGAGCTTTTCCATGTGAAACAGCCTCACGTTTTCCAGGGCTGATGAAAATCATGTTGCCTGATGAGTGTGATTTTTGCTTACATTTCCCTTTATCACTTATTTCCCTCAAATTTCATCAGGAGGAAATAAAAAAACCTCCCAAGCTTGCACGCCAGGAGCAATTTCACATTAGACATGATGGTTCTTCTTTCATTCTCTTCCATTTCCTTTCCTATTTTAAGCTCTTTGTTTGGAGGAAAGGAACTTTGTTCAAACATGTCCTTGACCAATCCTTTCTATCCTGGTGTTTGTTGAAGCTTTTTTTGACCACTTTCAACAGGAGAGCAGAGGTGAAGAGGAGAAATGAGCATCCTGTTGTTTATATGAAGTGGAAAGGCAGTGGAAGACCAAAAGAGTGTTCTGGCAGTGGAAGAGACCAAAGGCTGTGTGAAACATGGGATCAGACAGCAGAGAATTCACAGGGAGGAACACCCTGGGAAGCTGTTGAGTACTGGGGACTACAAGAACTGTCTGGGTTGGGTGTGTTTGTGCATCCATCACTTCTTGCTTGTCTGTTTTCTTTAGCATTTTCTTCATCATGTGACAATCTTCTTCTTTTGTCTTTACTCTTTCTTGTCCTTGGCCTCCCTCACCTTCTTCCACCTTTTGGCTTCTATGTCAATTGTTGTGGAAAAACTGAAATAAAGACTTAAATATACCATTTTTCTCCAGAGCAAATCTCTTTTCCTCCCTGGTCAGCAGCCAGAAATCAATCTCTTCCTCTCCCTTGAGTTCATTTCCCTTTACCAGAGGCACAGGGCTCTTGTTGTGTATCACAGTCTTCCATAAGGAATTATTCTCTTGGATAATTCTATGAAAAGGGGGAAATTGAAGCTTTGCAATGTCTCCAGTGGTCCTGGAGGAAGAACAAGGTCCTTGGCTCAGATTCATCCTCTCAGCTGGGTTCTGAAAGGGTTAAGCCACAGGGCTGAGTGTGGTGGTACTTAATCCATATTGGCAGAGATAACCTGAGGATTTTGGGGTGCCTGGTTTGAAATCAGAGTGAGCAGGTTGCTTCCTGCCTGCTTTTTACTCCCTGCAGACGTTTCGTGGTACAAAAGAGGAGTTTGGAGACCAAGTAACTTTCTGTGGGAGTTCCTTTGGCAAAGGATTGTGCTGTAACTTCAGTTAAAGTTTTCAAAGGAGAGATGCTGCAGGAAATCTGTGGCTTTCTTTTACAGACCACAGATATAGTTCTTGGTGATGCTTTGGGGATAAATAAATTACAAGTTGAGGTGCTGAGTTGCTTTGCTATAGCCACATGGAGTATTGTAAGTAGAAAGATCACATTCTTGTCCTGTTTTTCCTCTTTTCCCCTTTTTTGCTGGAGTTACTTTAATTACTGCTTCTTCTTCCTCTCTGCAACTTTTAGATTATTTTGGGTTTGCTGCAAAATTGAGTTCAGGGAGGCAATTGACTTCACCTGGCTTCAGAAAAGCCATTAGGAGCTCCAAATTAGTGTGAAATAATTAATAGGAAAGGAAGATTAACGTGGCAAACACGGGCACTTTTCATTAACATTAAGCAAAAGGATGTTCCTGTAGGTATCTTAACCATGTGTGTTGTCCTGGACCTCCAGCAATTCCCTTTGGACATTAATTATACCCAGACCACTCGAGACAAGACCTTATAAGCCAGTTCAGGCATCCTATTTGGTTGGTCTGGGAGAGGAACTGAAAGAAATTCCTGCTGGGATTTTTCCTTCCCTGCCAAAGCCACTGTTTTTGGTGCTTGGAGCTGTTGACTGTCCCAGCATCTGAGAGCCCCAGGGATGCCCAGGGGCATCAGGATTATTTTTGTGATTGTGGAAGCAGCTTATGTGTTCCTGGGTTTTATTTTGCTCCAAGCACAGCTGCAGCCCTCCATTGTCCTCACCCCAATCATCTCACATAGGCAAAAGTGTGAATTAAAGATTATAATTGCAGTTCAACATGGAAAGTGATGCACTCTGAGTGTTCTCTGGGATAGTGGGTGCAAAAACCATGTGTAAGGCTTGTATGGATTTTTAAGCTTCTCTCCCATTCCTTATAACTCCCTGAAAGGAGATTCCTGCCAGGTTGGGGTCTGCAACTTCTCCCAGCAAGGTAGAAAAAAGAGGAAATTTCCTCAAGATTCACCAGGTGAGGTTGGTATTGGATATTAGGAACAATTTTTTCACTGAAAGGGTCGTCTGGCATGGGAAGAGGCTGTCAGGGAAGTGATTGAGTCACCATCCCTGAGGGTATTTGAAGGATGTGGCACTTTAGGCACATGGTTTAGTGGTGGATTTGGCAATGCTGGGTTAATGGTTGAGCTTGATCTCAAAGGTCCTTTTCAAGCTAAATAATTCCATGACTCAATTTCCTTTTTCTTTATTCCCGCCCCCCACTTTCTTTTTACATTTTTGGCATTGATCCAGAGTGTGACAGGTAACACAGAGGTCTAAGATGCCACCTCCTCACACATTTTTTGCCTAGAGGAAGCAATTTCTGGGATAAAACTCCACACCCAAGTCTCGAAGTTCCTCAAGATCCAATTCACAGCTGAGTGTGCATTGACACATTTTGCTTTGGCAGAGCAGACATTGAAAAGCTCTTCTTCCCATCTGTTGCACCTACCTGGCTGCCTGTGGGGCTTTTCAGGCAAAGAAAAGAAGAATTAAATAGGCAAATTTCAGAAATGCCATTGTTAGCTGCTGCTGCTGGTTTAGGAATTGGATTGGTTTTGGAATTTGAGTGACCTGGTCTAGTGGAAGGTGTCCCTTCCCACAATGGCAGGAACAGATGATATTTAAGGTTCCTTCCAACCCCAAATATTCTATGATTTCTATGAGTAAAAATGAATATAACAGCAATAAATATAGCAGGACATCACTGTCTGCTAGGCAGGGAGAAGATTGAACTGATAGCAGAGGAAGTTGGGTTGTCCTGGGATCCAAGGGGATTTCCCCAGAAAAATAAATGGAAACAGAACAAAAGTTTTTGGAATCACCCAGTTAAGGAAGTAAAGAGAAACCCATCTGCATGTGGGATTCTGTAACTCATCCACAGCAAAACCTTCTCAGCCTTGAGGACTCACAGTGTAAATAAAAGTAATTTTTTCCCCAGCTGTGGTCCTGAACTCTGTTAGTGGCAGGGCATTGTATTTAATGCACAACATCATTTGATGCACATCAGAAACCTCCTGCTCCTTCTTGGGGATTCATAATATTTAAGTATTCACTTGATGTAATCAAAGATGTTTAATTTTTTATCAGACTTCACACTCGCTTTGCTTCTCAGTCTTGGTTTGTCTTCCTTGGCTTGGTAGTGGAGATGCAGTTTTGCTTTGCTTTCTGCTGCTGTTTTTAAATTGTTCTGCTTCTCTGCTTGAACTGCTGCATCCTCCACGAATAGTTACAGCATCTCGGCTTGATGTGTTGAAGCTTGAAATTGGAGTAGTTAAAACAGCCTCCTTGTTACTATTTTCTTTTCTTTTGCAAAATAAAAACTAAATAAAGCCAGAACTAGCAGCATGCTGTGACACAAAATAAAAGTCCAGGGGAAGGAAGCTGCCAGCCAGATACAGTGCAGTTTTCTCAGAAAAGCCCTTCTCTGAGAATTGCATTTTCAAAATAATTGTTTGGAAATTTTGGATGAAGGTTTCATTTGCCTTTTTTGTTTGTTGTTTTTTTTTAGATTTAATTTGCATTTTTTTTAGGTGTGAGGGTGATTGTGGGTCCTGTTAATAGGAGTGGATTGAGAGTCCTTTGAGGGGGAATTCATAACCGCACAGTCCTCTTCCATTTAAAATAATTTATATTATTGACTACAGTGAATACATGGAGGCTCAAAAATGATTTATTTCCATGACTTCAGAGTATGATCCTCATGCATTGTCTCTTTCCCATTAGGGAATTGTGGCACAGGGTGAGAAAATTGGTCTCTCACCAATAACCATAAATAAATCTCACTGTCCCAAATTAGCACCTGAATTTCTGGATAGTTTTTACCTTCCTGGAACAACTCTGGACTCTCAGTGTGGCTTGGTGTTTCTTTCTCAGGTGTGCACAGTCCATGCAATGAAATTGGTCCTTCTCCTGCCTTTTGGAACATTTGGGATATTTCATCTTTACTCCTGGTGTGACTTTGGAATTTTAAATGACTCCTCAGAGGTACCTGCAGGATGCTGTGCAGGATTGTCACCATGTGGGAACACATTGAAATCTGCAGTCTGGATTATCTGGGGATTCAATGCAATACTGTTCCCAGCTGGGTGATTACAACTGAGGTCCTGAGGGAGTTCCCAACCCTTGGTTTGGTTGCAGCATGGTTCTTCTGAGGCTTTGTTTAGTACCTAAGTGCATGTGGACTCAGGGTAACTGGGCCAAGCTAAAAATCTGTTGAGGCAAATTCAGTGTTTCGAAGGAAAGAATGGAAATAAAGAAGTTAAACAAACCCTCCCCCCATTAAAAAAAAAACCAACAACAAAAAAATCCCCATCCATCCAAAATGAGTTCTATCCCAAAATGTGCAGGTCAGTCTTCTCTGGAATGTTAGCGCTCTGAAAATACAAGAAAAACCTCCTAAATGGGGGTCATCACAGCCTGTAAAGATCTAAAAATCTTATCCTGTGCTGCTCTTTTGCCAGTGATTTAATGAGAGCTGGATCTTGTTAGTAACAAGTGAAATTCCAGGGGGACAGGTGAGCCCACATTAATTTCTGCTGTTCTACAGCCTCATCTATAAAGCAAAGGGAAGGAGTGTCTGGGACAGCTGATTTAGGAGGAGCTGCAGGAAGAGTGGGAAAATCTCTAGCAATGAGGCTCTGTGCATTTGGATTAAACACCATTTAATACCCTGGATTTGTGGCATCCTGACAGGCTGATCCATGACTTTATTTACAGCTGTTACAGGGCTGAGCCATCTCATGTGAGTGTGAGAGGCAGTGAAAAATCTGCTCTTTGGGTATGCAGCTGCTCCTCCAGCACTGGGAGATGCATCCTCAGCCCTAACCTGAGCAGTGCATCCAGCAGGCTTCTCATTTTGCCCAATTTCCCTTGTTCTTGCCTTGCTCCATTGCTGTCTTTCTGCCCTGCCAAGTGCAGGATGGGTGTGTGGTGTTTTAACAGCTTAGGGAAATCTGGATGAGGATGCAGAGGAGGCCAGAGTTCCATTCTGCTGACTTGAAAAAAATTGAATCTCAGCTTCTGTTTGAGTTTCAAATGAGTGTTTCTCTGGTGACTGTGATCAGTCAAAATTGAAAAGCCTGGTTAAATCTTATTTACGTGATATATCCTTTCTCTGTCATATGGACTTCATACAGACATAATTAATGTTGTTAGGCTGAAGGAAGGTAGATTTAGATTGGATATTTGGGAGAAATTCTTGCCTGTGAGGGTGGTGAGGCTCTGGCAAAGGTTTCCTAGAGAAGTTGTGGCTGCCTCATCCCTGGAAGTGTTCAGGGTCAGGTTGGACAGTGCTTGGAGCAACCTGGGATAGTGGAAAGTGTCCTTGTCCATGGCAAGGACATGGAATATCATTAAAGGTAATCCAAGAACTGGATTATCTTTAATGTCCCTTGCAACCCAAACCATTCTGTGATTCAGCAATATCGCTCAGTTCAACCTCGTGTCACTCCTTCTCTGGGGATGATGAAAGTGTGGAGAAGCTTGGTAGAGTTTCAGGGGTTTTAAATTTGGGAAATGATGATAAAAACAGATAGAAAAAATCAAACAAGCAGCCAAAACAAACAGACAAACAAAATGTGACAACAACAAGCAATCGAAACCAAGCAAAAAAAAAAAAAATCAAAGGAAAGAAAATCCCACCTGCCACCAAACTGAAACCCCAAAACCTTCAAATCCTCACTTCAGTGTTCTCCTTATAGGGCAGATTTGAGTACCTTGGCTAAAGTGGGATCCTGGGAATGAAGTTGTGAGAATTTTTCTGGGCACTAGCAGTAGAAATTCCTGCCACTGACTCCTTGCCCCTTGCATTTGAGCTATCAGGAAAAAATAGGAAGAAAAGGAGCCTCTCTTGGGGGTTAGGAGAGGAATGTGTGGGGTCCCATCTGAGCTAAATTTCTGCAGCAAGGAGGAACCTACATCCCCCTTCCAAGCACCTTCCCCCTTTCAAAGTGATTGGTGGTGTCCAGTATTAATATAATTTTTTTTCTGTTTTTCTCTTCACAGCCACCCAGATCGATCCCAGCGAACTGCAGGAACTTTTTCAGGAGACTTCAGCCAACGTCTTCCGAATTAACTCCAACGGTGCGTAAAATGAAAGGTTTCCTGGTGGATTCTGTGCTGTCCTGCTGATGATTCCTGAGCATGGACACAGCCCCTGGCAGCTCCTCTTGTCAGGGAGCAAATATTAATGCAGCTTTGCTGCTGCTGCATCTCACGAGCAGCAGCACATGTCCAATACACAGCTCCTTATAAGATGTAAAAATATTCCATCATATGTTCCATCCAACAAGCACAGATATATTCCAATCCTTGCTGAGACCACATCCTTTTTCTATTTTTAATTGTGTCATCTGTTACAATAGAGAGTTAGAGCTCGGAAAGGTGGAACAAGCCAGGCTCCTTTTCAAATATGTTGCAGCACTAGTGTGTTCAGAGGCTGTCACATGAGCTTGCAAAACATCTCTCTCATCTATCTTAGAAAAACACCAAAACTCTGCTGTTCTTCACTCTGTAGGTTGAGCAGGGATGCTATTCCTGCTCATGTCTCCCCAGCCCCTAAAGATGCAGTCTTCCCTCCTTTGGAAGCTCTGCCTCATCAGTTTTGTTGGATTAGGCTGGAGGAATTGATCTTGCAGACAGATATGAACTAACATTGCTGAATGGAAGGAAATGTCGTGGTACCCAAGTTCAAAAATACACCAGTGTCAGACAGGGAGCTGAAATTATTGACGCTGATTTTATGATAGACCTTGAAATTGCTCTGGAATCACCTGGACAGCTTCTGTGTCTGTTCTTTCTGTGTCTGTAGGGATTGGCTGACAGAGAGGCTTGGCCTAGGAGTAGGGAAGGGATTTTAGTGCCTCCTTAGTTGTGTAATTCTTCCCCAAAGTGTCTGAGTTAGACACTTTTGTAGAGCCTGTTAGTGTAGCAAGGGATCCTTGTTTGAGGAAGGATGGGAATTAAAAACTTCTAAAACACAGTTGTCTATTTTTTAAAGAGTTACATACACTCCATCTACCAGGAAAATTCAAGCACCAATTTTTCCATATCTCCAAGGGATTGGTGTCCCTTCTATCGGTGACACACATCCCATGTAAAAAAGGAATTATGGCCACTGTGGGAACTTGAACCTCCCAGCTGAGACCCCAGGTACTTGGCTTGCAGGTGGTTGAACAACCCTACAATAACACACAGAAATACCTACATTAGCACCAATTTTGGTTGCTCCAGCACCAACAGTTTTAATTTGACAAAGCTAGTGATGAGTGGTAGTAGCACTTCTGCTGCCAAACTGAGGGCTCAGTCTGAAGTTGTGCAACGTTTTTGTGAGTCTGTGGGTGCTGTTTCTGTCCAAACTGACCCAGGTTAGGGCTGACTTGATGTGCTTTAATCACAATTTCTGTGGTGGAGTTTCTCCTGAGAAAACTTAAAGGTGAATGACACATCTTTTTTGGAGGGCCACAACTCAATTTCAGTTTTCATTCTTTGTCAGGATTGCATTAACCCCTTCAATTAGTGTTTGACAACCTCTGTGGTTGTTGTTTCTCCTCTTGAGATGGCGATGATGTGTTTTCTGTTAAGAGTTGCCTGAATTGAGTGCTCTGTGAAGCAGGTAATGGCAATGCCTGTGCTTCAAGCTGTTTTGCAAAAAATGGAGAGGGTGCAGAGAAAAGCCACGACTTTTTGAAGTCTGCAAATGAGACTTCAAAATTAGTGCCATCCAAATTTCTGGTTGAGACAGCCAAGAGGACTCGACCATGGTGTGTAAGTACCTCTCTGGGAAGAAAGACATCAAATAAATAGCATGGGGCTCATTAATCTATCATTCTCACACAGAAGGAGATCAGGAGATAGGAGCTATAGCTAGACAAATTCAATCCTTCTGTGTGAGGATAACCAGCCATTAGAACTGCTTACAGAGGGGGCTTGATGGATTTGGCTTTGCCACGGACCTTTAAATCAAGATTCAAATGTCTTTTTATAAGATATACTTTGGTCCAGCTGCAGTCTTGATGTGGGAGTGATGGGACAACATTTTATGGGAGGAAATCAGATTGGATAATCAGAATTGCTCTCTCTGGCCTTTAAAATCTATGAATCTATGAATCTATAATGCCTTTTAAAGTGCTTTCAGGTTGAAGAAATGCCCATAAGATACTCTACTGTTGTTGCTCTGTTCACCACTCATATTATTTTTTTGCCTGGGAAGATCAGTTTCATTCAGTTTATTTTTTTATAGTCTTTCCCCCCTAAATTGGGTAGAGCTTTTTAGGGGAGGGATGCTGGGTGCACTGCTAAGACTTGGCAGAGCCAATCCACTTTAGGTAAAGAATTTTCAGGGTTAGAGACTGGGGAAGAATGCCCATGATTCTTTCTGTGCCATAAAATCTCTTCAGGAAACTCAGCAATCTCTGACTTGGAGCACGGAAAATAAGTCAGTGCTGTTGTTTGTGTAGCACCATGCAAGTGGCTGAGCAAGGAACGAGCAGCTACATTCCAGATGCTCACCAGATCATGGGGTTACTCCTCTTGTGCTGGGCATGGTGTGTTGAACATCCTACAAATTGCATAAATCCCATCACAGCTCCTCTTTGCCTCCTTTTCCTGCCTTGCCCCAGCCTCTCTGGAGTTTTTCAGGTCTCCCCGTTGTGTTTGGAGATCAAATTGTGCACCTGAAAGGCTCTTCTCTCTCCTGGGATGCTAAAGATCATAAAATCATGGAATCATAGAATTGTTAAGGTTGGAAAAGACCTCCAAGATCACCAAGTCCAACCTTTGACTCAATGCCCCTGAGGCCACTAAACCATATTGTGAAATGCTTTGGCGATTTATTTCTGAACATTCCAGGAATTGTGACTTCACCCCTTCCCTGGCCAGGCTGTTCCAAGCTGTCACGAGTTGCCCAGGTTATGCTTTTGTTGTTTGGATTCTAAAAATCCCAGGTTGTGGGTAATCTCACCTTCACTTTTTATGTCTTTGGGGAATGACTATTTTTAAAGAAACAAGAAGTCAACTTTGAACCAGGATTTTAAAGCACCATTGAATTTTATTGAGTAATGCTGTAGAAGTAATAAACACTGTGTGCTTTGTCCCTCTTTGCTGTCCTTATTCTTTTTACAGGATCCTGAGCCTTTGGGGTGATTTCAATTCTTCTTGGGCACTTCAGCTTGCTTCCTGACCAAGGGGGATTTTATAGCTCTGAGTTGATCATGTCTGTTCTCACCTGTCAATGCTTCCTGCTCCCTTTTCCTGCTATGAAAACGGAAATCTTCCTCATTTGTTGAATAAAAATCTTAGCCAGGACAACTGGCTCTCTTTCTGTGCTGCTAGATCACTCTCCTGCCAGCTCTTGAGCCTCCAGACTGTTTTTTAATACCATCTCTTACAGAAGTGTGAAGGGGCAGAGGGAGATTTTTCCTAATATTTGCATCTGCTTTCTTTCTCCTAATCTTTTGGGGGTCTTACTGTTAAAAATAGGGAAAGTTAATAGATTCATGGAGTCACAGAATGGTTTGGGTTGGAAAGAACCATCTTGTTCCAGCCCCTGCCCTGGACAGGGACATCTTCCACAATCCCAGGTTGCTCCAAACCCAATCCAACCTGGCTTGGAACACTTCCAGGGATGGAGCAGCCACAGACTCTAGGAAACCTGTGCCAGGGCCTCAGCACCCTCACAGGAAAGAATTTCTTCCCAATATCTAATCTGAATCTCCATCAGTGTAAATCCTCTCCCCCTTGTCCTGTCCTTCCATCCTTTGTTCAAAGTTCCTCTCCAGTTCTCTTGGAGCCCCTTTAGACATTGGAAGGGGCTCTAAGTTCTCTCTGGAACTTTTTCTTCTCCAGGCTGGACATTCCCAGCTGTCCCAGCCCAGCTCCAGCCCCTCTGAGCATCTCCATGGCCTCCTCTGGATTTGCTCTAACAGGTCAACATCCTCCTTGTGTTGAGGGTCCCAGAGCTGGATGGAGTCCAGCTGGGATCTCATGGGAGGAGAGCAGAGCTAGAGAATCACCTCCATTGACCTTCTGGCCATTCCTCTTTTGGTGCAACCCAGGATAACTTTGTCTTTCCTGAGATTTAGGAGAATGTTGGAGTCTTAGAAAAGAGCTTTATCAAATGGTGAGCTTTGGCTGCTCCAGAGAGCATATCTTGTCATTTTGGGATAACTGACATTTATTTAGTTGTCTAAATGCTATGTTTGAATTGGAATATTAGGTAAAATTATTGGATAAGGACTTAAACCCAAGTCATTTTCCCACCTGACTGACAAATGCCTTCCTCATCTCTTGAATTCATGTTGCAGATTCTTTTCCCCTTTTTGTAGGTATTCCAAAATACTGAACAAATCTGACAGCTCCTGGATTTGCCTCAGTGTACAATGGCATGAGTGTGAATTCTTGAACTGTTTGGTGTGGTAGGAAAACTGCTTCTACTCCAGTATTCTTCGAAGCAGGCCACAGCAAAATTCACTTTGAATTGTCTTTATTTTTACAGGTTAGAAAGGTTCATGGATGCTGTAGCTGCTGTTTTTCCTTCTGGAGTTGCACACATGACACTAACTTGTTTTTAGAAATTCAATGCCCACACAGGTCCTTTCTTCACCTTGGCTTGCTGTCCATTCTCCAAGGACCACACTCTGCTTTGCTCTGCAGGGTTGGTGAGCCCAGAAGTATTTTTAGTTGATGCAAAATTTTGTGTTTGAGCTGGACAGCATGTAGATTCCAAGGGAAATTGATTTGTTAGGATTGTAGAGAGGGAAATAAGGAATTACAACATCCATGAGATCTCTGCAGGGTCAGTGCTGTCCTTCTACAGAAGCAAAATGGTTATTAGTGAAAACTTGCAATTTATTCTTTAAAACATTGTGCTTCCAGCAAAGAAGAATAATTATTAGCTCAGTTATAGACAATTCCTCGAGGCTTTATCTTACTGAATCTCCAAACTCTGCGGTAAAATCTGTTATTGAGATCTAGCATTGGTAGAAATATATGGTTGTATTCAAGGTTTTATTGAATATTCATGTAGTTCAGGCACATTAGTTTCTTTTTATGCTGTTTAGAGGCTTTTGGTGTCAAACCAGCAGAGCCCAAAAGAGAAGGGAGGATTTTCTCTGTCAGTGGAAATATAATTAAATGACTTGTTCAAAATTACAGGCCAAGTCCAAGTCTGCAGAGTCATTAAAACAGAGGATTTCTTAAATTTCTGCAGAAATAATTGAGCCAAGTTTCTAATCTGTTCTTCTTTCTTTCCTTAAATATTGAAGCGTGACTGATAACGGGTTATGGGTTTTTAGGATTGGAAATGTCCTGAGAAAAATCCCACATGTAAATATCAAGAATGTAATTTATTTCACATGTTCCATTGTGGGAAATCTTGAAATGCTTTGCATGCTCGCTGTGCTAAGTCCAAAAGTAGTGACCTGTTGATAATTTGAAGGTGAATTGAGACAGTGAAATTCAAGGGTGGAAAAAGGTAATAATACTCCTAGATTTCTGCTTTTTCATACACACTCATATAAATATATATATTTTTTTTTCTTAAATCTGAAGTAATTGCAAGTTACAACTCAAACCACTTTCCAATCTTCCAGCTGCTTCTAGGGTAGAGTATTTTCTTCTCCTGATGGAGAAGCCCAAGTAGTTGTTGAGCACAAATGCAGGAGATGATCACAGCTCCATTTTATCTGAGAGAAAAAAATAGGAAACATTTTGAGTGTTAAACAAGGAGATGGAGGATGTCAGAGTGGACATCATGTTCTGGCTTTTAATTATTATTCAGAGCAATAAATTGTTTTTGTTCAATTTCTTGGCTCTTCATTGGAGGCATATTTCCATCTGTAGATGCTTCATGCACAGTTCTGTGTCACCTCAAGGCTGGAGGAGTCAGAGATCTCTGCAAGGTTCATGGAACTGAGGTTTTCCTGACAAGGAGTCATATTCCATCATGTCATGGTATTTTCAACATGGATTCGCCATTTAGGTGAATCCAAAGGACCCAATTTATCATTCTGTGGTAATGGTTATTGGTAGATGTTGTCCCCTTTGTCTCGTAGGTTACTTGTCCAAATACTTCATTATATTTTTTAAAAAATAAAATAAAATTAAATTAAAAGACAAACCACTGAGCTAAAATCCATTTGATTTGTTTTTTTCTGAAAAAGTGAGCTGCTTCTTTATCTTTTCTTTCTCTGCTGTTGGCAGTGACCTCTCTGGAAAGAAGCCTTCGATCTCTGGGGACCTCAAATGATACCCAAGAGCTGCAGGATGGACTGTGAGTTTATTTTAAATTGTTGCAGATCATTCTTTGTCCCAGCCTTTTCATTTTTTCCCTCATCCATCCTCACCCTTTCTTCAGGCCTTTTATTACAGCTGGACACCTTTTTGTCAGGATTACTTCGTTTTTATCCGTTTCTGTCGGTGATTAATGACGGGATGTGTATTGATCGTATAAAGCTTTGCTTGTGTTGGTTTCAGGTGGAGAGAATGGTGTGGAGATAACACAAAAAAGATGGCCCATGGTGAAAGAGGGCATTTTGTGGTTCTGCAGGTGTTGTTATTTTTCTGTTTGTTGTTTTTTGGGGGTTTGGGGGTGGTTTATTTTATTTTTAAAGCAAAGCCAGAGTAGGAAAATGCACTGGTTTTGGCTTTCTGGTTTTCAGCCAGTGTGAGGCTATGGTTTGGATTAATAATGAAAGCAGTGTTGATAATCCAGGGATTTTTTAGTCACTGCTGAGCAGTTCTTATACAGAATCAAGGCCTTTCCTGCTCCTCACCTCACCCCACCAGCAAGCAGGGAGTGAGTGAGGGGCTGGGGGGGGTTTAGTTGCTGGCTGGAGTTAAACCAAAACAGATATTTGTGTAGTTTTTTCCTTTTCTTTTACTCCCCCACCCCTCTCCCACTTTGCCAAAGTCCATGAACCCAAGAGAAAAGAGAAAAGGGACTCTTGTGATGAGGACATGTATTGACAAGGGGGAATTTTTTAAACTGAAAGAGAATAGGTTTAGATTGGATATCAGGAAGAAATTCTTTATGAGGGGGAGAGGTGGCACATGTTCTCCAGAGAAGCTGTGGCTGCTCCATCCCTGGAAGTGTCCAAGGCCAGGCTGGATGGGACTTGGAGCAACCTGGGAGAGTGGAAGGTGTCCCTGACTGTGGCAGGGGGTTGGAACCAAGTAATCTTTAAGGTCCCTTCCAGCCCAAACCATTCCATGATTCTGTGGGAAAAAAAAAAAAAAAAAAAAAAAGGGAAGAGGATATTTTAAAGGGAGGAAAAGTGTGTTGTGGTGTAGGAAGCTGCATCACAGCATCACATGGCACAACGCTGACAAAATGAAACTTGAGTTGCAGTTGCAATAGATACAGTTCATTAAACTCCTTCTTCCAGAGCTGTGTACACACAAACATGCACAGTTAGCTCTCATTGTATGTGTGCTAATTACAGAATTCAAATGGCTTTTCCAAATGTAGCATAATTTATTAAAGGTGCCTCCTTTCATGCAGCTTGCATGCAAAAATCAGCTGTTAAGGATGTGGCTTTGTGACTGCAGTGCCTGCTGAGATTGTGAAGAAAGAGGAGAATTTTGGGGTTTATTTCTTCATTTGCCTGATAGACTTGACTGACCTTCCCTATGCATTAGAAACTCTCAGACCTGCTTGCAGTATCTCTCCTTTTCTTTCCAATCCATTGCTTTCATCAGGGCGTCAGATCTGCCCTAATTCACATATACTCTGTTTTGCAAACCAGAGGATTAAAAATAGTAATAGTAATAACAGTCAGAAGATTTGAAAGTAAATTCAGGAGATTGGAGAGGATGTAAGAGTAAAAACTCAGCCTGTGGAGATCGATGTAATCAGGAGAGATGTTTACATGTACAAAATTATTTGCAGCATAAACCACCTTAATAACTTCTGGAGATCCTTAACCCAGGAATGCCTTTATATCATGCAGCTATTGTGTTTGCTCTCCTAAACTATTCTGGTTTTTAATTGAAGAATCAATTCCTTGACTCTTCAGAGCACTCCAGAAACATGGCTAGATAATTTTCCTCTTTCCTGAGCAGTTGCATAAATAGATGCATAAAGCACTAATTGCACTAATTATTTTTTGATCATGGAATTATCATTAATCGTCCTGATAGTTAATGCAGCTTTTTTAAATTTTAACCATGCTTCCCTACCCCTGGCATCAGCCCCAGAATTCCTCCAGCTGCCTCCTGGTTCATCCCCTCTCCCCATGCTCTATCAGCTCTCCCATTTGACCTCTTGTATCTCCACACAGAACAGTTCCAGGGTGCTCTGCTGAGGAGGACCAGCAGCTCCTTCCCCTCAATCCTTTCTGCCATAACACTGCTGTGTCCTTCCACTGCCCCCCTTTTTCATCACCAGGTGCAGTCAAACAGCCTTGAGTGCTCCACAAGAACCTCTGCTTGTCTCTTGTGAGAGCTGCACCAGCAGAAAGCAGAGTGCCATGAATCACCAGAGCTGGCAGGGCTGCATAGATCTCTGCTCAGGAGGGTCAGCTCTTCAGGTGAGACCTTTGGGGCACTGCTTTCTGCTTCTCTGGCTGCAAATCATGGCTTAATCTTCCTCCTCTGCCACTTGACCCCTTTCCTTCAGAGGTTGATGCATGTGTCTCCTTGAACACCCTCTAACTTGGAGGATGGGAGCAGTGAGGGAACATTTGGCAGGTTTATAGCCCTGGCTATTAGGACAAAGGATAATGTTTTTGGGAGTCTGAGTAGTAAAATTGCCACACTTTCTTCTTTCTTGTTAAGTGGCTGTCACTCTGCCTAAGATGAGGCTGGCTAAAATTAGGCAGATAAGGGAAGGCAGAATATTTGGGAATAGGAATTAATGGTGAATAGTTTTGCCACAGAGGACATTCAGCTGCTATGGTCTGAATACTGCAGAAGTGTTTGCTTACCTAGCTGCAGGGTCCTGCTAAAACAGAAGAAAAAAATAAAAGTGAATTTACCTGATTCCTTCTCAAATTCATGCAGACTTTCTGCCTCTTAAGCACAGGACTCACAAAGGCATCAGATGAAAGGAGGCTTCTTACTGTCAGATTGGGCTATTCCCTCTCTGAAATGGTTTCTCTGCTTCTGAGAGCTGAGTCTTTCAGAATAAGGATTGTATCTGTGGCCAGTAAATTTGGGAGAGTTCATCCCAAATGAAGTGCCAGCTCCAGTCAGTGAGACAGACTTGGCTGCTGATGTGAGCAGGGTATAGATGAGACCCAAAGTGAATAATCCTGGTGGAAGCTCTTCCCAGAGCCAGCACAAATATTTGTGTGCTGCATGCTTGGAGCTGGATGTCCTGGCAAGTGAAATGTAAATGCCCAGACAAAGCTCTTGGCTGAATGCAGCTGACCCTGGATTAACTGGGAAGGGAGTGGGAGCAAAAGGACAAAAGGTGCACGGAGCTGGGATGAGGAGCTAAGACCAGGAGGCAAAGCTGAGGCTTTCTCCAGTGATGCAGGAAAAAGAACTGATTTGTGTTTTTTTCTCTGACCTTTGGTTTAATAATCCAAGCTTCCAAGGCATTTATCTGCCTCCTTAGCCAGAATGTGTGGGATGAGGGGGGTTCTCCAACACTAGGCACTGAAGGAAATGAGCTTTTAATTTAGGCAAATCAAATTAAACACCCAGGTAGAGCACTGTCTCCAAGAGACAGTGAAAACCAAGCTCTTTTCTTCTGACTGGTATGGGTGGTTGGTCTCCCAACATCCTCCACAAAGCATCTGGAAATTAAAGCCTCCATGTAACCTGGACAAAGCTCTCTGAGTAGTGTGTTAGAAGAAGAAGAAGAAGAAGAAGAAGAAGAAGAAGAAGAAGAAGAAGAAGAAAAAGAAGAAGAAACAAAAAGTCGTTAATTTTTGCACAACCTGACCCTGTCTTATTGTGATCTCAAGAAAAGCAGAGTGGCCATGCAGGATGCAAGAAACATTTGCTGACTACCTGGAAGCCATGAGACTGAGCCTGGAGTGGCAGTGAAAGGTCCTTGATGTCCTTTCCTTGGAGGCTGGGTGGCTACAGAAGTGATCCAAGCTTCCCAAACCAGGCTTCCTTCAGTGCTCCCCTCCGAGAGGAGTTTGTCACCTTATTGGACATTTGACTTTGTGTCATGGCAAGGTCAAGAGGAATGAGGACACTGAGTCACCAGCACAGATTGTTATCCATTTTCAGGTGCATCTGGGGTGTAGCCCATGAGTCTTCACTCCGTGGCATTTTTGGATCCTTCACGAGTCACTAGCAGAAGAATTTGCCTGTTTAAGGAGGAGTTATAAGCAGGATATTTTTGGGGCTTTTAGCACTGATGAGATTTTAGCACTGATGAGATTTACCAAAAAAAAGTGTTGATTTCTCCTGATTTGAGAAAAAAAAAAAAAAGAGAGACTTATAGCTTTCACCTCACTTTTCCCACTGGCATTAATTTTTTTTAAAGTGAATATTATTGAAATACGTAGGATTTTTTTGTGCACCTGAGAGAGGGCTCAGCTCTACACTGTGCAGTGTGAGAGAATAAACCTGCTTTTGTGATTGAACTGATAGAAAATCTTGGTTAAGGTGGTGCATGGCAGAGAATTCCTTTGGCCACAAAGGAGTTTCAAAGTATTTTCCAAGTGGAAAAGCTGAGTTTGAGATCTCAGCTGCTTCAGAGTGAGACAATCCAACAGCCCTGGAAGAGACTGAAAGTGCAGCTTTTGTATTGCTGCTTTTACCTGTCTTTTGGACAAACATTACCCTCACAGGGCACCTCTTTTCCTTGGTCATGAATATACAGATTGCTGTATTCTTTGCTGGGATTAAAGGGAATTCCACCTTCCTCACCCTTCCCCAGGAAATTTGCATGATCACCAGATTTTTTTTTGGGGGGGAAGAGTAAAATCCCTTCATCAGTTTATTTTGCCACCCTAAAATCGATGGATGACAAATATTGTCAGTTTGGGATGCTTTTGGGAAGAGAGACATCCCTGTCCAAGCTGGAAGCCACTGTGAACAGCAAGAGTCAATCAAACTATGGCAATGAGCTCTTCAGTGCTCTCAGGCTCAGTCTGAGGTGCTTTGCTGGATTTGTAGAAGTACTTTTGACACATGTGGACATTCAGGATAGAATCAGTAAGTTTGTGGTGGACTGGACTCATCTCTGAGCCCTGCTTGGCACAGGCTGTTGCACCCTCATATAGATAAGAACCTAAAGGTGGTTTCCTGCATTATCTTGGTCTCTGGAGTCTGTCAAGCTTCAGCTCATCCTGGGAAGGTCACAGAATCATGGAATGGTTTGGGTTGGAAGGGACCTGGAAGACTGTGTAGTTCCAACCCTCCCCTTTCATGGCACCTTCCACTACCCCAGGTTGCTCCAAGTCCCATCCAGCCTGGCCTTGGACACTTCCAGGGATGGGGCAGCCACAGCTTCTCTGGAAAACCTGTGCCAGGGCCTGACCACTGGCTAAGATTTCCTCCCAATGTCCAATTTAAACTCATCCTTTTCAGTTCAAAGTTAGTCTCCCTTGTCCTGTCCCTCCATCCCTTGTCCAGATTTCCTCTCCAGCTCTCTTGGAACCCCTTTAGGCACTGGAAGGGACTCTAAGTTCTCCCTGGATCCTTCCCTTCTCCAGGCTGGACATTTCCAGCTCTCCCAGCCTGGTTCCAGAGCAGAGGAACTCCAACCTTGGAGCACCTTTGTGGTCTCCTCTGGACCTGCTTCAGCAGCTCCACACCCTTGTGTTGTTGATGACCCCAGAGCTGGACACAGCACTGCAGGTGAGGTCTCACGAGGTCATAGCAGAGGGGAAGAATCCCCTCCCTTGACTTTCTGGCCATGCTGCTCCTTGTGATGCAGCCCAGGATGTGCTTGGTGACTCCTGAGGCTCCTGAGGTGCCCCAGGGTGTGTGGGACACATCGGTGGGGTTGGCAGTTTTGGCACAGGACTTGTTGTTCTCTCACTTCTGAAATGGCAGCACTGGGTGTGGTGGCACACTGGGACATCTCAAGTGACAGTTTGTGACATCCTGAATCAAAGCAGGGAACTGGCACTGGTATTTCACCTTCAGGGGGAATGATTAAGGTGACTCAGTTTCTTCCCACCTTACTCATATTAAACTAAGAAATGTAGTGACCCTTGGCTTTTTGGGGGGAGCTGTGGGGTCATTTGTACCTCAGCTGCACCAAAGTGATCTTTGGACATTGCCGTGTTCCTCTGGATGCTCCAGGGATGTTGAATAGCTCTCCTCATGGCTTGAAGCCTCAGCAGAGGTGGATGAATCCATGCCCCTCAGCTTTTCTGAATTGACATGAAACAATAAAGGCTTTTTTTCTCAGTTAATGATATAATTTATGTCTATGGTTTCCCTTTTCTTTTCCTATTTCGCCATTATGTTTGATAAGTTTGAGGTAAAGCTTAAAAAATATTTTTCTTTTTAAAAGCGTCTGTTAAAATGGTTTTAATTCCTCTGGAATGCAGATTCATTTAGAGAAGAGTGATATTTTAAAGTCATAATTTACGGAAAGAAGATTTGTTAAAGTAAATCAGACAGAAGCTTTTAAGTGTCAGCATGTTTAATTAAGGCTAGGATTTAATAATGTTTTATATGGTTTTGTTATACTGCTTGTAGAAGCTTAAAAAAAAAAAAAAAAAAGATTTCCATAAATATTTTGAAATGTCGTTTTGATTCCGTTAATATGTTAAACCCTTCAAAGTAATACCTTTCCTGTTCAACTCAAAGCAGTCGGATTAACTTTATCTATCCCCCATTTATCGCTGCTGGCATCAATTCCTGACAGGAAAAACCTTCTAGGTTTGGCAGTAAAAATGGGTTGCCAGATTGCAACATTTGCATTTAACTGTATAATACACTCGCTGCCTTAATAACTGTATTTATGTGACAGATCTCACCCTTAAGAATCCCCGAGCTCCAGATATGTGACATCCCTGTGATAAATTACAAAAGCTGGTGATGAACTGCAGAATTCTCCAATGATGATAAATTCATACACTTTTGAACTGCAGTCTCTGCTTAGAGAGGTCCTTGGAGTATCCCTTCACATGGCTGAGCAGTTTCTGATGGTCACTACAAATCAATCTGTCAGCAAAGTTTCTCCTTTCAGTGTTTTCCTCCCAAATTGTCCTTGCCAGAGGTCTGAGGTGGCCAGAAACCAGCATCTTCCCACATCAAGATGGCCTTTGGATGTAGGCAGGGGATTTAAACCCTGTGGTGATGGAGCAATGATTATTTGTTTGTGGTGAGGGATGGATGCTCCAGGGGATGACAAGGAGTGGTGGCATCTGGGGGATAACCAGCAGTCTCCTCTTGAGATCTTTTACTGCTCTTAGTCTTACTGCTGCTGCTGTTTGTGTAATTTTTTAATTCCTTCAGGTCTCATCCCATGGTTTCTCTCCTCTGCTCACTGTAGTGATGAGTCACAGAATCACAGAAAATCAGAGCCTGAGTATGATTGGAAGGTACCAAACTGAGTAGTCTGGTCAGAGGAAAGAAGTTCTTCCTCATGTCCAGGTGGAACTTCCTGGGCATCAGTTCCTGCCCATTCCTCCTGTCCCATTGCTGGGCACCAGGAGCAGAGCCTGCTCCATCTCTGAGCCTTCCCTGCAGACTCTGACAGAAACTAGAGGTTCTTTCTCAATTTCCTCTTCTCGAGGCTGAACAGCCCCAGCTCCCTCAGCCTTTCCTCATAAAAGATATGCTCCAGTCCCTTCATCATCATCAGAGCCCTCCCCATGTCCCTCCTGTCCTGAGGAGCCCAAAACTGCACACAGCACTGCCAGATGTGCCTCACCAGGGCTGAGCAGTGGGATCACCTCCCTTGACCTGCTGGCAATGCCCTTCCCAATGCACCCCAGGATCCTATTGACCTTCTTGGTCACAAGGGCACATTGCTGATTCCTTGTTGTCCACCAGGTTCTCCTCCACGGAGCTCTGCAGAGTCAAGGAGAAAAGAGCAAACTCAATGCTGGTGGAAACTGCGTTGCTTTGCAGCCCAAGCCTTCCCACATATCCACATTCCCATCTCCAGTTTGCAGATTTGCCCACTGGCATTTAGGTCCAGCTGGTTGAACACCAGAGCTGCAACATCTCCAGGGGAGATGAGGAACAGAAGTTGATTTCCACAGTTTGAGCCCAGGTTGTTGCACATTTGCTCCAAGGATCTGCAGCAGTGTCCCATGGTCTGCATGCCATTTGTAGAACAGCTCTGGGTAAACAATGAGATGATTTTTGTCTTTTGCCAGTGACTAGATACTGGAGAAATAAGTCTTCTCCTCACCCCATTATCCCCTTTGGTGCCCCAGGTGAAAAATGTTTGTTCCTATGGCACACTTAAGGGGAAGGGACCACCCAAGATTTGTGAGTGTTCATGGTCTAAGAGGAATGGCAAAAGTCAGAGGGTGCACACAAGCTTACAGAAATTCATTAGTAAATTGCACATTTGGCATGGACTCAGTATAAATTAGTCCCTGACTTCCTGCCTGAGCAAAAAGTAGTGGGGTTTGGATAAGGGGGTAAGGTGAAAGGGAAGAGAAAGAGATAGATTAAACCTGGGGAGAAGGAAGGGAGGAAGGGAAGGAAGGGAGGGAGGGAGGGAGGGAGGAAGGAAGGAAGGAAGGAAGGAAGGAAGGAAGGAAGGAAGGAAGGAAAGGAAGGAAGGAAGGAAGGAAGGAAAACAAAAGGAAAGGAAAGGAAAGGAAAGGAAAGGAAAGGAAAGGAAGGAAAGGAAAGGAAAGGAAAGGAAAGGAAAGGAAAGGAAAGGAAAGGGAAAGAAGGAAAGGAAAGGGATATCCCCAGTCCTGGCTCCAGCACTGATCCAGCTGATGGGGTGTCCAGTCCTGGAACATTTGTGTGCCCAGGCTTCATGGGGGCACCTTTAATAGATAATTTTTCCCACCAGCTATTTTCTCGCTTTCTATGCAAATCAGTTGTCATGCACAGCCTGTCCTTCTAGACCTGTCTGAAAATGGGTTGGAGCCTTCAGGGCTCTTGGATGGCCTTGATCCCCCCTTCAGTCCCATTCCTGACCTCATTCCTGTGCTGTGCTGTGCTGTGCTGATCTCCAGGACCCAAAACAAGGATGTTTTTCCCAGAAAAGTCCTGCCATGCATGGCCCCTTCTCCAGCCACATCCTGCTTTTCCTCACAGCATATTATTACCAACAATCCTTGGCTCCAGAACCATCCAGCTATCAGTGTTTGAGACATTCTCTTTACCCCCCTTATCTTCCAAGCTCCCATTTTGGAAGCCAACTGCATCCCCCTGTGAGCACTGTATTTGCAGCAAGAAAATTTTACACTACCAGAAGTGTAGCTGGATATTGCTATGTGTAAAAATACTGTCATGTTTGGGTTTTTTCATAAATTTATTCTTAGATGTTTGCCTGGGAAATGCTGATTTCACACTGATGTTGTTTTTTTTTGGTTGTTGTTTTATGGGTGACAGAAGGACGAAGAAATAAATAGTGTGAAACATTCCTTCTCTTTTCATCTCTTGGGCCACCACGACAGTTTTGCTAATTTTTCAGGAGCCTTTCTGAGATTATTCATTAAAAAATATGCAAATTTCCCCTCTTAATATTACCAAAATAGTAGCTTTTCAATTTGGGGTTTATGTCTTTTGACATTTTCACGTATTAAGAATGAAATGTGGGATCTGATTGGGTTAAAAATTGGTGTTTCAAGTCAACAGAGAAAAATTCATCCTCCCTCCCCTTGAGAAACAAACCAACTTCAGATATTTTGCCTCTTTCCTCCTGCAGAGTTATAGAAAGTGCAAGACAAGATCACATTCTGTTAGCATAGCCTGCAGAGGACAAATAATTTTGTATTTGGGTTGAAATACCCATGGGCAGGAAGTTTATCTAATGACTTGAGATCCTGATTGGAGCGACTTCCCTCTGGCTTTTTAAGTACAAGTTTTGTAAATTTTTTTTTGGCCCCAAACAAAAAAATATTCTTAGAGGGGGAACAGGACAACTGCGATCCAAACATGCTTATTGGAATTCTTCTATTGGCTTTGTGTAAATTCTGATTTATCCTCTGAGCCTGATGCTGCCCATAAAGCCAGGAGCAATGGTCCCATCATGGTGAGGGATGTTTGTTATGACCTGTGGCTTTGGCTGATCCATCCCACCTTCCTGCAGGATGTCTGTGGAAGCAATTAGCATCCTCTGGAAGGTCTGCTGTGCTTGAGGGGGAGAAAAAGAAACACAAAAAGTAGAGTCCAATCTCAGAGCAGAGTACGAGGATTTGCTGATCTGTTGCTTGGTGGAGAGGTCACTCTGGGGTGAATATCTGCATTTTTTCCTGCAGTGATTTAATAGATGATTCTTTTCACACTGAGCTCTATCAGGAATAAACCCTCTGAGCAGAAACTCCTCCATCTGCCCACTGCAGGAGGCACAGGAGGGGTTAAGCAGATCTTTAGGTTGTTTGTGTGGACTTTGGGTGCTTAGACTGAGTATTGAGTTGTTTTTTGACAAATAACACCTCCAAGTTCAGCCCTGTTGTGAGGTCAGATGGAAATCATAGAACCAGAGAATGGTTTGGGTTGGAGAGACCTTAAAGATCATCACATTCCAACCCCTTGCCATGGGCAGAAGCACCTTTTACTAGAGCTGGAAACTCATAGGGGATTTGGTTTAAATGTCCTTTACTGCCGTGTTTGAAGGGAAACTGGGTAAGGCAGATAAGGATGGTCTTTGGGAAAATGTCTTGGAGAAATAGAAGTGAATAATGCCACGTGGAAAAAGAAAATAAAACAAAATAAGAAGAGAGAAGAGAGAAGAGAGAAGAGAGAAAAGGAGAGAAGAGAGAAGAGAGAAGAGAGAAGAGAGAAAAGGAGAGAAGAGAGACAGAAGAGGAGAAAGGAAAGGAAAGGAAAGGAAAGGAAAGGAAAGGAAAGGAAAGGAAAGGAAAGGAAAGGAAAGGAAAGGAAAGGAAAGGAAAGGAAAGGAAAGGAAAGGAAAGGAAAGGAAAGGAAAGGAAAGGAAAGGAAAGGAAAGGAAAGGAAAGGAAAGGAAAGGAAAGGAAAGGAAAGGAAAGGAAAGGAAAGGAATTTTAATGGAACATTGACTTGTTTTTACTATTGTCACAGCTTTTTGGAATTTAGCATGTGAATGAACAGATTTACTCCAGAAAATAATTGTGATCAGCCACGGGTCCACACCATCTTCTTGAATGACAAAGCTGAAGGTCAAGTGTTCAACAAACAGATGTGGTTTTTTTTGAAATAATTCAATCCTCGAGGGGATTATATGTGTTTACCAGGATATTTTATATTGCTGTCTACTTATATTCTCTTTGTTCAAAAAACACAGATGCAATTTGTACATGGAGACTTTCCCTGCTCGCATCCTGTGATCTTCATGCAGTCAGTCTTGCAGAATAATGAACAAGTAATGTCATGCTCCTTTCCTAGATTGCAGTGTCACAAAATGGGAATTTTCTTTCTAGATTTAAGATAATGAACAGGGAAAAAAATCTTAGTTCCCCAGTGTGCATCCTTAGGGATTCAACTGGTGAGGGGGAATTTTCAACCTCCTTTTAAAGCTGGCTTTTTTTTTTTTTTTTTAATTGATATAGTAAATAATTACAGAAGGTTCAAACTGTACACTTGACTCCCTGCTCTTTGCAGCAGTAAACAATTCCATGAAGTTTGAGTGGTTTTGAGTGCCACGAGTGCTCTGCCACTTGGTCCCATGGCAACACTGATGTTATGGAAGGGGCAGACAAAGCAGGCTTGTGACAACGTTCAAGAGTATTTTGTTTCAGCTGTATTTCTCCTTTCCTTTCTCTCAAGCTGCAGGAAATGTTAACCCTGTGTGCCAAAATCTTGTCTAACACCCTTTTGAATGGTGTTATAAATTATAACATACCCCCTTTTGGGCAAAAAATGGATAAATCTGTTGCCTCGAGAGGAGGTGATTATGGCTGGAGTCCAGTCTTGCTTCTTGGAGGCAAATCCTGGGGAGAAAAACAAACACAGCAGCAGGAGATGGTGCAGCAACTTTTGTTTCTGGTGCTGAATCCCAAGAGGTGCAAACTGAAAAATCCTGGCTGTGGCCAAAAATAGAATGTAGCTATCTGTGCTGTGAGGTTGTACCACCCTTGGGTCAAAATGCTTCTCCTAGATGTGTTTTTGAGATGGCTTTTTGCAGGACTTCAGGGTTCCAGAGGAAGCTGAAGGAGAAGAAAGGCAAAAGGTGTAAAAGAAAAGGGGTGAGCGGGAGACGAGTTGCTGTTTGATCAACACAAATGATGGTGCCTGCAGGATTGGAGGAGGTAAATTGAGTTAGTCCCTCACAGCAAAAAAGACATTGAGGGGCTGGAGCATGTCCAGGGAGGAGCAACAAAGCTGGGGAAGGGTCTGGAGCACCAGGAGCAGCTCAGGGAGCTGGGGGAGCTCAGCCTAGGGAAAAGGAGGCTCAGGGTGGATCTTGTCTCTCTACAAATCCCTGACAGGAGGCTGTAGAGAGGTGAGGGATCTCTTCTCCCAAATAGCAGGCAACAGGACAAGAGGAAACAGCCTCACGTTGTGCCAGGGGAGGTTTTATTGGCTATTAGGAAAAACTGTGCAAGGCCAAGAACTGGAACAGGCTGCCCAGGGAAGTGGTGGAATCCCATCCCTGGAGGGGTTTAAAAGACACACAGATGTGGCACTTGGGGACATGGTTTAGTGGAGGGCTTGGCAGTGCTGGGTTATCAGTTGGAGTTGATTATCTAAGATATCTTTTCCAACTAAAATGATTCTGTGATTCCACTGCCCTGACAGTGCAAAGCCACCTGAACCAGGAGAAGCTGGGGTTGTGTTGGCAGAGAGCAGTGCTGATTTGGGCAGAGCAGGGGTTTGGGCACTGTTAAAATGATTATCTGTGTTTGGAACCCCAAGAACTGAAAGATGATTGTGAAATCAGTACCTGGGGAGCTTCCTGCTCCTGTGCAGGATTGCAGCAATTTCCCCACGTGCACTTTTTTTCCCTTTCAGTGTAATTACCCTGTAGCAAAGCCTGGTGCCTGACACTTTGGTTGTGTTTATGGTTCTGCACATGATTGCAGTTGTGTTATTGTACAGCCAGGTTAGAGATAAAATCATCTCAGCTGGTTCAGCTGGTGCTGATGGATCATTTCTCCATATCGACCATTGGACTGTCTGAGGTAGCAGATTGCAAATGGGATTGAATAGGGGTTGGTATTAACTGCTGAGATGTTTGAGGTGGGCAAGACAGCTGAGTTATTTGCCAAAAAGCAGGTAACAGCAGCAAGTTGACAGGAAATTTAGATTGTAATGTTGATAAAGCTCCTCAGTCCTTCCTGCTTGGTTTGCCACTGGAGTAAGAAGGAAAATCCAGCTGTGGCACGTTGTCTGGAGAACAGAAATGAAAGGAAGTAAGATTATTGAATTGCTGAGCATGGAAAAGTCCCCCAAGCCCTGTAGAATAATGTATTTTAGTGATGCTGTACAGTTTATAAAGGTCAGTTTGCACTTCAATTACAAATCTGGGTTTAAAGGTTGTAAACGACACAAGAAAAAATAGTGATTTCTTTCTTTTTTTTTTTCTTTTGTAATTACCTCTTGGAATGCTGGTAATATTTCAGAGTCATTTGTAAAAAGATTTCACAGTACTATAGCAACAGGCATTTTAAAAGCCTCAGTTGAAATGCTGAAAATCTGGGTCCTAGTTTTATTTCTCCATTTTACAGATGGAGCAAAGAAGCCTTGTGGATTTTTAAGGTTCTACAGTGAATTAAGTTGGGGAGCAGTCTATTAGGAAAGGTTTAGTCCATTACCAAACCAAGTTTAAATAAAAAGAAGCCATGATCTATTTTTTAATTTTTTTTCTTGTACTTTTTTTTACCAGCATTCTGCTTTTTAATCATCTTTATTGAACATGATTTCACACAGACCTGGGAGCTCAGGCTCTTTGCATCCTGGTTAATTCCAGAGATGACTGAGCTGACAAGAGAAAAGGTTTCCCGCACTGAGCAAATGACAAGGGAAAAGAAAAAAAAAAAGGAATAACCTTTTCTCCTGCATAGAAATGATTGGAATAGGGTAAGAAATGTTAGTTTTAAGTAGGTGAGGAGATGCATTGTAGCCAGGTGCTCCCTCAGCACGGATGGCAGCAGTCCCATCTGAATCTGCTTTTCTTGGCTCTGCCTGAGTGACCACACTGCTAACAAGCCATAAAAAGACAGCAGGGTCACAGGGTAAAGGTTCCTACATTACAGGGCCAGAACATGCTAATTACAGCCCTGAAAAGTGAATTTGAGTGGATCCGTGTAAATTACTACATTTCTCAGGCTGAGAGAGGGAGATTTTTTTTCCTCTCCCTTGCCACGTGTGCTGCAGTCTATTTTATGTGTTTCTTCGTTCAACCAATTATGCCTGTGAGATGGACAATTAAAAAAGCATCTGTTTTTATGGCAGGAGCACGGCTGCCTCTGGCATTTTATGTGCCATAGCGGGTCTGTAGGTAGGGGAGGAAGATGAGGGATGTAAAACGTGGTCAGAAGGAAATGGAAAAGAAGAAATCTTTGAAAGTGCTCTTCTAAAAGCTGTTGGGCTGGGTGTGCACCTCCCGAGCTGCCTGGCTGGTTTTAAAACAGCAAAATGCTGGGACAGAGGGGTGGACAGCAGGGTTGGTGGGCAGCTGATCCCTGTGGTTTGAGGCTGATGTTCTTGGGATGAGCAGCTGGGCTGTGGCACTGGAAATGCTTTTGGCCATCAGAGCAGGCACATGTCACCCAAACCAGTTCCTAGAACAGAACTACAGCCTGAGGAGAGAGAAGATTCTTCCAGCCCTGGGGAAACAAGGAATGGATGGATGCTTTGGATTGAGGTGGTGATGGCACTCTCTCTGCCCTGCCTTGTAGGAGATTCTGGCTCATTGCTGTGGAAGGAAAGAGGAGCCAAAAGATACAGGACAGTATTTGTGATGTATTCCCATGGCTCCAAGCCTTTGGGCTGGGGGTCTGTGACATGAGACACCTTCATTCCAGGAGCTGATCTCAGCTTTGACACCTGACTCCACACAAAATCCACAGCCAAACTCACCCCCTTTCTATAATGCATCACTTCCCACTGGGATTTCTTCTGTACAGGCAGGTTAGGGATTTTGCATCCAACATTTTCCCAAATCTGAGCTCACTTGCATGCTGAGCCAGGAGAATCTGGGGAGTGGGTTAGGATGTTGCCACCCAGTAATCCCAGTCACACTCAGAGCTGTGGCCACTGCCTGAAGGAGAAATGCTCCAGGAGACATCACTTCTGCTGTTTAGTGCTTATTAGTCACAGCTAAGGAAATGCCAGCTATGCTCCATCCCAATTTTTATGAAGCCACTGGGGCTCATTTTCTTTCTGCTCAAGCAGTGCAACCAACAAGCATTGTTTTACCATTTACCTCTTATTTTTTCCCAAGGTATATAATTAGAGATAAATTATGCATGTAGGTGTGTGTGTCTTTCTGTGTCATGTGTGTATCTATGTACACTACGCAGACATTTTTATATAAATATGTAAAATATCTTATCCATAGAAAACAATCATTTTGGTTTTTGTGATTCTAAGTGTCTTGTTGTGTTGATGTATCTGTCAGACAGACACATAAATTGAGGCATGGAAAGAGAAGAAGCTAAAGAAAGATTGGTATTTTCATTTATCTAAACCCTCATTCAGCAGGTTTAGGGACAGAGTTGTGAGGCCAATGGAGCAGCTGCAGTGCTGATCCTCCTGCAGCAGTTTCTGCTCCCACTGGAAGGTTTCCTCCTGCTCCATCATACAATATAGAGGTTACAGATGTAAGAATACAACCTGCTCTAGTGGAAGGTGTCCTTGCCCATCCAGGGGGTTAAAACTGGACAATTGTTAAGGTTCCTTCCAACCTAAACCATTCCATGATTCTGATAAAGAGATAATTTTATGTGGATAGCAACCATATTTAGTCAGAGTGATACACCTCCTCCTTCATTTCTTATGTATAAAGTCCATTCAATATTGAATATTTGAGTATTGGGCTCTTCTCTGGTTCAAGGCTGCTGACCATTTTATTTTTTCTCCATTGTTTAGAAGTGAAATGAGTATGTAGTGAGTACTCATGTCATGCTTGTCAACAGGCAAAATGATGAATAAAGAGGATAAAAAAGAGATGCTTGTGCTTGACAGTGATGCTTATATTCTGCTAAAAGCAAACCACATGATATTTTCTTGTGAAGATATTCCTGAATCCAGCTGCTGGATCACAGAGTTGCTGTCCAGGTCTCAGAAATCCAGAGCATCTCTTTATTGCCATTGCCCAGATTTCCTTTCCAGAGAAAGTGCATTTTCCCTAGACTGGTCTGAGCGATTTTCCCAATCTACCCATCCAAATAATGTGCATAAACCCACAGAAGCACCTGCTTCCCTCTCTGCATTCAGCAGGGGCTGCGACATGGAGAGGGCTGGGAAGATCTGGTTTATGCATGAGCTGCTGTGCCTGCTCAGCAAAAGGTGATTATTCCTGTGCAGATGGGTAGTGCTCCTGAAAAATGCACCTTGGTGGATTGTTTCGCTCATCCCTTCCCTCCATGTTTTGCAGGACTCGAGGCAGATGACAGCTGTGATCAAAGTAATTTATTGCTGGGTAATTGCATGGAGTGTGGTTCTATTATTTACCATTTTGGTGCTCATGGGGAATTTTGCCTTGGACTGTGTTCCAATGGATTTTCTTTCTTTTCCCTAGATTTTAGCAGGGACTGGTCGAAATCAAGATGCAGTTCTTTGTTGCCTCAGCCCTAACTTCTTATTATCTCCTAAAGCATTAAGAAATTATTCAGTGCTGATTAGGCTTCAAATAAACAAGCAGTGAGCATAAAGCTGTGGTGCCAAGAGCTGCTTCCTTTGTTGTGTAACTCAGGATGCTCTGCACAGTTCACCAGGCTTCTCCTGGCTGGATCATGGCCAAACCTGCTGCTTTTGCATGGTGATTAACTCCTGGACAGGAGTATTTAAGGAGGGGGATTGGAACTAGATTTGATCCCTTTTTTAAGATGATTTTTAAGGTCCCTTCCAACCCCAAACATTCCCTGAGAGGCTCCACAGCTCCTGGTGTGACATCTCTCTCTGAGTTTCCTCTGTACAGAGTCTTATTAACATCAGCATGAGCTGTTGGACCTATGGAGGAAATGTGGTAGCTTAATAAATGATGATACAGGCAGCATTTTATTCATAAATGATGGTGCTGGTGAAGGCACAAAGAGGGGAGTAGGAGCTGAAGGAGGCATTAAATCTGGCGTTTGTAGAGTGGGAAAATCATCAGCGTGAGGGGGAGCTGGAACATGATGGACTGTTTATTGTGAGAGAGGAGAGATTTAGGATGAGTGTGTGAACGGCTCACTGTTTTCCCCATTGCCTTCTGTTTTCATGGAGGAATAGAGTTCCGAGCTGAAATCAAAGTTTGCCTAAGCAGGAACAAAACAGTGCTCAGAGAAACCAGGAAAAAAATAAATAACCTAAGTAAAGAGCCTCATATTACATTTTGAACTGCGCTTGGCACAGTGTAGGATGATTGTAAAATTGCAAAGATGCCTAGAAAACACAAACTCGGAATAATTCCTGGGTGAAACGAAGAACAGGATCAGCTTCAAAAGAATGCTGTACTGCAGTGAAGTCAGATAAAACATGGAGAGCTGACTCCATCCTTTTGTTTGTACCCACAAGCACCATGTTTGCTTTTTTGGGGTCCTTCTTCCCTGTCTCATCAATTGGCTTAACAGAAATCACTCCTTTCTTTTATGACTTTTCTCATGGAAATACGGCTTTTATAGCTTGATTCCTTCCACGTTGGTGGATGCAGCAGCACATTTACACTCTGACCTCCCTGCCTGGTCACTTCTATCCTGTCTTTCCTTATTTGTTATACTTGTGAATTTGCAGTTTTTTCTTTCTTTCTCTGTCTTTCTTTCTTTCTGTCTTTCTTTCTTCCTTCCTTCCTTCCTTCCTTCCTTTCTTTCTTTCTCTCTCCTTTTCCTTTTCCCTTTCCTTTCCTTTCCTTTCCTTTCCCTTTCCTTTCCTTTCCTTTCCTTTCCTTTCCTTTCCTTTCCTTTCCTTTCCTTTCCTTTCCTTTCCTTTCCTTTCCTTTCCTTTCCTTTCCTTTCCTTTCCTTTCCTTTCCTTTCCTTTCCTTTCCTTTCCTTTCCTTTCCTTTCCTTTCCTTTCCTTTCCTTTCCTTTCCTTTCCTTTCCTTCTCTCTTCTTCTTCTCTCTTCTTCTCTCCTCTTCTCTCTTCTTCTTCTCCTCTCTTCTTCTCTCTTCTTCTCTCTTCTTTCAACATTTTTCTGGCTCAAAGATTTGGTCTCCTGAGAAGCAGCTGAGGGAGCTGGGGATGTTTAACCTGGAAGGAAATGATTCTCAGGGAAGATCTTTTTCTCCCTACAATGACCTGAAAGGAGGTTGTAGTGAGGTGCTTGCCAACCTCTTCTCCCAGGTAACAAGTGAGAGGATGAGAGGAAATGGCCTCAAGTTGCACCAGGGGAGGTTTAGGTTGGAAAATTAGGAAAAAATTCATCATGTAAAGGGTTGTCAAGCATTGGAAAAGGCTGCCCAGGGAAGTGGTGGAGTTGCCATCCCTGGAAGTGTTCAAAATCACTTGAGGATGTGGTTTAACAGTGAACATGGTGGAGGTGCTGCTTGATTAAGATTAATGATCTTAAAGATCTTTTCCAACCTTAACAACTTGGTAATTCTACCATCTAATATAATCACATACTATGACTTTCTCAATTAAATGCTGATTTCATGGATACTTTATCTCCTTGTGACAGCTGAGGTTTGGTTTTGGAAATGGTTCACTTGACTGGAGCTTTGAGGTCTTGGCAAAGACACACCTATAGGTATTCTACTCACCTGTGAATTGTTTGATGTTTATATGCAGCCATTTGTATATTTTTTTCAGCATTTAAGGAGGTGCTGCTTGATATTTAAATGTCTGAGGGTTGCACACTATTTGTATCTTCCTTCGGTTGGGGATTAGGATTATTTTGTGGGTTTGTTTGTTGGGTTTTTTTAGGGACTGGAGTGACTTTTAATTCAATTTACTTGTCACAGCTGTGATTACTCAATATATGAAACAACAATGAACAGATTATTTTTAATCCTTTTTTAATCATTTTCCCTTCTTTAGTTTTTTTTGCTGTTACCACAAGGCTGCAGAGGCTCAGTTGTGTGTATGGTGGAATATTTAACTCTGACTTTTGAAATCCAGATTGGTGAGAATAAGGACAAACAAGCAAAAAAACCACCCCCAAAACTATCCTTTATTTTCTTAAGATTGACTCCACAGTCATCCCAATCCCAATTGTATTCAGAGGAGAGCTTTTAAGAAAAAAATGTATATCTGCAGCACCAGAAGGAAGTAAAACAATTCCATTCTGAAATTTCTTCAACCAGATGCTTTGCATATAACCCAAAATTATTTCATTATTAAACAATTTGTTGCAATGTCTTTAAAATTCCGTAGTGCAGAGTGACTAATTTGGTTTTCAAGGGGTGAAAGAGAGGAGCCCTGGGCACTCCCATGCCCCTAATGTGACATGGACAATATTTGAGGCTTTAAACTTTTAGATGATGTTGGCATCTCTCTTTTTAAAGATCTGGGTGCAATAGCCCAAGTTATTTTAGCCATTCAGTCTCCAAGCAGATTTATAAGAGGAAAAAAGGAATGCTTGGATGAAGAAGGACATCTCAAACCTGTTGTCCATCCCTCTGCTCATTCCCAACCTCCAGCTTTGTCCTCTGGCAGAAGTGTTACTGCACTTCCTGGGTGTAGAGCTCTCCTTAATGTGCTAATGAGGGGATGCCTGATTTAAACTTATGAAAAAAGGCCCTGCTGACATTTATTTACCAATTTATTTTGGGGCTTGATTCATTTGTTTGCTTTGATAAATAACCTGACTCGTTTGAAAATGTGCTAAGGAAAAAACTTGTATTTCTGCAGCCCTTCTGGGGTGTCCCTGCCCCATCATGGGTCCCTTTTATTCCTCAGATAAAAAGCTCTGTTATTGCCAAATAGTTTGTTCTGTAAATTTACATTTAAACAAGAAACAAACAGAATAAATTATATTATACCGTGACAACGAATGTTCTATAAAAATTAATTCAGTTTACCCGTCACCCTGGGGAGGTAGCCAGGCTTAAATTTGGTGTTTGACTCGTGTTCTTGACTAAAGCCAGTGTTTCTGGGTAAAATATTACAAGTGAAGTTCCAGGCTTAAAATAATTCATCTCAGCCTGAGCATTTGGTTTGGCACATCCCTGAATTTATCTCCACCCTGCCTTCCTTGCCGCGATGTCCGAGCTCCCGGTATTTATTGTGGTTTTAGTCAGCAGTCCCTTGACTAGCAAAACAAGGTGTGTAAAACTCCCACAGCGTTGGCTCTGCAGGGGCAGCAGCTGTGCCAGAAGCAGCTGTAAGAGTGGTAAGAATGAGAGAGATTGCTGGGAGGTATTTTAGTCACTGTCAGGATCAGTATTTCACTCCCAAAGCAGGGCTGTGTGTCTCTCAGGGCAGGTCTGCAGCAGGCTGGGGACAGCAGAGCAATCCCATCAGTTATAATTGCCCCAGCCTTGCAACACCACAGGGTTGTGCCTTTTGTTGTTCCCCATATCTTGGTGGGGGCAAAAGGGAGCACAAAGTTTATATAAAACCATGGTTTTAGTGTTAGCTCAGTGAAATTTTTCACTCGTGTTGTTGAAGTTACCTAATTACTACAGAAAAGTTCATTTATAATACAGTTAAAATTTTATTGCTGCTGCTTTTGTTTTTGTTGGGTCCCAGTTATTCAGGTTTCCTGTTCTCTCCTGTCTCCCCAAATTTCTTACCTTCCCTGAAGTTCTGACCTGGTTCACCATGAGCAGTGATGAGCCATGGTGAGTTGTTTTACAGACTGGGATTGCTGCTGTTCTCCTGTGCTTTCACTCATCCCTACCTCACTCTAATCCAGGCTTTACACTGAGTAGTTACCTGTTATTTCTATGAGCTGATGCAAAACCAGAACAAATTTGGTCAGTGGAAATTGTCCAGACAATTGTTATTGCAGAAATGAGCCCAGATGAGCTCAGGTCAAGACAAGTTCACACCAGTCCTTGATATCCTGCACTGTCAGGTCAGGCCAAAAACTGTGCCTTTTGCTAAATGATGGCAAAATTCTATTTTCTGACTACTTTTCTGGCCAGGCCAGCAAGCAGAAACAACAAATTTTGATGTGACTAATTTAAAAAAAAAAAAAATTGAAAACCCAGGTTGTTCCAGAAAAGAGGATTGAGGCTAATTTTGGGAGTATGTTAAGAGATGAGGTGAGTGTAATAAATGACTCTCTGTTATGCCCAATCTTCCCAAATTTGGGAAATGATTTTGAAATAGGGAATGAATGATTCTGAGTGACCAATGAGTCCCAAATTAGAAATCACTTTTGGGGACCAAGCATTATAGTTCTAAAAAGGCACAATCCTGATGACAGTTTTTGGAGTGTAACCTCTCTTTTCTAGGGTTATTCACTTAATCTGAGGGCAAGCAACAAATGGAACTTACTATTTAATATCTAGCACAAGCAACCAAAAGATCTTCTATAGGTTTTTGTATTGTGAAAACCTCCTCTTCTTCTCCTTCTTCTTCTCCTTCTTCTTCTCCTTCTTCTTCTTCTTCTTCTGCTTCTTCTTCTTCTTCTTGTGGGTATAAATAATATTGAATATTTGCACATATGTGTGTCCCTGAACAAAAAGAAGGATGTGCACTAGAGAAAAAGTGTTGAAGACTTCCATAGTGTAATTAAAGCTGTTTTTTTTTTTTAAATTTGGGGTGTAGGCAATGGTCACTATTTTTTCATGCCTGATACATTTGAAATTACTCCCCTTAAAGGGAAATATCAAACAGAAAATAACTCAGTCATTTTTTCATGCAAAGATTCCCTTCATCCTGCCTGTTCTCCTCTTAATAAAGGATTTTCCTGCCCAAAGGATTATACTGATCATGAGCAGCTCTCAGTAATACAGATTTAACTTGGTTTATCCCCACCCTTTTGTTGTGGATTCAGTTTTGTGCTTTTGTGTGTTTCATCCCATCTTCCCAGACTGGGTTTTGCCTTTGCTTTTATAAGTGGCAAATAGACCTGAAGTGATGGAGATGATTCATGGGGGTGTCTGGGTTTTGAGCAGTGTAAGAGGTTGGGTTTTTGGTTTTTTGTTTGTTTGGATTGGATTGGGGTTTTTTGTTGGTTTTGTTTGGGTTTTGGTTTATTTGTTTGGTTTTTTTAGGTATTTTTTATTTTGTTGTTTCTTCGTGGTGGCTTGTCTTGTCTTTGTTTTTGTGTTGGTTTTTTATTTGTTTGTTTGTTTAGGTTTTTTTGTTTGGTTTGGTTTCGTTTGATTTGTGGGTTTTTGGTTTGGTTTGGTTTTTTAACCTTCAGGGAGTCTCCTGGAGTTTCCTTCACTTTTTTTGGTGCTTCTTCCAATTCCTCCTGCATTTCTTGATTTACCTCAAAAGATCTTTCATTGTCCTCTCCTAAGTCTTTTGATTGTCCTGTCACTGAACTAAACTATTGGGAGACTATCAAACTGATGAGAGTTAAAACATTTTCTCATTCTCTGCCTGGCAGGGTGATATTCAAACTCTGCATCATCATCTGCACACACTGAATCCTAAATATCACATAAAAATATAATTTGTTAATTAAACTTTCCCTGTCATGAACATTGGATTAATGTTTCTGGCTCATTATTTATCTGAGGACAGCTTGGGTGGTGATGAACCACTTTGGGATGTGCAAATGGGTTTGTTGGGATTGACCTCCCTACTCCAGTTTTTGAGGGATATGGGGGGGAAAAGGCTTTTCCTCCCCAGGGGCTACTTGAAAGCAAAGTGTGATTTAATGTGCTGTTGGACTGGGAGCTCTAGTGTTCACAGGAGAGGAAGAGGATGGTGTTGGTCTCTGAAGAGGAGGGAAGAGGGACATTCCCAAAACCCAGCGAGTCACTGTGGCTTTTTCCATGAAAAGTGTCTCCTAGGGAAGCACAGATGGATAACAGCCACCTCCAGCCATGGGAATGTTGTTTTTCACCTCAACAAGCCCCATGGGCTGAACTCAGCTCTTGGTGGAGCAAACCTTGCTTGATTTGAGGATTCAGTGTGTTCAGAGTGGTGAATTCAACAAAGAAAACTCAGCAGGGCTAAAGCAACCAACATTCCTGCCTGAGCAATTCCTCATTCCCATGCTGCCTCAAAACCTCTCTCACCATCTTCCCCTTCCTCCAAGGCTGTGACAAACCAACAGGTGGACATTAATCTCATGGCTCCTCCAGAATGCCAAGGTTTTGTGACCTTGCCTTGTGACTCTGACTTTCAGGGACCAAACCTGAGCTCCCCAGCATGCTGTGCCTTTTCCTCCATGCACTGCTGAGCTGTGGTGACATCCCTGCTCCTGCCAGCAGGTTGCAAATGAGTTTCCTCTGCTGAGCATCAAATTAGAGGTGGCTTTTCTCTTTGCTTTAATTTTCTCCTATTAATGGAAGGGAAAAGAAGAGTTGTGATGCTGGGTTAGCAAAGACAGTCAGAAAAGGAGCACTTTTTATCAGGGATATAAAGTGAGGAGGAGGGTTGTGTGAGCAGACCAAGCTTCTGCTCTGCCTTGTAAAGATGGATATTAAAGAGTTGGCATTGTTTATTAAACCAAGTGTTAGAGTTGTAAAACTAGATAAATTTCCTTCAGGTGTACAGGAACTGACTTGTAGGCCTAAAGCTTCTTCCAGCTCTTGTTTTGATGAACAAAGGTCACCTCTGCCTAAAAATGTCCTGCATTTGTTCTCGGACCAGAACAACTGCAGCATTTTGCTGTTACCTTGGAAAAGGAGGGAGATTGTCCAGGCTACTCTAGAAGAAAAAACTCTTTTTCCCTTCCTCTTTCTCTCTTTCTTTCTCCCTTTCTCCCTTTCTCCATCTCCCCTCTCCTCAACAAATTGCAGCTGAAAACTCAGGTGTTCCACGTTCCCTGATGCCTTCCATGCCATTTCCATTTAAAAGCCATCCTAGCTCTCCTCAGGCACTATCTGATGGGAGGAGCAGCTTTGCCATTGTCATGGAATTGAGGAGGAAATCGCTGGCTAAAGGCTCTCTGTGGATTTGCAGGTCAGGAATGTGAGCATTTAACCTGGTGAGCAGAGGTGGTTCTTACCTGGGCAGTGTTTGGAAGGAATAAAAGGAAGATTGGATGACACAAAGTCTTGTTTTTCAGCTGGTAAAACTTGGAGGTTTAGAGAAACAGGAAAAGAATTAAAGCAGAATTGGAGCTGTACTTGGAAATGTGGAAAATCTTCAAGTATTTGTGTTTGGTAGCTTATATTGCCTCGAGGACTTCAAAGGACTTCTCCAAACAAAATATTTGGTTTTTTAGCCCCCAAGACAAGAAGAATGTGGACCTGTTGGACAGAGTTCAGAGGAGAGCACAAAGATGCTCCAAGAGCTGGGAAATCTCTGCTTTTAGACAAGCTGGGAGAGCTGGGGGTGTTCAGAATTATTTTAATTCTCTCACTTAACTAAATCCTGAAAATGCTTTTCTTCTCCCACCCCTCATAACCTTCCACAGGAGAGTGCAGAGCCACGAGGAATTTGTGGAGCTGATCAGTCTGGTTTGTTCCTCACACTCCATCTGTTTACTTCCACCATCCTAGCTCACATTCTGTTTACCTGTTGCCAATTTAACTTTTTTTTTTTTGGAAATTCCATGGGTCGTATTTGCCTGGTTTGTGTAAGGACGTCAAAACATGAAGACTGTCTAAAATACTGTATTTGCTTAAAATAAGCAACCTAAAAAAAAAATAATAATTCAACAGAGATGTTCTTTATCTTCATTGTGTGGGGGATTGAGAAACCCTACTGATGTTGCCAAAGCTATTTTAAGCTATGAGAACACAATACATTTGAAAGTTTAATTGCTTGCTGAATAATGTAAGCTGTCAAAATAAATACTCAAGGTCTTGCATAAAGGAGAACATTAGGAAAAGGAAAAAAAAAAAAGACAAAGCAGAAATGTGAAGTCAGTCAGAAGTGGAATCACACTTTACCCCAGCATTAGCAGCACCTTTATTTCTGCACTCAGCAATTGCAGCAACAAAAAGCCAGCAAAGGTTCCAGGGGTGACACTCTTTTATTTTCTAAAGTATTTAGAAATATGTAGTTGAGTCCCACAAGGGTAACTGCTCAGTGATAACCTCCCTCTCCCAAAGCTGATGGGATTCAGGCTGCTTTTTCCTCTGACTAACCAGAAGGAACAGTTAAGCTCCATTATGCAGATGATAAAAGCTCTCACCCTGCAGGATGCAAAGGAAAAGTGACTGGAGGGGTGGCTGTGGAAGCACTGGGATGGACAGGAGGATTTTGGGGCACAGAGCTTGCCAGAGAGGCAGCTTGAGAAAAAAAAAATAAACCTGGTACTTGGTTTAGTGCTATTTGTTGGTGGGTTTTTTCCTCATTTTATTGAATTTGAGGGTCAGCTCTTGGTGCATTTTCATTCTAAATAAACAAGATTGCATCAGCAGCACATCAGTTCTTAAAGCAGTCCCCTTTCAGTAGGAAGAATAAGGAAATCATCTCCCTATCCCTGCAAAATCTAGGAAAACACAGACATCAAATAGTTTGGGGTTTTTTTTGACAGATCACTCCAATTTTGACTGATGTTGGTGAAGAAGCATAACAAACTTGGCAAGGATTGATGCTCTCAGCTAATGGGAAGTTGAGCTCAGAAACATTTAGCAAAAACCCCACAGAATAAATGAAGAATTTTCACCCTTGTCCTGCAAGTGGATTTTCATTTCAAACATTTTGATTGACATTAATTAAGATTCTTAAATTCCTTTAATTAGGTTGGGCTGGTGGTCCATAATGACAGTTTTTTAACAGTGAGCTGTGCACTGTGTGTTGTGTTTTCTCATGTCCTGGTGCTGCCAACAGCAGACACTTCCACTTTCCTCATTAGTCCCAGGAATGATAATTTGTCTGTGGGGAGGACAAAGAGCCATATGTCCCTCACTGCCTGCTGGAGGTGCAGATGAACTATCAGGGTGTCAAATCCCTGACTCCTGTGGAGGCAGAAGGTGATTTCTGTGAAGCTGAGCCCTTGTGAAGGATGTTCCTCCACCTCCAGGGATGGGGACTCCAAGCTTTTCCCAATGCTTGACAACCCTTCTGATGAAGAAATTGTTCCTAATATCCAATCTGAACCTCCACTGGCACAAGTTGATGCCTTTTCCTCTCATCCTCTCACTTGTTACCTGGGAGAAGAGACAAATCCCCAGCTGGCTACTCCTCCCTGTCAGGGAGTTTTAGAGAGGGATAAATTCCCCCTGAGCCTCCTTTTCTCCAGGCTGAGCTCCCCCAGTGCTCCAGACCCTTCCCCAGCTCCTTTGCCCTTCTCTGGGCACATTCCAACCCCTCAAAGTCTTTCTTGTCATGAGAAGCCCAAAACTGGACCCAGCACTGGAGGTGTGACCTCCCCAGTGCCCAAAACAGAGGGACAACCCTTGCCCTGGTCCTGCTGACCACACCACTGCTAACACAGAATTCCAGGATGCCACTGGGATAAGGCTGTGTCTCCTCTGGTTTGTACAGCCTGCTTCACTTTTCAAGTATTCCAGAGAAGGATAAATGCCCAGGTCTCACTCTGATGAAGAGCTAAACACTCCCTCACCACCTAAAAACATCATTCCTGTTACCCAAATCTCTCTGCTCTTCTCCCAGCCCAGACACACCTAAGAGGAGTTTTCCTCCACGCTCTGCTGGGTCTGAAAGGCAGGATAAGGAGTGTGACAGCTCTCTGCAAAGTGAAGGGGAATCAAAACTGAGCATTTCTAATGGGTTTTCTCTGTGTTTGCTATCAGGCCTGATCCTCATAAGTGATTTCTCTTGTCAGAGCTAAGTGGCTGTGAAAATATTTCTACTAAAATTTAGAGCTGGCACAAAGACCAGGGAGATGGGTTAGGCTGAGTCCTGCCTAGCAGCATATTCCTGTAGAGCCAGGCAGAAAATTATTGCCATAAGGAAATGATCTGAAGCATTTTTAGAGCAGGGATGCAGAGTGCAAAGCACTGCCCTGATGTGGGTCAAGAAACTCGGCAGGAATTTCCCAGGAATGGCATTCCCAGGTATGAACATTTAACCAGTGAGTTTGGAGAAGGAAAATGATTTTATTTTGTCTCTCTGTATGACTAAGGAGTAGTTAATTAGTTAGTTCCAGCAGTACAGAGTGGAATATTTTCAGTGTTCACAATTAAAAAGGTAAAATGGTAAAAGTGTAAAAAAAAATCCTAAGGAAACTCAACATATAATCTATTAAAAAATAAGGTGTTTCTCAGTGAACCTTGTAGCACAGTCTGGTTTTCTTTTTTTAAAAAACTTTTTTAGAAATAAAGCTGAGAAATGACTTGTTACAGAGCACAAGCCCCTTCAAGGGGGAGAAGCTCTTAAATCTATCAGGGAAAGGGGTGAAAAGAAGAGAGAGTAAGATGCTGACACCAGAAAAAAAATAAAGAAAAAAATACACCTAACAAATAGACTTGAGTGTGCTTAACAGGAGAACCCCATCACCAAGGCTTTGCTGTGCACGTTTGACTCCACTTGTGCAATGAAAGAGAGGTTGAGCAGGTGTGTGAAAGACTTTTGAACTGCATTTTTCTGAGGAGATGCTCCCAGAACAGCAGGAAATGCTCCCATCCTGTGGAGATGGGCAGAGGGTGGAGGTGAGCAGGTCTCCTCTCCTCCTGAGAGGGATTCACACCTTTCTGCAGAGGTGTTTTCACTGAGCTGGTCACACAAAAATGCTCTTTAGTCCACCAAGACCTACATCTGCCTGTGTCTGATTGGAATGTTCCAATATTTGGTGACTGTACCCAGATATATTAATTTGTTTATTTTATTACTCCCCTTTCTTTTTAATTTACAAAATTTATCCACCGCTATATCGCCAAATAATTTAGTAATATTTGCAGAATGCAGGCTAAATAATGTTTTTTGATGATGAACTGGAAGCCTTTCTCCCACCTCTCACTTTCTGATCACCCACCACATCACCAGTTGTGTTTTCCCACCTGGACTGAGCTAAAAACTTAATAATGTCAAATGTCTCTTTATGCTTCTGCTACATCACAAATTATCTGCAATGCTTCTTTGGATCTTCCTTTTATTAGTCACAAGGTGGGTCATGGCAAGCTGCAGTTAAAGGATAGAACACAAAAATTTCAGGAGGATAAAGGAGAGCAGCTGGAAATGAGTAAGAGAATTTGTAAAAAGGCCAGAAAGGTGTATTCTGGAGAACCCTGCCCCCCTTTTTGTTCTCAGACTTGTTGGATTATAAATAGAAGATAATGGAATGCAACGTCCTGCAGAAACCGTGAATAATGAGATGGATGATGTACAGGAGCAAGTGGAGGTCACAGAGATAAACTACAATAATGCCTGAATTTATTGGGGAGGGGAAAATGAGTTGGAAATGACTTTGGCCGGCTTCTTGTTTTAAATGCTAGGAAAACAAGATATGTAAATCCTGAAAAGCAAAAGTTCAATTCAAGACAGCGGTGCAAATCGAGAGTAATTCCATTAAAGGTAATGGAATTACGTCAGGGTGAGGCCGGAGGTAAATTCAGACCCAATTACATCTTGGTCCTAAAATGAGATTTTGATATTCTTTGCCAGCGTTTGGAGTGCAGGGAGAGCCCAAATGAGAGCAACATTTTGCTGTCCTGGGTGATGCTCCAAAGAACCTCCAACCCCAACTGCCAAAGCACAGAAAGGAGGAGAAAAAGAAGCAGAAGTTAGTTCTGAGTGCAGCAGAAAGGGGAAGTGGAGCTGAAAAGAAGCCAAAATGTTAAAACAGGAGTAACCTGGCTCGTTAATGTGTTTTAGAAATAAGGTGTGAAAGGAAAAGCAAGTGCTGTGCTCTCTGTGCACCTGGCCAGTGCTAGCAGTGTGGAGGAAAGCTTGTCCTTGGAGTCAGATGTGGAATAAAAACCAAAAAAAAAATAGAGTGTTGAAAGGGGCAGCTGATGTGAGACAGTTGGATATTTGGCTGGAAGGGTGCAGGCTTTGGTGACCTCAGGTTTTTGATCTTTGAAAAAAAAAAAAAAAAAAATAATCTGACAGACAATGCAGGAAAGGAAAAAGGAAAACATCTCCTTTTTAAGGTTATTTCCTCAAGCTTTTAAAAAAGTCTTTTTGTTCCTCTAGTCAACATCTGAACAAATATCAGGTAGTGCAGTCACAATGTTAAAATTCATCTTATCATGTAAGGAATAGTTATTTTCTGTAACCAAAAAAAAAAAAAAATCGATTATGCTGAATAGGGAACATGCAAAAAGCCAGCATGTATGAAATAGGTTTTGTTATGGTCAGTACTTTCTCCTGAACCCACAGTTTTATTATTTTTTTTATTGTTATTGCTCAACATCTGTGTGGCTTCAGAAGGACTCTAAGATGCTCTGCGTTTTTAACAATTAACTGAAATACCTTGAATTTCCCCCAAACATCCCATCTGCAAACAGATTGTCTGAAGAGACAGCAGCTGTTGCTGAACTGCTGGGCTCTTCTAGCAGGGAATGTTCACTAAACTCTGGTAAACTTTTTATGATCTCCAGTTTATTGTCCTGGACAGTACCAGGCTGCTTGGGAAATAGTAAAAAGTGTTAAAAATCAGCTTTTCAGGAAGGGAAGGCAGAAAGGAAGAGGGATATTTCTGCAGTATTTTCTCTCTATTAGGAAAAAAAGGTTCTTACTCCCTGATCAGGTTCCTTGCCACGCATCCAGACATTTGCCAAGTTGATTTTGTATCATTGTTGAAAAGCTGCTGCTGTGGATTGCTGGTTTTATTTTCTCTCCTCACTGAGACAACACCAAAGACCTTTCTTTGCGGTTATCTCTGACATCTTCCAGCCTCCAAAATAATAATAATAATAATGAAGCACACTTCTGAAGTGGCATTAAATTAATACATTTATGCAGGAGATTGATGTGGAGTAATCAAAGGAATACAGCTGATTCAGCAAGATCCTCTATGGAAGTTTTTAGGGCAGATAAGATCCTGCAGTGATAGAGATTTTTTATCTTCTGTAACAGATAGTAAAAGGGTCCTTTTCTCTCAGAAAAAGGAGTGGCTGCAGCTGTGTCTGGGACCACTGTGGCCACCATGGTCTGATGAAGTTTATTAGAGAGCCCAAAATCCCAAACTGCCTAGCTAAAAGTTGGTTTAACAGGGTTTATGGGCAGAACGTTCCTGTTTGGGAATGCAGCTAAAAATATCAGTTCTCTTAGCCGTTCCACCTAGTGATGACTTAATTTCTTTTAATTTTTTATCATTAATAAGGGAAAGTAGATAATCAGGAAGCACTGATTTTTGATTTTTTAAAAAAAACTTCATTTAAATTGCGTGGTTGCTTCAGGGCTTTCCAAACATTTTGATAAAGTCTGGGGGTTTTTTTGGTGGGGTGGTTTTTTTGTTTGTTTGGGGTTTTTTGGTGGGTTTTTTTTTTTTGGTTTGGTTTTTTTTTTTTTTTTGGTTTTTTGGTTTTTTTGGGGGGGGGGGGTTGGTTTTGGTTTTTTGGTGGTTTTTTGTTTGTTTTTTGGTTTTTTGGTTTTGGTTTTGGTTTTGACCAGAGATAACTCTGAGTCACCCTTGGAATGAAGTGGTTGGGAAAAGGGTGGTAACTTCTGGGAAAAACATCAATCCAGAGATCTGAGCAGAGCTCAACTCATCACAAAATAGTGTTGGAATGGTTTTCTGGATGTCATCTGGACAAACAACAACAACTAGGTCAACCCTGATCAGCCCTCTGGGATCCTCAAGTGGCAATAGACCTCAGTTAAGGAAAATAGTGGAATTAATTAATATTTTACCATTTCCCCATGCTGACTTCATGTCTCCAGTGTGCTTATCTTTGCATCTTCTCATCAATTTTGGGATAAGGGGAAGAGATCCAGGTGAATGCTCCAGCCATGGCACAACTTGTGGGTTGACAGCAGAACTGTTTTGTGATGTTCTCTGTGCAGGAATCCTCAGCCTGGAGAGAAAAAGAGCTTTAAGGGCAGCAAATCTAAAAACCAAATTAAAAAAATGGAGGTGGGGATGCCTAAAACAGGACTTCCTAAAGCAGAAGGCTGGACAAAGTTAGGAGAATAAAAAGCAGATTAATTTATTAAAAGCCTTCAGGTACATTTTGGGCAGACAGAGCCTACTCAATAGGCTACACCCAAAATGGACAGCGAGTCACGAGTTCTTCACATTTTATACATTCTGTCTATTAACATATCAGCCTTTATCCTCCAATTACACCTGCAGGTGATGATGTCAATTACCCCAAGCTTGCTCCCCCCAGTTCACTGTTGTTTGCATATTTTGGGGCTCTGAGGCAGCAAAGTGTCCTTGGGTTTTCCAACTGAGAGGAATTGTTTTGTCTAAAATGCTGGGAACAGAGGTTTTTGCACATTATATGGGAAGCCTAGAGCTACACAGCAAAACTACAGACACATGAAAAATAGAAGCTAAAAATCAGGTAAAAAATCTGCTAAAATTAAGGTATCAGTGGTGTTTCTAAACCCAAGCACTAAATTTCTGCAGGTTTTGAGTAAATAGAGAGCCACACTGTGTGTTTTGGTACCTCCAGTGCTGGATAAGAGGTGGCTGGTTGTGTGGCTTGGGTGTCACATGCATTAGTAGTTACGAGCCTGAATATCACCCAGTGTTTGTGTTTTGTTCAACTGGGAAGAATCCTGAAAATAAACCAAACCAAGGAGTGGTTTGGGATATCTGATATTGGCTGATTTGCTCTCAATTAAAGAATTAACAAGGGTTAGTAACAAATCCCTTTCCAGCCACTCTTCCCCCAGCCTGGAGCACTGCTGGACTTTACATGTAATGAATTATCCCCAAATTTTAATTTTATTAAAACTTGAAATTTTAATTTCAATGGTTTTATTCAGAAAGCTATGGGATTATTGATTCAGATCACTCAAAAGCAGCCCAGGAGTTTGGGGTTAACACGTGCCTCCTGTTGCTACCACAGCACACACCAACGGAGAGATTTTAGTGAGCTGACAAGGAGGGAGAAATCTCTTTCTGCTGCTTCATAATAGCTGAGCCATCACCATTTACCCAAGATCTCATGTGTCTGAAGTTCTCCAGATTTTCATTGTACTCCAGAAGTCCATTTTCAGCTGAACAAACTCTCCTGTCCATTTGGGAAAGAAAAGGAAAAAAAATTATATTTAGGATTACTCCCCTTAGCTTCTTGCATTTCGGCCTGACCCTGTTTTGATGTAAAATCCTTTTATTTTAAAAGGAAAGGTCAGTCACGTGCTTCAGTACCATCTCTCCTGTGGTTCTTTGGTCCTTTAATGGATATTGCTGCTGAATTCATTTAGGGAACTTGTCAGCTGGATCCATGTGCTCAACTTTTTGGCAGCTGTTGCAAAAACTTAGCACACTTAACCATTTTGTATGAAATGGTTTTAAGCACTAAGGCTGCTCCATCTGCTTTTATGGTGCACTGAGTGTGACCTTCTCTGTTTTCTCCTCTGTTTTGGGTCCCTACCTGCACAAATGCAATGTGATTTTCAATATGTGATTTCCTACCCTGGTTACATTCACAATGGCTCATGTTGAAGCAAGGCGACAGAGAATGAGTCTCTGGAATTTTTTATTCTGCACATGAGCTTCGATTCGGGGAGAGGAGAAACATTATTGATCTTTCATCAGGTAATTTTCTTTCAAGCACCTGCATTGGACTCTTAACAGTGGTTCTTAAGCTGAATCCGTTTTCCCCCTAGAGAACAAATTTGCTATCAGCAGCAGAGGTTTCTGATAATGGGGCTTACAGCTTTCACATTTGAATGGATTGGAACACTTGGATATTTCCCTTGGCCCTCCCTGTAAACAGAGAGTTGCTGTATCTGAGTTCATTAAATGCTTCATCCATTGCCTTCTGCCAGCAGAATCTTGCTTTACCTGAAACAAACCTGGGAGCCTGGTGATTTGTAATGGACTTCCTCAGGTCTTTTATTCTGTTTGTTTATCCCTTTATTATCTATTTGTTTCGTACCAGGGCAGTATCTCTTTGAAGTTTAATTTTTTGGACGACCGGTGGTGCATTTTAATCGCCACAAGTCCTCCTGGCCACAAGGATTTTTGTCGTGGCCCAGGGATGGTGATTTGCACAACTCCTGTAATAGCAGTGCCTTCTGGGTGCTAGTGCAAAATTTATTGCCCCACAAAATGGGGTCTTCATTCACATGGCTGCCCTGGCAAGTGTTTTATGGGCCAATAAAGTGCCTTGTGTTTTTGTAATCTAAGTGCTCCTCTGCTTTATGGGCTGATGTCACTCGCAGGGTGGTGGGGAAGAGCGACTTCTGGCATGCTGGAAATTATGCATTATTGTCACCTGAGAGCCTGAAGGATCTTTAAAGTAATGAAATGTGGGGCTGATGAGCAGAGGAGTCACACTGGTGGCATTTCTTTTAAGATTTTGCCTGTTTTGGAAACTTAATAATTCCTAAAAAGAGACAGATGCATCTATCTGCCTGCTAAATTAAAGTGTTGCTTCAAAAAGCAGTGCCAGGCAGAGGGAAATGTAAGGTGAATGGAAAGGACAATGAAGGAGAAAGAAAAGTATTCAGAGATTTAGACTCTGTATTTTGGGAGTGTTGCACTCTGTGTGGGGTAAATATATTAATTTGCCTTGTACTTCACAGCTTGCCCTTCTGTTCAGAAAGTGGCAGAGATGTCAGGTTTAAAGAGGCATATGAAGTATAAGGGATAGAGCAATAGGTGGTAAGTAGGCTGCTGAGATCCATTTCTCTTCCCAGCACAATTTCTTCTAGTCATCTCAGTGCTTTTGAGAACAAAGTGCAATATGAAAACAAATAAAACCACAACAGAAAGTCCTGCTCTCGAGCAAACATATTTTAAAGCTGATTCCTGCCTTATATTATGTTCACATTTTTCTGTTCTCCCGTCTTTTGCTTTAAAAAAAAAAAAAATCAGAAAAAATAGATCTTGGCACAAGTGCCTCAAGGGAGTGTGTTCAGAAAGCGCCAGCACTGTTACCAACATCGACTTTTACGCTTCACTTTGTACTTTAAAATGTCTCTTTCCTCCAGCTGACCTCCCTATCTGCATAGCACTGCACTCCAAAATCCCTTCCAGCAGAGGAAGAGGTGGAGGAGAGAGAGAAAAAACAAAGTTGTGCAGCACTTGATGGTCACTCTTGCTGTGGAGTCGAGGGAGCTGGTGAGGAACAGACTCAGAGTGAGCAGAAATGGCTCTGGTTAGAGCAGAGATCCCCAACCCACAGCACATGGAGTACTCTGAGCTGTTCTCAGCAGCAATGGAAGTGATCACCTTCAGAAGGAGTCATGGAGGTAATTTTTTTTCTCTCTGAAGCAGCAGCAGTTTGCAACTTCCCATCCTGGTCCCAGTATTTTGTACCAGGCAGGCTCAGAGCTACAAGCCTGGCTCAGGAGATGATAATGGGTGTACAAGTGGGATGAATTTTAGGTGGGTGAGGAAGTGGTTTGGACATCCCTTGTCAGGAAAAATGTGATCAGAGGACCAGAGTGAGAAGTCGTGTTGTCTTGGCCTCAGCTGCTGGAGCTGGACAGGTGAAGAGTGTGAGTTTTTATATTAAGACCATGTTTTCTGGGGACAGAAAGGGGTGTGTTGTGTACTGAGAGGTCAAAAAAAAGCTTTTCTGTTTAGAAGGTTATGGACTCTATGGTTGAGCCATGCTTGAAGCAGGACCTGTCTGTGAAAATGCATTTAAATCCTAGGGAAATAAACCCAAAGTCATCATGTCCCATCTGAGTGGAGTTTCCAGATGAAAAAGAAAGATGTCAAGAGAAACCCAAGTTGTGGGATCCATACACATCTGTCTTGGAAGCCAAAAGCTCTGCCATTGCTTCTGCCAGTGATGGTACCAAGCAAATCAAATAGATCAGAAGCTGGCTAAATATTGGATTTCTTCTTGTGTTACTTCACTGTTAGTGGAGTTTGCATCATCTTCAACACCTGTGGTAAATACCAGTGCATTTGCATTGCACAGACAGCTTAAATAATTGGTATTTACAGTGCAATATTTATTAACATCAGTGTGGAGGTTTTTGAAGTCCTCTTACATTGCCTAAAAAGTGGATTTCTAACAAACCTGCTGTCCCCAGTGCAGTTGTTTTGAAACATCATCTTCATATTCTCCATTAAGAAAACCAGTGTGTATCAAACCTTCCTCCAGTTTGGTCAATGAGCTTTACAGTGACATTTCCTTCATTTATAATCTGGGATGGAATTGGGGATCAGGGTAACAAATGTGTTTCCTTTGCTGAGCTTCTTCCTCCTGAACCCCACAGCACCCAATTCCTGCCATGGCTGCACTCAAAACCACCATGTCTGCAGGGCTCTGGATATTTGTCTGCTGACTCTTAAAGCTGACTTTCTTGGAGATGATAAACCACCTGGCTTTGCTCTTTGGACTGCAAAAGAATTGCTTGGTCATTGCCTTTCTGTTTAGATTTCCTGCTGGTCCAGGGGTGGACATTTTTCACGGCTCTATGAGACAGCCTGTTTGCTCCACATTGACAATTCCAGTGGCACAATTGCTGCTAATGCCTTTTCCTTCTCACTTAAATCCTGATGGAGGAACCGGCTTTAGGCACATCACTTAATTTAAGCATACACACAGGAGCATTTGTGCTTTAATGCCCCTAACTAGAAATACACAAATAACCACAGCCAGCTGAAAAGCATCTCGAGCTGTTTGTTTGCCTTTGATTTCTTGCTCACTTCACAAAATAACAAAACTCATCACAGTCGTTTGAGTGAAACAGATTCATTTTTCAATTAAAATTGCCCGGGTTTAAGCAATGTTGGTTTTTTGGGGGTTTTTTTTGATTTTCTTTTTAATGGAACATATTTGCTGGGATGAAAATGCCTACATTTCAGAAACAGATGTGATTTTTTTCCCTGTTTTGCAGATGTTTGCTCTGCTGTCGCCACTGAAAAAAATTTGGTGGCAAGAAAGCACATGAACCAGCAAAAGCAACTTTTAAAATTCAGAATAAAGCCTAAAAAAATCTACACCTCTCTTCACCAAAACTTTTCATCCTTCAAGTACTGGCTCTTTTATTAACCATGGTTCCATTGTAATTTCTCAAGGAGAGCTGAAGCAATCGATCATTCATTCACATCCCTAAAGTACCCTTCATCCCTGCTTTTCACAGTGCCCTATTGAGTATTGAATGCATGTTAAATGCTAAAACCAAGAGAGGGAGTCTGGGAAGTTTAATAGACTACATTAACCTGCAGTGCCATTTGTCTCCTGTCCATTTGTTCCTGTCTTTCCTATATACATGTGTGTGTGTGCAGGACACTTTCTGGCACGTTTGTCTACCCTCAGAGCAATGCTTGTGACAGAAATTAAGAGCAAACTTATTTAAACAGTCATACATCAGTCATCATTTTTAACTTATTGAAGTCCTTGGGATTTGGTATATTTTGGGTTTTGTGTTCTGTGACAGGCACGTTGTAAGAGGAGTTTGCATTTATTGGAGTCCACACACAAATAGGTTTGAGGATTAAACTAAGACAACATCCACATCTCTGGAATTCCAGGGAAAGGGGACATTTTCATCACAGAGTCACAGAATGGTTTGGGTTGGAAAGGACCTTAAAGATCACAGAGTTCAAACCCCCCTGCCATGGGCTGGGACACCTAACACCAGTTTCAAACACTCTTTTACAGTATATAATTCTTTCTCTCTGTTTCTGGACCACCTGCAGGACTCAGAAAGCCTTTAGTTCTCCCCATCTCTCCCTAGGAGCTGACAGGCTCTGTTAACTCCTGAAACAGAACAACAAAAGCAGCAAAACCCCAAGCTTTCCTTGCTCAGAATCATCAAACCACAGAACGGTTTGGGTTAAAAGCAACCCTAAAGATCATCGACTTCCAATCCTAAAAAACCTGGAAAGACATCTCCAATCCAAGCTTCAGCAAGGAACTGCAGCAAATCCCTGGAAGGAAGGTGTGACAACAACCCCGTGTGGGTTGTGTGTCGCTGGAGTTGTTTCCCATTATTGCTGCAGGAGCCTCAGGCTGAGAATTGCTGCGGGAAAACATCGCAGTGACCTTTCCGTGACAGATGCTGAGCCTTGGTCCACTCTTTACTGCAGCAATGTGAAAGGCAGGACGGAATTAGAAAGCCCTGGCAGAGCAATCAGAGTTGGTCACAGTTTGGTGCCAATTCATCTCGGGGCGCTAAAAGGATTATCGGGGCAATTCGGGAAACTTGGTGAATATTAAGAGCTCACGGAGGTCCTTGGGCTGGGAAGGGAGGGATCTGTTTGCTTTTTGCAGAAATCTGGTGCAGGAGAATGGTTTACCTCAGCGCAAGAATGGTTAAAAAGAAATATGCAGTTTTTCGGCACCTGGAGGGGAAAAAAATTAAAAGTTTCACTATCATGATCAGTTGGCACCAGGGTTCATCCAGATGAAATTATGGCAAATTAAATTAATTTCTGTCTGTCATAAGCTAAGAGGCTTACTGCATAATGAGGGGGAGGAAGGTGTAATACATCTCAGTGCTAGCAAGGTGGTTTCAAAGGATTCCAGGGGCCCTTCCATCAGGAAATAAAGGGAAACTTTCAAAATTAAAACTTACTTGGGAATACTATGGGTGGGAGAAAGAAAAATAACGTGAGAGGTGACTGATGGCAGTGACATTGTTGAGCTGCTCCCTGTGGGGTCCTGTTTTGAGAGCTGTCAGCAATGACTTGACAGATGGAGTCTGAGGTGAGGCTGAACTAATCTGGAGGTGATGCAGGGTTAAGAAGGAGGCTCCTAGAAACTGTTCTGGAGATAATTTAGCTGAAAACCACAAATCTGAATTGCTGGTAGTGGTTAATGAGTGACTAGCTGTCTGCAGCTGGTCAAACCCTGCAGGGGAGCAAGCGTTCACCTTGTTTCAGTAATAACTGCTTCTTGATTTATTATTATTTAATTTTAAGAAGCCATGATAAAAAGTGTGCTTAAAAATAGGTATTGAAAAAGCCATGAAAAATTTTGCTAAGGTTGGCACTTCTGTGATGAAATTTGTGGGGGCTGCTGACAGAAATTCCTGTGTTTTGATGCAGAGCCACTGAAGAACAGAACTGCAAACCCTGTTCCTCTCTGGAGAAGGTATTTCACCCATGTCAGGTGGGTTTGAAATACCTCCCCTTCTTCTCCCACACAGCCACAGACCATCCCCTGAGCTCCTGCAAGAAAAATAGTGCCACGTCTCCTAATACGTTCAAGTGACAGGCAAATTGGAAATCCATGATGCTTTTATTTTAGAATATTGTGTGGCTTGAAACCTGGAAGCAGCAGTCTGTATTTCTCCTGGCTTTTACTCTGCTGGATGATTTAGACCTATGCAAAGGGCTTTGCTGACAGATCAGAATTAGAGCTCTTATTTTGCTCTGTTGTAAACTGTTCCTCAACATGCACAATTAGGTCTTAGAGAAGAAAAAGTGGGGGGAAAAAAGGCTGAAAAAGTCAGTTTGGAGCCAGAACAAGTAGATTTAACCTTCTTCCTTTGATAATTCTAACAACACGGTAAAAATACTTTAGGGCTTGGTGAAACTTAGTGAAACAACTTGGGCCAGTTTGGAAGGGGCCCTGAAGATCCTGATCTAGTGGGTGGCACAGGGTTTGATTTTTAGGTTGCTTTCAACCCAAACCATCCTATGATGCTGTGATTCTAAAAAAAATAACCTTTCCTCCTAGCTCATCCTCCTGCTTTGTTTACATCTGCAATAAATGCTTAGAGGTGGGAGATGACCCATGCTGAAACAGAGCATGCCAGTGGTCCTTGATAGGGAAGATGTGTGATAAAAGTTACAAACAATTCCATGGGTGAGGGGTTTGGTGTTAACACCTTTGAAATGGGTTTTAATGTCTCTGTTAGCTTCAAGCAGCAGGTTTGTTGTAGAACCCACGCAGTTTGACTCCTGAAGCAGACAAGTGGGTCTGCACAAGCCTGAACTTTGGAACTTTGGGGCAAAATGACAAGTTCAAGGGGGGATATGTGGTAGGTGGACTCTCTCCCTTTATTCAAATAAAGTTGCAGGACTCCTCTGTCTCCTTTACGCACTCTGAATTTTCACAGCAAGATTTTCTGTATATCCTGGAGAGTGAGGTTTGGGGCTTTCTGTGGGCAGTAAAGTACAGAGTATCTAAGGCAGCAAAAGTTTGCATCCTAAAGGTTTTTCAGCTTCCTCATGATGGGAAGAGGAAGGGCAGGCACTGATCTCACTGGTGAGCACTGACAGGACCTGAGGGAATGCCTGGAGCTCTGTTAGGTTGGGTATCAGGAAAAGGTTCTTCCTTCAAAAGGTTGTTCAGCACTGGAACAGCTCCCCAGGGAATGGTCATGGCTCTAAGCCTGCCAGAGCTCAAGAAGAGTTTGGACAACACAGGATGGGATTGTTGGGGTTGTCCTGTGCAGGGTCAGGAGCTGAACTTGGATGTTCTTCATGGGTTGTTATTCTAGGATGATCTTCATGGGTTCAGTTGGGTCCCTTCCAGCTCAGGATATTCTCTGATTCTGTGGTTCTGCTGTAGGATCATCCTGGCTGTGTGGGATACACCAGAATGGTTGGTCACCACTCAAGTGTGGACTTCTCTGCATCATTTTTGGAGGTGCTGCCAATTGGAGTGGGAGCTTCAAAGTTTGTTAGAGAAGCTCCTGTTGAGTCACGAGGGGCAGAAAAGGACCTCTTTGCTTTCTAAACTCCTCAGAGAAGAGCCTGGGGCAGCTGGATCCAGGCCTATCCCCAGACTTTGTCAACAGTCTAAGTTTTACAACTTTGTCCCTCAGATTTTAATCAGATATATGTATCTAAAAATGGATTATTTATTGTGATAAATGATTATATAAAAGAACTCGATCAGAATTATTTATGATGCAGCATAAAAGCTAAAACTACTACTATAGTATCAGATAGGATAGTGCATTATATCAAAGCAATATTAAAGGAATTATATTTAAGCCACCCAAACAAACAAATAGGATCCTTAGAATCCATTGCTGCTCCAGGGCTGTCCCTGTGGGCAATGCATGAGGTTTTATCTGCATGTATTTGTGGTTTGCTGGGTCCTATCAGTACCCACAGCCCTCAGTCCTTCACAGAATCCATCTGTAAGACAAGAAGATGTTGTGTGGTGCAAATGATTCCCCTCTGCATATTTGATGCACTCTCATGCATTTCTGTCTCCAGCAACAATGGAATAAATGTAAATGCAGCTGCTCAACCTACTTCTGCTTGAGCCACAGACCCTGCAGCTCAGTGCTCTGCTCCACGTACTCTGATTACTCTGATTTTTACCTCTTTTTAGATAAGAAAACTGCAGTAAAAATTACAGCAGCTGTGAAAAAGACAAGGCTGAGCTATCTGGCTTAACTCTTGCCAATCCTACTTGACCACTCTTAAGTGCAAAAAGCTATTTCATTGCTGTGCAGCTGCCCTGTGCCAAAGGGGATGCTGCATGTTAGGATCTTCAAACCACTACAGCAAAGGTATCCTTGATCTGTACCTGAAAAACTCATTATTGCTCTTCCATTAGGGATCAGATGAAAATAAAATAAGCTGTATCTTGTTTCATAAGTGGAAATGTCATTTCCTGCTGGAGCTAGAAAACAAAGCTCTTTGGGATTATTGTAAATATCAGTGAGGCAGAGAGAACTCCTTCCCTTGTTGGTGTTTGCTGCTGCACTTGGGGTCTGATTGTTTTTCCATTGACTTGGTCATTCATCAAGTGTCTCCAAGAAGCAGCAGAGGCAGAAGTTCAGCTCCTTCCTGGCATCCCTGCAGAGAAGGGAAGCAGCAGCCTCCTCATCTGCCTCCTCACAGCGCTCCTTTTAAAACTGGCTAAATAAATAAGAGAGATGATCGTTCAAAGAACAAACTGGGAGCAGCTGGGGATTACGGATTTGCTGGACCGTGCTGCTCCAGCAAAGGAAACAGCAGCCATAGGGAACTCTCAGGCAGCAGTTTGGCATCTCCTGGATTATTCAGTGCATTGTCTTTGCAGTGTTTGTGCTCAGAGAAATGCTCAGCAGGAGATGTTACTCCTCCTAAGAGATGCCTTCTCTGGTTTGGCTCTTCCAGGGCTTGTTTTCAGGGTAGAGCTGTGGAGAGGTGAATCTTTTACTGTATTTATATTTTGGGTACTTGGTAGATCCACAGACAGAGTATTAACTTACTGTTGTGTACAGAACTCTTTTGAAAAGGAAATTTTATTCTTCAGAGACACCCCTTTAATTAACTTCCACACTTCCATGGGGAGCAGAATATAAAGACAGATAATAATACTAATAATGCTACAATTGTTAATAATAATAATAAAAAGGAAAACAACAATAACAACAACGTATCTTCTTACCATTACAAATTAAAATAAAATGCTGCAGGAAGCAGAGTTTTGAGAGAGCTTTTTTTTTTTTTTAATTAAGATCTTAATAGCATTTAATGTAAATTAAATATAGTCATTGTCTGATTCCTGAGCGCATCTCTGAGGCTGAAGTATAAGAAGTTAATTGTGCTGACAACACAGTGGGAAGTGCCAAAACCAAGTACCAGCATGTTGGTTAAAGTGCTTTGAATTAAGAGGTGGAAGGCAGAACTTTTATTTTTTTGTACTCTGCTCCCCGTTATTTTGCAGCAGAGTAAAGTTCGTGCCCAGCACGAATTTATTACGTAAGATATCTAACATAAAATTTACATTACAATGCAAATGAAGAAGACTTTATTTAACTTTAGAGGTTGGGAAGGATCAGATGCATGAGCCTAACAAGCTGTTTCACTTTGGAGATGGGGAATTACTGGTATGTAAATCCCTGAGTTGTTCTGTGGGCAGATAATTTAATGAGGTCTGCAAAATGGATGTCAACTCCAGCATCTTGCTTTCCATTAAGAGGAATTAAGTATGGAAATCTGAGTTTTGAATCTGCTGCTTATAGAATTCATGCATTTGGTGGCAAGATTTCCTTGATTAAGAGATTGGGGATCAGGCAGACTGTGCACTCCTCAATGTTAGCAATGTGACAGAGTTCTGTTCCCAGCTCCCTCCCTTGCAATGGCAGTGTGGAATACCTGCCTGTGGTAAATACAGCCTCTTGCATCTCAAATGAAAATGGATGTAATTGCTCAGGTGGTGTGGTGAGTCCTGGCATCATCAGCAAGTGAAGTGTATTTTGATGAACGAACACAGAAATTGCATCTTAATTCAGCTAAGCAGAGATAGTAACTCATTACTGGATCTGGTTTTGTCTTCATGTGGGATTATCTATCCCTCCTGAATGGTGCCAGAGGAGTCCATGCCTTCTGTGTGAGTGTTCAACCCTTGACACACATCTGAATTACTGTTCTGCAACTAAGAGATGTTATCCTCATGGTACACTAAGCTTTCACTTGTGGGAACCCTTTATGAAATCAAATGTACTTTTATTTACTGGGAAGGTGGTGAGGCCCTGGCACAGGCTGTCCAGAGAAGCTGTGGCTGCCCCATCCCTGGAAGTGTTCAAGGCCAGGTTGGATGGGGTTTGGAGCAACCTGGGTAGTGGAAGATGTCCCTGCCCATGGCAGGGGTTGGAACAAGCTGGTCTTTCAGGTCCTTTCCAACCCAGGCCATTCCATGATTCAATATTCCTGGGCAGCTTTTCCAACTGAGCTATTTGCACAAAAACTATTTGCACATTGAAGTGGGAAAAAAACCCTGCCAAACTTTGGATTAAGGCTTCAGCAAGAGAGGTCTCAATGTATTTGTAGTTAAGGTTGTGTTTGGCAAAAGCTGTTTGGGGATTGGCCTTGCTCCTCGGAGGAGCTGCTGAAAGAGTTGACCTAAGTCTTGAAAGAGCTGCTCTTCAACAGAAATGACAGAGAAACAGAAAGGAGCTGGAGAGTCAGGACAAGCCATGGCTCTTCAGGGGGACCATAAATAGCCCCTTGACATTTTTTGATCAAAGAACCCCCATTCACTCCAAATCTCACCACCCTAGGGAAAAAAAAAGCCAAAACCAACAAAACTCTGACCTGATTCTTTTCAGTACAACTGTGGCTCAGGTGTGTCCTCTGAGAGAGAAAAAGCATTATTTTCTCCAGGTCCTTCTCAAGTATTCCTTGAGTTTTTGAACGAAACCTCACGGAAAACCACTCCTTTCTGACTAAAAGGATATCAAGTGCTCTCTGGAGAAGCTTAGAGGCTGAGAGTGCTCTGGTGACCTTATAAAGCTGGAGAACTACTGGACTGAGCTAATAAATACCTTTGGGAAGCATTTATGTCTCTTCCCCTTTATTTGTGTGGTCCCAAAGAGCAAGGCCAGCAAGCAGTGCTTACAAGGAATAACAGTGCTGGAATTTGGGGTGTAAAGGGGAGGAACACCCCTGGCTGGAGGGGTGACTGGTTTGCCTCCCTCCTTCACCAGCCTGTTTCAGTGCTGGTGAAGCAGCACTGCCCCTTCCTATCCCCAGTGCTTTCCTGCAGAAACTGTGCCATTAAGGGGTAGATGACCAGGGTAAGTAAATTTGTCCTGCTCAATTTCAAATTCCTCTCCTGAGTACAATATTTTCCTGGGCAAGCCATCTGTCAACTCCCCAGCCCCATCTCCCTTTGCTGTACAACCCTTCCTGGAACATTTGCAATGCCAACCGTCTGTGATGGCCTTGTTCCCTCTCCGCTCCCTGTTTTCACCTTATCCCTTCCCTTTGAATGGTTCACAGGCATTATCTTCGTGCTGAGCACAGGAAAAATATTTTGGGCAACTCCTTCCCAGCATTTCCTCCTTTGGTTGCCATTGCTGGTCAAGACCCAAGACTCCTGTAGCTCTCCTGTGCCTCCGTGGGCTGCTGTGTGTTGTGTTGTCTCGATTGCTCTGCAGCTTGATAAATTTCTCTAAGTGCCTCATTATGCAATTAATTTCAATTGCAATTGCCATCATCTCTTCTCTTCTGCAGGCATGCCACCCAGCAGGAGACTAATAAAACCATCACGACTAGCACCAAAGCCATCAAGCAGCTGTCTGAGATTGTCAGAGGCTCATCCAGGGTATGTGTCACTCAAGATGCTGTTGGGGGAGAGTGATGGGTTATGTGGAAGGAGGAATAATGAAAATAAGAAGTGGCAGTGGGTGCTTTAAAGCTGCTAAGCTCCGTGTCTTGCTATAACTTCCTTTCCTGTTACACAACAAGTGTGGTTTTTGCTTAGAAAAGGCCCAGAGGAAAACAGCTGCAGACACCAGTTCTCCTCCCCAAACTGGGTAATGTGGATTTGGAAATCAAGAACTCGGCAGCAAAGCCTTTGACTAGTTCATGTTCTCAGAGTCTCTCTTAGTTTGGGTGAAAATATTGCAGAAATCTTCTGGTTTCACATGAGTTTGGCATTGGTTGAAGACCCACTTGTGGGTGCACTGGTGAGTTTGGGAATGTGTCAAGTGTCCAAAAAAGTCAAACCTGTGGAATAAATCTGGATATGACACTCACTCAGTGCTGTCTGCTAGTGCAAAGGCAGCTTTGGGAATAGATAGATACAGGCTGTGGCCAGATCAGAGCAGGATTTTGAATTAGAATTTACCCAACTTTGAACTACAATTTACCCTGGAAAATCCCATGTTTTATGGGCAAACTGGGCTGTCATCTGTAGGTTCAACTCCTATGAACATCAGTGCCACAGGGTATCAATAATGCCCACCCCTTTATCCCCAGTGCTAAGATTGGACAAAAAGAAGGCTTTTTACCTTCCTACAAAGATTTTATACCCCAAATGTTCCTGCTGACTTTGGTCCATGATGTGCATCATGGAGAAGAACACAAGCAAACTGTGGAGATTCCAGCTGGTGTGAGAGCTGAGGAGAAATTCCACCCACATAACAGGTGATTTCAGCACCTGAAATGAAAATAAGGTCATTTCTACTTTATTTCTGTTACATTCTTGCATCCAGAATCCATATGGTTTCTAAGTCAGGAACTTTCCTGAATTGATGTTTTATTCTCACTTGCTTCCTGCCATTTTCCAGAGTCCTGTATTGCTTCAACTCTATTCTCACTGCCCTTCCATCTAGAAATAAGGCTGCTCTAAACACACAGCTCCTCTCTGTCCAAGTGTTTTCTACAGCCTGGATTTCTGGCACTTGCCAACAGGCAGATGAGAGAAGGATTTAAAAGTTGGATCACCCCAGGCTACCTTTGTAATCTGGGAAGGACCATGTGCAATTCAGCCTGCAAAAAAAAAAAAAAAAAAAAAAAAAAAAAAAGAATGGGTGATGGTCTGCTCCAGAAGATGGGGAGGGAAGAAGTCTGGACTGACTGTTTCCACATGGTGATATCAAACTTAATACCAGGATAATTTTTAGCATGTCACGTTGATTGGTGATGGACAGCAAGAAGTGTTTTTTTCATTTTCTTACATAATTACATCTGAGCTTGATGAAACAGAAGATGCTGCCTTGGAGATATTGGGATCTGGGCTCTTTTTTTTGTGCTGATCTCCAGGCTCTATTTTGTGACATAAATTGGGTCCAAAGGGGAATCAGGCAAGGTCACATTAAACCCAATTACAGTGCCACACAAGAATGTCATTATTTGCTCTTGAAGCCCATGGGGGCTTTCAGGAGAAGAGGTTTTACTGTCATGGGGAGAAAAAATGCAAAGTTGAAGGGAAAATATTTAAGAGCTGAGGGAAATAGACACACAGACAATTTCAGTGATATGAGGAGTAAACTTGCTCTTCTCTATTACATCACATAATAACTTTTTTCTGCTCACTGGTCAATTAATTTAACAGATTTTATTTTTTTAAACTCTTCTTTTCTAACAGTGTGCAGTTTAAGCAATTAAACCTACAAATTTTGATAGAAAGCCTGTAGCCCCTGTTCCTTATATAGAATAAATTGTTTTGGTGGATATTGGCCACTGGTCAGTAAGTCCCTCTTGGGAATTTGGGTAGCACTGCTAACTCTCCTCCCATAAAATTACTCAGAGCATGAAAAACCTTCCAGAGCTTTATGGTTAATCCTCACCAATCCATTTTTCTGGGGATTGCTTTGCATGTACACACAAACAACCAAAAAAAAGCTTTTTTCCCCTTTCTTCCTTATTTTCCACCAGTAATGCACTGCCAACAAGATGCAATATGGGACTTTCTCTGACTTCCCATAAATCTCCAAGTGCTGCTGGAGCTGTTGGAGTCAGGATGCCCAGCTGAGCAAATTGATAGTATTGCAGGAGCAAAGATGCTGCTCTAAGTGGATCAGGAGACTGATGTAAAATGGCTCTTTTAGGGCTTCATTCCAAACTAACCTCAAAGGATGTAAATACAAAGGTAGATCTGGAATTCCTTTTTTTTTGGTAGGGGAAATGCTGGAGCATAAGATCAGCTCTCCAGGATAACAATCTTATCTTATTTAGCATGTGCAACAAACATAAGGTTTATGGACCTTTATCTGTAGAATGGGAATAATGATACTTGCCCTGCTCTGAAAATGGTTTTAAACCTTTGCATGAAGAACTGTAAGACTGGGATATTCTTCTGTGTGAGAAAATACTGCCATAAAAATTAAAGATGTTTATCCCATCCTTTATGAAATCTACTTCTGCATTCTTAAGCAGTTTTCTGAAACAGCTGAAATGGCTGTAAAGTGAACACTTCTGTTAAGTAGCTTTAGTGTAAATTGGGTTTTGTTTGCCACTTGGTTTTTAAGGTGACATCCCAGTTCCTTGCAGTACATTCCCTTCTGTAAAACCTGGACATGTGAGCTCCTGCACGTGTGAAATCTGAAATCCAGGGTGCAGGAGAACTTCCATTGCCTGACACTGTTTGGGTTTGGTCATTCCCTCTGGGAGCAGAGATTTGGAAACACTTTGGAGAGTTACATCAGGCTGACTGCATTCTTCCTTCCAAGAACTTTTTTTCTTTTTTTAAAGATAGAGTTAAATCTTGCTGGAGCAAGCTCCAACCAGAAAGGCAGTAATATTTGGGTTCATGTTTCAGAAAACATGAAGATAAGCTGCTTTCCAACAATCAGACCAAGCAGAAGGAATGTTGTGCTTGATGGACCTCTCAAGCCCAATAAATCTCCCAAATGAGGTGATCAACTCTATCATGAATCATCATCTGAATAAAGAACTTTTTACAGGAGGATCCCTTGGTTCATTTTCTCCAATGCTATCTTGAATATCCAAAGTGGCATTTTTTTAGTTGCTTTGGCCTTTCAGGCCAAATTTGTCATTTCCTAAAATAAAATCCTGTTGCATCCTGACAGCCCCAGTGAGACTGACTTTTTTAGGATACCATTTGTACCCACCCTATTTATCTGGTGTCTCCCACCAGGACAATTTCCCATGGTCACAGACAGAGCCTGCTACTGGATTTATCTCTATAGACCTCCTAACCAGCCTTCTTTATTTTCCCAAAACAGCAAGAACGGCTTCAGCTGGACAGGTTGAAGAACCAGCTGTCAGATGCCATCCAGAGATATGGAGCTGTGCAGAAAGTGAGTGTCTCTCTTGCTTCCACCCTTCCATCTGTGAATTTGGGAATGTGTTAAGTGTGAGTGAACATAATTCCCAGGAGCCTGGAGCATCTCCACAGGGTTGCTAGTGTATAGTTTCCTCCCTCTTTTCTTACTTTGTCAGTCCAGCAATCATAGAATCCCAGAATCCCAGAATCCTAGAATCACAGAATCATAGAATCCTAGAATCACAGAATCATAGAATCCTAGAATCACAGAATCACAGAATCCTAGAATCCTAGAATCACAGAATCATAGAATCCTAGAATCACAGAATCACAGAATCCTAGAATCCTAGAATCACAGAATCATAGAATCCTAGAATCCCAGAATCCCAGAATCCTAGAATCCTAGAATCACAGAATCATAGAATCCTAGAATCACAGAATCACAGAATCCTAGAATCCTAGAATCCTAGAATCACAGAATCACAGAATCACAGAATCATAGAATCACAGAATTAAGTCTGGAAAAGACTTTTAAGATCATCAAATCTAACCATCAACCCAGCACCACCAAAACCATGTCCTTAAGGAGCAAATCCACACATTTACTGAACACTTGCAGGGATGGTGTCTCCACCACTTCCCTGGGCAGCCTGCTCCAATGCTTGACAAGCTTTTGTGTGCAGAAATATCTCTTAATATCCAATCTAAACCTCCCCTGGTGCAACTTGAGGTCATTTCTTCCTCCCCTCTCCTTTGTTCCCTGGGGAAAAATATTGACTGGCCACACCCTCCTGTCAGAGAGCTTGAGAAAGTGCCAAGGTCACCCCTGAGTCTCCTTTTCTCCAGGCTGAGCCTCCCCAGCTCCCTCAGTTGATCAGACCCATGCTCCAGACCCTTCCTCAGCTCCATTCCCCTCCCTGGGCACTCTCCAGCCCCTCAATGTCCTTCTTGCCACGAGGAGCCCCAAACTGACCCCAGGATTTGAGGTGTGGCCTCACCAGTGCTGAGTTCAGGGGGATGTATTTCCCCTGGCTTAGCCAAGACATTATTTTGGTGCATCTCCACTCTCAGAGGAGAAGTGATTGCACAGTTCACCTTTTCTGCTTACAGAAAATGTGCAGGCAGCACTGATTATTCAGATTTTACCCCACCTTCTGGCTCTGCTGTGCTGTCTGGCTGAGCCAGAAAGTTTCCAGGCATGTCTTTGTCACCAAGATCAAGCTGTTTAATAAAACAAACAAAGCCTGAGCTTCAGTTCCTTCATTTGCCTCTTGCTCACCCTCTTTACCCTGGGGAGGCTCAGCTGATGAGCAGATTTGCTTTGCTTTTAAACACTGTAGTAATGACTTGAATTTAGCATCCCCAAACTGCTCTTCCCCCTGGCAATGCAAGTTAGGAGATAAATCTGGATTAATCAAAATACAACCTGGACAAACTCAGGTGGCTTTCCTATATCACTTTAATGAGTCTGATGCATGCCTACAACAATGGGGAGGATCTATTGTAATTATACAGGTGTAATGAAATTTGGCTGACAACGGGCATTTAATAATGTGTCTCTGTTAGAGACACTCTGTGCTGATTGATTTCCCAGCACTTGCTGCCTATGCCTTAAAAATAAAATAAATAAGTAGATAGATGCACCTAAAATTGCAGTTCAACAGCATGTCTGTTGTGTAATAGAATTGCATCATCTCTAGTACTGCCTCATGTTTTAAATTATTTACTTGTTCTATTCAAGAAACTGAGTGTGGGGTCTTTGAATGAAATTATTTTATGTATTAAATGAGAAGTTGGAATGATTTGGGTAAAGAGCTCCACCTCCACACACACACACACATCTTTTTAATATTTTCTTTTCCCTAATATTCATGAATACAGTCCATCTGAACTGTATATCTAGGTTGGATTTCTTTTATTTTAAAAAACTGTCATCAATTCAGAAGTGCCAAAATTAACCACTGCAGTTTGTGAATGCCCGGCTGCGTCAGGAAACCAATCGGAGTGATAAATTGCTACTTATCCACGTCCTAGCTGTCATTCCTTAAATGCCTGTTTCAGTTTTGATAACCTTGTAATTCTGGAAGCTTTGAAGACTCTTAATGCCTGCAAGACTGAACTTTTCAATGCTTTTATACTCCCTTATGCTCCTGGTTTTTTTTTCTAAAGAGTAAGAGCTTTCTCTATGTCCTTTCCTTTAGAAAGCAGAAGAAAATAGCTTCATATGACTCCTTCCCTAAATATTTGGACTCTGTTTTCTCAGCCATTTTCCCTCTTATTTTTTTTTTTCTTTTCCTTTTAACAGAAAATAGCAGAGAAATCCAAAGCTTTGCTTCCCACTGGGCAGAGAAGCACCAAACAGGTGAGTTCACTTGTGTCTCTGTGTTTGGCAGTAAGTACAGTGCTTAAAAAAAAGCTATTTTCTAACCCCATTAATGATGCTGAAGAGCTTGGAGCTTCTCCACTGCCTACATTGAAGCCAGAGAGGTGTTTTTCCTGTAGAGATGTGTGACGTCTTTGGAGGTGGAAGATAACAGGACTTGGGGAATAAAAAAGACTTATATAAGACCCTGTTTAATTATTCTCTGCTTTCTGTCCTCATGGGACTGGTTTTCCCTTCTTGATGGGAGTTTTGTCTACTCTGAAATACATCAAAAATCAGTCCTCCACCCCCTTTTCCTGGAAGCTGGGCTTGTAGGCGCAGTGAAATCACATTCCAAGGATAATTTCATGGAAGGAATTGAGAGTTTTTATCAAACCTGTCACCAGTTTTAAGAGGGATTATGTGTTCTGCTTTCTTTGGCTGCATTGCACTGTGGTTAACTATTAGATGCATGTGCAAATTGAGCCTTTTTATTCTCTTTTAGCCCATATTAGGAAATTTTTCAATGAATAAATGCTATAGGTAATCAGAGTATATACATATATGTTCTGATTTGTGTATACATATTCATATGCACTCTAATTACTCCATATATTATGCATAGATTTAGTTTCGTATGTATATGCATGTGAATGTATATATGAAATATAATTAGATGCATGTGTGCCTGTGAACATATGCAAATTATTAAGAGTATAAAGATATTTTTGTGCAAATATATATGTATTTTTACTCATATATGTGTAGTTTTTCACAAATACTAATGCAAAATACTATAGATTTAATATCTGTATGCGTGATTTTAAGAAATCTCCAAAGATTTCCAAGAGAGGTTTGATGCCAGGAGATCCTTTGGCTGCAGTAAAGGTCCAACAGAGATCAGGTTGGCCTCTCAAACCCTACATGCTGAAAACCTTGTAGGTATTTGCAATTGATACTGTGCCATCAAAACCCAGAGCTCTTGCCTAATTTCAGTGATTATTTCTGATATTCTTGATTTTTTTTTTTTTAATTTAAGGGGCAGTCAACAGAATTTCTGCTTTCCTAATGACTTTTCTCTCCTAATGACTTTTCTCTCCTCACATTGTTGTGCCACCTGGTTTTCTACAAGTTCTTTACTGTATATGAGAAATACTGAAGACCCACATTAGGGCAAGTCAATGTCCCAAAGCTTTAATATTAACCACATTTCAAGCAATTACAATTCTGCCTTAGAGCTCATTGTTGCTTATTGGTTTTTGGTGTCAGAAATGAAATTAAGATACCAAAGGGCTGATGAATTCCTTTATCCTGACTGAGGATTCCCATCTTTGGGGCAATTTTGCACAGATGTTACTTTTCAACTCTGTGTTGATAAAAATGATACAACTTGTTTTTGTCCACCTCCTTCTGATCTGTGTTGAACAGGGGCAGAAATAACATATCCTTCAACTGTGGTCAAATCCAATGTACATCAGCTATTTATCAGGTTTGATAGCTGAGCTCAGAGATAAGAAGGGTAATTCTGTACAAATTAGCTGTGATTTGTTTTCATGCCATCAATATTGCAAAAATTCTTGGCTTTTTAGCCAACTTTATCTGACTGCTGTTGGTGGAGTGGATTGCAGAGGAGGGAGCAGCTCTGTGAGTTCTGTTCTTGCCTGGATTACCCCGTGGTGACCATGGCTGCTCCATGGGATTTGGGACACTGCTGGCCATTAACCAGCGCAATTAAAATGAAGAGTGTTAATTACTGACAATTGTTGGCGCTGGGAGCAAGCCTGGATGAAACCAGCCTTTTTTTTGGTATGTTGAAAGTGGTTGATGACTCCAAAAACAACCTTTTCTGGAAGCAACCAGAGTTTTAATATGGGAAAAAATAGGGTAAATACAAAAATCCTCAAATCTCAAAGTGAGTAATGGTGATGTTGGAAGCAGAAAGAGGCTGGAGGAAGAATGGGACAGGAACAACCCTCTTTGCCTTAAATCAGGTAAAATCCAACCACTGGGAGACTGCAGCAGTGTCAGTTTGGTGTGGGTCAGGCAGAATCAGCAGAAAATGAGTTAAACAGGATCAGCTCAGATTGTTTCTCCTTCTAGCTGCCATTTGGTGGATTATGAGAAAAGAGGTTGTGGCATGTCCTTGGTGAGATGGGTCTGACTCAGAAATAGGCTTGCTCACACCCAAGAGCACATCTTTTTCGTGCAGTGACACTTGCTTGGGCTGGGGACACACCAGTCTTCACGCAGGAAAAGCATAAAAATTAATTCACATCTGCTCCAGCTTCCCTGTATGTTTGCAGCTTCACACATCTCCTCTTCTTCCTCCCTCAACTACAGGAAAGAGAGAAATTAAAGGTGTAAAACCTGCTGAAGGCAATGCAGTGGTGTGGTTAGTTTCAACTTATTATTATCATTTTTTTTTCCCCAGCAGGAGATTGGCCAGAACATGCAAATTTATGGTTCCCACAGGAACTGTAACCTGACCACTATGTGAATATATTAAGGCATTAAAGTTAACACCCTATACAGTAATTCAAAGTACTACATATGTTCAGGAGACCTGATTTATGTGCCTTGTGAAGCTGCACAGTGACTTGGTGCAGATCCAGCCTTGATTCAAGCACTGCTTTGCCTGCAGGGCTTTGTTCTCTTTTATTTATACTTCCATTCATTAGGGCAAATTGTAAGAGGGCTGAAGAATGCTTGTTTTTCTGGATGCCTGTCCTGATAATTCTTCTCTCCCACTGGTGAGTGGGAAAGGTGGGATGTTGGGTAACAAAAGCTCCAATAATTTCCCCTTTAGGGAGTAATTGATTCCCTAGACCCACCTAACAGGTAAAAATTGCCATGTGAAGCCTTGGGAAAATTAGTTTCCTGCCTGTTGTGGTTTGTTGTAAGTACTCTTTAATTGAGTTTATTTGTTTATAAAGGCAAAATAAAGGCATTGATCTAAAATTCCTTGAAGCCTGAAGTTGTATAAATTCTTAATCAAATATGTGTTTGTAGGAATGTGTTTGTGGATAGACAAATCGATGGAGTTCTATAGGTGCATATATTGAGAGACACAACTTTTTACTGCACTAAATGATCATTGTTGAATGCACCTTGTGGCAGCAATTTAAAAAAGAAAAAAAGCCTTTTCCCTTGAATCTGTGAGAGTAATTTTAAATATTCACCTACTGGCCAAAATGAGACCTCAAAAGGCTCGTTAAGGGGAATTTTGGAAGGTAGTTTCCAGTTTATGGAAATTGCTAGTGCAGCCTACAGCAGAGATATGGAATATGGGGATATGGTGCCTCTGCTCCTGATTATTTTTGGGGCAGATGGACTTCAAATCCCATTTCTCCCCCTGAACAGACCCACCAAGGTGTTTCAGGTGTCCCCTGCAGCCTGGGGCAGTGTGGTCAGTGGCAGGAGAGGCTGGACAAGGTGTCCTCTTGGGTGACATCCAGCCCAGAGTGCAACGACTGGATACAATATAATGTAATATAATAAAACAATGTTCTAATAACACAGAATAGATTATCCATAACATTGAAATAATTAATGGTAGACTGTGGAAAATCCACAACAGAGCAAATAATGTCTCTGAGCACAGGAGATGAAAAGAATCCTTCTTTTTAATTCTTTGTATTAATTGTGCAACCAACATCATCTGCTTCTGATAGAACAAATCTGGTTTTGTGCCCATGGTTGAGTGAATTCAAGTGATGGGGCTTGGAGCAGCCTGGTCCAGTGGAACTTGTCCCTGTCCCTGGCAGGGGGCTGGGGACAAGATGTTCTTGAAGGTCCCTTCTGACCCAAACCATTCTGTGATTCTCTGAAATCCTCTCTTCTCTGCTAAGGAGGAGGAAAGTGGGTTTTTCTCACCATGCAGACTTTGTGGGTGGTTCTCCCCAGGGAGTGGGAGAAGGGGAAGCACAGCTCTGTTTGAGCTGAGGAGTGAGTTTTAGTCTAAAACCACATCAAGAATCTGAACAGGCTTTTTCTTCTTTTTTTTTGAGGAAACTTTCCTAGCAATATTTAGAAATTAAAATTACAGTAATTGTCATGGTGTAATGGCATCCCTCTTCATTTCCTGCTGCTCACGGGGAGAGGAAAGGATAATTACTGCTCTGGATTGTGGCAGTTGCCAAAAAGATGCCTTTTGTTTCTTATTCTATGGGCCTACTTGACCTGTCTCTCAAAGGTCAGTAAATTACATTTCTTAGGAGCACAAAGATGGGTAATAAACATCTATTTGCATATACAAGTTTGGTTGGTTTTTTTTTCTCTTGACTGCATCAATTTATTCTTGCTTTAAATGGACTTCCCACAGGAAGCATCATTTCTCCCTTTCTTCCTGTGTTTATGAAGTTGTTCTTTTTACGTGATTAGAGTAAAATTCTCATTTGGGGGCAGCAAGATCCACTCCTTGTCTTTATGAGAGAATAACTTTTTTTGGCAATAACATCTGCATAAACTGCATATATGTATGTGTGTGTGTGTAATGACTTTGGTTATTTGGGGTTCTGTTTTCCCCAGGTCTTTGTCATGGCTGGTGCTGTATAAACACAAAATATACTCCCTTGTGCCACCCTGAGGATCTCACAGGCTAAGCCAACATCAACAGCTTATTTTGAACAATAATTAATAAAGAGTTTTTAATGCTCTTTGTGCTCCTCATGTTTGAAACTGCCTTCCACATTTGTGAGAGGACGTGGTGTGTATTTCCCTGAAATGCAAAATTTAGTTTCCCACAATCAAAATAGGGCTTTTGCCCCTACAAATGGAGCTTTTTATTTACACATTTGTCTTATTGACTGTACCATCTCATCTCAGAACTCTTCCCAGTTCCTAATGTTCCAGCCTGGCTGCTGTATCTCAGGAAATCAAGCCATAGCTTTGGTGATAATTTATCTTGCATATGTGGTAGTAATTGCTATGTCTTTTCAAGGTCGTTTGGGATGCAGCTACTTCTGTAAAAAGTGTTATTTCAATAATGTCAACTTTGTTTTAAATGACTGTGCATCCATTAAAAGCCATATTGTAATCAACCCACTTCCCTGTTCCTAGGGTTGTCAATATGGAGCATTTAAATCACACAGTTATTTTTTCTTGACTTTACTCAAGTGTGGGCTTTTGTTTGGTTTTAAAGAGTTTGGCTTTTTTTAAGGCAGTCATTAAAGCAATTTTCTTAAGAAAATTTAAATATTTTCTTTTCTGTTTCTGCTGCTTTGGGGGTAGAGAAATAGATTTTCATGAAGGGATTTAATAAGTGGATGGAAATAGATTCAGACCTAATCTTTTAATTTGGTCCCTGTATTTTCAAGGGAGGTGGAATCTATTCTGAATGTCCCAATGTACTCTTCTTGCACTGCTTCCAGCTTGTCTGAGAAGGGAAAGTCCTTTCTTCTCAGCATGCCCACAATCTTGAAAAAAAAATTCCAGTGGGATTTATAGGCACAGAACTTCACTAACTAACTAACCATTAAACTCCCTTTGTGTCAGGGATGCAGCATTTTTCAACTGTAAAACTTCAAATTAAGAATCCTGCACCACAGCTCTTGGGAAAACACCCAAATCATTGCTGCTGCTGGTTGCAGGTTTTATGGGAGAGCTGGGAGAGCCCTGGACTACTTCAGTGTTGCATGTCAAAACATATAAGAAACACCCCAAAATGTATCTTGAATTGAGGGAATTTGCAAAAGCTGGAGGTATGAAGTTCCAGTAACATCCCAGTCTCCTCATTCTACAAGAGAAGAAAAACAAGAAAAGACTAAACCTATATGAAAATGAAACATGTATGGTCAGGTTTGGGGGGAACTTGCCATTTCCTAAATTGCCCAACCAACCTGAGCATTGTGGATCTTCCTTGGCAATCCACTATGGAATGTCTGCCATGGGATCAACTCCCCTTTGCCCATGTTTGCTGAAAGCAGAAACTGCAGCTTCCTCCTCCAGCACGCAAAGAACTGAGTGTTCTCTAGCTGGGGTTTGGTTAGTTCAGGCTTTTTTTTTTTTTTTTTTAATTTGTTTGTTTCATCGCATGTTTCTCTTTTTTCTTTTTCTTTATTTTTTCCCTCTGTTTGAGTGAGAAAGGACAGAGGTTTCTGTGTGGGCAGAGGATGAAGGCGAGGGGAGGGTTTCTTTTGTACCAAACCTCCTCCAGAGCAGCTCTCTGGCTCCTCTACCTCATCTCTGAGTCACTGCCGGAGCCACAATCCCGAAGGGTTGTTTTGTCTGGAACCAGCCAGCCTCACCCCCAGCTCTGCAAACACTCTTTTTTATGCTCCCAAATCCTGGGAGACACTTTTCTCTCAGCCCACGCTGGCACAGACCCTGCTGGGAGGGGAATGGAGACACCGAGGTCGCGTGGAGGCGTTTGAGGCCATGGGATGTAGACACTGCCATGAACCAGCCTTGCTAATGGCAGAGAGCACTTTGACAGGGAAAAAATCCATATTGTGCCCAGAGGCTGGGACAGATCACTCAGCTGGTGTCCATAGTATTGTTCTCCCAGACACAGAGACAGCTCTGCGCATATTTTTTCCCCGTTGCTGGTGGTGGCTGCCTGTGGTTGCTGTGCTTTTGTCTCGTGGAATCACAGTGATTTGGGTTTGAAGGAACATTAAAGATCGGATGGTTAAAACCCCCTGCTGTGGGTGGAGACATCTTCCACTATCCCAGGTTGCTCCAAGCCTCATCCAACCTGGCCTTGGACACTTCCAGGGATGTGGAAGCCTCAGCTTTTCTGGGCAACCTGTGCTAGGTCCTCACCACCCTCCCAGGGAGGAATTTCTTCCCAATATCCAATCTAAATCTATTATCCTTCAGCTTAAAGCCATTCCCCCTTGTCCTATCACTCCATGCCCTTGCTAAAAATCCCTCTCCAGCCTTCCCCTAGACCCCCTTTAGGTACTTCCAGCTGCAAAATTTAAAGAATACTGCAAATGCACATCATGCCACAGCAGGTTCATTCATGGAGGGGGGTTGCTGCACCATCTAGATGGGAAAATTATCCCATCTAGATGGGAAAAGTGTTTTCCACCTGTTACAAGAGATCCAAACATGGTCTCGAGGACTTCTGAATCCTCTTTCCTCTCTGAGTGTTGCTTTTTACCCAGTGAGTGTGGGCAGTTCATGGTTCCAGTCAGCACTGCTGGCACAGATTTGTTTATCTGTAAATATATATGTATATCTGTAGATTTCTACATCAACATAAATACAAATAAAAAAATATAAAATATAACTATAAATACAGTGGCAGTTTGATGCACACTCACCTTGATCAGAGAGCTTTGTCCTTGCATGCAGCTTTTCTGGGCAGTGAGGGTCACCTCTGGCACCACTGTCAGATCTGTGTGACAGCAGCTGGAGAGGAGAGGCCAAGATCCCAGAGCTGATGAAGTGGAGGTCTGCAGGATGTGTGTGGCCACAATGGCAGTACTATAATTATTAAAAAAATGAAATAAAAGCTTGAATTTTGTTAACTCCATGGGCTTGACTCCCTTGTATATTCCTTTTATTTTTTTTCCCAGGATGATAATTATACAGCGAGAGTTTCTGCCCAGTGGAAGTGGTTCCTGCTGGTGTGAGGGGGCTGCTCACACCACCCCATCCAGCTCCCCTCCCTCAACCCCAGCTTCCCTAAGTTGCACTGCAAGAGTCTAAATTGACTTTTGCCCTGGCAAAGATCACAGGCAGCAACTGGAGTAACAAATGTGAAACCTTACTGAGTGTGTCACCTTGCTCCAAAGTGAATGCAGTGTTATTTAATACGTTTAAACCCCCCTGTGGAGATGAATTATTGAAAGGGAGGAAATTGTATTCTTCTAAACCCGTTTTGATGGCTGCATTTATCACATGATTAAATGGGGACAGCAGTGGTGTTTTCCCATGGAAAAAATGTGTTTGGGAATAGGTTAACCCTTGCTGCAGCAGGGTGAAGACAAAAGTAATATTTATTGACCTTTCTAGGGCACATCTTATTTGTTTTCAGGGTTTAAATAACCAGTGTTATTTCCACCATAAAACTTAAAATCTTTTAACCCTTTTCTCTCCTGTGCAGAAGGCAGTGCTTCATCTCAGCCATGAAAGATGCAGTGCTTCATCTCTATGCTTCATCTCAGCCATGAAATCATGGACTCATGGAATGATTTGAGTTGGAAGGGACCCTAAAAACTATCTTGTTCCAACTTTCCTGCAATGGACAGGGACACTTTTCACTAGATCAGGTTGCTCAGGCTCTTTAAATTGATCACAGTTATTTCTGATTTAATGAAAATAGGAGGAAACACAGAATCACACTTATAATTCTGATTATTTTTTCTGTTCCTCAGTTCTGGTGCCCAGCTGAAAACTGTAATCCAGATTTGTGTTGTTTTTTTTCCAGTTTAAACTTCCACTGACGTATTGGTTTTTTATAGAGTTTCATCTTCACTTTTAATGACAATCCAGGATGCTGAAATTCCTTTGGAGTTAACTCATAAAGCTGGACCTATACCAGAGAGGTAATTTATATATAATGTCATTATAAAATACAACAGGTTCTGTAGGATAAGGCATGTGGTGCAGATAACATTTCAAACAGTTATTTTTGAGCTGATAGCAACAGTCTGTGTGATAAATAAAATGAATGTGTTCACCTAAACACAGATGGAGGTTCTCCACTGCAATCTCACAAACTTGTTGATTTTAGAAGGTGCCTCTGAAGCAAATAATTCCCTTAAGTTTAAGAGATTTTTTCACCCAATTGTCCCAAATGTGAAGTGAGGGACAAACCGTGATGACAATTGCCTGGATATGCTTTTGTAGATAAGAAAGGAAAGCAGTTGGACTTGATGGTCCTTATGGATCCTCTCTAATTCGAGTTATTCTGTTATTTCTGTGAATGAAAAAACTGAGCCATGAATATTCTCATCACTGGAGCAAATCAGTGTTGTGTGTTTGGTTCCTGCTGAGCATCACCCTTGTCCCTGCTCATCCCTGGAAACTGCTAATGAATCCTGGGGGAAGTGACGCAGCCAAGCCATCCCAGATCTTCTCCTCTTGTTCAAATGGGCAGTTTGTCACCTCAGCACTGAGGTGACAATGCTGCATCTCACTGTGTCCCCTGCAGTAAAACTCAGTCAGGTTTGCAGTGTCTCCTTCGTTAATCTGCTTTATTTAAAGCTGTGCTACCCTGTGGTACCCTGGGATCAGCATTAGGTCACTCCAGTGAGCCTTGGATTAATTGGGATGGGGAAGGAGGACCTTTTCCTGCTCCCTAAACCTGTTAAGGCCTCAATCTCCCCTCTTGCCTCTCAGTGCTCAACTTCAGCACTGTTTCTTCCAGATGCTGGAAAGGAGCTGGGAATGGTAGAGCAAGGAAGTTTCTTCCTCATGGGGAAATGAAAGCTGATTTTCTGCCCCTGTTTGTGCAACTTCCCAAAGCCAAACTCACACCACAGACAGGAGGTTCCCAAGGTCCTCCTTGGCACAGAGGCTCTGTCATGGAGAAACCTTTAGTGTCTCTAAGGGGAAACTGGATGAAATAAGTGTTTATTTCCATGAACCCAGCTTTCCATGGGGCAAAGCTGAAGATCCTGTTTCCAGTCTGTTCAAGCCCTGGGTTTTTGGTGAGCTGTGGTTTGCACACCTCACTTGGATGAAATGAAAAGCTGCAGTGTTTTATTTTCTACCTTCACTGAGTCTGTAAAGTCCTGAATGTAATAAAACTATTGAGATGGTTCCTAGAACCTTAATTCAATATTACTCTTGGCACAATTGAATCTCTTGATCTGCAACGTTCCTTGCTTTAAGAAGGATTTTCCCTTCCCCTTCCCCTTTCTGTATTGGGTTACATTCCCATGAAAAGCTCAGCAGTGACGTGCTGAGAAACACAGATGATTGCCCTAAAAAAAAAAAAATCCAAAAACCAACCAGCAAACAAAAATAAAAAATAAAAACGTCTGCTTGCAATCATAACTGATTTCTGGTGAGTGAGGAAGATGTTTTCTCCCTTTCTGTGCCCAGCAGTTTGTAGCTGGTTGGATGATTTAAGGAAAGAGAATGGGAATGTGGCTTTTATGTGCAGCAGAGCACAGTGACCTCTCCTGGAAGCTGAGCACTGGGAAGTTTGATGGCTCTACGGTGGGAGCCTCCTTGTTGACCCCTGTATTTAAGCATGATTAAAAGCACCACTGAAGAGCCAGACACAGAAAAAAACCCAAAAAACCCTATTTGCAGCAGTTGCTGGGAGTGGGGTGAGGGAAGCTGTGGATGCTGCACACTTTGGAGTGCCATCTGCTGGCACAGCTCTCTGTTGGTACAGAGTCCTGGTTTCACTGTGCTCAGACACAAACGGTGCCAGGGAAGCCCTGATGAATCACTGAGATGAGAATAAACTCTTGACAGAGTTGGGGTGAAGCAGGATGTGTTATGGGAATGTTGAAGCCAGAGTCCCTTGTTCAGTTGTGGAAATCTGCTCCATGTCCCCTCTCTGTGCTAAGGACAACATACATAATAAATGGGGTTGAAATAAGTATAATGTTAATGATTTAGTGAATACATAGATGAATTCTGAGGTTCCTAGGGAGGAGGAATTTGAGCTTTAGGTCACATCTGCTGGGAGTTTGGTTATTTTCAGTCTCAGCTGATCTGGTTCTCATCTTTAGTGGAGTCCACAGAGCTGTGCAGATCCTCTCTCTACCCAGTTCACAGAATTTTGGCACCCAAAGGTCAACATAGCTCTTACCCATAAGTGCATCTGACTGAGGTGCAGAAGGGTCTGGAAGGTCATCTGATAAATGGCAGAGGGTGACATGGTGACACATCTCTGGTGTAGCAGGGAGTAGTGCTAATCTGCTATTTTTGAGAGAGCAAATGGTGATATTTATTGGTGATAGCAAATGGTGTTGACCTGTTGGACACCTGCCTGCCTGGTCAGAGCTGCCAGGCAGTCCCAGGCTGGAAAAAGACATGGGGGAGAGTTTTGAAGAAAAATGAAGTGGGGAAAGGACTTTTTATTTACAAAGAACCATATTTTTTTTTCAATATTTTGGCGTCTGCCTTTTTTTCTTTTATTTTTATGTGGTTTGTCCCTTGTACAAAGGGATTTATTTGACAAATAAGCATTCTTTGCATGTGGGATGTCTTTTGTGTTCTTTTCCTGCACCAACCCTGCTTATTTTAAGATACATTTAATTCTGAGCTTGATGATATCCAATGTTATAAAACCTTTTTCTCCTCCTGACACTGCTTGTTGCTCCCAAGCCTACAGGCACTGACCCCTTGTAGGCTTGAGTTCACACAAAATCCCTTTAATCACCCTTTTCCCTTCTTGACTCTCCCCTTGTGCCCTCCTCAATCTCAGATCTCACCAGTGCTGCTTTTTCCCCTTCCAAGCTGTGAAGAGCCAGAAAACATTGCAAATTATTAACTGACCACCACGACAAAGATTTTAAAATGTGCACTACAGAGATTTGTGGGCTGTTTTTGGAACTGATATATTTGGAAGTGCTTCTTTGTTTACAAACTGGTTGTTGTACATTAGACTTGATACAAAATAGGAGGTGAGCTGGGAAACCTGCTGAAAAAAGCTGAATTTTAGTCGATGCCCCTGCAGATCAGAAACATTTTGCAAACTGAGATTTTTCTGCTCTATAGGGGAAAGAACCCATCCCCATTTGTGGAGTGGACACCAGTGCCCACCAAAGCTGCTCTGTCACCCTCCTCAGCTGAACAGGAGAGACAAAATGAAGTGAAAGGCTTGTGGGTCAAAATAAAGACAAGGAGAAATCACTCACCAGTTACTGTCACAGGCAGCACAGGCTTGACTTGGAGAAATTAGTTCAATTTCTTACCAACAAAATCAGAGTAGGATAATGAGAAACAAAACCCAAATCTTAAAACATCTCTCCTATACTCCTCCTATCTTCCCAGGAGAATTCACTCCTGAATTTTCTACCTCCTCCCCACCAGCATCACAGGGGGTGGGAGATGGGGCCAATTCATCACAAATTGTCTTTGCTGCTCTTCCTCCTCACCCTGCTCCAGTGTGGGTCACTTCCACAGGGTCACAAGTCCCACCAGCAAACCTGCTCCAGGCTCATCTCTCTACAAATCCAGAGGTCCTGCCAGGGTCTTCTGCTTTGCTGTGTCAGGGAGTTTTTGTTCTCTTTCTTTTGTTCTGATTTCTCATGATTCTCAGAAGGAAGTGGAGGTTGGTGGGTCTGGATGTGTTTATAAAGAGGAATAGGTTGAGTAGTTATCAGATGCAATGATTTTTACATGCAGTCTGCAGTATTGATGAGATTCCTGGTTTGTTTATCCACTGTTTAGCATGGAATATTGGGTATGGGAATGGGAGTAGACCTGGGAAGTGAAGTCAGGCACTTCTGTGTGGCCCCTTGGTGAGTTTGAATGCTCCTGTCTCTGAGAGCACAGGAATCAGCCCACGGTGCCTTCATGGCGAGGAGACTTGAAGAACATTCTTTCAGTAGGGTTGTGGTGTCATTTTCCTTGCTTACAGAGCAGGAAAGATGGAAGGGAGGATGCAAGTATTTCAGTGAGATTCCTCTTCAGGAAAGTCATGTAGTCATTGCAGACGTTGACAGGAAGTCATTTTGCAAAAGGAGTGATGTGACACCTTCCTCTGTTCATTTCCCTGAGTTTCTACTGAAAAGCCAAGGAATGGGTGAGATATTTCATATTTATCCACATCATTACATTTAACACCTCAGAGCTTTCCTTCTGATATCCTCTGTTAATTCCCAGCATCACAGCAGGAAACAAATCAATCTCCTCGTTCCCCGCTGCAAATATTTGGTGATAAGGCTACAGATAAGCTCTAAATTAGTTTTCATAGTTTCAGAATGCAAAGTTGTAGATGCTATAGCCTCACATGCCTTGGAAACTGGTTCCTCTTGGCAGGTTTCTCCACTGCCTATGATAAAGATGACTTTGGCTTCATTTCAGGACAAGTGATGTGAGAAGACCGCTTGCCTGCAAAATCTTTCCCATCAAGAAAATTCCTTGCGCTATGATTCACTCCTGCCATATGTGGAGGAATTAAATTCTGGGTGAGACGCATGAAGGAAACCCCACAGGAGGAGAAATGATTTGACAGCTGATCCATAGAGCTCTTTCAGCCACCTCTAAAGAAAATGCTGTGATGCCAGTATCAGTTTCATTACACATCTGGGCTTGACTCATCTGCTACAGTGAAAGAAGAAAGAAACCCAAAGAAATAATTAAAGTTCATTATTGAGTGTATATGAAATAGCATTATTAAAGTATCTCCCTCACATTTATTTATAACCCTTCTTCCTGACAGAGCCTGACATGTTTCGCAAACACCACTGAATGATTATATATTCTTTGCCCGAAATCTGAGGATGTTGCTCTGCATTCTATTCATCACTTGCTCAGTCAAAATTTATGTTCCTGCACAATCTGTACATTTTCTGAGATCTCTTTGTGGAGGTACATTACTCATGAGACCTCCCAGGCATATTTAAAATAAGTCAGGGTGGAAGGGCTCAAATTTCTTTCAGAGAAAGTCAAGTTCTTCTGAGGGGTGTTGGACTGGGCATTGTCACTGCATGACAGGGTGAGGCTGGAGGAGGAGACTGTCTCCATCCTCACAATCCAGGAGACATATTTTGGTTGGCAGGATGGAGTTATCAACAATGACACTTATAGCAGGACAACTGAGCTATCATAGCTCCTCTTGGAAAAACACCTGGGATTTCAGGATGTGGGCAATGTTCAGAACCTTTGGTAAAACTCAGCCTAGTTTAGTGAACAGGACAGTGATTGTTCCTCTGTACCCAGCACAGGTGAAGCCACACCTCAAGTGCTGTGTCCAGTTCTGGGTCCTTCACATCAAGAAAGGCATGGAAGGGCTGGAGTGACCAGGGAAGGTCAGTGGAGCTGGGGAAGGGTTTAGAAGGTCCTGTGATGAGAGGCTGAGGGAGCTGGGGGAGCTCAGCCTGGAGAAAAGGAGGCTCAGGGAGACCTTCTGGCTCTCCAGTACTCCCTGACAGGAGGCTGTACCTGGGTGGGGTCACTTTTCCCAGGGAACAAGGGACAGGATGAGAGGAAATGGCCTCAAGCTGTGCCAAAGGAGGTTCAGGTTGGACATCAGGAGAAATTTCTTCATGGAAAGGGTGAGTCAGGCTGCCCAGGGAGGTGGTGGAGCCACTGGAAGTGTTCAAGAAGTGACTGAATGTGGCACTCAGTGCTCTGGCTTGGCTGACAAGGTGCTGATTGTTCACGAGTTGGACTTGATGACCTTGGAGGTTTTTTCCAACCTCAATGATTCTGTGAATCTCACCAAACTAAAGCCCATATCAGCATCCTTGGGGGACTGGCCCAGGACACACCTCAAGGGTTTGTCTCCTTTTTATGACCACACTGACCTCACCCCCTTCCGTTTGCCAAATGAGATCTGAAAATAGACCCGAGGAGTATGGATTAGCTGCGTGGCTTTGGTGTATTAGCACAGCTGTGTTTGAGCTCAGCAGCAGCAGGGGGAAAAGCACAGGCAGAGGATGCAAAGAGAAGGACTCCAGCAGAAAGGGAATGTAAACTCATCAGGGATTTTAAAACGCTGAGGCAGATCGATGCTCCTTTGCTGATGGAAGTGTCGCCTCCCTCAGCAGGCAGTGTCAGTGGTTCAGGGAGAGCTTCCCATGGAGAAAGCCTCATGATTATGATAAAATATGCAGGGATATTGTGGACTCAGTCACCTTCCACAACTTGGTGTTGAAAATTTATGTCCAACACTAACTGTGCTAACAATTTCTTCACTCGGTCTGATCTCAGATAAATGCAGAATTTATCTGTACAAGAGAGTATTTTCCAATTCTTTCTTTATTTTTTTACCCACTTTTCATCTTTATTATTAAAAGTGCCCTGTGGCAAGAAAAATTATTTTCCAGAATGTGGGCAGAATGTTGGTTTATCTTCAGAAATTAGTGACAAATATCTCTCCAAGAGATGAGAGATATTTTTGTCCATAAATGAGATTTCCTTCTCCCCAATAGTTGGTCTGTACATTGTAATGAAGAAGAAACAGCAGGAATGTGTAGGTTTCCATAATGGCTACACAGATTTTGGAAAGATTCTCTGCCTTCCTTCTCTGTCTCTTCCTGCTGAAATATATCAGCACTAGTGAGGATTTCAGTCCCTGTGAGGAAGATCTCCTATCTCAGCCCCGGTCATGCCTGACTGGGAGATCTGTGCATTTTGAAGATAACCTGGATCTGCCTTTGGCTTCCTTTCGATTCACTTCCACTCTTTCTTTACTCTTTTTTTCCTTTCCAATGTGTTCTTCTCTTCCTCCTGCTCAGTCCCTGCTCTCGTTTGTTTGGTTGTCCCTCTTCCTTTGTCACCTTTTCCCCCCATATTCCCTTCATGTCATTCCCCTCTGTAGAATTCTTGACAATGCATTTGAGAGCAAACAGCTCTGCAGCCATTTCCTTGTGCTGTGTCCCCCTTTTACAGCTTATGATATGATCAGTTACATTTCTGCCCATAACCATAGGATTAGTATTTAAATTGTGCTTATTGACATAATGATACCCATTGTGAGGCTAGCAATAAAAATATGCTGGAGGAGCAGCTAGGAAAACAAGATAAGAGAGTCTCAATGCCCAGGGGATGCAGACAAGGTGGAGAGTAATAGGGAACATTATGTATTTTGCTCATCAACAATTTTTCAATGAAAGAGGATTTAAAAACTGCTGCAGTTTTCAGTATATTAAGAGTGTGAGGTGAATTGGGATTAGGTTTTGTAGTGACTCCATGTTGTAACAAACTAGTTGTGACTCAAGCTTTGTGAAGTTCCTCACCTCACTGGAAGTCCAAAATCACTCTCTTTCCATCTGAGGATTTGAAAAGATGTGAAACAGGGTTGATCCAGAGTTGGGAGTTTAAATGGAGTTAAAATGGTAAAAAAAGGTCTGTTCCTGCCTGATTTCTTCCCTGCCCTTTAGGAGAACAGGGCAGCCTCCTTGGAGAGGAGTGACCTTCATAACTCAAAAGTACAGAGTCATGCTGGAAAGCAACCAGCTGAGAAAATGAGACAAAGATGTTCAGTACAGGTGTCGCTGAATAATTAAATAACAAAAGCCAAATAAAGGTGGAAATAACTTTTGAAGAGTCATCATGGGAAGATAAAGGATAAAAAAGGACTGCATTATTAGGCAGCAAAATTTTGCTATAACCTTCACTAGGATCAGAATTCCACCCTCACCAACTAAATCCCAGGAATTACAATTGTTTTCTTGCTGAAGTTCTATTTCTTGGTCAGAATCCCTCCTTGTAACACAAAAGCTCAGCCTGGAGGGTGGGAGAGAGGAAGGATTTGTGAGGAAGCCAACTTTTACACAGTGGTTTCACCACTGCAGTGCATCCTTCTTGGTCCGTATTGGGCTTCCCTTGATTGGTTTAAATTGACCTCCAGGATTCTTCTTGCTTCTCCCATTGTTCTGAGCACTAACTCCTGGAGAAGCAAAGACCTCTCCTCTGACCTGAGCCCATTTCATGGATAATCTCTGTGCCTGTTTCTGTAAACTCTGTAAAATCTTCAACAGACACAGCACTGAGCATCTGCTTTCTCCTCTCTCCCCACCACTGGTTTGTTTCTAATGAAATATTTATTAAGAGAATGATATTTGCAGTCAGAGAAGGAGATAATTCATGCAAGCAATCAGCTCTGGGTTAACTGGAGAATGAAAATGTCTTGGACCGTAGCAAAAACTCATAATCAAAGGGCTCCCCAGCTATCCATCAAACAATCAATTACTGTATCCATTAGTCCCCTTTCACCACACATTAGAACAATTTACTAGACATGCTAATGTTCGGGTCATTGCTCCTTAAGGATGAGCAAACAGCAGAGGCATCTATCAAAGTTTTGATGCAGTGTGATCTCATGCAGTGTGGATATATAGCTTAGATCACTTCATATTCTCATGGAGTTAAGTCTATTAAAGACCTGCTCTGGGAAGGAGTTGCCTCCAGATCTCAGCAGCTGAGGGAAACTTGTCAAAAGAAGTTGAACATTTTCACATGATTCTGCCTCCTGTGTGGTGAGACAGAAGGTCATTCTGTGTGAAGGATGAATAAGCAAACTGCACTTTGCTAAAGCAGAGGTGGTTTTGACACTTCTTTGTTACGCTGGCCAGAAAATTGCAAATATTTTCTAGTCTTACATGTGCCATGTGGGGGGAAACAGGATTTTTCATGAAAAGGGAATCCAGGAGGCTGATTCTAGGACATCACCCCTGATCTGTCTTGCCTCACTGTCCTCATCCACTTCCTGACAAATCTACTGGGAACTCAAACCATGCATGCTGAAGGAACATTTGTTAATTCCTCCAGTGCAGATTTTTATCTCTCACTCTTTCTACAGGTAATTGGGAGAAACAAACACATCATAGTGTACTCAGCTGAGCTAAGTAGGCAATATTGTTTTCCACTGGAAAAAAAAAATCTGTATGGTTTTTGCTCAGGCGTTTTTTGTGTTGTTTTGGTTTGTTTGTTCTTTTTTTCCATAGTCTCACTTGGCCACACCTGGGCCTTTGTAGTGTAATTTTCTACTTCTGAGCCTGACATTCAAGGCTCCTTTTATAGTCTATGACACAATCTCGTGTTAAGTAGCTGTCAATCTTTGTAATCTGGAGAACAGGGCTCTTATCTCCATTGACTTTATTGACCAAGCCTCCATTGATTATAGCAGGAGTGTTAATCAGGAGCTCCGAGGTCAGTGCTTCCACTGGGTATGTAAAGCGTGGAGAGGTGGATTTCTGGCTGTTCAATTTGCCTGATCAATTCAAAGAAAGATATCCACTGTGCAAACATCTCAAATTGGTGTTAAGAGGGATCCCACTTACATGTCAATATCATCAGTCCTGAACCAGCATCTGCCTAATTTATCCCTGCTTCTCTGAATGACTCTTGATATCTGATGGAACAAAGTGGCAGCTTCACTGTGGGTAACTCTGTTAGCAGGATAAAGCTCCTTGTCTCTATTGGCAATTTAGGGAAAAGGCAAAATGAAATGAAGGGCAGAACGATATTGGGTTGAATTACCTGCTGGAGAAACTCTCTTCACTGTTTCAAATAGACAGGGAGCAGAAGGAAATAAATTTGCTGCAAACATCCTTTCTGTATTTTGCTGTGACCCCTTTATCTCCACGAAATTCATGGGTTCAGTGCCAGTCTCTGTACCCATGTGTGTTAGCAAGGTGCTTCTTGTGCAGTGAAAATCTGGGTTTATGTAATAAAAATGTCATTTTCACACACACAAACTTCCAGAGGAACAGCAGAAAACTGTTCCCTTTCCACAGAGGGAATCTTGTTCCAATGTGGTTTTGCAGACAGAGGTCTCTTTCAGGGAGTGAAATATGATTTTAATTCAGTGAGTGTGTCCTAGCCTTTCAGAATTTGTTCATTACTTCTTTATTAGTCTAGGAGTGGAAAATAATCAGATTTGAGTCCTTTGGGATTAGGTCAAATAGTTAGGGAAATTATCAAGATGGAACAAGTCAATGCAAGATGCAATCAAAGCTCCATGCAGCAGCTTTCAGAGTGGACTTCAACATGTGACAAGATTTCTCCTGTGTTTGGGTGCAAATTTCCAACAGAAATACATTTTTATGGCACAAGCAATGAACTCTTGGAGTTTACAGCTTGGGAAGGGCATTGGTACATACAGAAAGAATAAAAAAGAGCACGAGCAGGGCAAGTAAAATAACATGAGGTATATAGTCTATAAACATGAGAAAATGAGGGAGCTAAATGAAATAGTCTTGAAGAAAGTATCAATAGAGACATGATTACAGTCTATGAATACTTTCAAGGTGAAAATACAAATGAAGACCAGGTGAATTATTCACGGAGTTAAATGATAGAAGCCAGAATAGCCTGGTGTTAGGGAAGAAACATGTAGGTTAAGTGCTAAAACTAATAAAGAACACTTGTGTGCATGGTTAAAACCCCATCAGTTTGCAAAGTCAATAGCACAGTTAAAACAGAAGTAAAATAAATAATAATGATAGTGCCATAAAAATCTGTGGTAGAAATTATCTGAATGTTTATCTCTGGCCTCTCCTGCCTCTGACATAGTTAAGACATTGTCCTGATATTAACTGGAAAAATGGGCAGATTATGGATGATTTTGTTACATGTCACGTTCCGGAGGCGCTGAGCTGAAAACCTGTCAGCATTTTTTTATCTTAATCCTTTCCCTGAATGCTTTATTTTGGAAACACTTTCGGCAGCTTTTCAATCCCCATGAAAGCCTGTATGCTAATGGGGTGGTGTGGGACTGAGATGAGGAAAGGTTAACATCTCTGCAAGTGTATATCACAGAGACAGCACGGAGCACCTGAGGATAATAAAGCTGCTCTGCACTGCTTGCCTTGCCCAAACTTCCTATTTCTTGTCACTGTTTGGAAGGTTAAATTCACTTCATCCTGCCCTGTAAAGAACTCATACAGGATAAATTAGCAAAGTGCCAAATTCTCCCTATTTCGTTCTCCCTGGGCAAACTGACTCAGAAGCAAAATTTTGTTCCCTTTAGCAATGTTTACGCTTCTTATTTCCATTATTTCACTTTGCAGGCACTTTAGTGCCAAATACACCTCTGTGTCTAAATTTCCCTAATAGCGTTAGTTTCTCTTCCTTGAGACATTGCCTAGATCTGTAATAATTATATCACTATTCTTGAGGAAGAATATAATTTTCTTTCTGCTGTTCTGCTGTTTTTCTCTAAACCAGTAAATATCCTGACTTGATTTGACTTGAAATTCCAGTTGTCACTCTTCATTTTTCTGGAGATTGAAGCTTACACCCTCTGAATGAAGTTGACTGTTGTTAAATATTTCCAGTAGAACAATGTCCTCTTGTCCATGTCAGTACTTGCTGCCACAGCACACAGAAATCAGAGCAAACATTTCATTCCCTTCAGTAAAATTTATATTTTAAGGCTGTTTACAGGTGGGGAGATTAGACTGAGGTAGGTGGGAGTTATCACTGGCCAGGAGAAAAAACCATCATCCCCTCCTGCATGGAGAGGTGGGCACTGGGAAAATCCCCACTGATGTTTTGGGACTTTAGTGGGAACACTTAGAGGGACAGAAGCCATTTCACCAATTTAGTTGAAAATGTGATCTCTATTTCACTGAATGTATCTCTTTAGGAACAAATGCTGCAGAACATTTTGACTGTAAAAGTCCCTGTCTAAATAGGCTTTGCTGTGCAGTGCTCTGCCATAATTGCTCACTTAAAAAGACAACACTATAATCATATTCTAATTTCCAAGTATCTTTTTTTTCATCCCAGAATTGGATGAAAAATTCTGGGATGGAATTTTTCCATTGGGTTGGAATGAGATGATCTTTAAGGTCCCATCCAACCCAAACCATTCTATGATTCCATGATTATTCCAAATGAGGCCCCTTAATAGATGGTGCCAAAAGTTGAGGTGGGATGATGAGGTGCTGACCCACCCTGCTGCTCAAAGCTCTGCTCTGACTTTCATCCTTCTCTCCCACAAAGTTGGATCCCACTCTCAGAGAGAGACAGGAACCTTGTCTTGTGTCACCATCCCCATTCCCATCAACCACTCACCCCTACAAAGCTCTGGGTAGGCTCTTCCAGGTGGGTGGTGACAAGATTCCTCCAATTTTTGTCCTAATTTGGGATCAGGAATTTGGGCAGAAGGCCTCCTGGGTGCAGAGTGCAGGGCTGTTAGATGGGCAGACACTTTATGGAGAGTCACTAAATGAGAGTGATTCTCAATCTCAGGTTCTGAACATTTGCTTGGACACTGAGCAGTCCATTAAAACCCTGCAAAAGGCCAGGAACAAAGAGAGATTAAAAAACTGATGCCAGTGAAGTTTTGTGGGAGTCAACCATGTTTCTAAAAATTAAAGTGGATGAGCAGTCCCAAACTAAAATACAAAATAAGATAGCAGTCTATTTTTTGAAAGAAGGAGACATACTTTTTATTTCCATCATCATCCTCCTTTTCCACTGCTCCAGAGTGGCACTGTGCCCGTGCTAGGGATTGTCTCTGCTGCAGGAAATCAAGCTGAATTTGGTTCTTGACTCCATGTGAACCCAGGAAAACAAGACTCCTCCCTCTTTTAATTTTTTTTTTTTTTTTGGTACTAGATGGGTGCTAACGGGTGCGCCAGTGACTCATTCTCCCTCTTGTTTGCCTTTCTAGCAGGAACCTGCTCACCAGCTGTGCAGCACATATGTTGGGAGGCAGAGACAACACTGAGCCTTTCTAGACAGTCTTGATGTGTCTGTGAGCTCTTTCAAGCATGGGCCATTTACACAAACGCTGGGGGTTTCAGCTGCTCAGAGAGGGAGTTGCGAGGAGGAAATCTCTGCCTCTCATCAGGATCCAGGGACAGCACGGAGCTCAGCTCTCAGACAGCACTGCCAGCCAGAATGTGCTGCCAGCAGAGATGTGCAGAGACAGAGAATGCTGGGAATACAACACAGACAGCTAGGAAAGGGCAGGAACAGCTTTAGGAATGTGTTGCAATGCTGTAAAATAAAAACAGTGAATGCTCGCCTTCCTGACAATTTTCAAGGAATGTTTATCCACTTGCTCTGCGTGTATGGAGATGCCACCTGAAGGTGGTGGCAGCCCAGGCAGTTGGATTTGGGGAGGATGGGTGAAATCAGGCTGAAGTCATTCAGTGAAATGGGTTTAAAAGGCAGAGCATGTTGGATTACAGAGGAGGGAAATGAGTGCCTCTCTTCACTGATGCTGTTTTGTTTCACTCACGTCGCCGTGGGACCTTCTATTTGCATGGTAGAGAAAGTTGCCAAATCAAGAGGAAAAAAAGAAAAAGGAGAAGGACTGGGAATAGGAACAAAACCAGCTGCTCTTCCTTCAGTCACACAGGGTGAAAGTACATGGCAAAATGTAGCCCTGATGATCAACTGAAGTTTGACCTAGAAGCTGATGATCTCCATGAGCAAAACGTGAGTGTCAGCCCCACCATCTAAGCCTGGTAGGAAGGGCATTCCTCCTAAATTTGGTCTTCACTGTGGGGAGAAAATGTGCTGTGCTTCTTAAAAGCACATTAGTTATCAGAGAGCTAAACCTCGGGCCCCTGGCTTATTTTCTTTTTCTTCATCTACCACAGACAGGTCATTTAATTCTCCCACCCTGAGTACAGTGAGATCGACTCTGAACTCAAGCAGCCCTGGGTGATGAGGTCAGGATTGCTTAGAATGAATTTGGTGAAGTAATAAAGTCTTGAAGGCAAACTAAAGAGGAAGAAAACAGTAGGAGGTATGAACTAGGTACTCTGTCACTTAGTCTCTTCCAGTTCCAGGAAACTGAAAAGATTTTCTCAGTCCTCACAACTGCAGAGACCTAAATGAGTCAATTTAAAAATGCTGAAAATCAAACTAGCAAAATAATTTCTGTTAATACGTTTCCCCTAAAATTAGTAATTTCTTGCAGATTCTGTAGTAGGAAACTGGTAGAAAGGGTGGTTTTCCTGCTCAATTTCACATTCATTCAAAAGTAAACACCTTGATCAGGAGCGAAGACAGAAACACATGAAGGATTCTAGTTAATTTAAATAAAAATGCACTTCAACCCTTCCCTTTATGCAAATTTCCCCATTCTGGTTTTTCTCATGCTACATTGGTGCAGAGTAATCAAATTTGCATAAGTTGAAGAAAATGCTGAATCCATTTCTGTATTTGCCCATGTGAGTGATGCATGCAGGAAGGATTCAACACATTTCACTTTAAACTTGTCTTTGTTGTGCTAGTTTTAAATTTGGCCATTTATGAGTGAAAAGGAAGAGCAGGCAATGGTTAATTTGTGATTTCTTGTGATGCATTTCTTACCCAGTTTTTGTGGGAAGCTCCTCTCCTAAGACAACGGAGCTTAGATTGCCAATCACTGCTGTGATTTTCGGTGTGGAAGATAATGCAAAATTGTAATATCACTATTTCTCTCCTCTAAAAGATTTAGAAGTCCCAGGCTGCTTGTTCTGTGCCTGCCTGAGGCCTTTCTACCTGTAATTGCTTTGGGCTTTTGCTTGGCATGGTACAGCTCTAAATCTCATTGAGCCTGCAAGGTTAGCTGTTTTGGAAGGATGGTTTGAGAGAGATCATCTAATCCGATTTATCAGTCGCCTTAACCTGGCTGTATTTTGGGGATAGCCAGGCCAAACTGGCTGCTCTGTGTCATTTTTGTCCCAGGCAGCTTTGCAGTGCCAACCTGTGATTAAAAAATGTGTCAGGCAGAGTAACTCCAGCAGTGCTCTGCACTGTGGCCCTCCATGCACGGTGTTTTATTGAACCCTAATGCAGACACTCCAGCCTCATTATTCTACATGCAATAAAATGTGAATTTCTGAGCCTGGGTGCTGCTGAGAACAGGATATCCTCATAAAGCGTTGCCTGGCTGTTTATGTGTCTATATGTACTATAAAGCAAGAGATAAACATCTCTGCATTTGCATTCTGTTTGAAAGCCGGAGCCAAAATGCTACCCGAGGAGATGTGAGAGTTTTCAGGAGCTGTGGGAGGTGTGTTGGATGCTGCTGGAGCTTCCCAAATCCCTGCTAGAGGTGCAGGAGATTGGGGAAGATAGAGCAACCTGCCTTGGTTCATTGCCTGAGTCATAGCAGAGCTCTAAAATACTCTCTTTTCATGGTGGCAGAAGATTTCCTGGGAACTGCCTGCAGTCTGTAGTGCAAAATTAGCTCAGAGGAGGGAGTCTGGTTTTACCTGTGCTCATATAAACCAGGAGGGATTTGCAAGGAATTTGTGAATGGTGCTGTACATATCAAAGACACCTCCAGGGTCTCACAGCCCAGTGATGCTCCAGCTGCTTGAAATGTGCATGTGAACAGAGTAGTGGTCAGAAAAAAAGGAACTTGTGCTCTTTCTTATCCTCCAGAATTAGTTTTCCAGTCCAGGTGAGGGACTGCTGGCTCAAATTGAACTTGCTGTCAACCATGACCCCCCAAATCCTTTTCCATGAGCTGCTCTTCAGGGTGTTGCTCTTTTTCCCCACTCTGACAGCAGCTCTGCCACATCCATCCTAAGGCACTGTGATGTGTCCTCTTCCCAAACTTTCACACACAGACATTAAACTCTCCTCCCCAGGACACATCTCCTGGTGGAGTTTGGAGTGGAAGGAGGTGTAGAAATGGGTTCGTGTTGTCTTATTCCAGGTTTAATCAAGATCCCTTCTCAACTGTCTTTATTCCAAGGTTGAAAGTAGAAGTTTGTGACTGTCTTCCTCAGCCCTTCATCCTCCTGTCCCTGTGGTGTCACTCACCTGGTGCACAGATTCTGTACATCCAGCTTCAATAACTCTGGATTATTTATATCAACTCTTACAGTTCTTTTTGGCAAGACTGTGAGAGGCCCATCTTATTTCTCACTTTATTATCTTTTTTGTACTAACCTGAGCTGGAGGGAGTGTGTGTGTCTTGGTATTTTTTCTCTGTTGTATAATTTTCCTCTATATCTTCAGGTTTTGGGGAGGATTGGAGAGGAAATTTTCCTTTGAAATCACTAAACATTTTCCTGGCACTAAAAGCCATTTCTCATCCATCTCCAGTCAACATTTCATGCCTTGAATTTGCAATAAGGGAACAGCCTTGTAACCAGCAATCAGAAATGTCATCATTAAAGTTAGTGATGTAAAAAAAGAGCTGCAGGACTGGGAGGTAGCAGGACAATCTCACTGCACCAGGAGACTTCCAGCTTTCTGAAGATGAGCTGTGAGGGTTGGTTGGTGTTGTATTAGCTGAGTTCCCATTAGATTTCTGCTCCTCTGTGGGATAAAGACCATATGGGAGCTGGGAGAGAGGACATTTCAATCCCTTGCGTGGTGATTTTGTGTGACATGAGTTGTCAAACTCGTGATGTTCTGTCCCTTCTGATAGACAAATGGGGAGTGAGGCAGAAGCAGGGTTGGGAGGGGATATTTTTGGAGGGGTCTCAGACATGCAACTTCTGAGGCAAAGATTTTGCTGCTGATAAAGTACAGGCACTGACAGAAGCTGTCACCATCCAGATAAAACCTTTCTTTCTTTTTTTTCCCCCTATCAGCAGCTGCATATAGCATCTCCCCACTGGTAGAATAAATCTGATAAAAAAATGTAGTTGTAAGCAGCAATGATTTTATCCTGGTGAAAAGATTTTATCCAACAGGAAAAATGTTGTGCCTGGGCATAATTTTTCAGATATGATGAACAACAGCATGATATGACCCTCAGTCCTGAGGATTTAGTTTTAAAAGAACTACTGAGCATATCAGATATACTCAACTTTTTCTCTGCTATCATTTTTTTTTCTCATTGGCAGAGTTCAGTTTATAGATACATCTTGACAAAAATCTGCCAGAGGCAAATTTCAACAAAAGAACAACTTCAAACACATCCAATTAACAATTTATGAAAGGAAATCCGACAGAAAATTACACAGAGATTCACAGGGCATAAAATTTGGCACTAAATCAAATTTACTGTGGAAATGCCTGTACAGGGAGTTATGGCCCCTTCCAGAGCAGTGTCAAAGGGAACTTTATCCGTGGAGGCTCAGGGAGTGCCCTCCATCTGATCTTTTCTTGCTATAAATAAAATGTCTTGTCAGACGTGGCAATGAACATAACTCAAAAGGGAATGAAGACCACTGATAAGCCAAGCTATGTGCAGCTTTCGATCAGAAGTATTAGAAGTGATTAGATCTCTTCACAGTTTCAAATTTAAGATTTGTTCACTTTATCACAGAAACGAGGGGCTCTGAACCATCAACAGCACAAAATCACTTTTATTTTTTAGCACAGCACACAGACCCTGATAGCAGGTCATGGTGACTGTATTTAATATTATTATTTAGCCATTTTTATGTCTGGAAGGAAATATCAGCCCCCCTGCATCCTGTTGTTTCACTGATTTACTCATTCAGCAGCCGTGGTTGGATTTTTTTTTTTTTTTGGAAGATGTTAAGCATACAAATGCATCTAATTGCCTTCAGCAGCTCTGAAATTAACTTAGGTCACTACTTTGTTTAGAGAAAAAGATCTGTGTCTAGACCTTTACCTATTTAAACACATGAATAGCTGTTTTGTTTTTCTAAGAGATGACTGAGCAGCAGCACTGGCAATGCATTATCTGAGTAATTTGGAGGGGGGACATGTTATTTACAGATACCAGGCCCAGCTAGTGAGGATGACAAATAAAGTTGACACAGGCCAAGACAAAGCATATTTGTGGTACAACTGTGTCATCCCATGGACTAATCTGATTTGAAGAGCTGCTTGCTGCCTCTCTGGCTCTCCTGTGCTCCCACATCAGAGCAGGAGACAGCTGAACACTTGAAAATTTGTCATCTTCTACTGAAATTCAGACCTGCCCAGGACAAGCATGGCTTTGAGTGTCCATTCACGGTCCTTGGTGCAGCATCCTTGCTGTGACCAGAGCACACAAATTTCATTAGAACACTTTTCCTGCAATTCCACAGGGCAGATTCTTGGGATCTTCCACCCCACTTGGTGATGTGCAGTTTGCTTCTGCTCATCTTAACCCACTGGTGAGGATGAGAGGACACCTCTGTCACTAAATGAAGCATTAGAATACCCCAAAGGTTTTTTTCCTGAGTCCATTAATACACTCTTTTGGCACTGAAACACTTTACCAGGGAAGTTAGTGTCCAAGGCACGTAATAATTAGTGAATAAAACACCCCCAGAGTATCTTAATCCTATTAAAATATGTCTTTTAAAGTGTAAATGAATCTTTAACCTAATTTTAAATGATGATTTTCTTCCTGTTGCACACCCTTTCTCATTAGATAACAGATCCCCAGGAAGCAGAAGGTGAAACAAAGTAAGATATTAATGTCAAAGATTTTCATCTTCTGTTCATATTTGGGAAGATATTTGACTGTTAACAGCTGATTTTTCTATTTCCTTCTACTTCTTCCATCACCCCACTTCCTTCACCATGTTGGGTTATTTTCCTTGTCTCCAGCTAGGTATAGTGATAATAATAATGAAGTAATTTCATAAAGCAAAGTCTAAGTTTGGGGAAATGCAAAAATTCTTTTGTTTCTAAATACAGGAATTGAATACTTTTTAATGATTTAAAGGAAGTTAGAGAGTTAAATAAACATTTCCAGACTCAAGTCCTCCCAGTCCCTCCAGTTCTCCAGTCCTGTGCCCTTGCACCAAACTGCCCCATGGTCTTTCTTCCTGTTCACTCTGTGGGAATTTGGGGGAATTAATATTTTTGAAGATGCAGCCACAGCAAGACAGCAAAAGCTTTTATCTTTCAGGCTCAGTTCCTGTCCTGATGGGATGGCACAAACCCAGATTCAGAGAACTGAACATGCCCCTGACTACCTGTGCCAGTTTTCTGGTTTGTTTTGTTTCAGTTTTAGAGGCTATTTGGCACATTTTGGTCAAGGATGTGCTGTGGCCACTGCCATTTCTTCTTTCAACTTCAAAGCATCAGAAGCACTCGGTTTGCTTTGTTATTGTAACTTTTAGTTAGGAGCCAAAGCGCAGCTCAAGACCAAGTTAGAGGATCATGAACATTGTTTGAAGTGGAATTCCTGTGCAGTGTAAGGTTGGAGCTTTCAACAGCACTTAGTTTAGAACTTGAGCTCAACCTCCAAACCAGCCCTGAGTCAGTTCATTCTCCAAGTTCAGTCAGGTAGGCCATGGTGGGGATGATTTTGAATTGAAAGTGGAGACATTTAGATTAGATATTATGAAAAATTTCTTTACTCAGAAGGTGATGAGGCCCTGGCACAGGTTACCCAGAGAAGCTGTGGCTGCCCCATCCCCGGAAATGTCCAAGGCCAGGTTGGACAGGGCTTGGAGCAGCTTGGGATAGTGAAAGGTGTCCCTGCCAGGGCAGGGGGTTAGGAATGAGATGATTTTAAGGTCTCTGTAAACCCAGAACGTTCTGTGATTCAACAACTGTGATCTGACGTGTCAGCAAAACCAGGTGAACTCTGTAGAGTGAACACCACAAACCTGTGAGTTGCTCAGGATGATCACTCTGCACTCACATCACTGCAATGATTTCACCTTTTAAAAGCTGTGCTGTTTATCTCATAAATGGCAAAGATTGTAATCTTTGTGTTTTGAATGTTGCAAGATGGATCGTAAAGTTTTCAAGATAAATAGGATTTCCGTGTGCCTGAGAAAGTGTCTAATTAAAGAAGAATTTGCAGGGAAGATAAACAAAGTGAATGTGTTATTTTTCAGCTTCACACCAGTGTTTTGTTCCATCAGAACTGTGGAGAATTGAAGTTGCTTGTTGGGACCCAAAAGTAGCTCAGAAGATCTGACTTCAGGTCCAAACACTTCCTTTGAGACTTCAAACATTTCCTCTCTTGTAATTAACTTTTCTCCTCACATTTCACCACCATTTACACCATCTCTTATATATTTTTCTCTCCCCACACTAAAGCTGTGTAAAACCGGAAAACATTTACACCTCCTTTGCTTTCTTTCCGTTCTCCCACCTCAGCAGAGCCCTAAGACCCCCTTCTCTGACCTGCCTGATGATGAGAAGATCTTCAACGGAGGTGACAGTGCATGGCAGAGCCAGGGCCAGGAGCAAGCCTTGCTCGCGGAAATCACGGAGGAGGACCTGGAAGCCATCCGCCAGCGGGAAGAGGCCATTCAGCAGATTGAGGTCAGTAACCTCCTCCCACCGTGGTCTGGGAGCTGGAAGTGCAGATTCCTTGCGTTGTGCCTTGCTCAACATGAAGGAAATGCTGATTTACATCGCTGCTGGTACAGCGTTACTAAAACCGGGGGAAATTATAAAATATTTCTCAACGTGGAAATCAGTGACAGAAGGAAAAGTTAGAATTCCATATGATTTGTAATGAAAATGACAAGAGTTAATTAATGTTCTAATGGTTGGGTTCTGTGCAGTGAGGCTTCCACAGCAGAGTCTGTAGTGAGGAGGTTTAGCTGAGCTGAGTTCTGCAGCAAAGCAGCTTCCTCCTTGCATGCAAACTTGAAATGGGAATTCGTCACAGGCAGAAAATACTCAGCTTTACCATTAGCGAGAATAATGGGAAGACAAAAGGAAATAACTTGTTAACCTTTTCAAATTATTCAATATTTTGCAGTATCAAAGTATTTGGACGTGCTTGATGTAGTTAGAAGAGGACATACTATTTTTATTCCCTTTTTTTTTTCCAAAGCGCTGTACAAATATGAAATAAAAGGAACAAAAAGAGGCCTGAATAAGTTAAGCATCCCACATTTTTCTTTTTTTGCTTCTCTTTTTATGCTTTTGGGGAACTCTTGTTAGTTACATTGAACTGATAAATGGGTAAAACAAGAACATGTTAATTCTTTCTAATTTGTATGCTTTTACAGACCTAAACTCAATATGAACCAAAAAAAAAAAAAAAAAAAAAAAAGAGGGCTTCAGAATAATCAGAACATTTAATTAAGGGCTATACTTTGTCCTTTAATTGGTTTGGGCTAATTTTATCAGGATAGATTTTGGTTGAATTGCGATTGAGTTAAAAGTGCAAAAAGGGGACAAAAGCTCCTGCTGGGGGTTGGTGCTTTGGGGTTGGGACCTCTGTTTGCAAACAGTGATGGCCACACATGACTCAAGTCTCCAAGTCAGAAATGCTGACAGTTTTACAGGAGCAGGTCGAGGTCAGTGTTTGTCTAATTTCTGTTGTGGTTCACTGAGCAGAGATGAATGAGCTTTGTGGATTTCTGTCCATTAGTAGGGGTGAAACTGTCAAAGAATGTTCTCACACCGAGTATCTTTGGCTGTGAATTGTGGTTTTGCACTTGAGGGATCTCATTGCATCCACCAGCACAAACTGTAGGGAACTTTGTTGGAAAAAAATGCATGTTTTGGGCTGTTCCTGCACTTTGATGGTCAAGAAGGATGGTAGCAAATGTATTTCTGAAATGATGTTGTGGACAACACCGTGAGCTCACTGGAGATATTTATGAACAGTTTGAGTAGAATCTTGTGCCTTGTTCTCTGGGCTGACCCTGCTTGGGTGGGGATGTTGGACAGACAGCCCCACTGTGGTGCCTCAGCCATTCTGTGATTCTGTGACTTTGTCATCCTTTTGTTTCAAATAGTCAGTGCCTTTTTCATTTTCTCTTTACATTACCCCTGTCCTCCCCAGAAAACCCCCACATTTAGTGTTTGCCCACGAGGCAGTGGGGAATGACAACCCCCAAGGCAGCCTCAAGCACATCAGCTTTGGAAAATGAAGAGCTGCATTCGTGTCTCCTCGGAGAAATCTTTTTTTTGCTGGCTAAATCCCGTTTCTGTGCCACAGTCTGATGTCTCTGCACCACATGGCCAGGGTGGGGTAATTGAGGAGGGTTAACTGAACTAAATCACAGTCCTAAATAACTTTAAAAAACCCCAAAAATCTACATTTATGTATTGTTCAGGGTTTGTATGTATTGATTTGATCCTGGACACCTTTCTGCCTAATATGAATTTACCTCTGAATAATTTAGATTATGCAATTAATGATTTAGTCAACTTAAAAAGTTAATGTTGTTTAGGATTTTGCTTCCTGAGAATGTGTGCACTTTCCTTTTACTTGTTTTTCCCCCATCTCCTGTATGCCTTTTGCTTTGCTCTCCAGGATCCCTGATCGTCCTCTGAGGAGAGCTGCATTCCACAAACATTATTTCAAAAGTAGCTTAAACATTTCTCCTCCGGAGGAAAACATTTAGGACCGATGGCATTTTGTTTAACATCTCTTTTGAAAGAAATGCAATGAAAATGAGGGTTTTTTGGACAGCATTGTTCCTTTCCCCAGCTGTATTTGAATAAGCAGATGGTGCTTTTAAATGATTTTCAGTGTGTTTTGTTTTTCTGTTTGTTGACCCACATGAACATATTTTTTGTGAAAGGACTCATCTTGCACATTAAAACTTCCCTGTTTTCAGTGGAAATTGTGGGTACACAGAGGATTCCCTGAGCTCACAGTCACCATAACAACCTTTTTCCAAAATATTTCCATAACCAGTGAGGCGCCAAGAAGGTTAAAACAACACATTATTCCTAACTGTCAAACACAACTTATAAACTTAATTTATTGCTGAATTGATGTATAGCATTTGTTGTCCTTTGTTCTTTGGGGACCAGAATGAAGAATAGAGCTGTGCACAACTTGTCTTGTGCAAGTAGATTGGTCTCACTGGGATTTTCATGTTGCTGCACATCCAGCACCAGAAACATGCAGGTCTTGAGGAGCGCAGGAGACATTGAAAGAACATCACATCCTCTGATTACACACAGCTGTGGAGAAGCTCATGGTGCTGGTGCCAATCATGGGTTTTTTGGTTTTTTTTAAAGAGGCATTGAATCTGCCCTTTTTGCAAGAACAGGTATAAAACCTTCTCTGTTGCTGAAAGAAATAAGGAAATAAATTCTCTTCCCATCTTGTGTCCTGGAAAACATATAAAATTGTGCCCATAACAGACATTATCTTAATGTTCCAATGCCTTTTTCCCACGTGTGTGTTTTCCACATCTCCAGGATCTCTTCAGAGGTTGGGGTTAATGGGACATTGTTCTCTGTCAGGGACATCCCTCGAGGCACTTTGCAGCGTTCACAGTTTCCACCTAGACAGATAACAGCCAAGTCAAAAGTTCACCTGGCTGTTCATTTTATTTAAATGTGATCCTTTTGTTATTGCTTGCAGATTAAAACCAGAGACGTCTGCAAGGGAGATGTCTCGCCAAAACCTTACATTTTGGATAAAGATCTTTATTGCTTGGAAATGTCAAAATCTGGTAGGACACAGCAGCCTTGACACAAGTGTTATTTCTTAAAATATTGCTTTGAACTGTTATATAAAACCTATTTTAACTTGAACTGTATTGGCAGTGAATAATAGATGCCATAACAACTTTATATATAGCACTGTAAAATGTGCCTTCAGAAATACATGAGCTGAACTGTAATGTGCATTGTCAGTGCTCAGTGCTGGCACAAGCTCTGTCACAGCAAATATATATAATTTACCATCCCGTGCCTTTCATCTGCACCTGTGGTCATCTGAAAAATGGGAGGTGATAAAAGTTTGAGAAGAAATGGATAAGCACTGAATGGGAAACTTCACAGAATTTCTGCTGGTGACTGGAAAGACTTATTAAAAAAAAGATTCTAAATACTGCAGTGATTCTGCAGGTCTCTCGTGATCCTCCCCATGCAGACAGCTTCTCCAGAGCTGATGAGAAAGGAATGAGAAAAAACCCTCCCAGATCACACCATAATTTCCTTGGAATTGCCTTCAGATCATCCCACCTCTTCCACAACCCTTTTCCTCTCCCATAGCACTTTCCCATCCCCATCCTCTGCTCCCACTGAGTGGGAATTCTACTACCTTGGAGACTGGAAGGTGTCCCTTCCCATGGCAGGAGGATTGGAACAAAACGATCTTTAAGGTCTCTTCCAACCCAAACCACTCTGTGATTCCATGATATCCCTAAGAAAGCAAAACCACATCAACAGAGCTACATTTCAGCTGGTGCGTCCCTTGGCAAAAAAAGAAGGAGAGATGGATAGGTTGTGGCAACAGGTGTGAGGAAACGGCTTTTATTTTTAGGAGAGGTTGTTCCCTCTGGGTCGTTGTTGAGAAATGTTGATGTTTATTCCCTCTCTGTTTTGAAGAGAAGTGATAGATGCCAGCCTCCACGCCTGTCACTCAAGCCTTTGTAGGCAGACAGAGAATGAAGCACAATAAAAATAAAACAAAAGAAAGCCCCACAGAGTCTGGCAGAGGGTGTTTGTTAGTTCAAACATGTTCCTTGTTCCCTCATTATTCCGTATCATTGCTTGCTGAGGGGTGTTTTCGGTAAAATCTCTCACCAGTGGTTGCAGTTTGGAGGGTTTAGTGCAAGCTATTTTACACCTTTTTTCATCAGCTTCAATAGTCCAGGGCTTTGACTTAAGAGGGCTCTGCCTGTCTCTTCACAGAGGCTTTTTGACTCTGAGTAATGTATAAATAACACAAGATCATGACAATCACCAGTGCCCTGCGAGTGTCAAGCTCTTCTCATGACAGCGTTGGGGAGCCTAATTATCCTGAGCTGCAGAGCTGCCTGCCAGGTTGACATGGCCATCCCTGGGACTGCTATTGAGTTGTTCCCTAAAGATCCCACTCCAGTATCCTGCCCAGTCTCATTTAAAATGACCTAAGCTGCAGGACTGCCACCATTTATTTCAGGAGGCTATTTCACGGTCCAGCAGGCTTCGGTGTTGATGAAATGCTTCCCTCTGTTCTTGCTAAAGATCCCTTTCTCATTCTCGGCTTTTTACACCTAGTGAAACTCTGCTGGACCCTGCAAATAATTCTTCTTCCCTTTTGGCTTTTAAACTCCTCAAATGCTAACAGTTATCCTCCTCTTCACAAGTTGGTCTCCCTGGCTTTTCAGTCACTTCAGTGCTCTCTTCTCAATTATTTCCCATTTTCTAGTTCTTTGCTCCTGCAGCAGCAGACTGTATATAGGATTTCAGTGTTGTACCAGAGCTGAACAGAAGTGCAAAAAGCCCCATGGATCCAACTGAGAGCTTGCAAGTGCTGATGGAAAAATTCTAGAAAATTCCTGCACTAGTAAATTAAACATACCACAGACACTAGAACCTGTTCATTACACTTTTAAATTGTTAGAGCATATCTTGACACACTTTTGAGCCAGATTAGCCAGTGCTTGCCCAGTTGTTGACATAGTTTGAGCACTAACATATTTTCTAGAAGCAGTTTTGATGCAGCCACCCTGTTCAGAAGGTAAAGGGACTTGTGGATGAAATGAGGTGCATACCTGCAGTTTCAGTGCCAGAGAACAGGCATCTCCCATGTCCTTGCACAGCTGCAGCCCTATTGATTTATGAATTGATCACAAAAATTTCCTCTAGTCCTCACTCTGACATTTAGGGAAGAGGAGGAGCAAGGTGAATTAGGGGTGAATTTTGTGGGAAACTGTGCAAGCCTGAGGGCAGAATGAGGTGCATGTGAAAAATAGCAGCTGGCTCCTTTGAAAATTTGGAAAAAGCCTTAGCAAGTGTGGAGAACAAAGAGCAATCTATCCCAGTGGAATCCTGCAGTGGCCATTTCCATTGAATATTGATTTTACTGTGCCTCCTTCTCTGTGCCCCTGTGGCTTCCAACACTCCTGCATTGCTGAAAGGGATTTACCTTCATGTCAAAACCACTCACACTAAATCTGCCCATCTTTAGCAAGTTGCTTTCAAGCTGCCACTGTCATGCCAGGCAGCACTGAAAAGTTTTGTTTATTTTAGTTTTAGGGGTTGTGTGAGGATCACAAAATATCCTGAGCTGGAAGGAACCCACAAGGATCACCAAGTCCAACTCCTCACCAACAATCTCACCATGTCTCTGAGAGCTTTTCCCAGGTGCTTCTTGAGCTCGGTCAGGCTTGCTGCTGTGACCACTGCCCTGGGAAACTGTTCAGTGCCCAGTCACCCTCTGGGGAAGAACTTTTTCCTAATATCCAACCTAAACCCTCCCTGACACAGCTTCAGAATCCACATTCCCTTGGGTTCTATCACTACACCAGCAAACAAAAATCACATGCTGTATTTCCTTGTCCTTCCATTTTCCCACTATTTATTAAGTGCTACTGTTACAAATAAATCCATCTGTCCTGTAATCCCAAAACATCCAGACAGAGAGGAGGCAAGTGATGAAATACCACTTGGTAACACATTGTGAAAATTCTCTCATCATCTCTTTTCTGCTCACACATCACTTTTGCTGTGACTACATGCAAAAGTCCAGACTTTTCTTATTGCCTACCTAAAACTGTATTTTCTTCCTCTCCTCATGGAAATGATTAAGATGTTGTATATTTTTGCCATCAGTGTTTCATCAGGGATACGAGTACAGCCTTGGATATCCCTTTGCAAGACAGAGATTTCAGGAATATATCACAAATCTTTTTTAGCCCTAGGCAATTTCTTATGTCTCAGGTGTAACCTTATGACTAAACTGTGTGTAGTGAAGTGTTTTTAACTAAATTGGAGAGGTTTCCACTGTGGGCTGGAGATAATTTTATTTTCCTCACTTACATTCCCAGTGCCTTATCTAAAGTTAGTGTCAGAGAGTCTTGCCCTAAACCCTTTCCTTCATGCACTATTTCTGCAGTGAGCTTGCATGAAGAAGGCAGTAATGAAAGCCTGGATTCAGCAAATCCCTTATGTGTGTCTTAACAGCTTTGCTGGATAGGGATGGACTTTAGAGCCTACTAAAAGTGAAGTATTTCCTCTGCAGAAGGAGGAAGGAGTGCTGAGACACACATAATTGGCTAACAGTCTGAATTTTAGGGAGGCACATCTGCATATTTATATCCACAGAAACTGAGCTGAGGTTTCATGTATGACCTGTCAGTGTGCATTGATAAGGCAGAGAGCTGGAAAGAGAGAGATCTCTGGAGCTGGTGATGAAATACTGTTTAGCTTCTGCAAATCCTCTTGCTTAAGTGTTGGTATTTCTTTTGTGAAAAGAATGTGTTACTTTCCTCCCCCATTTGCTGCACTTTTGCCTGGTTTTGCCAGCAGATGAGGACTGGCTCAACCAAGGTCATATCTTGCCCCTATTTCTGTTAGCACAGACAGTACAAATATCATTTGCCTCATCCACACAGCTATTTTTGTGGCTGTGATTTGCTGCCCCAAAGGGGAATTACCCCTCTCACCTATCACTTGGGTTAGAGCAGTTCACTGTCTCTGATGCTAATTAATAGCAATGGAGATCAATAGAAAATCAACCAGCTGAGATCCTCCAGCAGTGCTCAAAAGAGCTGTTCCAGCAGGTTTGGCTTCTCACCTTCCTGGATTGAGTGTTGTGCTTTCTTCTTTAATTATTTTGGGTAGGGAAATCAAAATTTTCCCCAGTCAGGATGGAGGGAATAACAACAGGTGAATCTTAAACCATGGAAATATAAAAGTTCCTGTTGGCAAAGCCCTGAAGCATCTCAAGAACCCACTGGAGAGTGAGTGAGACCTTGACCTCCCTCCTCTGAGCTCAGCAGAGAGGGAGGTGAACCAAGGAAATTGGAAAAAACCCACAAAGGTAACAAGGGAAGAGATGACTGAGAAGGATAATGGAATCCACATTTCACAGCAAGACCAGTTCCAATTCCCTCCTATTTACCAAAAGGTGCCTGGTCCTTTATAATTTATCCTTGACAGGAATATTCTCCCACATCCTCATGGAAATTAGACTGAAAATCACATTCTTAACATTGTTAACAATGAATGTCAAATTTTAGAGGCTGATGACAAAGACAGTATTAGTTTATGCCCTCTGTACTATGCAGGCTCATTTAATTCAGGTGTTCTTTAATACTTTTAATTGCTCCTTTATGAAAGAGGATGTTCCAGAACTGTCTTTCCCCACCATCCTCTCCACCATTTATCTACCCAGAGTTTCTCCTCTGGTTGTCATTTCCTTCTCTGCATTAAAGTCACCTCTTTCCCTCTGTATTGAGGCTCTCAGACAGCTCACTCAAGGCAGAAAGACTATTAAGACTCACCTAGGAGCTACGGAGAAATGCAAATTTTACTATTTGAATATATTTCCTTCAGTGCAAAATTTTTAGCTAGACACCTGAGCAACCTGGTCTGACCTCAGAGCTGGTCCTGCTGTGAGTGAGAGGCTGGACTTGAGCTCTCCTGTGGCCTTTTCAAACCTGAATTATCCTGTGATCTCATGATCCCATTATCTCTCCATCTCCTCTAACTGCACCACTGAGGGCTACCAAAAGTTCATGTGTTAATCTTGCCTCAGTCTAAAGCCAAGACATCTCTATTTCCCTGCCTGCAGGAGCTCCCAAGTCAGCCTCATTCTCCCTCCTCTTCCATCCATTGTCACCACAGGCAGGAGTTCATGCTTTGCTCCCCTGTTCTTACCACATTTATTTGGGGAAATGGTTAGGATATTTTACCCATCAGAAAGATGAGTAAAATCCTTCTGCACCTCCCTGGAAGAGAAATTCCCTGAGGTGACCTTGTGCCTAGTGGATTTGTGTCCTATTGGTAAGGCTGACCATAGAAATTGTGGCTGCCCCATCCCTGGAAGTGTCCAAGGCCAGGTTGGATGGGGCTTGGAACAACCTGGGATAGTAAAAGGTGTCCCTGCCCATGGCCAGGGGTTGGAACAAGAGGATTTTTATGGTTTCTTCCAACCCAAACCATTTTATGATTCCATGATTTTGATGCAGAAACACAACAAGAGACACATTTCAGAAGAATTCAGATCTCTCTTGTCCAGCAACAAGTGAAATGCAATTGTGGTTGAGGTAACTTTGCTCATGTTGACATCAAAACCTACATTCTTTGAAAACGTGGACTTTTGAGATAAAGAACAAAGTTGAAATATCTTCTAATTTAAGGCTAAGGTATTGCTGTGGAAGGAAGGGTGATGGAAGGATTTTAGATCAAAGATCAAAATATGTCCAGAGAGGTTTTTGTAATTTTACTCTTAACATCTGTCGCTGTTGAGCCGCTACCAGAGAAAAACCCCAGGTTTTCAGTGAGGCAAGAAAAAAGTGCATTTATTATTTTGATTTCCATATATATAGACTTTTCAGAGGTCACCCAGATTGGTCAGCCAGAAACCTCCCCCTAGGCCTAATTGGCCAGGCCTGAACTGCCCTAATCTCGAGACACTGTTTGCAAAACATCCAAACTTTATCTTTGTTTATGAAACACAGCAGAATGTTCTCACGAGAAAGACCTGTGCTAGCCACAAACATCTTCTAGTGAGCTGTCAGGGCTAAAAGGACTTCTCTGGGTCACTCTAAGTGCTCCTGTGAATGTCTAAGACTTCCTTCTTTCCAGGTTTTAAACTGTTCCATGGCTTTGAACTGAAATAGAGCAGATTTAGATTAGATATTAGGAAGAAATTCTTCCCTGTGAGGCTGGTGAGGCCCTGGCACAGGTTTCCCAGAGAAGCTGTGGCTGTCCCATCCCTGGAAGTGTCCAAGGCCAGGTTGGATGTGGCTTGGAGCAACCTGGGATAGTGGAAAGTGTCTCTGCCCATGGCAGGGAGTTGGAACTGGATTATCTTTAAGGTCTTTTACAAACAAAACCATTCTATGATTCTCTGCTGTACCTACAGCAATAAACATCTGCTTATTTTTAACTCTGCCTTTGGAGTTGGTGATTTTTGGAACGAATATTCCTGAGTCTCATCTTTCCTTGTCGGTTCTCCCACGAGGGATAAAAGCTGCCACAGATTTCTTACTGTGCTCCTATTCCCATTTCACAGCTGGAGAAACTGAGACATTATGGATTGTTCCTCTAGCCAGTGGAGCTCCATAGAAATGTAAATGCCTTGCTTAAGACCTGGGAAAGAGTCAGGATCTGTGCCAGGATTAAAATGCTGCTTGTTCTGTACTTCCGTATCCAATTCTCTTCAGACTGTGTTGGGTTGAGAGATCCAAATTCCAGATCTGGCATATTTAGCTTTTAATTTTTCTCCCTGTAGTTGAATTGCCAGGCAGAAGGAACGTGCTCCTGTTCAGAAAGCATCCATTCAGCTGGGATGAAGCTCCAGGAAAGCACTGATCATCATTTGTAGCTGAAGGCAGATCTTCCCTACAGGGTGGGGCTTGCTGGGATCTGAAGTTTTGCCCACGATGTCATGATTTTATCAGGAGATGCCAAACAGCAGCCTGTCTCTCTGAAAGCACAGACTGTTCTGTCAGAGACAGAGAGCTTCTTGCCCTCTGAAAAATCTTCAGCTATGAAGTTGAGGCTAAAGGAGTGAGGGCAGTGGGGAAAGAGCTGCTCTGTGCTTGTATGCAGGAAACACAGCTGGGAGAAAACTTGCAGGTGAATGTCAGTTATGTCAGACAAGGTGGTGTTGAGGTAGTAAAAAATGAGTTTTTTCTGGGCCTGGGAGAGATGTGCACAAGGGGTGCAGTGCTCAGAGCTGAGTGCTGGGGACTGCAATTAGCATGTGCTGATTTTCTGATGATGCTTTATTTGCTGGCTGCAGAAGCAGTCTGTGCTCATTTTGCTCCTCTCATGCTTCTTGGCAGACCTTATTCTCTCCTGGAAGTGCTGAGAGCCCTGATATCTGTTAGTGTTGAGGAGGAGCAACTTTAAATCTCATACAGCACTGAGAGTTCTTAACACTCTTTGAAAAAGTTGCTATTTCCTCCTGTAGGGAAAACTCTACTTCATCTGCAAGAGCAGTATTTGAAGGCAGCAGCTCCTGTCTCTTTGCCTGAGCAGTTTTAGGAATTGGCCATAAATTCAGCGAGTTTGGGGAATTATAATATCATAAAATTGTTTCAATTGGAAGAGACCTTTCAGATCATCAAATCCAGCTGTTGACCTGACACTGTCAAACCCACCACTAACCCATATCCCCAAGTGCCACATCTAGACATCTTTTAAATCCCTCAGGGATGATGACTCCACCTGGGCCAGGTCCTGACAACCCTTTTGGGGAAAAAGATGTTTCCTAATATCCAACCTAAACCTCCCCTGGTGCAACTTGAGGCCATTTCCTCTTGTCCATTGCTTGTATTTGGAAGATGAGACCAAACCTCACCTCACTGCAATCTCCTGGAAGGATAGAGGACATCACTGCTTGTGCTTCTGATTCCTTAATCAGTCATCTCAAGCCCTTGAAGTCTCCTGATTGTCCTTTTTATTGCAACTTCACTGCTACCTAGCAGAAAAAAAATCAAAAATGGATTATAATCTGAGGGTTGTAGCAGGATAGGAAGGTTTTTTTTCATGTCTTTAACCCAGACCCCAGGGAGGCAGCAGAATGTCCTAAGAATTGGGTCTGTTTGGGTCAAAATGCATATTGGGCATTTTGTTCCCTTCAGAATGGAGTCTTTTCAGCTGTTCTGTCATCTGCACCCACCAGGCTTCTGGTGAACCAAGGTGCCTTCAAAAACTTCATTTTAACAGGGATTGGGTTAATTTTGTGCTTCAGTCTCAGACAAGAAAGTGCCTTTAGCCAGTCACTGCAGCTGTAGGGAGCTGCAAAAAGTAACCCATGTGCTCTCCCCACTGTCCAAAACATACACAACTACTGGAGAGTCTCCTTCCATGGCTTTCAGGGATTTATGTCTTTCTCAACAAAACTCACGAGAGAGCAGAAGTGTCTCTATTTTTGGTGTTTTAAGCATGTGGGGAATGATTTTGAAAGGGGAGTGGGAGACCAGTGAAAAGACAAAGTGAAGGATGTCTCGATCAGCAGTGATTCAGCAGAATTTCACTGCTGTGGTTTTGACATTCCCTATAAACATCCTGATGCAAACTTCAGTCCTTCAGCTGATTTGATTTCTGGGTTCTGTCAGCAGCCAGGACCCAAAAATCACTCTGTAAGCATCAGCCCCTGTATTGGGCATGATCCTTTAAAACAGCCCTTAAAAATGAACTTTCTGGAGCATTTCTGTTGTCACTCAAGGTATTTCTCCCCATCCTCTTTTTCCTTGCTAAATGCATCCAAAAATGTAAAGTGGGGATGGAAGGGGTGGGGGAAGGAAATTAAGAGAGAACCCCATGACTTCTCTTCCTCTCTGATTTCAGCTCATGCTTGTAAATATAAATCTCAGCATTGGGGTGCAAGGACTTTTGAGATTAGGTCCTTCTGTCCTGAGTGCATCAGGAGGAAATGAAAGGAAATCCTGCACTTTTGCATGTTGGTGTGGATTGCTTGGGAGGGAGTCATCTCCTACTGAATTCTGACAGGGCTAAGTCGTGTTCCCTCAGTTGTTTCCCCCTGAATGTTCTTTCTAATTTACATCTCTGCGAAGGGTTAAGGAAGGTGACTTCAGGTGTTGCCATTAGAAAGTCAAATTGCAAAAATAAAGCATTAAAAATAAATGCCGCAGCGGAATTGCTGAGCCAGGGAATAAAGAGCTTTAAATGCAAACAGGGAACTGGCTGTGCATTTCTCCACCAGTCACCTGTCTGCCTATCTGAAGATTAAGGACTCTGTGTCTTTTAGTCCTGAGTTTTCCCATTCAACTCCAGGTGCTGCTGAATGTCACAACTTTTTACAGCTCGCCTGTTAAGATTTAGAGGAACTTCCTTCCTTTTATTTGGATGGCAGGAGGAAGATTATTGCTTCCTCTGAGTCACCTCGGAGGAGAGACAGGAGAGTCTTTCATAAAAGAGTAGATTTGAAATATATGTGATCTTCCCTAAATAAACTTCAGGAATTTGGTGAGTGGGTTGATTTGCTGATAGGGTAGATCCCCAGCTATGGGAAATTGTTATAGATCCTCTGACTTCCATGCTGTCCATGAAGTGGTGTCTCATTTTGAATGACTTTTGAATTCCTCCAAAGAAAAGCATGAACAGCATTTCTGTCATGCACAGCTTTCCTCTCCCCTGGGTGTTTTTGTAGGAGCACAAGGTGTTTTACAGCCACACTCAAACACATCCTGCCACACTTGATCATCTTTCAATGTTTCTCTGTCCTTGTCCCTCCCTCAAGGCATCATGTTATCCCCTAAATCTCAGCGTGCAGTGGCTCTTCCTTGTTGTCCCAGTCTTTACCCTGGACCTCTGCTGGGGGGTGGGAAGCAGTCAGATAGGATGTTTTTTTTAGGATTCCTTCCTGCTGTGTTTTCCTAGGACTGAGAAGACTTCATGGGTTCAACATCCTTGCTGTGAGCAGAGGAGAGTCCAGAAGGATTTTAGGGCTGGAATTTGTGCAACACAGAGAAGGTCTGGACCAGGCTGAGGGGCAAGAAGAATATCTCCAATATCACAGTGGCACCATCATCCCTTAATTAGGGACAGTGCCATATCAGGAGTTTTTACAGCTCTGATGTCCCCAGGGGCACCAGGACATCCCCACCCAACCCATACCATTGTTAAACCACGGGGAACAATCTAAACTTCAAATCTAGCTCAGTCTGAGCTCTCTTCTCTTTTCCTCCATCCCTCCACTCCCCCTGAAGCTGGCGTTGTTTAGTTTTGCAGCACTCTGTGTGGGAGCACTGAGGTTTGGGTTAAAGACTATTATAGAAAAAAAAAAAAAAAAGAACAAGATAATACCTCTTGTTATTCTTTTTCTCCCGACGCCTGTGGAGTTGGAGCTCCTATTGTTGTGTGCCATCAAAAAAGCAGCTTGGGAGGAGCTGTGAGGTGCCAGCACTTTGCTTCCCAGGTGGGATTGCCCTGTAGGTGTTGGAATGGCTGTGGGTTGAGTCGAGTGGGTGCCTGAGCAGATGGCTCTGTCCTGAAGGCTCTCTGATGCTTGGTGACCTTCAAGCGAGGTGAGGCAGGATCTCCTCCTCTGAGATCTGGGGTCAGGACTGCCACTAAAGTGCCACCTGCCTCGGCCACACTGTTCCTGTCAGCCACCAAGGCCTGGCACTCCCTGGCTGTGGTGCATTAGCTCAGGGATAATTAATCCTTTGCTCCTGAGTGAGGCTGGAGCTAGGAAACAGTTCCAGACTGCCAACCTCGTGTTATTTATTGCCTGCTTCACTGTGTCCTCATGGCTTGCTTGCTGTTCTGGAAGGCACCAATGCATTAAGCAGTGGTTTTCCTTTTTCCTTGGGCTGCTTGAGTCTCTCTGCTGGACTTGGGTGCCAAATGTGGAGTCAAGGAGCTGCAGGAGCTATTTTCATTTCCCCCTCTCACATTCGCCTTCATCAGTGTTGAGCATCATTCACTGTCACATTATTGAAAGTGCTTAGGACCTTCTGATGTTTGCAACAGCCCTGCCCAGTCTTGACAAGCCTGGCTAGAGAATTACAGCCTGGTTCTGCCCTGGGATTGCCCTCAGGCATTGACTTTTCCATCTTTTGTGGTACCAAGTCTGTGCTGTTCATTATTCCTTCCATTCCAGACAGTGTCCTCTCCTTGCCCTGCACACTGAGAATTGCTCTGGATGCAATCTGGCCTCAACATCCAGCTGGGACATCCCACAAGGTCCAAGCTCAGCTGCCCAAATTCAGTCTTGTTGGATTTGGGCACCTCCTAGGGTATTTGGAGACCTGGCAATGTTTAGCTGAGGTTCTGGAGACACCCTGCTTCTCACCAGTGGCAGACTCAGCTCCATGCTCCATTTCTCCTGGCAGGTATTTCCATCCTCCAGCCTCAAGGTTTTCCTGGAGATTTTGGCTCTACCTGTAACCCCTGTGTCCTTGGATAGCTGTGCCTACTCTACCTCTGTACCCTCCAGATGAGACTGTTCAAGTTGTCCTGGGTTTCTTGATAGTTCTGTATCCAATTTCTGCCCCAGGGAAACTCACCAAAGGTTGCAGTCTTCTGCTCCTGAATAGAGCTTTCACGTTAACATGGAATTTGCAGGATTATTATGATGACAGATTGAGATTTTTTTGGTCTTCTTTTTTAGGGTTTCTCTTTTTTTTTGCCTGTCTCCACCACTGATTGGCCTTCCTGGATCACTTATAAGTATATTTAACAATGTAGCATCCAGCAAAATGCCCAGAGGAAGCTGGCTGTTAACCTTTTGTCAGAATGAAAACTGACCTACTTTTAATTTTGGGTTCATTTTTTATTATTTTTTTTTCTTTCTTCTTTCTCCTGACCTGCTTTTGCATTTGACATTGCTTTGTACCTCTCTCCATGGTAGTTACCTTCTGTAGTCACCTGAGGAGTGACAACATCACAGACCTCTATAATCTGAAAAAGAGTTAAAGCAACTGGTTTGCAATTTCTCTTTCATTTCCACTGAGTTATGGACTTGTTTAAAGGATTGCAAGGGCTAAGTGAGCTGTGATTTTCCTCACAAGGACCAGGCTATCAGAGCCTTGCATGTGCTTTGTTGTTTTGTTCTGTTTTAGCCATTTTACCACGATGTGTAAGGTTTTATTACTCTATTCATCATTCAAACAGCCAAGACTTTTTGTAAAGCTCAGTTGTTTGTAACTGGCAAACTGCAACAGGGCTTGTTCCTAAACAGGGATTTGATGTTGTTGTTCACAAGTCTGGGGGATTCTGCAGGTAATTAGGATTTCTTGTCACCCAGAGCAAGTTACTTCTTCCAAAACTGGAGGTTTCCAGGATATAGATGTCCCTGCCTGACTTTAAAGGCTCAAAATAATCTGTAAAAACACACTTTTAGAACATAGTTCATCCAGTATGATTTCAGACATCTGTTCTATCATGAGCTGACCCATGATCAGCTTCTTTTCCTTAATGTCCTGCATAAAATCTCCTGTTGTTTAGCTCAAAAGCTCAAACATACATCCATAATCAATGATACCTATGGGCTGCTTCTTCACCAGGCTGTTTGGACAAAATACTATTTTGTGGATTCTCAAAAATTCCTTTTGAGTGGCAGAGCTGAATCCCAGCTTCTGTCATCCCCATCTCTTAAAACACTTTCTCACTTTGTGTCTAAGTTGAGAAGATTTTTGTCACCTGAACATTTTTGTAATTTGAACTCACAACTGTAGAATCATACAAATCATAGAATCATAGAAAAGGTTTGGGTTGGAAGGACCTTAAAGATCATTTAATTCCATCACCCCTGCCCTCATCAAGGATATCACCCACTAGACCAGGTTACTCAGATCCCTATCTAACCTGGCTTTGAACTCTTCCAGGGATGGGGCATTCAAGGAAATAACAATTATTTGTTTTTCAGAGATCAAGCTTAACCTCTTTGTTTTCTGCTTTCTGTCAAGACTGTATAATAACTAGATGGTTTTTGGGGTGACTTCCAACCCAACCCATTCCATGATTCCAGGATTCAATTCTCTTGGTAATCCCAGACTGATGATCCCATGAGCAAATGCATTTATAAGCCATCTGTCTGGATAATGAAATCAAAGGAAAACAATGTTCTGATTTTGATGTGTACTTTTAATTGAGCAAATGAAAAGCCTTCCATTTAAGCCTGCCAGGGTTATCTAAGTAATATTCTGGCACGTTGCCCTTTCACCAACATGACTGTACATTCCAGCAACAAAATGGGGAAAAATCAATTCTATTGGAAGAAAATCCCAGTAATTGAATCTCATGTTAATTGCAGATCAGAAGAAGAAAATTATTTTTACTATTTCAGAAAACTAAGTGAAAATGTGAGTTACAGAATGGTTGGCCCATGCCAAGATGAAATTTTTTCTTTTGCTCTTGAAGAGTGATGCAAGAACACCCTGAATACAAGGTTTAGGTTGGATATAAGGAACAGATTCTTCCCCCAGAGGGTGTTTGGGCACTGGAACAGATCCCCAGGGAAGTTTTCATGGCACCAAGGCTGCCAGAGCTTAAGCAGTGTTTGGACAATGATCTCAGGCACAGGGTGGGATTGTTGAGATTGTCCTGTGCAGGGCCAGGAGTTGGACTGTGATGATCCTTCTGGGCTCCTTTCAATTCAGAATATTCTATGATTTTCCTACTGTGGCTTTGACATCTAACAGACTTGCCACCCAAAAGATTTGCAGGGTTCACTTCAGGAAATAAAAGATCAATGTGTTAACTTGCACATCTTTGGTATCCAAAGTCTGGGAGATGTGCAGGAAAGGTGTGTGTATCTTTTTCTAAGTAGAGTGGCAAAGAGAGAAAATGTAGATACTTGTTCTGTTCCCACCTCCCCAGGGGACTGAGTTTTAATAATCCTCAAGTTTCACAAAGGCTCCTGTGAAGCTGTATAAGTCTCTTTGCTGGAACACTGAGCAAACTAGGAATTACCATTAAGCCATGAGCAAACTCAGCCTGAGACACTAAAAAATTTCCTTGGATGGTCATGAATGGACCAGTGTGGGGTGAGGATCTTCTCCAAGTGTTGTGGAAAGAAGGGAACTGTCTCAAAGTGGTCTAAAAAGCATTTCTTGAGTAAAATTTCTGTCCTCTTGTGGTTTGAGTTGGATTGTAGCATATTCTGGTTTGATTTAGGTGATTCTGGGTGGCAGGAGGATCACAGCAAGCAAGAATGCAAAATACTTTCCATGGGAGATGAACAGCTCAATTTTTGAATAGCAAGGGAGCAGGGAAATTTTAACCCAGGAGCAATGATGGAGAATTTGTCAGAAAAAAAGATGAAAAGTCCAATAGCCAATTGAAGTGCAGCTGCACTCTCCTGAATTTTAACAATTTTAGCAAGGAACTGCTAACACACTTCACATTATGGGATTATTATGGGATTATAATGTCTCTGTGTTAAAGGGGAGAGGAAATCCTTGTCGTTCGTTGCACTCATCAAACTCCCCTTTCTTCTGGAAATAAAGGAGAAGATGGGGAAAGGGAGTGAGGGCAAAGAAAAGGAAAAGAAGAAAATTAAGACTGGAATGAAGCCTTGAAATTGGCAGCTGTCAGCAGCCCTCAGGACAAGTGATAAAATGCTGCATTAAAGTAGCTGCAGTGTGAAATGCCATTGACAGAATAACGAGGATGGGAAATCACTTTATAAATGTGCTTACCAGGATAAACAGATGTGACTGAGGGCGACTCCACTCTGTCACTAAACACTTGAAAGGGCAAAATTTATGGCAAATTATTTTCTGTTGGGGAAAAAAAAAAAAAAAGAAGAACACAATGAAAAGATACAAAACTGAACTCAGAGAGGCTTCAGCAGAGGTGAGGGTTCAGTGCACGTGTAAGGGTGGGAATCAGGGCAGAAACACTCTCCTGTGATAAACCATTTTGAGAGTCCAATAAATCAAAATGCAGCAGTGTGTGATGGTGCTGAGGAAGGGGGAGCCTGGTTCCTGGTTTGTCACATTTTGCAAAGTCAGGAGCCACTCCAGGGGCATGGCCTGGGGTCTTTCCCAGGCAAAATATTCAAAGGGATGTTAGTTCAGTTTTCTGCTGAGCTGGGCTGGCTGGACAGGAGCTGCTCATGAAGGTGGCCAAGATTTAAAGGATCAATGAGCCTTTGGACAATGCCCTCAGGAACATGGTCAGCTCTTGGGGATGTTCTGCACAGGGCCAGGAGTTGGGCTCGATGATCCTGACAGGTTCCTTCCAAAACAGGATATTTTATGATTTTATGGGTTTTGTTATGAAAATGTAAACTTTATTCTGTTTCCGTTCTGAATTGCCTCCTCATGTTAGCAACTACAGAAATGCTGCAGTTTGGTTGGTAAGGACTGGACAGAGAGGAAAATCTATCAATTTATGCTAAAGAGTCATCAAAGAGTGAGAACTTATTGTCACCAGCCAAAACAAAAAAAAAAAATGGCTGTTTCCTCTTGATTTTAGAAGTGTTTGAACTACTTCAGTGACTTTTCAGTGTTGCTCATTCAGGCCTGATAAAAATTTCTTGGTATTACTTAGCATTAATAAAAATTCAAATATATGTGTAGCCTCAAGTTTCTCCAGGGGAGGTTCAGGTTGGATATAAGGAAAAATTTCTTCAATGAAGGAGTGATCAGGCATTGGAACAAGCTTGCTGGGGAAGTACTGAAATCACCATCCCTGCAAGGGTTCAAAAATGAGTAGACATGGCATTTCATGGTATGGTTTAGTAGACATGGTGGTCAAAGGTTGAACTTGATGGTCTTGAAAGCCTTTTCCAGCCTTAATGATTCTGTGGTTCTGTGTCATACTCTATGACATATCATACATGAGGTATGATAGGTGTAATGCCCAAAGTCCTCTCTGCTGGAAAATTATTTATTTTGCCAATCTGAAACTCCTTGAGTGGAAAAACCAATGAATTACCTGCAGTGTTAACAGCAAAGAGCAGCCTTTTCAAGGTACATTCAGTCTGAAAGACACTCCCCAGTTCCTCCAATTCTCCCCCCATGCCCCAGATCCTTCCAGCTTTCCAGTGCTTCATCCTTTGAGCCAGAAACACAACTGTGTAGCTAGGAATGAGCTGAGCCATCCCCCCTTCGAGTCTAGACTCTCACCTGCCTCATTTGCAAATTAAACCAAAATTAAAATAGTCCATTGAAAGCCAATCTGAACTCAGGGAGCACAAGCTGAGCGTGATTGAATATAAATGCTCAAAACTTTCTAATAAACCGGAGAGCTGAATCCCAATTCCTCCAAATTAGCATTTCCTCGGGGAGGAGGGGGCAATGCAGGTGGGAAGGCAGGCAGGATAACTCACTGCTCTGCTAAGTGACTGGTGGGTTTATAAGTGCAGGACTATCTGCTCTGTCACTGTAGATGTGCCTGATGGTTTCTAAATGCAGCCCTTGGGACAGGGCTGGCTGTGGCTTGTTGTCACACACAGCTGATAGATGGCACACTGCTGTCAGGATTCCCTGCTGCAGATGCCATTGTTCCTTGCTGAAGGGGAGCTGCTGCTGTCTGATTGTTATCTGCTGCTGTTTAATGGAAGAAAGTGTCTTTGTGGCTATTGATAAGTTGGTTAAATCTTATTGAGTTTCACCTTTTGTTTCCCGTGGACGAGGATGTTTAGCAGAGCAGAGATTTGCTGAATTTGTTGTAACTGGGAAAGGCTGAGGGGGAGGTGGATGATTTAATCAGTTGAGTGACTGGAGCTGATGGGAAGTTTGTGGCTGCAGTCTGAAATAGTCCTCCTCTCTCTGATTTCAAGGGTTTGTATTGATTGCATTGAGTATTAGACAAATGGAGTAAAGAGCAATCTTTAAACATCATCAAATCCTTGTCTCAGCTCTAAGATGGGATCAACAACCCAAATCATTAACTTCTTATATAGATGTCTCCTGTTGCAGTTTCACTCCATGAATTTCTGTCATATGGATGGGGAATATGGAGAACAGGTTATTCCCTTCCTGTTTGCAACAGTTCCACTTGTCAGAAAAGCATAATCACATCTGTTGTGTTCCCTCCACCCCTCCAACCCCACTCACCCTGCTTTTTCTACATTGAAAACCACACTAATTCCTGTTTTTCTGTCAGCCTGTGTCTCTAACACCTTTGAATTTTCCCATGGCATTCCTCTGAACTGTCTTCAGGTGTTCCTCCTGAGATTTATTGCTCAAAATTGGACACAGTACTGCATCCCACAAGTGCCAGCTTTGTCCCCAGCACCCCTCAACACCTTTCATTTTATGTTTGCTTGTTTGCTTCTTGAGGACTTCTGCCTGGGAAGTTGCCTTCTATTCCTCATGTCTAACTGTAGAGCTTTGTAATTTCATTCTTTTGACTTCATACTTTTTCCTTGCAGTGCTTCCCCATTTTAACAAGATCACTTTGAATTCTAATCATATTTCTGACAGGCTTAAAATATTTCTGAGCTTCGCTTCACCTTAATATTTATTAACTGCCTTTTCTACTCCATCACCTAAACCATTCCTGAAAAATATTGGTTAGTCCCCAGTCCAGGAAAACCACAAGAACTTAGAGCATCATAAAATACCCTTCCTCACTTTCTGCCCACGCTGGTTTTGATTCAGCCCAGGACACAGGGGGCTTTCTGGGCTTCAAGTGCACTTGGCCAGCTCATGCCAAATTTTTCATGCACCAGGTATTCCCACCTCCTTCTCTGCAAGGTTGCTCCCATTCCATCACCCAGTCTGTTCAGATTCTGGGAATTGTCCAGGAGCAGGGACTTGTATTTGTCCTTGTTGAACTTTGTGATGTTGAAGTCCTTTCTGTGCATCTTTCAAGCCCTTACCAAAGAGAATTACTGATGGACAAGTAGTTTTAAAGTGTCGTTTCTGAGCCAATTTTACAGTATTTTCATCTAGACTTCATTTGTTCTACTTGTGTATTTGTCATCTGCTGCTTTTTCCCCTCCTCAGGTGTTGCCCTGTCTCAGAAATGTACCAGGCAATTTTTGACAAATGCACATTTCTTTCTGCTCATTCTTCTGCTGTGTTTTGTGCAACAGCAAATCATACATTGGATTATTTGTCCCATCATCTGTACAGCTGGGGCTGCACAGGGCTGGTCTTAACCTGTCTGGCCTCTAATTCCCAGATTTTTGGATTTTGCACTGTCCAGACTGTACATTATTTTCTCTCTTCTGGAAATTCACCTGATTCCCCATGAATTTTCTGAGTTTACAGCTCTAAGGTTGTCTCACTATTTCTCCAAAAATTTCTGTTTAGTATTTATGAGTCACAGTTTGAAAATACCTAACCCTTAATCTCACTCCACAATCCCAGTGTTGGCTCCCTGTGGACTCTAAAGGGAACCCAGGGGAAATTGCTGAGCAGTAAATGTAGGAGTAGCAGACATCAACATATAATTCACCAACTCTGCACTATAAATAATTCCTCCTTCCTCCAGAGATCAAAATGACCCAGACTTTGTTCTGTGAGAGCATTTCTCCATCTGCCAATGGCACATGCACAAAACTCTCCAAGTAAAGTGAATGATTAATTGCTTGAATGATAGCTCCTTTGATCAGAGAGTGAGCTGCTTGTTGTTCAGAACTGTAATTTTAATTACGGGACAGAACTGCAATTCACAATTTTGATCTGAGAACGAACACAAGATCCCTGGGTTTGGGGTGGCAGACACCAGCTGGTATTGTACTGTTTCTGCAAACATATGAGCTCCAATGCCCACAGCATGAGCAACAAACAGGAGGAGCTGGAAGCCATTGTGCCACAGGAAAACTGTGATTGGAAACAGGGTGGGAGGACTGACACAGCCAAAGAGCTGGAGTGGATGGCTGCAAACTCCTCAGAAGGGACAGACAAGGGAGGAAAGGTTTTGGGGTAATCCTTGTGTCCATAGGGCTGAATGTTTGTGGGTCAGAATCATGGGGAAGGCCAGCAAGGCAGATATCCTGGATAGATATAGATATAGATGATATAGATAGATATAGATTATATAGATTATACAGCTATAGCTATAGATAGATACAGATATAGATATAGATATATAGATATAGATATAGATGATATAGATAGATATAGATATAGATATATAGATATAGATATAGATATATAGATATAGATAGATATAGAGTCTGTTGTAGACCACCCAGCCAGGTTGAAGAGATGGATAAAATGTTCTAGAAGTACCTGGGAGAAGCATCACAAATGCTGGCCTTTGTCCCCATGGGTGAATTCAATTTAACCAGGAGTCTGCTGGAAATACAACACAGCAAGGAGAAAACAGTCCAGGGTGTTTCTGAAGTGTGTTGGAGATAAATTCCTGACACAACTGGCGAGTGAGCCAACTACAGAAGCTGTGCCACTGGAACTGTTGGGTAGTTTTAACAAGAAATCAGAAATTTTCACCTGGACAGTGAGCACAGACACTTGGAAAATAAAGTGAAGTGTCACACAGCCTTTAGTGTCTGCCTTAGATTTTGGCACCTTTTATATGATAGGAAGGTGTGTGAGAAATGAGAGCATTTTGGACTGCTCTTTCTATTAGAAATTTGGAGGTGATCCAGAGGGAAATAAATGAGGAAGAAGAATTAAGTGTAATTTGTGAAGAGAGATTACAGGAATTTACCAATTGCAGGCTCAGAAAGTGCAGCAGTGATTAGTTGAGCCATGATGACTGCGTAGAAATACTTGATGTGCAATAGCATTGAAAAAAGGGTAGAATAATTTAAAATATTAAGGTTGAAGGTAGTAACAAATTACCAAGTAGTAACTAAGGACAGAGAGAAATAAATTAAGCATTAAGAAAAAAACCCTTGAACAATGAAATTAATCATTTTGGATATAATGGATATTTTTAAAACAGACAGTCTCTCGTGTATAGAATGGAGAATAAAACCATGTGAGGGTGTTTGGGAGAGTCAGCTTGCAGGAGGTGATGGCCATCAGCCTTTCTTTTCTGAGCCTTTTAGCTGCAGTTGTAATTAACTGGCCCTCAGATACCTTTACTCAGCATTTGTGCCTTTCAGGTTACCTGCATTATTAAATGAAAATGCGTAAGAAAAGTGTCACCAGCATAGCTTGCATTCCACAGAGCCAAAACCTGGAAGAGCCAACAAAGACCATAGCATTTGGCTTTGAAATGCATAGGGAAATATAGGGCAGAGAGGGTTTGTTTGACTAGTATGGAACATTTATCTTCTTTTTTGGAGGAGATGTGAACCTCGGGCAGACCTTGGATATGGAGTTACTCGTGGAGCTGCTGCTCCATGGAGCCCTTGATGCCCTGCACAGCCAAACCTCTTTTTTTTTGGCCGGGCTCCTCAGGCTCCTGAAGAAACAGGACAAGATCTCTCATCTTGTGAGGAGCTGTGGGAGCTCTAACAATAAAAAGACCTCTTGAAACGAGTCCAGAGGAGGCCACTAAGCTGATCAAAGGGCTGGAGCACCTCTGCTCTGGAGCCAGGCTGGGAAAGCTTGGAGGTGTTCAGCCTGGAGAGGCTCCAGGGAGACCTTAGAGAGCCTTGCAGGGCTTAAAGGGGCTCCAGGAGAGCTGGAGAGGGACTTTGGACAAGGGATGGAGTGACAGGAAAGGGGAAATGGCCTTGAGGTGAAGGAGGGTGGGTTTAGTTTACATTTTTGGAGGAAACTCCTTCCTGTAAGAGTGGTGAGGCACTGGAACAACTTGTCCAGAGAAGCTGTGATTGTTCCATCCGTGGAGGTGCTCAAGGCAGGCTGGACTGGGCTTTGATTAGTGGAAGGTTGGTCTAGTGGAAGATGTCCCTGCCCATGGCAGGAGGTTGGAACTGGATGATCTTGAAGGTCTCTCCCAAACCCTTCTATGATTTTATGATTCCAACCTCCAATCTGTGAGACATTGCAACTTCCTCTCTGCATCAAACCCATGAACTCCGTTTGTAATAAGGACTGAATTGTCTCCAAACTCTGTACAGGGAACAGCAGTTTCAGCCATTTCTAAACAGAGAATTGGCAGCAGAGCAGTGAATTGTAAAAAGATGCAGCGTGTTTCCCTTTTCCCTTTGTCTTTCTCCTTTCAGTTAAAGTTAGATGTTCCTTTTTAATTTGCCGAGAATAAATAGTGCACCTAAATGAATCACTCTGTTGATAGCTGCAGATCAGACTCTGCAATCAGTATTTTATTTAAGTAAAATAATTGAGCAGCAATTGATAATACATGACAGCTTAAGATTGCTCTAATTGCTTGGCTTCCCAGAACACTCCTAAAAAGAAAATGAATTCCTTCATTGTATTTTTTTTTTCTGGCTACATGACCCTCATGGAAATAAATCCAGAGTGGAGAATTAATAGTGCTGCAAACAAAGTGTAGAAAGTGTTGAAGTTTTTGTCATAATCTTTGCACGGTTTCTATTTTTGAAGATAACATACCACCTGCAATAAACTGCCTTTCCTGGGGCTGGTATCAGTCAGGGTGATAGATTACAACTACTTCCCTCACTGCTGCTATTAGTTTGTACATTGCAGCCTGGGGCAGGAAGCAGGAGATGCTAAAGGAAAAGTCACCGTGGAAGAAACTGAGTTTGGAGTTTGCTTATGGATTTCCATCTCTTTGGTGACTTGGAACTCAGGAGACTTTCTTCTGAGCAGCTGCAAAAAAGCAAAGCTGTAAATATTAAATTCATTTGATCTTCCTTTTTTAAGAAGACTAAGTGTCCCCAACAAACATTCCTATTGCATATAAAAAAATAATAACTTCTTTTTTTTCATAGGTTGCTGTAAGAACTCGTATATCTCACTTCATGCAGTTTGCTGCTGTAGAGACCAATGGCTCATTGGAGCTGTTGGAGAGGAAAATAAATGTGCAATACAGACAAATAGTTCCTATTGAACAGATATCTACCACATGAAACATTCCGTGACAAGTGCATCAAATCATTGTGGTTATTGCCCAGCTCTTGCTAAAAGAAAAGGGATCTCTTGCTCATAAAAGCCTTTTTTTGGACAAAGCTGTGGATTATTGTGGGTGGAAAAACTCCTCTGGCTGGTGTGGCTTTTATGTTTACCTTTTTTGTTGTATTTAGTTTTTGCTTTCAGGGTGTCAAGCCAGTGAATTTCACAAACCCTAAGCTATAAACTATATTCTAAATACAAATAGATATCCTCTATTGGGAGAATCTTCATCTTCCCTGAATATTTTTATTCCTGGTCTACAAAGGCTGTAATGTCAGGCATTTCATTATCTCTATTCACTTTGGGTCTTCCATGCAATTACTTTTGTGCCATTTGATTAGCCTATATACATATATGAATTAACTCAGAATGGACTCCTTAATTCAACTCCAGGAAGCTGGGACAGGTGAGGAGGCAAAAAAATCCCACAAAAACCCTTCCAGCACATCAGAAAACAGAAGCGATATTTCTGATCCGCGAGTCTCTTTCATATCCAGCCCAAGGGTTTTTTGGGAAAGCAAGGATATTAATCTTTCTTTAGTGGTAAAATAGATAGAAACTTGGCTGTAGGAGAGCAAAAGTTTGGATTTGTAGGGTGGGTGCAGATACTTTCTCTTGCAACCTTGAGAAAATAAATCATAGAATCATGGAATTATTTGGGCTGGGACCTCAATGATCTCCCAGTTCCATCCCCTCCTGCCATGGATCAGGTTGTTCAGGGTTTTTGCTTCCAAATGTGCATTGTAAAATCCCAGAGTCTTGTTCCAGCTGTGTTAACAAAGTGCAGGAATGTCAGACCTTCAGTAAAGAGAAATAAAATTACAGTGTATTCCCTTTTGGTGAGCAGAGCAGGTGTTCACTGAGGAGAGTAAAGAAATCACTTCCTTCTTCATTTCCTTGGTTTGTGGATTTCCCTTCCTCTTTCACTCTTTGTGGACTTGATGAGTGTCTGGTGGAAGAGGAGAGTGGTGGGGATAAGGAAGGGCTGCAAAATATGTAAATGCACATGATCTCCTCCATCATGGATGATTTTTGAAGCATATCTCCATTTGTTCTGCACCTCAGCTTTGTGGAATAATTCCTGCATTCTTCACACCCCTCTGTCCCTCTTGTCCACTCTTGTGAAGCTCCAGCTGGAGCTGCTTCCAGCTCTGGAATGTCCAAGGCCAGGTTGGATGGGGCTTGGAGCAACCTGGAATAGTGGAAGGTGTCTCTGCCCATGGGAGGGGTTTGGAATGAGTTGATCTTTAAGGTCTGTTCAACCCAAACCATTCTGTGACTTCATGATTTTAATTCCCTGATGACCCAACTGTTGCATCTCAGTTTTCTGATGTGACCAATTCCTGCTCACAGCACTCCTGCTCTCCTGGATATCAAACTATCACAGCATTAACTTGAAGGCAAAATGGAATCAACACACTTTTTTTTTGTTATATCTAATCAAGGCAAACAAGTTTTTCTTTTATTTTATTTTTTGTTTACTTGCCTCTTATCAGATCATATCAGTGTTTGTGCTTATTTTACACCAGAGTGTTTAGCCAGGAAAGAGAAGCCTGAGATTTAAGGTCTGTTTTCTGCTACTGTAGACAGAAATAGGCTGTGTTTATATCTCTGCAATCTGCTAAACCTGAAATGTTCATTTAACACCTGGTGTATGTTCAGGGCAAGTTAATCTTGAAATTATTAGTGTCTCTATATATACAGTGGCTGTTTACACAGGTGGGAATGTTTGTGGTACATGAGAATACATGTGTTTATGTGCCTGTATAAATACCCACATGTACATCCATACAGCAATTCATACACCTTTACAAACTGCCAAATTTAAATGAAATTTGGGGTGTTAATTAATTTGAAGGTCAGGATCAAAATTGGCAACAAGAATGCTTTATGTGATCCATGATGCTTTATCATATTTCCCAAATATGAAGTGAGGATATCTACTTAAAAACAGAACTATTGATGACTTCCTCCTTCAACACAAGTCCTATTTCCAGATCCGAAGGGTTTTCAAAAAGGACCAACTATCTCTTCCTATATTTGTATTATTATATTTCCCTTAGACAACCCTGACAAGGGGGAATGACTTTAAACTAGTAGAAGGCATGTTTAGATTGGATATTAGGAAGAAATTCTCCCCTGTGAGGGTGCTGAGGCCCTGGCACAGGTTTCCCAGAGAAGCTGTGGCTTCTCCATCCCTTGAATTGTTCCAGGTCAGGTTGAATGGGAGTTGGAGCATCCTGGGATAGAGGAAGGTGTCCCTGCCCATGGCAGGAAGTTGGAACAAGATGATCTTTAATGTCCATTCAACCCAAACCAGTCTGTGATTTCATGATTCTGATTCCATGATGATACAACTGGCAGGATTTGTGACCCTGTGGGAGACCCACGTGGAGAAATGCAGCCCATGGGAGAGACCAAGGTTAGAGGAGTTTGTGGGACCAATTGCCATGACAGAGACCCCAAAATGGAGCTGGGGAAGAGTGTGAGGAGGAAGAAAGCTGTGGTGAACTGACCACAGCCCTCATTCCCTATCCCCTGTGCCCCAGCAGTGGAGGAGGGAGTGAACATGGGAGTGAAGTTAACTGCAGGAACAACAGAAGGTTGGGGGGAAAGTGTTTTATGATTTGGTTTTGTTTTTCATTACCCTACTCTGATTTTGATTGGTAATAAACAAAACTGATTTCCCCAAACTAAGTCTATTTTCAAGTTAGTCTATGACACTAACTGCTGACTGGTCCCTCCCTGTCCTTGTCTCACCCCACGAGTGTTTTGTTATATTTTCTCTCCCCTGTCCAGCTGAGGAGGGGAGTGACAGAGCAGCTTTGCTGGGCATGTGACATCCAGCCAGGGCCAACCCAGCCCAGGCAGAATGAATAAAACAGCAGCTGGCTGCTTGCAGGATCTCTGTGCTCATCCCTCTTGAGGTGCCCTCTGAAATGGCCTCAGCTCTCTCTGATGATCTCAAAGCATCTCAGCTCCCACAGCCTCTCCTTTTGGCTTTGGGGGGACAGGAACTCCCTGCCTGCTGTGTTTCTTGAGTTGGAGTCCCCAGGTGGGTGCTGCACTGGCATCCCAAAGCTCAGCATGACTGCTTTAATTGTACAGCCCAGTTCTGCACTCCCTGAGATGACACAGACCTCTAAGACAGACAAAGAGAGAGGAAAAGCACACAAGCAAGAGAGAGAGAGAAACTCCACACTCTGGCTGTTGCTCAGTCCCAGAGGAGATCTAACTCAGTCTGTAATTGCTGTTCTGGATAGCTTCTGCCCTCAAAACAATTTTCTGCTGGTCTGTTGTTGCTTAGGCTGAATCAGGTTGATTTATTGAATGTCATTTTTTTTCCCCAGCCATAGACAAGAGAAAAATATTTGTTGAAAGGCTGTTGCAGCAAGATTTAGTTTCTGCCCATCTTGCATCAGAGGCTTGCTCACGTTTCATATTATTTTTCCCTTTCCCTTCCTTCCCCTGTCTCTCAGAAAGGAACAAGGACAGACAAATACCATGCTTTGATTTGTTTTTCCATGTCCATACATGGTGGACCACAGGGTAGGAAATGCCCCACGGGTTTGCAGAGAGGACAAAACACAAGGAACACCTCAGCATCTCTCTGGTAAAACATGACAGACACTACAAAAGCCTGTTGGTTTTGTTTTGGTTTGGTTTTTTTCCTTGTTTCTTTATTTTTTTCCCCCAAAGATAACAAGCACAAGGGTTTTGTTTTGCTTTATTGTGCTTTGGAGTGCTTCCATGTGCAGAAATACACACAGGGGCATTATAGGACATCTTTCAGGATCTCCTTGAGGTTTATTTTATAGCTCTCCTGGCTGCTTGCTGCAGAGTGGATGATGGGTCAGAATGTGACCTCCCTTGTAAAATTCAGCAGCTCCTGCATATTGAGGCAGCAATTAATTTAAATGCTAATTTATAGTCCTTTGAAAAAAAGAGGATGGCTGGTTTGTGAGTAAACACAAAAGCACATGTGCTAAGTAGGACAGACCACTGATACTTCTGATCCCATTTTTATACAAACCTAAGGCAAACATTCCTAGAAATAAGTGTGACTCTTCCCTTGAGGACCTGAGCTGACACTGATAGAGGAGGCTGGGATTTGGCTCCATGTGAGAGAGGAATTATTGACTACACAGATTTGTTCTGTGTCCTCCTGAGGAGAGCATGTTCCCCTCTCTGGTTTATTTAACACCATTCCCAAGGCTGGAGTACAGCAGTGTCCTTAGGATATCAGAAAGGTCAGGGTTACCTTGGAAGTTTTCAGTGGGAATAAATCCTCACCCCACAGAGCGTTAGAGTGGAAGAGAAAACAGCATTACTTATTTGGTGTCTTGGAAATACTTTGGTAATGCTCATTCCATGGGCAAATGGGCTGCTGGGATTTGTTGTTCCCACATTGGTGACAATGGCTGGGGTTTATAACCCAGATTGCTCACAAATTAATTTCAAAGATGTTGAAATTACAGTCTTGTTCAAGTAAAAAAAAAAGGGAATATGAAGTTTCTGGTTTATCTGCAAAATCATATTTCCAACCCTTTTTGTGTCAGAGTTGGAAATTCAAAATTTTTTACAAAATCTCAGTACTTTGCAGTGACATTATTCACTTACTGAGTCAGGGTAAATGACTCAAATAATCCTGCCATTTAACCTAGTACTTTCTGTTATGAACTTCCCAAACTAATTTTCCCTAGTGAGAGTTAATCCTCTGGAACTTTAGGGGCTCAAATTCTTCCATATCTCTAGTTTTCTCATCTATCACTTCTCTGCTTTCTTGGCCATCTTTAGCTACTGCCATTTCATTTTATTATTGAATAGTTTAATCCTTTTTGTTCCAGAATGGATGATATTAAATCCTGTCTACCAATCTGAACAATGGGTTTCTCCTTTTGGGGGAGGAGAAAAAAAAAAAAGGAGGATTTATATGGAACAGTTTAAACGTGTCTCCCTCTTGCTGCAGAACATAGTGAATGAATTGTTGCCAGACAGGAAAGGTGTTAATTAAAACCGAGGGAGCCCCAGCCTAGTTAGCTGGCAGGGAGACAGAATTTTGGGAATGGTGTGGCTGCTGCACTCCTGGGTTCTGTAGAGTCACAGATTCATGAGGAGCTGTATTTCATTGTGAATTCTGCAAAGTGTGTGCAAACATGGGAAACCAGAGGCAATCTGATTTTCCTAACAAACTCTGATGCCTGGCAAGTTCAGAGGTACTTGGGGATGGAGCAAACCTGGCAAGAAGGAGCAGAATCATAGCTCCAAGGTATATTCCATTATGGAACATCTTTATTTATGGGTATTTTTCCTTCTTCTATTTCTTCTTTTGTTTTCCTTATATAGATCAAGGACTTTGAAACTTCACATTGCCAGGTTAAATTATTCAGCAGATTTCTTGCTTCAGGTCAGATTGTTTTTGTTCTCTGTGCTTTATAACTCACCCCTGTTTGTTTTTCCTTAAGTGCAGTTTTTCCTTCCTCACAACCCAGCGCTGGCTCTCACTGATGTATATTTGCTAAACAGTAATTTTAAGTGTTATTGCAACATTATGGGAAGGATCTATACTCTGCAGCTGCAGATGGCTGGTGCTTCCCAAGTACCTGAATACAAATGGCAAAGCTAAACTGAATTTTCTTTCTTATTCTTCCCTGCCTCACATGATATCTGGGGATCAGGACACAGACAAATTAGCTAAATTAGCTGAGAAGGACCCTAAAAGAAATCAATGTATCATCTATTTTATTCTGGTGGAAATATTTGGGGTGGGTGAGGGGCATGTATAATTCAATATATTGCAATCAACTCTCTCTAACCAAATGTATGTGCAAAAATGTATTTGTGAGTTTTAAGCCACCTTCACTTAAAGTGTTGGAAAGGAAGCATAACGAAATAAAGCAGACTGAAGTGCAGAAAGGATTGTGTTTGTGTTGTGAGGAGCAGAAACCAAAAATTATATCAGTGACAATTTAGTCAAGAGAGACAAATCAGCATTCAGGTCTTTTGTAGTTTGTTTTTGTTGTTGCTGTTGTTTGTATTTTCCTTAATCATCTTTTGCAAAGCAGTTAAATGAGAGCAGAACAATACATTAAAGTTAATTCTCACTTCTTCACATTTTGCTAAACTTTAGCTTTTCCCTTTGAAATATTTTTACAAAAAGCTCAGAAAACTTCCCCACTCAAAAAAATCATCACTAATTTCTCCTCATTTACCAGCAATGATTTACTACCCCAGTGCTCAAGTGCAATCTCCAGTTACTTAAATGTCATTGTTGTGCAAAATATTCTGCAGTATTTACAAGGCAGGAATAATACCATCCATAATTAAAGCTTCATTATGCTTGACAAGTGAAGGAATGAAGTGCATTTTGTGGTACATTTTTCGGTCTTTGGTTGGGGGAATGTTTTTTGCTTTATTAAGATTTCTCACAGCTTTTTCAGTCTTTCGCTTTTCCTACATCTTCAGTTATTCAACAATTTGGTGTATTCTAGCACTCACAGCGGGACTCCCAGACCTCATTTTAAATTGATGCAATTCTATTGCATTATGTGTTTAAGTGTTATGCCAGTTATATTCTCATAGCAAACTTCAGTAGGAGGACATGGATTCATTTCGCACCATTTTCTAATTTTGCTAGTAGGGAAACTGAGTTCTTTAAAAAGTGAGGTAGAAGCAATTGGATCTTTTGGGATGAACACAGAACCACAGAGTGGGACAGGCTGGAAGGAACCACAGTGGATCATCAGGTCCAACCTCCCTACTCCAGCAGGACCATCCCAGAGCACAGGGCACTGGGTTGAGTCTCCAGGCACTTCTTGAATATCTCCAGTAGGGAGACTCCACACCCTCTCTGGATGATCTGTTCAAGGCTCAGTCACTGCACAGGGGAGAAGTTGTTCCTCATGTTCAGGTGGAACTTCCTGGGCATCAATTCCTGCCATTCCACTTCTGCCATTGCTGGGCACCAGGAGCAGATCCTGGTCCATCTCTGACCCCTCTCTGCAGACAGGGACAGACAGGGGTGAGGTCCCTTCTCAATCATCTCTTCTCGAGGCTGAACAGCCCCAGCTCCCTCAGCCTTTCCTCATCAGAGATGCTCCAATCCCAAATCATCTTCAAAACCCTCTACTGGACCTGCTCCAGGAGCTCCATGTCCCTCCTGTCCTGAGGAGCCCAGCACTGCACACAGCACTCCAGATGTGCCTCACCAGGGCTGAGCAGAGGGATCACCTCCCTTGACCTGCTGGCAATGCTCTTCCCAGTGCACCCCAGGATCCTATTGGCCTTTTGGGCCTCAAGTGCAAATTGCTGGTCATGGACAGATTGCTGTCCACCAGGACCCTCAGATCCTTCCCATGGAGCTTCTTCCCAGCATCTCCAGCCAGATGGACTAGATTTGAAAAGGGATCCAAGCAGATAAAGGAATTACTGTGCCATTATTATCAGGAGAAGCAGATTTTTAGGAAATGTTCTCAATGCTTTAAAAAGCATCCAGTGTTGTGTTCTCCACTGGAGGGATGTGTTGGGGTTGTGTGGCCAGGTTTTTCTATCAGGGACTACAGGGGTGGTGAGAAGCTGCTGGGAGCTTCCTCATGTCCAGAAAAGCCAATTCCAGGTGGCTCCATGACCAGTGTGCCTCTGGCCAAGCCTGGCCCAATCAGAAATGGTGGTAACACCTCTGTGGTAACATTAAATAGGAAAAAAAATTTGGTGAGTTGGAGATTTGGTGAGTGCCTGGAATCCAGCCATGGTCAAACAACGCACAGGGTTTCCTGGACACACTGTTTGCCAGTCAGTCTGTGGAATCCTCATCCTTGGAGACAGAAAAAACCAAGTGGACATGGCCCTGAGCAACCTACTTTAATTTTCTGCTCTGAGAAGGGGTGTTGGGTTAACTGATTTCCAGAATTTCCTGCCCATTTCCATGTTTCTGTGAATCTCTGATGTGTACAGCTGAAAAAAAATTCATCCTGATTGGGTGGGTTTTTTTTATTCTCTGGTAATGTTGCCTTACTGCTAGTGCATTTAGCAGTGTCTATATTATTATGTCTATTATTGCTGAATTAATTCTTTTTACAAGAGACAGTGTCGTGTGAAGTCAACATATGCTCACATTTGCTCTTTTATATGGTAAGTGTTCAGAAATGAAGGAAACAAGCTCATGGGTAATTTGCTGTGTTTTCTCAGAGAAAATTTCAGAGCTGAGTGTAGTTACTTTTTTTTTTTTTTTTTTGTGATTTGAAAACATATAAATGAATCTGTTCATCAAACAGCTCTTTCCTTATTGCCCTACCCATAAGGCAATTTCAAATTCAGGGAGTTTTGGATTCTATCTCCATCAGTTTATGAATATCATCAGATGGATACTGTGCTGAAAGATTTCCTTTTTCTGTGGAGGAGAAAACAGTCTGGGATGAATGGCCTGCATCAACAGTAACTTTTTTTAAAAGAGAAGGGTTTGCTGCTGTTGTTTTTATTGTTGTTTTTCCTTTGTCCTCCACAATTCTGAAAAGCAGCCATAAAATCTGATCATTCTACTTGTTTCTCTCACAAAGCTTGAGTCAGCTGGCTGACTTAGATCCAGCAAACCATGGCTCTGAGGGAATTTTTTATTTACTATGGGAGCATTACAGTTTTTTCTTTTTTATATCTCCACAAATGAAGATTTCTGGGTTTGTGTTTTTCCTTGCCGAGCTGGGTGTGTTCTGCGCCTTTTGTACTTGGATATTCCCCACTCCTCATTAATGTTGGACTTTCTGTCTTTCCAGAGTGACATGTTGGATGTGAACCAGATCATCAAAGACTTGGCCTCCATGGTGCACGAGCAAGGAGACACAATAGGTAGGTGTCACATGGAAATTATGGTTTTATTACCTTCTTCCACCTTTCCAGTGTGATCTTGTCCCTCTTGAGCAGCCCTTTTCCCCTGTGTTTTGAGCATTTTGTGCATCCAGAGATGTTTTGATCAGACAAGCTGCCCTGTGCCATGAGGTTCTCGTGTGAAGGATAGTTTGCTGGTATATTTAACATAAAATAGAATTTACAGGGAGATGAATCCATTCCCTTTTGACTGCAAAAAGGACAATGGGGAGCATATAACATTAACTGGAAAAGGATCCAATTCTTCTTTTTACCTGGAACTGTAATTAAAAAACATTAGTAGTGGCAATTAGTATGATGATTACTGATGAAATTAGAGAAAATTAAGCAGCTTGTTTCTTCTAAATAGAATTTTCATTCCATGTTGCAGGGTGTGTCTAATTAAATTTACAGAAGCCTGACATCATGATGTGCTCATATACATAGTCTGAAGTTTCTGCCCATTAGTTGACCTCCTCTTTTTTCTCCAGCTACCAATGACTAGGAGAATGGTGGAGAAAATTGGGAAAAGAGATGGCAGTAACTCCTAATCCTATATTTAAGAGCAGCCCATCACTGAGAGCCACCACTTTTTGTAAACAGAGATAAGACATATTAGATCAGCTCCCTCTGACTTTTGTCTTTGTCACTGCTCTCTTCGGATGGAGTTAAGAAAAACCAGACTTTTTTTCTCTATCTCTTATTTTGTGTATGTACAACAGCAGTGTTTCTGTGACAGCTGCCCATTTCCAAATTTGACAGCTAATAGTCCTAAAGGCTGGTTAAGGGACCTAAACTCCAGGGCAGCAGGATTTTTGGGGTTTTTTCTCACCTCAAGGCTCAGCTGGAGTTCTCACTGGTGCTCCTGGGAGCAGGATCAAGTCCTGAGACAACAATATGTGGATCATAAAAGCAGAAACTCTTCTCTGCTGTTTATTAATCACTCTGGATTTCTTTGCCAAGTTCATCCCTTTGCAAATTTCCATTAGCATAAGATATTTCCTTGCACACTGAAATGAATGAGCTGCACCCCACTGAGAAGCACCAGGTTCACAGGGGCAGGAAAAAAATCAAGACTATACTTAAAATCAGATTTTTAGCATTTATCTTTTATTTTTTCCTTCTTTTTCTTTCTTTCTTTTTTTTTTTTTTTCTCTTAATGCTGGTTTGAAAGCTTATTTTTGTACATGGATAACTTTGGAGCCTGATTCATCTCTAAAAGCACATCAGATGCTAATGCCTTGAGGGACATGACAACATACATCAGCTAGCTTCAAGATCCTCACAACTCCTTTTCTTAAGGCAATATTTATTATTTTAAGATGTTACCCATGCATAGAAGCCATCCCAGTATTAACTTCCCTGTGAGAAGCTGTTAGACTAAATAGGACATTTTGTCTTTGAGCTAGCATAAGGTTTTTGTGGTTTTTTGTGGTTCTTCTTCTTCCACTTACACTGCAGCAGATTTTTAACAGGTTTTTTTAAGGACTATCTTTTAATCCTGACAGGCAATCGAGGTGTCTTCCCAATCAGTTGCTGAAGGGTCCCTGTTTATCTTCTGACATTCATATCACACAAAAGTAAGTGAGATGGAGAATCAGGAGGCAAGGGATGTTGAAACCCCCTCAGTGAAAATCCCATGATGACAAGAGACAGCTCTCCTGGCACTTGTATTTTTTTCAGTTCATTCCTCTCACATGCCTGGGATGAAAGAATCGTGGGGAGTTTCTGTGTGGTCTGTTTGTGGCACAGGCAGAGTAACCTGTGCTTCTTAAAAAAAACCCTAAAAGGAGTTTTTCTGGCATGTGAGCCGGTTCCTTAATAAACACCTTGATAACACTCCTTAATAAACACCTTGGTAACACTCCCTAGGGGGAGAACAATTTCTGTCATGCAGGGAAGAAACAGAATGCAGACTTGGGAGAGGATATCTCTGTTATTTTATGTTTTCTGCAAACAAACTCTGTGCCCAAGTTCCTGCCCGTGGCATCGCTTTGATACAAATATTTAATTATGCATTGCCATATCAGTGAGCCCAAGCCTCTGAAACCAAAACAAGGTCTGGGTTAGCTGTGGATCAGCAGAGTCTTTCCAACACAATCCTGCAGGAGCTCTTGGGAAAAGCATCCCAGAGGAGCTTCATCACACAGGCTGCTGGTGAGGGGGAAGGGTGCAGGGAGAAGGACTCTGTAGGAGAAATCAACAATTGGTTGCAGAATTGGTGTTGGTGATGTGGTTTTGGGTTCCATGGGACCTTTTTTGCAGATTTCTGCTTGGGAGAGATGGGATCCACCACATAAGGAGGACTTTGGTAACCATGGGGGAGGGAGGGAATGACCAGAGGTCCCATGGGAGCAGAGGACAGGATTGCTGAGAAAAGGACACAGGGCTGTGTGGCAGGAAGGGCTCACAAATTCATCAAAATGGGGTGTGGACAGGGTCACCTTCAGACCTGGAAATGAGCAGAGAAGTGCCTACCAGGCACCACCATCATGAACAAATAGGAACTTGTTCTATCTGGAACTTTGGGGTGCTAAATGCACAAAGTATAGGGAATAAACCCGAGGAATTAGAGATCTGTGTGAAGCTGGAGAGCTACAATCCTGCTGGGATCATGGAGATGTGGTGGTTTGGCTCCCATGATGAAGTCTTGCCTTGGAGTTTTTAGGCTCTTTTAGGAAGGGCAGGGTAGCAAAATGAGGAGGAAGAGTTTCTCTTTATGTGAGGGAGCAGCTGGAGTGCACTGGATGCTGCCTGGGGATGGATGAGAAGCTGATGGGAAGTTTCTGGATCAGAATTAAAAAGAGGATAGGCAAAGTGGATGAGGGCCTTTACAGACAGACAGGAGCAGCCTCACCTTTGCAGGGTCTGGGCCTCCTGAGGGATTTCAACCACCCCAGTGTCAGCTGGAAGGACAACACAGCAAGACATAAATATTCCAGGAGGTTCTGGTGTGGATTGAGGACAGCTTTGGGGAGATGATGTACAAATGGCAAGATCTCCAGATGGCCAGAAGAGGTTCATCTCCATTAAACTTTCCAGTCATGGTCGCAGAAGGATTCTGCAGCCAAAGCATCCAAAGATTAAAGGCTTGGCCCTGTGAGCAATAAATTATGTTGGAGGTGATTGCAACAGCTACAATCACTCCTTTTCATACTCACAGATGGCCACTCAAGTGAACAGTAAGTTCCCTGACAGTCTGAAACATTCCCAGTATTCCATACTGAAAAATCGCTATTTTACATGTGCAAGACTGTACTTTGATTGGTCGTACTGGGATATGTAGACAAACTTCCATGAAATCAGTTTTGTAGCTGCTGTTAGGGAGAAGAGAATCCTTAAATCCTCAGTTCCTCTGAAGAAAGTGCCAACAGCACAGCTGCCAATATTTATATTGGAATCTGATATAATGGAAGCAAGTGCATATTTGTCCACTTTTGCAGGCTTCTGTTTGTCTTGTTACCAAGAACAAAGTTGACCTGAATAGGAGTTAGTGCCTTTTTTTTTTTTTTTTTTTTTTTTGTGCCCATGGCAAAAGGAAATGCTGTTCTGTGTTTTAGAAGAGATATTTTTCCATCCTACCTGTGTGTGCAACCTTAATAGTTATGGCAGAATAACATTCAAAACCTACATGCCTCATCTAAACTGTTCCAATTCAACTTTCACCACTTCTGCTGCTGTTTGCAGCTCCATCGCATTTCTCAAAGCCACAAGGAAAGACCCACATTGTTCTGAAAACATTGTACACTTTTAAAAGTGTCACATTGCTGATTCTTTTGAGCAATTTTGGAACCAAGCTTTGTGTATCTGTAATCTCCCCAGCTTCCTAAAATAGGAAAAGATCCCAACCTCACACAGTGGCCTCCTATTTTAACATTGCAAGGGCAGAAATGCAGGATGTAATTTACCAGTTCTCTCCCTCTCTGTCAAGACCAAATGTAGACAAATCTGTCTTCACACAGCAAATCTCATTGGCTGAATCATAGAATCACAGGAAAGTTTGGGTTGGAAGGGACATTAAATATCATCTCATTCCAACCCCTGCCATGGGCAGGGACACCTTCCACTATCCCAGGTTTCTCCAAGCCCTGTCTAACCTGGCCTTGAACACTTCCAGGGATGGAGCAGCCACAGTTTCTCTGGGCAACCTGTGCCAGGGCCTCACCATGCTCACAGGGAAGAATTTCTTCCTGCTAAATTTACTCTGTTTTAGTTTGAAGCCATTCCCCCTTGTCCTGTCACTCCAGGCTCTTGTAAACAGTCTCTCTCCATCTTTCTTGCAGGCTCCCTTCAGGTACTTGAAGGCCACAATTAGGTCACCAAAAACCAATCTCTTTTCCAGTCTGAACAATCCCAATTGTCTCAGCCTTTCCTCTTAGGAGAGATGTTCCATTCTCTAATTAACTTGGTGGCCTCCTCAGAACAAATCAATGTCCTAATGTGTCAAGCTTGAGAATTCCTCAGACTTTCTTTTTCGACCAGTACTTACCCAGACTTAGATCTTGGTGCTACTGAGCTTTCATGTCACTCTTGAAGTCTGGAATTTTTATATCCGAAAATAACTGGGTAAAAAAAATTCTTAATGTGGTCTAAAATCGATGCTCCTTCACATAACAAACATCTCTGCCTGGTGTCTGTCAGGCTGGAGCCCACAGACCTGGAAAAAGAAGTAAAAACATGGCAGCTGCTGCTTTCCTTCAGTCAGGTGGGACTTCTTGATGGGCCAATGTATTCAGTCCTTGAGCGATGCTGACATTCACTGATGTGCCACATTGTCACTTATTGCCTAGTGAAGGTAACAGTAGCAATAAACTTCCTTCAAAGGAAAAGCTATTTGCATGAATTCAAACGGATTGCTTATTTTGGAAGCTTTGGAATACAGGGAGCGCTTTTCAGTTTTGGGGTTGTTCTTTTAATTTTTTTTTGTTTGTTTCCTGTGAAATCAGGTCCACTTTGTTGCCTTTCTGACCCAAAGGCTGGTTTGACACGTAAACACTGTCAAGAGGGTCCATCAGCACATCCTCCTCCAGTCTGACTGCCTGGATGGCACAGTCTGTTGTCAGACTGCACACTGAGCTGGGAAATCGTTCAACCAGATCCTTAACTAAACCCTCCCGAGTTATGTGTCTCGGATGGGACATCTGCAGAAAATGAGCACATCTTGAGAATAGTCCCTGAATACCTGAATGTAACAGCTTTAATATCTCCAATCAGTTGAATGATGTCTGCAAAGTCTCTCATTTGGTAAAGATTCCTAAGTGATCTCAGAGGAGGCTGTTATGGGAATGTGTGTGGTTTTGTTCTTATTGGTTCCTGATGGGTTGGGAAATCTTCTCTTGGCTGTGTTGCTTTCAGCCACTTGATAGGACCCAGAGTTGTGTGTCAGTGCAGAGCACAGCCCATGCAGGGAGGGTACACTGGGATATTTCTAAATCAGGGCTGAGATTCGTTGCCATTCCCAGAGAAGCTGTGATTGCCCCATCCATGGAAGTGTTGGATGAGTCTTTGCTCAGCCTGGTCTAGTGAAAGATGTTCCTGCCCATGTCAGAGGTTTGGAATTAAATGATCCTTAAGGTCCCTTCTAAGCCAAGCTATTCTGTGACTCTATGGTGTATTTTATACCACTCACCTTTCCCTGTTTCTCTGGACTGCAGCAGTGGTGGCTCCAGTGGACAGCTCCCTGGACAGCCTGGAAGGTGCTCAGTGTGACCTGAGGCACAGCTTGGTGACTTTGCTGGGACAGAGTTGTTGAACCAGGTTGCGCTACTGTGATCTGTGATCAACTCATTTAACTTGAGACAACAAGCAACACAAAAATTCCATGAGCTTTTGCGTTTCTCTCCCCCTTCTGCTCTCTGGGTGATTTTTCCTGCCATCCCTTGCAGGAGGATTTTACATTTAGGAAGTGCTGGCAGTGCTGGTAAGACAGCACATGCTGGTTTACAAGGAGAAGAATAATGGGCAACTCTGCACTTGCAAATTTCCTAACGCCTAAAGATTTGTCAGCCGTGTTTGTTTCTGTGTTTGACCCTCATAATGTGATTGGGCTGGTATAATTACAGTTAATGAGGCAGCTAATTTTGTACAAGAAGCAAGGCTCTTCCTTCTACGAGGTTTATTGCCACCCGTAGGATTCTTCTCACATCAATTTATCCAGAGCAATTTTTGGGAAGTTGGAACTGCCATGGCTGTGGTTCCTAATAATGCTGCAATTGAGCAGTAAATGTCAGGAAGGCAGGAGCTGCCCAGGTGGAGGTTTATTTCTGCTGGGAGGTGCAAAACTCTGCCAGACTCTTTGGGAAACATGACTGGAGCAGTTTAAGTAAATCAAACAAGCCATGTAAAGCAAAAGAGGTCAAGCAAGTTGTAAATATCAGTGACCTTACTTGGTGGATAAAATATGTGATCTTTCCAAGACAGCAAGCAGAAATAAAATATATTTATTTCTGTGAATCCACACCCCTACCAACCTTATTTACTCCTGTGACAAACTCAGATTGAAACTTCTTTCATCAGCTATAGGACTCAAAAACTCAGCTGTGTGAGGGAAAGTGGGTTTTGTGTTAATTATAGACAGAAGTGGACTTCTGAAAAATTCTGCATGCAAATGACATTAAGGGATTAATCCAAACTGTGTCAATTCATGAGCTGGATTTGGGGAAAAATGTAATTTTGATCTTTACTCCTTTTGGTAAATTTAAAGAAACATATTTTATTTTTCTTTAACTTGAATGTCTAACAGAATTTAAAAAAAAAAAAGTTGAGTGTAAATCATGAGGAAAAGGTTGCCCAGAGAAAATATGGATTCCCCATCCCTGGATGTGTCCCAGGCCAGGCTGGACAGGGCTTGGAGCAACCTGGGATAGTGGAAGGTGTCCCTGCCCGTGGCAGTGGGTGGAAGTAAATGCTTTTTAAAGCCCCTTTCAATCCAAACCATCCCATGATTCTCTGATTCTATGAAAAAAAGGGTGTACTACAGGAAACTATCTGTAATTTCCCATTCAAAGCTATTTGAGCTGTTTTGCTCTGTAAATTATTTGGGGAAAACCAATAAATCTGACAGACCCCTTAATTGCTTCACAAAAAAAAAGTGTCCTGTTGAAATAACTTTTTTTTAATCAGAAAAAGAAGGAAATGGAAAAACCATAAAAGTGAATCAGGTTGGTTGCCATAATATATATATTAATATATTATATATTAATACATTGTAATATTATAATATTATCATATATAATTATATATTAATATAATTATTATATACTGTCATTATAGATTTTTATTAATATTCATTATATTTATATTTATTATATTTATATCATATATAATTATATATTAATATATTGTAATATTATTATATTGTTGTAATATTATAATATATATATTATACATATATAGAGAGAGCATCATTACCTTGGGTTATGTGGGAACTGTGGACACCTTGGATTTGTAACTGAGAGTGTGCAGTGCTCACTGAGTGCAGAATTTACACCCTCAGGACATTCTTCACACCCTCACTCTTCTCCTGTGGCAAACATCAGGAACCTGAGGCCACTTGTCTCTCTAAGAAAGAACACTAAATTGCTTTGCAAATGCTAAAGTGATAATATTTCTGCACTCTGCCATTAGCACCGAGCAGATGATAGGAAGTGCCTTATTCTCTGACAGGACCTGTTGTTTTCCAATAGATACACCCAGGACACTCTTTGAATTTTAAATCCCTGGGAGATGCATCCTGGCAGGCACAGCAAACCTCTGGCAGGGCAGTGCCATTTTTCAGCCCATCCATATGTAGTAGCAGATACTTGACATTTCCAAGATGCATTTCAAGGACAGTATAAATCATTTGGGAGAAAAAGTGCTGTAAATTTATTCTGCTGTTTGGCCATTGCCCTGTAGCCACTTTTATTCATTCAGACCAAGGGGTTTGGGCTGCTGGCTGAAGAAAACCAACAGGAAGAGCTGGTTGTGACATTTTAGGGTACTTTAAATGCTCTTTCCAGGCCTGCCTGGGAAATGGTGCTGTCTGGTTGTTCAGTGCCTCAGTCCTCACCTCTGAGGGTTGTTTTGGGTTGTTGTGTGGAAGAATTACAGCCCTGAAAAAATCAGACAGGAAGGTGAGTTCTATCTGCCTTTTTTTGGAAGCAATAACCACAGCTCCTGATGACTCACAGAGCTGAAAATTGTATTTTCTTGCACCAATCTAAGCCAGTGTGACCCATTTAGCCCAAGTTTAACATATGAGCATGATTATTTTATAAATCCTCTCGTGTGCAGAATTTATAACTCGATGTTTACATTGAAGTTTGCAAATGACTAACCCTGAGCCATTTTAAACTTTGCTCTGGAAGAATTGTCATCGTTTTCCTTCCCTTTGACATCCACAGCTCTGTCTGCACTAAGCCTGAGGGTCTTTTGTTCATTCTATGACACTCACTTAAAACTTTCCAAGTACATGGCAATTCGAATGGGCAAAATTCATTTTCACGCTGAAAGCAATTTCCCTCCAAACTTGGCTTTTAATTAGGAAAGAAACCTTTCTGCATTACCAAAATACTCCCTTCCCCCCCCCCCTTCTTCTTTTTATTGTGCCTCTCAGTGTGTTATATTGATTATTTTTAGCCAGAAGTTGTAGCGATAAAAAGAGGGTTAAGCTTATTAAAGTGCTAAAAATAAAAGCATACTATGAAAACCTGAAGGGGCTCATTTTGGTTACTGCCAAGTGGGAGCATTTAAAAATTCTCATTCAAGAGCTCACTTCCCTGTCTTTCAAGTGGTTTAGCTGAAATTCTACCTTGTGAAACCAATCCATTGTTGCTGCTGTAAAGATTCAGGTCATATGAGTGATTCCTTGAAAGATTAGGGCAAAACCCCCACTGTCACTCCAGTAATTTTCCATATAAGATTCCTGTTGGCCATTGGAAGGGCTTGACCTCAGGACACAGATAAATAGCTGGAGTTGAAAGATACCCCTTGGGGTCATCATTATTTCCATCTCTGTGTGATAAATGTGTCATAAAATCGTAGCAAATTGAATCCAAAACCTGGTTAGCTCTGTCACCTTCACTGCTTCTGTTGCAAGACTGTGTTTTAGATGAAAAATTATAAATATTTTCCCAATTCCCTGATGTATTTGGTTGCAACCACCCTCTGCTTTGGCGCAGCCCTCAGTTTACCAAAATGTCGATCTCATCCCCTTAGGATTTTTGTTTTCAAATTGTACAATAAATTAGTCACCACAGTCTGAGGGCAGCAAATTGTCGTGGAATTAGATTTCTTTAAGAAATTCCAGACCAGGGTGGATTATCTCATCTGTTTGGGAACAAAGTCACTGTCCCTTCATCCCAAAGCCAAGGGAAAGGAAAAGGCAGATCCCTCCAACAGGTCTTTTCAGCCTACTGAGGATCTTCCCACCCTTGTCTCTCCATCCTCAAGTGGCCAAGGTGAAGCTGTGAACCACCATGAGTTCAGCAAAGATTCACTGAAATATCTGTCAGTGACATACTGACATAATTGACTTATTGCCATCATTGATTTATTGCCATCATTGACTTACTGCATATTTCTTTGTGATTTCAGCCAAATTCTCTTTTCTTTCCTCACTTCCCTGTGCTAATCAGCAGAAATATCTGCTTAAATTGCTTTACATATTTATGTCTCATTATTACAGAGTTTTAGAGCTGGTTTGGCGATTTTTTTTTTGCTTGTTTTAGCTTTTCCCCCGTGCCTCAGGATTACAAGTTGCTTCAAAAATAGAATTTAAATGGGAAATTTACTTATTCCAGGGCTGCTATTCCCCCACTGGGAGAACAAATGAGCAGAATTAGTGCCACGAGGACCCAACCTCCCTCTGTAACATCCCATCAGCTCACACAGGACGTGGAGCACACATCCTTCTTACTTGGGAAAGCCTGGGCTGGGAAAAACATGGATGATGTTAGCAGAAACAGCGCCTAAGCTATGCTTCTCCCATTCCATCAGGCACTAAGGGGGTGTGCAGAGTGTTTAATTTTATCTAACTAAGGCAAACCTCCTCAGGCTTCCCTGCAGGCAGCAGAAAGCGTTGGGTTCCTCTGGAGGGCCTTTTGAGGGAGCTAAATTAAGCTGCTTCTATGATTTCCTTCTTCCCCAGGAGAAGCACAGACAGATTACTCTTGTTTTAGAAGGATATATTTAATAAATTTCTCCTTGGTAGCTCCTCTCTACCTAAATGATTAATTTTCTGAGGCCGATCAGCCTTTAAGAGATGTTGAGCAGTGAAGGGTGTCTGCACTAAGATCCCAAGAAACATTATACATGAGCAAGTTCTGTTACCTCGATTAGGCACTTGGGTTTTTGATCTTTTTCCCTTTTGTTTTTGTGGTTTGTTTTTTTTTAAATTCCATTTGCTTTTTTAAAATTTATTTCATTTTGAGTTAGGCACTTGGGGTTTTGCTCTTTTTATCTTTCGTTTTTGTGGGGTTTTTTTTTAATTTTATTTGCTTTTTAAAATTAATTTCATTTTGAGTTATTATTATAAGTGCCTAATTACCTGAACAGACTTTCACGCTGTTTCATTTTAAAATGGCAAAACCTGAATGAAACCATTTTCCACAAATTATCTACAAACCCTCATTTCTTTGCCCACCACAAAGATGGCCAAGTTAATCCCTGTTCTTTCCTTTAGAACCAAGGAATAAATTACTTAAATCTTTTGTGGCATGTCTTAATCCAACTCCTGATCCCATTAATTGAAGAATTTCCATTGGTTTTATTAAGGATTAGAGAAATCCCTGGAACTTTATTCTCCTATTTCCACCTGAGGCTGAGTTCTCCTGATCATGTTCATGCACTCTGTGGTGTATTTTGTGCTCAAAACCACCCAGAAACAGACCAAGGCCACATATTCTCCCACTGTGGCCAGAAATTATTGGCTGCACATCTCTAGGGGGACAAGATGGTCAAGAATTCCAAGATTTCTGGTGGAAACACAAACCCTTTCTTGCAGGTTTCATACCACAGGTGTCTTGTTTCCTGACCACAGTCAGCAGTCAAAGTTAATATTTGTTTTTGATGGAAGTGGGCACCTGTCAGTTGTGATGTGTAGCTAAAAATCTTTCTTTTCCAGTGTCATTTTGATTCCTTGTGGTTCCTCCAGGCTTCCCCCAGTGCCAGACATGGCAATCTAGGGTGAGATTCTTCTCCCCTAATTTTAGATTCTGGAAAATTGTCTCAGTCTGAGCCATTTTACAGACCTCCACTGCAGCTTGGAAATGTGGTCCAGGACTTTGGGTTGTGTTTTTTTTAATTTGATCAACTCCAGGAGAGTGGGATGAATTACACACCCTGGATTTGCTCTCTGTGCTATTGTCTGAGATGATTTGATCTAGAACAGACACCTGGAGGTAATCAATAACCCACAGGTGAATTTTATCCCTGAGCTCTAATAATAAATTAATTTCAGGTGCCATGTCCCTTCTATAACCCTAATCCAGTAAATCTATCAGTCCTGAGCTGCTTTGCTTTGAATTCCCTGTCACTTTTCCCATTGATTTCAGTGGGAATGGGATGAGAGGTAACCTCCTTCCTGTCAGAGCACACTTGGGAGCTGTCAGCCATCCTGCCTCTGACTGATGGGTGGGATGTTCATCCAAATGGGTGTTGGTCCTGTTTTCCTGCACAACTACAGGTCACAAACAAGAGGATGCTCATCTCTTTGTGCCCATGAGTTAATTTCTGAATTGTGGTTGGTATGAAGTCTTTGTTTTTGGTTTGCACCCTGTAATAATCTTCTGTTATCTTAATTTGCAGACAGCATTGAAGCCAACATTGAGGCCTCTTCTTCTAACGTAGAATCAGCCAATGAGCAGTTGGCAAAAGCAAGTCAGCACCAAGTAAGTGGGACAAAAAAACCCTTACAAATGCTTTCAGCAATGGTATTTACAATAAACAAAATACCTGGCAGCTGTGAACCACTGGGCACATGGATTGTGATACCTGGAAAGAGGATAAAGCATATTCTAAGTAAGAGCTAAACTTTTTTATATATATATATATATATATAAAAATATATCTATCCATATGATTAAATTAGTGTTGAACAGACAATTTGCTTTAGAGTAGTCATTAAGAGATCTGCATATTAAACAGACATTTCCCAGTAGGAAAGTCAACAATTAGCTACTGCTGTTCTTGGAAAGACACCATAAAAAGAACATCATTTAATGTATATGTGCTTCTGGTTTGTGTGTTTGCCTATAATCAGGCAACAGTACTTAGGAAAACAACTGAGTTGTCAAACAACATGATGTGGTTGGTGAATAATGGCTCTGGTGGTGGTGTTCAGCACTTTTCAGAGGCAATTTGAGGAGGTTTTTTGTGAATTGTGTTTTTTCTTCATTGGAGCAAAACACACACACACACAAAATTGAGTCTTTTTGAAGACAGCTTGCCCAGAAAGAACTCTTCAATGGTTATAGTTAGTACTTTCTAGGGATGAAGGGGGGTGGGGGAATGAACAAAGAAAAAAATATCACTTGCATTGTGACTGACAGAACAAAAACTGATAGTTTCCTTTATTCCTCGAAGCATAAATTGGTGTTTTTCATATGTCTGGAATTTTGACAAAATGTAGCTGAGGTCCTTGAGACCACATAGTGTCTGTTAGCTGATCCTTGGACACAATGGATTCTGAAGCTCTGGGACAAACCTCCAGACCAAAGGAGTCAGACTCACAGGCCTTTTGCCCTGATGTAATGAAGTGATGTGATTTTAAAATCACCTATAGCTCATTTGCTGGTGAAACACATTGTCCCAATTTTGGGTAATAAGGATGAGTTTTGTAGAGCTTTGATATTGCAGAAAACAAGTGAGGTCTTCAGCTACATTTTGGTTTTTAATGTATATAAATTCAAGATAATGTGTGTCGCCCTGCATGTAATCCTGCATTCACTCTGAAAATAACTTGTTACATACCACATGAAGTCTGAAATGAAACAGGAACGAATTTAATACTTTACCTGACCGTAGAGCTGATTGCAAAGCTGCAAATGAGTTAATGATGACTTTGGCTAAGAAGGTCAAAGAGGAGTCAGGCAGAAAATGAATGCAGCACAGTCTAAGGGATTTGCTTTCTTCAGCCAGCAGGAGCTGCTGAAATAGCCTGCTCAGACAGGAGTCCCTTTTTTCATCAAATATGTTCATCAAGATAAAGATGTAGCCAGTTCTAGCAAGGCAACCCCTGCTAAGGGCATAAATATGAGCTGATTGGGGTATATGGGAAAACAGAGTCTCTCTTGCACTTGAAATGAGCCCATATAGACAAGTATCACTTAGAAAACTTTGTCTGCTGAAGAAAATGTGCAATCCAGATCTCCTGCTGAACACAGGGAACTGTTCTGTGCCCTATTGGATGTGGGTCACCTGAAAAACACCTGTAAACCCAACTCTTTCTCTGCCACCTCTTTCACGAGGTTCCCTGGGATGTGACCAGAAAACAAGGTGACATTTTTGTCACTTCCACTGCTGGCCTGGGTCAGATTGAATGTGATGTTTCACTTGTTCTGTGCCACCATATCTGCTCATCCTACATCCAAAGGGACAATGTCCCCAGGAGGTGACAGGAAGGGTTCTGATCCCACAGCCCTCAGGGCTGCTCTAGGGAGGAACATTGGTGCCCCTTGCACACATTTGGAAAATGCAGTGTAAGTACAGATCATCCTTCTGCATGGTTTACCTGACTTTGGAAATATCTGGGATGGGTTTGGGAGTGTGATTCGCTAGATGTCCCCATGGATGAACCTCTTTTAAGGGACCTGCCAGAGCTTTTCATGCTCTAAATTCTGTCTGTGCTCATCTGTGCTGCTCGGGGATCAAAGCACAGACTGTTTCCTAAATCTTACTGAGCAGTTTTCCATCTTCTGTTAAACTGCTAATTCATGAGTATATTTGCTTGTTACTTATCTTACAGTGTGATAATCCTGTAAATGCAGCCTGGCTTACAAACATTTTTATTTATTACTGTTTATATGTATATAAATTTGTGTGTGTGTGTGTAGTGTTTTTATTGGTCTATGTAGTGTTTTTATTAGTCTATCAACAAATGTATACATAAATTGAGAAATCAGAAATGTCAACACCACCGAAACATTCAAGTTTAAGACCTTCTGTAGAACTTAATGGAGGGATTTCTGTCAGGAATAATGATTAAGTGGTTGGTTATTTAGCACAATGTTGGCATGTAATCCACGCAGTGATTTCAACAATACAACTTGGAGAACCAGACCCAACCTGTACATTAACATAACAAAGCACCGGTAAATAATTTCTCCTTAGCTACTACAAAATAAGGCTTTTAGGTTCCCTGAAATGGTAGGAATGTTTAAACAAATCTAAATATCTTCATGCTGAGCTCCTTTGTCTGCATTTTAAATTTGGTGAGGTGCTCGTTCCTCTTGAGATGTGTGTGCTAACAGCAGTGAGGGAATTCTCATGTGCCCCATCTAAACTCTAAAAGATTCAGTGGGAGCTGTCAGAGCTTAGAAATAAGTTTTTATGCATATCTATTAGCATTTTTTTTCTTTCATTTTAAATTATAATTGCAAAACAATTGTTTGTGCCTAAACTTATTTTACTACAAGTAGCAGTTAAGCTGGGCCACTGCATTATCTGTAGGAACACACAGGGTCAAAATGCAGATGAAAGCAATAAGAGTTATATATTGATACAAGAAGGAGAGGAACAGAGGCCTTTTTTTCCATATGAAGACCCTCTTGGTCACAGAAACATGACAATTTTATTTTTTATCCTACTTTCACTAGGAAATTTGAGTTTGAAAGATGACTGAGAGGCGAACAAATCCGGCAGGGAGAAGCCAGTAGAAGTTATCTCCTGCACTGGTCTTGCTTCTATGCTTTTCTTTCCAGTGAAGGTCTCATTTCTCTGGGGCCTCGAGCAGAAATGATGATTCTTGCCATTAATGGCCCAGATTTGCCTCTTGGAATTCCCTTGTCCCTGTCCCCAGAGAAAATGATTCATCCCACCCACCTCAAAACACCAATTTTAACACAGGTCAAATTGCTCTCTGGAAGAGAGGGATTTATTGGACTGAATATGGGTGTGTTTGGTGGTGATGGGTTTTTAAGTGCCTAAACTGCCTTTCCATGACCCAGAGGAGGAATTGCTTTCAGCACATCTGGTCTCATCCCACAGGAGATGTCTGACAGTCTTCTGACAGTCTGGTGGCTTTCTCTCTGGACATGCCTGTTCTCTCCTTCATCCATCAAATTCAGATTATATCAATTATACCGCAAATATTTTAATGCAAAATTAATCCCATGCCTATCACCTGTCTCTTTATTGAAAGAAAGGGGATTATCTAGACACCCAACAGGCCTTTGAGGTTATTTTAGGTGGGCTGGACATCACACTGAAGGGATGTCTGCATAGAGATGAGTACTTTCACTTTGCTCTCTTTGCTCAGAGCTTCCTGCAGATGGATTGAGAGGGAGAAAGACAAACCAACACAGCCTCCACGGGTGTGCATTAAACCATTTGCTCTTTTTTTATGCAAAGTTTGGCCCAAGTTCAGCTTGGCCCCACTGACTGAAGGACTCTGTGTGCTGACTGCTGAAGCTAATTTGTTTTGGAAGAGCTGCTCGTGCTGCTCTGGTTGATGCTGGTTGCTTTCCTTCCCTATATCCTCTCTGGAAGTCCAGCTCATTTGGATTCACTGGCATTGCAAAGGCAAACAGCAGTTCAGTGACACACTTGTGTAGTCGAAGAACAATGAGGTTTTTTCCAGTAAAGAAGCAATTCCTGGTTCTGGCTTTCATGGATACACAGAGGGGCACTTTGAAGGCTGGAGCTCTAAGGAAAAAAAGCCTTATAAATCTGTGACATTTGCAGAGATCTTATCACCCAAGGACCACTGATAAGGGACTGTCTTCAACTTTCACACAAATAACTCATTGGTGTTTTAACAACGAAAGAAAAATTGAGTTTCAAAAATCACCTTCTGAGAGTCTTTGAAATGACCTGGCGTGGTAGCCCCTCGAAGCACCTGTTGCTTATAAATATTGTGATAAGGAAGATCATCTCCTCCTCTTCACTGTGGAGATGCTCCAAGACCTTGTCTTTGCTGCTGTTGAATAATTTTGAACTTAGTTTTATAATTAACAGCCAGCTAGAACTGTGATAGGATGGGATTGCCCCCTGACATGTGCAGCAGTCATCCAGCAGATGAAAAACCACAGTGGACCAGCGTGGTTGGATTATCTTGATGCAAGTGTGGCTGCTTAATCAGGACCCCGCAATTAAAAAAAAACATTGAAGTGCTGGAGCATGTCCAGAGAAAGGCAATGGAGGTGGGGAAAGATCTGGATGGGAAGTGTCTGAAGGAGAATTTCTGCATGGAAAGGGTTGTCCAACACTGGAATGGGCTGTCCAGGGAGGTGGTGGAATCACCATCCCTAGAGGTGTTCAAGAAATGACTGGATGTGGCACTGGGGTGAGAAGGTGGTGATCATTCAAGGGTTGGATTCAATGGGCTTAGAGGCCTTTTCCAGCCTAAATGACTCTGTAATTCTGTGATTCTGTGATCTCCTAGGACTGGAAAAGGCTGTGTGCTCACATGGCAGCTTTGTGACAGGGATGTAATGTCACTCTCCTGCAAACCCTAAAATGCAACACAAACAATCAACCTCGTGTTGCTGTCTGTGTCTGCAGTCACAGAGAGCCTGGCTGAGCTCTCTGCTCCTCTGGATAATTAGCACTTGGAAGTTTCATTCGGGGGATTACAAAGCTATTCTCTCTCCTGGCAGTTCCTGCCTGTGAAAGTGATGGGAGCTGAATTAAAGCTGCAGTGCAACTCGGGGCTCTGTAAGGACTCCAAGCAAAAGTCATTACTGAAGTGACTGTTTAATTACATGACTGAGCCTTAATCCTCCTCTTCAGCAGAAGGAGGAAGCTTTGCCGCCATCCAGAGCATTCGTGGTTCTGTACCATGAACTCCAGTTAGGAAAAATGTCCTACACAAATTGTTTGAGTCTCTCCAACCAGTTTGCAGAACCTCTCTACTTTCTGTTTCTCAGTCCACAGCAACTCATTCACACAGTTCAGTTCAGGAACCTCTGCCTTGGCTTCCCACTCACTGAATTTCTTCAACTACAAATAATTTTTTCCTCCATGGCACTTGTTTTAATTCTACCCCTTCTGTCTCCCATTAAAACTTCTTTTTTTTTTTTTTTTTTGGTTTTGCTTCCAGTTGCAACCTCCCCTGCTGAAGCATAGCTGCCAGCACCACTGCTGCCTCAAACTGTCCATTCCCTTGTCATGATCCCAGTAATCTGCTTGCCCAGTTTGCTCAAAACCTCCCAAATTTGGATGTTTGACTCTATTTCTTGTCAGGTGTGCCCTGGCTTGGTCTGTATTGCTGCAGAGCCTTGAAGCAACTCCTTGCTGCTGCAGACCTTCTCCTTCCTTCAGGCTCTTGTCTTGGCAGCATGGTTTGGACAGCAAGCAGAGCTTTCTGGGGCAGTGATTTCAATGATTTAATTGAATCATAGAATCTTTAGGGTGGACAAAACCACTAGGATTATCCAGTCCAACCATTGACCCAGCACTGCCAGGTCCACCACTAAACCATGTCCCCAAATGCCACATCTTGATGTTTTTCAAATGCCTCCAGGGTTGTTCACTCCACCAATTCCCTGGGCAGCCTGTTCCAGTGGTTAAAAACCCTTTCAGTGAAGGTTTTTTTCCCTAATATCCAATCTAAACCTCCCCTGGTATGACTTGAGGCCATTTCCCCATAACCTGTCACTTTTTACCTGGGGGAAAAGACTGATCCCCACCTGGCTATACCTTCCTTTCTGGGACTCAGAGAGAGCAAGAAGGTCCTTCCTGAACCTCTTTATCTCCAGGCTGAGCTCCCCCAGCTCCCTCAGCTGCTCCTCACCAGCTGCTCCAGATCAGCAGCAGTTGGTTGGGATAAAACTTATTCCTCCTTTTTTTCCATGCTCACTGTCTCCCTGCGAAAGGCAGGCCGAGTTTCCAGATTTAATGGTGCTTTATTTTGAAGCAGCTTCTGTCTGTGTGTGTGTTTTTACTGTATTTTAATGCAGCCGTTTACAAAACAGCTGCTTTCCGTGGGAAGTGGTGTTCAAATCAGCGCCAGCCCGTGTGATAAATGAACTGTGTGAATGCAGCAACTTAACCTCAGCAAGGTCTGAGCCACAACATTTATTTAAACCTCTCTTTGTTTGCTGTAAATAATGGATCTGTGTGATCAAATATTTATTAAGGAAGGGGTTGTTTAGAGCTTTTGGATGTCGTGCAGTTGGGTGTTCCTGTGGGTAAAAGGTAAAATCTTTCAGGACAATTTTAATCACAGCAGAACATCTCTTCATTTTTACCATCCAAAAGGGAGAGATGCCTGACCCAGGTAGTAGATTAGCTTTTTTTTTTTCCTTTATTATAAACCACATCCTGTGAAATTTTTGAGAGAAAAGAAAAATTATCGACTGTGAGTTCATTTTTTATTTAAGAACAAACCATTCAAAGAAGAAGTGAAAGGGTGGAGTGGAGAAAGGGAATAGTCCAGAGAAGACCACGAACATGATTTGAGGGATGGATCACCTCTTCTGTGGGGAAAGGCTGAGAGAAATCTTTTTTCTCTGGTGAGAAGATGAGTAGGTAGGACACAGATTTTACTGACTGTTCAGCTTGGTGGAATGCAGCACTGGGACTGTTTCAAGTCAAGAATATTCTTATTTTAAGAATATCAGTCACATTGGTTGTGATGGCCTGCAATTGGTATTTCAAAGGCAAGAATTTTCTATTTGAAAGCTGAACAAGTCTGATCTGTGACAATTCAGAGATGGCAGAAGGAAATCACAGACTGTCTCTTGTTTTTCTAATTCATTTGTTTAACAGAATCTCTTTCCAGGGTACAATTTCATTTTGAGGGGTCAGAGATTAAAAAGCAATTTTCCCTTGCTAGCAGCAGCATAAACTAGTGAGTTACATTTCTCTTAATGGCCTCATTTAACAGAGGAGTGAATGGAAATCCTTGGTTACTGACTGGAAAACCACACTTAGAGTCATCTTTGTGCCCAGTGGCAGCACATATAATAAATTGCCCTGCTCAAAGGTCAAAGCTTTGAGAAATTGTATTAAACTTACCTCTTAATGGGCTAGGGATACCAAGGAGTTAGGAATATTAGCACTGGAGATGTATACCTAGCTGGGGTCCATGAAAATGAGGAACAGGATTTAAGTATCTTTGAGCCCCAGCTGTGTAGCCTGAAGTGTTATTGCACTGGGCTGTGAGCTTGTCACATCTCATCAAGCAGCAAAATGGTCGAGCTTGGTCAGTGTTCACCCTGGAAACCTCTGCTGAAAATCTGCACATGCAGGCAGCAGTGTTTCCCTGCTCGGTTTTCCTTTCTGGCACAGGGACGCTGGCCAGGCAGTGTCACCCTTCCCCAAGGATTTCATGGAATGTCATTAAAGTGCCAGTGAGGCAGAGGAGACCACAAAGATGCTCTGGAGGTTGGAGCCCCTCTGCTCTGGAGCCAGGCTGGGTGGGCTGGGGGTGTCCAGCCTGGAGCAGAGAAGGCTCTGGGGACACCTTAGAGCTCCTTCCAGTGCCTAAAGGGAACCAACAGGAAACCTGGAGAGGGAATTTTGGCAAGGGCCTGGAGTGGCAGGAGAAGGGGCAATGGCTTTGAACTGTCAAAGGGTAAATTTAGATCAGATATAATTTAGATTAGACATAAGAATGAAACTCTTCACTATGAGAATGAAGGCCCTGGCACAAATCATCCAGAGAAACTGTGGCTGTCCCATCCCTGGAAGTGTCCAAGGCCAGGCTGGATGGGGCTTGAAGCAATTTGGGATAGTGGAAGATGTCCCTGCCCGTGGTAGGGAGGTTTGGAATGAGATGATCTTTGAATTTCCTCCCAACCCAAACCATTGGGGGATTCTAAAGATGCCACATTGGTTTTCAAAGCCACAGTGAAATTGATAATTGAATTCTGCCATGGGGATTTATATTCTGATTTCTGTGCCTTGATTTTTAACTTGATTTATTTGATGAGCACTGGTTCAGCAGTTCATCTTTCCATAGGGATGGTGTAGAGACCTACAAGTCAGTATAGCTCATCTCATCAGATTTGGTACTTACAATTTAGGCAGCTGGAAGAAGACAGGCAAAGCCTCCTTTCCCATGCTTCTGGAAGGTTTTTCATCCTGTTTCTCTTGGATATTGAACCTCATTCTGTGATAAACTGTGCCCAGGAGGTGAACATCTTTCTTTCCTGCTGACAGACAAGTACCTTCAGAAAAGCACTTTACTAGACACCGAGAGTTTGACTTCTTTGCCTAAAAACTAATATTTGGTATCTTTTTGTGCTGAGTAGAGAATCCTGCTGCCTTTCTGGCTTCTGCTGTGGAAGGCTGTTGTTCCTCCCCAAATCACATGTCACCCGTGCCAGCTGTGTTTCAATATCACAGAGAACCTGGGGCATCTCCAGTGGTCAGGAAGTAGCTGAGAAAGTAAATGCTTGTTCCCCTGTTGTGCTTTAATAACTGTATTGATCGTGAAGGGAAAATGATATGTGAGGAGAGAAAAGGTACAGAGAATGAAATTGCTTTCATTTCCATTTTGACAAAGCCTGGAAGCACTTTAATCAAAGGTCTTTTCCATATTCCTGAAAGAAATCACAGGACTGGTAGGACATCTTTTTAGCAGAGCTCTCGGGTCACGGCCTGGCACTATCAGAAGTGGAGAATGGGAATTGTTACGTTCAACTTGTGCTCAAGAGGAGAAAAGAGAGTCAATTATAGCCTTTCTAAATCTGACTTCAGCAACACGCAAAGCTCTTGAAAACATTTTGAAATGTGGAATGAAAAGCGAGAGTTCTGTGTGGGGTGGGAGAATTCGGGATTTCATTTCACTTTGAAAGAGTCGTTATCTTTCTTTGTGAGGAGAAAGGATTTCCTTAGACAAAGAAATACTTGACTTCCTGGTCTTCAGAGAAATATTTTCTACAATGCTATCACATGAGGGTTGTCCTTGCTTAGAAGATTCACAGGAGAAGAAGCTTGTTCTTGTATGGCCAGCTCTGATATCTCTTAATTTTGTTCCACATCACATACTCTTAACGAGTTCAGGATTGGCAGCTCAAGCTGTTGCCTTTTTCAGCCCAGAAATGAAACTCGAGATAATTTTAGCATAGGAAGTAATACAAAAGTGGATCTTTATTGGAGCTCCAGGGGCAGTTAGGGAAGAATATCCACAGAAGCTCAACCCCCACAGGGCTGAATACAATTTTATAGGTTTTTGGAAATTAGCATAGTTGATAAAAAGCACCAATTAGGAGGAACAAGTGGTGATGCAATTTTCTCCAGATCAAGCCTTTTCTCTGAAGCCTCCCACTCTTGGTACTAGCTGTACTTGTTTATAAAAATGTGTCTTGAGGACCTTGTTTTCAGCCTTGGTTCCCAGGAAGAACCAAGATAGGAGAGGAGCCTTGAGCCCCTCAGGGCTCTGCAATGGCTTTGGTCTTTCTGGCTGGGGGAAAGGGTAGGCAAAAATACTAGGAAGGTTACAAATATATATATTAAGAAAAAAGGCAAGAATCACTCCGGCATCAAAGCCTTTGACAAAATTCAGTCATTCCTATATTCCCCACTGGAAAATTAAGGGGTTAAGATTTTTCTGTGGAATGATCTTAGAATACTAGGAAACATCTACAGGAAGCAGGTCCTCTTCATAAAGAACAGCTTCATTTTTACTTGTTTTTAAGATGACTCTAGGAAAAGCAGTTTTCAAGGTGTACCCAAAATTCATTGTTTTTTACATCACAATAAGTGCTGCATTTGATCCATTTTTAGTGGGTTTGGGTATATTCTTCATAGCTTTCCTTTTTTACCTAGTGAGCCACAATGTATCATTCTTCCTTTTCACAGTGCTGTCCATTTACAAGAAACAATTCTTGCATCAGCTCTTTTTACTGTAGAAGACATTTTTCTTACATAGACCTGAAACATATAAAAAATAAAATAAGCTCTATTGGTATTTATCTTTCCTCTTTAGAGTCCATCCCAGTGGATATTACCCTTTTCCTGAAACATTTTTTTTTTGTAAGGAGTTTAAAGAAAAGAGAATAATCTGTAACTTCAGGCTTTCACTGATGTCAAAAGCACATTAATGGAAGGACAATAGAGCTTTATCCACTATACAGATCACATTTGCTGATCTAATAGGACTGGGGAGAATTCATGAGCATGCAGGTAAGTTTTTTTTTTTCAAGCAGAGAAATCTTAAATTCTACTCACAGCCTCCAAGCTTTACCTGATTCTTCCCAGTTGTGCCTTTAAAAGGGTTTATTATTGAAGAGTATAAGGATGCTAATCTCGATCTAGTTTGAGGGATTGCCATCTTGATAATACTAAGCCATGTTTCTCCCTATCCATGCAAGATTTAAATACATTTGAAACTAGTGAAGAAACAATTAAACTCAAAAAATAATTCTCCAACTAATTTGACTTTTATGCGGATTTAATTAATTCCATTCTCTATTAAATTAGTTAATCCTAATGTGGCTTTTGTGGGAGTCTTCATCACATTAGAATAGGCCAATTTAATCTGGTGCTGGGCACTCACTTTGAGGCATGGGGCAATTTTTGGGGCATGGGAAAGCTGCAGGAGTGATCTGAGAGCTGCCAAGCCAGGCTGCAGAGGAAATATTGCAAAAAGAGTTGCTTAAGCTAAAAAAGAAAAGATAGAGTTGAAGATAATGGTCTCTTGGTACTTAAAAGTCTGCTGCAAAGAGTTAAAGAATAATCACTGCTTTTTTTTGTTTATTACAGTTGGGAAGAACAAGAAGTAATGGACTTAAGCTGCAGCAAGGAGGAATCAGGGTTGATATTAAGAAAAGCTGTTTAATGATAAGGAGATTGAAATCCTTTCTGGGGAGATTTTAGAGTCTCTAGCGCTGGATATCTGTAGCAGTATCTAGTGAAACATATTTCAGGATTGGTGTTTGTATAATTGCTTTTACTGTTGCCTGTCAGATCACGCTGCAAGGTCCAATGTAAACAGGACATGTTCATATTGTATCACAAACCATCATTATCTAATCAGAACACGCTGCAGCCGTGAATCATTCTTGGATTTTCATTCTTATCCTCTCCTCCTCCCCTGCCTTCTTCCCTCCAAAGAAATGTGTTGCTGTTAGGAAATGGCTTTAGGGACCAAAATCTCTGATTTAGTTTGACAAAGGTGATGAGACTCAGCATTTTGTGTCAGCTTTGCTTAGTTTGGCTGTTGGGGACAAATCCTAGAATCATAGAATGGCTTTGGGGAGAAGGGACCTTAAAAATCACTTAGTTCCAATTCCCTGCCACAGGCAGGGATATCTTCCACTATCCCAGGTTGATCCAAACCCTGTCCAACCTGGTCTTGGACACTTCCAGGGATTCTCTGGGCATCCTGTGCCAGGGCTTTACCACCCTCACAGGGAAGAATTTCATCCTAATATCTAATCTACATCTACTCTCCTTCACCTTAAAGCCATTAAATCCCATAAATCACTTTATCCAAATATTTTCTATGTGGCATCCAGGTGTCCCAGGTTTGTTCTCCAAATGATTTCCACAGAAGTGTAGTCAATAAAATCATGGTGTGTGTCCTCAGTAGTCCTTTGGATGAGGCAGCTGAGCCACACAGGCATTGATTTGGCATTTGTGGGAGCTGGGTTGGCAATGCACTCTCCTTTAAGGGTAACAGATAATCACCACATTTCACTTTAACAAGCTGTTGGATTTCTGAGTTCTGGTTATGTTTGATTAACATCAGGACTGGAAATAAGGAGGATTTATAGGAAGAGGGAAAATGAATGTGATGGTAGAATTCAAGAGGGAATGTATCCCTGCTGCTGAATAAAATAAGGCCAGGGGCTGTCCTGTGAATCCAAGGCCTGGTTATGTCTTCATGATTAAATTATGAAATAGCAACACAGAATGGTTTGGGTTGAAAGTGACCTTTAAACATCATCTAATCCAACCCCCTGCAGTGAGCAGGGACATCTCCCATGCAGAAAGACGATTGCATCCAAACCCTCCATTGGGAATGGTCACTGCCAGGTGCTGCACAGGACCTGGGTCATTCCTTGGGAGAACAGGACAAAACTGCACCCAAAAAATGCATGGATGATGAGGAGCCACCATTTGTGCCTCTGCCTCATCCCTTGTCGAGTTATGAGTACAGAAGTAGCTGCTTTGTGCCGAAGTCGGTCTGTAGACACTCTTTGCTTGTCTTCCCTTTGCCCCAGGGTTTTATAGTGACCATGATTTCGGCCAGGTGTGACACACATCCCTCTGCATCCTTGGATCACAGAGCTGAGAGATGCCTCCCCAGGAGCAGCACCTCTTTGCTGGGAGATACACTGAAATTCAGTCCTTTGCTCTTGGTCCCTGCCTGAGCTGTGCCATTACCCTGCCCTCCCATCCTGTCACCTCCTCTCCTGGTTTGTCCTCCCTGGAAAAGCAGCTTGGGTTTGCAGCTCCCTGACAAGTCAAAATAAAAATTCTCTTAGGGGTGCATAAGCTTATTCATCACTTGGAATGGTTTTTGAGAAAGCTGAGCCCAGTGCTCACCAGCTCTGGTAGTTGTGCTGTGTGTCACGAGAAACCCAAATTTTATTCCTGATGGTCCAGTTGGAGATGAACTTTGTGTGCTCCTTGTTTCATTCTGTGCTTTTTAGCTTGTTAGTTTCTGTTAGGTTTTTGGGGATGCATTGAAAAAGAGAAGAAACATTTTTTGACCCATAGATTTTGAAACAGCTGCACTGTGATCAGTAAGGATATTTCACAGTTGTTTTACTACTGAGACTGCTTTTCCATGGCCAAAAGAAATTCTTAATTTGATAGGACAGGGGTTTTTTTGGTGCTAAAAGAGATAATAGAGTCAAAATGAAGAGGGGACTGAAGTGCTACTTGGACCCTTGGGCTCTGATAGAGTCTAATCCCAAATAACACATGGAAACCAATCTTTTCCACCATGATCACAAAGGTGATGGTCATTAATTGTCTGTAAGGCTCTGTAAAAGGCAACTGGAATTCACCGTTTTTAGGACTAGATATGCTGGAGGACAAAGGAGGGATGACGTATTTCTGTACCTACCTGGAAATTCTCTTTAGACAGAAAAAGAATGCTGAATTTAGGTCCTGCTTGCATAAAGCCGAATTGTGTTGGCAGGGAGGACACTGAATTCTGGGTATTGCATTTAGAGAGGATTTAAACATAGCAGAGGATCAGCAGCAAGCCATAAAGTAAGACCTAAAAGTCCAAGGATTTGGAAATGAGAGCAGCATGCCCAAGACCAGGCAGCAGATTGATCTGTGCAGCAGGAAATGAGAGCACAGAGCAATACAAAGCAGCAGAAGGATGTGAGGGACAAAGTCAAGCCAGATCATGGCTTTTGCTTTTTTTTTTTTTTAATTTAAGTTTCTTTCTAAATACTTGGGGCACTTTCCTGGTGCAGCAGAAGAGACACCAAATCATAGCCCACTTTTGGTGTCATTGCCATGAATCTGGAGAATCATTGTGGAATTAGGACAGGAATAATTTGGTGTAAAGAAAGCAGAATACACCTCTCACTCTGACCAAGCTGGGGTTTTTGTGGTCCATATTCTAAATGCAGTTCCAGTCCCTAAAGACCTGGAAAGGAGCCAGCAGATTTTCCTCATAATAATTCACAAAGGCAAATCAAAATAATTTCAGATCGACTTATGGAGAGCAGGAAAAACAGGACTCACCTCCAGAAGGTGGAAGATTTATTTTTCACAGAATCATTGAGATTGGAAAAGACCTCCAAGATCAGCGAGTCCAACCTTTGACTGATCACCACCTTGCCCACTAAACCATGTCAGAAATTGCCACTTCTGCTCATTTTTTGAACACTTCCAGGGATAGTGACTCCACTATCCCTGGACAGCCTGTTCCAATGCTTAACCACTCTTTCAGTGAAGACCTTTTGTTGTAATATCCAAACTGAACCTTCCCTGGCACAACTTGAGGCTGTTTTCCCTTGTCCTGTCACTAATTTTCTGGGAGAAAAGGCTGACCCCAGGTTGTAGAGCCTACTTTTGGCAGGATGCAAGGTGGGGAGGGATATGGCAGGGGTAGAGCAGCATCAGGAAACAACCTGAAAAATCTGTGTAACTTCATCTGTAACGACACACCAGGCAAAAACTTGCATTAGAAGAACTTCAGCCCAAGTCCCCATGGCATCCAAACCTCAGTGTCGCTGTTGAGCCGCTAGCAGAGAGAAAAAACCCAGGTTCTCAGGCAAGAAAAGAGAAAAGTACGTTTATTATTTTGATTTCCATATATATAGAGTTTTCAGAGGTCACCCAGATTGGTCAGCCAGAAACCTCCCCCTAGGCCTAATTGGCCAGGCCTGAACTGCCCTAATCTGGAGACGCTGTTTGCAAAACTTCCAAACTTTATCTTTGTTTATGAAACGTAGCAAAATGTTCTCACGAGAAAGACCTGTGCTAGCCACACCTCAGAATCACAGAATTAAATAGGTTGGAAAAGACCTCTCAGATCCTCAAGTCCAACCTGTGACCAAACTCCTCCTTTCAACCAGACCATGGCACTGAATGCCACATCCAGTCTTTCCCTAAACACCTCCAGGGATGGTGATTCCACCACCTCCCTGGGAGGCCATCCCAGTGTCTGATCACCCTTTCAGTCAAGAAATTCTCCTTATGTCCAACCTCAGCCTCCCCTGGTGCAACTTAAGACCATGTCCCCTTGTCCTGTCACTGGGAGAAGAGACCAACCCCCACCTGGCTACATCCTCATTTCAGGGGCTTGTAGAGAGTGGTGAGATCCTTCCTGAACCCTCTTTTCCCCCATCATAAAGCCCCTGTGGCTGCCTGCAGGTTCATTAAACCTGTCAGCACACTGAGTACATTTATGTGCAGCTCAGCTGCACCCTGAGCTGGGCCTGGCTTGACACCTTGCTAACAAAACGTGTTGGCACTTGAAAGCACCGTCAGATGTCAGCCTGGGAAAAGCTGCAGATCGATTCAGCTCTGCTGTGGCAGTGCAATACATTATTTTTTTTCCCAGAGTGGATGTCCCTGCTGGCAGTGACTGCTGGCAAAACAGAGGCTGCAGAAGTGAATGGATAAATGGATGTCTACACCCCAAAGGTGAGAGGTGGAGGGAAGCTCCTGCTTCTGTGTTGCTGTGGAATGTCCGTGCTGGATGTGACTGGCAGCCAAGGAAACACAGAGTTTTTAACCAAAACCAAGGTTTACTTTAATTGCGTTTTTCTCAGTTTCCTTTCAATCACTGAAAACATTTAATTTCAAACTTCCTGAGCCCTTCCTTGTGATAATCATAGAACCATGGAATGGTTTAGGTTGGAAGGGACCTTAAGAATCATCTAGTTCCAATCCCCCTGCCATCAGCATGGTCTTAATCACTCATTTTTAGATTTTATTTGTGTGAATGCTCTGTTCTGCAGCTGCTTGGGGAGGATTGGACAAATCCCATCGCCCATCCCAACAACATCTGGGAAAGCCCTGGGTCACCTCCAGCTGGGAATCATTCATCAGTACCTCCAGTATATTAGTTGGTATCATTCTTCCTTCATTTTAGTTGATTTGGGCTTTTTTAAACATGTTTCAGAGAAAAAGATGAGAATTTTCTATACTCCTGTGAGAATTATTCTTCACTCCTCTCTGTCAGACTGATCAATTGCTTGAATGGATTTTTGAGAGTGGTTTTTTTTTTCATAAAGCATTAAATATTCCCTGCCACGATGTAAGTCTAACACACTTGGTTTGTCTTCACTAATTACTAAAACAAACATCTCTTTTTATGGATTTTTTTTTCTCTATGTATTAATTAACCTGTCTCCCTAGGCCACATTTTCTCCCAGTCTTTTCCTAAGCCTTCCACCTGTAGCTGATCTTGTTTACCAACCTTTTCACAAGTGTGGGTGGTGCCCTCCAAACTCATTTGTCTGCAGGCAAAGCAAGTGAATTCGTGACAGATTGAGGCTGAAAATGAAAGCAGAAGGAAGCAGCAAGTCCAGTTTGGAAAGGAGGCAGCAGATGCAGAACATGGATTGGGACACTTCCCACCACACAAACCACCAGGACTTGTTGTTGATACACAAACACAGCCAGATTTAAACAGTGTGGCAGAAAATCTTCCCCAAATCTGAAGTCATTGCACCACGCAAATGTTGAATTTTGTTGTCTTTCTTGCATTTACATTAATTTTGTAAATCAAGGCTTAGCCATCTCTACCTTCACCAGGACAGGGGAGGAGAGCATGACTAACATTCCTATCACTGTTCCTTTATTTGAGAAGAATTTCTCCTTGCTCAGCTGTCAACATCTTTTAGGTTGCCTGAAGTAAGCAAATAATTCAATTTCTTTATGGAATTTTGTTTTTCCTGGACAAATGCATGAAAATCCAGGGAGGTTCAGATGTGCACATCCATGCCCTGTGGTGAAGATGTCTTCATGACCTCAGCTGGTGAACAAGAGGTACCCAGAAGCACTGAGTGTGAGGTAGCCCTTGAAATTCTTGTTCTGCAGATGCTGCTCTTGACAACAAGCCAATCTTCCACTGAAACTCACTCCTGTTTGTTTGTTTTCTATTCCTTTTTTTTCCTCCTCCATAGCATTCTCCATCAGAGCGCATCAGTGGTTCATTTAAAATTTTTTGTTCCCAGCTCTGTGAGGTCTCCTGGACTGAACGTCTACATAGCTTTATTTCTCACTTTTCTTTCTTTTTTGTTTGTTTTTTTTTCTCTTTTCCCAGCCAAACAGAAAAATTGCTTTTCAGGGTGAAAAGATGCCTTCCCCTCATGGCTAGGCTTTCAATCTGCCTAAAACTGAGGAATGAACAGGATGAGTCAATAGCAAAATGTGTCTTTTTGAAGCACTGGGGAAGGAGGAAGTACCTTGATGCTTCATCACTTAAGATTTTTTTTTCCTCTCATCCACAATCAACATTTCCCATTTTTTCGTTATTAAAGTTTTACAGATATTTACCCCATGTTCAGGGAGAGATCAGGAGCAATAACATAAAAGTCAGTGTTTCACATTTGAAATCCTGTTTTAATTTTACAGAAAAATGCAATTCAGGAGATTCCAGTTCTCCCTACACCAAGAAAAATTAAGGACATCCTTTACCAAATTATCTCCAGAGTACCAAACTTAATTAGGAACGGAAAAGGTGTTTTCTGTGGATGTGGGGTGGTTTTGTGGTCTTCATGAACACAGATTAAGCCAGGCTGAATTATTCCTTATTTTTTCCATAGTCCAAGATTTGGCAGTGAGCTTTACAAACAAAATAGTCTGAATTTCCCCTTGACCTTCCTGAGAGGTTCACTGAGCAAAACAAGCATCTGCCTCCATTGAAATCAGGTACCCATTGCTCCTTCACCAATAACACCACAGTCATTATTCCCCAGCAAAAATTTAGCTTCTCAAGGCTGGGTTTTCAGCCCTAAAAATCTTCCTTCCTCTTCCTCAGACAAGAAAACATAAAAATTATTCCTCTATTTGCTTTACAGCCTCCTAACAAAAGAACACCGAGGGCATGTGTTTTACCAGAAATTAAGAAATCTGAACTTGTAGGTATATCCTACCTCTATCCCTGTTCTACATGTCTAAATCCTTTAGACATCCCAAATTATTAAAACTATGAAAAAAAGAATTAATTCTTGTTTGGTAAATGGGACAGACAGATTGTATTGCCAGTGCCAACCTCGATGTCATATCTGGTATGCTAAAGGGTTGTACCTCAGGGAGAAGTGCCTTTGAGTAAAGCAGCTTGAAACATGGCCTAATTGAAATATGTTTCTTTAATTGCATTAATCAGGCTCTTAATAGGATTAAAACAATTGCTCCTTTCTCTTTTATCCTGTAGCTCCTCTCTTTTCTCACAGAAATTCCATATTTATAGCTGTTTCTGCTTCTTTGCATTCATAATAATATCTTAAAAACAAAGTCTGTTTCCAGCTGAGCTCACCTCCTGACAAAGAATGGTGCAGAAAATCCAACTTAGAGTAGATTTCCTTCTCCTTATCTGAAGAGGTGTTTGCTGTTGTGTGTCCAGATCTAGTGGCCAAACCAAGCTACATTTGATTTCTGTAGTTACATTTAGAGCTGAGGAAAGGGAAATTTCAGTCTCAGTTTTCTCACTTTCACTCTGGGTTAAATCCAAGTAACAGGACCACTTTGTTAATTTTTGTTTACTCCTTTTCTTTTTTTCTTATGGTAGTGTTGGTAGAGGATTTTTGGAGGTTTAAATTACAGTTTTACGGTAAAATATTTACTCAATTTTAAAACTGGACTAAGTGCTGAAATCAGAAATTACTCCAAGTGTGTCTTCAGGGCAGTGAAATCAGAACTTCACTTACTGTTACCAGCAACAGCCACTCCCCAGAACTGCTTGCACTTTTAATTCTCAGGTGCATCAACCTATATTATAAAGAAGTGTATTTCATAAAAATCTACAATGGGCTTCAATAAATCAGGACTCCCCTGAAGGCAGCATTTTTGCAAATGTCATTCAGCAGATCAGGTTTTTTATAAATTTGTACTTTTGTGGCATTATGTACCATCCCTGCTGTGCTTATGAGAACTGCACAGTTTAATTATTGATTTTTTTTCCCCCTTTAAAATCAGAGGGCTGGGTTTCTGTCAAATCTCTTCAAATCTCCCTGCCTTTTGTCCCTCTGGTTTCAGAAGCAGTGGTTGGATGTTTCTTTTATATGCAAACGTTAATGCAACATATTAAAATGACCTTGAAAAAAATTTTAATCACTGGGTTCTTTCACAGTAATTATAAGGATGGGATAGAAAGGAAAAGATTTGAGCCATTGCAAAACGTTTAAAGGAAAAAAGAGGTCTTTCCAAGTGTGAAGGCGTTGTATGTAATTTTCCAACCTTTTATCACACCAGCCTGAGAATTACATATATAGGTAAAGACATATTTCCTTAAATATTCCTAATAGCAGCATAAATATGGAATAATCTGGAGGAAGTCACTGTCACTCTACTCATTTTGTTTCTCATTCATCCTGTACTTGGATATCAACACTCCCTCCTTATCCAGAACAGGTGATATTTTCTAAGGCCATGAACAGCTGGAAGGAAAGAGGTTTAATTTTTTTATTCCAGGCACTGTGGCTGGAACAAATAAATATCAGAGCACCCTGGCTACATCTAAAGCAGGGTGGGCAGCAGGTGAGGGAGAGGATTCTGCCCTTCTGCTCTGCTCAGGTGAGATCTCACCTGCAGAGCTCCTCCAGCCCTGGGGCTCCAACTCAGGAAGGTCATGGAGATGTTGGAGAGTCCAGAAGAGACACCAAGATGGTCAGAGGGATGGAGCAGCTCTGCTGGGTGGAAAGGCTGGGATAATTGGGATTGTTCAGCCTGGAAAAGAGAAGCTTTGGGGTGATGTAATAGCAGCTTTGCAGTGCTTGAAGGGAGCTCACAGGAAACAGGGAGAGGGATAATTTACAAGGGCCTGGCGTGATGGGATAAGTGGGAATGGAGTCAAACTGAAAGAGAGTAGGTTTAAATTAGATATTAGAAGGAAATTCTTCCCTGTGAGGGTGGTGAGGCTCTGGCACAGAGAAGCTGTGACTTCTCCATCACTGGAGGTGTCCAAGGACAGGTTGGATGGGGATTAAAGCAACCTGGGATAGTGGATAGGTGTCCCACATGGCAGGGGGATGGAACTAATTGATTTTTAAGGTCCCTTTCCACTCAAACCATTCCATGATTCTATGATTTCTGTAATCCTTCTTATAGGGCTTGTTCTGGTACTTTCAACCACAGAAATTTTCATTTAAACATCTTTCAAAACACTCTTAATATTTATGCTGCAAAGCTCTAAAAAATCACAGCATCTTACAGCAGACAGCTAAAATTAAAGAAAAACCAGACAAACCAACCAAACAAGCCAATATCCAAAAGCATCTGTAAGTTTTTCTTGGCTCTAAGGAGTGTGAGGATGGCTAGGTTGGCTGCATGGATCTCACTCTGAACCTGTGCTAAAGCAATTCTAAAGTTCTCCTTCATAACCACTTGAGGAAGATCAGTGCCTTTAGAAGGTCCTCCCTCATTTTTAAGATCTAATTCAGGACTCAATGACTTACCCTGGTTGTTTAATCACCTGGGGTTTGGATTTTTAGTGCCAAGTGAGTTGAATCTTACACATTGGAGATTTTGATTGATAGCCCAAATTTGCACAAGGTACCTCCCTAGACAGTCCATGCTATGACCAAACAGATCAGCTTTAATTTTGGAGATTTTTGTCCTTACTGGCTGAATTAGGAGATGGTGGGGAATGCAGGAATGTTGTAAACATACATCTTTCCTCATAACCAAATAGGACTAAGTGCAGAAGTTTTAAAAAAATTTCTCTTTCAGAAGTATAGTCAGGACTGAGAATTACTAAGTTCATTTTTCATGGATTTACTGATAAAATAACTGACAAACTTTAGGAAAAATAGGATTTTTGTAGTGACCACCAGAGTAAGTTTTGTTTCCCAGTCTTTCATGGGTCTTGCATAAGATGAATAACCCTGGCTTCTCTCCTAAGATTTCCATAGAAATCGATTGGCCCTTTAATTTTTCAAGAGTTTTGAGCTGATGAATATTGAGTTTTGCTGATGACCACTGAGTTTGTATAAATAGTCTCCGTTGCCAAACTCCAACCAAACAATTAGGACATTGACAAAAGACTGTGTCCTCTGACCACTTAAAATTCTTGCCACATGGACCGTGGTCTTGAAGAGTGGCACAAAAAAAGTCAATTTTTTAACCGTGCCCTGAGTGGAAAAAAGTTAAGGTATCATTTTGTTCATAGGTATTTTCACTTGTAACAGTTGCCACTATCCTATTTCCATAATTTCCTCCAAGTTTTTAGTGCTGTTATTTAGTGAATTTGGGGTTTTTTTTGTTTGTTTGACTGCAGACAGGTGTATCTGCAGTAGGGCATTCACTAATCTCTACACAGCCTCAAGAATAATGACCCTGAGTGGCATTATTGTGCTGAAAAACTATTTTAACACAAATCAGGCCTACATTCCCAGGGATAAATATACCAGCCACTTCCCCAAAAAGGCTGTGAGGAGAATTAAATTCAAAAAGGAATAAGCTTGTGAGCAGTTCAGGGGTTATAGGAGGAAGATTCATATAAAGAATATTCGATAGACTGCCATGTCCTTCTCCTCTTGGGAAGTGTTTGTGCATCACTTTCAGGAAATAAATGGCATTTTGTATAGAAATGCTTTAGCAAAATCTGTTTCTTCTTGATGGATGTGAAATCGTAATGTTGTAGGGGTCTTTTCTGTGATTCAGATGCTCCATGTGATGCTCAGTTCTTTTTATGTAACTGGCTTGCAGAGGCAAATGCATGTATCTATTCCACTAAGAATGGATGTTTTAGCAGGTGGCAGGTCATAAAATCACTTTATACCACTTCTTCGAGCAGTTTATGACCACTGGATATTGTATCTCTGGTCCATGATATGGGGCATTGCCATATTGATTAAATGCCTTAGGCTGTTGCAGGGGAAAAAAATAAGGATATTTAATCAATAGACCTGTGCTTTAGTTACTGTTCCTGTCAGGCTGGAACAGAAATAGCTCAAGAACGGGGCAGCTTCTCAGACAATCTGAGGGAGTTAAAGTTTGGAGAAAGCTAAATAATGCCTTTTCAGCCCTGTGAGGGAAGATAATCAACTTAGCAATTGCAAGTGCAGAGATTGAGTTACCAGATCAATCTTGCTTAAGGGTTCAAAAGGGACGAGAAAGGGACTTTGGGACTCAGAAAGAACCCCAAAGAAACGGTGGCTTAAACATGAGTGGAATAATGCTGTTGGTTGCCAGTGATATGTCCTGATCCTGAATGTTATATGTGTGAGGATTAATTATTGTTCAGCTAGAGCATCTCATTTAGTGAGAGACTTCAGGGTTGAGTCTGTGATACAGTAAAAGAGAAGAATCATTTTTCCCAAGATTCCCTAACACTGTTATTTAATCTCATGACTGTGGTGTTTTCTTGCCATTTTTTACCTGTTATTACATTACTGTAACTTCAGACCTGTATTTTAGCTATAGTCCCTTGACAACTCTCAAGTGGCCATTCCACCCAGCAGAAATCCAGGAGAGGTGAGTCCCCCTGAGGATGCAGGAGAAGGTTTTAATTCTGCATTGAATGGTCAAGAACAGGCAGTTTTTTTCTGCCCCATTTTAGAAGGGGTATGGAAAAATCCCAAGTTGAAAAGAATAGCATATATAAAAAAACCAGAAGTGCGTGTAGATTATCAGAATGAAGACTTAGAGGAAAGTTTATTACACTGTACTTGTACTGTGCTTTCAGGAGAATACTGAGTGTTCAGGGATCTGCAATGTAGCAAAGAGAAAACATAACAAGAATCAATGCCTAGGAGCTGGAGCCAGGCACTTTGTACTTTACTTCATTATTTCTAACAGAAAGGGTAATAGAAACTGGTGGAAATTAATAAAAGAGTGGAAGGTTTTTCATCTTCTGCTGCATTGCAATCCATGCTGCTGACCTTCCTCAGTGATGGTTTTCTCTAAGGGAAATGTTTGTACCTGATGCACAGGAAACACTGTCCCAGGGAGAGTGGGAGCTTCAGACTAGCCCTGCCTTAGCCTCAGATTTTGGTAACACTTTAAGTTTAAGGAACCACTCTGGCCCACAAGTTCTAATGATGGCAAATCGGATCTATTTGCAGAAATGAATTATTTATTAAGCAGACAAGAGATAACAGATGAAAGATCTTAATCAGAGTGACTTACTGCATGGTATAAACTAAAAGAACTACTGATAGATTATAGCCTAACATAAAACAGTGCACTATATCAAGGTAGCTGTATTAAAGCCAGCAAAATAAATGGTATTGATTAGGAGCTGAATGTAACTTGCCACTGAAATGATGATAATGTACAGATTCCTTCACTCAACCCCTGGGAGTAACCATGAAGCAGCATCTTCACTCATGGGAGAAAATCCACACATTTCCAGGGAAATGTATAGAAGATTTCTACTCTGTGAAAGTTTGCTGTGGCTTTTATAGTTGTAAAGTAAGAGTCTGTTGGTCAGAAATTCAGCTGATCTTGTCAAACCTCACTTTAAAAGCAAGATCTTTATTGGCAGCTGGGAGATGCCAGAGCAGTGGTAACCCCATGGCACCCAAATAACTCACTCCAAGACAGCTTGTCCTGCTTGAGTTATCTGAGTGGTTAAGAGCAGCAGATCAGCTTTTTTTGGGGGTGAAACACCCTGCTACAAACATGTTGTGCCAAGGCAGACAGCCTGAATTAGTGAAGATGACACAATTCTTCTCATCCCCAGTCTGTGGGAACCCATGGAATAAAACCCCTGGCATTTGCTGCCTGCCTTTGTCTATTTTAGCAGAGCACAAGAAAGGGATTGGCTCTCAAGAGGGTTCTTGGAGCTGGGTGCACTGAGTCATTACTGCTTGGGGTGGAAAGGACTGCTGTATGTATTCAAGAACAAATACAGCTTGACAGCCTACAAGCTGTTAAGACAACCTGACCTTTGTGTGTCTGCTCCAAGAACAGTAAGTTCAATTAGCTGTAATGCTTCCAGGTCCTGTACCACCATTAGGAAATGCCTTATTCAGCGAAAGCTGTGATTTTTTTTAATTTTCTTTTTTTTTTTTTTTTTTTTGTGGTCACTGTAAAAAGCATTAAAGGATCCATTGTAAGTACTGCCAGCAATAAGGGGAAGAGTCTCACATTCAGCAAGGCCTAAAAAATTAATTAGCTTTATTCCTTAAATACAAAATAAATACATTCTGTCATAGCCAAAAGCTGCAAGGCTGAGTTTTAGCCAGTTGGGTTCAAGCCAAGATGACAGCTCTGGCAGCTGTTGGAAACATTTTGTTGTGGAGTTTGGGCTGCTACCTGTCAGTTTAGAGATCAGCTGAAATCACCAAGTCCTTCTACAAAGACAAAAGGAGTGTTAAAAAAAAAAAAGGCTAATGCATGGGATAGTGGAGAGTGAATCTATTTATGGTCTGTCAGTGGTTCACAAGTCCTCAGATGGCATTTAAATGCCTCAGTTTACCCCTTCTGAAGGGATGTTGTGATCCCTTGTGATCCTTTGTGTTGTAAGTGGTTAAGGCAGGTCTTTGACATCACCACAGCATCTCCAGAACCTTCCAGTGTCTGAGGGGATGAGAAGCAAGGAGAGTGCTGATTTTTGCTGGAGCAGAATGGAGGAGCACTACGGTGAAAATGAAATTGTTTTGAGGGACTGTCAGGTGAATTTGCTTAGATATTGGAACTCTGAGGCTTCCTGAAATGCTTTCCATGGGAAGCTTCCTATGATTTTGATGCAGAAGGATGTTTTTGAGATTCATGGGAACTCTGTACCATCGAGGAGCTGGAGAAACAACAGGGTTTGCCTGCTGTCCACGTCATACAGGATACAAGAAATACTCCTTTTCTCTCTGTTTCTTGCACTACACTGTATTTTAGTGCCTCTGAAACTGAGCTAGACCTCCATCATGGTAGATGTATCACAAAAGAAAATCTCCTCCTGAGGGAACCCACAGCTTAAACAGATCAGACTCTCCAGGACATAGATCACAAAAGAATTTTTCTGCAAAAATCTTTTATTGCTGCTTGTGACAATTCAGTGGCTTCAAGACACCCCAGTTGAATCTGCTTGTTTCAGGTGAGATACAGAACTAGGGCAAACTCATGGCTTTCTGGGAGAGGGAGGTGGGGTCAGCAGTTGGAGGTCCTGTGGGATCCCCAAAGTCTTTCAAATGCCACTAAACTCTGAGACATCTGAACTGAGGCTCCAGATTTAAATCCTGCTGCTTTTCCTCTTGCTCCTGCCTGAGGAGCTGCCTACCCAGATCTGTGCTCTTCCCTGCCACTCAACAAATACCTCACTAAGGAAACCATGGACACCTCTCCCTGTTTCTCTGGTTGTCCAGGTTTTAATGGCACAGAAAGTTACTTTCTCATGTACTACTACATTCCAGGGGTTTTCAATTGTGTTCCCTATATCCATCATACATTTCTCAATGCTTATTTTTCTTCAGTTGGCACCCAAACACCTTTTGAAGTCCTGGCTTAGGCTGGCATCATAGCTTCTCAGTAGGGGAAAGAGGAGAGACATTAATCCACTTTTAAAAGCTGTTCCTCTGTCCCTCTGCATTGATTTGTGTGGAACTGTCCTTTTAACTCTCTTTTCCGTCTGACTTCTCATTGCCTTCTGACGAGAGCCAGTCTGAAAGTGCAGGGTTGGATTTACATCGATTATTCCCTTTGTTGTCTTTCTGTGACCCTTGCTGAACTATGAACTCAGAGCTGTGGCTTGGTTGTGAAGGGCTTTTATTCCTCTCACACTGACTATAAATATGGATTAACAGCTGAATGTGACAGGCATCTGAGCTTGTTTCTCTGAACGAGGAAAAAAACCCTTTTCACCCTGGATTAAACTGCAGTTTGTTCCTAAACAAGAAGCATATTGGGGAAAAAAAAGCCACCAACAACATTGAACTGCATTTGGAGGCTTTGGGATGAGAGAGACAAGCAAAAAAATGCATGTGCTTTGATACCATTAGGCTTTGTAAAGTTAATGTTTGCAAAGAAAAATCTTTACAAAAGAACAATTTTAATTAGCTTTGTTTTCTTAGTAAGTACCTTGCTCATCTGTTTAAAACATTTTTGGAGGATACACAAAGTGTTAATTTATCTATTAGTCTTTTCTTTGGAACACAAATAGTAAGTACTAATTACGTGTGTTTAAATGCAATTACAGCTAATAAATCAAGGACTAGTTTTCCCAGGTTTTATATACCTGCTATTTTCTCCTGGATTTTTTGTTTGTCTCTTTTTTTTTTTTTTTGTCTGTCTCCTTACATACATTTATCTATTCTCTGGTGACAGCAGAGAAATCTTTGGAAATTTCTGCTTTGAATAAAATACATCTTTCCATATACCAGCAGCAAATCCAGATACAGCACGTAGTACCAGTTTTCAGCAGTTGCAAGAGCAAGTTATCAGGTTATAAAAAACCCCCCAATCCTTATCTACTCTTCTTAGCAGTAGAATAATTCATGTGTGTCATTTACTAAATCTTTGGAAAACCAGCAGGATGCAGTCAGGATTGTATTGCATGACCTTCATCAGTAAACAAAAAAAACCAAAAAAAAACCCCAAGTGTATTTCTTTGGTATTAACTGCTTTTGAATAGACTGTCAGTGAAATTTTGGGAGGAAAGGAAAATTGAGATAATTATACTTTTGTTTCGTAATCCTGCCTTTATTCCCTTTGACCTTTAGAAGTGATAAATCTTCTCACAAGGGTCTGAGCCAGGGTCTTGGATCCATGTGACTCTTTGGAGAGGTTTGGATCTGAAATTGCTCCCTGCTCCATAAAGCACCAGAATCATTTTATTGATTCAAACTCAGCCAGGCTCCAGGACAATGAAAAACAAATGCAGGTATAAACACAGTGGATTGACAACTCTGCTGCTTGTCATTATTGTTTTTTGCATCATGTGAAATGCATGATGTGATCAGCTGGTCCATCTGCACATAACCACAGGCTGTCTAGAGAGGCATGCCAAGAAAATCCCAGTCCATTTCCACCAGCTCCTCTTCATCTGGCCTTCACTGCTGTGAAAATTATTTTCTGAGCCATCAAAAGGGCTCCTGGACAGTTGCCACAATGTCCAGCCTGCTCCTGCCAGGGAGGACGGACTGTGGAGTTGTGGTGTGGTTGTTGCAATTGCTGGAGCTCCTCCTTCCTGCTGAAAGCTCTGTCCATCCTCCAGACCTAACCCTCTGTGAGTTCTGCTGCCTCTTTTGCCCTCTGGATTGCATAGTATTGATGGCAGAAAAACAGGAGAGAGATAGAAACACCTGGAAAGTATCAGAGTAGTCCAGGCCATGGATGCAGGATGCCATTATCACAGGGGCACTGTGCTTTTTAGAACTGCTGATTGTCGAATTATGGAATTGTTTAGGTTGGAAAAGGCCCTGAAGATCATCAAGTCCAACCATTAAGCCAGCACTGCCAAGGCCACCACTGAACCATGTCCCCAAGTGGCACATCTCAGTGCCCTTTAAATCCCTCCAGGGATGGTGACTCCACTGGGCAAACTCTTCTAATGCTTGGCCGTCTTTCTTATGAAGAAATTTTTCCTAATATCCAACCTAAACATCCACTGGTGCAACTAGAGGCAGTTTCCTCTTGGCCTGATGCTAACTGCCCAGGAAAAGAGACCAACCCTCACCTGGCTACAGCCTAGCTGTAGGGAGTGAGAAGGTCCTTCCTGAGCCTCCTCTTCTCCAGGCTGAGCCCCACCAGCTCCCTCAGCTGCTCCTCATCACTCCTGCTCTCCAGACCCTTCCCCAGCTCTGTTGATCCAACAGATCAACACTCCAGCCCAAATTTGTGTTGGCTGCAAACTGTCTGAGAGTGCCCTTGATCCCCTTGTCCAGATCACCAATAAAGATATTGATCAGAACTGGCCTTGATACTGAGTGCTGGGGATTGTAAACCTGCACAGATGCCTTTGTGAGAGAGATAGATGTGGATGTGAGCTAGTGCTGCTTGCCAGCAGTGTTCTGTCTCTTGGTATCACTAAATCAAAGGAATTATTTTTTTTCACTTAGAAAGTTAGGGTTTTTTCTCCTTGTCATCCTTTCTCCCTCCCAACTGCTCTTTACCTGAGCCCTTCTGAAACATGAAGCTACAGCAGTTCCAACACAGATACTGCAAAGCTGAGAAAGTGGATATAACTGTGAACAGGATGTAGAAATGATTTCAGAGATTCCTTCTGGTCCATGCTGAGAGAAGTGAAAATTTAAGTATACCATAAATAGTGTATGTACACTATAGAATACAGACATATAAAATGCCCACTTGTATTTTGATCAGTTGGTAACAGTTATGCTTTAAAAATATATAAGTAACATATGGTGATTATGGCGATGTCGATTTAATGAAGCTTTAATTGAAGTGATTTGCTGTACTGTGAAGAGAAGGGCTAACAAGCAAGATCAAATGAGCACGAAGGGAAACCAAACCAGAGCTCCTGAAGGTATTTTACCAGTAGAGCTAGAGACACCAGAAGAGTTTTAAAAGGCAGTTTTAATTTTCAAGGAGAAGTATATCTAAAATTTTCAACTCTTCAAATAGATATAACCAAATGAAGAAGCACGTCAGATTTGACATCCTCGCCCCTGCCCCTTCACACTTAATGAAGTGACACTAGAGTCTATAAGATAAAGCAATATTTAATCCAATATCTGAAGCTCTCTCCCCTTGGACTGTGTTTTCAGCTGCAAAACTTGGCAAAGACTCAGCCTGTGGCACTACATCAACTTCCATCTCTCGCCAGTCTTGTCCTTTGTGACGTTGACTCTGATGGATTTTACTGAAATGCATTAGTTTTCATCTCGCTCTGGTTTTGGCAGACTGATGGAGCTACAGCAGGGTGGTGTTCTGCCTTGTGCATCAACAACAACACACTCACTTAATATTTTTCTATAATCTCTGTGAATGATGAGGATGAGCAAAGGAGAAAGGACGGACATCTTGATAATCATATCCCTGGTGAAGTTTAAAACATTGGCTCTCAGAAATAAACTTTTGGCATGTACAGTGATGGAGTTCACACTAGATGAAGAGAGAAATGTGGAAAGTAAAATGATTAATATTCACAGTCGCTTTTCTGATCGCAACAGCAATAAGAGAGAGAGAGAAAACTACTAAAAATAACTTTCTGCATAGAAAATCAGTCTAACCAGAGCCAAATATGTGATGGATTGCTTTTTCGAACACACTGAACAAGCACTTTAGTCCATCAGGTGTGGAATGAATCTCTCAGGACTTTGACATGGCCACAGTTCAATCTGTGCAGCAGTAACCAATTAATTCACTAAAGCATTCCCATTTTGTAGAAGGGAAAATAGAGTAATCACAGAACCACAGAAGGACTTGGGTTGGAAGGGACCTTACAGACCATCTTGTTCCAACTCCCCTGCCATGGGCAGAAACACCTTCCACAAGACACAGTTCCTCCAAGCTCCATCCAACCTTGCCTTGAACACTTCCAGGGATGGAGCAGCCACAGCTTCTCTGGGAAACCTTTGCAGTTTCTCACCATGCTCTGAGTAAAGAATTTATTTCTAGTATCTTATCTAAATCTCTCCTCTTTTAGTTTAAAACTGTTCCCCCTGATATCATTCTCTGCCTGTTTAAAAAGCTGCTCTCCCTGTTTTTCACAAACCTCCTTCAAGTACTGGAGGGCTGCAGTGAGGTCTCCCCAGAGATTTCTCTTCTCCAGGCTGAACAACCCCACACTCTAAAAATCATCATCCCCCTTTTGTATGAGTGTAAATAAACAAGGTAGGAAAGATTCCTTGATTCTAACACTGAGTTTGATCTCATAGTCCCAGACTAGAGAATATTAACTTTGGACTGCCAAAAAATGAAATCCCAAAACAGCAACACATTGTTCATTCTCATATTTAATGCTCCCAGGGAAAATAGAGCTTTTCCCAAACCTTCTCATTCATGGGTTATCACAGGCAGGATGTTATTCTTGTATAACAGTTAACTGTCTTGTCCCAAGGTAATTCTCTAAGGAATATTGGCAAAGTAAACATACTCAGAGAGGTGAAAAGAAGTTCAGCCTTTCATCACTCCTTTGAGAAATGACCACAGGAGTTTGTTTTCCTGTTTTCCACTGAACATGAAATCAAACTCCCTCCACAGGTCCACAGAGTCCATTGGATTGAGATCCCTTAATCCCTGTGGCCAAGGCAGAGTGTCAACAGGGTGAGGACAGATGGAAAGACCTCTCTCCCCATTTGTTTTCCAGCAAGTTTGGCTTTGGATTTGAATTTATAGAAGCCAGGGTGGTTCTTTTCCTTTTAAACCTCCCTTCTTCTTCTTTCCAATTTGTCTGCAGACATTTTGCTTCCATGCCTGTGCCCTTTGTGGGTCTTTCCACCTGTGTGTCCTCTCTGCTCTGCATAAATTTGCAGTCATTTGGCTGACTTCTATCAAGTTTGCCAAAGCAGAAATCTTTAGTTTTACATTCCTACAAAGTTTTGCACAAACCTGTACCCAGGTAGAGGAGAAATACCATTAATACCTCCATCAGGGGAATGTGTACAGGGCAAGTTCACTCCTTGTTAGATGTGAAATATCCAACACAACAGAAGGCTTGCAAAAAACAATTTTGAAAGTGGTGGTGCTCCTTGAGTTGCTAAATTTTGAAGTAAGCTTCAAAATGATCCACCATTACTACAGTGGAGAGCATGGATCAAATGGACTGACTGTTTGTGCTGATCTGAGATAAAAATCGAACAGGATTTGTAGTGAAGGTTATTTTTTTAATTAGGCTGACCCAGATACCTTGGAAAAAACAAACCAAACCAGAGACTCTCTTAGGAGAGCAGACCCTTGGAGTGGTCTGAAGAATGGCTCATGTCCCTCAAAGCTTTCTGCCTTTTCTCTCAACTATTTCCTCTCTCTAAGAAAAGATTTATGCTCCTCTTGCAAAGGTTTTTTGACTGACATCATGCTGATCTAAGTTAGCTACAGCCCCCTCCATTGCAGGGGGTTTGGAACTGGATGATCTGTAGAATCTCTTCCAACCCAAACCATTCTGTAACTCAATGATTTTTTGGAGCAAAGAAACGGTGTCCAGACAAGGACAGATTAAAAAAAATCTAAAAAGAGAACAAAAAGGAAAAAAAAGTTATTTAGTTATTAGAGAATCAAGCCCTGAAAATCTGTTTGTCTGGGGCTTTCTTAGTATTTAAATCTCAGATTAAAATGATGTTTCATGCAGCATGGGCAGACACAGACAGGTTTTAGCTACAAGAATAATCCATTTTATGGCTATCATTTTCCCCCTCACTCGCAAAATGTCCTGTGCCCTCTGACTGAGCACACACACAAATCAAAACCCTGCAAATGAGGAGGTGGCTGCCGTGGTGATGTGTAGGTACCAAGAGATTATCCATTTAATAGAGCCCAACACCTGGCTATTTGATAGAGGTCACCTGCTAAATCAGTTAGAAACGGCTTAGGCAGGCATGTGGAAGCAGGGCTGCATTAGAAATAAGTGAATCCTGGCTTTGGCCACAAATGTGTGGAAAATGAAACTAAATTAAGTTGCCTCAGCCCTCTCACTGGCACAAACTGATATAAATTGGTTTCATTAAAAAACCCTAATATATTTTAAGGCTGCAGTCCTAACCTATTACGTTTTGTGTGGTTGCCGAGAGCAAGTAGCTTAGTGGCATTTTATGTAGCAAATGAACAGGGGACAAATAGAATTTTATTGCTTTCTAAATGAAAAGGCTGGGAAGTTTTGGAATAAAATTGATTTTCACATCTGGAAAAGTTTGCCTTATCATTAGCGCTGTGCTTGCTCTCTCTCTCTTGCTCGACTTATTTCTCACTCCATTGTTTTCCACTTATTTTGCAAGGCAGCCGTGTAATTTCCATTCCCATTCATTCATGTGCCCAAATTGTGTTTTTCTTTGCCGAGTGTAACGTTTGAAAATGTTTGCACAGGGGCTGCTCAGCTGAACTGTTCCTTGGCTGAGGTAAGATGCACTTTGGTCTCTGCCTTTTTCCATCTCAGACCTCTGGAGGTAATATTTGCAAAGATGTTTTTGGAGCATTTTCAGAAACCCTGACTGCATTTAATGGAGTTGTTGTAAACTCCATGATCCACTGGTCTTCCCAGCTTTTCAGTGTGTAGAGAGGAAAATGTACCCATGGTATGATACAGCATTATATAGAAATACAGAAACGTGAATGGCATCTGAACTTCTGTGGGAACACCAGGAGTATCTGGAAGAGTTTATTAGCTCAGGTTCTGCATCTCCTTGTGGCTTTTGGAAGAGCTGGGTGGCTTAGTATCTCTTCACAAATAGTGGACTTTTGCCACTTACATGAGACACTCTTCATTCACTCATCAAAGATAACTGGTTTTCCCACATTTAATCCCTGTTTAGAAACCACGTGTCCTCTGTTTGGCAGAGGCAGTTTGGCTCAAAATGTATAGAATAGTTTATCGTTGTGCCAAACTGTGTTTCTTGTACATTGGAAGTGCCAGTTTGGTAAGGAAAAGGCTAAGGCAGTGGGTGCTCCATTCCATTTATCCCATAATTTGGAACATGTGGTGCTCTGTGCCACAGGAGGATGCAATTTCCCATCACACAACCCAGAGACAGCCCAAGGCTGCTGGTTGTGTCTCACACTTCTTCTCATAGAACCACAGAATTGTTCAGGTTGGAAAAGTTCTAAAATCATCAGCTCCAGCCATCAACACCACCACCATGTTCACCACTAAACATTGTCCTCAATGCCTCCATGTCCTCAAGTGCCAGAGCCACACGTTTTTTAAACATTTCCAGGAGTGGTGGATTATAAATTAGGAAGAAATTCTTCCCTGGGAGGGTGGTGAGGCCCTGGAAAAAGTTGCCCAAAGAAGCTGTGGCTGGCTGCCCCATCCCTGGAATTTTTCAAGGCCAGGTTGGATCTTGATTTTAGCAACCTGGTGTGATGGGAAGTGTCCCTGCTCTTGGCAGGAGTGTTGGAAATGGATGATTTTTAAGGTTCCTTCCAAACCATTCTATGATTCTGTGATTTTATCCTTGGACATCATCCTTGCATGTGACAGCAGAGATGTGTTACAGAAGTGTTTGCAGGAATCTGTGCTGCTCCTGCCCATTGTGATGGTTCTGTGCTTTCTTTCATTTACTCCTTTCTTATTAAGATGCACAGATTCTTCTCTGAACCACAAAAAAAAAAAAAATCCTCATCACAACAGTCAGCTGTGAGTTTGGGCTGGTGATCACAGAGTATCTTGGGTTTGTTATGGCCTTTTAGATAGAGTGAAACTTGGAAACTTCCACACCTTCCCTTTTGCTTTGGTTCGCTAAGTCCCATTAGGCACACACGATTTTCCTAGTGAAGATCTGCTTCTCAGAAGTTTTGCCTCCAGTGATGTCAGCTGGTCACCTTTTCCTGGCACTGAAAGCAATTCAGAGTGAATAAATTCAGTAAGATTTTTTGCCAAGAGTTACTCAGCTTTTCATGCCGAAATATTAATCGATAACACCACTTAAAGTTTCTCTTCACTCCAATCATTTTTATAGCAATGCAATTTACTGCATGGAAGCAGGGTAGTAAAAGATAAAAAAAACCCAGCTGTTAAGTCACATTATTATTAATATTTATCTGTCATTTACAGAGTCCCAAAAGGTGTTCACAGCACTTCTGTGTTGGTCAGCAAGCCAGAAAATCTACAGCTTTCCCAAGGACTGCAGCTGTAAATATGTAAATACAGGACAAAGGGACTCTCTAGTCAGAGAAATGTCTTCAAGCAATCCCATGGAACTTTCTGCCCACAATGTCCTGATAAGCTTTTTTGGGGTTTTAAAATGGGGAGGGAAGGAAGATGTTTGAATTTGTAGGAAGACAGTGCTTGATGTCAGACTTTGAGCAAAGGAAAATTAATTTAGCAGAAAAAAATACAATAAAATTATATAGAGGTATGTGCAGGACAGAGGACTCTGATTTAGAGCCAGAAAATATTTTATTTTGGTTTGGTTTGGTTCTGTTTCTCCCTTGGAAACTTTCCAATATTTAATTCATTATCCCTAATTTGCTCTGGAACAAATCTAAATATTTATTGGTTTTCTTCCTGTTTTCCTGCACAGAATAGACCAATTTGGCAAAACCACATTTATCAACACCAGAATGCTGAAGAGGCTCATGCTCAGAACACTCTTAGATGGGTACAGGTGATCCAGGGTGTTGCTATTACTTCCCATTTCTGTGTATCCCAAGGGAACAGAGCTGGTGTTACACCAGGGAGCAGTTTTGGTAACAAATTAAATACTCATTGGTGATGGATAGAATCTCCCACAGCCTGAGAGCTGCAGTAATGCAAAGTATTGGGGTGGAAGACAAAACAGCTCTCCCAGAACAGCCTCAAGGTGCTGGTAGGAAATTCATGGGGGATCATCAGTTCAAGGCTCAGGGCTGGACTGAGGACAGAGATATTTACAGCACATTCCTCAGGGATTTTTGTTTCATTGCTCCCTGTTCCTTGTGTTTCTCTGTCAGGTCATCATGCAGGACATCAACACAGGCTTGAGCTGTGGAGAAACTCACCAGAGGTTTAACCAGTTACAGACACTTCAGGATGATGTCAAATGTGATGATGAGAGTGCACTGAAGGAGGATGAGTAGCAGAGGCAGAAGCTGTATTTGTAAAGGAAAAACAGGGCATGGTGGTGTATTTTAGAAGGTCACCTTGAGCATGGTCATAGAATCATAGAATCATAGTCATAGAGTGGTTTGGGTTGGAAAGGACCTTAAAGATCATCTCTTTCCAGCCCCACTTGCCATAGCAGGGACATCTTCCACTAGACCAGGCTGTTCCAAGTCCCATCCAACCAGGTCTTGAACACTTCCAGGGATGGAGAATCCAGAACCTCTCTGGACAAGTCCTCTTGATTGGCCCACATATAGAATTAATGTGGGACTTTGGCTCCTCAACACCGTTCCCTACTGAAGTTGAACTTAATAAATGAGGAGAACTACTCACAACATTTTGTCCCACATCCTGCCCTGTAATTGAGGTAATTTTACTCAGTCAGGAAAGAATTGTGTGATTCAGCAAAGGCAATTCTTTGAAGGGTCTGAAGAAAGAGCAGAGTTCAGGCTTCAGTGGTTTTCAGAAATAGCACAAACGTGTTTTTATAACCAAGGTTCCAAATAGTGGTAATTACACTGATTATGCAGTGAATATCTTGTTTTCATGTTTTATAAATCCCTTATTCCTTTACCATTTTGAGTGGAGAAGAGGGTTTGCTTTTCTCTATAAAAAATACAGGAATAGAATGTCGTTAGTTACTATCTGTGAGCAGCAGGGGGAAAGCAATGCCAGTGCAGTTGTTCTTGCCTAAGAAAATCACAATATCTTAGGATGAAAGTGTAGCAGTATCCAGTGGCCAGACACTGGAAATGAAGGCTTGACAGATAAGTACCACCTTGGAAATGCCAGTGAGTCTTGGTCTTCCCAGGCTACACTTTAGGAGCTTGTCAGTGGTTTAGTGACATCCACCTTTCCCCAAACACACAAATCATATTGTGAGCCTTGACAGGTATTTCAGTAACAGCAAGATTTTAGACAAGATAATTTCTCCCTTTTCCTCTCTATATTACCTATCCATCCTTTAAAACTTAAGATAAGATTTATTTATTTTTTTAAATCCTAAGATGAAGTATATTCTACTCATGTCTGGGAAACATTTGGAGCAACTTTCTTTGCATCTATTTTTTTTTCCAAATTTATGGTTTTGCAAACCATGGTACATTGCAGAAAAAAAAAAAAAAGACCAAAAAACCCTAAATGCTGAAAAAGACTCCAACAGTCTGCTTTGGTCACACTGGATCAGCTGCTCTCCCACAGAGGGCAATATGAGAAGTGTTTTCAGGACACTGTTTAGTCACAGTTGGAGATGGGTTTAAAATAAGAAGGCACAATATTGTACTTGAACCCTTCTCCAGTTTGCATGGTCTCCTGGCTGCTGCTTGCACAGCTCATTCCTGCTCATGCTGCAATAAAAGCTGATTTCTCCTGGGGTGAGACATGAAGAGAGAGCCTGTGTCTCTTGGGAAGAGTATTGGAGGGATCAACACTTCAGTGTCAGAGTCTGAAGGAAAAGTATTTCAGTCTTAAATCACATTCCTGGGACATTTGACACCAGCTGTGTCTGCATTGGGCTCATAAGGCATTTCCTGTGTAAATTGAAAATATTAGGATCATCTCAGACAAGGAGGACATGAGATAAGGACTAGTGGGTGAAGAAAAATGCTGAGTGCACACTGTTGCCAAAAAAAATCCCAACCAAACCACACAGAGGAGGCTGCAGGTAGAGCTCAGAACCCCTGAAGAGAAGAAACTCAGGTTTCTTTCTTTCTGTCCTTGTGGGTTCAGGCTCTGAACCTCCTTCCTGAGGTTCGAGTGAGATGTCACCTCTCACCAGCTTCCTCCAGGGTGGCCGATAAAGCAGGTGCCATTTGCCTCTGCGGTTTGGAGGGTCTTAAATTACTTCGTAAGGAGTCTTAAAGTGTAGAGTGCTCCTGAAATCCTGAAGAGAATGTAAGAAAGTGGATTTCTGTGAGTAAATTGTGAATGAGTAGTTTTCTCTGAGCGGTTTTTTAATTGAGCCACAGCTGGGGCTGATTATGTTTGTTTTTCCTTCAGTGTCTCTCATTTCCTTTCGTTTCCGTTAATTCCTGCTTTCATTGGGTAACTGTTGCTGTACAAAATTTTAAGAGCGGTTTAAAAAAAAAAAAAAGGCCAAAAAAAACCCTCCCAAGAAATAAAAAAGTGCATATTTTAGGAGCTTTGTACGACAGTTGTTCCTAGAGACACCTGTAAACTATTGAGCTGAATTGGGCTGCAGCTGCTGCTGATGGCATGGGGTGGGAAGGAGAAGGTGGTGGGAAGGAGAAGGTGGTGGGAAGGAGAAGGGGTTTGACTCATTTTTCTGCCTTTTCCACCACCCTCTGCTGTGGCTGGGCCTGCTGAGGTGGTTGTCACACCATGTGTGCTGAGATGTCTGTTCTTTTGGGTCTCTGGGTCAAGAAAATACCAAACTGACTGCCAAAGGCTGGAACCAGAGAGGGTTGAGGGAAGCATCACAGAATCACAATATTCTGAGCTGCAAGGAACCCACAAGGATCATTGAGTCCAACTGCTGGTCCAGTAGAGGACAATCCCAAAAATCACTGTCATCTCAGCTTGGAGAAGGACAGGACATTGGTATAGACAGAGGTTACATCTTGTGGTATCTCAGGGGGCAGCTCTGCTCTGCCCTGCTCTGGTGAGATCTCACCTGCAGAGGTCCTCCAGCTCTGGGATCCCAGCACAGGAAGGACATGGGGCTGTTGGAGAAAGTCCAGAGGAGGTTTCAAGGTGATGAGAGTGATGGCAGCCATTCTATGATTCTCTGATTCTACCATCCATGACATCAGTGCTGTATGTGGGAAGTCAAACTGCCTCATGTCCTGCGCAAACAAGGAACTGGGTTGACGGGTAATGAATTCTTTGGTTTTTTGGGTTTTTTTTTTCCAATCTACATGAGCAGAAAGAAAAGATGGTCAAAATAGGCTGACAACAATTCCACAAACTTGAACAAGAAGTGTTAAATCCTGGACATGGTCCTGGCTCTAGGTAGTCCTGCTTGGGCAGGAGGGTTGAATCCAACGACTTCCTGAGGTCCCTTCCAGCCTCAACCATTCTGCAATTTTATGAGATCTCTCTGGCAGTGGGGAGGATTTATTATTTTTTTTCTTGTCCTGTGGACTGTCTCTTCTGCTTTGCTGGTGCTGCAGAACAGATACTGTGGAAAGAATTCTCATTCCATTGGAACTGCAGGAGCTGTCAGGTCAGGTTTTCCATTGAGTGTTCTCCCAGGAAAGATTAATATAAGAAAACAGAGGGCATGTTGTGGTTTTCTACAGGGCAACACATCTTATCCTTGAAGGTTAAGTTAATTCACTTTTTCAACCCTGTTTTGATTCCATGTCATAGCCAAGGGAATAGTCTTTGACTATCTATGACATTTAGGAGAGCATGACAAGTCAAAACCTTCATCTCTTGTGAGTGTAGTAGTTTTGTAAAGAAAGAGAGAGAGAAATCCTCCAGAGAACTTTGGAGGCACAACTAGATAAAGATCCTGGCTGATCTGAAATAAATAAATAGATAAATAAAGGTAGATAGATAGGTAGATAGATGGATGTTCACACGCTCCCAGTCAATTTTTCGCATTCAGACTGAGCACTTTTGTATGGAGAATAAAATTCATTGTCCATTAATTCTGCATCACTTTGCTCCTCCACCAAAACCATTCTTGGCATCTGCTGACTTCTGAGAGCCACAGTCCACTGGCAGGCAGCTTCTTGTGCTGCTCAATTATATTTATGCAAAGACACAAATGTGGAAGTCTCTGCTACTTTCTCCAACTCTAGAAGTTAATTTTTGTCTCCTGTGTTTGAAATATCCCAAGGGTCTGGATCTGTTCTGGATCTCCTTCATCACTCTGTGATGCCTTTGACATTCCTCTTAATGTTCCTGTGAGTGACTTCTCAAGGTCACCTCCATCCAAGACAGTCTTGCAGCCATTTTTTTTGTTATTTTCACTATCAAAAGTTGTTTCTGAACAAATCCAGGGGCACTGAACCCGTAAAACCCAACTGAGCTCAGTTTCCTTATGGGATTTTGTCAATCCTGTTTTTTCTCACTGGTGCAATGCTAAAGAGAAATCCAGCGTTTATGGTCTATCCCCATGCCACACCACCACAGGAAAAGAGCTCCTGTTTTAGCTGGGACTCTCTGCTATGTCTTTTAACCAACCTAAAAGTTGTCTGTGCAAATAGCTGAGAGCCTCTAAAAGATTTCAGTCACGTTTATAGGCAGAAATTTGAAGAGAAGCAATTTAGGAAAAAGTCACCACAAATTGCTCTTGGTCAAATTTCTCTTCTTTGGGACTATATATCCAAATTTCCTACATGGCTCTGTGGGAGATTTTAGAAACTGAATTTGTCCCCAGCGTCTGATGTTTCAAAACAAAGTTCCTTGGGATGGAGTCTCTTCCTTTCCTTCAATGTGTTGTTGCACAACTTGTGCTGCCTTTTAATAGCAGTGAATTCCTGATTGTGAATCACAGAATGGGACAGGCTGGAAGGTGAATCCTCTGGTCCAACCTCCCTGCTCGAGCATCCCAAAGCACATGGCACAGGATTGTGTCCAGACAGATCTGAAATTATCTCCCATTATCAAAACATTTTTCCTCATTACTTTTGCCCAAGCATTTGTATGCAGAATAGGATAATATTTCCTTACTTCTGGTTTTGAGGCAAATTTCCATCTTAAAGACAGGTTCCTGCCACCCAGCAGGTATTCCCCTGCGGAGTATCACTGATTTTTTCATGGCATCACAAAATTAAAGGCAGAATTAGCCTTCAGATTTGAAGCAACCAGAATTGGAACAAACAGACTCGCCAGCCTGTCCCTTCAGCAACCAATTGCTTCATCCACATGGGGGAGGAATGTTCTCTGGGAGCATGACAAGGATCATGTTTTGGAGCAAACCCTACTTTTAAACATCATCTACTAACAAATTGGCAACTCCAAGCAAAAAAAAGAAAAAAAAACGTTTTAAAATGCCCCCAGGGGAGCCAGAAATGGGCAGGGTTAATTTTTGATTTCTGCCTGGGCTGGAGCAAAATCTGGTTTAGTTTTCTTTAAAAGAGAAAAGCCAGTGCATCAATCCACAGCACCTCCTGGTCTGCTTGACATCCTGCTTTTCTGGAGTGAATACATTTCCTGCATTGCTGCATGCTTCTCCCAGTGTAGATCTCTATGATTAATATGCCTTGTCTTTTATAAACAAACCTAATGCAAAGCCAATAATGTGAGTCTCATTTCTTTACTGCCAGCCCACAGCTCGGCTTTGTTTGGGTATATATGTAAAGGAAGAAAGATGAATGTTCACTCAAGCTTGGGAGCTGCAGCCATAACAAATTTATGGGATGAAAAACACACATCTGTGTGAAGCAAATACAGCCTAGGAAGGTCTGTCTGGCTTCCTCCTTTAATTTTGCTTTTTTTAATAACAACAATATCGTGTTGTGCACCCAGTGAACATATGTTACACGGCAGAAGTACATTGCAGGGGGAGCAAATATATCGAATGTATTCATCAGTTACTGGATTCAGTCATGGCATCCTAAATGATGGGAGCAGAAGGAACTTCTGTGATCTCATAAAGTGATCATTGGAGAGTGAATTTCACCCAAATCAGTTTTGACTTCAACTAGTTCACCTTGGAGACAAGAGAGATAGAGGGAGGAATTACAGTTTTAAATTCTGAATGATGCGTGGCCTTAGCATAACCTGCATTTTGCTTCTCTGATGGAAATTCCCTTCAGTGCTCACAACCCACACCGGATTTCCAAAGTGAATTTGTCCATCTAATGAGTCCTACCATGGGATTTTACTTTTCCCTCACATCATCTATCAAAGCCCTCATTAACAAAGTCATATTCCCCAAACAACCATATGCTGGTGGCACAAGAGACCTGGATTTCTCTTTGATAAGGACAGTTCATACCATTTCCTGATCCCATTCTCTTGATGTGGGCTTTGGAGTTTTATTTGTTCCTTTGTTTGGTTGGCTTTTTTTTTCCTTTCGATGGGGTGGAGTTTGTTTTATTGTTATCTCAGTTTTTCACTTACTGAATTTTTCTAGACTCTTTCCTATTTGTCAAAATCTTTCATGGCTTTTGGATCCCAACTGTGGATCTCATCACTTCAATAATGAGTGCTGAAAACCAGCTCTTCTCATTCCTGACCGGGAGTCCCATGTTCCTTCTGAGATCACCTGTAGAGCTGATCATCCTTGCTCCTCCACAAACTTTGTCACCCAAGCAAGAATCCCCATTATAGAATCACAAACCAGTTTGAATTGGAAGGAACCTTAAAGATCATCCAGTTCCAACCCCCCTGCCATGGACACCTCCCACTATCCCAGGTTGCTCCAAGCCCCATCCAACCTGGCCCTGAACATTTCCAGGGATGGAGCATCCACAGTTTTATTGGGAAAGGTGTTCCAGTGCCTCACAGTAAAGAATTCCTTCCTAATATCTAATTTAAACCTAATCTCAGTTTAAAGTCATTCCCCCTTATCACTGCATGACCACATAAAAAGTCCCTTTCCAGCTTTTTGTTGGCCCCTGATCACAACCCAACTACTCAATGCAGGTCAAATCCTTTTTTATCTTTATCTGGATGTCCATTTGTCCCCACTGACTGCTTTGATCTCATGGACATCCCTTGATACCTCCGTGACAAGAATCCCACAACAACCTGTCCAGCATGACAGATTTGCCATGTTGCTGATGGAAATACTCAGAGGGGCAGTTTGTCTGTAGGAAAACCATATCAACACTTTCTTGTGGGATATCTTACTGGTTACTGGGACAGCCAGAGACCACAGTGCTTGGCCATCCTCTGCTTTGTATCGTTTGTTTCCTGGGGATTCATTGCACCACTCCAGACATTAATTTTACATAATTGGCTTCGTCACACCAACTTGTCCTATATCCTCACCAACAGGGACATAATATTTATTTAATGAGGTCTATTCTCCAGAAGGCAGTGATGATTGATAGTGATTTATATTAATTTTCTTTAATTCTTTATTAATAGAGTCCTATGTCAGTTGCTCCCCTGTTTTGACTAAGATCAATGCTAGACTGACAGTAATTACCTGGGCCATCCCTTTTGATCTGACTACATCATCTGGCATCTTCACAAAGAGTGGACCTAAATGTCACTGAATTCATTCACCTTTCTTTTTTTTTTTCCCCCCTCAGCTTTATTATTGATACTCTTTCATTTCACCTGCAGTATTAGATTCTAGCTTAAGATGGTTTTGGTTGTTTTGGTTTTTTTTCTCATACCTGGAAAATTCTTCTTTATTTTCCTTACTATTGCCAGTCACAGTTTTTGTCATGTGCCCTACAGTTCACCTGATGAATTCTCTTCATTTCCTATCCTCTGATTTATAACACATTCTTTTTTTTTTTTTTTCCCTGTTTGCAAAATATCTGGGGATTTTTATTGATCAAACCCTACAGAACAGATTGGCGTGGGAAATAGACCCTCTAGAGCAAAAAGTCCAAATGAGAGATGGGTACAATGTGCAATTTAGTTATAATTTATGTTCCTAGATTCAGAAATAAATGTTAGGAAAATCTAGGTTACATACTTAGGTACCAGTGCCCGTTTTATTTTCAGAACTTTTCTGGGTTTTGTATTGTAACCATTTCATTTTGGAATCAGATCTTTTACATTCCAGTGCTGAATTTTCTGATTTACCACTCTAGGAAGAATTATCATTAATTCTTGTGACTTTTGGACTGGCATCTAATTCAGATCCAGTCAATAACAGTTTAAACAGAAAACTGAATGAGTAGTGCCAGTGTGGAAATATTAATTCCTTTACCAGGGAGAACTTTCCACTTCTGATGAGATTTTTAAGTTCATATCCCTTCTGATTTACACAGCAGGAAATAAGCAGAGATTATAACTGAATTAACCAAGAGACTTGACAGTAAATCATTTGCAGAGTTGGGTTGGAAACCTGACTTCTCCCTGTCCACAAGGCTACATTTCTTGCTGAGGATGAAAAGTTCACATATGAAGAGGTGTTAGCACACAGTTAATGTCTTTTCACTGCACTTAGTCAAAATTTTGGGTTGGAAATGTATTTCTTTAAATATTAGTGTGTGATGCTTTTGGAGAGTGTTTTCTGAAATAGAGAAGCTCATGGTTGATTACCAGGGGATTATCTTAAAGGGCTGGGCGTGACAGAAACTTGGAGTGGTTATTCTGGAAATGTTGGAAATATATGTCAAATTCCATATATTCTGGGTTTTTGAGGGAAAATAAGCTTTTGGAGGGTGGAAGAGTGGAAATAGAAGACAGTTTGTACATTATGTGGACAGGAATGCTGAAGATAAGGGAGGAATGGGAATTTTTAAAATGTATTACTTATTAAATGTTTCTATAGTGCTTGTGAGGTGCTAGTTCTTGAAAGCTTCCTATTCTGAGGAGCTCCTATTATTTAAATGAAAAGACATGCACATTAGGGCAGGAAGGTATTACATATTTGTATTTTATTGGGAATGTGCTGATTTGTGTGATGACATTCCAGATTTCTTGCAAGCATCCTTGCAAAAAAAAAAGAACTTTTCTGAAGGTTCCACTGAAGGATGAAGTACACGTGGATGACTTAAGGAAGGGCATTTTGGGGTGGAGTTATAGCATTTGACTTTGTGAGTTTAATTGAGGTACCCAAATTAGGGCTTGGCCCTTGAAATATCAGATTATCTACTGCAGTATCACAGAATCATAAAATATCCTGAATAATAGGGCATCCACGAGGATTATCAAAGTCCAACTCCTGGCCCTGCAGAAGACAGAAATTATTCCCTTTCTTTTAACTGAGAAGGAGTTCTGATAAATGTAGGTCTAATTAAGATGTTTGATTTTCATTCCTGAAGTTAAGAAGTGTGATTCACTCTTCAATCAGGCCAATAAAAGCATGGAAGAGGGAAAGTGCCCAGGAACAGAGCAGAGGGGATCCAAAATTCAGTGAGTCACTGGCAGATGAGTGTGGAGAAGCAGTGAATGCCGACTTTCTGTAGAAAACAACAAAAAGGAATTTTGTCTGGGTGTTCTTAGGAATGTCTTTGAGGAAGAAGTCAAGATGGTCAAAACATCCATTATGGAATCTGAGCATTGCTCTGCCTCTGGGAATCAGAGAGCTGCCTGAGAGGTGGAGAAGTGTTTGCAGTAGTTGAAACAGAAGAGGGTTATTTACCCAATTTCTCCTGCTATAACAAGAGTTCAAACCCTTTTGTAACCCTTTTTGCTCCACCAGGACTATTAATAGGTGATATTTACCGTTTGTGAAGTTCAGTGTCCAAAATCAGCTGCAGCTCTTGACTGTGCTGCTACTGAATTCCCTGGAAATTCTGCTCTGCCTGACTGAAAATCATCCCACCAAGGCATTCCCAAAGGAGTTCTGCTTTTCTTGTACAACATTATACCAATGCTTTGTATGGAGTTTGAGGTTCCCTTTCAGCATTGTAATTATGTCTAATATCCTGCCAAACTTTTTTTACATTTGTGCTCTTTGCCCAGAAAAGGTGTGAATTCCTCATCCCTGGAAGTGTCCAAGGTCAGGCTGGATGGGCCTTGGAGTAACCCAGGATGGTGGAAGGTGTCCATTCCCTTGCAGAATGAGATGGTCGTTAAATCAAGTCAGTCTAAGATTCTCTGATTTAATTTTTTAATCCTTGACATAGCTGACTCTACGCCTACATACTAATTTTATTTCCTCCTAAATTCTCTCCATTTTTTTAAAGATCATTTTAGATTCCACCTCTGTTCACCAAAACGCTTCTACATTTACCCCCTGCTGTTATTCACAAGCATTTAGTTATACTTTTTTTACTAAAACTAGTGAGTGGTTGTATTTGAAGTAGAACCAGACCTAAGAAACATCACTGAGATATCTCATTTAAGATCCCCACCTATTCTGATGCTAAGAAGCTTCTGACAGTTACTCTTCAAAAGTGATTTACCAATTATCTCTTCCTCACTACAATTGGTTCTTCCTAACCTTACTGTTAAAAACTTTTTCTAGCCTCATATAGCATCTTAATTTTACCATCTTTCTCTCATTTGGCTTTTTCTAAGTGAGGAATTAAATTAGGTTATTTGGAATTATTTCCTATAGTACATTTGCATTTTATTTATTTGTCTTTAAGAAGGTGATTATCTTCGGGGTATGTGCAGATGATTGCTTAATAATTTCTTCTAGCATCTGCCCACAAATTGAAGTTAGGCCTAGCAGTCTGTAATTTCTCAGTCATCAACTCTGTTTTTTCGCAGGCAGGTTCTATATTTGTCCCTCTTCAGTCCTCTGATACTTCTGAATCCTCCACAAACTCTTGAAGATAATCACTAATGACTCAGTTTGCTTTAGCTGGTTTCCTGCAAAATCTGCAAGCCCCAACAGATTCAAACATCTCTGCCATCATGAAATACTCCAAACCCACTCTTCCTGTGACACAACCTCCATCCAGTCTCAGGTGTTAAGGTTAACTGTGTCAGCACCTACTCACAGTTTTCCATCCTTGCCAAGACAAGCAGAACATCCCTGGGGTGCCTCAGCTCTCTCTGCACCCTTATTAATCATCACTATTTTACTTCTGACTTATAGGAGCATTATTGTCTTTCTGATGGTAGGGCTGAAGCTCAGGAGTTGCTTTCTCTCCTTGGAAATGGGATAAACCAGGGCTCCTGTGTATTCTTGGTCACTGAAATAAGCAATCAAGTGGAAAAGTGGTTTCATCCCTATTGTACTGCTGCAGTTGCTCCTTGGTCACACCAAAAACCATGCTGGGAAAATAATCCAGGTGGTTTTTTAATAAACCAGAAAGAAATATTTTTTTTCCCCACCACCTTTTGGTGATTTCATAAATTCTTTCAGAGCATGTGCCCATCACAGAATCATCAAGTTTGGAAGAGACCTTCAAGGTCATCAAGTCCAACCATCAGTGCAGCACTACTATAATTGCCCCTAAATCATATCCCCAAGTGCCATCAGGATGCCTTCTGGACACTTCCAGAGGCAAGGACTCCACCACCTCCCTCAGCAACTTGTTCCAATGCCCAATCCCTCTTTCAGTGGAAAGAAAAATACAAATTAATCTGAACCTCCCCTGGCACAACTTAAGGCCATTTCCTCTTTCATTCGAAACACGTCAGAAGAGACCAACTGCCCCCTCCCTCCAACCTCCTTTCAGGGAGGCACAGCAGGGTGTAGCAATTCTTCTGGTGAATTCAGACAGCTCCAGGAAGGCTCAGTCCAAGGCTGGAGCTGGCACACAGTGGCACTTTGGGTGGGTGAGGAGGGACAGGAGTTAAGGAGCAAGACACCCATTTTCTTGAGTGCTGTGTTTTTACATCAGCTCAGCCAAGTGGCACAGCTTCACCCTGAGGGGACACTGAGCTCCAGTGCCTCGACAGAGATTGCCCCTGGGAACCTCTTTTCAACCAGATAAGACCTCTATTCTGACTGGTTGTTTTCTTTTAGACTTTATAAAACTGTGGAACACAGCAGCCAGTTTGCCCAACCTTCTGTAGTCTTCATTTCCACGCAATGCTCCAGCTGTAATTTTCCTTAGTACATAATGCCTGGAAGCATTAATAATAATGATGGAAAGGGCTTTGCAAAGCATCTGAGGAGGAAGCTCATTCACTTTCCTGCACTCCCGTCCCCCAGACCCTTTTATTCCTTTAAATATTGAAGATTACACTCAATGTAAGCATCAACATTCTGATTTTCAGAAGTGCTGAGCTCCCATTGTCTTCAGTGGGCGTCATGGCTGCTCAGCAGTTCTGAAAATCAGCCTCTTAATGATCAGCATATTGCAAAAATACTTAACAGCTCAATCCTTCCCATCCTTTCCTTTTCATTCTCCAGCCAACATAAATCTTCTCCCTATCCCACACCCTGCTCCCTGCAGAGGCACCACCTTGTCCAGCCCCTTCACCTGACACCTTGCAGGTCGTGCTCTTCACCTGGAGCACATTTGGTGGGCGCTGTCTGATTAGCTGTGATTATCTGCAGTGTGGGAGGCAGGATCTGGGCAAGTTGCCCTGAATTCTGCTCCCAGTCAATGGAGGGTGAGTCAGCAGAGTCAATGGAGCTCAGGGTGTGATTTTCCATCCCAAAATAGGCACCCACATTTGGCCAGATGACTCACACTCTGAACTCCATTGACTGTATTTTCTATACATCCAGTGTCTTCAATGGGAGACAAGAGACTCAGGTGGGACACCTGTATCAGATCCTGAAAGGGAAATTAAATTAATTCCACCCCTTCTATGAACCCATACATGGTCTCGCTGCATAAATCACACTCACTTTAAGAACTTCTGTGTTGGTTGTCTAGGGGGAATGAATCAAGCAATAAAGAGTAGTGAGGTAGAAAGATAATGGTAGGTCACAGCAGAAAGTCAGACTGAATCGTAGGTTGGATAAAGTGGAGCAGATTTATTGAATCCAGTGGAGTCTTTCTCCTTCATGTGAGAATTTTGCTTAATAGAATTTTAAAAAAAGGAAAAAGAAACAAAAGCTGAGTGTGACAGCGAACTGTCAGGCTGTATTTTAGCCATCTTCTTTCCATGTAAATTTATGGTTCATCCTATTTTTCTTCCAACTTCACTATTACTCTCTAGATTAGGAGATTTTTTCCAGGGGTAGGCAGTTTCTCCTCCTGACTCTTCCTGTGTGCTGCATAATGTTCCAAGACCTCACTGATTCCTGTTCTAAGGACTGATAGGATCTGTTGGGATCTCTGCAACCTCTCCCAGTGTGAGATCACCCATCAAGCACCCTCCACCTCCTTTGCAATAAAAATTCACCTTTATCCTCAGCTGTGTTCCCCAACTAGAGATTTTAAACTTTGTTTCCTTCTAATTCTCATGCTAATTTAGGATTTGGGAAGTCCCCTTTGGGTTAATTCCCAGATTTCTCTTTGCAGGAATCAACAATCAATTTCCCATCTGAATGTTTACCCCAAACAAAGTGGTTACCTGCTGCATCCTGGAAACTCCAAATGTTTGTCAGTGCAGCTTAGGAAGCAGCACAGCTGGAGGAGCCTAATTATGAAACAGATATGTAATAATCAGCATGGAACATGGAGAAATAGAGAGTAATAATAATAAATTGAATTTAATTAGTTCTCCTCTGGTCTTCATTACCGCCATCACCATCTTTTGCTATTGCAGTTCATCAAGGATAAGCACCGATGCTATTACCACTTTCTACACGTTTAAAAGACAAAGTCCACTCTCTCCTCTGTCTCAGACATTTCCTCTTAACTCCCTCATTCATGACACCATCCAGTTTAAAATGACCCTTCTGTGTTATAAAACCCACCATAGAGGCAGACCAGCCTCTGCCATAATTGTCCTCTCTTGCATTGTTAGCAGGCATTTCCTGGGCTATTTCTGCTGCTGGTGTCTTCCCTACAGCTCTGACTTTTTCCTCGTGTCCCATTTGTTCTGACTCATTTTGAGCATGAGTTGAAAACAGCTCATCTCTCCCTGGCTCCTGGCTGGTAATTTCTCCTTCCCTCACTTATAATTTAGCTGTAACGATCTTGTTTAACTCGAGACCATTTCACGGGTGCAATTGCTGTGAGAGGTTCTGCATATTGTCGTAGGTAGACAATTTGTCATGGAGTACATCAGCTAATGATCACTTTGGATCTGATTGGGCTGAGTTGCTGAGGACAGGCTGTGTTACCAAACCTCTCTTTTTATGAAGATTGAACAACTTGTTCCTTTACTCCACAGCAGAAAATGCTGAAGAAACCAAACTGTCACATTGTCTGTCTTTCTCCTGTCTCTGCATGTAGATTTGTGAGTGTGTAGCACCTGCTGACACACAAATCACTGAACAATGTAAAAATCTTCCATAATGAAGCCCCAGGATCTGTTGCTGGTGAAGGTTGTAGTGTCACTCAGGGACTCGTTGACAAGCTTTGAGGAAAGAGATGGATTCTCAGGAATGAAAGAGCTAACATCTATCAGCCATAATTGGGCAAATTAATAGCTTTGTGAAGTCTCTTCTTTGGTTAGGATCCCATGAATTGACAATAAACATGGCAGAGTTTCACTTGCAGCCTCCTCTTGCTTTTTAAAATTTTTTCTTTTTGCTGCTGTGTACATTATGTAATGACTCTGAAACAAAGGGAACCTCTACAGAACCAGCAGCAATTTTAGCATTGAAACAAAGGTGTGAAAGGTGAAGATTGAGGAGTGTTTATCATCCTCTCTGAAGGAGGGAGAGAGGGAGGAAATTTGAAGGAAGATTTCTCTGCATTTGGACACCAGTTTTGCCATAAATATTGTCTCAGTCACAGGGGGAATCAGTAAGAAGCCAAATCTGCAAGCTCTGTCTTAGAATCACTGCAGACAGGGACTTACTTTCTGCTTGCTACCAGAAGAAGAAAATCTTAGGAGGGAAGTTTAGTAGCCTCCAATGGAGAAAAGGAGGCTGAGGGGAGACCTCATTGCTCCCTACAAAAATATGAAATAAGGTTGTAGCCAGGAAGGTGTTGGTCTCTTCTCCCAAGTTACAAGTGACAGGATAAGAGGAAATGGCCTCAAGTTGCATTGGAGAAGTTTAGGTTAGCTATTAGGAGAAATTTCTTTATGGAAAAGGTTGTAAATCACTGAAGCAGGTTGCCCATGGAGTTGGTGGAACCACCTTCCCTGGAAATGTTCAAAAACCACGTGGATGTGGCACTTGAGGACATTCCTTAGTGGTGAAAAGTGGTTGATGGTTGGACTTGATCACCTTAAAGATCTTTTCCAGTTTTAAGGATTCTGTCACTTTATGCTTCTGAGAACCAGGAAGTGGGTGCTCTCCACTCCCATTACCAGGGGAAGAGAAATACCAGTTTGGCCATTTTAATTATTTGTATCTCTTTATATTTCGGACAACTCACTACTCTTGCTTTGTTTGTTCTCCAAGGAGTAACAATGGCAGCAAAGGGTTGTCATCAATGTCTTTATCTTCCATTAAAGGACACAGGAAGTGTTTGGATACAGCCAGGGTGAAGGATCAGGATGCTGCTCTGTGGAACAAACCTGCACATCTCAGTACTCACCAAACTGAGTGTTACAAGTAAACACAGATAAGAAAGTGAGGCCTAAATTCAGCTTCAGATGCCCTAATCCCCAATGTTCTATCACACTCCCAGGCACACACCTTAACCTGTTTTCATTTTTTTGTATCAAAGAGAAAGCCATCCTAAGAAATGAATTCATCTCTTCTCCTCCTTGAACACTTTCCTTCAGCTTTAAAATAATATTTGCTTATTTTTCCCACCCACAATCCACTTTTTCTTTTCTTTTGCCTTTTTTTTCCTGAATGACAGTATTCCAGTAGTCATCTCATTGCACCATTTACAGAGTAAAATAAGGTTGGGCTATTTACTCTTATTTTTCTAGTCTCTGAAGGATCTCAGGTCTTCCAGATCTATTAAAAATAAACCTAAGTGGGTCAATCTTCTTCTAAGAAAATTCTTTTGTGTGGAGCTTGCCTGGATGGTTTTTAAAGCGTTTCTTCTGAGGTAAAAAGCAGGACAAAAAAAAAATCTCAGTTTCTCAGTGTTTCCCCAACTGAACCAAATAATTCTCACATGTCAGTCACATGTCACTGGGTCTGATCTGTGAACACTGGATAGTTTGTTAAATGTGCTCAGTTCCTGGTTGTAAGGACAGATAAAACATTCACAGTCAGGGCTTCAGGGACTGTCCCTGTGCTTGGTGACTTTCTTTGCAGTTGAGTTCCTAATTCTTCTGGGGTTGGAGGATGGTTAATTCTCTGATTTTTCTGGGTGGTTTCATTTTTTTGTTTTGTTTTCTCTGCATCAGATTTATTATTTATGTGGGTATTTATTAATTGATTCTCTGGAGGCGAAAAAAACTAGGGAAAACACACCAATTTAAAACATGAAACCATGCTTGGGTCCCCAAAGTTTGTGTGCTAACAGGGAGAGGAGAGCTGGTTGATACTGAGTGCATGCAACCAGCATTATTTATTCATTATTTAAGAATATAAATGCATCAGTTTCTATCTTGGTGCCTATCAGTTTGTTCCTTCCCACATCACTTCCCACTCTGGCTGTTCCAGAGTTTCACAACTCTTGTGTCAACAGCCATCTAATATTTAGTCTCCATGTCTTTGTGGATAGTTTGCAAGAGTCTGTCCTTGTGACAACTTTTGCAGTTGCTTTAAGTAGCTTGTCTCCCTCCCTGATGTTGATTTTCCTGTTTATTTATAGAGATTGGTCATCCCCTTCCTCAGCTTTTGTTCTCATGGTCTAAACCAGCCATGGGTAGTGTAAAAACACACACACAAAATCTCAAAATGAAACACACAATAGTAAAAATTACTCTCATGGGATTTGAACTTGGTTTTGGTGGAATAAACAGCCTAATCAAAATCTCCCAGGCCACAGAGCAGCTGTAAGACTTCACAGTTTTACATTTTGGGAGTGATATTTCTTCTTTCAGGCCTTCAGAAGCAGTAGTGACTTTTATGGAGTTAATTGGAACACTTTCTCTTGACACCAGTGCAACCAGGTCCAGCTCCTCTGTGGAAAATATCATTAATATGCAGAAAAATGAGGAAGTTACAGGTTAAACCCTAGAGTAGGATGTCATGCAGGATCTAACTGATTTTTCCTTGCTTATGGAATACGTTAGGAAAATTTAGGATTTAGCACAGGAGATAAAAGGATGTGATCTTCCAGAAGTTTATCCATTGTTCTCCTCCACTGTCCTATCATTGATTGTCACAGCATTGACTCCTGTGTGGGGGAATTGCATTAGGAAAGCTACAGGGCTAATTACCAAATTGTCTGGGTAGGAGCTATGCCATGTAAGAGGGCTGGAGCACCTCTCCTATGGAGACAGACTGAGAGAACTGAGGTTGTTCACCCTGGAGAAGAGAAGGCTCCAGGGAGACCTTAAAACCCCTTCCAGTGCCTAAAGGGGCTCCAAGGGAGCTGGAAAGGGACTTTGGACAAGGGTCTGGAGTGCAAGACAAAGGGGAATGGATTCTAACTGGCAACGGGAAGGTTTAGATTAGATATAGGGAAGAAATTCTTCCCTGTGAGTTTGGTGAGGCCCTGACACAGGTTGTCCAGAGAAGATGTGGCTGCTCCATCCCTGGAAGTGTTTAAGGTCATTTTGGATGGAACTTGGAGCAACCTGGGATAATGGAAGGTGTCCCTGCCCATGGCAGGGGTTGGAACAAGATGAGCTTTGAGGTCCATTCCATCCCAAACCATTCAGTGATTCTCTGGTTCTGATGTTGGCCCTAAATGATGTCCTCATTCCCTGCATTCCCTTTCTGTCCCTCCCAGAGGAAGGCCATTGCTCATTCTCCTGTGAGTCTCAGATTTGTGCACTCACATTCAAAGTCAAGGTGATACTCACATTTAATTCCCTACAGCAGTCCCAAGGAAGTTAAATTCTGGACAGGTCTGGCCTTCCACATTTAACTAACATTCCACTTACCTGCTCTTTGTAAAATGGGGCTAAGCTTCAGGCCATCCTTTCCTCTGAAACCTGAGAAGTTTTTGCTGTTCTCTCAGCTTCCCTATCAGCTTGCTTTTGGCAAAGTTAGAGTGCATGAAGAAGAAAAAGATCTGCCAATTATATCCTCACGTCTGCTGCTCAGGGGGCAAACAAATGTCTTTTACATTATGATTCAGAATCCTGCTTGCACATACTTCTTCCTACAAAAGGGTGAGAAAACTTCCTAGCAGCCTCCCTTCCCAGCAGAGCCACTTTTGTCCTCAAGAGGAAAAACTACTCAAGAATATTGGTGACTAAAGGGGGTCTGAAGTCCGAAATTAGGTTTTGTTTATAAGTAACTTACTCTTGACTCAGAATCAGAAGGAAAATCCAGTTTCATTTGACTTAGATTCATTGTTTGCTTCTGGCCTCCAAGAGTAGCATGCTGAATCCATAACGTCCTCAGTATCCGAGGAAGGTGACATCCTGGAATCTGGCAGAAGCTCCTGAGTCAACATGACTTTTCCTTGATATCAGAACCTCCCAAAACACTTTACCGGCCTTCTTTTTCTTACTTCCTTTGGAAGCAACTCCCAGTGTGATGCCCATCTCTACAATCTGTACAGAGCAGACAAATCCAAATCATCAGCTGGAATCTCACCAGTGTCTGGGTGGGAAAGGACCAGTGGCTTCTATATGGACAAAGGCAGGAGTGAATCATGGGGATGAACCCTAAAATGATGATTGCTGCATCTCTCACAGAGAGCTGCTGACACTGCTGAAAGAACACCAGCGTGTATTTTATCACATTCCCATTCGTCCTTTCCTTAGCAGATTTCCTATGTCAAGCCAGAAGCAGTCATCTGGCACTAGAGCTGTATAAATGGCAGAGAAATTCCCCATCAGCTATTTTTGGGAAAAATCGATTCTCTCTGTATTCAAGAAGCTCTGAGCTTGCTAAGCTCCCTACCTTTTAACTGCAAATTACTCTAAATATTTTTCCCTTATCATCAATACAGCACAGGGAAGCAAATCCAGTTTGAGGCTGAGCTGGTAAATTTTCAAGCCAATTGAAGCCAGGTGTTTTATTAATTTATTTCTGCCTATGTGTGCAAAAGCCAGGTGGTCTTGAAAGCCATGGAAGTCCTGCTTTGATGCCCAAAATGGTCTAAACCAAACCATCTGGTGAGGATTTATGTCACCTACTGTATCCTTGGGAAGGGATGGATTCTTCCAGGATGGGTCCAGGATGCAGCACTCCTGCCAGGTGCTCTGCAGCAGCCATGAAGTTGGTGGCCATTAGGAAAACACAGGAAGTCAAGGTCAAGAGTAAGACCTTTTGGGTTCAAACCTGAGCAACTTGTGAGGAATGAGGCCAAAAAGTGGTCCAAAAATTCTTTGTAATCAATGGGTCCAATATTAATGTTCAGTTTGTTCAACCTGGGCAAAATATCACAGAATCATAGAATCAGAGAGTGGTTTGGGTTGGAAGGGACCTTGAAGTTTATTCAGTTACACCCCTTTACCATGAGCAGGGACATCTTCCACTAGACCAGGTTGCTCAAAGCCTCATCCAACCTGGCCTTGAACACTTCCAGGGACAGGCAGCCCACGACTTCCCTGTGCAAGAATTTCTTCCCACAGAGGTGCATCCCCTGGGGAATGGCTGTGGCAGAGGAAAACACCAGGAACTGCTGTTTCCAGGTCCACCAAACGGGCCTTGAACAACCCTCTTTGGTGTGGTACGAGACCCAAAATTATTTGCCTTTGAACTGCTGTTGTAATTTCCATCAGAACCGTGCCTTTGACTTAACAGACTGTGCTTTACACAATTTATGACAATATTTCTCCCTCAATAGCTTTTTGTAGAATGTGTTCAACCTATTCTGCAGACTGCTGGTTTCCTTACTTAGCATCTATTTTATGGGCTGCATTTTAAATTCCTTTAAGTGCAGGCAGTTGAGGAACAAGTTTCTGAGAGAGAGAGGCAGAGAGAGATCACTACTCAATCCCAATTCCCTCATGCACTGTCTGTATATTCTTTATAGGCCAAAACCTTCTTCCCCAGAGACTGCAGCATTTCAGGAGCAGACAGAGCAATCCCAGCCTATGTAAATCACTTAAAATTATAATGTCCTCTGAGATTCTTCCATCTATAAGATGGAATGTTGGTATTGATATGACAGTAAGTTTTAGCTGAGATCACAGACCTCTCATACCAGGCATTACCCAAATCCACAGGGAGAATTTGTTCCTGCTTCAGGAACCTGATGTTGTAAACATCACTATGAGATAAAGGATGGGGGAATAAAAAAAGGCAACTGCAGGAGATGCATCTACACTGTCAAATAACTCCCACACCCTGGTCCCCTGCTCATCCACATTGCATAAATATTAATTCTATGCCTTTATTTCTTTTTTGTTTGTGTGAACCAAATAGGTTCAAAATAGGTTTCCCTCCAAAATGAAACCTGGATGATTGTGGGATGAATCCTCTTAGTGTGAATGGAAACACACCAGGTTTAGCTTCTTGCACCATCCAGGGCACTCGAACACTTCACTAGACTTCCAGTGTTGGCCTCCAATGTCCTCACACAATCATGCCATAAAACCAAACCATGGTGGGCAGCAGCAAAGTTTTCAGGTGTTTCAGGCAGCTTTGACATGAAAAGAAAAGAACAAAAGCCCTACACATAAAGCTTGTTAATTATTTCCTGCTGTACTCAGCACTGATGAGGCCCCACCTTGGAACCTGGGATCAGTTTTGGGCTCCTCACAACAACAAAGATATTGAGGGGCTGGAGTGTGTCCAGGGAAGGAAACAGAGCTGGGAAAGGTCTGGAGCACAAATCTGATGAGGAGCAGCTGAGGGAGCTGGGGAGGTTCAGCCTGGAGAAGAGGAGGCTCAGGGGGCAACTTCTCACTCTCTACAACCACCTGACAGGAGCCAGGTGGGATCTTCTCCCAGGTAACAAGTGAGTTGCACCAGGGGAGGTTGAGACCAGATATTAGGAAAAATTTCTTCACCACAAGGGTTCTGAGGCACTGGAACTGCCCAGGGAAGTGGAGGAATCACCCTCCTTTGGAGCACTCAAAAAAACCTGTAGATGTGGTGCTTAGGGACACAGTTGAGTGGTGGACCTGGCAGTGTTGGGTTAATGGTTGAACCTGATGATCTTGGAGATGTTTTCCAACCTTAATGATTTGATAATTCCATACCTTGGAGCTATGGAGGCAGCACAGTTTGACCAAGGACCAGCCCAATCCATCTCAGAGGAGCCAATCCAGGACAAGGTAGATGAATCTGTTCTGCACTTTGCAAAGTCCCAGAGCAGACTTTTTTTAGCAGTGCAAATATAAACAGAAGATAATCCTGTGACAGAAAAGTTTATTCAGCTCCCAGTGCCTTTCTCCCAGCTCCAGCTTCCTTGACACTGAGCCCAGCTTGGGGAGAGGGAAGATTTAAGTCTAACTTCTTCCCAAGGGGTGATCACAACATGATCAGAGCACATTGAGCCGTGGTGACAGGAGCAGTGGGAACATGGAAACACCAGAACATAAAGGAACCTGTCACAAAGATTTGCTTATGGTTTTTCACATTCCATATATGCTCTCAGCCCCAAGGCCTTATAATCCTGTGTGTATTTAGGATAAGACATTCACTTCTGATCAGATGGTCTTTTGCAAAGCCCAGGAATTTCTCAAAACCCCCCAAATCCTCTGTGATGCATCAGCTTTTCCTGGCCCTATGCAGCCAGCAGATTGCTGTAGATCCCAGCTGAAGACATTAAAGGCTTTAGTGGCTGTTTTGGGATGTGATGGTTTGTACTGTGTGAGGTCTTTCCTTAAACTCTTGAAATACTCTAAGAGTCTGCACCAGCAAAAGATAAAACTCAGTTGGATGGCTTAGGAAGAGAGTTTTTTTCTGATACTCGTGGAAACCTGGAAGGAAATCTGGGATATTTTGTGGCCAGAAGAGTTAATTATGTGCCTCACGGTGCTGTAGTATTATTATTTGTAATAAAACTTTATTTCAGATATATGTGCACCATGCAGCCATGTACATGAGATAGATGCATCTCTTCCTTGCTGTGTAATCTCATTTTATTTAATTAATTTCATTTCATTAATTTCATTTGGCTTTTCTTACAAGAAGAATTCACACTTGTAAAACAACTTCCATCTGCCTCACCTGCTTATTTAAGATGCAGAGAGATGAGGTTTTCAAACCTTCACAAAACAAAAGCAGAAGTTGTAATTTAGGAAATCTACTCAGTAATCTATGGGCAAAAATGCTTATCTCTCCTTTTCTGTCTCCTGTTGTATTCTCACAGGGCTGTGCTGTCTTAATTTGCCCAGCTTCCTTTCCCCTGTACTTTCCCTCTCATGTTTTCCTCTCTGGCTTTCCTTGTGCCAATCACAATTCTGCTGTGCTGTTATCCTAAATGATATAGCCCCTTCCCTTCCCTTCCCTTCCCTTCCCTTCCCTTCCCTTCCCTTCCCTTCCCTTCCCTTCCCTTCCCTTCCCTTCCCTTCCCTTCCCTTCCCTTCCTTCCCTTCCCATCCCATCCCATCCCATCCCATCCCATCCCATCCCATCCCATCCCATCCCATCCCACCCATCCCATCCCATCCCATCCCATCTCTCTCACTTTTTTCACAAGTTCTCCCAGGCTTCTAATAATTTTCTTTGCCTATTCCTGCTTCTTTCTCCCCTTCTACTGACTATTTTATTTCATAGCACTTCATTTCATTTAATTTCATTTCAATTTTGAGGCAATACAGTGAAACTTGAGCACAATATTCCAGGTGAGGGCATCTCATTAAATGCTATAATGGTGCCACTTTCACTGTTATTCTCAGCCCCATGCTTTCTGCACAATAGGATTTTTTTCTTTTGCAACTGCCATTGTGGATATGGCAGATATATTCATGGAAATATCCATATTTGGACTCTGAATGGAAAATTTTAGAGTCCCACAGAGGTTACTGCAGGCATCTGTCCTACAAGCTCAGAGATATAACTCAGCAGGCAAACTCTTCACTCTTATTTTCCACAATAATGTTCTGCAGTAATATTGGTAGGAATTTTGTCTGGCTCTGTAAAAATCTTAGGTTGAATTTTTTTTGGATTGTTTTGTTTTCATGGTAGAGGAGTTGGAGTTCTAGGGATGGAAGTTTCCTCATCACTACAAAAATAATTTGGATCTGAGTTCAGGTCAGTTCCTGACTTAGAAAAATATTGAATAGGATGCTTTGTCTCACTGAGTTTTTATTCTCCATCAATAAAACAGCATTTTCTACTCTAACTTCTTATTCACTGGGACGGAAGCTTTCTTGAACTTGGAGAAGGTATTCCTTGAATGCTAATCAACTTTCTTGAGCCTCTCTTTCCTCCATGAGAATCATCCCAGCAAATCCTTGAGCTTTTCACTCTTCAGTGCCTTAGGATTTCTGTCCTGTGTTGTAGGAGGTGCAGTGTAGATGGGATGTGAGCACAGTGGAGGCATCTTGAGGTCCAGCAATGTGAATATGGACAGGACAAGGCTCAGGGACCAGGTCTAGGAGTGGCCTCAGAAACAACCACTGTGTGAGCAAAGATATGCTCGTATCTTCTTCTGGGTTAGGGAAGTTGGAGATGGGAACTGGTTGTGCAGTCAAGTCTAAATTAATCTCAATAAACTTTCCACGTCTGTCAATGCAAGAGATGTTTTTTGGGAAGAGGAGCAGGAATGTGCTGAGTTCTGTTCAGCAAGGCTGGTGCCATCACAGGCTGCTGCAAAGAAAGTTAAGATTCCCAGGAATTCCATGGTCCAGTGGAAACAGAGATGACAATCTGGACATTCTGGGGCAGAGAGGCCCAGACCTGCTGTGCCCATAAGCCTGTATTCACACTGTATTCAAACTGACTTTATCGACATTTAAAGGCAAATTCCTGCCAGCTGTACATCTGGCAGGGAGATCAATTCTCCTCACAGGAGCTTTGGGTTGTATTTACTCCTTGCAAGTGACACAGGGCACCCCTGGCACCATGTCAACATGGATATTTTCATGCATAAACCCTTAAGCTTCTCAAGTCTTTTCCCTCCCCAAGCCTCCTCTACACCTTCCCTCTCACTGTGTGTTAAACCTGTTCCCACAGCAGTTTCCCAGTTCCAGCAGCAGTTTTATCCCAGCTGGCATGTGCAGTTGAATCCTAAACACAGACAAGCAATTCTGTCTTCACAGGGCTTTCCTGGGCATTCAAACAATTTGAGAAAAGAGTTTATAGAAAAGGATTCCCTTTGTCTCTCCTATTCCTTGCTACATATGTTAGGCAATTTTTTTTGTATGGTGTTGATCAAAACACAGTGATACAAAAATATAATGAACTTGGGCTTCTTCAAGAAAGTTAGAGCAGCAAGTTTCTTGTTTTCCCATGTTAGCAGATTTCAGAATGCTGTTATTATGAAAATATCATGGAATCATAGAATCACAGAATGTTTTTTGTTGGAAAGGACCTTAAAGATGATCCAGTTCCAACCCCCTGCCACAGGACAGGAGTCAACAGTGTTCTTTTGGCTCTGTGAAAGGAGGGGAAGTTTTGAACGGAATAACATTTACATTTCCACGTTCTACCATAAATCAGGAGAGTAAGAGAAAATATTTACCCATATCTATAAATTTAGAGATGTCCTGATTGACTCTTTATCCTCCACTATTCCGATGGCAGGGATTTACATCCTTCTCTGTGGGAAAGGCTGGGATATAGTTTCCTTTCTTCCATGAACAGGACAGTCAGATTAAGGAGGGAAAAGAAATGTATTTGAGCAGCAGCCTGAGTTACACAAAATTAGAGGCAAAGTGTTTACCTCAGAGCTCCCCAGCAGTCCTTGGCCTCTGATCTTCCCTCATCTGCTCCTGTTATTCCAGTTCTTCCCTATTTCTGATTCCTTCCTTTCTTTGCACCTCCTTTTGTCCCAGTTGTGTAAGAGTGGAGCTTATCTGATTATATATCTTGCCAAGTAAACCTATTTTTAGAGTAGTGTGGGCTATTGGGTACAATGTGAAAATGCAGAGAATGGAGTGTATAAGGCAGGGGAAAAAAAGTGAAAGAGCATCATCCTGTTTATTCAGTTCCTGCTGGAATTGCCATCTTTAGCTCCCATTAGAAGTTCCCAGTTAATATAGGAAAAGGAATACTAAAAGAGAAGAGGTTGTTAAACCACAGGTTGCTTCACTCGCTGATTTCTTGTCTTGATCTCCATTTAGCTCTGAAAAAAATGTGGGATTTTTCGAACTTCTTCGAGATCCTGTTTTAATGCTCAAATACCTCAGCCCAGACCCTTAATTTTTACACGATATAAAAGTTGTTTTATACCCAACTGCTTGCACATTTAAGCCTCTGAATCCCTCAGCTGGTTTTAATGCCACTCTGACAATGAAAAGGGCTAATTCAAGATCTGTTCTTACATTTATAGCGCCATAAAGAATGTTCAGAGTAAAGACTTCATTTGCATACATCATAAAAATAAACAAAATAATTTGCATAAAAGTCTGTGCACGGAGCAGTGCTTTGGCTGAATGAGGAATCTTGGGAAATATATTTGTAAAATGAGAAAGAGATGGGGGAGAAGACTTTTCAAACATAGGAAGGCATTCATGGAGTGGGATGCTCTGCTTCTTTAGGTTGCTAAATCCTTGGATATTTGCAGTTTCGAGGCAGACAGGAGCTATAAAATCCCTGGGAACCCCTTGAGAGGTGTTAGGTGATGTTTGGCAGCTCCAGGGATTCTCTGGGTTGAAAGTGATGATTGGTGGTTTTCCCAGTCAAGGCCAGGGTTGTACTGGTCTGGCAAAAGCTCGGCAGAAATCCCAGGGATTGGTTATGAATATTTATCACACATCATTTTTCTCTGTGTCGGCATCTCGGGTTCCTCTGTGGAGTGATTCAGTGTTGCTGAAGTCAGAAGCACTGCAGCTGGAACTGCACTGATTTATTCTGCAAGGTGAGATTCTGGGACAGTGGCGTGATGAGGTGCCCGTGAAGGATTTTCTGGAATTTCACACCCAGAGCTTGGAAAACAACCCTGAAAGTCTCCTGTGATGGTGTTCATCTTAGCCATGGTTGCATCACTTTTTACTGCCATATCTACTTTTTATTTTTTTTTAGCAAATAATTAAATAATTTTCCTTTATGTTTTCATTACTTCTGTTTGCAAGGGTTGTCTTTTATGGTGCTCTGCTTGAAGAAAATTTGAAGCCAGAGGAGCAGGAATTTTTTAAGGTACTGAGGAAAACTGGCTTCCTACAGCTTTTAAAAGTTCTTGCCATTGAATATACCATTCCAGGTCTTTCCAGCTCCCCAGGCCTTTCAGATAGAGTGGTTTGGGTTGGAAGGGACTTTAATTATCCATTTCCAACCTCCTGCCATGGACAGGGACACCTTCCACTACTCCAGGGTACTGCAAACCCCATCCAGCCTGGCCTTGAACATTTCCAGGGATGGGGCAGCCACAGCTTCTCTGGGCAACTTCTTCCAATGCCTCACTACCCACAGAATAAAGAATTCATTCCTAATATCCAATCTAATTTCCTAATTTCCCAACATCCGATCTGATTTCTGTGACTCTTCCCTGTAAAATGAGGTTTATCAGAAACTGTGCTGCACCCAGAATCAGCCTAAAAGGTGCTGTGCAAACAGTGCAAAAGTAAAGGTCCTGAGAGTTAAGTGAAGTATCCTAAAGAGTTATGTGACAGCTTGTGGCTATCCTAAGGTCTTCTCTCATCCAGCTAATGAGTGTAAACCTGAACTGCTGCTGGGATGGAAGAGCCTCAGGAAATATTTGAGTCCTATGCTTGAGTAGTTGTGTCTAAAACGGGTGATTAGCTGGTGCTGTGGGGAAAATCGCTCAATACACATCAGGAACTCACAGCCCCCTCTCATCCTGCCTCATGTGAAGGTTAATGGATCCAGGAGTTGCTGGAGCACATAAAACTCACCCATGGAACCTACTGAGAAATCAGTAGGTTTAGTGCCTGTCTGTCCAGCAGGTCACTGCCAGCACAGCCTCCCTGAATCAGGGGAAAATCAGGAAAACTACTGCCTGCATCATCATTAGCTGAAAATCTTCACCTGCATTTCACAGGCTTAATTAATAATAAAGTCTGTGTTTGCCTCTTCACATTTCAGTACTTGCAGAAGACGCTGTTATTAGAAATCCCACAGAAAGCAATTTGCGAGATTTCGCGTTTCTACTTGTCTTGGCCCAAATCTTCATGCAAAAGAGACCTCCTTGCCACCCTTTGCCTTGCAATCGAGATGACAAGGAGTGTGCCACACTTCACAGGCTGGGAGCGTGCAATGTCAGCTCCACACAGACACAGAACAGCCTCATTTTGAGAGAGAAGTAAAAAAAAATAGGGTTTGACATTCAATTTTAACCCATTAGTGTGAAACAACTTGATGTTGGCAGCAACAGCTAGGATTGGCATCTTTTAGGGCTGGAGGAACACTGAAAAATAATGGGATGTTGTCACCTGCCTCTGCTCCCCACCAGCAAATGGGTTTGGGTCCAAGGTCCCCCAAACAGACCAAGTCCAAGCTCTGGGTCTCTGAGCTCCTTGCCTGACCTGTGGGTTATTCCTGCTTCCAACCCCTGAGATCTTGGTGCAGTTGAGAGGAATCTCCACAAAAGATCAGAAAGAAAAGGGGTGGAAGCAGGGGAGGCTGAAAAGGGCAGTTTGGTTTTGTGGGGTCTGGGGATTTATAAGGCTTGGGGAAAATGTCAAGCCATGATTAGCAAGTTGTTCATAGAATCATCGGATATTTGAGGCTGGAAAAGACCTTAAAATCACCAAGTCCAATGTCAACCCAGCACCATCACCGTGTTCACCACTAACCCATGTCCTCAAGTGCCACCTCCACGTGTTTTATGAGCAATTCCAGGGATGGTGAATCTGCTGCTTCCCTGGGCAGTCTGTTCTAGGGCTTTACAAACCTTTCCAGGAAGAAATTTTTCCTAAGATCTAATTTAAACCTCCCTCGGTGCAACTTGAGGCCATTTCCTCTCATTCTGCCACTTGTTACTTAGGAGAGGAGACTTGTTTCCCCCTCTGGTTCACACCATACATTTCGTGCCTGGAAATTGAAATGCTGCACACATTTTGGATTTTTTTTTTTTTGGCCAGGAGTGGCATCTTTTTAGCTCTGAAACAGAATCCCCAGCAGCTGATGGCAGCACGGTGGCACGACGAGCAGGGCAGGCAGTTTGGGTGCAATGCTGGCAATTCCAGGTAGTAATTTATCCCATATTACACAGCAGGGCAGGAGCAGCTAATGAAGTGCTACCTAAGTAAATAGTCATTTGTGTGGCTCCCGTGAAACCTCCGGAAGCATTTCCAGCGGAGCACGAGGCGCTAATGAATCTCATTATTACAAATTGCCACGCAGAGCCAAGGCACAGGGAGGCTTTGCCATCAGCCCTGGGCAGCCACAGATCCTGCAGCCCTAGCTCAGCCTGGGCAGGGCTAACAGCGAGGATTCCCCTGGATGGGCTCTGCTCAGGGCAGCATCCCTCCCTCCTTCCCTCCCCTGCTCTCTGCCTGTCATCCCGAATATTTGCAGCCTTAATGTTTCCACTCTTTCTTCCCAATCTCCCTTTTACCATCTATGCTCACATTCTCCTCCCTCCAGGATTAGTTTTTTATTTTTTTTTTTTAGCTTTTTTTTTTTTTTTTTAAATTATTTTTCTTTCTTTCTTCCTTCTTTCTCTTTACTTGTTCTTTTGTTCTCTTTCTGAGCAACCTGGTCTAGTGAAAGGTGTCCCTGCTCATGGCAGGGGGTTGGACTAGATGATTTTGAGATTCTTTCCAAATGAAACCATTCCATAATTCCATTATGTCTATTTTTAAATTTTTTTCTCCCCCTCCTTCTCCATTTCTGCTTCATCATACCAGAGAATCAGAAAACAAGAATATCCAGAATAACAGAGATCATTCTCTGTCCAGTTCTCCTGGCTTTTTTCCTAGAGATAATGCAGGAACAATCAAGGCAAATAAGATCAGTCTGTGAGGTTTCTATCAGTTTTTTTTTCCTTTTCTTCACCTTATTAATATTGCAGCTGTCTCACTCTATAATCTCATGCATTAGCTTCACCCAGGCACGCAGCTCTGTGTTGATTCGTTTATTTTAATCAAACTTTCGTCTCCTGATATTTTTCCCTGTCCGGGCTGGAACAGAGAAAATGAAATTTCAATAGAAAACACACACACAAATCATTAATATTTGACCTCTGAAAAGAACTCATTTATTAAACATTTTTTTCCTCCCTTCAGGGTATTCAGAGACATAGTTTCTTTGTGTGTTACTCTGACAGTAATACTGGAGCATTTCCCTTGGGCTTCTCTAAGTGATCTCAGGGGTACACTAATAGCCCTTTGCCTTTGGTTTTTATGAGTATAACACACTCTTAGTCACTGGGTCCCCTTTGGGTGATGTGGGGGTTTTTTTAGGTATGGGGTTTTTGTCTTTTTTTTTTTTTTTAATTTTTTGAGTGTTCTGAAGTTTTGCTCTTGGTCTGGTTTTGGCTTTTTGTTTTGGACAATTTACAAGAAGAGGGTTTGTTCTGTTTCAGTGTGGAGTATAGGAGACTGCTGCTGCAGCTCTGGGGTTTTAACAGATGGAAAATATTAAACCTTCATATATGTATATGATGTATATGTATATGTATATGTGTTGTGTATATGTATATGATATGTATATGTATGTATGTATATAAAGGATTGATTGCCACAGGGCAGGATGCTAAATGCTGGTTGTTGGATTTCCTCACCCTGAAGAATCTTCCCCTCCTGATGGTAAATGGCTCCAGAAAGATGTTAACAAACTGATCCTCCATTCATTCTGGGTGACAGACACCCTTCGAGACAAATTAGAGATTGAAGGGCCTGGGAGAACATTCTAAAGAAAATTAAAAATCCCATCAAAACAACATAATAAAAATCACAATTGCAATTTCTGCACTTTGCACTAAATCTTGTTTGGGGATGTTTCAACAAGCTGTTTGTCAAAGTTGAACAGAAGGAATCTTCTCCACACCTGGATGGAAAATGGGATGTTGCTGAGGAAGGAGGATGTAGGATCATGTTGTGGTGTTAGAGGGATCACATGGTAAAATCCAAGATTTTGTGCATCAGTGGGAATTAAAAAATGTTAGAATTGGTAATTTCCACGGATTGAAGGTGAAGCATTAATTGTGGAGCAGTCTCTGGTGCTCCCAGCAGCACAGGATGTGGGACATTCTTAGTCCTCAGGTGTCAGATGATGGCAAATGATTATAGAGGCTTAGACTATGCTGAATTGGAAGGGACACACAAAAATCATCCAAGTCCAGCTCCTGGCCCTGCACAGAACAATCTCAACAATCTCACCCTGTGCCTGTGAGTGTTTTCCAAGCACTCCTTGAGCTCTGTCAGGCTTGGTGCTGTGACCATTGCCCTGGGGAGCTGTTCCAGAGCCCAGCCACCCTCTGCGTGAAGAACCTTTCCCCAATATCCAACCTAAATCTCCCCTGACACAGCTTCAGGCCATTCCCTCAGGTCCTGTCACTGTCACCAGAAAGAAGAGATCACTGCTTTCCCCTCTTCTTCCCCTCACAAGAAAGTTGCAGATCCCACTGAGGTCTCTCCTCAGTCTCCTCCCAGCTCAACAGACCAAGTGTCCTCAGCTGCTCCTCATCCTTCCCCTCCAGACCCTTCATCATCTTCTTAGCTCTCCTTTGGACACTCTGATAGCTTTATATTCTTATTTAGTGGTGCCCAAAAATGTGCACAGGGCTCAAGGTGAGTGCAGAGCAGAGCAGGACAATCACCACTTCCTCCCAGTATGGATTCATATCCTCTCCTCTGTTCCCCTCAAAAGCTCTTTGCTTTTATTTGATGGAGTATCTGGACAAGCTGTAGACAGACCAAACCCAAGGAGTCTGCACATCCCACTGCAAACAGCCACCTTCCCACCTGGGGCTGCTTCCCAGACACAACCCCAAGCCCAGCCCAGTTTTCTTGCAAGACCAACACTTTCCTTTCACTGCTGGGGTGATGAGGCAATTCCTGGGGACTGCAGGCAGTGTCCTTCCCATTCCAGAGCTGCCCAGCCACCCACATGTCCTGTCTTTAAGGGGAACAGATCTAAGTGCAGCACTGTGAGCCCCTGAAGCAGCAATTAGCAACGATTTCTGAGTTTTCCTGGTTAAAACTCTCATTGTATCTCACCAGCCCACTCCTTCCCTCCACCCCATCCCTCCCCAGCCAGTTCCTTCTCCAAATCTATTAATATCCTGTGATTTACCTACATACAAAGAATGTTACTTTCTGATTCCCACCGGGCATATGGAACAGATGTCTCTTTTCAAGGGATTTATCAGCAATTACAAATAATGCAGTGTAAATAAGTTTTCCAAGACCTTCAATTATGCTCATTAGCTGGATGTTAATGAGAGATGGGATCAAATATAAATCCAGCAGCCTATAAATTTGGGGATGAAGAGGCTTGCTTAGGTCCACAGCTTTAAAAGCTGAATGTGAAGCCAGCACAAGGCACTGAAGATATTTGAGGCAAAGCTCAGGATTTTACCAGGAGCTTTGCATGAACCAGGATCGTGACTCAAAGTCTCATATTTTTACCCCAAACATTACATAACTTAGTCTTGCTTGTACCTTTAAAGGGGCTGCTATTTTACACCCTCAGGGGAGTAAATTCTTCCAGGAACACCCTTTTTCAAGGGAAATCACGGGGTGACACAAATGTTAAGGTTCTGCTTCTGGGGACAGAGGATATTTTTAGCTGTTGGGTAATCAGGTATTTTTAGCTGCACATGCATCAGGTGCTTTAGACCTGGAGACTCATGAGAGTCCTCCTGGTTATAGTTTTTGGGGAAAAAAACCACAACAAACCAACAAAAATACAAAATCCATGACAAAACAGAAGCCAGCAGCCTTGTCTGTTTTAGTTGCACTGCTTCGATTGATCAGGACCATTTTTGCAATCTGATCCTTGCAATGCCATTTCTTCCTTCTACTCCCCACAGGAAAATCTCAAAATCATGTAATTTATACATTCATGCACATTTGTACCTTCTACCATGAATTGTTTTGCTTCAAAGATTAGAAATAGTGCAACAGAGCAGCTTCTTCTGTGCCTGGTTTTTAAGAAAGAGGGAGAAGAAGGAGCTGATGGGCAGATAAATGTGTTCACAATTTCACATCCTCAAGGAGAACATGCCCACTGGTCCAGCCCAAATGTGTCTCAGGGATACTCAGTATAACTGACATGTATTTAATATGCTGATTTTCTCTTGTTGGATCTTGGCTGAAGCTGAAGGAGATGAGGGAGGATTAAATACATCCCAGAGAGATAAAAAAGGTATGTCTAGTGCAGGAATGTGAAGCAGCCTTTGAAGTCTGTGGGAGGTATAACTGTTTCCTCCAGCTCAGAATTTGTATCAGATTATTGAATTCTTTTCAGAGCTGTACATTAACAGATTTTTTTTAATAGTGCAGCATTAAGCAAGGAAGTCAATGAGCACTCTGTGGCAGAACTACTGTGTTACACTTCTGCTCTCTGTGTCAAGATCAATAATAAATCACCTACTCTACTCCTCAGTGTAAAGAGAAAGTACATTTCTCCCAAAAAACGATCTGTCTAACAGAGGCAGCCTTTTTTTTCTCTTCCCTTGATATATATTTAGAATAGATAGATAGGTAGATTCTATTTTAGTAGAACTAAGTCTCCCCATACGTCCATAATAGATATAAAAGTGAGCAAAGGGTTGTTAATTCAGGAGGATATTCTGTGACCACGTCCAACAATGCAAGGCATCCTGGAAAATTCCAAAATGTGTTTTTAAATATCATCATCCAGTGCGAGGTGCCCAAATTGACTTTAGGAGTACACTGTTGTTATTAGGAGTTGCTATAATAAGCAGAATCAACCAGCAGCTATTTCCTGATGGGGTTTTGTAATTGCTTGTTGGATATTTCCGGGTTTTGGCTCAGAGCCTTTTATTCTTGTTGTTAACAGAAAAAAAAAGTGTAATAACCAGTAGCTGCAGCCTACTGTGGAGGACACCATCCAAGTCAGGAGAATATGTAATGAGCAGCTTTGATTCACATTCTCTTACTCTTTAGAAAATAATTCTAGTCTTTAAAAGGCTCCATGCACCACTTAACTCAGTAATTGGCAAGAGGGGATAGAAATACAACACTCTGCAAGCGAAGTTGCACATTTCAGATTACTCTGTGTGGAGAGCAGGCACTTTTTTGTCATTTATTCATAACTTCCCTCCAGTACTCAGTAACCCTCTGATATCAGGCTGTTGGTCAAATCTTGCTCTGCCTTGCATGGATGGATGCTGCCCTTGTGATCTCTGCACTATTTCACAGGCACAGACACTTGGGATTCCTCCATGCCATATTTAAAGAGTTAGACTGGGCAGGAATTTAATGATTTCACAGCAGGGTAATGCAGGTAATAAAAGAAAGGCATGGAGCTCCTGGAGCAGGTCCTGTGGAGGACTGCAAACATGGTCAGGGCATGGAGCATCCCTGTTTATGAGGAAAGGCTGAGGGAGATGGAGCTGCTCAGCCTTGAGAAGAGACTGAGAGGAGAACTCATCCCTGTCTGTCCCTGTCTGCAGGAGGGCTCAGAGATGGATCAGGCTCTGCTCCTGGTGCCCAGCAATGGGACAGGAGGAATGGGCAGGAACTGATGCACAGGAAGTTCCACCTCAACATAAGAAAGAACTTCTTTATTGTGCACTGAACAGATTGTCCAGAGAGGGTGTGGGGTCTCCCTCCCTGGAGATATTCCAGAACTGCCTGAGCACAGTTCTGAGGCCCTGGGATGGCCCTGCTGGAGCAGGGAGGCTGGGCCAGATGACCTCACTGTGGTCCTTTCCAGCCTGAGCCACTTTGGGATTCTGTGGCTTTGTGAAGTGGCAATGAACACAAGGCAATGTGGATGAAAGAGATCCATCCAAACAAATGACAGCATTTCAGTGTAGAAAAATGTAAATCCAAATAGAAAAGAGGAGAGGGAGAGGGAGAGGGAGAGGGAGAGGAAGAGGAAGAGGAAGAGGAAGAGGAAGAAAAAAGAAAAGAAAAGAAAAGAAAAGAAAAGAAAAGAAAAGAAAAGAAAAGAAAAGAAAAGAAAAGAAAAGAAAAGAAAAGAAAAGAAAAAGAAAAGAAAAGAAAAGAAGAAGAAAAGAAAAGAAAAGAAAAGAAAAGAAAAGAAAAGAAAAGAAAAGAAAAGAAAAGAAAAGAAAAGAAAAGAAAAGAAAAGAAAAGAAAAAAGAAAAGAAAAGACATAATGAAGTGTAGCTTTAGTTGTCTTTTATTTTTTATCCCATACACAGGATTTCATACCAAAATGCAAAGCACAGCAGACCCTCATGCATGTTGCTTTCTACATTTTTTCAGAGAGGCTAAAATCCAAAGGAAATCATCTGACCTTAAAAGTGTTGTTGTTCTCTGCCAATCTCAACGCAGCCTTTCCAGCAGAACTCCCAGGTATTGAAAGCAAAGCCCCTGGAGCACTGACAGTCTCTCTCAATTTACTTAACCTTCCACACTCCTCCAGGAGTTTGGGCTCCAACAAGAGCATTTTTAAGGAACAGAATTTTGCTTTGTAGTTCACCAAACGCACTGAGAGCCGTTTGTTGACATTATCTGCCCTGTATCTTCAGGGGAGACAGCGAGTTATAAGTGGAGAGGTTTGTGAAATTCGCTTCCAAAAGTCAGGCAAGCAAACAAGCAGAGAGATAAAACATTCCTGACAGGACTTAGTTCAATATTACAAAACAGAGAGGGAAAAAATAAATCAGAGAAAATGAATGCATGGTGGGATTTAAAACTAGAATTTAATCAATTAGTTTCTTCAATTCTTGCATATTCTTTATGGAGAATTTAATTATGGTAATATTATTAATTTGTTAAATGATTAATATTGGATTATATTAGAACAGACAGATTTCTCATTACAAATATCTTGGTTTATCTCATCTCTGCAAACTACAGTGCCAAGTCTTGGAATGTTTAAATTCTGTTCTTCCTGAAGGAAAGGGGAGTTTTATATTCTTCTAGAAAAACATGCAGTATTTGTTTGAAAACACACTTGGATACTTGGACTATAATTTGGACACTGGAATTCCATTTTCCCTTGTTGAAAGATGTCACTTATATCCAGTGAATCTTGGGAAAAATTCTTTACTTTTGTCTTGTTCAAATATTTTCTGTGCAAATTGAAGATGCAATTTTTCTGGTTCATTGTGTTTGCTTTTTAATTATACTTAATTTCTTTGGGGGAAGTGTGAAAAAACTAAACTTTGTTTAGAAAAAAAAATTGTGTAAATTCAGGTTAGACTTAGCATACAAAGCTAAAATCAAACTACATCTGAGTGGTTTTCCTCTTTTTTCATAGCAGGATAACATAAGGGATGGAATTGTAATTGGTATTTGGTTTAGTCTAATCTGGCCTTAAAAATCTTATGGTAAAATATGATCTGAATTAAGTCAGACTAAATGCTGGGGGAATTTTTGCCAACCAGAATTTAGCCTAACTTTTTATTGAATGATGGATTGATTGCCTCCTGACTGAAATCCGTGGCTGGGCTTTCCAAGAAATCTCCATGAGTTTCCACTCCCCATATTGTCATGGAGTCATTTAAATGTCAGGATTTCCCCTGTTAGGAAATGCACATCTCTTGATGCCCTGAGACCTGAGGAAGCAAAAGGTGAATGCATTATCATCAATGTCACATTGGTACCTGAATGCAGGAAAGTCCTGAGTCGCCATCTGGGTGATGCCAAAGCTTTGTCTTCAAGGGGCACAGATTTTCTTGAGCTTGGTTTGGGATTTGGGAGCCAGAGTTTTTAAAAAGGTCAGTCTTAGGGAACTTTAGCAACCCTTCCAAGGAAAACATCTGCATCTTACAAGGTGCTGCTCTGCAGAGGTGCTTGAGAAAATTTGGGTAAGAGAAGCAGCATAGATCTTTTCTCTGATGCAGGAGAGCTAATTCACCTTTGGCTGAGTCAAAGGAGAAAACTCAGGGACACAGAAGAGAATCCATAATGTACCATATCCAATCTTAACCTAAACACTAAAAGCAGTGGGGAAAACATTCCTGTGGTTCTATCTGTTTTACTCTGGCCCATCTTCAGGGTTTGATCCATTTCCCACCAGGAATCATAAAATAGTTTAGGTTGGAAAAGACCCTGAAGACCCTTCAGTCCAACTGTAAACCTGCCAAGTCCTCCACTAACCCATGTCCCCAAGTGCCACATCTACACATCTTTTAAATCCTCCAGGAATGGTGACTCCACCCCTGCCCTGGGCAGCATCTTCCAGTGCTTGACACCTCTTTCAGTGAAGGAAATTTTCCTTATAGCCAATCTAAATTTCTTCTGGTACAACTTGAGGCCATTTCACCTTGTTGCCTGTTATTTGGGAGAAGAGACTGTGGCTACAACCTCTTGTCAGGGAGTTGTAGGGAGTGAGAAGTTCCCCTGAGCTTCCTTTTCTCCAGGCTGAGCCCTTTCCCAGCTCCCTCAGCTGCTCCTGGTGCTCCAGTTCCTCCCCCAGCTCTGTTGCCATTCCCTGGACACTCTCCAGCCCCACAATGTCTTTTTTTATCATGAGAGACCCCAGTCCATCTCCAGGTTTCAAGGTGTGGCCTCCCCAGCCCTCAGCACAAAGAAACAACTCCTGCCCAGCCCTGCTGGCCACACCATTGCTGATAGCAGCCATCATATCCATTTGCAGAATTACTTCACTTTCCATGCACTTTAATGTCTTAAAAACTGGCCAAATTCCTCTGTGATCTATGTATTTAAGCTGCCTGCATTAAGAGGGGGAAAAAAAAAGAAAGGAAGGAATAAATGTAATAACCATTGAGTGGATTATTTTCAGCCTCTAATATGGCATTGATTTAAGCCTCACAATGAAAACATAAGTGAAGAAACACAAATGAATTTGCTTACATAAAATCCTCTTATTAGAAGTGATAAGCAAGGCCTGGAAGAAAGATTTCTGCAATTCCTCTTCTTTGATCACTTCTTGCCTGGCTGGGCAGGACATCTTGGAGACAAAAGGATGACAGGACAGGAAAAGGATGAGCATGTTATGGGAGGCAACTCCACATGTCCCAGCCCAGCTGGGACAGAAAATGTCCCATTTTCTGTTGTGCTGATGCCTAAAGATTTTTGCCTTTTCTATACCCTTTTATATTTTTATATACCCCTTTTTATACATCTTTATACCTTTTATATATCCTCTGTATCCTCTATACCCTTAACCTACATGCTTGGTTTTTTTGTAGTCTGATATTCTAGCTTAGTTTTGGGGTTCTGTAAGGCAGAAAGACCAAAAATTCACAGTAGGAGACCAGGGAGCTCCATGTTATCGAAAAACTTGAGGTTTCAACCTGGCTGAAACCTTCTCTCTGGAACATATTTTGTAAACTGAGTTCTAGCCTCATTTGGAAGGGGGTCTTTACAATAGGGGGACATTACTTCATATATTAAGTTTCTTACTGGAAGATTCTAGACAAATATACTAATTTGCAAAGTCCATAAAACTTGTATATGTCTTATATGTTGTGTGCATCTTGGCGTGTTCCACCTTTGAAAAACTGTGCCCCTAGGATCCTATTAAAACACCAAGGTAAAACCCTTTTACCCCTTTAACCTTGTCTGCCTCATAATTCTAAGCCCAGCCAAAAACCAAAAATGGCCTTGTGGCTTCCACCCATGGTGGGGACTGAATCTTTGTGGATTTCCCCTATTTCATGGTGAGCACTTCAGCTCCAACCCTTTAGCAAAGGACTGGCAGTATTTGTACAGTGCCTGGCACTCCAGACCCCTTTTTAAGTACTGCCATAAGCGTGATTAACAGTATTTATTATAAGTGCATGTTCTATTATGCATTTTATGAGGCTTCTACACATCCACGGTCTTTAAAACATGCATTCCAAGTACAGTTCATACCTATGCCAAAACAACATGAGAATTATTATACTGCAACACACAAAAAAAAGAAGAAAAAAATTCAATAACACTTTATTATCTGCAGATGGAGTCACAAGGGATTTTTTTAATTTGGCTACAACTGCTTTCACTATAATTTCCCCCTCATCTATCTTTCAGGGATCATGTTCAGTTTGTATGAGCAAGGATTACAACCCTTGGTAGTGAAATGCAGGCAATGCATGGGGTGGAAACCAGAAGCTTTTAATTCATGCACTATTCCATATTGGATTTACTAGACTAGACACTAGAAACTTTGGGTCAAAATCATGTAGCGATATGTTATCTGTATTTTTCTGTGTAATCTGTTTTTAGACACCAACATCCATTTGCTAAACCAGCCACAAAAATATTTATTTTTATGATAACATTCAAGAGTTTTTAGATAAGGAAATTAAGCTGATGGGATGCAAGTAAAAAATCAGTAAGCTCTTTGATATATTATTGCTTGGAAAGTGAATACTTAATTTGAAAAAGCTGGAGATTACAGGAAACACTTAAAAGTGGATAAAGCACTGGTTTAAGGGGAGATGCTGAGATATGATCAGTAGCTGCTGGATTTGAATTGGCAGTGCAAACTGGGACTGATCTTGTTTAGGATTTTCACAACACGTTATTTTACCCTGATGCTCACTCAGGAGGAGTTGGGAGTTCAGGGGAAGAAAAGGATAATCACAGACAATACTTTTACCCCTGTTAGGAAAGCTGCAAGTACATTTCCTGACAGAAAGTACCAGGTTATTCACTCAGGGACTAATAATTCCAGTGTAAAATCACATCAGCTGAAATAGAGAAAGAAAAGAGCTTGTGCATTCCAGGGTGGGAATAAATTATTAATGTACAGGAAAGACATATGTGGCCATAAGATGTGTTACACAAGATATTTCTGGTGCTAAGGAGGGACTATTGCCACTGCACCAGATACTGTGAGGACTTCAGTGAGAGTATTATGGGTCATTCTGAGCAAAAAAATGAGTTCAGGTGAGAGCAGAGGTGACATGATGGGGAGAGGGGAGATGTTACCTGAAGCAAGGCATTTTTACCTGCTGCAATCTGCAGCTCAGCACTGAAATGCCCTGGCTGGCTCCATGTGTGAGAGCTCAGATAATGCAAATTCCGGCAGTGCATGGATAAAGTTCCAGCATGGATAAAGTTCCAGCATGGAAATTCACCTGTCTACTTCCCAAAGCACCAAACCCAGAGCTTCTGTGCCTGGCCCTTCAGTGAAATCACTAAGAGCTGAGTTTATCTTTTTATGACATGATAGCAGAGCTAATTAAGGGCTGAAAGGAACTGTACATCCCTCAGATCACTAATACTGGAAGAACAAATACTTACACCATACCCATGAATAAATTCATGCTAAATTTGGATTGAGACTGTTCAGGGAAGACCTCTGACTCGGGTTTAGGTGGATCCTGATCAGCTGGCAATGAAGGTGACTGTTTTGCTATGTGTTCCTTAAAAAATCATAGCAATAAGCACATTTCAAGAAAAGTTTTGCAGCAGCCTCCCCTCTGCAGCTCTTAATTCAGGACTCTACACTGTTCCTGTGACAGTGCTCCCCCATATCACAGAATCATAGAATCATTAAGGTTGGAAAAAATCTCCAAGATAATAAAGTCCAACCTTTAACTTAGTTTTAGTGGTACCTGGGACCTGTTGTGGAATTATTTCTTATCGCTTTCATTCCTTTATGTGCCTTTAAAATAATAAAGTTGCATTATTTTAAGTGCAGTGGAATAGCCAAGAACTATGATTACATGACACAGTTCCCTTCAAGAGGAGGAGATTGTACCTAAAAATTTAGGAAAGCACCTTCTTGTTAATATTTTAGTTTTAACTGTTCACAGCTCCTGAGAATTGTGAATCTGTTCTGCCACCAGCTGTTCTCAAACCAGCCTAGAGAAAACACAGCTCATATCCATGATCTGTGGATTACTTTTGGTTTGTTTCTTTGGTGTGGTCCAAACCCAGCACTTTTAGTGAAAGGATTGGACACCTTTTCCTTCTTTACATAAATTGTTCGTTTGAAAATTCATCTTATTTTCGTGGCTGTCATATCCATGCTGGTTTTGTTTAGGACAATTCCCTCCGTGTGCTTTCCCTTGTACTTAGATTTTTTCAGATTTCAGTGTATCTCACCTGTGCAGTGGATTCTGTGGATGATACCTCAAAGAAGGACATTTATTTTATTTAATGATACAATTACAAAGGGATCCTGTTTATTACATTAGTGCACACATCCACATCAGCCTTGTCTCCAGGAGAATTAGGATCATTTGTCTCATTTGGGAACTGTAACTTTACACCTCAATTATTCTATGCTATTGCATAAGTAACATTGCCAGGATCTCTATTAGATGGGGACACAGGGTGACTTAAGGAAATTTAATACCCTGGCATTTTCAGCTGCACAGCACTTGGTCCTATTATTAATCAAGGCTCCAGAGCCTTATTCATCTCCTGATTAAAGATTTCAGCAGAAGGGAATCATGCAAGCTTTAAGTACAGTATTTTTAATTAGGGACAAGTTCAGGGTATCACTATGCATTACTTCTTTAGTAGGTGTAATTAAAGAGCTGATCTGTAACTAGCCCACTTGGAAAAAACACTTGTCTTCAAATCCTAGCAGCCTGCCTGGAAAAAAAAAAAAAAAAAAAGGCAGACCAAAAGAAATGGGGCATTAAATCTATCCCTCAGAAATATGGATGGGAAGTTTGTTCGTTGTGACCACCTAAAGGATAAATATCTTTAAGAAGGGCAAGTCCAGCACAGGACAGAGAATGCAAAGCACACTTAGCTTTCACACATGCTAGAAGAGAGTGGAAAGTCACTTCAGTTTGAGAAACTGATTGTGAATTATCTGTAAAAAGCATCAGGATTTGCTGTAACTAATTTACGCCATCCAAATATGATTTGTCTGGCTTAAACTAGACAAATTTGGGCTCCTAGTGGGGAAAGAAAGACTCCTTCAATAAGGAATTTATCCTGGCCTGTGATAAGTGTTTGAGATTGGTTATCACTGCAGACTGAAAGAGCACAGAGGCTTCAGAAACTCGGGGAAGAAATTTGTTCCACCTGCAATCAGAAACCCCTCTGGCTTGCATATATTAATAATTTCTGCAGTGGTTGCTGCAGCTTTCTTTGGGCTAATGCTTCCCTCAGCTTTCCATCCTCTCTTCACAAGCTTCTTCCACTGCAAAAACGACTAAAAAACTCTCTTCCAGATGAACCACACTGGGTTTGGAACACTTCCATTCTCATGGAGCACAACTGCAAACAAAGAGTGTGTGATACAGGACTGAGATGGAAAATTTCCCTGAAGTGATATGGATTTTAGTTGAGATAACTTATTTAAAAATTACAAGCCCATTATTGTGGGAAGCACATGCACCAAACTCAAAAAAATGTTATTTTGCTAATTTGCCTATTGTTCCTTACCAGAGTTTCACTTTTTGTAAATCTGTTTGGAGCTGACCTTGAGTTTTAGGAAGTTTTGAGTTTTGAGTTCTTCCCAATTCTTAATTGAAAGGTTCTCCACTGCTATAGGGAATACAAGTTTAACCTAATCTTGCAGCCAGGTTAGAGCAGCTGAAGAAGTCTCCACACCTCAACTTCTGATAAACACCTTTCAGATGAGCTGCTGGGAATGAAAACCTCAGTGTTCCCAGGTTGTTCCAGCAGGAAGAGTATCAGGGACAGCATCTTGGCTGAGGAGGCACCAAGTAGGACCCAAGGAACAATAAACCCCCTTTTTCATGAAAAGGAGGTATCTAACATCAAATTTAACTGCTTTTAATGGATGCTCACAGGGTCTGAAGGCACTGGCTCATGGATTTTTCATGGAGAATGCCAGACTAACTCTGTTGCATACACTCTGGGTGTGAAAAGCTCATTTGGGAGTTCAGCTCTGCTTTTTTTACAGTTGTTATTTGCAGTCAATCATTGGAAGTAAAATGAATCCATCCACGAGCTTCAAAGAAAGGAAATGGTTAATTTTTTATTCATTAAAAGCTTTTGTTGTGGCTCTGAAATTTGTGTCTTGAGCTATTAATAATGAATTTAAAATTCTGCATCAGTGCAATGTGATGTACTGATTGTCTAGAGGCATTGATCAGGTTAAAATCTGTTTTAAAATTGGCTGGAGTAGCTTGCCATGAGAGACTGTAGGTCAGCCAGGGGTTGTATTAAGTTTCTATTAAGTTTCTGTAAAAGCAGATATTGCATGAAGACAGCCTGACCTCTGTTTTATTGAATAATTCAACAGAAACATGGTGGCAGTTTCAACTTTGGCCACTGGCTGGTGATTTTGTAGAATCAGAGAATAATTAAAATTGGAAAACATTTTAAAAGTCATTAATCCAATCCAAGCAGCACCACCACCATGTTCACCACGTTAAATCATGTCCTCAATGGCCACATCCACACATTTTTTGAACACTTCCAGGGATGGTGATTCCACCATGTTTTAATTCAGATTTAATCTTTAGGGCTGCAGGATCACAGACTGATTTTCTGTCCTCATCCATAGCCAAAGGGGGCAGCACTGGAAGGCTAAAGAGCACTTGGAGTGTTACTGCAGATATGGAAGACACAGTCAGAGGCACAAACCAGCTTAATTTCTCTGAGAAAATTGTCCCTACAGGTGTGGAAAATAATAATTTAATTTATTGCCCTCTTTTTTTTCAATTATAAAAAGGTATATAATTAAAATGAGCTAAATTTTTAAACAAAATCCAATGGCACATTAAGGTAAAGGGAAAAACATTATTTATCTCACTAGGAAAAGTGCCTTCAAAGGCAATCATTCCTTTTCAATTAACCACAATTACTTTAGGGAATTAGGATGACAGCTTCAGGAAATAAAATGAGAATGAGGATGTAGTGAGAGAGTACAGTAGGAGATCAGGAGCTGTCTCAAATGTGGTTGATTTGGGTAGGGTTTCTCCATTTGGGTTTACCATGTGTGGTTTTGAAAACTTGATTTTCTTCATAATTTCAGTGCAGTGGAGAACAACAGGGACAGCCATGTGATGATACATTCCTGACACCACTTTCCCTAGCTCAGGCATTTTCTTAGCCATGTTATCCATGTCCTTAATACTCTTTGATGGAAATATACTTATTTTTTTCTCCTATTTTTCCACTCTGGGCTGAATGGGGCCCTGAGCAACCTGCTCCAGTGGAAGGTGGCACTGCCTTTGGCAAGAGGGTTAGAACTAGATGGTCTTTGGAGGTCCTGTCCATCCCAAACTGCTCTATGACTCTCTGGTTTTACTCACATTTTGCAGCCATGTAGACATTCAGCATCTCTTGTGTAGGAATAATTTCCACAGTCTGGAGTCATATGGCAGGAAAAAAAAAAATCCTTTGTGTTTCAGAGTTGCCATATGATACTTTCATGTGAAGGTCTGTTTTTCTTGTATAAATTATCTGGGTGTTAAAAAAAAAAGGAAAAGTAACAAAACACAAAAAAATTTGCTCTCCACACAAAACCCCATCAATTCCAGCAGGTTAAAGGAAGAATTTCTGCCCCTCTGCCCTGCTCAGGTGAGATCTCACCTGCAGAGCTCCTCCAGCTCTGGGTTCCAGCACAGGAAGGACATGGAGCTGCTGGAGAGAGTTCAGAGGAGGCACCAGGATGATCAGAGATATGGAGCAGCTCTACTGTGAGGAAAAGCTGGGAGAATTGGAATTTTTCAGCCTGGAAAAGAGAAGGCTTTGGGGTGACCTGACTGTGGAACCTGGAGGAGATGACAAGAAAGATGGAGAGAGACTATTTACAAAGGCATGGAGTGATGGGACAAGGGGGAATGGCTTCAAACCGACAGTTTAGATTAGATTTTAGGACAAAAACTCTACTTTGAGAGCTGTTAGGCACAGGAACAGGCTGTCCAGAGAAGCTGTGGCTGCCCCATCCCGAAGTGTTCAAGGCCAGGTTGGATGAAGTTCTGACCAGCCTGGGTTAGTGGGAGTTGTCTCTGCCCACAGCAAGAAGCTGGAATTTGATGATCTTTAAGGTCCTTTTCAACCCAGACCACTCTGTGATTCTGTGATCACCACCACCCTCAGTTTCTCTAAAAAACTTATGGAAAAGGGGTGATCCACACACTAATTTGGGGGTAAAAAAGGTATTGGGGTAAGTCAGCCTGCACCCCACCTTATGAAGCTGAGGCACCAGAGGAGGAATAACAAAGGGCTATATATGATGGAATTTCTGTCTATGAATCATCAGTAAGGTTGTCCCCCTAAGACCTGGAGTTTCCTACCCCTGCTCAAAGGTGTATCTCTGAATTTTGCACTTTTTTCCCTTGGATGACATGGAAATTATCCCATTATCCAGAAATGGGAGCAAGGCCTTGGGTACTACCAAAGTGTTCTCATGATACAAAGGCAAGAGGAAATACCAGTGCAGAAGGAGAGGGAGAAAGAACTAAGTGATCCTGAGGACAACAAAGAGATGAAATGCAATATTCCACGTCGTGCATTTAGGGATGAATATTAAAGAAAATGATCCTACTATCATGTAATTTAGCCCATATTATCAGAGACAGCAAGAGGGATATGAGCCAAGGATTAGGATGCCGAGGAGCTGAATTCCAATCTTGGCTCTGCAAATGGCTTGATGTATGCCCTTAGGCAAATTCTCTACCTTCTCTCTTACAGCTTCTCTTTCTGCATTAACAGGATAATAATATTTAGATGAGCTTTGCAAGGACTAATTAGTTAATGATTATAAAGTGCCTGAATATGTAAAGTGCAAAGCAAGTGCAAGGGATTATTATCATCTTCGAAATAATGAAGAATGTTTATTAGTTAGTTATTGTGATTATTTCTTTTAAACCTCTTTATTGCTAAGTGTATAAGAGGCTGTCAGCCATAAAGTGGGTTTTACAAAGGGATTTAAAAGGGAGGGGTGGAGGAATGGTTCGGAGGCACAGATGTAGTTTTAACAGGGAATTTTAACACTGTTATCATGCCAGTTCCTACCTTAATCTGACAGCTGGGAGCCCAGACTGGAGAGCAGTGAGCAGCAGCATTTGGAGCCTCTGGAAGGTGTTTTGCCACATCTGTTCTGTGACCTTGCCCTGGCTGCTTTCTGGGTGCCACTGCTGTTTAACTGTGCAGTGCTCTTCTCACTGCTCTCTGCAATCAATTAATTTATATAGTGTCTCTCTGGGACACTGTAATGAGAGGACAGAGGGGTGGCAGAGCAAAGCACACTGTTGGGTCTCGACTACAAAGTCCATGTCTGTCTGGAAGATGGGTGGGAATGCACTGACCGAATCACAGAATAATTCCATTTGTGGCTTCTCTGGAGAGAGCATCATCCACTTCTCAGAGTAGGGTCAGCTAGACCAAGGTTCTCAAGGCTGTGTTCAGCTGGGGTTTGAATATCTCCAAGGATAGAGACTCCTCTACTTCTCTGAGTGAGCTGTTCCCGTGTTTGATCACCTTTACAAAACAAGACGAATGTTAAATCCTGGGTTTAAATGAAATTTCTTCTATTTTGGTTTGTGCTTATTGCCTCTTGTTCTCTCACCTGGCACCTCTCATCTTCTTTAGATCTCCCCTTCACAAGGATAAAATACACCTGAGACTTCTCCAGGCTGAAAAATCTGACCTCTCAGCCTCTCCTTATATTAGTTAGTCCACTCCTTTGACGAATTTAAAAGCCATATGCTGAAGCTGTTCCACTATGACCACCTTTTCCTGAAAAGCCCAGCACTGGATGATTTTTTTTTCCCCAGGGGAATGCATAAGATTGGTTGAAAATTCAGGCTTAACAGCTCTGCAGTTCAAACTCCAACTCAAAACCTGCTGCCTCTCCCCACTGAGTGCTACCTCTGTGCATTAGAGCCTGACATGAGTTTTCTGCACAGCCAGACTTGTGTTCTGATTGTTTTGTTCAGTGTTGGGATGTCCCATTCCCACCCTTCTTGTGCTTTGAGGGTCATGTCTTTAAAACTCTGATAACTTTTCTGAACTCCATTGGTCTTCAGAGCAGCCTCACATGGAATCCACTGACTGATTTCCGCAGGAAATCAAAATATGTGCTCTTAAAGCCTGGGATTTGCCCTGGGTTCCTCTTCCTCTTGGTCCTTTCAGGATCTTGAGCTACACTAACTGAGTGTCATGGTTTTTCGACAGGACATTGCCAGGAGGACGCACGAAAAGAGGGCAACCAGGCTCCAAGCTTAAAGTTGCAAAAAGTGTTTAATTACCTAACAGAGTTGGAGGATAAATGCAGGCAAAAATAAACTTTTCATACAGTTTTGGTTCACTCCCCCCTCCCTCTTACGAACCTGTAGTATTCACCCCCTTTCCTCCTTTACAGTCAACAAGCCGGGTGGTGGGAGGGGCAGGGTGTGGGGTCTCTTTTCAGTCCACAGAGCAGATTCTCAAATTTACTCATCACCACAATTCTTCTACTACAAATACTCTTTATCTCTACTTATTTCTGTCTCTCTCCAGACAGTTTTCTTTCTGCTCTCACCCCCACCCTCTTAAGAAGTAGTCTCTGCACTCACCCCCCGCCTTCCCTCTTTCCAAACCAGCAACACAGACAGGGGGGTTGGGGGGTTCTCTGGTCAGTCCAATCAGGAAAAGAGGTTCTCTACTTAGCCAGGGGGTCCTTCCCATGAGAGACAGTCCTTTGAGAACTTCTTTGGCGTGGGTCCAATCTCACGAGCAACATCCCGCCCGAAATTCTGCTGCAACATGAGTCTTTTTGTCCATAAGGTGCTGTGCAGACTCTCCCAAGCCGAGGCCAGGCTGCTTCTATCCCAGGAGCAAGGCCTTTCTCTCCTTTGCAAGGCCTTTGCAGTTTTAACTCTTAGATGAGACTCCCACTGGTTCACAGTCTTTTCCAGGCATCCACCTGCTCTTCTGGCGTGGGCTGTGGGTGATTTTCTGCACTCCTGTGGACTCCATGGGCTGCAGGGGGACCTCCTGTCCCCCCCATGGCCTTCACTGTGGCTAGCAGAGGGTTTTCAGCTCCAGCACTGGGAGCACCTCCTCCCCGCCTTCTTCACTGACCTTGGCGTCTCCATGCTGTTCTCCCTCACATATTTTCACCTCCACCTCATCCTCCTCCAACTACAAAGAAGTGAAAAAAGTGCATGCCTGCTTTGTTTTGAATTTTTCTTAAATATGTTTTCACAGAGGCGTAACTAGCACCTCCAATTGGCCCAAACTTGGCCGGCAGCATGTCCATCACCTTCAGAGCCATCAGAGATTGGCTCTGCTGGACTTGATGTAAAAACTTCCAGAACTTGCACTCAGGACACACAGGACCATCTTTGTGCCACACCCCACCCCTCAGACACCTCCCCAGGCCTACTACAACAGCTTCTGAGGGGTCCAGATTTCTCCTAGATGTTAAAAACACTTCACTGATGTTTTGGGCCAATCAAAACCACCACACTGAGGCTGACTACAGCCAAGACTGCTGGTATTTATTTGCTTCACCCAGCAAAGTCCACCTGCACCACACCTGGTACTGAAATTAGGCTAAAGATTGCCCACTGAGCTGTCTGGACACTGAACACTTTGAATCTGAAAACCTGCCTCCAGAATGTTTAGGAAAAAGCTAATTTATGGCAGTTTTCTTTCCTGGGTCTTTTAGCAGGAGTGACAGTCTAAGTTCCACACAGCATCCCATCGAGCAGGTTTATTCTCACCTGCCCAGGATCTGTGCAGCTCTTTCCCCTGCATGGTGCAGACGTGTTCTACATTTTCCCTGACATCCTAATCCTTCTCCAGCACTTTGCTATCAAAGCCCTTAAAAGTATGTTAATTCTTAACCTGTAAAAGCTCTGCTAATCTTTCTCCTGCCCTCCCACTATCCCAAACAGAAAACTGCTGACAAGTCTCAGGATGAGATAAACTGGCTCATCAGGGTGAGGAGAAGGAAAGAGACTTAAGCTGACAGGCTTGATCTCCTCCTGCCACCCTTTTTCTCCAGATAGCCCCTCAGAGCTCCAGCACAAACTGCATGTGGAACAACTTTTACATGACAGCGCTGCTGTATTCCTCCCATGAGCTTCTTAGGAAAACTGGATTTATTTCCATTTCTCTGCACTTCTCTCCTGGCAGTGCAGCCCAGCCCTGTGCTCCTCCTGTCAGATGGTGACAGTGTGATCTACAGGCAGCTTCTGAGGGAGAGACTAAGCTTATAAGTGCCTTAAAATTTCACATGGCGATGGGTTTTCCATTGTAATAAGAGCTGACGGTACCTTTTTGTAATCAAAATGCAAACTCCCTTCCACTGCTCAGTGCTCAGGAGCACAATTGAGAGTGACAGAATTCATTACACAACGGAGACAGATGGAGTACTTTAAAAAGAACCATACATCAAGAGCGGAGGTCTGTGAGTGTGTAGATAGTGGGCAAAAAAGCTTAAAAACTTCAATCCCCTCCATACTGCTGAAAATTACCAATCTTCTTATCTTGGCAAAACCTTATTATGCAAATAGTTGTCAAGTGGAACACTCAAATTGGCAAAATTGCTTTATTGTAGTACTTTTTACACTCCTTCCAAGAAAAGTCTGTTTTGCTGGTGTGATAAGTAAATGATTGATTACTCGTGCTGGTCTGGAATAGCAGACTGGAAAATGATGTAGTAACACCGTCAGTGGTGCAAACTCCGTTCAAAAAGAGGAACACAACCATTTTTGAAAGGAGTGCACCACTTACAAATGGCCAAGTCAGTACTTCTTCCTTCTCCTGCTTAACCTGAAAAAAGGTGAGTAAATTGAGATTTTTTTCAGGCACCAAACAATTCAACCCTTTTTCTTGAATTGTTGTGAATTTTGGTTGTTTTTAAGCAAAATATGGAACTTGCCAGCACTTCTTCCCTTTCAAAAGTAGTAGAGATTTTAGGTTTTTTCCTTCCTCTCAACAGTATTTTTCTGTGTACAGTATGGACTACTTTAGTGTCTCAGTTGTGGACTCAGGGTTGAAATGTGTTCATTACTTTGACATAAAAAGTATTATTGCATTGGATTTTTCTCAGGAAGGCAAGAACTGGAAATGACTAATGGAGCAGAACTGCAAACTCCCTCTCTTCAGAAGTGTTCAGCTCTTCTCTCCAGGGCTGGTTGAAACTGGCTGTTGAATTGTGGGCACAATATAGCCAGGTATACTGTGCTCAGCTTTAGTCAGCACTTGGCTTAGTACTGAATAGTAAATGGCACTGAAAAGAACCAGATGAAACATAGAACTATTTGATATGGTTATGGTATAACCAAAGTGATTCTGTGTCATAAAATCATAGAATGGTTTGGGTTGGAAGAGACTTTTGAAGGTCATCCAGTTCAGTCCCCTTGCCATGGACAGGGAGAGCTCCCACTAGACCAGGTTGCTAAAATCCCCATCCACCCAGGCCTTGAGCACTTCCAGGGACGGGACATCCACAATTTCTTTGAACAACCTGTTCCTATGTCTCATTGCCTTAACTGAAAGAAAAAAAATTTCTTCTTTAGGTCGGATCACCCTCATTTAGTTTAAAACCCTTGTCCCTTGTTGTTGCGGCTTAGAGGATGTTAAAGCAGACTTTACCCTAGAGCGTCTCTACCCAGCCCAGTTCAGCGCCTCAGTGCTCCAAACCCTCTGTCCCAGGGCTGGACACTGCGCTCTCACCGGCCAGGGAGCCATAAGGCTAGCTCTGGTTCGTCTGCTTCCACAGCCAGCAGTGATAAAGGAGGCGAGCAGGGTCTGTGCGTTGTGTCCATGGAAGATGTTTATTCGCATGGTGCAGCAGAGGCCAACGACCTCCCAGAGGCAGAGATGCCTCGAGGGTGAAGGCCTCACATGCACAGCCACATGTGGAGCACAGACACACGTGGAGCATAGACAGCAAGATAGCAGAGGGTCAGGGGTTTTATAGGGAAACAGAGAGGGGCGGGGACAGCACACTGGCCCAGTGACCTCTGGGTACAGGGGAGGTACATGGGCGAGTTAGGAGTACAGGAACCAATAGGGGAAACCTGAGGGAGTGGCCAGGGCCACGTGGGGTTAGGGTACAGGAACCAATAGGGAAAACTGGGGGCGTGACTAGGACTACGTGGGGTAGGGAAGGCAGGACAATAGGTGACAAGTACCGTCATTAAGAAAGGGGTGTGGGGAACTTGCAGCTGTTATCACACTACCTTGTGTCACTACAGTGACACAAAAAGTCTGTCCCCATCTTTCTTATAAGTCCTCTTTATGCACTGGAAATCTCCAATAAGGTCTCCCTGGAGCCTTCCCTTCTCCAGGCTGAACAACCTCAGACTTTCTTCATAGGAGAGATATTTCCATCCTTCTGATCATTTTTGTGTCCCTCTCTGGCCCCACTCTAGCAGGTCCATGTCTTGCTTGGACAGCTGGATCCAATCTTAGCCTCAACAGTTTAAATTTTGAAACTTTGTCCAGCAGGTTTTAGTGATGACAAATCAGCTATATTTATGAAAGATGAGTTATGTGTTAAGACAAATGAAGAGACAGAAGATCTTAATCAGAATTACTTACTGCACAGCGTAAAAGCTAAAAACAGTGGTCAACTATAACATAAAATGTCAAAGTGTATTAAAGCAATAAGAATGAAGCAATCATAAATTAAAGCTAGCAAAAGAAGCATTAAGGAGAATCACCACTCTCCCCTCATTTTTGGGGTACTTCTCCCTCTTCCTCTCAATCCCTGGGAAGCAACCATGAAGAGTTATCCCAATCCAGGGAAAAGCTCCATGTACTTTGAGGAGTATATGGAAGAATCTGACTGTATAGAAAGTATTCTGGATTTACAGGATAAAAAAGTCAGCTGCCAGTCACTCCTTCAGGGCAGTGTAACAGCTTATCTGTCAAACCTTACCTCAAAATGATGCCTCAGCCAGGATTTCCTAAAACAGAGGCCAGACAAGGTTAGGAGAATTAAAAGCAGACAAATTCATTAAAGGCCTTTAGGTACATTCAGGGCAAACAAAGCCCACTCATGAGCTACACCCAAAAATGGACACCAAGTCAAGAAGTCTTCACATTTTATAAGTTCTGTCTTATTAGTATATTGGGCCTTAATTCTCCAATTACACCTTCAGGAGATGATGTCAGCCAGCCCAAGCTTGCTTCCCCCAATTCACTTCTTTTTACGTATTTTGGGGTTCTGAGACAGAGAAAATGCCCTTGGATTTCCATTCAGGGGAATTGTTCTGGCTAAAGGTGCTAACAACAGAGGTTTTTACATTTCATATGAAGCCTAGAGCTACACTGAAGCTACAGATGCATGAAAAACAGAAGCTAAAAATTCTTAAGGCATCAAAAGGGGCAGATATATGTTTGAAGATGATCTGCCAGAGTGGCTTTTTAGCAGATTCAACACCAAAAAGACCCAATGGTGCCTCAGGTAACCCAGCACAGAGAGCTTGTACTGCTTGTTTGCTCTGACTGTGTTCCAGACCAAGCTTTATCTCATGCCACACCCACAATACCATTGACTCTCTGGGCTGCAAATGAACATTTCTGGGTCCTGGCCAGATTTCCATTCACCAATCCCCAAGTCCTTCTCTGCAGGGCTTCTCCCAGACTTTCATCCTGAGTTTCTTGATATCAGGAATTGTTCAACCCAGGTGCAGAACTTTGTCTTTGTTGAGGTTTGTGTCCTCACAAACCTCAACATTTATTTATTTATTAATTATAGGAGACAATTCTTGGGAAAACAGCCTTGCTTTCGCACCAGGTGGTCTCACTGTCAAACCAAGCAGTCTACGTGAGCAGATGGGAAATGCTAATGATGTATTTACAGGCAGATTCTGTCTGCTTTCCAGGGCAGTAAGGATTCCCTGGGATGGTGTTGGGAACAGTCTGGAGTGCAGATCACTCTGGAGTTTGCAGCCACCTATGGAGCAAAGAGAATATTTCTTGGCTCCAAGTGATTAGTGAAGAACAGTGGGGAGAACAGGAAAGAAAAGGGAAGAAAAGGGACGAAAAGAGAAGAAAAGGGACCTCTTTCTCTTCTTACCTCCCATCTAAGTTGCTGTAGGTGACAACTGAAATGAGTGAAAAGGAAATAATTCTTTCTCAGAGCAGGGATTGGAATAGCAACTGAAAAACATAGCTGTGTGCTGATACCACAGCAGCTTTTTGGAGGGCAAGTAGTGGTCATCTCCAGGAACATGGAAATACTCTGGAACTTAATAGACATAATTTAGACATTTTCACAGAGTTCTTCATAACTACATAGACCATAAATTCCATTTAAGCCTCATGAGCAGACCTTGTTACACTGAAAGTGCAACAAAGCCTTTCCTCCTGGATATCATAGAATGGGTTGGGTTGAAAGGGACCTTAAAGATCATTTAGTTCCAATTCCTCTGCCATGGGAAGGAATGGCACCCACTGGATTTGTTACAAGGGACTGTGGATCTGGGTCCTCACAGGAATCAGGGAGGGTTGGTGTGATGAAACACTTTGCAAGTTATTGCAATGAGATCAATACTTTATCTCCAAAGAAAATAGTGTGGAGTTAGCTGCCTTTACCAGAGAACTAATAAATGCTTTTTGCAATTAGAATTTCTCAGCGGATTAATTCTGTTGTTTGCACATCTACATGTTTTGGTATTCTTTGTCTCTCCCCAGTGCAATGCACTCCTATTAAATGTAGCACTGTAGGACAGCACCACTTAAGAAATAAATACACTCCACCTGGATCTATCTGAATAGTGTGTTTCTAGAGTACTTTATCTGACAGGTACTCTAAATATAAACAAATTATCTTGAATGACATATTTTATGGATATATTTACATGGAATGCATTTACCCTGTTTTGATGTCTGTTTGGCTCATGTTCAGGGCAAGAGCAACACCTAGGCAATAGAGATGCTTTCCACTTTGCAGAAGCACACAACCCTGCTTCCTCAAATATTCCTTTTTTTTTTTAGTTAAAGTTGTGAAATTTACACTTCTGACACTTCACCAAAAATTGTGTATGGCATTGATGATACATTGATTTTCAGAAGTAATTAGAAGATCTGTCTGATTGCTTATATACCAGCTCAACTACTTGTCCACTGAGTCTCATAAATGTGTTTTTTAAAAGTATTTATTACTCCAGTGTGTTCAGGCTTAACCAGCAAACCAGACTCAGAAATCAGACCATTTGTTCCAGTGGTTAGTCAACCTCCCAAGCACCACACCTTTCTTTTAATTAGAATATACCTGATGTTTTAAACAACACTCTTTTTTTGTCTTTCCCATTAGCTTAAAGAGTCTTTTAATAGATGGCTTTTGTTTTTCTGTCCCTGGAAATACCTAAAGGTTTTAATCATCTGTCTTTTAGTGAAAAAGAGTTTCCCAAACCTTAAATAACTTTTGTCTCCTGACCCACATTGTGTTACTTAATATCCATTTTAAACCACCAGCACTGAAGTGTATTGAACATTTTAGTACCAATCTCTTCAGTGTCACAGAGTGTGAAATCTCCCATTCCCAACTGCATCAGTGAGTGGCCAAGGTTTGCATCAGACCTGTGGTCATATGGTTGCACCAACAGCTCATCTCCAGCTGTTTGTCTGCTTTGACTCTCAAATCCTCTCCACACTCTACTCATTAAAATACATTTTCCCATTTCCAGGGTATCTATTTGCAATTCTCAGATGTTTGGATTTACATTTATCTGCATTGGAATGCTGTAATTTGTTTGCCTGGGTCTCTTTCATCATCTCCATTGCCTTGTGTTCACTGCAGCACTTTGAGCAGTGGTGCAAAGAGCAGAAATGTCAGATCCAGTGGCTGTTTCAGAGAACCACCTTAGAACTTGTTCCATTTAATGAGTTCCTCAACAACAACATGAAGAGTTGGAAAGCTTTGTGGATATTACCATCTCCCAGGAAATGGATTGTGAAGGATTATTGATGGTCTCAGACTTTCCTTGCCTTTCCTGAACTTGATTCCTTATGTCTATACTGGAAATATGCCCACATTTTTATTTGAAATGAGATTTTTTTAATGGTGTCCCTGCCCACGACAGTGGGGATGGAACTGGATGATCTTTAAGGTCCCTTCCAACCCAAACCATTCTATGATTCTATGATTCTGTGGAAATTTCTCAATGCTACATTTTCCATCAGAGTGTTCTGAGCTGTGGAAGTCAAGGACCTTGTACTTGACAACTGAATTGTTAATCATCTTATGCAATCAGGGTTTTGGTTTTTTGTGGGTTTTTTTTGTTTTGGTTTGTTTTTTTTTTTTTGTTTGTTTGTTTTGCTTTTGGTGGTTTTTGGGGTTTTTTGGGTGTGTTTTGTTTTTTTTTTTAAATTTCAGAATGCAATGCAATTAATCCCAATAATAAATGTTTTAAAAAAACCCAACCCCCCCCATATATATAGGCCAGTGCTGGGTCCAGCCCCACACTTCAATTCATTCTCATCCGAGTCCTGTATTGTTGCATTCTTTTGAGGTCAAACAGCACATTGTAGTTACCTGACTTGCTGCTCTTGTGTTTCTTTTCTTCCCTTCTGCCCCAAATCCCCAAAACTTTTCCTTTAGCCTGGCCAGGAATTGTTTCCATTGTTGCCTTTATATTCTCTTCGTGATGAGTAGCTAACCTTACAACCTGTCTATTTATATTAAATTTATATTTTTAAGCTTCATCTCGTAAGTAAATGAGGTGTATTTAATCCATCTGTGTCAGAATGTGATATCAGAGGCTTGAGGATATCCCAGATTTGTGGGGTTAGGTATCCTTTATGGATATTAAGGGGATTTTATCCTTTATGGGGATTCCAGACTATGGATGTGCCATTGGTGGAGTCATTGTAAGAGAATTATGGAATCACAGAATGGTTTGGGTTGGAAAGGACCTTAAAGATCATCCAGTTCCAAAAGCCACTGTCATGGGACATTCCCAGGGACATCCCCAATGCAGGGACATTCCCAGTCTGGATGTAGACCTGGAGGATTGCAGAGATCATTCCTCCCCCATTCACAGGACAAATCCTTCAACTTCTAGTTGCTGCCCAGAATTTATCACTGAATCAGGATGAGGTTTTAACTAAAACTCTCCATTATTTAATTGTGAGATCAAGGCATCCTGGCCAGCTAATGGGCTGTTCTTTTGAGCACACTCAATTTTCTGTCTCATTTTCCCATTTGCATAGTTTCTGCTGTGATTTTTTTTCTCAGAACTTTCTCAGTTTCGGGAGATTTGCCCTTTTGAGGCACCAATTATATATATAAGATGTTGCTGATTGAGAATTGATTCTCTTTTTCATATTGAATGTAATCAAATCATGATCACTCGTCCCTGGGTGACTACAGATTTCCAACCCAGTAAATAATTCATCTCTATTGCTCATAATCAGGTGCAACCAAGTGATTTTGTTGTGGCTACACTAGCCTGATACAAGAAGTAGCAGCAGCAGTTTTGATGCATTAATAGTGACTCTTCTCAACCTTAATCATATTCCTCACAAACTGAAATTTCCCTTCACAACATAGATTTTGGTTTTAATTTTTTTAATTTTCTCTCTCATCAACAGGCAGGTGCTTAAGGAGTAACTTAATTTTCTCTGTTTTATTGGGTAGTTGTAACAAATCCCCACCTCTGTGTCTGCTCCTGGGCTTTACTTAGTAGCACTCAATTTCAGAATTGTGAATTATTTTGCAATAATGGCTCAGAAGTAATCCTGAAATCATTAAGTCTTAATAATTATTTAATAAAAATCATTGTCTTTGATGAAGAATTCTGTTTGTTGGTTCTGCTGTGAGACCTCAAACAAATCCTTTTATTGTCATCAATCTGTGTCACTCATTGGGAAGGATTTTTGAAATCAGCACTGTCTTACAGCTGTTATATCTCAAATTATTTCAACTGAGCTGCTGGGGAACAGCTGGACACAAACAGGAAAAAAAAGGGGAAATGTCCTCAAGTTGCACCAAGGAAGTTCAAGTTGGATATGAGGAAAAATTTCTTCACTGAAAGAGTGATTAAGCATTGGAAGAAGATCCTTTGAAGAGTGATGGAGTCACCATCCCTGGAAGTGTTCTTGGTGGGTGTGGTGGTATTGGGTCAGAGGTTGGACTTCATGATCTGAGAGATTTTTTTTTCCAGCCTAATTTTCTGTGATTCTACAAAAGATCAAACCAGTTTTTTAACCAGAAAATCTGGTCAAGAACAGCATTGACTATCCTGGTGAAGATGAAGCATTGAACAGACCATGAGATGGGGGATAAGTGGAATGCTTTTGCCTATATTGTGGGTTTTTTCTTCTGAAATACTTGGATTTTTTGAGCCTGGTTACCCAGAACTTCTATGCTCTTAGAAAAAAAAAATCGGAAAACTGGAATCATCCATGGTATGGAAATGCAAATAATAACATGAGGAGGTCTAGGAAAAAGAGAAACTTCCTTTAAAAACCACACAATTTCTCACTTCTCTTTTTTCCCCACCACACCCACACAGTCAGTTATTGATTCATGGCAGTTACCAGTTGACAGTCAACAGATCAACACCTGAGCCCAGCAAATGAGATTAACAGACCTAATTACAGAGAGATGGTAATTATTTCAGTTCCACTGCTTTGAACATCATGGGCTGATGCACCCAAAAAGGCTCCAGTTGCAGGGATTTTACAAACTGAGTGTGAATTTGAGAAATTCAGAAAATGCTACATACTAGATCCCTACACCTCTCTCCTTCTTGTAAGCTGCTGTTCCAACAGGAGGTTAAAAGGATGGACCTGTTTTTATCTTCTCATTAACACCCAGCTACCTGTAAACTTGAGAGGTAAAATCACATTTTTTAAACAAAAAGCTACATCAGGTGGTATTTCTACAGAAGCACCCGAGCAGGAACACCTTGGTTTTTTCTGCAGTTGTTAGATCTCAAAGCTTTGAGGTCTTTGTGATATTATTAAGGGCAGTGTGCTATGAGGGATTAAGCTACAAGTGCTGACAATGATTAAAAAAAAAAAAGAAATATTCTGTTAAAAAACCCAAAACAAATAATGAATAATTCACCCCTGCCCAAAGTTTTTTTTTTATATCATTTTTTTCTATTGAGCAGGTGGAGCAAAAGACATAGGTAGTTTTCCCTTCTATCTTTGTGTCTTTCCAAGATGAAAAAAATAGCAACTACATTCACCTGCCTGCCATCTGGATAGTTTTCTGAGCCTTATTAAAAAAAAAAAAAAAAGTTCCAAGATCTTTGCATGAAAACACTGAGAAGGGGAAAAAAAAAGAAAAAAAAAAGAAAATTTGGCAAAGAGCAAGATTAAGAGCTTAATGGCCAGAACAGCATTGAAGCCACAGCTCCAACATCACTGACTATTTCTTCCTCCCAGCCCTTGGCACCAGTGACAGCTTGTGGAGGTGACAACACTTGGAATATTGTCATGGTTCCTTGAAGGATGAGCTATCAGGTGTCTGTGAACATCTGAAAGGCCACAGCACTCCCAGATTTACACCTCCTCTGACATCCTCCATGTCCATTCACCATTAGCTTCACCCTGATTTTGCTGGGACAGACTCCGGTGGTTCACATTGTGAATGAAGTTCAGCTCACCTGCTTGATTAGGCTTTTCCTCCTGTTTTTCAATGCTTTTAGGAACTGAAGAGCTCCTGAAGGAGAAAGGACTGAGAGTAGGGAGTAGAAAATCTATTCAAGAGCAAAACCACCAGTGAAGAAACAGTTGCCTGTGAAGGCAATCTTTGTTTCCACCATTATTTGGTTTTTTTACTAAATCTTGAGATGGGAAGATAGTCTGAAGTTCATGATCAGCTCAGTCTTTGGCCTTACTGCTAAAAGGCTGGGAGCAGTGTTTATTCTTGATCTTATTAGCATTTTATCTGCTTGCTTGAGAGGCATGGCTGCTGTTTTCTGCTTTGTCCCATTTTTCTTGGCTGGAAAAATCATCTGAGACCAGATCCAAAAGGGACCTTTGCCTTGTAAAGAGAGCAGAACAGAGAAAAACAAATTATTATTTTATCATATCTTTACCTGCTTCAGGTTCTTCCTCAAGTACAATCATACAATCAGAGACTATCCTGAGCTGGGAGGCACCCACCAGGATCACTCATTCCAAATATCTGCCATGGTGATCTACAGAGTCTCCAGAGGGATCTACAGGCAGGAGCTGCCATGGTTAACAGGACATTGCATTTCCTAGTGTCACAAAAGCCCTTCCTGAGGATCTAGGACTGAAAACCAAGTTTTTCTGCAAAATGCAGAATTAATAATGCCTACTTTGCTGTCAGCTGTCACCATTATCACCTTAATTTTCTCTTTTTCTCACGTCTCTCCCCTTTATACAATACAGAAATTGTGTGAACATGGAATTTCCAGAAACTGCACTATTTGCTGTTCAACCAATTAACTTCTGCCTAACCACAGAAAGAGGTGTCTTCCCTACAAGGCATCAAGCATTCTGAAAACAGAGGTACTTTAGATGCTCCTGTTCCTCCCTCAGATGTGATTGAACTTGGCAAAGAAGTTTCGGAGCACTTGGGAGCAGGAGAAGGACTGACAAACAGAATCCCTGCTTTCCTGCAAATTACAGGCTACTGACAGGACACATCAATCCTGCTTTGAAGGGATATGTGTAGAAGGACAAAAGAAAGATTTTAAAAAACATGTAGCTTCAGATTCAATTTTTATCTGCCAGCAATGATCCCACAGATAATCTGATAAGCATCAACTGTTTGCAGTGTTCACTTGTAGAGCAGCATTTTGGGCTATTTATTCAGGAACTCCCCGATTAGAGAAGTCATTTACACCCACAATTTAATAAAGCATTTCGAGAAGATTTAGCAGGATTAAGGATTAAAAAAACCAAAACAACACAACCTAAACAGTGAGCTAAGCAAAGCAGTTCATTGGCATTCTTCATCAATGCTCTTTTAAATGGCAACCAGATACTGCAAGGTTTGAGTCAGAGATAGAATCAGAGAATGGTTTGGGTTGGAAGGGAGCTTAAAAATCATCTCCTTCCACCCCCTGCCATGGACAGGGACACCTTCTATTATCCCAGGTTGCTCAGAGCCCCAACCAACCTGGCCTTGGACATTTCCAGGGATGGGGCAGCCACAGGTTCTCCGGAAAAGCTGTGCCAGAGCCTCATGATCCTCATTGTAAAGAATTTCTTCCTAATATCTTCTAGAAATATCTCCTCTTTCAGTTAAAAAAACATCCCCCCTTGTCTTAGCTATCTGTCCATTTAAAAAGTCACTCTCCTTCTTTTTTTAAAAGCCCTCTTAAGGTATTGGAATGAGGTTTCCCTGAAGCTTTCTCTTCTGGCTGATTATTCCCAATTCTCTCAGCCTGTCTTCACAGCAGAGATGCTCCAATCATCAGAGAATCTCCATGGCCTCCTCTGGATTTGCTCCAAGAGCTCCAAACCTCTCCTGTGTTGAAGACCTGGACACAGTGTTCCAGGTGGGATCTTCCATGAGTAGAGCAGAAGGGCAGAATCATCTCCCTCAACCTGCTGGTCATATGAAACACAATAAACCAAAAAAAATTTAAGTGGTTTTCCCTGTTATTCAGGTTAGGCTTGACTTCAGTAAGGATTTTTCCTAACTTCCACCAGATTGCTATATTTGCATCCTGACAGAGAAGCGTTTTGTAAGCCAAGGAATTTCCCAAGAGAATAAGATGAAGGAAGCAACCAGGTCTTGGCTGTAATAGAAGGTAAAAAGCTGGAGAAGTTCACTGAATTGCAAACCCCAGAAGGTAAAAACCTCCTGTGTGCTGCTTTCTTGTACCTACAGCACTGCCAGACCCATTTTGAAGAGAAGTCACAATAAATGGCTTCTTCTGCCCAGTTTTGGTTAATGGGTGCTTCTGCCTCATCATTCTCTGACTGACAGCAAGAAAATATTTCCAAAGTGGGGAATTTGTGCTCTGCTGAGCAGTGCACATGCTCAGTTTTTGTCCAATATTTTGCTAAAAAAGAGGGAGCCAAATTCATCAGCCATGGTGTCAAATTTTCCTTTAGAAATTTGATTCTGTGTACTCCATCCATCTTGAACTGGTTTCTGGCAGTTACACAATAAATTCATCATATTTCTGATGGAAAATTTTCTCCGTCCAGCTGTCAAAGTAGTGTTGCCACTTCTGGTATGATTTTTTAGCACTCTGTCATGAATAACCTAAAATTGTACTTTAATTTCAAATATATATGTATATTTTCCCCTTTGGGGAATAATTACATAGTCTAATAGAACTTGGTGCTAAAGCTTTTTCTTTCCTGAAGTTTAAATTGCTTTTTTTTTTTTTTTATTCAGAGTCATAATGTATTCCTATTACTCCTTATGGAACACTCTAAACTATTTTCAGCTTACACTTTAATTTCTAGCTTTTTCCCCCCCACGCTTCCCCACAACAATTTCATCACCTCTTTTATTTTTTCCTTCACGTTATTATTAAATAAAGACATGCCTTCATCAGTCCCTTGACATTTTTGTGGACATTCTGACAACAGATTGAATAAATTATATTACCCAATGTTAGCCTGAGTTATGGGCTGTTATGAATGGGGAAAAGCAGCACCAGATGAAGGTTGGCATTTCTGCTCTTGCAGCACGTGAATGGATGTTTTATTGAATTCCGTGCTGCTGTAGCAAGAACCAAACAATACCTGAGTGCCTGAAGGCTGTGGTGGAACATGAACATCCCTCTGACCTTTTTCTGCACTGTTCCAATGAGAAGGAAAAGCTATTTATTTGTCCAGCTCACTCTTTGTCTCCCTGTGAACAGAACTCAGCATTTCTCACAGGCTCCACACTCATGCAGCACATTTTGGATCTCAACAAGCTGTGGCAGCCCAAAAATCTCTCCAAAAGAATCCAGATTTCCCCTTCCCCAGGCCTACAGCAATCACCAACTTTTTCAAGCGTCACCACACCGTCAGCTGTCAACCAGTGCCATCCAATAAAGTCATCCATGATTAATTATTCCTAAATGACAGCAGCATATTGAAACAAGCTGATAGCTGCTGACAGTGGAAATCCAATTAACCTGAATTACTATCTTGATTGTGGCCCAATTAATGTCAGCTGTGCCATGTCAGAAGTGAAGGCTTGGCTAATATAATTGTTTAATTAATTGGCTGCAGAGATTAGTTGATGTGGGACTGCCCTTATGCTGACTGATTTCTTATTTTTTCCCCTCCCCTCTCATGAACATTAAATTTTAGGGAGAAGCATAAACAACTTGTTGTCCACAGCTTTTTGCTTTAAGTGGATAAATGAAGTTCCATCTTTAAATAGGGTTTGGAGGATCACAGAGGGTGTGGGGAAGCTGTTAAACTTCTCCAAAATCCATCATGGCCTTTTGCTTTGGTGAGTTTCTCTGTGCCCCTTAGCTGAGATCTAAAGGGATTATGAGGAATCTCTTTGATGCATTCAAACTGGGATATGATGTAGTTTTGCATTCAAAGTGGGATATGATGTAGTTGTGCATTCATGGTTTCTCTGCCTGTTAAAGCACCTCCAGTGAGCAGCAGGAAGAGTGGTAATGGTGAGGGGTGGATTAATTTGTCTTTAGAAATAGAAAACTGAGTCAGAGGTGGCTGGAGGCTTGTTGCTCATGGTATAATATCTGCCTGGTGTCTTGAGATTTCTTCAAGTTCTCAGACCTCTTGTGCAAAGACTGTCCTGAATGGCCAATAATTAAGAGCGTTAAGAAATGCATTATGACAATTTTAGGAATTACTCATGCAGGAAAAGGGTCTGTTGGTGGCTCTGCCAGTTGAAAGCACATTTCAGTAGTTATTTACCATCACCTTTGCAATATCCATTTCCATTCCTCCAGCTCTCCTCTGGTTAGCTTTCAACAGCCATAATGCATTTAAAAGTAACACTTCCATTCATAACTGTTGGACTCAATGATCTTTGAGGTTTTTTTCAGCCTGAATAGTTCTATGATAATATGGCTCTATAAAGGATGAGATAGAAGCGCAAAAAAAACCAACTGTGGTCTAAGTGTTGCACTAAACCACTTACTAATAGCAAGTTGGAGTTTGTGAAGTAGAGCAAGAGAAAACTTTCCTTGATCTCCACCAGAAACTTTAAAATATTCTTTAAAAATACAGACAGGCTCAGACCGATTACCAAATAAGAGGATTATAATGAAAAAGGGATCTCTAATGACTTAGAGGAGCTAGTATTAAAAAGTTAAACTTGGTAAATTAATATGTTAAGTACAGAGGCTCTGACAAGCAGTAAGGGCAAAATACACACACATCCATACGGATATCTATATGGGTTTTTCCCCATGTGGAGCTCAGCTATTTAAGCTCTTGTCATAGATGCCAGGAGAAAAGGAATGGAGAGTTAAAAGCTTTGATCAGCTGGGTGGGAAAGAAGCTGGGACGCTTCACAAGTTCAGAGGTTCCCTTCACTTCTCCAGACTCTTCAAAAATATCTGGTTTCTTCAATGTCAGTCTCGAAAAAATTCCGTCAGCGGGACCTCCCTGGAGATGTCTGTCTTTGAGTTGTTCTCCAAATAGTACCAGGGCATTATCTCCCATGGAGGTTTCAGTTGAGGTGGAAGTGCTCAGAACTACTTTAGAAACTTTCTCAGAGCTTCAAACCAGTCTTCACTTCAGCTTTCAGGACTTTGGGGGAATTTGTCGATAATCAGATCATCCTAGAAAGTGATTAATGTCCTCATCTTCTCAGCAGTTTAGGAGAACCACTGGCTGTATTTTTAAGGAAACTGTGTCATAACAAACTGAACTACATAAACCCCTTTTTAACTTAACTTAGTTGGCAGTTTATTAATTTGTTGCCTGTGCATCTCTATTAATATTTCTTTAGGTGGTGTGTAGCTGAAATGTCTTTTTTCGTGGCTAAAAGTTAGTTATGGTTAAGTGACATTGTTGCCTTTTGGCTGCATGCCCTGGGTTCTAATATTCTGGAGAATTCCATCTCTCTGCTGTTAATTGGAGGAAAATATTTCCAGGTTGGTTGTTCCTTACACAGCATAACTGGATGCACTAGATGAGATTTCTCCTGTGAATCTGGCTAAAAATTGGCACCATGACAGGAATCATAAACACAAAGATAGGTGGTTAACACATTTCATTGCTTTCTGCCCCTTCCCATCCTTGCAATGAGATAAAACTCAAACATGAAAACCGTTTTCCCTTCCATCCTTACAGACCCGTAATTTAGTTTAATTCTTTCTTTTCCAGCCTGTCTTCTCGCTGCTGTGAGGGATTGATATGCTCTGTAGGACAGACTGTTGGCACCGTGCTTTGTGACATTCCCAGAGCTCTATTATGTTGTCTATCACAGTCAGGTTATTCCTACACATTTCACGTCAGAAGCTCTTTGTGCTGGCAGAGCTGACAGGACTCTGCCTAGACGTGGGGATTGTGATTCTGACCAGCAAGGTCAGGCTACAAGGCCGTTTGTGAAGCAATGCTGATATTCTGTTGTTTGTTACAATCATCTCTTTTATTCAGAATCCATCGTAATTTGCAATTACACAATGGTTCTGACATAGATGCAGCAAACTCTAGCCTTTGATGGCAGTGAATAATTCAGAATGCTCTGAATGCTCTCTCCTTGCCAGGGACTGAGGAACAGAGAAATGTTTTGACCTCTGGTCATTCTCAGTTTTCATACTCATTGTCCACCTTAGCTTAGGTCAGACCAAACTCCACTTTTGGTCATGTATTTAAGGATGATGCCAAGAGCTTAAAATGGTTGTTTGAGGGATGAAGGGACAGCATTTTATTCCTCTGTAATATGAGTTCCAGTGTCATATCCATAACTCTGTTGTGTGACTGTATAATGAAAGAGAAATGCTTTTATCCTGGAGGATTTTAAAGGTTTTAGGTTATAAATGGCTCAAACAGTTTACCTAAAGCAAAACCAAAGAAAAGTCCATTCCTATAAAAACTGGATATTTTAAAAAAACCAGTGTTTGTGTGTTGATCATGGCAAATAATGGGTCCATCACCACAGGTGTCGCTGCTTTTGCTCTATTTATTTAATGAAGTCACATCCCTGATGTTATCACATGGAAAACGAGGAATGAAGAAGTTAAATGACTTATAAATGGTCACATAAAAATTTAATGAGAAAAGGAGGGATAGGTGCTATATCTGCCTATACAGTTCTCCTCATTGCCTGCTATTTAAATATTTTTTTAATTTGTATTTATATTTGAATGTTGTTCTTACAAGTCCTGAACTCTGCTCTTTGACTTTTCCTGGATCTCCATCTGTTAAACTGAGCAGCAAACCTCAACAGAATTCTGTCTACACAAGATTTTCCAGTACTTTGTGCTTTCTCCTGGAGTCAGAAATTCACTATCAACTCAGGCTACCTCCTGGCATTTGTGCATTTAATTCACCAGAAAACTGAAAATTAAAATCAATAGAGAGTCAAAATACTCTTCAAACTTCGAAGAGCTTGTTTCAGTTTAAACAAAAGCTTAGATCAGATATTTTGACATCCTAGCTGATTCTCTGTGGCTTCCAGAGGAAATGAAGCTCAAATTTAATTCTGTGCCACCCAGTCAAATGATGTGGAGGCTCTGCTTCTGCTTAGATTCACTGGTGCTGCACTAGGTGTGACTTTATCCTCTTCTTTTTTATGACAGACATAAGTAAATAACAAAACAGAAATATCTTTTTGTCATTTTGCAATTATTTCAGAGTCTCAGCTTTCATCTCTGAGCTCTTTGAACAGGTGCAGACTCCCATATGTAAAATATGCATGGGATTAAAAAGCTGTAAAACAGTTTTTAGTCTGTATTAGACAAAGTGTGAGGTGTGCATTCCTTGAGTTCCTAGCACACAATTTGTCACTGCTCACAAGTCACTTTTCACCTGGTCTCAAAGTAATTTCCTCACTCTTCCTTAGCACTTTTCTCCCAAGTATCCTGTATAGAGAAAAAGAGCAGCAGGAACGTTGTGGGTGCTTGGAAATGTTTTCTGTACTCTTTGGACTTCAGTACCAGGGAAAAACCCAAACTATTTAATGTATTTAGAGGTCTATTTAAAATTCAGTGCAGCAGAAGTTCAGCTCTGTCCTATGATATCAGGAAATGATGAGGGTAGTTTTTGCCTGTCAACCACTGTTGATACACTAATGATGGAAGTATTTTAGTAGTAGTAAAAAGTAGTGATGTTAGTGATAGTGGTGAGCAAAGTTTGTAGAAAGTAATGTTCTGAATTAAATCAAGAAACAGAGTAAAAAAAAAAAAAATCTCAATTATATCAATTAATGTAATGAAAACATAGACACAAAAACCTGCCTATTATGGTTCTGTGACATTTTTGCTCTGGAGATTGATCAGCTCCTAGCACTGACATTCTGAGGTGTTAAAGGCATGGTACTTCATGCAACCCCTTCCAAAATTTGGTTTTACTTGTGATTCCTAGGGCTGGGAGGAGCTTTTTGTGGTTCAGTTACTGTAATGTATTGATACTGATGTACACAGATACCTTCTGGTGGTAGAGTCAGACCAGCTTAGACCTTCAGTTTGTTCTTTGGTCCATGAAGACTTGCACTGAGGGTAATTTACTTTAAATACTGCTGAGATCTGAAGGCAAATTTTAGTTCAAGAAAACAATGCCTTGAAGACAGAAAACTTTTCTTTCTGTCCCAGCATGAACAATATTTTTATATGGTAAGAGGAAATGGCCTCAGATTGCATTAGAGGAGGCTTAGGTTGGATATTATGAAAAATTCCTGCACTAAAAGGGTTGTCAAGCACTGAGACAGACTGCCCAGGGGAGAGTCACCAGACCTTGTAGGGCTGTAAATGGGACATGGCTTAGTGGTGGCCTTGGCAGAGCTGGGTTAATGCTGGCCTTGATGATCCTAGAGGTCTTTCCTAACCCAAATGATTCTGTGATCCTTTTTCTACTACCCTCTAGAAGTACCTTTGTTTTCTTTATTTGACACTTGCCTTTTTGTGAGGATGTTCACAAGATCCTTCACGGCTGGTGTTCCACTCTTTTAGAAAGGATTTTATTTTTATTAGAATTTTCAAATAAAAATGTTGCCTCTAGCTATACACAGCATAGTGAGGAGAAATTCTTAACTTATTTAGACCAGAGTCTCATCAGAGTACACTGGAGTTAATCCAGAAAATATACTTTTTTTGGCTCTGGTCCTTACCAGATTCTGCAAAGTTTGACCTGGCTGTTATTGGCAAAAAGAGCCAGTCTGTGGCTGCCCAAGTGTTTTTAGGGGCAGAGACGAGCTGGTTCAACAATTAAGGCTTTCTGCCCTGAAAGAGAAACTGATGATGTACAGACTAGATAAGTGGGGTTGGTTGGATGAATTGAAGGGCTCCAAACGCTGAGATCAGCAGCACAATGAGCCAAAATCTGTCATTTCCAATCTTTCCAAGTAGTCCCATTCATAAAATAATACAATCTAACTAATAAACACAGCTCAGCAGGAAGGTTTTCTTTGAGCACTGCACAGCTTTGATGTGGTCAAATCATTCTCTCTCTGCTCTGCTCCCTTGCAGTGTTTCTGGGTTTGAATTGCTGGGGGAGTTAAATTCTCTCTGAATCTGCCTGTGTGGGGCTTTTAAGCATCTCAAGGTGGCTTCTGCAAAAGTGTAAGCATTTGTTTTGCTACACTTGGTGAATTCTGGTCTGGGAAACGTGGTCTCTGGTGTTTCAGGTACACATACCAGTCATTACCTGCTCGAAATTGCTGGCTGTGTTTGCTGTGTAAAACTCAAACAGCTGCCAGAGGTAGGTGGCTTCATTCCAGAGCTGGTGAAAAGATAATCCTCTTTATAGTGAGTTTGTAAATCACGTTGGAGGTTTGCTGCCTTGAAAGGCATGCTGGAAATGTGAGCCATTATCATGTGTTATTACAAACAATGTCTCAGCCATTAGAAAAACAAGTGTATTAGGGGAATATTAAGATTGCTAATTCAAGCATTCAGAAGGTAGAAAATGCAGCAATTAAATCTGTGTACAGGCTTATCATCAGCCCCTGTCAGCTTTTAGGCAACACAACAGAAAGGATTGTGTTGCCTTCCTCATCCTGATAGATGTTGCAGAGGGTGAAAATTATCTCAGATTCAGAACTAGTCAAGAGTGTACATGAATAAGGGTTTGAGAGAAGTCATACCTTCCCTCAGCTGACCCAAATTTCCCAGAAAGGCTAAAATGTGCACCCTCATCCCCTTTCTCCCTACTCCTCCTTACACAGGGCAAGGGAAAATGGCCTCAGGCTGCACCAGGGGAGGTTCATGTTGGATATGAGGGAAAATTTCTTCACCAAAAGAGTGCAAAAGCATTGGAACTGGCTGCCCAGGGATGGGGTGGAGTCACCATCCCTGGAAATGTTTAAAAAATGAATAGAACTAGCACTTTGCAATGTGTTTTAGTGGACGCGGAGGTATTCAGTCAAAGGTTGGACTTGATGGTCTTGGAGGTCTTTTCCGACTCTTAATGATTCTGCGATCTTTCCCCAAAGCACGGAGAACTAGAGAAAATGTTTCCATCATTTTTTTCAAGGGAACTGGTCACTTGGACATTTTTCAATAGTTTTCCTCTTTGATTTGGCTGGCATATTTTCATTTAAAAGGAATAGAGGTAGATTCCAGGCATGGGAAATCTAATCCTGGATGGTTAACCCTGGCTAAATAAGTGGCAGAAAATACAGTTTTCCGATAGGATATTCTGAGGAATCGTACCTGTACAATTCTGTACCTACTGTACCTGTAGATGGCACTTGGCTTCCCCTGGGATATCCCATAGAAACATGTAGAATTATGGAATAGTTGGGGTTGGAAAGGACCTTAGAGATCATCCAGGACTACCCCCTCTGCCATAAGCAGGGACACCTTTCACTGGACCAGGTTGCTGAGAGCACCATCCAACCTGGCCTTGAACAATTCCAGAGATGTATGCCAAGAAAATTAATTAATAAGGTGGGAATCATGAAGAGCCTTATGGGGAATGGGAAAACTGCACAGAATTAGTGGAAAGCACCAAATACATAGATACAGCATCATAAAGAAAAGTGTGTAATCAGTCCAGATGATGAGGAAGTGAAGGTCCAAAAACAACATGTCAAAGCCAAGTGATCTATTTCCTTGTTGCTGTGGGCTGGCCTTTCCCTGTTGCTCTCATATCTTCTGGTTTTTATGCACATGTCATTTGTCTACTTTGTTCTCATTTGAAAACACTGTAAGTGCTTAATAATATTCCTGGCCTTTTCTAGGCTGCCTGCAGAAGCAGTGATATTTGATAGCAAATTCAGTGTTGCTCTATAAGGAAGCCATACCATAAAGGTCACCAAATTTGGTCAGTGCATTTTAATTTGTACACACGTTAAAGGTCATGTTCCTCCCTTCCACTGCAAAAACACAGAGTGTTTACTCTCCTATCAGAAATGGTTGTGTGTGGCTTAGCTAAAGGATCTCATCGATGCAAATGGAATATTAAAAAATATAAAAATTATAATAATGAAATACTGTTGCGAGTGTAAGGGGATTTTCTCCTGTCTCCATGTTTACAAAATTCTTAGAGGTAACCACATCTACAAGGTCTGATTTTCTGCTGTGTTGCTCCAATATTTGCTTTTCCTCTCCCATGAGAACTCCCCAGCCTTCAGCAGAGCTTCTGCTACTGTACGTTGGAATGACAGCATTTCCAGATTCATAATATCAGCTCTGTATAAACACGTCCAAACATAATTAAGAACCTGGGCTCTCAATCCAGCAGACCTCAAATTAGCTTTCAAGATGCATATTAAAGGCATAGACAAATGCTTTCATGAAATTCCAAATGACCTCTGAGGTCAAGGTGAGCAAAATTGTATGAACCTCTTTAATGTCACCAAACTCTCTACAGAGATTTGCATATAAAATGAACCATTTTATTTCAAACAGATTTGTTAATCTTACAATAAAGGAGGCAGCACTTGAAAATTAATCAAGGTGGGTTTTCATTGCCCAACAGAGGCCCTTAAAAGGACCTGACCTGCTAACTGGCGGATGTTATTGTGTGGTTGCTAAATTTAATAATTTTTGGGTTTTATCTGCTGAATGCGTTTGCAGGACATACATTTCCAGAGCAGATTAGTTTGCAATGCTTTGTTTGCTCGAGTAGTGGAACTGTATTTTCAGAAGTTCTTGCAATCGTGGCTCTGTTTGAAAATGCTTCATGATCTGTTCATTATTTTAAAATTGTGTTTAAAATATCTGTAAGCATTTCTGTAGGTAAAATGGGTTCTCTTATTGAGTCTTTTGGCATTGAGTACATGGGTAGCTTTTTTGCTTGCTAACCATAATAACCTAAGAAATTATAGTGGAAAAAAATTGGCTTTTTCCCCAGGAGACACATTCTTGCCCATACAACCAAACTGAAAAGCCCAGGGTATTCCTAGACCTATTCCTATTTCCAGACCTATTCCAGACTTATTCTCTCTCCTAAACTTTGGAATGTTTGGAAGAGGCTGCCCAGGGAGGTGGTGGAGTGATTGTTCCTGGAACTGTTAAAAAACCTCTGGATTTAAACTTGAAGACATGGCTCAATAGTGAACATGATGCTTATTGGGCTGGTGGTTGGACTCGGTGATCTTAAAGCTCTTTTCCAACCTTAACCAACCTTTTCCAACCTTAACAATCCCATTTTTGTATGAATGTTTGGATTATTTGGCACAGCAGGAGGGACTGGGACTTGGGTTAGCCCTCTTGGGCAAAGCTCTTTGGTTGTTGTCATTATCCTCATCCCAGTGCCAGGGCTGACATCTGGGAGTGATGGAATAAAGTGAGATAGTGGAGAGATTGATTTCTCTAATGAAATCAACCTGCCCAATTTTGTCCTGCAGAAAACCTAGAAAATGCCACAACCACCAAGTCATAGGGTGTATCTCTGCTCTGAAGTGCTGTCATATTCTTGATGTTCCCAGAACAGAGCAGCTGCTCTAGTACAAATCCCTGCCTGAACTAAAATTCCTGTTTCTAGGGATTTTCACCTCCTTTGTGGAGGCAGTTGAGAAATCTCGACCTTCCTGCCTTGTAGTCCATGATATAACCAATCCATAGAGGGTAGAGAAGCTCAGTGCTGCTTTTGTTTTTTTCCATTCAATATAAACACAGGAAAAACTGTTTCCTTTAGCCTCTTCTATTATTTATGCTTGGCCTCAGCTAGTTTAGCAAGAAAGCAATTTTTTTCCTCCTTGTAAATGTGTTTGCTTAGGAATTTCCAAGATGAAACTTGCATTTCTGGGCCTGGGGCTGTAATGGGCTTTAATGGGTTTTAATTACTTAACTATCTGTTGTGACATAATTAAAATTTCTTTCAACATTTCACCCCCAAGAAATAAATATCTTCTAGGCTGTAAAATATGACTTGCAGCTTAATTTACTCAAACAATGAAGGAAAGGTTTCTTCCAGGCTCAGTCACATCCAGTTTGCCTGTCAATATAAAATGCTTCTCAGCTGTGTCCCTAAATAGCCTTGCTCATTCCTTCCCTGCTTTTCACTCCTATTTCACATGTGTGTTTAAAGAGCCTCTGTCAAGATTAAAAATATATCTTTACCTATTTTACTAAAAAACCCTGAGAGCCCAGGAAAAAATAACTGTAAAAAGCCATTACATCTTGCTAGAGGATTAGAATTTTTTTTGGTCCCATGCTGCACTCTTTTCATCTTGGGAAAATGTGTACAATGCAAATAGATTAGCTCCAATTTAATCAACAAATTCTAGGTGTTATGGGAAATGGACTTACAACAGGTTGGGACAGAGCTATAAAACCAGAGCAGTGCTGCAGCATAGAATTCCAGGTTTAGAATAAGCTAAGGTAATTAAAATTAAATCAGATAGTGGGCTTATAATTACTTTTCGTACATTTTCCAGAAGGAGATAATCTTGTAGCTTTGAACTTTGTCCAAATTCAGCCTGAAATTGTTTGTTGCATTGGGTTCTCTATTTCTACTTAAATACTCATTTTAAGAGATGGTTAAGGTGAGTTGGTGTATTCCAAAGTGAAGTTCCACAATACATGTTTCCCTGGGAGGAACATGATTTTTTTGGGAAATTTTGTTAAGTTCCAGCAGCATCTGTATGTGGACAGAGTTTTGCAATTTAACAGGAAAAAAATTTGAGAAAACAGCTGCAGATTTTTGTGACCTCCAGGAGCATTTGGCACAACCTCCAGGTCTCTGGGAAAAAACCAAAAAACCACAAAACAGTTATTCCCTCAGGTTTTCTGGATATTTTCTGGAGTTGAGGGGAAGACCCTCTAAATTCAGTTTGTCCCAGGAATGCCCTTTAGCTGTTGATCCATATGCTGTGCCAATGGTCCTGGGTGTGTCTTGTCTGCAAACGTCTAAGAAAGCTCCAGTGCAAGTGGAAGATTCTGGGCAAAAAGGTCTTTAAAATGTTCCTGTGAGCAATCTTGGGTGTAGTTCAGGAACTGAGAGGAGGTGACATTGCCTCAGAGTTTCCTGTGCCCAGGAAAGCCAAGGAGAATAGGGAATAGGAATAATCCACAGTGGGAGAGAAAGATCCTCAGCAGCTGAGGGGAGAAAGAGCTGGGAAAAGATGAGTGAAATCAACTGTGTGTTAGTCGAGCGCATGGGAAATGCTGCAAAAATGCAAAGTTCCCTGAAGAATTGTGCTGTAACATAAATGATTCATTTTACAGGTGGTATGGCTTTTTGTGGGTTGTTTTGGGGTTGTGGGTTTTTTTTTTTTAATTTTTCCTCAACCTTCCTGTGGCTTTGGTTCTGCTATTCTGAGATGACTAAAATTGTGGCAGAAACCTTGTAGTGTCTGTCTCGGGGCAATGAGGAACTTGTCCTGGTGAGAAATCCTGATACAGGTTTGGAAACTGTTTTCCATTTCCATGTAAATATAGATTAACTTTTGTTCAAGGGGTGGCATCATGAATCACATTTGCTTTTTTCTTCTTTTTTTTTTCTTTTGGAAAACTGGAACTCTCCTGAGATCAGCTATACTTTTACCCATGGAATATGTCTCTGCTTCCTTCACTTAAAATGGATATAACCCAATCATTGCATTGATGTTTGGGATGGAAAGTATTAAATATATGATTCTGCTGTCATGGAAACCCCATAAGAAGATCAGGATCTTTACATTAAGTGAAAGGTTTGCGTGGTTTCCTGTGAACGTGGCTTTAGATAGATGTCCTAAGAAAACCTGAGTAGATAAGGAAAATTTATAAACATGTATGATGTACACAGCATAATAATTAATCTGACTGAATAAGGCAGAAATTCTACTTTAAAGGGAGGGGAAAGATTCCTTCCTGTATATTCATATATGGAAAACACAAACTCTGGAATTTCTTAGCTGCTTACATTTCTGATGTTGCTGTGCTTCCAGTATGAGATGTTACCTCAGGGTTATTAAAAAACTCTTTGAAAAACTCATTAAAAGGGATGTGTTTATTTTTGTCTCTCAATTTCCCTCAAGAATGGCAGTGGGGCATTAATATACATTTGTAATCTCAGTTTGGCAATCAGATTCTGTTAACCTAAACTAGGGATAATAACCTGAGTTTGTTAGATGTAATACTATTATTTATGTTGTTTATTAGTGTATATTTATGTAATATTCAGGTGAGGGTGCTCATACCACAGTCTGCAGATCCTGTCTGCTTTTTAACCTAAAAGTCTGTCTGGTTAAAAGAAATCTGTTCAACACCCTCTGTGCTTGCATCTTTCTCCTCTGATTAGGGCAGGGAAAGAGATCCAAGAACTCACAGAAATTCAGGCTGATCCTCTCCACAGGACAGGCTTGGTGAGCTACACATGGTATCAAAAAATCATAGTTTATTAAGGTTGGAAAAAACCTCCAAGGTCATCAAGTCCAACCTTCATGCTAAGTCTCACTGAAGGGATCCTCTCAAGGTCCTTCCTGAAGCAAGGTGTGCCATTGTGCAGTGAAGGAAGATGCTGCTTTTGCTCATATGTCATTATTTTTCTAACTAAGTGATAAAACCCTGAGGTGCTGGTATCCTGCAACTCGTCCTCAGGATCTGTAGGAAAGGTGATGAGTCCAGGCAGGGATCAGAAGCTGCTTCTACTGCTCCACCAGCATGTACAGATTTATGGCTGGAGACTGCAGGAACTCAAAGAATTGAACATTTTCCTTGTTAAAATATAAAATAACAAAAAAAAAAAAAATTCAAACCCCAAACAAGGAATAAACAGGAGAATCCTGCCACAGGTTACTTGGCTGTGAAGGACAGTAACACTTAGTCTGCTAGGAGGTATTTTAAAGAGCAGGAATTGTTATCCTGACTTGCCAGCTGACAAGCCTATAAAATGTGAACCAAATCTGAGGATCCAGGCTGGGCTGCATCTCTCCTGCTCTCTGATCAGTCTTACTCTGTTTATGGTTTAGTTGGTTAAAAGCAAGGAAAAAGGGAAGGGAGGAGAGGCTACACAAATGCAAAATAAGAGTAACTAGGATCTGTAATGCTAGAAAGAGGGAAAGAAGGGACTCTCCCTGCAAAGGGAATGATGGAAAAGCCATGTGAAGTGATAACTGTGCAGCCTTTGAAGCTCTGATTGGGATTATTTGAAAATGCTGCTTGAAGCTGAATGACCCATTAGCATCCTCTGCTGACCAAACATGGGCTCTGACGTTTTAGAAGTCGACCAGGACATCCAAATGCCTTTGAAAGTCTGCAGTTTGAAGCAGAGGTTTCCTGGTTTGACTTGGAATTAATGAAGGTTAAAATTAAAGGGGAAGCAGTGGCAAGTCTGTTGTCTCCTGGGCTGAGCTCTCAGGATGCATTGCAGTTATTCCTCAAGGAATTAAAGCTTCAAGTGAGGATCACCTATGAAGAAACATCCCTTTGGGGGTGAAAAAAAAAAACTTAAAGAGAATCATAGAATGTTTTAGGTTAGAAGGGACCTTAAAGATCATCTCATTCCACCCTCTGCCATGGGGTGGAATATCTTCCAGTATCCCAGGTTGCTCCAAGCCCCATCCAGCCTGGCCTTGAACAATTCCAGGGATGGGGCAGCCACAGAGTCTCTGGGCAACCTGTGCCAGGGCCTCACCAGCCACACAGTAATTTCTGTGAGCCTTTCTCTATCCATATTCTCCCCCAAGAGTCACAGTAAACTGATGGAAAAGCAGGAACAAATCTGTGCTCCAAAGTAGGGGTTTGGGAGGGGGAATATTGTTCCCTCACACAATCCTTCCTAGCATGCCTGACAAGGTGATCCTTCTTCAAACATGCACATAAAATAATATATTTGAAATACCATTTTTCAAATTTTTTTTCCAAACCAAAGAAAACATGTCTGAATGATGGAAAAGATGATGGAGAGCCAAGATGATTCGCTGATTACCTGCTAGGGAGACAGGGAAACACGGCATTTTAATGTGAAAAAAATAATAATCTGGAAATCCATACTTTGATAAAAGCAGCAGTCTGATTGGTGGTTGATTCTGGAGCAGAGGACAGGTCATGAACCACAATTCCCTGCTGGAAGTTCTTCTCCAGCTTGTTTGGGCACTGAGAGGGAGCAAAGCACTGGATTTGGAGCACCAATGGAAGAGATGAGGCTCCTGTCCTTTGCAGTGTGAGAGACCAAAACATCTGCTGAACAGAACATCTGGAGAACTATGGCTCTGTGGGAAATGCAGTGCAGTACAGACTGGTGTCAACCAGTTAGAGAAATATCCAAGGCAGACTGGGAGACCTGATTGCAGTACTTAGGGGAAGAAAGGAAGGAAAAGTAGATAACAGCAATATTATTAACATAATCTCTCCTGTGAGTGTGTTGCTTCTGTTCTAAGGAAGGTGAAGGATTGTGGAATAAAACAACTGGTTTGTCACATCAAGATGATGTCATCCAGTCTGGTGGCTGGAGGACTGGTTGACCTGGTCTCAAGGAAAATGTCCAAATTAAGGATTTCACTGAAGTTACTTTTTTGTGTGTGTATTGGGTAAAAGGACTAACACTCTGGGATCATGCAAACACCCTTCTTTTAATCCATCTAAAAAGGAGGAGGAGGAATTGAATTATCTGCAAAGATTTTAAATAGGAATAAATAACATTTTGTCCATGGAGGTCACTAGGAAGGCTGATGGGTTGAAGTAGAAACAGACAGCAAAAGTAAAACTCTGTAGGATCTCTTTTACCATATCTGAAAGTGAATGAGATCAGGGTGGTTAATACTGGAAGGACATTTGCCTGCCCTGTGAAAAGCCCATCTTTGTGTTTGTCTCTATTTCATTGCCCAGCAGAGTGGAGAAAGACCTCTTTCTCTTAGAGGTGACAGTTCTCTCCTGGCGGCCAAAAGCAGATCTGACACCCTTAGGCCAAAACCAAACTGAGTGGCTTTATTCAAGTCCAGCCCTCCAAGAAGAGCCTGGAAATGTAGTGTGACACAATGATTTAAGCAGGAAGGAAGTAGTGTAGAAAAGGGGATTGTATGGAGAGAGATTGTCACTGCAAAGGAGAAATCTGGATTTTCCAGAAGGATAAGTCAATCCAAAAAAAATAGACAAATTCTCTACATTGCTTCAACTTGCTCCAAACTCTTCTCCCAATGTAAAAATAGCAACGTTTCACTGTGGATTTAATCTCCATGAATTTATTTCTTTGTCTTTCTGCTCTCAGCTACGAGCCAGGAAGATGAAGTGCTGCCTCCTCTCCATCGCCTTGGCCGTTCTGCTGCTCATTGTCATAATCATCGCCGTCTCCGTCAAGCGCTGACCTGGCAGAGGTTTGCACAGGTAAATCCCTTCAACCAAGACTTTTATCATGCTCTGGGAGGTGCCTGAAAGACAATTTAGAAACCTGATTGTGGAAAGAAAAAAATTTCTTCACCTGCAGATTCAGGTCTGGCCTGCTAAAATATTTTCCTTTGAAGGGTATTAGAGCTCAGAAATATTAATAGATCATTAAAATTAAGCCAAGAGATATTCCAAGTTATCCCAACAAAGGATATTCCAACAAAACATCATATGACCGTTTCCTCTGCTGTTTGTGTCATCTTTGATTTTACATGGATCTCATAGTGATGCTAACCAATGAATCCTAATTATTAGGATTAGGAATTAGATGCAGTAGGAGTGTCAAAGACCCCAGGCTGGAACAGAGTCAGGGGTAATCCAACAGCCCATGGCTGTTCCCAAGTGCTTTTTCCTTCTGAGATGTTCCAGTGACCCTCCTGAGGAGGACGAAGACAAACAACTGGAGTTTTCAGTAGGGATGGAAAATAAAAATGAATTTTTGGTGATCTTTGCTCTGGATCTACCCCTATTGGTCCCTAGTAGGAGGATTGGGCTGTAGCCTTAGGATTATAGGTGAGATATCAAAGCAACTTCATCCTCTTAGAGAAGTTTCACCAACAGTATATTTACTTTGTAAAACAAAATGTGCTTTAACTGTGAAATATAAGATCAAAAAAAACCCCTTTTATTTTCCTTTCTTTTCCCTCATTGCCCTGGGAACGTGACTCATCAATTATTTCTGATATTCTCCTTCTGATGCAAAGCATGGCCATGTCTCTTCTTCTTTAGAAGGCTGCCAGGACATTTTTCAAGGAGAGAATATCGGATTTACAGATTTTTTACCACCCAAAGCAGGGCTGTGTTCCTGCTGCCAGGGCAGGAGGTCCAACTGGTAAAGCAGAACCCAAAAGCTGCAGTGGGACTTTTCCTGCAGACAGCAACTATTCTGTGAAACTATCCCAGGGAAAGCACAAAGGGATTTTGTTAATTCTTTCATTTTGCAAGAGTTCAGTGCTACTTGAAAATGCTCTGCTTCCATCTGAGGACGAGGACCCTAATGTGCCATCTTTCCACTGGAAAATAAAAGGGCTTGGTTCAAAACTATCAAAGAAAGATGATTCTTGACACTTTTTAAGCTTTGGAACTTATTCTGCCATGATGTTGTGGACATCAAATTTTGGATACAAGCAGGAATTGTACAAATCCATGAAAGAAAAAAAATCTGTTGAAGGATGTCAGAAGCCATCTCCCTGGTTTGGATGAGGATGAGCACAAACCATATATCATTGCTAGGAAAAATAGAAGTATTTAGCTACATTTGAGTGTTTGCTTAGGTGTTTGGCCAGCCCTCAAGAGAGGATGATATCAGTGAAAGGGAAATTTATTTGACTGAATATTGATGTTCTTACAGCACTTCTGTCTGTCTGTCTATCTATCTATCTATCATTTCTATATATATTTTTATCCCTCTTTTACATGAGGCACTGCTTATGGGTGCAAACAGTGATCTGTCCTGATAATTTAAATCTAGAGCAGCTACAATAATTTTAATTGTATTACTCTGGTTTTACTCTGCATTAGTTTGGAAATGTGTTCCATCACGATAATCTATAATAAAATGCAATTTCTTTTAATGTAGTTAAATATTCCTATCTACTAGAAATTACAAATCTTATCATCAGTTGACTACATCCAGACACATTTTAATCTAAATCCCTTTAGTGGAGAAAGTCAGAGAACAAAATATTCTTACAATAAAACTTCATTGGGAAACTAAAATTAATCTCCTGTTAAGAGATCCATGTCTTGAGGGAAGTGAACCTAAAGATACTGATGAAAGCCCCAGGAAAAATATAATGCTCTACTTTTCATCATCAGTTGTGAAACTAATTATTAAGCTTCTAAAACAAGAGTTACTCTCCAGCAGTGGAAATGGAGGCAGGACTGCACTGAGTTATATTGGAACAAGAATGATTTCTGATCTTTATAAATGGTTCTTAATCGAGGTTAGCCCAAGTGGTGTGCAGCAGATTTCATATTTATACTTTGAAAATTTCTAAACCAGGATGTTTTCAGGGCTTTTGTGTCCATAATGATAGATGGAATTCTATTCTGAGTTTTGCTGCAAATGGATTTTAAAAAAATCAGTGGAGTTTAAAATATCAGTGGATTTAAAGACTACTTCAAGAAACAGGTTCATATAAAGCTCTCTTACATACTTTAGGGAGATGAGAACAGCTGGGGTTTAATGTGTAACAGCTCTACATGACTTCAGAGGAAATAAAGGGAGGAAAGCAAGTGAGGGAACTAATTACTAAATACCCTGGTTGGCACAGGACATATGCCTGAAGGAAATCCCAAGTTTTGTAAAGACTGGCAAGAACTTCCCTTTAACACCTCCTCAAAGGGTTTGCTCCATGCAGGAGTAAGGAGCCAAAAGAAAAAGCCCCAGCCACTGCATTCCAGTGGTTTAAATCCCATTTGCAGGATATTAAAGTGAGGCTTCTTTAGCTTTCATGAGTGGTGATGAGAAATATGAAGGTCACTATTCAGTGAATTAAAGAAATTATGCCATTAATATCTACGATCACTATTTATTGTTTTGCTCATTAGCATATAAAGTGTTCTTTTTTTCCCCTTTTTTTTTAATTGGTTGATGTTTCTGCTTTTGCAATAATGACACTGAATCAACAGCTCTTCTCAACAGAAGAACTTTTCCCCCACACCACGAATCAGAATCAACTCAGACAGGCAAACCCATTCCTTCCACAGGGAAGATCACTTGATGAATCTTGAGAAGTACAAAGCAGTTTTTTTCCCTGTGAGTTTCCCCAGCAGTTGTGCATCCCTGGCTGCTGGCTCAGTGCTTGCAGAGAGAGCAGCTGCTCAGGAGAGCTCCCAGCCCTGACTTCTGCCTGTCGAGGGCTCTGCCATAAGTGTGTCACTCCTCCCTTGGGGCAGCTTTGTCTGGCAGGGAGAGAGAAAAGTGTCTGCAGCGAATGCAGAGAAACTCCTGAGGACTTATGTCTGTACATTTGTTTGCTGACACCTTAGGAAAATAGCCCAGGAACTTTTGGGTCACATTGTGCTCATGTTGGAGCAACACTGCAGCTGCTCTTTTTGCTGTTCCAGTCAACATCAGGGAGCATTTAAAAGGCAAGTATTGCGGGAGAAGTCTGAAAAAGCCTTTTTGTCAACAACAGCTTTGTATAATGTCAATATTTCAGCCCAGACAGATCCTCTGTGCCCTTCTTTTGACTCATTTGCATGAGTGCACACTCACTCAAAGTGACAGTCAAGAGTTTTGGAATCCTAAGTTTTAAGCTTTCTTTGTAGGAAAATAGAGGTGACAAACTTTGAGAAAGATGCTGCATGTATGTGACAGCTGGAAAATATGGTTTCCAATGACAACTTCATCATCTCAATCTCATTAGCCAGAAAAGAGGGAATGAGTGATGACTTGACTGAGACCTTCTCTCGGAAGTCACTGCAGCAGAGGGTGCCTTCCCTGTTACCGAGACACATTTCTGTCAGACAAAGTTATGGACAAAGCACGAGGACTTTGCCATGCAGATTCTTTAAATCCTGTGGACTGTGATTCATCAGATTCTCCAAGCCTTCAGCAACCTGAAGCTCAAAGCCTTCCTGATACAGGAGACAAGTTATTAAATATTTAATAGCATTGATTCATTCCTTTTATCATAATTTGACCATTTGGATTTTGAACCATCATATACCTCTAAAATATTAAATGTCCTGAGCAGGAGTAGCACTCTGATTACAGTCACCATGTAATCTTCAAGGTACAGATTAAAAATCCAAAGAATCATTAAATGGTCTGTGTTTAGATGGGATCTTAAAAATCATCTTGTTCCAAACCTCCTGTCATGGGCAGGGACACCTTCTACTATCCCAGGTTGCTCCAAGACCTGTCCAGCCTGGCCTTGAACACCTCCAGGGATGGGGCATCCACAGCTTTTCTGGGCAACCTGTGCCAGGGCTTCATCACCCTCACAGTAAAGATTTTTCTTCTGATGTCTAATGTAACATCATGGACAGCATCTCCTGAGCAGAGCTGTAGTACATATTAAAAAATAATAATCAGACTCCAAGTCTGTGTTTCCTAAATACGCAACTGTCTTGTTTTGAATTTAAATGGAATTAAGTATCATAGAAAAAAAGTAGAAAATATTGTTTTAGCTTGGATTATTTCTCCATTCCCTCACAGTTTTAGTTTTCTCTGCATAATTTGTTTATGGTTTCTTTTATGTGGTTAATTGTTTGACATAACCTAATCAATGAGGATGAGGTTCAGACAGCTGATTTTACACAGCCCATCCTCGGTGTTTATTTTTCCTTTCTTTCAGACCTTTTTTTTTGGAGTTGGTTGGATTTTTTTAGTACCTCATGCACTACACTGTCCCCCTGAGCTGTTCCTGTTGCCACCAACAAACTCAGTCACAACCCCTGTGTGTCAGGGTCGGGAGGGCTGAGGTGGCAGAGAGGGGAAGATTGACAAGTGGCTTTGTGGCACTTGGCATTTACAGGTCTGCTGTAGCAGGAGACAAATCTGAGCTCCCTCTTCTGACACACACAGCAGAAATTCTGACATTTGCCCAGTGCATCTCTCCCTGGCAATGTCAGGATGCTAAAGCACAGCAGCTCCTACTTGGTGTTGAACTGAGAAATAATTTAACATAGGGAACGTTGTAAATAAGGGCAAAACACAGACAGGTTTGTTTCGTGGTGTTGCTTTTGCCTTTTAATTTGTTATCACAGGGCTTTACTTGGTGTCTCTGTTTTCACCACACGTCTATATGTGGCTTAATATGTGAGTGGCTGAGTTTTCAAGCTTGTTTTAATATTTGAAGTTCTGTAAGGGTCATAATATTTTTGGCAGCTGTCATAGAAATCCTAAAATAATTCATCCCTCTGCCCTGGCTATGGCATTGCTGCCATGGTTGCTCTGCAGCACAATCAGGAATCAATAGCTCTGCAATATTTTTCCCCCTGTATCGTATTACTTTGAAAAGGTTCCTACATGTAGAGTCAGGTGTCAATTCTTGTCATTTCAATTCTTGTCTTTTAGTCTATAATTAATTGCTTGGATCCTTGCTCAGTTTTTGCTCTGGCAAGAAGACTGAGGTACATCCTAATTCTGCAGTAACTTTTTGCTTCATAGTGAGTCAAAAATGAGGTCTGAATTTTCACTGAATACTATATAATGGGCATGGACTTATTATTTGGCTCAATCTCTCAAATTAGGCTAACATTTGTATTCTTCAAGACTTTCCTGATTCCAGTGGCCACATCTTTACTTCTCTCAGCTAAATTATTTCCCTGACAGCACGTTAAAATCTGTGCCAGAAACATGCAGAAGAGAGAAATGATTACTAGTAGAAAAAGAAATTTTAAGAGATGACAGTCTGCTTTATGCAAAAAAATCCTCCAAAATAACAAGCAAGGAAGGCAGAAGTATCAGGAAATAGGTAGATTCATTTCTAAGAGTTTCTCTGAGTTGTCACTATTGAGACAAACCTTTGAACAGATTAATGTTTTGATGGGACATCACACCATCAGGTGACTGTGTTTTAAAGTATTTCAGATTATGATTGTTGCCCATCTTCATGGTCTTTGACCTTTATCTGCATCACATAACGCCAGGTCATTAACTCTGTGAGAGAGTGAAGGGAGGATGTATCCCATTTCCTTTGCCTTAGCTCAAGAGTCGATGTGCAGGCAGTTCCTGCAGCTCAATTAACTGGAATTCATTGATTTGTTCCAAAGGCAGTAGGACTTTGGAAAAGTCAGCAGCTTTCTTCGTCCCATCTCAGGTTTCCTTGCCATCAGTGGGAAAATGGGATACTCCCACTGAATGTCTGTGCACAATGCTGACCCTCCAGAAGGATGCCAAACCTCTGATTTGAACTTCTCAAAGCTCTCTGAAGACACTAATTATTTATGCTTTGTAACTCCTTTAAACTTTAACCATCCTGACACACCTCCAAGGACCTGGCCGAAGAGGCTGATCTTCAGCACATTCAGTTTGAACTGTGAAACAGCACAAAAATCAATGCACTCATTCAGAACAATGTTTTTTCTCTCACTTGCTGTCCCCTTCACAGATGTTTAAGGAAATAACATGTGAAAAGCTGATATTTCAGCTAGAATTGTGGACAACGCCAGCCTGAGTGTGGCTTTAGATGACTAAAATTTCACTTTCAACTTGAAAAAGATTGTTACAAGAGCAAGTCTGAAATATTTGAATGAGTCAGTGCCAAGTGTCCTCTTCCCCATGGCTGGTCTGAGTTGCTCAGGAGCAGTGATGTCTGAGGGAGGGAGCAGTTGGTGTTCAGCTCAGGGAGCAGTTGCAGTGATTAATGGCTCAGGAGGGTTCTCTGAGGCATAAATCAATAGCCCCAGGAGAAAGGAAGGATTAAACTCTGCAGAAGAGCAACACAGAGTCAGAAAGTGCTCTCATGTCACTCCACCACTATCAGCTGATGTTTTCAGCTGGCAATTCTTGAATTATCTGTCTCATCAAGCCCCAAAATCACAGTGAGCTTTTGCTGTTGAGAGGGACAAGAGCAAAGATCAGCACAAGGGAGTTCCAACATTCAGCCTGGTGCCCATGGAGCGTGGAGTGAGTGGACTTCAGTGAAGTCAGTCTGGGAAGGTGTGTGGTTCTTTTTGGAAAGCTCAAGCAGTGAATTCCTCAGTGGAGAGCAATTCCTCTTGGCCTGGCTGTGATGGGAGCATGGGTGAGGTTGCTGCCACTGAGTGCAGAGCTTGGTGTTCGGAGGAACAGGGGTGGCCAGTTCTGTTGTAGCCTGAATTGATCCAACAAAACCCACAAATCATCATCATTCCAGTCATCTCAACTGGCTGGACATTTGCCTGTGGATGGGAAGTAGAGAATAAATCTCTTGTTTTCCTTTGCTTCCATGTGCAGCCTTTCCTTTTGCCTTATTAAACTGCCTTTGCCTTTTCCAAATGTTTTTTTGTTCCATTTTATTTTCTGCACCCTCACTCCTGCTGCAATCCTGCTGAGGAGGGGAAGGATAAAGCAGCTTGGTGATCACCTGGTGTCCACTCAAGGTCAATCCACCACAGAATCTCAGAAGTTTTCTTGGAAATAAGGCAGCCCAAAGTTCATCAGAGCCATTCCCTAACTGAGATTGTCTGATTCTCATTGGTGTCCCAGCTGATTGAAAAGGGTACATGGCTGTTAACCTTGGTGGTGGTGTCAAAGCAAAGTAATTTTGGGTCAGTCTTCTCTGGAAGAAAACCTGAAAATCAGCCCACGAGGTTTGCTTTGGTAAAAGTGTGTTAAAGGATAAATATTTTGTCAGTTTAGCTGGAAAATCTTGTGTCCCAGCAGGACAGACTCTTAGAAAGGCAGTAAATCTGTGATTATGTCTTCATGAGGAAAGATGTTTGAGGGGACAGTGTGTTTGGTGGGGTGAGGTCGATGGGAAGATTGTTCTGTTTCTCCAGTTCCAAAATTCGAGTGCTGTCGTGGGAATGTTCAACAGGTTAGAAAGCATTTCAACGTCAGAGAAAAATCATTGCAAGTGATTAAATGTACTCTTTGAATTGCTGTGCTTTTCCCCAGCCATCTCCACTGAAGTCCTGCTGGTGGTCAACTTTTTTGGGACATGGTCTCATCCCATGATGTGCTGCAGATTGTTAAATTCTCCTTTGCAACAATGCAACTTTTTCCAAGCAATCACAATGATCTGGAATTTATCCTTTAAAACTGAGAGTGACCCAGGCAAAGGGTAGAGGGCTTCTTCAGGGCTGTTTCTGTGGCCTCCTTTTAATTTCAGAAAATAAAAATTTAAAAATATAAAAATTCTAAAACCATAAAAATAATATAAAACCTCTGAAAATCCCATTTAACTGCATTCTTTCTAATGTAGTGGTACCCAAGTCTTTATTAGCTCTCCACCTCCTTGGTTTGAACTAGAAATGTTCAGATTTTGGTAAAATATCTTTGATAATATGTAGACTGTTCAATATGTAAATAATTACCTCCTAATTGCAATCATCTCTCTGACGAGAGATTCTCAAACCAACTTTAAAAAGAGAATTATAATTCCATCCTACTCAGTGCATTTTTTGAAATATTCCTTGTAGTTTCATTAGGTTTTAAAAGGAGTTGTAATCTGCTTCACAACCATCACTCATTTACAGAATGTGCTTCAGCTCTCAAAATAGGCTCTTTAGATGTATCTGGAAAAGGAGACTTTTGGCTTTGGTAGTCAGTAGTCTTTAATTCCTAAAAACCTGCTGGAGAAATGGCTTTTTTTACTTTTGAGTTTGGTGTGGAAGTTGCTGGAGCTTTGACAGATTATTAATTCCTCGAATAATAGTCACGTTTTGACACTGAAGTGAGATTTTTACATCTCAGTGTTGCACTACTTTGCCATGTAGTCCATAAACCATTTAATTCCTCTCACAAGCAGGTCAGAAATTCCCCCATTTGTAAGGCAAAGAGCCACCACACTTCCACCTGTGCACCTCCACTGGATCTCATCTTCCCAGCTCAGGTGGTGGGTGAGGTTCCTTGTCAGTGAAACAACGAGCAAGGTGGAGAGGAGGAAGATCCCTTCAATTTGCACATTAACGAGGTTGATTGAATTACCTCTCGTTAGCTGAGCTGCTGTGGCTGTCCGAGCTCAGCCTGCTGAGAGTGCAGAGCAAAAGGCATTAGTCTCGAAGTCATGTCGACAAAACTTGCTAAGAATAACATCCCAGCCATTGCTGTCTCCTGGCTGACGAGCAGGAACTCATTAAACAGCAATCATTTGATCCCTTTTCGTTGTCTGCCTGGTTTAAAAAAAAAAAAAAAAAAAAAAAAAGCTGTATCATCTGTGGAATAATTTCAAGGCATCTGCTTTTTCATAGAATCCTATCCAATGAAAAAGATTTTCTTTCTTATGCCAAAAATGGAATAGTGTCTATTTCAATTCCTGCAAGGATTGGGTTTTTTTCTTTTTTGGTTTTTTTTTTTTTTTGATGTACAGTACTCTGCCTTGTAAGAGTTTCCTCTAGTAAGAGGCATTCTTGTTGATTATTTGGAACAAAATTGTTCTCAGTTTTACAACTGCCATTTGTATTATGTTTACAACATGCAATTAAGGATTCCTATTAAATGCTCTTACAAGGCAGATCCCAATGATCAATGTTTATTTTTGTTGTTTTCCAGAGCTCAGTATTGAAAAGACAATAGAGGAGAATTGTAATGCAAGAGAGGAGCTATAAAACCTCCATTTCAGCTTGTATGAACAAATTTGTGTATTCATTGGCCTAGGAAATCTTCTCTTTTGACACTCAACTATTTCTGTGGGGTGATGAGCACAAAAATTTTCTGGAATCCCTTTAATTTGTAGCAACTTCTCCTTTACTGAATTACATATTTCAAAGAATATCTTGTTAATGACCACTATATGGCAAATCTATTCTCCAAGCTTATTAGTACAGAAATAATTGCAAGTGGCTGCTATAGTTCATTAAGGCTTATTTATTTTATAGTTCATTAAGGCTAATTTTATCAGTACAAAATATATTTTAATAGCCAGTTTTGCTCCTTTTTTTTTTTAATGTTTCTCTGCCATCTACTGCTAGCAATAGTTTCTGATTTTCTTCTTTGGTCCTGGGTATTTTGCCACTGAATTTACTGTGAACTACTTAGTGGCTTTTAATCAACAGTTTTTCTGGGCAGAAGCAGATGCTAATCTTGAGCCAGGAAAATATTGATTTAAATCTGCTTTTCCTGGGTCAAAAAGGGCTGGTATAGTTTATTGTTTAATACAAACAAAGCATATCACAGTAGCTTGACATGCAGGTAAACTCACCGATTTTCCAGGCTGGATTTGAGTTAAATATTTATTATTTGGTTGTTTGTAGTGAACTGATACATGGAAAACTGAATTTCCTCCTGCCCTTTGCTCAGTGTCTGGCTAAACCAGAGGGTTCCTCATCCATGGCACATCTGGGTTCCACACCTAGCAGAGAAAGGCAGATTTGTCATGGCTCAGGTTTTCCAACAGATCACCAGGGAACATCCTCCATCTCTAATACATTCTTGATCTGAAGAGAAATTAAAGAGCAACTTTACCTTAAATCTAATCAGATTATCTCCTGGACAGAATGGTGTTCAATTTGGTAAAGGGAACTCACATCAGCTCAGACATGGGAGAGAGAGGGAGGAATCGATTTCTTTTCCTTACATCTTTTCCACTTTCAATGAATACTGAAATATTTATTGATGGAAAGACCAGAATTTGAGCACACTGCCTCTCATTCCTGTCTTTGCTATCAAGCAATGGGACTGTGCCTGTTTAATGTCTGTCTCAGCAGTCATTTACACTTTTGGAACAGTGAAACAACTACAAAACAGATTAAATGGTGACCTCTCCTGTCTCACACCTCCTGGTTTATGGCAGGAATTCAGTTCAAATCCTTACTCAGGTTTAAGGCAAGATCTGGGTTTGAATTCTCATTTAACCATATAAATCTGAGGCCAGAAGGAATACTGTGAGGAGCACTAAACTGTTTTCCTTCACTCTCGTGGGATTAAAGGAACCAGTGTGACAGCATTCAGGAGTTCTCAAAGGCAGAGACATTTCTGTCCTTCATTCTCACAGGGATGAAGCAAAGTTTGAGTCTCATACAACTGTTGACAAGTGTGGGTGAGGAAAGGGAAACCTTAGGATTTCTTTTCTAAAATTGTGGATATACTTAATTTAGAACCTGCTGACATTTTGGTGTTCAAGTGGCAATTTCAATTCAATTTTCTGTTGTGGGTGGTTTTTTTTAGGTGAACTCAACGTTCATTTTTTTTGCTAGAGCACACACAGACGTGTAGGTGCACACACATGCACCTGGAATCTGGGGTAATCAGCAACACTAAAAAAATATCCTGAACTTGGTGTGTGGAAAAAAATTCACAAAAATTATTACAGTCTGGGATAAAAGTAAAGATTGCTCCAGCTATGAAGAGGAATGAAAGTGCAAGAGGTTAACCCACATCCAGCTTTCCCTTCCATCTTCTTGGAGCTGAAGGACAAAGTACTGCTAGGATTCAGTATTATATGCATGGATCTGTGTGTCTATGTGTGTTTTTCTGTTCATATGTTCATCAGTCAGGATGAGAGAGCTGGGGCTGTTCAGCCTGGGGAAGAGAAGGCTCTGGGAAAATCTTAGAGCACCTTCCAGTACCTTAAGGTGATAAAAAAGAGGGAGAGGGACATTTTTGTATGGGCAGTAAGTGACAGGAGAAGGAAAAATGGCTTTAAACTGACAGAGGGCAAGTTTAGATGAGATGCTCAGAAGAAATTCTTTACTCAGAGGGTGGTAAAGCACTGGCACAGGCTGTCCAGAGGAGTTGTGGCTGCCCCATCCCTGGAAGTGTTCAAAGCCAGGCTGGATGGGGCTCTGGGCAGCCTGATCCAGTGAGTGACATCCTTGCCCGTGACAGAGGGTTGGAACGACGTGGTTTTTAAGGTCCCTTCCAACCCAAACCATCCTGATTTTATGATTACTTTCTTTCCTAAAACCAGTTCAGTTTCACTATGAAATATTATGCAGATTGGATACTGTTGGTTTCAGTTGTTTAATACAAAACAAAGGGCTTTGAGATTAATTTCCATTGCTGTGAATAGGCACTGAATGCATTCCCTTTGAAACGTTTTTCTAAGTCAAAGAGGTGGCCATTCTTTCCTTTGTATTGTTCATGAGTGGTCATGAGGGCTGCTTTTTTCTAAACCCCCAGGAAGTTAATGAGCTTACTTCCATGGGAACAGAAAATCCCGCTGAGTCCATACAATGCCTTTTTTCTGGTCAGATCTTGGTGCACACAGACACAGTGGAGAAAAGCTGCTCGGTAGCCAGGAAAGCAGATTTTCATCTTCCAGGGCATTGCACCACTTTTCTTCTCTCATCCACTGTGAAACTGGAAGGACTTTTAAGACCATCTCATTCCAACCTCCCACCATAAGCAGCGACACCTTCCACTAGACCAGGTTGCTCCAGAAGCTTCTATGGAAGTTCCAGGGTCTCACCACCCTCACAGCAAAGAATTTCTTCCTAGATTTGAATCAAAACCTTCCCCCTGGCAATGTGAAGCCATTCCCTCTTGTCCCTCCATGCCCCTGTGAGAGATCCTCTCCAGCTCTCTTGGAGCTTCTCTAGGTGCTGGAAGAGCCCTGAGGTTCCTCTGCAGTTCCATGTTGGGACATTTTTTTGTTTTTTAACACTGTTCTGTTCATGAGGTTCTTCCTCCTGCCAGCCTAAGTTCTTCACAACCAGCCCCCACCAAAAATAATCCCCAGCCAAAGCTTTATGCTCGATGCTGAAGCTCAGAGGACCAAATCCCTTGCTGAAACGTGTTGGGGAAGTTTAGGCCTGCCAGAAATATTTTGTCAGCCTGTCTTAGGCTTTCCAGTGAAAGGCAGGGTTTTTGCTCTCTGTCAGATTTTGATTTTGATTTTTAATCTCCTTTTGATGAGCTTCCTATTGGGTTTTTAGCTACTTACTTTAGAAAGTTAATTTTTTTAATTGTGGTTTCCAACCAAAAAAAAAAACCACCTCTTTGCTTCAGAGACCTTCTTACTTTCATTTTTGCCTGCTGTTGCTTTTACTTTTGACATTCAGCCTCCTCAACAAGTCCTGATATGACACTCCATAAAATCTTTATCCTGTCAAAGCCCTGCTGTGAGCATTGCCCAGTGCTTCCAGAATTTGCATTTAGCGTCCAATTCACATGACTCTATTGGTGGGACTTTCTTATCACTGAGTAGCCCTCCAGCTTTGTATGAAAGGGCACAAAGTTAATGAAAACAGCATTAAAACTCGATTAGCATTTAGTGAGATTACTAAGACTTGTTCTGAAGTTAATATTAGTTTCAGAATTTTTTTTCTTTTTTAACTCACAGTATCCAGAACCAGAGAGAGCAGAAACAGTTCCATCAAAGAGCCTGTTTCTCAGGTGAGGATGTTCTGTCAGGAGGAAGGGAAGGTTTTGATTTTGAAGGGGATTGTTCCAGGGTTTGGGAAAATTTTATCTGTTATTTCATCCTTTTATCTTTTGATGGAAGAGCCACTCACTTGAACTGAGGTTTCTTTTCTTTACCTTTTGACTTAAATTCCTGGAGAAATGAATCCTAGAGGGAGGAAGATCTCTTGAAAATGTCACAATATACCCTACATATTTCAGAGTGTTAATGAGGATTTTTCTCTCCAGATGCAAACTTTTCTTGCTGTTGCTTTTCTTGGGGGTGAAGAAGAGTTGAAAACTCAGTGTGATGATGGGACAGACAGGAAAATTTCCTGCCATGCAAGTGAAAAGCAGACTAAAGTATGCTAGAGCATAAGTATTCATGGGTTTTCCATTCATAGACCTTGCTCTAGCTCAAGAAAGACCTCCAAGGGCCTCAGGAGTGTTGCTCATTTTAAAAATACCAAGAACTTTTCTTTGGCCTCAAAGCTAAATTACACATCCTTCTGTTCCATAGTGCAGAGCAGCATTTCTTTATTGCCTCACTCTGAGTTTTCTCTGCATCCTGTGTGGTTCTCTTGTGGTTCTAAACCCTTTTTATACATTTTTTCTGTGTTTCTGTCTCTGGAATTACTCACATTATTCCACTGCTGAGGAGGGTGAGAGCTCCAGCCTAGATGTGCCACAGAACTCACTGCAAAAGGTGTTGAGATATTTTTAGCTTCAGCTGGGAAGCCTGTTGGAGTTTCTCTGGTAGATTATGCCTAAAATTTCTGTGGTTTGAGTCATCTCCAGAGAGACAGCAAGGAGAGGTGGATTTGGGGTGAAGTGTCTCCAAGGGATGGTGGTGCTCAGCAAAGGGAGAGAGGATAGAATAATGTGGAATGGAATGGAATGGAATGGAATGGAATGGAATGGAATAGGCTTAAGGCATCCACACCCAGGAATACTCTTGGATAGAAGAAAAGTGGTGTGTTCTGCCTGAGAATGTCAGTTCTACCATGGGGAAACCTTCAGGGAACACAAATTTCACATGTTTGATTGCTCTGATGTTCTGGAGGACCAGTGTGAAACACAGACACTGACAAAAGTGAAAATACTTCTGCAAGAAAAATAACTCCAGCTGAGAGACTTCACCTTTCTCTTTCTCTAGAAGAAAACCCCAAGAAAAAAATAGGCAATTCTGTTCCAGAACACACAAAACATACATTTTCTTTTCATTCTTTGTACTGAAGGACTGATTTGATGACTGATAAGGAGCTGGATGGAGAAGTGACAGTCCCAGCTTAGTTCTTGATTTTGACATGTCTATTTCCATAGGAAAAAGCCCATTTTTGTGTTAATTTCGCTTTCCCAGATTTGGACAATGGTCTTGGGACAGATTGTTTCAATTATATGTTATTTGGGTCATTTGGGTCAGTCCTTGTTCTAAAAATGGGTGTAAATCTCTGACCCAAAGGTGTGTTTTTATGTCCAATTCACTTCCACCCTCACAGATAATAGAGGAACATTAAGAGAGGTCGTATAAGGACTTGGGCTGATAAAAGGACCTAAGGAGAAGAGCTGGACAGAATAATCTGTCATGTGTTGAGTCAGCTAATAAAAAAGGTAGTTACTTAAAATGTCTACAGGCACCAAAGCGTAACAGAAGTCTTAGACAAAGGAAAATAATTGAAATTACTGTGGACATAATGAGAAATGCACTATCAGGCTTTGCAAAGGCTGAGACCAAGGGTTTGAGTCTCGAGCAAGAGGCAGCAGAATTGCATGTAGCCAAGTGTAAAAAATAATAAATTAAAAATGGATTTATAAAAGGGTAGGGTGAAGGCTGGAATTAAGTGAACCCAGGCTGTCACTTTTGGAACTCAGGGAGAATCCAGGCACTGTTTTTGTTAGGAGGAATAGAAATTGAAGCATTGAGTGATGAAGAGTGTTGTGTGCCTCTCATTCCTTTCAGAATGGACTGTAAACCTGTGTGCTGAAATGATGTTTTAACACAGATGTAAATAAAAGCCCTGCATGCCTTTCATCCAGCAGATCTCAGCTTACACTCCAAGCACCCCTCTGAGGGCCAGAACTTTCAATATTCTTGTTTTAAAAGGAGCAAAACTGAGATATAAAGAGATTAAGTCACTTGCTGGAGGCTGTTGGAGAAGCACAATTGTGTCGGTTGCTCCCAAGCTCTCACCATTCAAGCTCAAAGAGATTTTCTTTGCACCACTCTCTTTTCAAAGTATGTGTTTAGATAAATGAAGGAAAAATATCTGCGGCATAAATCTGACGATTTCAGCAGAAGTGCTTTGGGGATTAATTTGATCTGCTGGTTTCTGGGTAGATACCAGCAGCTCTGCTGTGTGTATTTAAAGCACACTGGTCCCACCTATTGGGGCTGCTGGGGAATTGATTGTATTGGGTTACAGGAGGTCATTTGTCTTCATGCTGATAATTTTGTTTGGGTTCTATTATTTTCCACTCCAGTATATTTTTCACCATCAAAGGGATTTCAGGTGTAAATGTATTTTCCCCACCATCAGCCTCTGCTAATAATTTCACTGCTGTGTTTGGGTCAAATATTGATTGTGACCCCTGCATGAGGAAGGTGTTGATATTTACCATCAAATTTTCTTTCTTATACCTCATTTCATGCAAAAGAAAAAAAAATTCCCCATGTGAGCCAGCTGTAAGGATTCCCAAGGAAAGGTATATTGAATTAAAATGAAGAAAGTCAGATTCATCATCCTTGTCCATCTAAAAGTTAGATTTTCAGCCTCAGTGAGCTCTCTGAACTCCCCTTTGGACAGTCAAAATGGTAGTTTTAACCAGAGGCTGAGCAGTTCTGCCTCACTTTTAATATTATCTCAGAGAATTTAACAGCTTTGGGAGCTTCCTGCTCCTTTCTGATGGCTGTGCACAGATCTGGGTAAATGTCCTTTGGAAAATGGAGAGGAGAGGAGAGGAGAGGAGAGGAGAGGAGAGAGGAGAGGAGAGGAGAGGAGAGGAGAGAGGAGAGGAGAGGAGAGGAGAGGAGAGGAGAGGAGAGGAGAGGAGAGGAGAGGAGAGGAGAGGAGAGGAGAGGAGAGGAGAGGGAGAGGAGAGGAGAGGAGAGGAGAGGAGAGGAGAGGAGAGAGAGAGGAGAGGAGAGGAGAGGAGAGGAGAGGAGAGGAGAGGAGAGGAGAGGAGAGGAGAGGAGAGGAGAGGAAGAGGAAGAGGAGAGGAAGAAGAAGAGGAAGAAGAAGAGGAAGAAGAAGAGGAAGAAGAAGAGGAAGAAGAAGAGGAAGAGGAGCCATCCAGTCCACAACCCTGATTTTTGATGGGAGTTATTCAGGGATGCTGAACAAAATGGATGAGAAAAAAAAAGCACAAGAAGCATTTAAAGAAGGTAATTAGAGAACTGAGAGATTTTTAAAAAGATCCACCATGAAGTTTAATTCAACTTTTTGTATTTGCTGCCACCAACTCCCCTAACTAGACAGTGAGGATGGGGAAGTGCATAAAGCTTTATCCCATTTCCTTGGGAAGAGCTCAGGGACTGAGGACAAAACAGGGAATAGGACAGACTGGTCATGGGTGTAGGCAGGGGGATAATTTGATATTAAATAACAAAAAAACCCTACCTGGTTTATTGATACTTGAAAGCTATTGCTCATTTTCTTCAGCCCTGGTGTTATAGTCAGGATGCCAGGTAAACAAAAATTGTTAATTACTTTAAAGTAGCCCTTAAATACTTGCAACGTGCCAGTGTCAACTCCAGATTTCTGGTCTGCTTTATTCCAACTGTTCCAGTGCTTTGTCTTCATTTCTTTTTGGCTTTTCTAGAGCACTAGAGAGTATGAACAGTACTTTAATGCCTTCCAAAATAACTTAATCTTTACTGAATGCTTAAATATTTTATAGAATCCAGCTCCATATTCAGGGAGTCTGTACCTGGAGCTGCTGCCTTTTTTACTGTAATGTGATTCACAGCCACAAACAATCTGCTCAATAAAATGGACAGGACTCCCCAGGAAGCACATGGTGCTTCTGCAGAAAAATGTTTTTATTTTCTCCTTTATATTAGAAAGATAAAAATAAAGCAAATATTAGAGTAAGGTGTCTAAAAATAAATTCTTATTTATGTTTCAGACCTCTTGCTTTGAAATTTACCTTGAAAATATAACTCAAATGGCATAATATGTAACTTGCCTTGAATTACCAGAAGCAGTTTTGTGTCATCTGGTAAATCTTTCTTTTTTTTTTTTTTAATCATCTAAAATTCAAAATAATTCTAATATTCCTGTGAGGTAGTAGTTATGCTCTTATTTTATGCCTTGAATGATTCCAGAAACAGCTTTCTATTTTCCTTTCTAAATCATATTGGAAAGTACAAAGGAGGAAACAACCCTGGTTTTGTCCCTTTTTCCCCCTATAACAATAATAATCATCATCAAAAGGAGAAGCATTCTGTCTGTCTGTGCAGCACAATTTCTCATCTGGAGACCTCCAAATGCTTCTGAGAGCACATGATATTAGCTGTGCTTTAGTGATTGAAGAAAGAGCAGCACAGAGTTCAGCAATTTTCCCAGTATCACACTGAAAGTCCACGATAAAGAACTTTAAAGCACAACTCCTCCTGTTTTATTGCCACGTGATTACCTCCACTGCAACATCTCCACCCTCTCCATCCTCAGCTGAATTTCCTGCACCCAGTTGCACTTGGTTAAATGGGATTTAATGATAAATCCATCTTTTTATTGTTACTGTGATGACAGGAGGGAAGGAATCTCTTCCTTTTCAAACTGGTCATAGTTTTGGGATGCAGTTTGGTCACTGAGGGGAGGAGCTGCTTCAGACTCAGAGATTAGGCTAATTATTTTATAACTATTTATTTATCTATTTATTTATCTATTTATTAGTTAATTAATTAACTAATTCTGGTGGTGATCATCTCTGAGGTTTCTCAGCACATGCAGTGCCATAGGAGAGTTTTCTTCCCGGTCTTTTGGGGTCTATAAATGAGATATGGCTGTGAATCCTGTAAGACATTAAAATGCTCACAATAATGGGGCCAGGACTACTGAAGGATACACAGTACAACACTGAATGTACCTTTTCATTCTCCAATTTCTCTCACAGCACTGTAGGGCCCAAGAACAGGGGAGATGCAGCTGAGTTACTCCTGATTAATATCCTAACCTCCTACACATGAAGTGTTGAAAATCTAGAAATCCAGTGGAAAAGAAAAAAAAAAAAAAGAAAAAGAAAAAATCCCCATTACATCCATTTTAAAAGGGATATTAGGAAATCTGCTTCATGCTAATTTTCATAACATTAAGATGTACAGTCCATTTCTAAGATTGACTGGCGACCTCCTACAGAAGTCCAGCTGCCAATTTGACAGGTTTCAAGTGTCATAAGATTAAGTTCTGGGCTCCACCTTCCCCAGAGTAGCCTGGTATTTAACTGATGGACTGCTTTAATCATTTTGGCTGCCTGAAATCTCTGCTGGAAGGAGCTGTGTGTGAATATCACTGGAAAACAGGCCTGAAGAATTAACTGTAGCACCAATGAAGAGGGTTTTAGTCTTTTAATTCTTGGTGGCCAGCCGTACAAATCCCTTATTATTCATTCATGGAAGTGTCATATTTAAAATGCAAATTCCTTGCCATTGTCCTCGCCCATCTCAGTGTATTTCCTTTGAAGTATCCCTGGAGCTTTGGAGAGGCCACCCACAGTGGGATCCAGCTTGCCAAAGAGTGCCCTGCACCAGCTCAGGTGAATTCAGCTGGGTCCTGCTTAGCAGTGCCAGCTTTCAAAAAAGCATCTGGACTTTGTTTAAGAGGAAGAAAAAAAAAAAAGGTTAAAATAAAGGATATCAGGGCAGGTATTCTTACCAAGCCTTTTTACCAAGGTTGCCTCTCCTGAGGCACATCACAGCCCCATGTCTGCCACCATCACATGGCAGTGAGGTCAATAATAGAAATAGATCTGGTTTGTCTTGCACATTTTCTGATGGTTTGGGAAGAGCAGAACTCTCCTACATTCTGGAAAGGAGTGTCAAGGCTCCACTGGCATGGAGTTCTGTGTCCATGTGGGGAATTGTCCATTGGTTTTGGTCCTTTCTACCACTCAGCCATAGTTATAAGTTTTTCTGGGCAGGAATAGTTGTCCCAGGCCAGAATTGTGCTGGGAATTGTCCTCTGAACTGAGAAAGGCCACTCTGATCCATGGCAGGAGCTGTAGCTTCAGGAGGCTTGGGGAACATGTTGGAGGGAATTATTGTGTTTTCAGGTAAAATCCAGGTTAGTGAATGCATTGTCTGATTCAAGCTTCCAGGAGCAGCATAAATACTGATAATAATGACCATAATAGCAAGGTAAATTGTATTATCAGTAATGGCTAAATAGTTTAATAGCCTTCATCAAATGACTGAGTATCTTATCCAGCAGTGAGACTTGCTGGCTCCTGTGTGCTAATGCAGCCAATACTTAAAACTTGAACTGATTAATTTTTTGAGTAGAGACTTCACTACCTGAGTTAAAAACCTATTTTTATCAGTTTGATGTGGTTTGTGGGGAGAGTTCATGCACACAAAGCAGCTCTTGAAACTTGTTACCAAAAAGTGATAGTTTAAAATTTCTCAAAGTTTATATAACATTAATGGAGTCCTTGTAAGAATAATGTCAAAGGCAAGGTTATTTCCCACTATGAGTGCAGGAAGCTGTGGAGCTCTTAGCCAACTGCATTTTCCTAAAATGGTAGATCAAAACTACAAATACACTGCTGGAGATTCACCAGTTGTGAATATATGTTGACTTTATGGAATGAAGAGAAAGCTTCAGATTGACCTTAGTGTGGCTTTCAGGTACCTATATAGAGCCTACAAGAAGGCTGGAGAGAGACTTTTGACAAGAGCATGTAGTGATAGGACAAAGGGGCAGTGGTTTTAAACCAACAGAGGGCAGATTCAGATTAGATTTTAGGAAGAAATTCTTTACTCAGAGGGTGGTGAAACACTGGCACAGGTTGCCCAGAGAAGCTGTGGCTGCCCCATCCCTGGAAGTGTCCAAGGCCAGGTTGGATGGGGTTTGGAACAACCTGGGATAGTGGGAGGTGTTTCTGCCCATGGCAGGGGTTGGAACTAAATGATTTTTAAGGTCCCTTCCAACCCAAGACTTTCTACAATTCTATAATATTCTCTGATTGGTAATGATCCACATCCATAAACCAACCATCCTTCTCTCTCCCACACAATTGTCTTCCCCCTGGTTTAGGACTTGTCCCACACAGCTTGATGTCCTCCCACAGTTGAGCACTTTGTCTTACTGCCCAGCCTGGAACTCAAGTACTGAATCTTTCCTACTTTTTAAGCAAGGCTTTGATGCCCTCAAGAGAAATGTTGTCCCTTTCAGGAAAACCTGGTCCTACTACTTACAAAAATGAAAAAGCTCTCTGGAAAGTGGTGGGAAATGCCCTGAAGGTGCTGCTGGACACCAAGATGAGCAGGAGCCAGCAGCAGAACTTTGCTGCAAAGGCAGCAAAAGGAATCCTCAGCTGCATGGGATGCATTGCCAGGTGAGGGAGGTGCTCTTTACCTCCTCTCAGCACTTTCCAGGCCACACCTGAAGTGTTTCCAGTTCTGAGCTCCTCAGTACAAGAGAGATGTGGACAGAAGAGAGAGAGTCCAGCCAAGGGCCACAAAGAGGATTCAGGGTCTGGAGCATCTCTCCCAGAGCTGGGACTGATCAGCCTGGAGAAGGAAAGCTGAAGGGGAATCTTATTTCCATAAAAATGGGAAGGGAGGGTGTAAAGAGGATGGAGCCAGGCTCTTTCCAGTGGTGCCACAATGAGGTGCAATGGGTACAAACTGAAACACAAGAGGCTCCCTCTGGACATCAGACCTTTCAGCCTCAACCATTCCATGACTCTCTGATTCCCAGTGCCAATAATTAGAGAAAACTGGGAACGTTGTTGCCTGGACAAGCCAAACATCCTCAAACAACGGTGTGATCAAGCTTGCAGCTTCTCACCAATTTCATTAGCAAGTAGGTAGTGAGTGACATGAACTTCCTTTGCCAAATTCCCTTAACTCTGTTTGGATGTTGTGCTTTGTATCTGGCTCCATGGATATCTGGGAGACCTACTGCTGCTTTTGTGTGTGATTTGTGGATTTATTAAATGGATTTGGGAGTTAATTGTGTTGGGAAGGTCCTGCCTGCCAACAGGAAACCAGGGCAACATTTTCAATGCCCTTCAGTCCACATAATCTAAATAAATTCATGAATGCACAAAAATTATTCTACCTTGTTCCTTTTGCCCAGCAAAATGTGTTGGCTGAAAGAGCTCAGATTTGCTGTAATCGCCTTTTCCTCTCCAGTAATTCCTTAGGAGTCAGCCATCTCCTTCAGAGAACTGCACAACTGCCACCAAATCTCATTATTCCAGATTTTGTTTCTTTTTATGAACTTTTTGGGATGTTTTGTGGTATGCTGAGAGAGTAATCAGTAATTTAATCAGTAACCTGTGAGTGAGGAACTCGCAGGAGCACAAATATTGGGATGATAACCTCCTCAGGGATGTATCTGCTGAGGTCAGGACTGATTTAAATTCAGTCATTAATTCTTAGTTGTTTAAGGAATTAATCTTCTTAACAGGTTTATCTAAGAAACAGGATTTTGGGGTTCAAAAATAAAATGCTAAAGGGAGAAAATTTAGGTTTTTAAAGGATGAGAACAGAGTCTTTTTTGTATTACTGGAATGTTCCCCTTTTTTTTTTTCCACTAAGCAACAGTGAAAACTGTGTAAATTTAAATACCTTTGTAATCCTACTATATACTGTGTTGTTCTTAAAAATGCATTTCAAGATAAGGTATTTTTGTTGTACTAGATGTTCCATGACTTAAAATTATCTTTACACTACCCTGTTCTGAAAAGGCATTGGAGGTGAAAAAAAAAAGAACATCTCTTCCATTACACTTTAAAATAAAAGGTTGTTTTTACTGTCTATTTAGTTCAGTTTTACAGGAACAAACCAAGGAGGCCAGAACTGTTTCTGGTAAGAGATAATTCCTTCTCCTGCCTGACGAAGCATTTAACATTTGTCCTCATATATTATCTGGTGTTTCTGTTTTAGCCTTTCTATTCTGTCACAGCAGTCAGAACAGGATTGCCTTCTACTGTGGAAAAAGCTATGGATTTTGGTCTTGGAATATTAGAGATTAATTTTGATTACATTTCCACCAAGATTTTAGATTTTTTCTTTATGTGTGACTAGGAAAACTCAGTATTACTTATTTATTAGGGGTTCCATCAATACTTGTAGAATTATTGTGAAAAACAACACCAGTCTTTGGCTCGCTTCAGATTCAGTGAGAGCTCAATGCTGTTTCTTGGAATGTAAGAGAATGGATTTTTGCTTTGTGAATATCTTCTCTCCTGCTTCTGGGTTCTCAAACAACCATTTGTTTGCATGGTGATCATCTGTGTGTTCTAAAGCAGTTATTGCTGTGCAACACATACATTCTGTAGAGCCTTTTATCTCCCCTACCTTTAGAAAATGCATGTGAATCTCTCCCATTTCACATAAAGGCATCAGATTCTACTGGAACAGAGAGAGAAAAAAGGATTTTACTCTCTCTCAATCACACTTTACTATGTAATTTTTAAAGGAGTTAACTTAGAATAGAGAAAATAAAAATCCTAGAATCATAAAGTGGTTTAGGTTGTAGGGAACCTCAAGAACATCTCATCCCAGCCCCTGCCATGGGCAGAAACACCTCCCACTATCCCAGGTTGCTCCAAGCCCCATCCAACCTGGCCTTGGACACTTCCAGGGATGGAGCAGCCACAGCTTCTCTGGGCCACCTGTACCAGGGCCACCCTCTGAGTAAAAAATTTCTTCCTAAAATCTAATCTAAATCTCTTCTCTTTTAGTTTAAAATGTTTTAAAATAGTCCTTCTCTTTAAAATTTTATCAGAACTTTAAGATTAATGGTCATTTAGCATTTTTTTTTGCCATTCTTACTCACAGGAGCAATTGTTTCTTCAGTGCTACAATGAGTCTAACATCACGCTGCAGTGAAATCCAAAGATAGCACATCTCCAGTGGAAAGAGAAAGGAAAATCACTCCTACAAAATGAACTGACATTTCTATATGTCAGTTGAAGGTTTTGTTTTTCGATTCAGACCAGATCATGCCTGGGATATGACAATCCCCCTATTCTTTCTGAATCACCTATCATTACTAATAGTACATCCTGTCACAGATACTCAGACAAAATATATAGTGCATTATATAGGAGGCAGAGTTGAATCCATCTCGTTTTCCTTACAGTGATAGTTTAGAGAAACAAAGCTGATTTTTACCAGCAAAGTGCAGAGGCACTCAAAGAAATGATGCCACTTCTTCCCTCATTCAGGGTTGTGGCTGATCTGAGGGTGAGGATTGATGGGGGATGCTCATGAGGCCTTTAGCAATTAATCCTTTTCCAGCTGGGATGCAGAATTATGGCATTGCACAGGCATTGACAGGATTTCCCTCTGAAGTTCAGCACATACTTATGGTTAAGAAATATAAACTCCAGCTGGGAAGATGAGCAGAGGGAGAAGGAGTTACTGCTTAGTGAATTAGCAACTCACAGAATCATTAGGGCTGTAAAATACCTCCAAGATCATTAAGTCCAGTTGTCAACCAAATACCTCTGTGCCAACTAAACCACATCACCAATTCCCTCATTTGCTCAGTTTTTGAGCACTTCCAGGGCTGGTGACTCCACCACTTCCCTGGACAGGCTATTCCAATCTGTTCCAATCTCTGACCACTCTTCCAGTGAACTGAATTCTTCCTAAAATCCACCTCTTCTGGCACAGCTCGAGGCCATTTCCCCTTGTTCCATCCCTTGCTAGCTGGGAGAAGAGACCAACCCTACCTTGCTACAATTTGATCCACTTTAGAGGTAGTGTAGGTCACTTACAATGATTTTCCCAAATTACTGTGTGTTCTCCTTCAGCACTTCCATGTTCCTATGTGCAGTGAAATGTGACAGAACCCACAGAGGGCTTGTGTTGCTTCTTTTTGCAAAAGGGAATTTGAGAGTGGATGCAACTTCTTGCTATAAATCCATCGTGAAGATCCAGCTAAGAAAGATTCACAGATTCAGTTTTAAAAACTAGGAATAAATGAATGCATTGTCCCAAATGCAAGTTCTCTTTTTGTATATAGTTTTTCCTTCTTTCCCTTTCATGTTCTTGACACAGATCAGTAGACAGTTCAGAAATCTTTACTGAAATATACTGCTGGTTTTTGGGAGTTTTTTTGCTGCTTTTCAGTCCTATTGCAAAAGTGCTGAATGAGACTAGCAAATGGTTAAACCATCCTGTAGTGGTCAGTGAGACACACACAGATTAGGAGGGATTAAATCTCTAAATGTCAAAAGGAGAGAAAAGAAGAGTCTGTCCTGCAATCTTGACTGAGCATCCCATCATTCCCTGACTCTAGTGCTGGGGAAACAGAGATTAGAAAATCAGCTACACAGCTAAGTGCAGACTGCAGCTCGGAGATAAGTGAACCAGAATATCTACTCAGGGCTCATTTGTTCAACTTCACTCATCCAGAGCCTTTCTGATGGGGAAACACAGATCTCAATACAAAATTCAGAGCTTGTTCAGCTCCGCTGTCACTTCCCAAATCACTCTCACTGTCACTTTCCAAACCAAGTGAAGATCTATCCTCTGCTATGCCAAAGGCTCCCAAGGATGGTTTTTAGGTTCAAGCACTCAGCTGAGTTTACTCCAGGGATTTACTCAGTGGTGTCTCAAATTAAATCTTGATTTTTTGTTCCTGGCTGCTGTTGGCCAGAAAACCTGGAGAAGAATGGGCAGAAGAATGCTGATTTTTATTCAAAATACAGTCCCTTTCCTTCTGAATTAACATGAACTGAATACTCAGGAAAAGAGTGTGTTGCAGATTCAGTTGTCAAACTGTTGGTCATTAGGAGACTCCAGCAGGTTTTCCCAGTGATCAAATTTGAGGACAGATAATTCTTTTTTTTTGGTTTTTTTTCATTTAGAATTTACAAATTTTTTTATTAACGCCTGTGATATGATCCAATCCCCTGAGTGACAGAAAATCTACAGATAACTCAAACCTGGCCTGATAAATTGAAGAGTAAGCAGGGAATGTACATAGAAAAGTATAAAAAAATACCTGAGACACTTTCTTATGTGGGGAGATGACTGAAGATGAAGTTAAAGGACAACAGATATCACACAGCTCGTATCATATTATCCTTTATTCCTCTATTCCACTGGGAAGGGAGTTGGTTTTTAGCAATCACCATAGTGGCATTCTGGATAGAGTGTGACAGTGATGATTAATTGATAGCTTTGGGTTTCAAAACACAGAAAATACCTCAGGCCATGAAGTACCAGCTCCTTTCCCATCCAGGTCTAGTTTAGAAATTGCTTTGGAGAAGTTTTGCAGTTGAGATGATTTTGGCACAGAATCGAGTAATTCATTTGAAAGAGTAAGATAAGGGGTAATTTAATTTATTTTTTGTATTTTTCAGTGTCATCCTAGGTATTTTTGTGTTTTCTAGCATAAGAAGGTGAGGATTGCTGGGTTAGTACCTTCAGCATACTGGTTTCAAGGGGACAAGGAAAAACAATGTAAGGGTTGGTGTAAAAGTGAAACAGCAATCAACCATCAAGAAACCAAAACCCTTGTGTTTCAAGGATGATTTAAAAAAAAATGTTTCTAGGCCTTAGGAAATGCAATTTGCTAATAGACTGTAGTGTAACGATTAAGGGGAAGCGATTGTAATTGTAAATTACTCTGTGCCACGTGGAAGGCACTAACACACTTAAAATACAATAGTGCATACATCTATGACTAGTAATGGAGGTGATAATCACCTTATATCCACAAAGGAAATGATGTAATAAATCCAATATAATGCAGTTTACAGGTTACCTTGGCAAGGGCACTTGAATCGACAAGCAGAGAGCAGGAGCTCCAAGAGCTGCAGTATATATTATAATTAGGGGCATAAAATTCTAATGAAATGTTGTCCTAAGTGATATTGATTCCAATTTGGCGGGCTAGGAGCTCGGTGATGTCATGATATCCAGGCTGGTTGGTTCACCAAGGAATTCAAGTTACGCCCATACCACCCTTGACTGAGCCCTTCCCACCTTTTCCCTCAGTAAAACTTGCTTTCTGACTCCAAAATAAAAAGGAGAGAGAAGATCCTGCAGCCCCTCCATTGCGGCAGAAGCCATTTTTCAGCTTTAATTAACATAAGTTTAACATTGCATGCAAAAAGATGGAGCTGCAGAGCATACAAGCTGAACAAACTCTCCCGAAGTGTTCTTAATTTCACATTAATCTCACTGAGTGTGGTGGGGCTGGAGATGTTTGCAAGGAGAATTTCATTGTAAATTGGCTCTGTAAGGCAAGGAAGAGATCCACGTGGTGTGGGAAAGTTTGGAAGTGAATCAAGGGCAGCTTTTTGGGATCAGGATGGATGAAAAAGATCAAGGCAGACTGCATTCATAACCCTACAACAGTGGTGGGAGATTGGTGGGTGCCAATAGGAGCAGCATAATATCAAATATAGGCTTACTTTTATTACAACCCTCACAAAAGTTGAAAAAATAATAAGGGGAATAGCAAGAAAAGACTGGAGGAGTTAGAGTTTGTCTTCCTGGAGAAGGGAAGGCTCTTTATAGTATTCTGTATTCTACCTCTCAGGAGAGAGGCACAAGACAAGATGTACCAGGCAAGGTTTTATCTTGAGAGAAGAAACCAGTTTTTTAAAGTGAACAACTAATCACTGGGAGAACCTCCCCAGGGATGTGGCAGAGTCCCTGTCCCTGGAGGTTTTCAGTCTGTGGCTGGACAGTCCTAGATGGTCTCACAAAGTCTCCCTGTCCCAGAAAAGGTTGGACCAGATGATGTTTTGAGGTTCCTTCCAGCCTGGGCTGTTCTATGATCCAGTGATTCCAATAACACATGGAAATGATTTCTAGCTGCTGATTTAGACCTATTACAAAAATACTCATTTTGAGGCATTATAGTTACTTCAGACATCCAAATAATTTCATGTAAACTACTTTTATACCAACTTTGAGTATTGCTGATCCCAAGGTAAAAACCATATGATACTCATGTTTTAAATAGCAACGGAACAGAACTGCAAACACAACAAATTTGGAAAATCCATTGTGTACTTTCCCATTTCCACAATAATCCCATAAATCTAATAAATTTGTTAAAATAGCAGAGAGCTGGAGATGCAGGTGATTATCATGTGTTTGTTGTCAGAGTTCAGAAGTCCTATTCAAGTTTGTATTTTCCCTCCTACATGCCTTACACAAATTACTTGTTCTTGTTATGGCAAGAAGTAAAAGCCTCTTCAGAAAGCCTGAGCCCAGCTCCTCTGAAGATGATGGCTCCTCTGAAAATGAAGATTTATTTTTAATCAGAGAAAATGTCTTACATAGGATTCAGCAAATACATTGGTGTCTTTTTAGCCAGGAACACAAACCACCCAGATTTTGAATAACCAGGAAGAAAACAACATATATTTTTTGCACCTTTTATTTATAGTATTTTACCTTCAGCAGGAAAATAACTGCCCAGTACTCATGAAAACTCAAACTAAAACATTTTGGAAGTGAAAGCAGAAGTTGTTGGGAATGAAGGAGTGCAGAACTTAATTCTCAGTGACTTCCCATTCAAATGATGAGTCCTACATTGATTGCCACTGTGCCCTATTGAAATTCTTGTTATTCTATCACTGATAGCACTGAGGCAAAGGGAATATCTCACTGACCCAGTCAGTCCCCATAACTCAGCTTGTTAGACTTCCAGAGAGGCTCCTGCCCAGCAGACAAATAAACTCAGCCTGATGTTATAAAACCTGTCAGACGTTTTAGGGCAAGATTTGGATGAGCAAAACAATGTATTTTTCAGCTAGCTGGGTGTGCAGTGTAAGCAGAATGGACTGCAGGACTGGAGATCACATCCCTGGAGATTTACTGGAAACATATTCCTGCCTGTTTATCTGGTTTTATATCAGCACAAGTTTGCAATTCCATATGCTATTCGTTATCTGGGGTTTTGTCATCCCCTCTGCTTTGCTCTTGTTCTGTCTGTGTCTGTTCCCCTTTTGTGAGTCTCTCTCTCTCAGCCTGGCTGGTGTAATTTCAGTGTTGCAAACTTTAAATGACAATCCAGCAGGATAATGTCTCAAAGGAATCTTCAGCAGCGCTGGGTAAGTGAAGCACAGCAAAAAAAAGAGCTTTTGAGAAACTGAGCAGAGGGTCAGACCCAGAGAATCAGAGCTCAGAACACACAGGCAAGAACAAGTGGTCAGCACAGGGCACTTTGATTCCTGCACCAAAGAAATGCTTCCACACCCACATTTAAAGAAGTTGTCACAATGTAAGAGAGAAGGTTGATAACTAACAGCGAGGAAAAAAGATCAGAAACAAAAGAGATCAGAAACAAGGTGATTAATTTTCATGGTGGAGGAAATTATGAACAGGAGCCTTGGCTGTGCTGTGCATAATGCTCTTTCAAGAAGTGAGGTAATGATCTGGTAAAATTACTGCTGACAGAGAGTTATTCAGGTTATTTAGAGCTAAAGAGTCTTCAAATGATCTCAGTGACTGCACAAAAGAATAAAATTCACTGTTGACGAAAACAAAAAGAGGGTGCATAAGAAAAAGATATGGAAATCATGTGTAATTAATTGTCAGAACTCAAATTAGCTACTCCTGCTTAGGGAAGGAATTGTAAAGTCATCACCTGAAAAAGCCAGCTCAGTGCTCAGTGGCAGCCAAAAGGGCAACTATAATAATACAAATTATCTGCAAACTGTTTGAGAACAAACCAGAAAACATCATTAAGCTGGCCTGTAGAAATTCCCTGATACAGAAGCTGCATGCCAGACTAATTGCTCTGCCTCTGGAAGTTACAGAAACATGGAACAAAGTACAAAGGAAGGCACTGATGCTGATCAGAGATAGGGAATGATTCCCATGAAAAGCCTTTTGATGGAGAAGCTGCTTGCTCGGATTCAGGCCTGGGAACAGCTGCTCTCCACAGGCACCACCTGGAATACAACTCATAGGTGTGTTGTGCAGAGAAATCCAGGAAAAGGAGAGAGTGGCTTGCACACTGTAGCATGTGCTGGAGTGAAATAGAGGGACTTGGAAGTAGAATTAACTGCAGGATTGGTTGGTTTCTTGATTGCTTTTATTGCTGCACTTTTTTTTTTTTTCTTCAAGTAAAACAGAAAGGGACAAAATAGAAATGTCCCTCTTAGTTCAGGAAAACTGCCAGTGCTCAGATCCTTGCTGGGAAAAATGCCAGCACTGCACTCATGCAGTATCTTTCTCACTTTAAGCACGCTCTTTAGGAATTGGGGGAAGAGTGCAAACCAATGAAGGCTCAATACAGGATGTGCATTTTCTTTATGCATAGAGAGAAAAAAAACCACCTAAAATCATGAATTCTCATTTTGCTAAGTGGTACAGGGGAAGTCTCTTATTTCTCCAGGTTTATGGCTTTTGCAAGTGCTCTCTTCGCAGAGCTCTGTAGCTCTCCATCATTGGTTATTGCTGCCGTGCTACCTGTAAAACTGCTTAAATTCCAAAATACCTCAGGTAGGAGCAGAGGGAATGAGAATCTGGAAGGACATTGTAGCCCAAAAGGTGTTGGGGTTCAGGAGAAATCTCACAATCTTTTTCCCTCTCAGTCTGAAGCTGACACATTTGCCCTGTTGCTGTTTGAGATCTGCTGGAGATCTCAAATTATCACCTGCAGTTCCAGTTATTTTGGAGATGCATAAGCATGGGCTTGTGTAGCCATGTGGATTTTTATGAGTTTTAGAGCTTATTTGGATAAAGGATCTGCACAGAACGAGTCAGCAGGAAGATACATTTTTAATGGAGAAAAAAAGAGACCTTCAAAGACCAAATCAAGAAAAAGTTAACTCAAAGATCCAAATCAAGTATAAAATGTTATAACTCATTGGTTTCCAGTTAGAAGGAGACTGTGCTTTTGTACCTTCAAAAATCTTCCTCCTAACACCTAATGCCACCATCATAGGTGCCACCAGCTGATCCTCATTTTGCTTGGAAACAGTTTTAGAGTTTGGAATATCTGTGGAAACAAGAACCTCTCACCTCTGTCTGAAATCATTCATGTCTCAGCTGAGGGCTGAGCTCATGGAACAGTTAAAACATGGTGTCATTGCCATTACCTGTCCTAGATTATCTCATATGTAAAAAAAGGAAAGGAAAAGGAAAAGGGAAAGGGAAAGGGAAAGGGAAAGGAAAAGGAAAAGGAAGGAAAGGAAAAGGAAAGGGAAAAGGGAAAGGGGAAAGGGAAAGGGGAAAGGGAAAGGGGAAAGGGGAAAGGGGAAAGGGGAAAGGGGAAAGGGGAAAGGGGAAAGGGGAAGAGGGAAGGGAAGGGAAGGGAAGGGAAGGGAAGGGAAGGGAAGGGAAGGGAAGGGAAGGGAAGGGAAGGGAAGGGAAGGGAAGGGAAGGGAAGGGAAGGGAAGGGAAGGGAAGGGAAGGGAAGGAAGGGAAGGGAAGGGAAGGGAAGGGAAGGGAAGGGAAAGGAAAGGAAAGGAAGGGAAGGAAAGGAAAGGAAAGGAAAGGAAAGGAAAGGAAAGGAAAGGAAAGGGAAAGGAAAGGAAAGGAAAGGAAAGGAAAGGAAAGGGAAAGGAAAGGAAAGGAAAGGAAAGGAAAGGAAAGGAAAGGGACAAACAACAAGAGAAAAAAACTAAACCAAACCAAAAGCAAAACAACAGAAAAAAAAAAATCCTACTGGTGTCTGGAAATTACACCCAACACATCTAACATTTTGGGACTTAAACTTTAGGAGAAGACATTAATGAGGGCTTCCTAGAAATGCCTTACTTTTAGGACACCATAGCTTTTTCCAGTATTGGTGCATGGATCAGATGTCAGACCTGCCTGGTCTCCAGGTCAGGTTGTGTGACTGTGGAAATAAATGGGAAAACTCGAGATAATTCTCTGGGGAAGGGAAGACCAAGTTATGAAAATAGTATGGAAATGTCTAAGTCAGGATTCTGCAGAGGAAAAGGTGTCAGCTTTTTTAATTCTGTTGTGAAGGTAGTTTGTAGGACATCTAGAGCAGCCTGGCAGGTGTCAAGAGGAGTTCTGTGGGAAATACTTCTTTAAATTATTCCCATCAAACTGCAGAAGTGCACTCATGCATAGGAAAAAATACATCTGTGTGCACCTCTTGCAGTGAGTGCAGAAATAAGGAATAGAGATTTTAACTAAAAACGGTTGTGGTGCAGTGAATTTATGAGGATCCCTCACAAGTCAATTTGTAGGACTGGTCACCAAAAAATGTCTGCTGGAATTGTATCATGTTTTTGACTTCAGTGTATGGCAGGGAATTGTGTTTGTCTCTGGTTTGGTTTTGAAAGGCTGAAACTGAGGGTTTAGCACCTGTAGGAATCTCTTCCCCAGACACATCATGGTGATAAAACCTAACAAGAAGTATTTTTTCATAATTTAAATCCTTAGTTTACTCAAGGTTATCAGAGAAGTTATTTTTGCTTCTGCTATGGGAACCTACTGATCCCATTGTTTAATAGTCTTTTAATTTTATCAATTTTTTCCTGACATTTAAGAAAATCCTGGGCATCTGTAGTGTCAAATAGATCTAAAGAACAAGAAAGGGAAAAGAAAGATCAAGCCAAAACAAAGTTTAAAAAAAAAAAGCTCTTAGAAGACTACAAAAATAATTGAGGCTTGAAGTCAAACTGAATTCTTCAGTTTCACTTACTTTTGATTTCTTCTATTTCTTCACTTTGAAATTTTAAATGAAAATAAAGTTGTTTAACTTCCCAATTCCCTCTGTTTGCTTTTGAAAATATTTAAGCATAGATTTTATCTTCCTCCTTCTTTTACTTATATTGATTTTATTTTTGGCAAAATCCCAATGGCTGTTTTTGCCGTTATTAACAGATCTTGATTTTTTTTTTTTTTTAATCCACAAAATCAGAAGAAAAACACATTTCAAGCCCAATGACAACCTCTAGGTCTTCATTCTTGCTTATGTATGTCCTTCAAATACGAAACCATGAGCATTTTCTCTTGACACATATTTCTCCAGCCACATAACACAAGAGAAGGAATGAGGAAAAAATAAAACTCTGTTACCTGTAAAATTTAATATAACAACATTTCATGTTTAATGGCTAAAAATTCAGGTAGATTTATGTGAGATCGTCAGGGAAGAACTGAAGAGAAAAAGAATTGCCATCTATAAAAACCCAAAGCCATGGCCATGTAGACAATATGTGGTGAAGTCTACCAGCCAAACAACTTAGTGGTGGAGTCTCCATCCCTGGAAGAGCTCAAAAACCTGTGAATGTGGCACTTGGGGACATTCTTTAATGGTGATCATCGTGGTGGTTGACAGCCAAATTTGATGATCTTAAAGGTGTTTCCCAACCTTAATGATTCTGTGATTCTATCCCATGAACTTGATTGATCCTGCAGTGTTTCTTCCCAGTTCTCTCTGCAGAGAGGAGGATGAAAATTTGACACTTTAACTCTCATTGTATATCTGCTTGTTTAAACTCATTTAGCAGAATAGATTATTCAGCTTGTGCCTCTCCTCCAGTCTCTCAAAACAAGACAAAACATGAGGTGATCTAAGCTGGGATTTCAGGAGAGTTCTAGTGAGGCAGAACTGTGAGGTTAGTTAAGGTTATAAATTGCCACATTAACTAAATTTAAGCACTGCATTTTTGAAGACTTCTATAAACTCCCCTAGGATAAATCAGAGGGAAAGAAAGAACAAAAAGAATCGAAAGTTAGTTTTGTCTTTATTAATTTGGGTTTACATTTGTGCCCACCCATGCTGTGGTGTGGAGGCACAGGATTAATTTTAATGTGGTAGGATCCTTCACCCAGCACCCAGGAGGAGCAGGGAAAATCCTCCTGATGCCTCTCTCTGCAGCACCATCTCCCAAGGGATTGGCACAAAAACCATCCCTGTGCACAGTGGGAGCTCCTAAAGTCACCCCAATCTCCTTGCCATGGACAGAGAGTGGGGTTAAGTAATGGGTTATGAGAAGTGATCCATGGAAAGGAGGGGGAAATTAAAAACAAGGAGGGAAGGCATCTTTCAAGGTTGAGAGAAAAGTTTTGTTCCAGATTCCTGTTCAGTGAATGGATGGTGTGTCTTACTTCACATCCTCAGTCACATCCTCCCCATTTCACACCCTGAAGTTGAACTGTTAATTTACATAGTTCAGATAAATTGCCTATATAGATATATATTTATATATAAAAGTGCAGATATTTCCTCTGTGAGGAAGAAAGCATCAGGAAAGCTCAAGAAATTCATAAGTGATTAAGTCCTCACCTAAGGTCATACAACACTCCATGGTGTCTCTCAAAGTGACTAAAACCTTTGAGAGGTGCAAAGAATTGATCACCTGGCACCTCTGCAGATGATTTCAGCAGCACAGCCACAATCATTGGTACCTTTAACCATCAAGGCCTCCCAGGAATGGGGATGAGGCCACTGGCTTGCTTTGGAGAGGCTGCAAAGTGACTGCCACCAAATTGAACCTTCCAGCATTGAGAAGGGAATCACTTTCATCTCAATCGCTGCAGCAAGGCTCCTGTTGAGCATCTTTAGAAAAAAAATGCTGCTAAGTTTCTCCTAACCTGCTTGCCTGGCAGGAGACAGATCAAAGAACCTTCTCTTTATGTGAAGACATCTTTGAAGGCTGCTGTTAGCTGGTGGGACCTCCTGTCACTGGCAGGATCTCGACTGCTGTGCTCCCAAACTCTGCTCTAATGGATTCACTTTTATAAGGATTTGCTCACAGTTCATCCTGGCTTGGGTTGTTCTTTTTGTGAGACCTGTAATAGATGAGACAGTCAGAGCAGAGCCTGTGTGGCCCTGTCCTTTCTGGCTCAATACTCAGCAGTGCTCTCTTGAAGATGCTGGTAGGTCCATATTCTAGAGAGGAACAGAATCCCAGAATGGTTTGGGGTTGAAGAGCTCTTAAAGATCATCCAATTGCAACCCCCTGCCATGGGCAGGGACACCTTCCACTATCCCAGGTTGTCTAGTCCTGTCCAGCCAGGCCTTGGACACTTCCCAGTTCTAGAATTCTGCCATGACCACTGCCTATTCCAGTGTCTCTGGGTGATATTTTCCTGATATCCAACCTAAATCTCCCCTGACCCAGCTTTAGGTCATTCCTTCACTGATCCCCAGAGAGAAGAGATCAGTGAGAAAGCTGCAGACCACAGCTGGGCAGCATCAGTCTTAACCTAAAGACACCAATCTGAAGTACCACCTGGACCAGGACAATCTGTGACAAGAGCCATGGAGCCCGTTTTGCTCTGGTTCTCAATCAGTGACATTTTGAGCAGCAACTCCACAATGCTCCTGCTGTCCCTGCTCAGGGAGGAGAGCTCAGATCACTGACAAGGAAACACCAGGCCAATGCATTAAACAATTAAATCCAATGAGATGTGAATGGTGATATTGAAACCACAGGGAGCCTCCTGCAGACACCAAAAAAAGTTGCCCTGAACATGAAAGGCACCTCAGCTTCTCCACACACAGAGAGGGATTGGATTATTTTTAAAGCAGCCATGACAAAACAAATATTTTGGAATCTCTAACCTCCGATGGCAACTGATTCCTCCAACAGGGAGTGCAAGAACCCCCTAAAGGCACATCCCATCGAGTTATATCTGACACCCAGGGAGAGGCAATGAGCCTTCCCCAGGCAGGCTGCAAAGCAAGATGAGCCCCATAAAAGAGGAACTGCCAGCTGTGCAGTTAGGGCTAATCCTAATTGGAACCTAACAGGAGAGGAATTCTTTGGCATGTGGATTTAAATGGGCTGTTCCCAAAAATGTGTGGTATGGTGTGAAGCACCTTAAAAAAAAAGCAAAGAAAGATGTCGTGTCTGAGTGAAGCATTTTTCATTCAGTGCTTGGCTTTCAGTGTGGTCTGTGGTACTTCAAAATGAAACAATATTTGACATGTGGGAATTGCCACTTTTCCCACATATATTCAATTTAAATTTAATCTGTTAAGAAAAAATAATCACAGGATTCAGCAACAAAGGAGTGTGGTTTATGTGAAAGGAATATAAACTATTTATGTGAAGACATAGAACTGCAAAAGAAGTATAATATTTAAAAAATAAACTATTTTATGGTTAGCAAACATAAAAATTAATATTGCTTATATAATTCATTTGAGTTCTCTTTTTTATATATTTTGGTATGATATAAAATTCTCTCATCTAAGGAGCATGACATTAGCCCCAGGATGGTGAGTGGTCAGTGAACAATCATTTCTCATTTACATAAATCATTTACAACAATTTACCATGGGATTACTGCACACCACTCAAATCCAGAATATGAATTTAATCTCTTCGTTGGGAGCATCCATGTCTCACTTGACCATTGCACACCATAACTCATCTCCCAAACACCCCATTTATGTAGGGTCACCCTTTTTTGCTCAGGTTTTATGAATGATGACCTGAAGTGCAGAGGTGTTTTTGTCAAAAGTGATTGGTGGCATTTGGATGGTGAATTATTCATGCTCATGGCCTGTTTTATTCAGAGAGCTGAGCCAGATGACAGCGTGTAGGTTCACAACAGATCTTAGCAGCAGATGTGCATTCCCAGAAGCTTTGCAGATACCCAAAGACTTGGATGGTTGTTTCCCTGTGAGTGGAAGTCAAGGGAAGCAAGGAAGAGGAATTCCCTTTGCCTGCACTCCCTGTGAGCTTGTGGGACAAAGACAGGAGCAACTGGATGGGTCATGCAGGTGACATTTCTAAAGAATTTTAAATTCCTGAAGAATTTAGAAAGGGACATCCTTGTGCTTACAGTTAGCACAGACAAACAGAGCCCTGCATCTATTTTTCAGTTTAATGACAAAAGCAATATTCTGGATTCCAGTGCCAGTATCAGTCCCCTGCTTGAAAAATGGGTGCATTAGAATTTCTCAGCAAAGCATCTGAAGGACGTTTTAGGACTGTGGATAAAAAAGAGCAAAGTTTAATCAGTTTACCGAGTTTGCATGGCTGTGTGAGGTGATCTGTAGTAATCAGCAAGGAAAGAATGACCCTCATTGAAAGGGAGGCAGAGATGCACAGGATGTTTCAAACATTTCTGGCAGTGAGTCGTTCTGGGTAAGCTCATTTAAATGGTTATGTGCCCCTTATGGCCTCATCAATGAGGCTATTAAAGCTAAGGTTATTTCCAGCAATGGATACACTTGCACATCACAAACTTGGGAGAAGAAGAGAATAATAATTATTGGGAAAGAAAAAAAAAAAGTCAGCAAAACAGAGAGAAAAACAAACAAAAAAAAAAAAAAAAAAAAGCCAGGATTTTGACAAAGCCAATTCTTTCCTACTGCTGTGCAGAGAGATAACCAGAGATTGAACATCCACGATAAACTGTGTGGAGATAAATCCTTGGGGAGCAGAAATTGAAGCTTCAAACTGATGTAGGCAACTTCAGCACAAAAAGGTGGGAACACTGCTGTCTAATTACAGGATAAACACATGCAAAACAAATGCTGCTAAAGCACATGGGTCAGTGTCTTCAACAGCTGTTGCAGGAGAATTTTGAGCTTTACATTATCCAATTCTGTGACAAAAAGCTTATATTCTGTCATCTGCTTGTCACGCAGCTCTTCGTGAGCCATTTGAACTCCTTGTGGCTCAAAATGCCTGTAAGGAGACTTAAGCTCTGTTTTACATTTGCCATCTGATACCCAAAACATAGCCAGATTCCCCTGGGATGAAAACCTGAGTATGTCATTCCCTAACTCAAGCAAAGTTTTTATGAACAACTCACTGTACCTGGAAGGAGACATTGGTTTGTGGAAGCAGGAGTGTGGAAAAGTCCTTCTGGCTTGTCTTGAAACAGAGGTTGTTGTTTCTAGGCTCAAGAATTTTGCCTTTTTTTTTTCTTTCCAAACTCCTTTGACTTTTAAAATAGTTGAATTAATAGCTTTTCCTGGGTCGAGAACCATTTTATGTAATTTCTGACTTGCTCAGGCCTGCATCACATCTTGTGAGAGTGAGATATAAGGTAAATGCAGAAAAAAAAATATTTCAAAATAAAAATATATACAAACTTCACAAGACTTGAAGGTGTAAAATTATCTATAAAGCCATCGTGCTACCACAGTGCAGTTGGGATGCTGTGGAGAGAGGCTTCTGTCTGGGTGAGGTGCTGTGGTCAAGAAACTTGTATGGTTTTGTTATAAATGTATGTCAGTTCAGGATTTTCAGCTCTCCCCTCCTCCTAGAGCATTATTGGTTTACTTCTATTCTTACTCTTTAGCTCATAACCTTCTTGGCTTGAGTTAGACTGGGATCACAGGAGAGGAGCATCCCTGAGCTCTGGTGTAGATATTCAGAGTAAAATGCAAATTATTCTAAACATAAAATGAAAATACTTCCTCCCTCACCCTGACCAAACTATAGTTCTATATTAATTGCTAATTTCCAAAGTTGGCTTTTAAAAATATTAACACTGAAGGTGTGATATCCTTTCATGGGTTTTTTTAATGTTTCAGGGTGAAGTTTAATAGCATTTTTATCCACAGCTCTAGGAATTGCTGTGAGACCTGAAAGGCATCACAGGGCAGTGAGTTTCACAGTCCAGATGTGAGTTTATGTGTGGGACTTGTCAGTCATTTTGAGTACAGCTTTTCAGTACAACAGAATTTATTCCTACTCTATAATTCTATGTAATTCTGGATTAATTCTGAGTTATAAATTGACTTCAGTAAAATGTGATTATTTTACATGCTTTTAACTATATTACCATGTCATTGCATTTGCATAATAAACCTCCCAATCTTTTTCTTTTGTTTGAGACAATATTTTCCTCTTAGCAGTCATTCAATCATCACCATCTCTTTACCTCATTCTAGTTTGGGCTCTAAATGCTTGACCTGCCACCTCTAATTTTACATTTGCCTCTTGTTTCAAGTTCTGACCACATTCTGAAATTACTTGGGAAAATTAAATACATTAAATTTTAATGTTTTTTCCCATGAGTCAGTTGCTCAGTTTTGCCTCAGTCTTTGACATTGTTGTCCTTTTTTTGACAGTTGTGCATCTACTTTGGTGTAAAGAAGAAAAGGGATATGAATTTTAAAATGTGTGACTGGGGCTGGATGGTCATTGTAGGCTTCTTCCTACTGAATTGTTGTATTCTATTCTATTCTGTTCTGTTCTATTCTATTCCATTCTGTTCTATTCCGTTCTATTCCATTCTGTTCTATTCTATTCTATTCTATTCTATTCTATTCTATTCCATTCTATTCTGTTATGTTCTATTCTATTCTATTCTATTCGAACCTAGTCTATTCTATTTTAGTCTAGTCTAGTTTAACCCATTTTCTATTCTATTCAATCTATTCTATTCCAATCCATTCCATTCTTTTTTTCACAATGTCATTGTTTTTCCAAGTGAAGTTGCTCTCTCAGTCTTGGATTGGCCTCACAAATCAAAGCTGCTCAGAGGCTTTTCCGGATGTGGAGCTGTAAAACAGTCATGGAATGGCTGATTTGCTTTCTTAATTCTCAACAAATGGAAGGAATTTATCCTCCTTACACTCACCTGTGTGTCCTAACTTCAAGAGCAGAAACCAACAGCACAGATCCTTCCTTTCCTCTTCACCATTCTTTGTGCTCCAGTGCTTTGAGGTGTGAGCACCACAACTTCAGCTGATCTGTAATGCTCTGGGGTAATTTGTGGCCATTTGTCATTGCTGGGCACCTTTTCAGCTCAGTAAACTATTTAAAAGTAATCCTGCAGCTTTCATATCTTTGGAAAGTCTGCACAGGTCTGCACTTGGTACTTTAGGTGCCAAAATACCTCGGAAAACTTTACCTTCAGCAGGATTTCTGCTGCAAACTGAAGTGTTGGTTGGTACATAACCCCATGGCTGAGTGCTCACAGCATATCAAGACAGCTTCAAAAGCCCCAGCACTGAAAAAAGAAAAACCTAACTGAAAGCAATTAGATGAAAGGAATTTCGTAACTTTTCTATGACAACAACCTTTGGTATTCTTAGTACATTTTTATTTTGAGCAGTGAGTCACACAAATGTGGCGAGAAACAACAAAGAGGACGTCAAGTTCCATTACTGCAGCACGATGGTGGATGACAAGGGCATCTGGTTGATAGAACAGAACAGAAAATTGCACTTTGTCTGGCAATTAGGGGAACAAAACGGAAAAATTGTCACTGTCTTATTTCTGTTTAACTTCAAAAAGTACATATGATTTCTGCCTGGGGAAGTTCTGTAGGTGGCTGCCTGCCTTCTAGTCCTGCTGAAGCATCAATTTATGTTCAAAGTGGAGAAGTAAACCGGGTGATGAAATATTCATCTGACTAAATTCCTGTCTTTTTGTTGTTGTTGTTTTGTTGTTCTTAAAAAAAAAAGGGGGGGGAAGGAAAAAAGTCCCATTTCTGACTGGCTTCAGCTCGGCTGTTGATGTAACCACTCATGATGGGATATTGTTTTTTAATGAAGTTTGCAGCTGGTTGGTTTTTGGTGCCAGAAGGACTGAATGATGCTGCAGACAGGGGAAACCAAACTCCTTTTCTTTTCAGAGCTGAAAGCAAAAGCTGAACTTTTGTGCATCTTTTCAAAGATCTAAAACAACCCATAGATCCCTGTCCTGTACTTCCCAAAGGCTGATCACACTACGTGCAGCTACCAAAACAGAGATAAAAAAGATGTTAGTTTTGTAATGTTTCCCATCTTTACAAGATCACTGGCTCAGTAGTCAAAAGGGAATTTGAATGAGTTATCCTAAAAAATTTCATTTCAAGATGTAAATAATGCTTTTGGTCTCTCCTTTTTCTTGATGGTTTTTCTTTTTTTGGTCATTTTGAGAAATGTGACTTTGTTCTCTGAACACAAACCAAATCCAGCCCATTATCAATCGGATTTAATATTAAAATCCCAGGAGTTTTCATTAATTCTCACGAATGGAGTGGAATTCAAAGTAAGTCTTGCTCACTGTGTGCCAAGGTAGAGGTCACAGAGACCACTCTGCTGTGATGAAGATGCACAGAGCAGTAGCAGCAGAACTGGGTGAATTGGGACCCAGATTACGTAAATTATACATTTCCTGTGCTTTCTCACGTTTCTAATTACATTATTAAATGTTCAACATTATCACTTAATTGTTCCTAATGACTTCATGTATAACAAGCCACTGTTAAAACAGAAAATTAGACAGTCCTTTCCTCCTTCAAAATGTTTTATGAAGACAAAAACATTCCACAATTTGCATTTATTTATAACCTTTAAGGAAACCCAGGGAGTCAAACAACATCCTCATCCAGCAGGGTGTGAAGGTTTCCCATTAGGATAAGAGGCATTGTCAGGTTTTCTCTGAGAGGGAGCTCAGTTGCTGGGCTCTGCAGGGAAGTGGTCCTGGCACCAAATCTGTCAGAGTTCAAGGAATGTGTGGACAGTGCTTTTAGTCAGATGGTTTAGTTTTAGGATGGGTCCCTTCCAGCTTGAGATATTTCATGATCCTAAATCAATTTTGGGGTCAGTATCCCTTGGCAAAACATCACTCAAGCTTTTTGATCATTCTAAGATCCCCCTTTTGTAAAACACTTCAGTGAGACCTGAACTTTCCAGTTTGTCACTCCAGGTTCCTTGGGGTCCTTCTGCATTTGGTAGCCAATCCCATCCCTAAAACAAGAGCAGCAGATAGGGAATTCTGTTCCTCAGAGGTGAGGCAAGAGCCCAAGTTCCCAGTGAGTTTTCATTTGTGCTCAGACACAGCTTGTATAATTTTTAGAACATATGGTTTCAGACTCAGAGGGAGTAGGTTTGGATTAGATTGTGGAAGAAATTCTTCCCTGTGAGGGTGGTGAGGTCCTGGCTCAGGTTACCCAGAGAAGCTGTGGCTGCCCCATCCCTGGAAATGTTCATGATCAGCTTGGACAGGGCTTGGAGCAACCTGGGATAGTGGGAGGTGTCCCTGCCCATGCCAGAGGGTGGAACTCGATGATCTTTAAGCTCCTTTCCAACCCAAACCATTCTGATTCTGTTATTCTGTGAATATAGTACATATTTAGAGTCCATGGGCTAAGAAATGCAGGGGTGCCAAGGCTTTGTGGCACAGCATGGGCAGGGCTAGAAAGCAAGAGAAAGTAGCAAAACCAGGACTATCAATAGCTCCACAAAGTCACTTCCAGCATGTGACACCAGGGCCCAAGACAGATGTTTCCCTTTCAAGTCGTCTCTTCTGAGGTCTCTCCCCGAAATTTGAAATGAAGGCAATGCAGTGGAAGACTTTCAAATGCAAATAGGAGAAGGGAAATGGCATATGGCAGAAGGAGATGCATGTGATGGGATATTTAGCTTTTCTTTTCCAGAAATTTTTATGATTATGTTGAAATGTGATGTTCTGCTGATGTTGAGGGTAGCCCATGTGGTTCTGAATTTTTTTAAGGGATAATTGGCATCAGCAAACTGTCCTTTTTTGTCTCTTTTCCTTTACCATAAGAAGTGTGACTTTATAGGGTTTGGAAATCCTTCTATTCACTTTAGCAACAGATTCTACAAAGTAAGTGTAGTTCTTCCACTGGCAGTGCTTTAAAACAAAACAAACAAACAAACAAGAATCAAAAGAGAAAAGCATTAAGCAAAAAGATTGGCATTAATATGAATTTCTGTCCTCCTGATTGCAAAGTTTAGAAAATGAGAATCCACAAAGTTACACAAACATATTTTGCATCTCCAGAGCTAATTAGCATATCCCGGGGGAGAAAATTACAGGAACTTCTAAACAGAAATCTTAATTGTCAGCCTTTGTGTTTCAAGGCAGTAAGTGCACCTTGGCATTTCTGCCTTTGTGATCCCTGGATAGGGAAAGAAAAGAAAAGAAAAGGAAGTCTATTTCCCCTTTCTTTTTCAAGTCCTTCATTAAAATACCCTCGGTAATGACTGTCCAAAAAAAATTAGCCCAAGCTAAAAATTATATTTATTTCAAACTCTGTGAGAGGTGAGTCAGAATTCCTTGAGTTTCCAAAAGACCTACTCCAGTTTTATATTAAAGGATTCTGTTAAAGCCTTTGTCTGGTTTTCTGGACTGTACTTTGGAGTGTTTTGGAGGCAATGTGTTGAATTTGACCTTTTCTTCACTGGATTTGGGATTGCTCTGTGTCCTTTTTTAATTACCTGGAAGACACCTCAAGCCTGGAGCATATAATTTTGTCACTGAGCTTTGCAGAGACTCCAATGTGACACCTTTTCTAACATTTTCAGTTATCCCAAATTACTGGCCCATGTAAAAAATGTTTCTTCAGCAGGAGTTCTACACCATAGAGACACCAACCTTAAATACCTATGAAATTTCAACAGATAAGAATACTTAAATTTATGTAAAGAATAGGACACCTCCTTTGCCATTGCACTTGGATATTGCTCTCTGTCATAGATGGTTTTCAGGACAATATTGCTCTCTGTCATAGATGGTTTTCAGGACACTGAACTTTTGTTTCCAATAAATATTCTGAACACCTTTATTAACTGCTTTTTTGTAGTCATCCAGATTTTTCCTCCTAAACAGAACAGTCTCAGTGCATTTGTATTCTTGGATTTCTGTGATATTTCTCTCCAGCCTCATAGAAACATAACACCTCTGCAAAACACAGCTTTGAGAGTGCCTCAGAGATCGGAATATTTGCTAAAATATAACTGAAATGATGAAATATTGGAAATTTGTGAATACCTTTTTAATGCTTTCCTTTGGGCACCGACCAATTTTGGATAGAGAAAGACAAATACCACCATAATAATAAACAAAATCCTTACATAAGCAGAAACAGGGAGTTTCATAACAAACAATCAGATGGCTCCCAAGTCATTAAAAAGGTTATTACGGTTGAAAGTAAAGGAAATCTCTGTTTCTGTTTTCCCAAAGCATTTCTCTCATGCAAAGGCAAATATTTGCTGTCAGCATTTTGAAACTTATTCATGATGCACTCTTTGGGTTTATCATTGTTACCCTTGTAGCATTTTTTACTCACAGAAGAAATGGGAAATAAGGCTCATGAAAACTTTCACCTCTGAATAAAGTGCTGCTGATTTTAAATGATTGAAAGATATGGATTTAGAGAAAGTATGTATCCACATCTGCATTTAAAAGGCCAAATTAATCCTACTTGTAATTAAATCAAGGCTTAGACTCTGTATCCAATGTTGCAGTGCATTTCTCTTGGATGGATGGATAGATGGGTGGATGGATGAGACCCAAGATTTTTTTTGTTTATAATATCTCTGTGCTGACTTTTAAACATTGCTATAAAACAACAGAAGTAATTTCAAACACTGTAGAAAGCAAATATTAGACTCCCTAGGCCGAATTCTCATTAACTTTAACACCAATTTACACCACTCTTGCAGTGCATTGGGGCCATAAACTGAATTACATTAAGCATAAAATGTTTCAAATGTGAGAACCAGACCCAGTGTGTTTGCAGCAGTTTTACAGCTAACTTCCCAAAGATGGTGCAACACTTTCCACTTTCCTAACAGAGGGTTCATCGTGGCTTTTTCCTCATTTTTAATTTGGGAGAGCCTCTTCCTTTCAGTTTGCATGATTTTGGATTAGCCAGAAGAGACCCAGTAAAAGAATCCCCCCAAAAAACCCAAAAAATTTATTTCTAAAGAAAAAAAAAAAAAAGCAGATGCATTGCTGAAACTCTATTATTGACTGCATGGGCACCATTCTGGAATTAGAACATCCTACCCCTGTATTGAGCTTGTCCATGACAATTTTTCTCAATTATTGTGTAAAACCTGACCAAAACAGGCCTGGCCATGTACGAAAAAAACCCCAAAATTCTGAACATGTAAACCAGGTAGATCCAGTCAAAAGTCTCCAGTGTGTTAAATAAAAGGAAATTATAGTATAAGAATTGATAATATTTTAAGAATATATTTTTATACCATGTCTGGCATGACCTGCTTGACCCATCAAGATTTCCAATGTGCCAGCCATGAGTAGATCCAATTTTCCCACACAGGCATTCAAATCTGACATAGATCTACAGATAGTTTAGGAGATGCAATTGGAAATACACATAAATATTTTAACACCTTTCTGTTTATTATTTCTTGTAGTTAAAATTCAGTAGAATCCAATATGAAATCTATGCTTTTTTTGGAAATATCCAGTTTTGCTTTTTTAAAATATTGAACTATCGCAGAGGTTGATTAATGGTAATGAAATAAAAACTCTACATTGATTATAATTTTCTTCGTAAGGAATTCAGATGGAGGATTAAAATAACCAGAGAGTTTCTCAATAAAGGAATTAATGCTCTGAGAACACATTCACAGAACATTGTTTTTTTTATGGTACAGTGATGGACATTGGAAGATAGAACAAACAGAGAAAAATCATTGATTAAGTAAATATTTAATGTGTTTTGTGGATTCAGAGTTTCTATAGACCAAGACAACACACAGTGTTTTATCAAGAGCACACATTAAATACTTTGCATGTATTACTTGCACATATTAAATACTTGCAGAAGAAGATCTGAGCTGCTTCACCCTGGGGGATCCAGTCCCAGAACTGGTGCAGGAATGTCAGCAGGGAGAATCATCTGCAGTGCCTCACTGAATGATGCAGCCACTGTGCATCAGAGCTCCCTAGAACGAGGTCCCTGTCAATCCCCAGAGGGTGAAAACTTGCCACCGAGTCGCCACAGGCCTTTTGGGACAAACTGAACTTATCCTGTGAAGTAGGAAACAAATGCACATGATGAAAGGAATGGTATTTATGGAAGTGCAGTAAAGGAAAGATAGGAAGGTGTGACAGGCACCACGTAACATTTTGGGTGAGGCAGCAAAGCTATGGAATGGCAGCCATCCAAACAAATTTGGGAAACATTAAACCATGTAGCAACCACAATGTAAATTGAATAATATTCCTTTAGCCTTATGGTGCCTTTGGCTGATAGTCCTACTTTTGGAACGCAATTGCTGTAATTAAAACCAGATCACATGGAATCACAGAGTGGTTCAGGCTGGAAGGAACCACAGTGGGGTCACCTGGTCCAACCTCCCTGCTCCAGCAGCACCATCCCAGAGCACAGGGCACTGGGTTGAGTCCAGATGGTTCTGGAATATCTCCAGTAGGGAGACTCCACACGCTCTCTGGATGATCTGTTCAGTGCTTGGTCACTGCACAGGAAAGAAGTTCTTCCTCATGTTCAGGTGGAACTTCCTGGGCATCAATTCCTGCCATTCCACTTCTGCCATTGCTGGGCACCAGGAGCAGAGCCTGCTCCATCTCTGACCCCTCCCTGCAGATACTGACAGACAGGATGAGATCTTCTCTCAGCTGTCTCTTCTCAAGGCTGAACAGCCCCAGCTCCCTCAGCCTTTCCTCATCAGAGATACTCCAGTCCTAAATCATCTTCAAAACCCTCCACTGGACCTGCTCCAGGAGCTCCATGTCCCTCCTGTCCTGAGGAGCCCAGCACTGCACACAGCACTCCAGATGTGCCTCACCAGGGCTGAGCAGAGGGATCACCTCCCTTGACCTACTGGCAATGCTCTTCCCAATGCACCCCAGGATCCTATTGGCCTTCTTGGCCACAAGATGAGGACCAATCTGAAAGCTAAACATTTCAATAAATTGTTGGTTTGGTTTTTTTAATAAGTCTCTTATTACTGACTCTTGAATTCTCTTTACTCTCTTTCCTCTGCAATGTGCCCTGCACTGACTTTCCCTTCTGAGGTCTTCTACTCATTTTTTGGTACAGCCCAAACTTATTGAGACTGTAATATACAGGGGCACAGGTACAGCAGAAAAAACACTATAAAAGCTTGAATCCTACTCCTAAACTCATGCAAGTACTTGCTGGGCCAGCAGAATCTGAAATCAGCAGAGGTATTTCTGCTGCAAGGACAATACCTCACACAGTAATTCTGCTGTGAAATGGTTTGTGATCAGCCAGTCTGAGTCCAAGGGGCTGGAAACAACAGAAGCTCTTCCCAGGAAAGAAACAAGACCTCAAGCTGTTTTGAACAGAAGTGGTAGAGTTCGATAAGGATTCATCCTTTGAACTTTGTCTTTCTTGGTTCTCTTTCCTTACATTTTCTTTCATTCTGCCCTCTGCTCCAGCCCCAGTAGCTTGCACCCATCTGTTAAAATATAAAAAGGGCTCCCTCTGCTAGTGCCTATTAAAGTGCCATATGGCTGAGGTACAGCCTGAGGTGCTGAGCATCACAGAGTGCTGCTCTGCAGAATAAAGATTCCTGCACTTGAGGTTTAATTAGGTAAGTGGTTTTTAAGTAGCATCACAGTTTCCCCTTAAAATATTTACTATTCCTCACCAAAGAAGCAAGATGAAGCTGGTCTAAATCACAGCCTGGCATGGATCAATGAGTGTTCCCATCATTCTCATAATGATTCAGGTCTCCTTCACCTTCAGGGTTGGAAATAACAGGCAAAGTGTCTCCCAGGTGTGTGTGATCCCTCCTGCTGTGGAGGAATCTTTCCAACCTCACTGCTGCTGCAGACAGGGCTGTGCTCTGGGCTCCATCTGCTGCAGAAGAGGAGGGAATTCTTTATTTCCAGATGCAGCTGCACTGTAGCTTTATTGAAGGTGGGAAATATATAGAGGAATTGTGTGCTTTGAGGTGTCACTTCGAGTGTGGTGCTGCAGGAATCTGTCACCTCCAAAGAAGGAATTCCAAACTGGGAATGCAGGGTAGTGAAGGCAAAAGATATCTGAAGAAACACTTGGCAAGGTATGCTTTGAGTTTATTGTGGTTCTTCCAATTGCTGCCAACCGCAGGTGAAGAACAATAAATATTATGGATTTTCTTTTCCTTGACTGTTTGCTTGGTTTTTCAGTGCTGCTGTCAGTCTTGTTAGGAGGAAATTTCAGTATCTGAGGAGAGAGGATGTCCACTTGCTTGGTGCTTGTGAGGCTGTGGGCTTCTGTTCAGTCCTGTTAAATATGATAAAAGCTCTCTGAAAAAGTCCATGGGCAGTCCCAAAATTCATTCCTAAATGCCATTGTCTTGGAGATTTTGGTTGTGCTGGACAGAGAAGGCTGTGCATCCACTACCAAAATTATTCTGCTTTTCATACATCTACAGAGACATAAAGAAAACTCAGAGATCTCTTTCCATTCCATGGATTCACAGTATTTCCCTAGAGTTTCCTATCTTGTATTTTGTCAACGCTAATTTTTCACTTTTATGTTAAGCATGTCAAATACCTCAGTTGCTGTAGTATCCAAGATCTGTTAAAAATACCTAAACAGATATCTCTTTTTTCTTCCTCTGCCTTTTGTTTAACAGGCTTGAGCTGTAAAAAGGCTTCTTTGATAACCAAAAGTTCTCCCTGAGTCTCCTGGAGCCCTTAAATACTTCATCTCCCCTCTTTTGTCTCTTAATCCCTTATAGCACTACATGCTAAGGAGTAAGTAAAATCTTAATCATTCCTGTTCACAGAAATGGAGCCAGAGGCACAATGCAGAATATATAATGTATAACTGGCTCTGCAGTTACGACTCATGATTATGTTCCCTCCCCAGCAAACTCCTGTTTCTTTTCAAAAGGAAATGTAGTCACTTCTGGAGCTCTACATAATCCCTTTAGTGATGCTCTTCCCAGCAGATAATAATCAGGGAGGAGTTAAATGGATTCAACACCCTGGTAAATCTGACCCAGCTGATTTTGGGAATCTGAGGACACCCAGCCTGGCCAGCACAAAAGGATGTTTCACCCATTCACTGTCTCCAGCAGCAGCCATGAACCCAAGGAAGAGTAATAAGAGATGATGTACATAAAATATTCCCTCAGGCACTGTCCAAGCTTCTGATTAGTTCCTGCTCAGGGAATTCTGACAATGTGTCTTTCTTAGTAACTGGGAGATCTTTCTTTGAAATATGTTCTCTATTCTTCCCTTCAGTCTGTGGGTTTTATTTTATTCATTTTTGGTGAGGATGGCAGGAGAACATACATATTGAAGGAGAGGGTTGCTTTGCTGTGCATGAAGAACAGTATAGGGAATACAATACATGGAATAACTAAAGAATTTGTGAGGCTTCCATGAGATGGGTCTCAGTAGGATCTAGCATGAGAGTTGATACTTATGCTTATTTCCAATAATGTTGCCCAAGAAAATGAAAATAATCTGGATTCCATAGGAAAATGGGAACACTTTGTGTGTACATTAAAAAAAAAGAAGGAGGGAGGGAGGGAGGAAGGAAGGAAGGAAGGAAGGAAGGAAGGAAGGAAGGAAGGAAGGGCAGGTATTATAAATTCCAGGGCACATTATTATGAAGATAGGTTTCTTTCCTGACACCAGTCTCGTCTATCTGGTCACTGAAGATTTATTTATAGAAAAAAAAAAATAAGGCAAACCACTAACAGCTGAGAACAAGGTTGTACAGAAATATTTGTTGCAGAAGTAAAATGTAAAAATAATAAAGATGAGGTTAATGTCACTGAAGTTTAGACAGTCAAATGTCAATTAGTCACTTGATGTTCCCTGTCAGGCTAATGCATAGATATTTTTTTAGCTATTGAACAGATTAAAGGTGAGCCAGACTGTCCCCTCTCCTCTCTAAAGAGAAATGAGGATGATTTGTGTTCCTCTGGAGCATCTGAATGAAAAGAATCTCGTCCAAATTGCTCCATATTGACTAATCTGGGGCAGTAGAAAAGGTAGAAATATCCAGGCAGGATATTTCACCCACCTTCACTGGGAAAATGGTGGAAGAGATCAAAAGGAAAGTCAACTCAGCCATTTTTACCCCTATTTATGAACAGCCAGCTAAGGTTCAAATGAGGAGGTGTCCAAAAGATTTATCAAGGTTATCTACAAATATCAGAGTGAAATCCCTGACATATGTGCATTTTCCTGCCATAAGCAGGGATCAACTGCTTTAGTCTCCCTGGTGTCTACTAAAATATCTCCTTTCTGATGGGATTAGGTTTTGCATTAATCTAGTACTTTCTGCTAGAGTGTAAGCGAAGCAAACATGTGAAGCTTCCTTCCATTCAGTGCCTCAGCCCTGGCACCATCTGCAGGAATAACACCAACATGTGCATGTAAAACCAGCATCACCCAGAGTTAACAACAGCTAGAGCTCAGATGGATGAAAAAAATGCACTACATTTACATCTACAGAATTTATTAGTTCTTTTTTAATTAGCTCTCCATGCAGCAATTTATTTCCAGCACTGTTCTAAATGAAAATGTTAGAAGTTGCAGTTCTGTTTGCAGTATTAGGAGTTTTATCCATTCCATCTCTGTCCTCATTGACTAAAACCAGTTTTGTTTCCTTCACAGTTAAATAGTGTTAAAAAAAAATTATCTGAGGTAGGTACTTCTTGTGTTTAAATATGCATTGCTGCTGCTGCAAAAACACCCATCAGTGTGTGAGACAGCAACTCTTGCTATGCAATGTGGGTTTCTTTCCTAATTGGGAACCTTTTCAACTCTGATTTTCTCTGCACAAACCACGTTCTTCTTCCACCAGCTCCCTTTAAGCAGAACTGGAGCACACAGCTCCTGCTCCCTTAGCTGAAATAGTTTAATGCCAACCATTTTGTGTGCCTTCTGTGGGCTTTTTTAAGGTTTATTTCCAGTAACACGTGAATGAGAATTTAAGGGTTTCTGTCACCTTTTACAGCTCTGATTTGCTCGCTCTGTAGTTAAAAGCAGCTGCAAGGTGAAAGCCTGGTATTTCCCCATGGCAGGTGCTCAGGGATGGTGAAATAGGAACGAGGCACTGGATGGGCACTGAGAGATTTGCATCCTTGGCAGCCTTGGCTGTGTACTCAGTGCTTAAGCATCCATCTCCTTGAGTTTGTCCTGCAACTAGACATATTTTAACTTAAGTCAGCATTTTTCTTCCTGGTACTTAATCCAAGATGAAAGTCAAATGCCAGTAATTCTGCCTGTTCCCAAAAAACCCTAAGATTTGCCACATTGGTGCAAATGGATGACTTGCCAGGTCTGCTGTCTAATCTCTCTTAGTGTCTGAGCTGCCTGTGTTTTATGTCCCTCGTTTTTACATTATCCTGAGTGCTTCCCAGAATCATTCCACATATTCATGAAGCTGCTTTTCTCTCTCCTTCCTCCCTCCACACTACAGGAGTTGCCAAATGTGAGTCAGGGAGCTCTGTCCTGCTAGAGAAAGACACAGTGGCTGCTCAAACCAGAAGAGATGTGGCTTCTTTCACAGAACCATCTTGTAGCTGAGCACAGTTGCTGAGGATTTAAGTGCAAAGTGAATTCGTGGATGTAGAAAATGCTATTTTCTTGGTCATTCAGTCACTTGGGTTGAGGTCACACATTTAAACCTTTTAACCTTTTTTTAACAAGGCAACCAAATGAAGTCACAGCCCTTCTCTGCACCTTGAGCCTCACTCTCCTGCATTTCAGTCCTCAGAAGAAGGTGATTCCAGATAAATTTCTTTAGTTTGCTGTTGGAATGCTGTGAAGGAAGTCCCAAATGACAAGGATGTTTCTTTGAGAAACAGAATCATAGAATCATTAAAATTCCAAGAGTCCTCTAAGGTCATCAAGTCCAACTGTCCAAAGACCACCATGTTCACCACTCATCCATGTCCTCAACTGCATATCCACACACTTTTTTGAACACTTCCAGGGATGGTGACTCCACCACTTCCCTGGGCAGCCTTTTCCATTGCTTTACATGAAAGAAATTCTCATACTATCTAGTCCAAATCCTCCCTGGCACAATTTGATACCATTTCCTCTTGTTTTGCCATTTGTTGTCTGGGAGAAGAGACTGACACCCACCTCACTATAACTTCCTTTCCATTTTGGTTTGTGATCAGCAAACCAAAAGATCATTCCTGACCTTATTGTAGAAAGCAATAAGATCACCCCTCAGCCTCCTTTTTTCTCCAGGCTGAACAAGATGACAATGCTTCTACAAGCAAAGTAATATTAAGAGAAAAGGAGTACACGTTTTTTTGGAGGAAGTATTTTCTGTGACTTGAGACCTTGAGAGGAAGCAAGGCTTTGTTAATAAGTGGGTTTGCTTCCTTCTCTCTCCTGACTTGCTTAAGTACAGGCAAGAAGTTTGTGCTCCAGGTAGCTCCTGGGGATTCCTGTCAGAACTTTCTGGGAGGACTTGTTAGAACCCAAATTTTAAACCTCACACAACCTCAAAAATGCATTATATCAACTGTAGCATTAAAAAAAAAAAAAAAAAAAAAAAAAGTTGTTGGGGGTTGAAAAGGAACTTTTTCTTGGATTCAACATTTTCATGTTAAAGAACTATGCAATGACTCTTCAATCATACCCAACTCTGCCACGCACAGCAGGCTATCAGAGAAAAAATGAGGTCAGCTCACTCATAAATAGATTTTCCCCTTGTTTTAATGTGATAAGACAATGCTGCTGAGATTCGCTCTTCACTTGCCATTTAATCAGAGCTGAGTTTGCAATGTCATTACCCGATGTTTCACATATTCAACATCAGGTAATTTAAAAATCTTTATGCAGATGGTCCTGCTTCTTCTCTAACAGCATTTGTTTTTAACAGGTTGGGCAAAATTACTCTAATTCATTACGTGTCACCTCGCAGGCGCTGGGCATCCCACCTCTGTGAAATGAATTTTCTCATGATCTCCCGAGTTCAGCTAGCAATATTCACTTCTGAAATGTGATATCCCCTATTATACCTCTTGCCATTATTATGTCGTCTTCTGCAGCTTTGCCTCCCAGCTGCAAATTCTAAACTGCTGAACATTTTTAACAGGTTTATATGAGTACCAGTTGCAGGTTTCTTAAGAACTTTGCTATGTACTGTGCACTGCTAAAACAAATCTTTAGGGTTCAGACAGAAGTGCAGAGAAATTCCTAATGGGCACATGAGTAACTTCAAGCATAAAGATGGAAAAGATTTGGGATTTTTTTTAGTGTAGTGAATCCCAAGGAGCTGACTTAGATAGACAACACCTTTCTTGGAGCCCCAAACAGTGCCTGGACTGTGGGCTTGGGATTTGTTGCTGGGGTATTTTTTGGTTTTGTTTTGTTCCCAGTATCATCTCATTCCTTTATTTAGTTTTGCTCTAGAATTAACCCATACCCTCCACAAAATAGCCCCATGTTTTTGGGGTGATCCCTAAAAGACACTCATGGACTTGAATTAACATCTTTATCTAAAACTCCTATTTTAACAATGATCTGCAGCTGCCAAATTTGAAGAATTTGATTTCAAGGCCAAAAATCCTCTATACTTCCAAAGCACCTGGATTTCTACTGGGGCATCTTTCTAAACAGAGAAAGAAATTATTTCAGTGAAGGTAAATCCAAGGTGGCTGCTGGGAAGCATTGATGCCGTTAAGAGAATGCACAGGGGAAATAAATGTGTAAGTGAATATTGAGCAATATTGCATGGGGTATATCATCACCCTGCCATCTCATTTTTTTCTCTGACAGAAGACTCCAGGGTTATTAGGTCTGTCCTATTTTAAGAAGCTGTTGTTAAAGCTCCAGGATGAGCAGAAATGACCAGTGTGGCTGAACAAGAACAGCAGCTTTCCTGCTGTTGCCAGCTGTGCACTAAAATAATTCCATAAAGAAAAGTGGATATAATTTACTTCCCTAGAAAATTAGTGGGAACAATTATTTCAAAAGATGAACTTTAACTGATGAAACAACATGCTTTACTGAAGACAAAATCTTATCATCATGTACTACATTTGAGCAAAGGTCCAGCTAAAGGCCTGGAAGGTTTACAATGTCAGTAATGTAATTCTCACACTAATCTGCTATCTGATTAACTTCAGCTTCAAAGAGGCAGGAAACACCACAGGTTTTCTTGGTATTGTGACCTTTTTCTTCTTTCCCTTGTCTTTTTTTCTTTTCTATCCTAAAAATGCATCATTAAAATTGATGTATCTAATAAAGCTATTATATCAGGCCCATGTTGAAAGCTTCAAAAAGTGATCAGAAAGGGTTTTCAGAAGCCATTCCCCACCACCACAGATGGAAGAGATTAATTTTAAATCAGTTAAGCCATGAATTGCACTCCAGCTGCAGAGGAAGGTTATCTGACATGGGGGGTGAATTTGATGTTGATGTCCAAAGCTGGTGATCTGTTGAATCCTGAACACTGAAGCAAAGTATATTTATCATATTGTCAGGAAAAGAAAATAAGAATATTAGCAACTACAAGGAGCTAGAGCTAGAAAAATGTAAACAACCAGAGATTTCTATTTTCCCTTTAATACCTTCTTGGGGGGTTTCAGAAATAGAAAATTTGGATCCTCATGTTACAAGATGCTGTCTCCACTATCAGCCTCCCAGATTAATTTAGATTCCATATTCATATCATGAATGAGGTGATGTCACAGGATTTCAGCTCTGTGATATTTGGAAGCTACTGTGCAATGTACATCTGAAACTGGTATAGAGCATGCAAGAGTTTTGGAGGAAAGTAGATAAATAAAGTATATTGTGACCTGGGTTTAATTAGTGCAAATTTGCACGTGTGAAGGTTTCCCTTTGAAAATATCAAAAGATAGTAGTGCCTTGGAAACAGTTTCATCAGAACATTGAAAAAAAAATCAAAATAAGAGAAAACAACACTGAATTCAACCAAAAAAAGAAAAAAAAAAAAAAGACAAAATTGAGTCAAAGGTTTAACATTTCCTTTCTGTGGGCTGCAGCTCAGGATACCTGTGCTGAGTTTGACATGTTGAGAAGAAGCCTTTAAATATCTCTGAAGAGCTGTTTTCATGCCCATGTTTCCCGTGCTCACCACCAAAATCCATCTGCTCATTCTGTCCCATATTTTCCATCCTTTGGACAATCCATCAGGCTTCCCTCAACACTGTGGCTGCACAGACTGTGACTTTGCAGAGCTGCTGCAAGAACTTCCACAGCTGGATGAAGGCAGTGAGAGGGTTTGCATGGACTTTAATGAACTTTGGATCATCTCTTCTCTTTCATTGATAATTCCACTTGATAAATCTGTGGGACACCTTTGACCATCTCAGTCAGCTTCTAATGAGCGTCATTCCTTCACACTCTCACAGAACCATTCAAGAAACCAAAAATCTCTGCATAAATAATGGTTATCTACTATTAATAATGGACTGTGATTTATCTGGATGAGCCTTCTCCAACAGAGAGGTTCATTGACATTCATATCTGTGAGAAAGTCCTAAACCTCTGTAAGTTTGCAAAAGTCAAAGGTTGTATTATCACAGCTGATTTACACAGTGTGATACTTGTCCTCATATTTGCCTAGACAGAGATCTCACGTGATCTGAAACAACAGCAGGTAGGAAAAAATTAGTTTATTGCTCTGGATAATTTATCTTCCCACGAGACCACCTCTTTAATTCACAGCCAGAACAGCCCAGACTGCAGAAATGAGCAGAGTGTAAACCTCAAAGAGGGGAAAGATGCTTCTCTGAAGCCAAGGAGGGCTGTAGGATGGATCCACAGCTCAGGTTCCTGTTGCAGCTCAGAGCTACCACATGGCTAAAGCAGCTCTTTGCAGTCTGTTTTTACAGTTCTCAGTGAAGAGATCTGTCATCTTGCACAGAAGAGTAATTTTAGCACTCTGATAGCAGCAGGGCCTTTTTTAATTTGTCCTCTCTCTTTATGCATGAAGAAAAAAAACCATCAAGATAAATAAATCTGTTTCCTTTTATTGACTATGAAAATAATAGAAATTGCTCACGGAAATGCAGACAGACAAAGCCTCAAGTCAGAGAGGTTTCTACTGGTAAAGTTCCCCAGCTCTCAAAAAAACCCCATATATATTAAGATATATTCCAACATAATTGTAATTTCTTTCTTTCTAAAGACTGTTATTTAGCTCTCTATTTGTATACCAACTAAGACAAAACTGTATAGTCCGTGAGTGAAACTGCTAAATTCAGTGTAATTATTACTACAGCAAATAGTAAAAAACCATCTTTAACCAAAACCTAAGAGTATGACAGAGCTCAAACTCTTTCTCAGTAATTCAAAATAACTCATTTTTATCCTCAAGTAAACCTGAAACATATACTAAGTCTGCTGGGTTTTTGGCCCAGAGTATCTCCTAGGCAGCTTGTGTCTGGAGAACCTCTCTTGTTGTACTCCAAGTCTGTAGATTACTTATTTCTAATTCAAATGTCTTTTTAATGTTAAATATTTTCCCTGCCTGCAGATCAAAATTCAGAATTCCCAGTAGCTGCAGAGCCTCCTAAGGGCAATGGCCTGTGCTGCTCGTGGGGTTTAATTTCATGTCCAACCCATGCTGCCCTTCATCCAGCCCTTCAAGAGAATCCTGTCCAAGGTCCACAGGATCTGTGATCTTCCCTTCCCCAGCTGAGAGCTGGGACTGCAGCCTGGGGAAGGGAAGGGAAGGGAAGGGAAGGGGAAGGGAAGGGAAGGGAAGGGAAGGGAAGGGGAGGGGAAGGGAAGGGAAGGGAAGGGGAGGCGAAGGGAAGGAGGGAAGGGGGGAAGGGCAGGAAGGCGAAGGCGAAGGGACGGAAGGGAAGGCAGGAAGGCAAGGCTCTGGAGGACCTTTTCCATCCATAAATACCTGAGGCAGGGGGTTAAAGAAGGTAGACCCAGGCTGTTCTCTTTCTTCAGTGGTTTCTCAGGAAATCAGGCAATGGCCACAACCTGAAATTGATGAAAACTTGTTTAGAAAACCTCTTTTTTTTCATGTAAGATTGGTCAAACGGGAAAACAGGTTGCTGAGATTTGTGGAGCCTCCAGCTTTGGAGGCATTCAAAATCCAGCTGAGCACAGCCCTGGTCACCCTGCTTCATCTCCAGAATCACCATTGTGTGATTCTGTGACTTGCATGGGCAGTGAATATTGGTAATTACCACCTGTAAAAATATCATAGGATTACATAATGCCATCAAATGGTTTGGGTCAAAAAGACCTTCAAGACTCACCTTAAAGCCTTTCCTCTTTAAAAAGTGCTGTGAAATATTAAATGAACAGAAAAGTGAGAATAGTTCCCACGAGGAAGGAAAGGTTATGTGATTGGTGGTGTCCATGCCCTTTCCAGAGCTTTTCCATTTATGTGAGCAACTTGAGCCACTCCTTTTGCAACATTAAAAGGACTTTGGCTCCTGAATTTGTGCAGCTAAATTTAGATGTCAACATTGTACCTTTCTGCATCTGAGAAAGTCATCCTGAAGATCCCTTTGTAGTTCATGCAAGTCAATACCAGCTAGTGAAATTTAGGTCAATATGGAATTGATGACTTTATTCAAATGATCCCCACCCTAAAAATCTTTGGCTGTATTGATTAGATCTGTAGTTACTGTAATAGGAGCCTGAAGCCTGGGAGTTGTTATACTCAGATGGAGGTGCTTACACCTTAAATTAGCTGGGATGAATGTCATCTTCACAAGGGTACTCTTCCCATTAGAGTGTTTCTATTGCCTCTTTGAGGTGTTTGTGGGAATACAAGGCAGGAACTCTCATCTCTGCTTTGTATCTGCAGCACAACACAGCAGACATCTGGTTTCAAAATTTTATATAAATAGTCTGATTATGAGCAGTTTTAAAAATTAGCATAAATAAAAATATGTGTGTGTCTGTATTTGGCTGTTTTGTGTGTGATCATGGTCTATTTTAACACCTGGTTGGTTTACAGTAAAGCATAATTAAAACAGTGTTTCTAAGGCTTTCACCTGTATTAAACAAATTAGAGAAAAGAAAAGAGGTTTTTATCAGTTATATCTTCAGAAATAATAATAACAGAGCAGTTTTTTCATTCCTTTCCTCACTCTGGATAACAAGTTTAACTGGATTTTCTTCCACTGCACGTGTACACAAACAATAGTCACTAAGGAAATAGAGGCAGAATAAACACAAACACTACAAAAGTCTGATGTATTTCATAGTGGTGCTTCCTACAAACACACAGGGCTGTGTCAAGGGGTGGTGAGTGCAAAAATAAAATCTGTGTAACCTCAGAAGCCTGCAGTGCCGATCTTGGAGGTGATATTTTGCTGCTGATGTCTTTTTTAAGAGGGTTTTTTCCAGTGACTGGAGAGAAACAGGCTCTTTTATAAAAAAATGCCTTTAAAAAAAAATTCAATTAACTGTCTACATGAACAGTATAAACATTTTATGGTTTACATGTACATGGTTTTGATTTCTAATTTGAGATCAAATGTTACAGTGAGTTGTTCCTAGCCAGAGGAAGTATCTAAGGTTTTCATTGCATGGAAAAATGGGAAACAATACAATTTCTTAGATACATCCTTTCCTTCAAAGTGCATCAGTGTCACAGTGTGGCTTCTATGCTTTGTCCACTTTGCAGAAAATAAAAAACAAAACTAAATGCACTTTTCTGCAGGTATGGGAACTGCTGGCATGAGGAGAATACAAAACCTACTTTTTTTCTTTCTACAGCAGGCTATATGTTGTATTTTCTTTGTGAAGTTATTTTTTCTGTACTCTCAGTCATAGAACCATAGAATCATGGACTGGTTTGGGTTGGAAGGGACTTTAAAGATCATCCTGTTCCAATCCTCTGCCATGGTCAGGGGAACTTGCACTAGACCAGGTTACTCAGAGCCCCTTCCAACCTGGTTTTGAACATCTCCAGGGATGAGGAATCCACATCCTCTGGGTAATCTGCTCCAGTCACCTCATCCCTTCCAATTCCACAATTACCTTAGACTGGAATCAGTTGAAATACACTTTTCTGAGCTTAATCTGCTTCATTGTTCACTGCCTTTTGGGGGGAAGCCACCCTTCCATCAGTGACAACTTTGCATCAGAAATACTCTGGGGATGCTGTGAATACTCACCAGCTGTTCTTGCTTTTGCAGAGCCTGTGATCACCCTGGGAAGTGGAGTGGATTCTCAAGGCATTGCACATTCAGGCCCTGCATTACCGATCACGTCATGTTAAACCCGCTGTAACCAACTAACACTAATTGTCTGAAGGAAAAGCTAAGTTTTATACTGTGTGTTGGTATCATTGTGAATAATTTTGCCTATTTTTCCCCCCTCCACTGTAGGCATGTTTTACCTTATGTCACAGATTTTAATTATGTCTCCTGTGTCTGGGGAATGCTATTTCTCTGCCTCCAGATTTGCTATACGATGTGCTGTGAGATAAGTAGTCGTTAATCCATCTTTATTGTTTGTGTTTTTAACATGCTCCTGATCTCCAGTTTGGCTCATTTAAAACCGTGAAAGTCAAGATGTTTTGTCTGGTTGGTTTTTTTTTTTTTTGGTTACTGTTTTTTGTACGTTTAAAAGTTAATTTAGCTCAGGTTCCCCTACTGTGCGCTGCTGCTTTAGAATTTGCTCTGCTGGATCTGAGCTAAGCACTTCCACAATTACATGTGCCATTTACAACACATCAGTTAGATGCTTATTTGATCCCACTGTATGCACACAATGCCACACTTATTTGTGAGAAACGCCAGTGACAAAGGAGGACAAATAAACCAAATATGCTGTTGCAATTTTTTAAGGCCTTTACAAAAAAACCCAAGCAAAATATCTCATGAAAGATGCCAAATCTTGCTTTAGATTTCATTTCATGGGTTTGAATGCAACCAATGTTTGGGATTTTGTTCCATTTTCATCCACAATGTTTTCTCCTGACAACATGATTGAAAATGCCATTTAAATTCATCTTTAAATGTGTCGTGTATTATAAATGCAGTTTTGCTCCAGTAAATAAAGCATTCCAAAAATGTTTTTAATTAAAATGCCATAGGAATTATTGAAGATAATTTAACAAAATCATATATTTTTTGGGAACAGTGAAATCTTCTGACAAAAATACTTCCCACCAGGGAAAAGAAAGAAAAAAGGAAAAAAAAGTTACCTCTGTATGTTATGGGGTTTTGGGTACTGTGAAGTTTTAGAAAAGAATAACAAACATTAAACTGGATTCTCACCTGCACTGATTTCAGTTACATGCTCCTTTTCCAAAGAGCTGACACAGTCTTTCTTCAGTCAAGGCTGGGCACAGAAAATGCTCAGAGAAATCTTGCAGGTGCTTAAACTCCTTCAGGGTCAAAACTGTGGAACTTCTTAAATCAACACAGTCAGGTTTGGTGTAGAAACACAAGTCACAGTTTCTGGTGGTTTTTCTTTAGATCTTCAAAATCTACCTAACTGGATTGCTATATGTTTATTAAATATTCATTAATTGCTATTAAGAAAAGATAATTAATAAAGTGAAACTCTTTTGCCTTTTCCCCAGCCAACCTTCATGCTGGCATGAAATTAGAAATTATGACACCTACAGCTTTTCCTTACTACAGAGAGTTTACTTCTGAAATAGAACTCCCCTCTTCTATCCACCACAAACTGCAGACTGCCTCCATCAGCACATTTGGCAAATCCTGCAGAGATGGAAATAATTTTCATCTAGTTAGTGGGAGCTGAAACAAACCCAGCTCATAGCTGATTGCAAGCAAATATTTTGAGAGCTTCGAGCTGCATTTGAACGAGGGATCCAGGACAAACAATCCTTGCCCAGTCACTAATCCCATTCATTAGGAGCTCAGTGATTACCTCATTAGTGTGATTGAGCTTTCCCCGAGCCAGCTCACACAGCAGATCATTTGGCACTGATGACCCAGGTAAAGTATTTCTCTACTGAAATTACAGAAGTTGCCTGGCTAGAGCAAGGAGGAAACCATGTGGCAACAAAGGCAGGCTGTTGTGTGTTATAGGCTTGGTTATAATGGCAAATGTCATTAAAAAACCCCAAAAATTCATGAGGTTACTGTAAAACAGTATATTCGTGCTAAATCGTAGAATCAGAACTTGGTTTGGGCTGGAAGGGACTTTAAAGTTCATCTCATTTCACTCCCTTGCCATGGGCAGGGACACCTTCTTCTACCCCAGGTTGCTCCAAGCCCTGTCCCAACCTGGCCTTGGACACTTCCAGGGATGGGGCAGCCACACCTTTTCTGGGCAACCTAGCCTCACCACCCTCACTATAAACAAATTCTTCCTTATGTCTCATCTAAATCCACACTCTTGCAGTGTAAAACCATTGCCTCTTGTCCTGTCACTACATTCCCTGATAAAAAGAATCTCTGTCTTTCCTAGAAGCTCCCTTCACATATTGAAATGGTGCAGCAAGGACTGTGCAGAGCCTTCTCCTCTCCAGGAGAGATGAACACCAGCAGCAGTCAGAGGAGAGGAGTGAGAACATCTGAGAGGAGCTGTTCTGCACACACCCAGGTCAGGGAAGGAGGAAGGGCAGGAGATGCTCCAGGTAGTGGAGCTGAGATTCCCCTGCAGCCCAAGGTGCAGCCCCAGGGGGTCCACAGGCTCCTGGTGGGATCTGTGACACCATGGTGAGAGGAGCCCATGCTGGAGCAGGTTTGATTGTTCCCACAAGCATTGTCCCCATTTGATGGTCCCAGAAGGGGCCTGTGCTGGATCAGGCTGTTTCTGAAGGACTGCACCCCATGGAAGGGACCACGCCAGAGTGGTTTGTGAAGAACCGCAGCCCATGGGAAGGACTCACATCGGAGAATTTCATGGAAAACTCTGATGTGGAAGGAACCCCACCCTGGATCAGTGTGAGGAGTCCTCCCCTTGAGAGGAAGGAGCAGCAAAGTCGTGTGATGAACTGACTGCAATCCCCATTCTCCATCCCTCTGCTCCACCGAGGGAGGAGGTAGAGAATTTGAGTGAAGTCAAAGCCAGGAAGAAGGGAGGAGTGAGGGGAAGGTGTTTTAAGATTCAGGTTTATTTCTCATTGCCTTACTCTGATTCCATTGGTAAAAATTTAACTAATTTCCCCAAGCTGAGCATTTTGCCCATGACAGCAACTGCTGAGTGATCTCAATACTTGATGGGGTGCAGAACTTTGCTGTTGGCCTTTTTTAACTTCACACAGTTCCCACTTCCCAAGCCTGTCAAGATCCCCCTGCCCAGCATCTTTTCCTTTTAGTGCATCAGCTTCACCACTCAGCTTTCTGTCACCCACAAACCTGCTGAAGGGTGACCCAGTCCTTTTGTCTGCCCTTATTATAATTTGTAATTATATTAAACCATTCTGGCTCCAATATGGACACAATTTGTTACCAATCTCCATTTGGACAGCTGACTGCAAGCTTTGTTGCAACTGCAAGTGAAGATTTGTTTTTCATTGTTTAGTCACTTCATGGTCACGTTTTCCTTTGGTCTCCTCATGGAAAATATATCTGAAAATGCCATTAAACAGCTGTTTTTGCTACTGATGCTTTGGGAGGAAGCACAGGCATAGTTTTTCTTTACAGTATCTCTGGCAGAGACACAGAGCTCAAAGATTTCCAGCAGCCAGCAGTTCAATTTGGCACATCCTGCGAACCACCATGGTGTAGAGGGTTAATTGGTAACAAATAGGTGAGAATGGGATATGACAAGGGAAAATTCTAATAAAACCTCTTTGCAAAGGCATTATGAGGAGCAAGAGTATGCTGGCAACAGTGGAAGAGAAGTTAAAAAGATCCTGACAAAATCAATTAAAAAGAGGCACATCAGAGGCATAGTGAGCTAAGCACTCAGTTCAATTATTAAGTTGTCAGGTCTTCTTAGTCAGGAGTGGAATAGGAAGCAGTTTTGTCTCTGGTGCCTTAAGGACAAATGTGAACATGAGAAAACAAACCTGTTTGGGTGTCTCATGCTGCTGCTGACAAGCCACTGAGGAACCAGGGAAAATTCTCATATCTGAGATCTTTAAAAATTACTGCTCCCCAGAGCTGGGTCCACAAAAGGTAATAGATGTCAAAATGATAGCGTTGCACATACCATCAAATATTCAACAATTTCTTGACTTTTTGTCCCCTGTATGACAGGTGAAAAATTTTCCTGGATATTCCATTCCAGGAGCTGAATTTCAGTGATCCTTGTAGGTCCCTTCCAACACAGGATATTCTATGACTCTATGAAATCTCCTGTTTTGGGAAAACAGCTGCTTGAACTAATCAGGAGGAAGCCTTGAGGAGCCTCCTGTGCCTTCATCACCACAAGGTAGGACATGAGGACAATTCTACTGCCTCAGCTCAATGCTCCACATCACTTGGTATTCTGTCTCCAGCACTGGCCATAAACAAGTAAATAGGAGACAGAAAAAGTGCTTTTGATCTTTTCTCCCTAATAATCTCACTGTCCTCATTCCGAATTTTACCATTAAGGGGATTTCCAGGTGATTAAGTGGCTTGAAAACAAGTTTCAAAAATCAACTATCAGTGAGAAAAAACCAAACCAACCTACCAACCAAACCCCAAGTTTCATTGTTTGTTTTTGTTGGTTTTTTTTTTCCCCATTGAATTTGGCTCCTACTGCTATAATTTTATATCTATTTTTTCCTTCCTTCGAAGAAAATGGTTGACAATCTGTCTCAATACAACCTTTTCCCCTCATCATAATTTCATAGCCTGTTAAACAGAGCATATAAACCCCAAAGAGAGAAGATTCAGCTTAGCTATAGGAAGAAATTATTAATTATAAGGGTGATGAGGCCCCAGCACAGGTTGTCCAGAGAAGCTGTGGCTGCCCCATCCCTGGAAGTGTCCAAGGCCAGTTGGAGTAACCAGGTCTAGTTGGAGGTGTCCCTGCCCATGGCAGGGGGCTGGAACAAGATGATCCTGAAGGTTCCTTCCAACCCAAATCACTCTCTGATTCCACAACATGCTGACTTTTAGACAATCCCACCCAGCTGAAAGGAGTTCTGTCTTCATCCTAAGATGTTTCATGCTAGCAGAGGACCTGTTATCCCCTATGCATGCTGCATTTTGATGCAAAGCCAGCTGAAGTTATTGGACATGTCAGGCACTGCATTCTGCTGTTTCACCTATTTTGATCATTTCTTAGGCAAAAGCCAGAGGAAGCCACAAAATTGAAAAGCAGTGATTGACACATTTCTACGCTTTAGCATTTCGCGCCTCCGAGAGCGGATGGAGAGAAAGCGAAGAGCGATGGAGGAGGTCAACAGATCACTCTCTAACAACTTATTAATCTACAGCTCTGTCAGTCTAAAGGGACTTGAAAGTGGCTGCAATTCATCCATTTAGTTTAAGTGTGTTAACCCACGTAATGAGGTGCAGTCTCTTCCAAGGCAGCAGCCCTGAGCATATTAATGATTCCTCACATGCAGTCTGGGCTGTGCTTCTCATGTGTTCACTCATTTCAGGCTTCCACACCGTGGAGCTGAGTTGAACCTAATTAGACCACAAAGAAATATGGTTATAATTGGTCTGGGGCAGCTTAGTAATATGTAATAAGGAAGTTTAATTGGCTTTTTCTTTACGGTTCTAGAATTTATCATTTGCTTCGGATGTTGGACCAACTCCACATCACCTCACCATGGAAAGCAGATGAATAAAAATGTGATAATTATTAGTAGTTTGGTTGTTGATTATACACAGTAATGGTAGAAATTTCGGAGTTTCACAATAAAAGACAGGGATTCCTGATCTTTGGAAGCTGTCAGTAACTGGAATGTCAGTTTTAAGAGTATCAGATGGCATTTAGAAAATGAGATAGGTTATTGCTGCTTTATGACCTTTGTTTCAGTAGAACAGAGTTATGACCAATGCCAAAATCTCTAACCATCATAGCTAGAAATTACAGACATATGTATAAATTAATTAGAACCTATCACCAGAGTGAACATGGGTTTTGGTTGACATAAACATATCAATGAAGATTCTGTGGTGAGGTTTTAGAAAAATGTGTAGGAAAATGAATATTTAAGATTAATTTCATTAATTCCATTAGAAATTCCTTCCTTCCTTCCTTCCTTCCTTCCTTCCTTCCTTCCTTCCTTCCTTCCTTCCTTCCTTCCTTCCTTCCTTCCTTCCATGCTTTCTTTTCTTTTTTCTTTTCTTTTCTTTTCTTTTCTTTTCTTTTCTTTTCTTTTCTTTTCTTTTCTTTTCTTTTCTTTTCTTTTCTTTCTTTTCTTTTCTTTCCTTTTCTTTCCTTTCCTTTCCTTTCCTTTCCTTTTCCCTTTTCTTTTCCCTTTCTTTTCCCTTTCTTTTCCTTCCCTTTTCTTTTCCCTTCCTTCCTTTCCTTTCCTTTCCTTTCCTTTCCTTTCCTTTCCTTTCCTTTCCTTTCCTTTCCTTTCCTTTCCTTTCCTTTCCTTTCCTTTCCTTTCCTTTCCTTTCCTTTCCTTTCCTTTCCTTTCCTTTCCTTTCCTTTCCTTTCCTTTCCTTTCCTTTCCTTTCCTTTCCTTTCCTTTCCTTTCCTTTCCTTTCCTTTCCTTTCCTTTCCTTTCCTTTCCTTTCCTTTCCTTTCCTTTCCTTTCCTTTCCTTTCCTTTCCTTTCCTCTTCCTTTTTTCTCATTTGAAATGTTGAAAGCAACATTCTTTTGCCCCTGAAGTGAATATTTGAAGATTCAGATGTAAACACTCTTAAAAATGAATTCTCACCTCCAGTGAGGGAGTCTTACCAAACCCATGAGGAAATTCCTCCACATCCCCTTTTGAAATCATTTTTCAAAATGTTTTGCTTGAATTTTCACTCTCTTATTGAAACTTCTGCCTGGCTGCTTTGCTCCCTTTGACAGCCTAACAGGATAACATGAGTACTGTAGGATACAGTGAATCATCCCCATGCCATGTCTCCTTTTTATTTCAAGGGGAAAAAGCCAAAAAGTTCATGACAGGCAAAGCTGAATCATCCTTTTCCATGCTTTGTTCACACAGCTTGTAGATATGAATGACAGACTTTGTAGCAGGTATTTGCTGGATAAACTCAGGCATTATATGAGTCACTACTACCACATGGCACAACTTACAGACTCTGCAGGATGTGGATGTGTTTGTTTAGCTGCTTCCATGCTGTCTGTGGTGACATCCCTGCAGGACTTGAGCCCAGAAGGAGGAGGGAAGGAAGGTTTGTCACCTGTAGAGACAAACCAGAGAGCACAGGGGTCTCTGGTTGGTGCTGGCTGAGAAGCATGAAGGTGTGATCACAGAATCCTAGAATGGTTTGGGCTGGAAGGACCTTAAGGGTCATTGAGTTCTAACTCCTCTGCCATGGGCAGGGACAGCTTACACTAGACCAGGTTGCTCAGAGTCTCATCCAGCCTGGTGTTGAACACTTCCAGGGATGGAGCAGCCACAGCTTCTCTGGATAACCTGGGCCTGGGCCTCACCACCCTCACAGGGAAGAATTTCTTCCTAATATATAAAACTACTCTTCTTCAGCTTAAGAATGTCATCCCATGTCCTAGCTATCCATGCCCTTGTGGAAAGTCCCTCTCCAGCTCTCTTGGAGTCTCTTCAGGCATTGGAAGGAGCTCTAAGGTCTCCCTGGAGCCTCCTCTTCTCCAGGCGCAACATTCCCAGCTCTCCCAGCCTGTCTCCATTGGAGAGATGTTCCAGCCCTTGGATCAGCTCAGTGGCCTGCTCGGGATTCATTCTAACATTTTTCTTGTGCTGGGTGTCTGAGTTTTGGCCACAGTGCTTCAGAGAGGTCTCACAAGAGCAGAGTTTGCTGAAAAGAGGGCCCAGGAGCAATTCCTGCAATCCTCTGTCTAACTGTGTCACTAATTTCATATATCCAGCTCGCTGTCACACTAGATAAGAAAGAAAACAAACCAAAAAAGGACTCCATGGAGAATGTTGACATGCTAGAACAGCTCCTGGAATTCCTAGCCACCAGGCTGTTAGCAAAAGGCAGAAGTTTGGGATGAGCAGCAGTGCTGACAGCAGCAGGTGGGAGGAAAACAACAGGCAGGTCTATGATGTCCTTTGCCTTTCGCTTCCTGGATTTATGTCTCCACTGGGCTGTTTCTGACACTCAGCAGAAATGCTAAGTGCTGGAAAGCCTGTGCCAGGATCCTCCAGTGCTGCAAATCCGAGCACAGACTCAGCAATTCTTCAATCTACAGGATGGGTTTAGAGTTTGATTTTTTTACAGGTAAGTTGGATTCACTGCTGAGCCCAGATTTACCTTTTCTTACTCTAAGCATTTAAAAATGAGCACAGCCACTTTCAGCTCCTATTAGAGTCAGTGGAAAAAGATCTTGGGATAGACTGTATTACCCCCCTGGAGATTCTTATGTTTCCCAAGGGTTTCTGTGTTCAAAATTTAGAGCCTCAGTTAGGTGGGGTGAGTCTAGACTGATTTTCCCTTCGCAAAGCTCCAATAGAAAAATACTCCCTGGTGGGCTATAAAGTTCCATCAGGGCTGCTTCTTCCCACTTTTCCAAATCCCATATTGATCTTTCCTGTGCTTTTAAGTGTTACTAACCTTCTGAGCCTGCATCTTCATTTGACATAAGACCAAATAAAATACTCCACAGAGGTAGGCAGGCGAGGCAGAAGAAGTCAACCTTTATAAATGCCCTGAAATATTTAAGGTGCCCAAAGGAGAAAATGCAAGCATAGTGCAAAGACTGAAAAAAATCACTCTCCGTTCCTTAAAGTCATTAGATTCATCAATGGCTTTATGTATTACTCAAAATCAGAAGACTTTGCTATGAGAACTTCACTGTAGGTGACACTTGAGAAATTACATCCATGGGTTATGATCACAAACCTCTGGCACTGGATAGTGTGAATGGAGTTACTGGGATAACTCAGAAATGGAAGATAAATCCATGGGGAGGAAATTGAATATCAGCTGAAGAGATTTCAGGTGATATGAATATAGTAAAGGCAAAACAGCTTTTCGTGTTTGAGCCAAGATAGACAGGAGTGGAAACTGTTGTTAATTCTGCAGTTTATGCCTTTTGTTCCTCCAAGTCAGATGGATTCCAAGTATGACCAATTCCATGTTGGATCCATATGAATAGAATTCAGATTCTGATCTTTGACCTGACTGAGAAATGACAGCAGAGTCTGTGCTTTAAAACATGAACAGGAAGTATTATATTCTCCTGGCAGTCAGCCACCTCTCTTCCATGATCTATATAGTGTCCATGGGCTCAAAATCATCAATATTTCTCTTGTATAAGAAGCTGAAGAACAAACAGGGTTGAAAGGAAGGATCACTTTTGGTAGTTTCTCGTATGAGGTGAATATTTCTGCCTTTCTCCAGCTACTCAGCTCATCAAGGTTTTCTCTCTTCTGAAGGGCAATGGCAGTTTCCAAAGACTAAAGGGCAACAGAGAAACACTGGAGAGACAAATTGCTCCACAGGTCACCTCAGTATGTTGTTATTCTCCACAAATGGTTAATCATTGGATGTACATGATATTAATTTTTCCTGCTTTACTGCTGAGCAGTGTGCATGGGGGTTTTGCTTCCTTTTTCCTGGTGTGCAGAAATTCAAGTTTGAATCAGAAACCTCATTGTTCTGTCAGCTGTGGCAAAAAACCAGCTATGAGGTGTCCCCAAAAGGCAGAACACTTACCTGGCACCTCTGGGATCCTCACTCTCATTTCCAGCCCTTAAGGTATCACGTATGTGGTGGAATTCCAGGGGAAGAATGTGGACATGATGCCAGGCCCCCGAGAAATAGAGGTTAAAAAAAAAATTAGAGGGAGGATGAAGGGAGGTGATGAGTTGGGAAGACAAACCAGTGAGGTCTGGAGTAATGAAGAGGTTTGGAAAGCTTAACAAAGTCACTTTTCCCCTTCCACTGCTCTGTCCACAGTGCTGAAACCTTTTCCCTCCTCACATTCTGCCATGGATTTCTCCCAAACTCATGTCAGTATAAACAGGGGTTTGATCTGCGCAAGCAAGAACACAGATGCTCGTTTTGGAGCAGAGATTTGTCCTTACCTGTGGCCAAGAGAGGCAATCCTGGCACTGCCTTCTGAGCTCATTAATCCCCTACTTGATCAGGAGCAAAGGCTTCCTGAGTTTGGACTCAGACTATGTTGATAGTAAAGGATTTAAGGATTGCATTTAATCTCCCAGTGAAACACTTTACAACTAAAGGGACAAAATATTATAGAGAAGTGCTGAGAAATACACTGCTCTCCTGCTCTCAGCACTCCCTCCTATGTATTATTAAACATAGCTTTTCACAAAAAAATCAGTGATATTTTTACATTTTTGCCCTGCACAATAAGCAGTGGCATTACAAGATATAGTTTGTCTCCCAGGACCCAAACCCCCTGCAGTTCTGATTATTGTTCCTCTTGGTTTTAGAACTCTTTGATTCATATCCTGATTTGTTACTCACTTGACCACACTCCCTTTTCATACTTTGTGCCACATGGAAACTTCCACATCCTTCTCCAGAAAATTGCTTCTGTCTCTGTGAAACCCCTTGAGATATGGCAGGCACTAAAAGCAAGAACTGGAGCTAAGAATAGAAAAGCAAGATGGTAATCACGACAATAAAATCTCCCAGATCACCAGTCAGAGCAAACATTTCCATACGCCTTTGGAGAGTTAATGTTCCCCAACCACAACTCAATTATCACTTCCATGGAGGCAGGAGGTTGGGAGTGGGAGAGCAGCCTCTTGCTGGTTTCTATCACAGCCAATAATAGTATAAAAACATACAAGCCAGGAGAACTGGCTGGGCCATGCCAGAAGGTCTGAAGGGATGATTGCAGGTGAGGCAAAACCCCTGGAGTGGAACAGGAGAGGTAATTTGGAGGATAAACCACAAAAGTCTCAGCAGTGCTGGTGAAAGCCTTTTAGTGTTTATTCCATGATCACACAGCCACTGCTCATGTATAATGAAGACCTAATTTGTCTGATGAACTGCATTGCTGGTTTCACCTCACTGGTTTTGCATTATATGTAACCAAAGCTATGCTACAACAGTTTTATCAAATAAAGTTTTTTTAAAGAACACTTCTCTTTCTCTTAGTTGCTTTTTTCCCCTTGATTTTAGTGAGAAGTTAAAAAATCCCTGAGTTCTACCACAAAAGTGAGCACAACTGTTGAAGTCCCTGCTGCCTAAAATCCCTTGACATCTGAGCTACAGAGAGGGAAAATCTGGAAAGATTTTATGAAGTTCAGATGGTGGAGGCAGAGCTCTCTGGGATAAAATGACCCCAAATGAGGGAGGATCAGAGGTTTGGGGAGGGAATGATGTGAGTGGGAATTGAAATGTGATAGGAAAGCATTAAAAATACAGTTCACAAGAAAAACACGATGTGTGCCACTGTGGAAATGTGTCTCTTCTCCTTTGCTTTCCCTTTTTAATATTTTTGCTGGCACTGGCGATGCATTCAGTGAAAATCCTGTTGCAGGATCCCAAAATGACACAACCCCTCCACTGTGTCAAGTTTGTTGTGGCTTCCAGTTTCTGAGAATTTGGAAACTTCAAAACAGACACTGTGCTCATTATTTTCTTGCTTTTTCAGGGTCTGACAAGAGGTGTGCTAGTACTCAGGAGTCCTTGTCCTCACCAATACTAATTTGGATTTTTAACCCTCTGAAAGTGGCTAATCCTATATGGTAAATTGTTGCAGAAGCTAAATTCTTTCACTTAAAAAAACAAACAAACAAACGAACAAACAAACTCAACCTTAATGAAACTTTCCCTGCTGCAACTTGCCAGTATTGCATTTAATCTGTTGATAGTTTTCTTCTCATGTGTCTGTTCCCCAAAACTGAAGCCCAGCTTTCCTGGGGGTGGCTGAACAGGGAGTGAATTCCTTATTTTGCTTGGCTGGTGTGTGCAGCTTTTACCTATTAAAATGTCTTTATCTCCAGCCATGAGTTTTCTCACTTTTACTCTTCTGATTTTTTTTTCTCCCATCTCACCAGGGGAAAGTGAGCAAGTGGTTTTGTGGGGCTGAATTACCAGCTGGGGTTAAACCACAGGAGAATTGTATCAGGAAAGTCATGATGCTCTGTTCAAGATAAAAACTGTATTTTATTTTGACACCAAGAAACTTGCTATCATCAGACAGAAATGAGTTGTCTGGGTTAATTAAAGTAAGTGTGATATACAGTCTTCATACAATATAATGATATTACATCACAGAGGATGACAATAGAGTCTGAAAGCTAAGGGAAAAAATAGCAATATTACTGGAAATTCTGTAAAATATCACCATAATTCTGTCTCTGAGATCCATTAGAATTTGTCTCTTTACATACGCTTTTTTTCTTTCCCTGCTAAAATATTTCATTGATATTAAATAATGTCTTTGGCCTTCAGAGCCTTTGTATGTGGACAGTTTAAGAGAGAGATGAATTATGTAACATGACCAGGTATTGCTCCACCCATTAGGTGGTTCTTTAGTTCAAGAAATAGAAAAGGAAAAAAAAAAGGAAATAAAAAAGAGAAGGGGGAAAAAATATTCCTTTTTGAGCCTGGGAAAGGTAGTGATTTAAAAACATATTTCTGCTTTTCTCTGCTAGAGATATCAAGTGGATTTACCTGCAAAGCACACAGCCTATGGGTTTCAGCTGCCTTTATATAAACTCTCTCTCAATAGAAACACCATATTTGTCCCATAGATCAAAATATCAACAACAGACAGTCATTTATCTTCAACCCTCCCAGGACTAGGATGGTTATTGTTTTTCTCATTAAGAAAGTTGCTAAATCCCAGGGGAGTCTGGGGTTTACAGTTTCCACTGATACTCATTTGTCATATATCTATTGCTGGTTAGAGGCACATAAATTTAGGTAAAGAGTAGTAATTGCTGCCTGAGGTCAGTCTCCTGCTTCCTTTAAGAAAACTAGAGGTTTATGAAGGAGAAAAAGGTGCCCTATAGGGAAAAAAAATATGAAAACCAAGATTATTTTTAAAACCTGGGCACTCCTAAGGTGTTGGATTATTGTTTGAATCAAAAAAGGTATTGTAGGGTGGAATTGTCATTCTGGAGTTGACATCTTCTACATCATCTGAGCCAAAGAGGGAACACCTGAGTCTGCAGAGTCATGGAAAACTGCCAGGGAAGAGCAAAAGCTGTCCTATTCGCATAAAGGAGATGTTGAGTGACTGTTGATGCATCGATATGTTGATGTAATTTTGATGTTTTGAACTCTTTTATGGTTGATAAAAGAAGAAAAAAGAATGAAGCTGCACTTTTCATGATGTCTGGCACAGGGAGGACAGGCTGGGATCAAACTGTCACCAAGAGCATGGTGACAAGAGATGCAAAAGCAACAGAGGAAGCTCCAAAATGAGAGACCCTGGGATGATTCCTCAGGGGAATTTCAGTTAACATCCCCAAGGAAACCTGGCTGGGTGTGAAGTCTCAGAGTCTGGTGGATTTGATCTCAGCATTCATTGGAAATTTTAGAAATATGCTATGGGGGCAAAGAGAAGAATATTGAACCAACAGATCACAACTTTAAAAGACCTTAAGAAAGTGCCCAGAGAAGCTGTGGCTGCCCCATCCCTGGAGGTGTGCAAGGCCAGGTTGGATAAAGTCCTGAGCAACCTGGGATAGTGGAAGGTGTCCCTGCCCACCAGAGGGCTGGAATGAGATGATCTTTAAGGTCTTTTCCACCCCAGACCATTCCATGATTACATGTATTTTTTTAATTCTGTGTGGATCTCTCACCTGGACAGCTGGAGGAACTCACCACCAGCATTACATGGAGCAAAATCTAAACCACTGAAAAGCCAAAGCAGTCAGCTCCTGCTGCCAGCTTGAAAGTCTTTCTGTAAATTGTTAGTGCTTTACCTTTCCTGCCCCCATTCTCCAACAGGCAACAGGAAAGTTCTTATTCTGATGAAGTAAATCTCTGGCGACAATCCTGAAAAGCACATCTGGAGCTCATGGGTTTGTCCAGTGCAGTGGGGATCTTTTCAGAGAGGTGAAGGTAAACAGAGCAACTGGGGCTGTCACCCCAAAGTGTTCCATCACTATTGCATTAGATTGTAAGAAACAACTGAAGAAGATTTAATAAACCCACAAACATCGTAGGATTTAATATTCCATACAGTTTTGTGGGTTTTTTTCTAGACAAGGGAGAACAAAAATCTTACTGCTTGACAAAGGTCATTTTTTCAAGCATCACATCTGTTCACTGGTTAAGTATTTCATTACAGTACAGATAAAAGCCCCAGATGTCTCCAGTGGTTAGTGATGCCATGTTTTATTTATTACCTTTTGTAACTTTATTCACAATAAAGAACACCTGCATGTCTTTTTCTTAACCTCCACTTGAGTTTAATTCTCAGTGGCAATTCAATGCAACGAAAAAAAACCCAACCAATGAACCAAACCAAACTAAAACCACATGTATCCTTAAAACACTTGAAAACCTGCCATTAAATTATTTATTTCATTTGATTTCTACAGAGAAAATTGTGAATATGTGGGTTCCTTATAGCAAAAGGTCTGAATGGCCTCATACATAACAGATAAAATTGGATAACTTATTGCACTGGTATTCCTAGGTTCTAACATTATCTCTAAAGAGATAAATAGATAATATTTATTGTTTCCCACTTGGAGTCTTGACCTGCATTTATAAAAAACTAAAATAACCCCAAATTTCTTTTTCTCACAAAAAAATTTGAGTACAAACTTGGGCAGACTGGAGCTTCCAGCTATCCTAAGGATGAAAAATTGAGCTTCAAAGGTAGAAAGATACTCACAACAAAGATTTTTATAGATAATCACAGTCTTTTTTCAAAGAAGAATGACAAAAACCACTCAGGCCTGTAAAAAGTTTGATATTTTACTCTATTCCCAAAACTAACAAGCAGAATATATCCATATGTCATATCCACATCCTCTCATCCTCTGCACTTCCTTTGGACAAGGAGGGAGTAGCTTCAACAACCCTCAGTGCAGAGGGACTATAAATATCTTCCTGATGGCAAAGATTGCACCAAGATGGAGATGTTCCCTGTATCGTCAACCTATGTGACACAATAGTGTTAAAAAAGAGATTAGATTTTGATTTATTTCAGTTTTTCTCACTGGGCAGACAGCTCCTAACTCAGCTGGGTAAATTCAAGGTTCCCATCTGAGTCCAAACAAGGACCATGCAAGTGAATCAGAAGCACTGGTGGACAGTGATTTGATTGAAACTCAGATATTAAAGTAAATCTTAAGAGGAAAAAGCCAAGCATTATCATGTCATTTAACAAGGCAAATTAGGTGTGAAAAATGGTTTTAAGAAAGGAGAAGTAGTTATGTCAGGAAGGATGGATGTACCCACAAAGGGATTGCAGAGTGTCACAGATGAGCTCTCTGTGTTTAGCAAGGTAAAAATCATAAATCTTTTAAAATGCAAAATTCAGTAATAGTCTGGGCTGTATAATTAGTCAAAGATAATAAAATAATCTTCAAATTGCTGAAGATCCCAGGGGAATAAAGAATAAACTGTTCAACATAGGTGGTAGAAAGCAATACACACACTTTCCAAGAGACAATGTTCACCTAGTTTTACATTAAAAAAACTTTTTGATGGAAGGGATAGTGAGGCTTTGGAAGAGATGGTCACCCCTCAAGAATATGGATAAAAACCTGCCAGAAAGTTCAGTTGGAGACTGACCAAATGACCCTCTGGATCCTTGGAGAATTTGTTCTCTCCCTCTGCAGTCCTCTGACACTTACCCAACCCAACCACTGCTCCTTGGGTTTCACAGGGTCCTAACGGAAGTGAGGAAAGGCATTCCCTTCCTCTCCCTCCAGCTGTTGCACTAAATGTGGCTCCAGGACTTGTCCCCTGAGAAGACTTCAAATGACAGATTTGTCAGCAAGATTTTAACCAAGAGACAGAGAAAACAGAACTGAAAACTGTGTGTAAAATAAACATGTTTTTATAGCTGTTTCCAGGGTTGCTTTCAGCAGTTTAATGTCATTTGGGGGGAAATTCACAATTTAATAAATAGTCCTGAGCAAGGCTTTCTTCCTGAGAGCCTGAGGGAGGTTTCAGCAAATCAATGGGGTTGTCCAAGAGAGATAGACAGCAAGATGATTTGACTTCAACACATTTCCCAGAGAAGCTGTGGATATCCCATCCCTGGAATTGTTCAAGGCTGGTTGGATGGGGCTTGGAACAGCCTGGTTCAGTGGAAGGTGTCCCTGCTGATAGCAGGGAGCTTGAAACAAGGTGATCTCTTCAGTCTCTTTCAAGCCAGGCAACTCCATGATCCCATGATTCTATCACCCAATGGATCTCACCTCAATTTGACATGAATTTAAAATTGGTGGTGTCAGCTGGGTGAGTTCACCAATGATATCTGTGCCACATAAGCACTCCAACTCATATTTTTCCAACCAGCTGATGGAAATTCTTAATTTTCAGTGGAGCTCTTAGAGGCCCTCCCAAGACACGGCCTACCCCTACATCTCCCTTTGCACCTCCAGGCTGCTGAAAGGTTTTGTGATTTTTTTTTTTTATAATATCCAATCTAAACCTTCCCTGAAGGGAAGAAGAAACTACTTAATCCAGTTACTGGCAAATATATGTGCACATCCAATAGTTCTTTGTCAGCACAGGTCAAGGAATCCATGCACAGCTCAGGGAAAGAGGGGAAATACCATTTCTTCACAAATATTCCCTTTCTTTCCCCAAACACTTCTATCATTATTAATGAAATTCTATTAACCTGCTTTGCCCCGCTCTTTTCTGCAGAGATTTCTGTAGTTATCTATCTCTCTCCATCACATAGACTGGAAACTTTGATAAATTGCTCAGACTAATTTGTACTTCACTTGAGGCAGATGAGATAAATCTTTTAAAAAGCATCCAGTGTCTCACAATAAAAACTCACCAAACTTGTAAAGAGGGTAAATACACTTTGAACAACCTGGTCTAGTGGAAGGTGCCCCTGCCCATGGCAGTATGGATGACTTTTTAGGTCCCTTCTTACCTAAATTTTCTATGATTCAAAGATCCATCTGTCAAAATTTCCATGGCTAATTAAACTTGATTGTCTAACGGTATGTTTGCTGAGTGAGGCTGTTGTTCAGGGTCTTTGCCCAAAGTTTCTGTGTGAGCTTGGAGATTTCCCTGTCTGGTCACCCAGAGCATGGACTCAGATCTTATCTTCCCTTGTCTTATCTGGCAAATTTTCTATTGCAGTGACCAAGCACTGGGGTTGGAAGGTGTGAGGATGCACAGCACTGGTATGGCTCTGAAATCAGTTCTGCTGTTCCAAGAATAATTGTTTGGGTGAGAAGAGACCTAAAAGATCATCCAGTTCCAACCTCTTGCTGTAGCAGGGACAACTTTCACTGGATCTGGTTACTCAAGCCCTTTCCAGCCTGTCCTTAAACTCTTCCAGGAATGGGACATCCACAACTTCTCTGGGCAACCTGTGCCAGTGCCTCACCACCCTCAGACAGTAAATATCTAATCCAAACCTACTCTCTTTCAATTCCCTATTCACCCTTGTCCTGTCACTATATGCCCTTGGAAATAGTCTTGCCAGCCTGGATTGAATCAGACTGGATTCCCAATTCTATTCCCAGTTAATCAAATGCAAAGTCGACAAAATTTCTAGTGGGTTGAGGAACCTGCAGTCACACAGCTTGAAGGGTATCTGTAGCTGGAAGCACTTGTGACTTGGTGCAGCCCTTTGGTTATCCACCAGCATCAATCATGTATCTGCTGCTATCAGCAATGATTGGGAAAAATAGGATTAGCAGAACTCCCTCCAGGACCAGCTCATTTGCTTTCTCATTTTTTGGCTCAACGTTATGTATGAGCACTAACGTGTATTTAAAGGGTACAATTCCCTGAATGTGCCAAACAAAGCAGCAACCTCTAATTTTGAATTTCCCTGGTGTGGGGGAGAAAAAGGGTTTGTCAGAACTAATAACGGGTGAATCCCAAAATGGGCTGTGAAGAGAAATTGTCTAATCCTAGTCATTTCCCTCGATAGCCAGCTCCACTTTTGCTGGGAGATTCTGCCTGGAAAAATTGTATTCAATAACATGTTTTGTCTATATGGAGCTATTTCAGCACAGTTCCACTCTTGGAGAGCCATCTGAAGAACTGCAGCTCCACATGTCAACCATTAGATAGGCAAGTAAGCAAATGTTAATTTTGGCTGTGATATATTCCTTATTTTACTTTAATTGAAGAAAATCCCCAAATCGATCAGTTAGGAAATATTTGCTTGGAGTGGAGGCTGGGGGGTTTTAACAGAAAGGGCTTAACAGAAATAATAAATTATCACAATAACAAAGAACTGAACAGCAACATCAGGGAACAAGGAATTATGCAGTGAGTCTTCCCAAAGCAGATCGCTTCTCATCGCTGTGCAAGATGCATTAGCATCTTTAACATAATGTTAGGAAACAGTTTATTTCTTTTAGGGAGAAGACCTAATTCATCAGTAAAAACATCTGTCTTCCCACATGATTTAGTTCTGCGGGTGATGATTTAGTTCATCTGGGTCTCCCCGGTGTAACACACCATTGAGGTCACAATTAATGACTTAATTCCACCCTGCTAAGAGCTATTGCTGCCTGTTCTGTATTCCCAGGGTGTCTTCCCTTTCCTGAAAGGTACACACAACCACTGCTGTTCAAGAAGTGCCCCTGCAGAATCCTTGGGGTTTAGACAGAAACTCGCTTTGGGACAGAGAAAATATCTCCTTAATTGAGTAGCTGGGACTGCCTGGATGCTGCAGTAATTCAGTCTCAGACCACAGGGCTGGCTGGACCTTTTCCAAACTGTGTTTACAGACTCACAGAATCATGAAGTCATAGAATTGTTTAGATCTTAAGATCTTTTAAGATCTTAAAAGATCTTAAAAGACTTTTAAGATCATGTACCCAACTGTTCCCACTAAAATATGTCCCAAAGTGCCACATACACATGTTTTTTAAATCCATCCAAACATGGTGACTCCACCACTCCCCTGGGCAGCCTGTTCCAATGATTCCCTCATCCACATCGTTTGTTAAAATATTAAACAGGGCTGTCCCCAATTCTGAACCCTGGGGAGCACCACTGGTGCCCCTGAAAAAAACAGCTGAATTTGCCTCCCTTCCCCTCCACTCTCCCAGCCTGGCCATTCAACCTGGTTTTTACCCAGAGAGCACAGCGTCCATCCAAGCCCTGAGCAAGGAGTTTCTCCATTATCATGTGAAAAATGGTGTCAAAGGCTTTACAAACACCCACAAAGACATCTCCAGCCTTCCCCTCATCCATTAAGTGGATGGAGTCAGGTTGGTCAAGCAGGACCTGCCTTTCACAACCCCTGGTCTCCTGGTTGTTTTGCACAAGCAAAACACACAACCTGGATGGTTCTGCAGGTGATTTACTCCATAACATGCTCCAGCACTGAGGTCAGACTGACAGGCTGTAAAACAACTCCTGTGAGGCAAAATCTTCCACATTCGAGCATTTTGCCTTCAGGCTGTTGCCATAATTATGTGAAAACCACACTGTATCCCTAAGGATGAATTTTTATTCACTGAGAAAACAAATTTACTTATTTATTTATTTCACTTGAATGAAAAAAAATACCCAACATTGCTTTTTATCTGTTGTATATTCAGTAATGTGGTTAAGACACGTGGCTTGCATGAAGAATAGGTGAGGTTACTTCCTCATGAAATGTAAAGTAATGCAGGAGAAAAACTGAAACAGTCAGCTTTCTTGTGAGATTTACTGAATTTTACATGGGCTGAATGTGATATCTGTGCTCTAGTTTCTAAAATCTGTTCTATAGTTTCTAAAACATATACATTAGATTTGTGCCCATTAAAATAACATTATATGTAGGTAAGGCGGTTGAACTGGAAAGTTAAATGCAGTTCCAACCTGAAGTTTAGATTTGCAGCTTGAACAGAAGGTGAGAATCACAGAGAGTTGAAATAATTCCTTCATGTCATGAAATACTCTTGCATTTGCTTTGCCTTAGTTCTGTTTTTTTTTCCTTTACCTCACTGCAGATTGTAGAGGATAAATATACGGAAGGTCAATAATCAGACAAACAGTGGGAAACAAAAACTGTTCTGAAGTGACAACTATTTCGTAGAGACAAAGATAGCCCTGGTAAATAATTGCTTCTGAAGTAATTTCATCGTTTTAAACAGTCTCATGGAGTATTGAAAGCTGATTTCAAAAATAATGTGTTTTCATACAGTAAAACATGGTAGGTTATGAAATTATTATTTACTATATAAATTAATTTTTGAAGACAAGACTTTAGTTGTTCTTATTTCAACTTCTCTCAAGCACAGTAGAAACAAGCCCAAGGACAGGAATCAGATGTTTTTCCAGATAAAAACACTTTTTTCTTTCTCTGACACCAATTTTGTTAATGTATAGTTTGATTTATAAGACTTTTAACTGAATCTTTAATTTTTATTAATCATGCTTGTTTGTTGGGTTTTTATTTAACATCAAAAGGTAACATTTTGTATTCATGAACATTATACTGTGGGATATTGGTTTAAAATACCTGAAAGCATACCTTGATTTCTCTCGATTTTTCTTCATTTGGGACTTTTTCCCCCCTCTTTTGATCTGTGCTGTTTCATCTGTAATGGTTTTACCACATAGAGCAACAAGCAGTCCTTTCCTACTGAAAACCACTCTGGATTATCCTCTTTCCATGAGATTTCCTTTCTGAGCTCTTTCTGATGTCTTTGTCAAACACAGGCACTTCAACCAATGATGGTGTGAGAGTTATTTTATGTGTTTCAAGAGACTTATCTGATCCATAAACATATTTCCCTGCCAAGTATGCTGGCTTTGTTACTCACTAAACACTGGGATTCTGAACTTTTGACTTCTTTATGTGTTGGCAGTTGTTTCTCCCTTTTTGTGCCCAGCCTAAAAATGATAATTGGAAATACGGAGTAGCTGTGGATCATTTCCTTTCCCAATTTTTGCTCCATTTCTGCTGCTGAGTCTGCAAAAACAAAGTATTGCAAACAGGTCACTCTGCTGAAGGCAGCTGGAGTATTTCAGGAGCTATCAGTGGCAGAAAACCCTGAACATTTTCATTTTCTGATTTAGCATCTCTGCAAAACATGGGACAAAACAAATTCCTTTTCTTACATATCTTCTCTCCTCTGCTCTCCCCACCTGCCACTCCTCCAGAGAAAGTTAAAAGGCATAAAGCTGTCAGCTATCAAGTGTCCTGAGAACCTGGGGTGGGAGGAAAATTTCTAAAAGAGGAAGCTGAAATCACTGAGTTTCTCCAGAATATCAAACAAACTAGCTGAACTCATACAATTAAGTCACTGAAGCTCACACGGACGGAAGTACCAAGGTCTTCTGTAGAGTGCAGTTTGGTCGCTCATAAAAGAGCTAAAAATGGGTTCTTCTGCTCTCTTTTGGAAGTGCACAATTTGTCCATCTCCACATGAGCTGAGGGCTCAGGTTCTCGTAGTAAACAGGCAGCAGACTCCAGTCAGTGGAATCCATTGAAAAAAGGGTATGACTCAGCCCAATAGATATCGGGATGCTTCTTGTCTTAATCTGAGTTTCCCCCACTGCTGTAGGGATTGTGGGTGTCAGGAGTCCGGACAGATTTGCACACTTGTGGGACAAACCCACACTGCAGACCCTAAACCACAACACAGGGGATTTGCCTGCCTTGAACGAGTGCAGATTTTATCTGCCTGGGGATTAATGAATTGCCTCTTGTCTCTTGCTCTGGCTTGGCATTCATCTGCATCACTCCTGACGCTCTCAAAACGACCCTAAAACCAGAAAATGCACAAAGACATGAAGATTTATTTGTATGCAGAGTTTGACAGCAACAAACTCAGCTTTGATTCTCAATGAAGACAAACCAAGGATTATGTCAAACTCACCTGTCCTCCCATAGTCACGTTTTCATCCGTCTTTCCCTGTGTTTGCACAGGACAGTCCTTAGGGCTGAAGCTGCCTTTTAGTACAACCTGTAGCTCAGCAGGACTCTGATGTCAGGGGACAGTGCCAGCTGCTGCCATCATAACAGCAAAAAGCTGTGGAGGCAAACAGGGAAGCTCTTCTGCTAGCAGGAATATAAAAATAGAGTGAAATAAGCGGAGACAGATGGTGGGAACAACAGACAGCGTAAGTAGCATTAATCTAATACACTCCAACAGTATAAAAAATGGGTTTCTAACTTAAACAAGTTCTTAAACAGACAATTGAAACACACTGGAGCCTCCAGAAGGTGAATCTTTTTCACTATAATACAAATATAAGAATTGTATAGCTTACAAGTAACAATTAATCTAAAATGCAGCCTCTAATCTGAACCCCCCGAGGGCATCTTGGTGCCTTTTGCAAATGGAAGGGCTAAAAGCTCTGTGGAGCTTTTTTTTTTTTTACAGGATAGCTGTGAACCTCAAAAGTCTGAGCAAAAATAAGGAATGTTTTTAAATGCAGGAGGTTTCTAATATGATATGCTGGCAGGTTAGCCAACATGATTATTTTATTAGATACAAACTAGTTAATAATCCATGGGGGACTTTTTTCTTTAAGAGAAATGTGGTATTTCCCTACTGCTCATTTAAGAAAAGCTTTTAAAATTTTCATTATGAAAAACCTCAAAAAATTGCCACTGATTTTCCCCCTTCTCTGCCTTTATACTGCTTGTAAATCAGATGCGATAATAACTTCTGAGAAGCTGCAAAGAGCAAATTTATCTCCCTGGGAAAGTTATGAGGATGACAGCTCAGTGCTTCAGCAGTGTCAGAGCTGTTACATTTCCATTCATTAACTTTCCCTTTTTCTATATAAAACCACATAATTGGGACTTCCCTTAGTGGATACATTTAGTGCATCTTTAATGGGCAACTCAGGATCACAGCACTTTAAGCCTGAATCTAAGAGTTATTGAGAGCTTCCTGAGAGCTGCCAAACGTTGCATGTTCCCATAGACTCAGCATCTTCCAGGATTAGCCTCTCGTCACATTTTTAGTGTTAATAATGTCAAATCCCCTGTAGTACTTTTCTAATCTGTTTACAAAAACGTCTCATGCTGAGCGTCTCCAAAATTATCTATTCTTTCTTTTTTTCAAGTGTGCTTTCTCCAAGCCTGAAGTTATTATAATAATGTCATTTTACCCCTTCTTCCAGATGAAGTTTCTGGTTAAAATGAAGTGTTAATTCCAATTGCTTATGGGGAGGTTGAGAGTGAAAACTGTAACCTGGAGCAGACAAGGAAAGCTTCATCGTGGTGATCTGGATCCATCAGTATCCACATAATTAATTCCTTGTTAAGGAATTCTGGATTTTTCAGATTTCCAGTTTCACAGCTGTGAGGTAAATCGTTAATTTTAATTGAAGGCTCACCTGACCATCAGCCTTCAAGAGAGAAGAATGGATCAGAGTAAGAGCACAATTCAATGGAACTCTGAGGTTTTGGGGTCCTTCTGCCATGGGCTTCATGCAGAGCTCAGAATTCAATATCCATAAAATGAAGAACACACAAGGAATAAAATAAGAAACATATAAATAATAGGTATCTTGGAAGAAGTTACTTATCACAGAATCATAGAATATCCTAAATTCATGGAATCCTGGAATCACAGAGTCACAGACTAAGCTCAGTTCCAAGGGACCTACAGGCAAGTCCAACTCCTTGCCTTGACCACAACCTGTCCAGAAAAAAAACCCCAAACAGTAAAATGCAATTTATCTTATAGAGAAAAATCACCGTCAGATTTCCCATGATTCCTTTCCTAAAAGACTTTACCTCCCTGAAAGGCTGCAGTGAATCCCAGAGACATCTTCCTCTTTACTTGATCCTGCAGCATCCCCAGAGCAAGCTGGGAACTTTTCACATAATAAAATGTGATATCATGAGGATTGAGAATTACTGCTATGTGTGTTTGACACTTCAGCCCTAAAACTATTGCTTAAATTTCCTCCTCCTACAATAAAACAGGTAGAACTGAAACAAATCCCTCACCATCCCTTTTACAAAAAACTGCTTTGCAGTGTGATTTTTCCTTGAAAAAATTGCTTCTTTGCAATTATACTCTCAACCACTGCATGAGCACTGAGAAAATCTGTTTGCTCTTTCTAAAAGTCACTTCAATATGAAATTTTTTAATTTATGTTTTCCATAGCTCCTGGCATTCAGACATCTCTCACATCCCCAGGTGTGAGATATCATTGCTGTGATAAATCACCATGTGGGGCTCTGAGTAACCTGGTCAAATGAAGGTGTTCCTTGACCCTTAAAGATGAGATGATCTTTGAGGTCTCTTCCCACCCAAACCATTCTGGAATTCCAGGTTTCCATGCAAGAAGCCAACACAAGAGAATTAAACAAAAGCCTCTCATAGTGGACAGCTCAAACTGCTTTAGTCTGAACTAAGGGAAACCTCTTTATTAGGGCATTTGGCACATCTTTAACCACACAAACACCACAAAAAGGAATGGAGACAAAGAAAGCCCCTTGCTGTGCCTCTGGGAAGTACAAATCCATATTTTTTTGTAAGTCTTCCTCTCTCACTATATGGAGGAGTGAGCAAAAGTGGATGTCTTCATGGAAGTCTGGACCATGTTATTTTTTTTTTAAGTTTTCTCTTGCACTATTGAACATGTCCCAGAGGTTGACACACTGATCTTGGTGTTTGTTTTGCACTTTGGTTTGTGCATGGAGCTCTTGAAAAGGGGATCAGAAACATCTGGTCACATATTCCTTGGGATCGTCAAAGGATCTGGAATCTGCTCCTGCAAAGAACAAGTCAAGGAACAGTAAACCCAAAAGCACTGACTCGTGTCAGGATTGTATGTCAGGAGGGATGTTGCTGTTCTCAGCTCGTGTGACATTTAGTCCATGTTAATTCTAGGATTGTCTCTGATCAGAGGAGTGGAAGGAAAAGACCTGACTACCTTGAGGCAGAAAATGAAGAGTTGTCACCAGGGTCCTATGAGGCAATTTTCTGCAATAATTGGGTCTGGATTTGATGATGTTGGCAATTTCTCCAGCCTTGTGCTCCCAATCAATGTCGGGTTCCATCAAGGAAAAATGATGAAGACTGGAAATGTTTTATGTGAGAAATTAATCATTGGTTGATCAGGCTGGATCCCACATGCTGGTGATGTTGAAGAGAAATATTTCTCAGTACTGCTGACATTTGAAATGTTTAGGGGAAAGAAAAGGATATATGGTTATTAATAGCTGTTTCTTAAGTCTTTTTTAAGTCTTCCTGCACCAAGAAGTAATGCTATTTTTGAAATCATGTGTTCTTCAAAGACCAGATGTTTTCTGTTGTATTAGTGCTCAAAATTCCAATTTATTTCTCTTTTAAGATCAATCTTTAGAAACTTAATGGAAAGACCTCAGTGGGAGCCAGCTGGGGGATAGGTCTCTTATCCCAGAAAACCATCAACAGGAAGAGAAAAAATGGTTTCCAGTTGCACCAGTGCAGGTTTAGATTAGATATTAGTAAAAAATAATTTCATAGAAAGGGTTGTAAAGCATTGGAACAGAGCAGGTGACAATGGCAGGTGACAATGGAGCCACCATTCCTAGATGTGTTCAAAAAATGTGTTGATGTGGCACTTGAGGACACAGTTTAGTGGTGAAAATGTGGTGCTGCTGGGTTAAAGGTTGGACTTGATCTTAAAGGTCTTTTTCAATCTGAATGATTCAGTGATTCTGAAATTATGACGGCCCTTTTAGTCATTTTCTTTAAACACAGTTGGTCATTCCACATTGTCAAATAAAAAATGTTCACACAAGAAGTTAACATAAAACATATACAAAATGTTTAAAAAATATATGAAAGAGGTCATTTTATTAAACATTTACATGCCATAAATCAAACAAAACTCTTTTAAAGAGTATTGAATATGTTATTTAATGTAAGGATAAGAACACTGAATTTTCCTTTTGTGGATGTCTGAATTATTGCTACTTACCATATTCAAAAACCACACAGTTATTTTCCACTTTGAGCTTGGTTTTGGGTATTTTTCTGCAACTCAGAGATTTTCCTTAGGCTATAGAGGTAATTCTGCCAAGTGTCCAGATAGCTGAGCTAATCATGAGTCTTTATTAAAGTCAAGCAGCCTAAAGATTACAGCTCCAGATCTACACTTTTCACCTGTGACCTTAATGTGTGGTTTCTTCTGGCTCTTTGTTGTGCTGCAATATTTCTCAATAGACCAAGATCAAAGAATATAAAGAATACAAGATCCATGTGACATTTCAAAGAGAATTTAAGCAGGGCAAACTGGAGATACGTGTGTATGGCCAGGAGACCAAATTCACTGATGCTGTATTTACAAAAAATGCAGGAAATCTTGCTTTGTATGACTAAAAAAAATTTTAAAAATCCTATTATTGTCTGGTTTATGTCTCCTGACCAGAACAATCTTAGGGCTACAATTCCATGTTGCTGCCAGTGAGATTCCTGACACCAATTGAAGGTGTCTCTGGCCATGGCAGGGGGATTTGAAATGAGATTAACTTTAAGGTTGTTTCCAACCCAAACCATTCCATGATTCATTATTGAATATAATTTGTAAAACTGCCATTTACTTTGGATCTGCCTACGAAGTTTCTCATCTAAACACAGACCCCTGCAAGCACCCCTGGGTCTGCCAAGGTCACAACACATAAAAAATACCTCCTGAATCCTGAGAAACACTTTGTTTTGCTCTGATTCATTCAGTCAACTGCATTAAGGTCCTCCTGCTCTCTGCTGCCTGCACAGTGAGCCAGGGGGTTGGGAAGCAAAGCAAAATGAATATGTATCTGTTTCACAGGGTTATAATGGGAATTTCAGAGTAATCTGATCAGATCTGTTCCAATATACCCTCAAACCACTACTGCCATAGCCATGATGAGTGAACACATTGAAATTTGAGCCCAAATTGTGGGACTAATTCTGAGTTTATTGAAATGAACAAGGACAAATGAGGTGCTACTTTCTGTCCCAGACACGCAATCAATTTTAGAAGGGCTGCAGCACCTTTATGGTCAATTTTTAAGCTGTAAATCACATCAGAGATTCGACTTTTCACTTTGGCTATGGCTACAGTGACTTGCCTCCTAGACTCCTTTTGTAGATAATAAGAAAGCAGAGATCATTTGCATTTAAACTTGGTCTGCTACTAAAAAAAAAAAACAAACAAAACCAAAACCAAACAACAACAAAAAAACAAACAAACAACCTAAAAAATCAACACAAACAACAAAAAACCAATACAGAATCAGTCTGATGTTCTGGCACCAGAACACTCTTTGGCATTTTTCTAGGTATGTTTCCTATCCTTTTTTTTTTTTATCATTAGTCATTTTCAACGTTTGATTTTTATTTGCCTGTTTCTGATCTCACATGAAGAGCTCAGCCAAATAACCTGCTTGGAAATGCTTTGAATGGCAAGAACATTCTTTAACCTGGAGGGCAAACCATCCTCTTGGGATGTTAGAGAGACAGTTTTAAACTCCTGAAGCCAAGGACATCCTAAAATTCCTGTCTCCAACTTCTTAAATGAGTGTTCAACCCACAGTGAGTTCTGGGTTATTATGGCAAAAGTGTACATTGCCATTTCCTTCTCAAGACATTCAGTCTTGCACCCAATAATTCTGATCTAATGAGGAGTTCAGGGTGGGCTCAAAAAATTCAGATTTTATATTAGGGGAAAAAAAAAGAGAAGACACTTCGTGGGGAAACTGCAGTTTGTAGCACAACAGTGAGGTTAGTGCAGTATTAGTGCATTATTACTGGAGCAGAGCATCCAGAAATTAGTGGGATCTCAGTCTTGGAGGATTTTAGGATTTGGTGAGGCTAAACAATGACTGCCTTCATCTACTGCTAGACACTCTGTGATGTGCAGGAAGTTGGACTGCAGATCTCTAGAGGTCCAAACAATATTTCTATTGTCATAAGATTCATCTGGCTTGGAATTTGTGCAAGTGAGTCAAAGAACATCCAGTCATAAATGAATGGGACAGGAAACAGGCCCAGGGGTTCTAAGAACATACTGGGAAGGACCTCATAACTCTTGACACTAATAGAAATGTCCTTTGCTCAAAGATTGGATTTGGTTTGATTTTCTGAATAATTAATTTATAAGAGTAGTCCCAAGATGTCCCAACCTGTTTGGTAGAAGAAGATGAGTTACCTTTCCCATTTTATTCCAATATTGTTCCTGCTAAACCAAAGGCTCTTTTAGACATACTTAGTTTAGATGATTGAAGGAGACAACTAAGAAGTTTTCCTCTAAATGTTGCTAAATCTTCAAAAATATATTATTACCACTAAAGGATTCTACAGCAAATATGTGAATGACTAAAATAACTGCATCAAATAGAGTTTTCATCTCTTTACTTTAATGTCTTATTGCTCTTAGCATTACTGGATCATTAAGAAAATGCAGTTAGGGATAATTCCCGAATGTTGTTTTCTTCCTGAATGGTGGTCATGGCAGATTAAACAAAAATAAGATTTAAACATAAGTAAAGACGCTGCTTTAGACAGGCCTTCATGAATCCCTCCCCAAAGATGTCGAATTCTGCCAAGCAGATGAGTTATCTTTTGCCAGACTGTTAAGAGACACTGAAACTGCATTCTAGGATTTAAAAAAATATATATATTTGGGAGCCTTTGAAAGCAGCAGATAAGATGTTGTTGCCTTTTATTCTCACAGGATACAGAGAAAAGGGAGCCAGGATAGGGTTGACAAATGACCATCACAGTGACAGACTGGGGCAATGACAGTCACAGGAATGAGGAAAATTTTATTTTTCAAGTTCTCCAAAAGAGCACTTGTAAGGAAAAATTAAAGGGAATGCATTAATTTAGGGTGGATAGGTCTGATCTTTTTTTCTATTTCCTGATATGGAGTAGGAAAGCCTGCAAAACCAAGGGATGAACCTAAAAATGGCCCAAAAGTACAAGAACTGGGACAAAATACGTGCTGAGCTCTAAAATATCATGTTGCAACTCCAGACACCACCATACGGGTAGCACATGGGCCTCAGCTGTTGCTGCTTGCTCTTTATTTGGTTTCAGATAGAAAAATTCAATTTCCACACTTGTCAGTCCAGTGTTGTGCACCAGTTTCTAACCACATACACACCAGTGCTGTGTAATCGTTTTTTGAAAGATGTTACATGTAAACCTGTCAGAAGGAGCTTTGATATCTCCGCATTTTAAGCACAGTTTGCATTTTTTTTAGGGCAATAAATAAATAAATACAACCGAACTGACTGGAAAAAACCTGTAATCAAGAGAAAACCCTCAACAAGACTTGATAAAAAGCATGAATATACAAGATACCTGGAAATGTCTGTCATGTGTATATTGGAGCTAAGTTCTTCCATAACTAAAGAGAAGATAATGACAGCTTCATTCTCAATTTCCAGCACACACACAACACTTTTGATATGAGATGTCCTCCTTTGTTGGAATGTCTGAGTGCACAAGAGATCCTCAAAACAGATGGGAGTTTCCTTCAGTTATCTAAGCCTCTTCCCTGTGTTTGAAAGAAGGTGGGGAAAAATTGTACTCCAAAATCTACTCTCACCTTTAACTTGCAGCAAAAGAGGCATCACATTTCAGAGAGTTACAATTCCAACAAAAGTGCAGTCAGAATTGAGGAAGTTAATTCAAATCTGAATTACTGTTAAAGAGAACTGAGTACTTTCCACTCTCAATAAATCCATGTGCATGCCTAAAATCCCACTGTGATTTATAATCTCACTTCATTGCAAAAATGTCCAACTGTATACTGAGGATTTGGACAAACTCTTTTCATCTGGCCAGAATATCAGACTTCTTGATGGATGTGCTCCAGAACTGTGACAGAGACTGTTTGTCTTAGGAACACCTATTTCCTTCCCAACCAAGGTCTACATGGATATCCTGGTAGGAATAACATCAATCTGCATGGAAGATGCACTAGAAGATGCTGATCACATTCACATGGACATGACACAGATGTGGCTCAAAGTAACATCAAGTGCAATCATGCAAGTCCTTGTTTTCTTCTAAACCTCAAGGATTGGAGACTATTTCAGTCTAAATTACCTGCTTGTTCCTTTTGTCCATGATACTCCAGGATACATGGAGAAATCCCTTTTACAGTTTGGAAATTGCAGTTAGGTTTTCCACCTTTCATGGTCATCCTGAAAGTTGATGCTGGATTATATACAAAAGTTCTGCAGCACCTGCCTGGTGTCCCTGATGTTGTGTTTACCTTGAAGGCAGTAAGAGGTGTTCATTTGAAGCAGTTTGTGGCAGGGCAATGAGAGTCCAGGGAGCACAAAATTCAATTATGGGAAGTGTGTAATGTATGTGTGTTTTCATGATTTGTATTGATCCGTGTGCATGACAGATTGGCTATAAATTGGGTGATATATTGCCTGGTAAATGAAATACACTGGACTGCAGGAGCACATTAGGTGGTGTATTGAATTCTCATGGCCACTGTGACATTTTATTTGTGGGTGTGAGAACTTCTGTTATTGTGTGTGTGTTTGCCTGGTGTAATTGCAATTTACAGGTGATCCCTGGGTCATTTATGGAAATATTTTGGCACAACAGTACATCAGGTCACTGGGTGCCCTTGCCATGACTGAGGTGGAAGGATAAGTCTGTCCTTTGGGGAGTCAAGAATCTCCTACCAAGCCCATGGTCACACCTTACACAGCCTCATCAACCTCAAAATGCAAATATCTGCTGGTGAATACCTTGACAGATCAAGTTTCCTTCAGCTCTAACTCTGTATCCTGTTCTTTCTCGATAGCATCAAAGCTACCACCATGAAAACAAGCAAACAAACAAAAAAACCAAAGAAACTCCTCCAAATCACCCAAAACCACTAAAAAATTTCCTTGTGTAGTCAGTGAGTGTTCTCAGTGGATATTCCTCTCAAAAGAAAAATGCAAAGGAACAAATTCTGGCAAGAAACAAGCAGGAAGTGCAGAATTTTGAGGGCAAAAATGTGGAAAAATATTGCTACTTTCCTTTTGCAAAGGAATGAAATAAAGAGAATAAGACCAAATTTTGTCTCCTTGTGCTGATGCTTTTGGCCGGCAAAAATGCAGAAGCAAGTGCCAAAAAGTTTATTTCTTCTTACAGTGGGAAGTGAAAAGAAGATTTATTTCACCTTATTATTTATACGACTTCTTGTAGTTGCAAAAGTATTTCAATAATCTTTATAGTGCTCAATTATACCACAGCCAATTGATATGAATGATTTCAGTACTTTTTAATATGCTGTTTAAAATCTCCAGTGAAAAATTTTCTTAATGCATGGGTATAAAATATATGGCAAACTCTTTTAATGTAACTAAGTCCTGGTTTTATTTTGTAGCTAAAATGCAGAAAGTACAGACACTGGGTTTGTGTTAGTCTATAGAGATGTTTACCTTTTTCCAGTTCTGTCAGTATTTCAATTTCTATTTTGGCAAAGAGATATTGCACTGATCTTGTTTGCTTTTTTATTTTGGGGAATAATTATTTCTTCTGTTCTTGATTTACACCTTTTCTTGGCTGTGTGAAATTCTGTGCTCTGTGCTAAAATGGAGGTTACAAATGTTCATCAAAGTGCCTCCTCTTAGTTTTAGCTCCACAGTTACAGCACTGTGCAAGAGATAGTAATGAATTAATTAATTGTGGGCTGTACTCGAGCTGGAGATTTACCATCCCTGAAATACTCTATGGGAGTCAAATCCTGGCATCAGTATTTACCTGCCTGATCCCTCCTTTGGCATCTCCTTTAGACAAACTTAGGTGTGACAATATGAGAGGTGGTAACGCTTGTGCAAGGAGACATTTCTTGTACAAACCAGATGTATTTGTGACTTTTCAAATGTATGGTGAGGAACACTTAAAATTATTGTTTTCATATAACAATGTAAGGTGATGGAATGTAAATTTTCCTCTGCAAAGGAAATACTGAATCTAGTTCTCAAGAGGTGAAGCTTCCAAAAATGAAGGGCACGTCTCAAAAAAACTGAAAGGTAACAGTGAGGTAAGTTGTAAAGGTGTTTAAGTAAAATAGTATGTCCATGTTTAACTGGATAGTGCTTTGTAGAGGTCTCAGTTTCCATAATTAGTCCAAGATTTGTGATTAGCCGTGGTGATGTGACTATCTCCCTTCTGGAGCTCTTGGAGTCCCAATTCCCAGGTTCCCTGAACACCACAGCCTGAGGTGCTGATATTGCACTGAATTTGTGTTTTATTTCTGTTGTATTTCTCTGTTATATTGGTCTCCACCAGACCCAGTGGATACTAATTCTCCAAAGAGGATGAAACTTTGACTTCTGTGGTATTTCACACCTCCTGTCTTCAGTACTGTCCCTCCTCGGAAGTTTCCTCCACGTGTGTTTTGAACCTGCAGCACACAACCCCTGAAAAAGACAACTTGTCAGCACAGGATTCTGGTGGAAAGGTTGTGTTTGTCTCTCCTCAGTCATCTGTGAGAAGGAAAGGAATACTGAGCATTGAATAGCAACCTGTAGCCGTGCTGTGTAACTTGACAAGCAGACATAAGTGTGTTTAGCAGCCTAATGCTCTCTGAAATTAGATTTCTTCAGACTAACAGTATTTTCCCAGACAAGCAGGAGGATGATGGGCAGCCTCATTCTTTGCAGCAAATTTAAAACCAAGTAGTCTTTAAGGCAAGACTGTTCATCTACATAAACATGATGAAATGAAATGATCTTAGGTCTATTATTTTCACAGAATCCCAGATTCATTTAGGTTGGAAAAGACCTCCAAAATCACCAAGGCCAGCCTTTGACCAACCACCACCTTTGCTAACTACACCAGAGCACTGAGTGCCACATCCAGTTGTTTTCTGAACACCTCCAGGGATGGTGACTCCACCACCTCCCTGGGCAGCCCTTTCCAGTGCCTGACCACTCTTTCCATGGAGAAATTCTTCCTGATTTCCAACCTGAACCTCCCCTAGCCCAGCTGGAGGCATTTCCTCCTGTCCTATTCCCTGGTATAAGAGGCTGACTCTCACCTGGCTCCAACCACATTTTAGGGAGTTGTAGAGAGTGATAGGGTATTCCCCTGAGCCTCGTTTTTTCCAGGCTGAACAATCCCAGCTCCCTCAGTCACTCCTCAAATCAGTTATTCTCAAGACCCTTCACTAGCTTCATTGCCTTTCCCCAGAATGCCCTTTTCATTCTGCCTGAGATAACTACACATTTCATATGAGTAATAAAATATTCTCAAAGATTTTCCTGCAGGGCCACAAGGACCAGGTATAAAAATAGCAGGAAAAGCCACAAGGCAAGAGGTTGAAGGTAGCATTGATAAGGTAAATATTCATTCTTCAGTGAGTGTGGAACATCTGCACAACTTCCATGTTGAATTTTTCACCAGGAATGAGAATCACCATCTCTTCCCTTTGCACCTGCCTTGCATCTCTGACCTGCCTGCTCTGCATCTGGTCAAGCTGCACTGTAGCATGGGATGTTCCAGCAGACAATTCTTCTTTTCATGTATGCTTTTCATACTTCACTAAAGCACTCTTTGATGTTTTTTCCACTATAAAAGTAGATGTCTCACAGTCGCATGACTTTGCTGCCATCAGGAAGTTACAGAGAAACTCAAAGGAATTCTGCTGTGTAGGAGGAAGGAAAACAAACCAATTTTCACTCCACTGATTCACACTGGGTTAGGGTTTTGCTTTCCTTTCCATAGTACTTCTTTCAGGTGACAAGCAACAAGACAGGAGGAAATGGCCTCAGGTTGCCCCAGGGGATGTGGTGAGCACAGACCTTTCCCGTGAGAATCTTCTCTCCTTCTTCTGTTTTATAAACAAAGATAAAGTTTGGATATTATTAAAACAGCGTCTTTAGATATGGATGATTTGAGCCTGGCCAATCAGCCTGGGGGGAGGTTTTGAATTGGCCCGATCCGAGTGATCTTTGAAAGTCTATATAAGTTGGAATTAATTAATAAATTTGGAACATTCTCCCACACATTCGAGCCTCAGTCTCTCTCTCTCTGCTAGCGGTTCAACAGCGACAAGGGTATGTTTACATTGGGTTTTGGGAAAAATTTCTTCACTGCAAGGATGTCAAACTTTGGAACAGGCTGCCCAAGAAGTGGTGGAGTCACCACTGCTGTGTGCTCTGAAAAAGAACACTTTTAGAAGTGTTCTAAAAAGTATTCTAAAAATGTTCTAGATGTGGGACTTGGGGACTTGATTTAGTGGTGGATCTGAGAATATTAAATTAATGATTGGACTTAGAGGTCATTCCCAGCCTCAATGATTTTATGATTCCATGATTCCATATTTGTGCCCTTCTGATTCTTTCTCTGCTAATGGTGAGATGTAGAGTTGGAAGTTCTTACCAGTTTGCATTTCATGTTGCTTCAAAGAAAGCGTATTCTTCCCAATTACTCTGGATTCTAATTGAGCTGAACTAAGCACTGATGTGTTAATTTGGTTTGTTTCCTATGACTCAAGGATTTACAAAAGATAACCCATTTAGGGCTCAAGGTGCCTGTGCTAATCATTTCCTTGAACAATGCGTCTTTCAGTCACCTTTTCCATTATGCACTAAGATTAACTCCATTGTCTTTGGAAGTATTGACACTGCTTCTTATTCTTCTATCATCTCATAATGATTTCAGTGTAAACATAGCCAGAGGTAATTAAACCAGGAAAGGGGATAAATTCTGCATGCTGTGCAAACAAAAGTGAAAAATCCAGGGACATTTAATCAATAGCATTGTGAGCTTAATCATCTCAGAAGATACATTAATAGGGATAATATCCAGCTTCGTTTGTATTTTATTTTCCTCGAGTTTGCAAGTGTGAACAATGGTTGCCCATATGTATCAATCTATGATAATTGATAAACCAAGTTGTTTATACCTAAACTTTGGTTTATTGTAGGCAGTGGTTCATACTTGTTAATTTTGTAACAATGAGTAATCCACTTGACCACACTCTCAAATAAAGAAGCCAAACTATTCTCTGTTCAAATCAATTTCTTTTTTTTCTGAATTATAAGCTATCAAAGTGCTATTTGAAGAAAAGAGCAGAAAAACCTTTTAAGATTTTCTTGGTAGGCTTTGTCTAAAATGGGTTTGTAGACAATAATTAAGGCTTAAACTACTTTGTCCATTATCTGCTTATCAACTGCCTTGGAAAGCACACAAAAGGAATATATTGTTTATTCAATCTGCCTCCTTTTTCAGGCATAATTTCTCTTCAGACTCTGAGTTATGAGTGCAGGAATTTTATGTTACTTTGCACAGCGTTGGGTACAAAAGTCTCAAACTGCAGATCAGGCTCTGACATGTATTACAATACAGTAACTGATTGTTAAGAACATTGATTAAAAATAACAGCTAAAATCATCTGCATCACATTCAGCTGAGAGCAGTTATGAGTAGATGGGAATACTCCCAGGTTTTACTTGCTATAATCTGTTAATTTTGTGCAAAGCAGTGTTTTCCCAGCCAGTTACTAAATGTTTTGTCAACTTTTTGGGGAGATAAAGTCACTCAGAATTTCTGAGACACAGAATCTTTTAAATTAAAGATTTTAATGGGTTGACTCTAGAACTCAAGTTCCCAAGAAACTCCTTAGGTTTTACATTTTTGGCCTAAGTGCCTTTTCCCACATAAGAATAAAAGTCAGAAATTCAGCTAAATATCTGGGACAATGAATGGAGAAACACAGTTCCTAGTCAATAACACAGATTCCTGAGGGAATCAAATTTAATGAGGTCCTTCCAAATATTTTCCAGAATGAAAATACATTAAATTAAACAATTAAGTCAATAATTAAATATGTATAATTCAATAGAACTGAAATCTAATAGTCGTGTACAAATATTTTGAGTTTTGAGTCTCATCCACATGAGGCCACAGAGTAAGTTCACGTGTCACAGAGGAAGAAGCTTTTGGTTTTTAATTGGTATAAAAGTAAAACATTAAGCAGTAATAGGTTACTAGACAATAAACTAATTATTAGAACTGAGCAATAGAACTGGACAAATATTTTTTCTCATCAGCCTCACATTTAAACTTATCTACTCTTATTGATTCTCTTTTTGACAGTGAAGAAATTCCACAAGGATAAATGTTTTTATTAAAAGCAGTCCAATTGTGTCTGCTAGGTTGTCTTTTAACAGTCTGTGGGTGGAAAAAACTGTAGTTCCAGGAACTGAAACTACTCAGGGCTGCATATTGTCCTTTTACTGCTATGGAAACAGCAGAGAAAGGCAGCTCTTTAAACAAATCCAGCTCTCCCTAAATGTCCCACTCTAGTAACATTTTCTTGATCCAACAGACCCAGCAGACTGCAGAGGAGGAGCTGTTCTGGTACTGAGTGCTCCTCTTTTTCTGCAGTGATTAATGTTTTTTGTATTGTCATGTACGTCCTGAGATCAAAGCTAACCTTTAACAACTTTCATTTTTTGCTTTTCCTTGTTGACAGAAGAATATTGTTGTTATTGTGGCAAAACTCTCATCTAAAGCAGGAAAAATAAATTTTTAGAATTAAGCAGGACTTTTCTCATGCTTCATTCTCATTCTAGGTAATTTCAAACAATGACAATAATTCTGAGTTGTTTTGCACGATATTTTGCTTTCAGTTAGTTTAGTGACATGGCTGAAAATGAATCTGTTGATTTTTCCCATTTTCATTGGAACACCTAAATATAGATTTTTTTGGAAAACAGTCCTGCAAGCAACATGTATTGCAATGTCATCTGAATTCATCCTAGCCCCCAACATTGCAGATCCACAGTTTCTTGTACATTTCCTTGGTTGGTGAAGGGTCTGATCACATGTTCCTATATCTATTTTATTTACTGTCCAGCCAGGTTGCACAGCAGATCATAAACTAATCCAGAATAAAAAAATTCACCAAAATTATACTTACAGTATATATGGATATTTATTAATTGAAAGGGGGATACAAGAGAGCTGTAGAGGGACTTTTCAAAAGGGCATGGAGTGATAGGTAAAGGGGAAATGGCCTTAAGATGAAGGAGGGTAGAGCTAGATTGGATTTTAGGAAAAAAAATCTTTACTGTGAGGGTGGTGAGGGCCTGGCACAGGCTGCCAAGAGAATTTGTGGGTGTCCCATCCCTGGAAGTGCTCAAGGCCAGGCTGGATGGGGCTTGGAGCAACCTGGGATTGTCTCTGGAGGTGTCCCTGCCCATGGCTTTAAGCTCCTTTCCAACCCAAACCATTCTGTGATTATCTGATGGAATGCTTACTTGACAGATTAAATATTTCCTTACTCCAGTTCACCAAATGGGTGCCCATTGAGTCATTCCAGCACATTGCCTGCAGTTGTTGAAACAACTAGCTGAAAACTGGTGGGAAGGGGAGAGCAGCTAAATTTGCCTAAGTTAGCTACAGCAGCAGCACCACTGAATATGCAAGCAAGGAAATAGTTTCATTCTGCTCTGAAAATTAACTTCTTTATATGGAAAATATATGCAAATCGACCAGATGTACTGAGAGGGGAAAACATAGAAGTCCTGATTTAGCAAAGTACTTAAGCACACTCTTAAAGTTAATCATGTGCTTAAGTCTATTCACTGAAGCACTTGACACATGTGTGTGCTTTTGCTGAGTTAATGTAATAAAGCAGAGACCATAATGATAGTCCTAGGACAAACAGACAGGCTGACTTGTTAAAAGCAAAGCATGTGTGAGCTCCTGCTTCCTATACCCCATCCTAAAATAGGTCTCTAGAGCAGAGATGCATCTCACACTGAAAGCACTTCTCCCTTTCCCTTGAGGGAACTCAACAATTGGTTCAGACGAGGCAGAAAATGCTCACAAAGCCCAGATTCAGTGGCATGACTTGGTAGCATGGACTGAAAGCTGTCTTGCTTTCAAGCAGCCACGGTCAGGGGGGTTGGAAGTTTTCTGGGAGAAAAATGCAAAGAGATTGATTTCTCATGAAAAATTGTGATTCCATTCCCCAAGAAGATGGCTGAACCTGTGGAGTGTTCTCCCAGTACTGGGTCCTTATTAAACACTAATGAGCAATTGCTTTCTGCTTACTACCTGCTAAAAAAACCAAAAAAAATGTGGAGAATCATGAAATCATTGAGATTGGGAAAAACCTCTCAGATCCTCAAGTCCAAGCATTAACCCAGCACCTCCATATTCATCACTAAGCCATATCCTCAGGTGCCACATCTACACATGTTCTGGAACTTCCAAGGATGGTGATTCCATCACAGCCCTGGGCAGCCTGTTCCAAAACCCAACCACCCTTTCAAAGAATTTTTTCCTAATATCTAATGTACAGGAGGTTATTTTCAGACTAGAACTATTGTTCCTAGAGAGGCACAGTCATCACGAAAATTAAACCTTCTTGATTGAAAAATACAACCCTATTTCTCATTAATGACCATATACATGGTTCAGTCATTAACTACTAAAAGTGTGAGTAAGCCATCAGTGAAGATAGGTGAGATAACACTCCCCAGCCCTGAAGGTGTTGAAGACCAGGCTGGATGGGGCTCCGAGCAACCTGGTCCAGTGAAAGGTCCCCTGCCTGTGGAAGGTCCTTCAGTCATGGCAGGGAGTTCAAACTAGAAGATCTTTAAGGTCTCCTTCAACCCTATCCATTCTATGATTCTAAATTTAGAACTTTGCTGACAGTTTTCTGCAGGCGGAGGAGATGTCAGAGCTCCTGTGACACTCAGAAGAGATCTGGTCCATGTGACTACAGGAGCCTGGAAAGGGAAACAGCTCATCCTAAAGCAGAGTGGCTGTTCCTGCTAAATGCTTTCCAGTTTTTGTGTGTCACGTGGAGTGTATCTTTCTTGGTTACCATGGAATGCTCACATATGGGTACTTAAATCTAAATCTTTCACTGAATCCTATCCTGGGTGAGTTAAACTGCTCAAGTCTCTCCTGTGAAATGATACACAGAGATTTCATTTGGTAAATACCTTGTTTTACCCTCTTTCTCTGGGAAGCTGGCACTGTTGAAGGCAGGAAACTCTTTGTGGTCAATCTGACAGGCAGCAAAACACTACAGAGTTGTTTACTCATGCACCTTCAATGGAGTGGGAGAGAAAATCAGATAAAAGCTAAAATTTGTAGGTTGAGTTAAAGCAGTTTAGCAGGACAGAAAAAGAAAGGGAAATTATAATAATGATAAACAGATGTACAAGGAAGTAATGCACAGTTCTGAGGTCCAGCCAGTTCCTGAGCAGAATCTGCCACTCCCTGGTCAACTCCTCCGAGTTTTATTGTTCACCATGATGCCATATGATGTGGAATTTCACTTTGGCCAATTTGGACCAAATGTTTTGGCTTCTTGTCCACCCCTAGTCTCCTCTCTGGCAGGGCAGTGTGAGTGAGAAGTCCTTGACTTAGAGTAAGCACTAAGCAACAACTATATCATCAGTGTGCTATCAACATTATTCTCATCCTAAATCCAAAGCACTGCACTGTACCAGCTACTACAAAGAAAATTGACTCTCCTCCAGATGAAAACAGGGCAATACTGAGCAGGGTGAATCCTGTTCTCACCTGCTCTGACTTTTCCTACATCCTGACATTATGTTGTGTGGATACACAGTCATTGTTTACTTTGTCCGTGTCCAGTGGTGGGATTTGAATTTTTTGTGTTTCATTCTTTCATCAGGATTTCAAGTTTTTTCACACTATCTGCAGCAACCCATCACTTTCCTTCCCCCATTTTTTGCTTTATGCAGGATTTTGCTCATTTGGCATAGTCTCAATTTTTACCTGTTTCTCATAGCTCTTATGAGACTCTTGTAGGCTTGAAAACTCATGCCAACACATTCAGAGGGGCTCTAGGATGTGAGCCAGCTATCATTTCAAGCATAGATGCAACTTAACATTTTCAATTTTTTTTCTCCTTTTTTTCAACACTGTCGTTTTCAGGACTTATTATTCCACCAGCTGTGTAGTCATAGAATTATAGAATCATAGACTGATTTGGGTTGGAAGGGACCTTAAAAATCATCTTGTTCTACCTCCTACCATGGGCAGGAAGACCTTCCACTATCCCAGGTTGCTCCAAGCCCCATCCAACCTGGCCTTGACCACTTCCAGGGATGGAGCAGCCACAGCTCCTCTGGGCAACTTGTTCCATTGTTTCCACACCCTCACAGTAGAGATTTTCCTCTTAAAGGTTTTCTACCTAACAAAAGTTCTGTACTCACTCATACCTCATTACGCAGAACAATTAATTTACCTATTAAATCCTCATAGTTGTTTTTACTAGAGTGTGTAAAGTCACCTGTGCTTGTCAGCAATTACTGTCAGAAAAAAAAGAGAATATATCTTCTTCATTAATACAAAGAAAGGCCAAAAGGAAATTTCAATGTATTCATCAGAAAACCAAAAATATGGATCAAGTGTACATGAAAGCTATTTACTATTTCATTTTTGGAAAGGAGCTTAGTGAGGAGGAACAACTTTTGCAGAACAGTTCATGGACTGAAACAGAACACATTGCCTTTACTACTCCCATTTAGCATCTGACATTCTTCAGAGGCACATTTTAATAACAAATGTGCAAGATGCATGTTAATGCTTGTAGGCATTCAGTTGAAAAACTAATACATTAAATTAATTTCAAATGGAGGTGAAGATGATAAAAATAGATTTTGTGTCTATAAATAATACCTAATTCACCATAAATTTTTGCTGCCAGAAACTCTGTTGTAACTGGTGTAAATTTGCAGTATGGGCCAAATGTGTGTGGGTTTGATTCCTCACTTGTGCCCAAGTTATGCAATACTGTCGCGTGGGGGTAGTGGGGCTGCCCAAGTTCTAAAAAAGGAAAAGGGGGGAAAGGGGAATTTTTTTCTTCCCCCCCCCCCAAAAACCCAACAATACCACCAAAATATTTTATGTAAATACAATGGTGTTTACTTTTAACTGGACTCAACAAACTGCAGGACAACATAAAATAAGATCTCTTCTATTCACTCCTTTATCAGTCTGTTTAGACTGCTTTTTCACATGAAAAAAAGGACCTTGAGCTTACAAAACACGAAAAATTTATTTTTGTAACTTCCATCTCCCCATAAATTTTACACTGTGGTGCCCCTATTGACTGAAGGAGAGTTAGTACTGACTTAATGATGGGTCAGAAAAAGGCCTTTTTTAACACAGCTGCTTTACAAGGTAATCTTGATGTCTCCACTGGCCACAGGATGCATTTGCTGAATAATAATGTTGGGCATGGAGATATTTTGCTCAGTGCAGGCATAAATGGATGCAACCACATTGAATTGACTTTTCCAACATATATTTTACACACCAAATTGCCTCTGTCTACGAAATAATAATTACTCATTCATATCCTGTGCATGGGGGAGCTGAGAGCTCATATCTGAAGCCTGGATGGGTTTTGTAACAGCTCAGACTGGAAGAGAGAGCTTTAATGAGAAATCAGTGTGACTGTAAAATATCCTAAATTGGGATTTCCAGGAGTTGGTATCTACAGTGCACATCTGAGGAAATCACTCTGGGTTCCTGTCAAAGGCAATAGAGAGCTCATTTGTGTAGTCAATGACTTCAGGATGTGATTCATCTCCTTAAATAGGCACCTGCATTCGGCTCAATATAAATTCTGTTGACCAGCTTTTTACTGCCTGTTTTAAGAGCCTGAAGAACAATCTCTGAAGCAGACACCCTGCTGCAGATATCTGGAGTTAGGCAAGGGGAATTCAACAGTGTTATAAGTCTCTTGTCTGAGGATTCCAGCCTGATGCTACTGCTGTGTGCAGGTTTGGCTTGAATTTGGGGTAACTAAAGAACCCTAAGAAAAGTTACTACCTTTTATGACAGAAAATAAATGTGATTCAACACGCAAACTGTGGCAGTTCAGCTTTCCTTTTGTATTCAGAAAATCACAGAGTATTTGAGTTTGGAAAAGAGCTGAAAGGTTATCAAATCCAGCCATCAGCCCAGCAAACCCACCATGTTCAGCACTAAACCATGTCCTGAGATGCTATAGCCACGCATTTTTAGAACATTTCCAGGGAAGGTGACTCTGCCCAAGCAGGGCTGCCTCTGTTTCAAGACTTCTGTGTTTATCTTCACCTCAAACTCTGCTGGAGCTTATATGGAGCTGAGGGGCAAAATTTTTTATGAAGTTATGCTCAGTTTGTTGTGCTTTTGGAGTTTTTTCATATGATTTGTTGAGCCACAATGCCTCCTTTTCTCATACAGCAAAAGACTGTAGGATCTGCTTGACTGTTTTTGAATGGTCTACATTCAAATAGTAATGCTTCCAGCCTGTGAAAACCAGAATTTCAGCAAAAATGTATCTCTGAAAATGCACCAAAATTGTTTTATGACTTTATCACTGCTTAGCTTGTCATATCATGGACTAGTGTGAAAGTGTTCCTGGTGAAAATCCCCCCACCACACAAATGTCCCTTTTTAAAATATCTGAGTCTCAGGTTGGTAAATCAATGAAACATAAATAAAAGTTTTATATACCTTTCATATGTTGGAGATCTCAGATCATATGCATTCAATAAACTTCCCACAGTATATTTTTTTTTAGTTTAGATGAGAATCAGTATCTCTTCATCAATGCTGGCTTGATACTGCAGAACAGTATCAAGGTAAGTGAGATTAGGGATGATGAAAAGTTAAATATAAGTGGTATTAAAGAAGAATATCCTGCAGTGTCTACTTGACATTTAACATCAGATTTTTCTCAAATAAAGTAAGATATTAAAAGAGAAAGGTGTTTTTTGACCAACAGCTGAATATTATGTTTGAAATATCAAACCAATGGGCAATTGCAGAATCACAGAATAATTAGGACTGGGAGGAACCTCTGGAGATCATCTAGTCCAACTCCCCTGCCAAGGGAAGCTCACCTAGAGGAGTTGATAGAGGAACATATCCAGGTCAGTTTTCAATATCTCCAGGTGGGTTTATTGACATGGAAAAAGTCCCAAGCAAATGATCTGGTGAAGAAGCATGGCAGGGTGGGAAAGTGAATTCCTTTACTCTAAGCTGCAGTTCACCCTGTCTGGAATTGCTGAGTGAGACATCAAACACCAAGGAAGTCCCAAAACCCAACTGAGTCTGACATTGCACAGGAAAGAAGCCATCAGGCAAGAATTCTGTAAAATTTTCTCTGTCAGACAGTCCAGCCTGAAAACAAGCAAAGATGGGTTTGGGACATGCCTCTTCATTTTCTGTCTTAAAATTTCATACTAACTTTTCCAAGTCCTAGCAGTAAGTAGACATGAAATTACCTCTGTGATTCCAGATTATCATCAAACATTTTGATAACCTCTGCTCAGTGTGTATCAGAGAAAAATTTTCTTCCATCCCTTTGCTATTCCAGCTTGCTTGCAGATTATTTCTTGCACTCATTCACTCATGCAGCTCCCAGCACAGTTTGCTGGCTGAGGACTCCAAATTGTCACTGTTGCAGAAGTACCAATAACCTCAATTTACTTGAATGACCACTGAATCAAACTCAGTATTTGCAATTACACCTGTGTGCATGTGCCTGGGCTGTGAGAGACAACTTTATTTCCTTGTAGATGAAAAGCCTCTCTGTACGTGAAGTATTGTTATTCCTTCAAACCACAATCCTTAATTTAGAGATCTGAAGCTATTGGAACAACAAGACACATTTGTCATCTGCTGTGGGTATTACTTTAAAAATTTATGCTTTGCTGGTTTAAATATGCATTCAAAACACTAAAGGCTTTTAGTTCAAACATTAAGATTGGAGAATTACACTGAAATTCCTTAGTAATAATTAATTTTATGATTCCAGCAGTAAAGCTTCTTGAGCCAAGAACTGAGGGAGGTGTAGGAGACGCAGTTTGACTGACAATTGATTAGTATTTTGTGGGTTTCTCTCCTTTTTTTGCCAGTTTCTTCAGACTTACAGCTTCAATGGGACCTGATCCACTTCCAAATGATCTGAATTGCCACCGTAAAGGGACAGAGGAGGTCAGTACCAAACACATTGGATCTTTAAAGGTTCAGGTTTGATCCCCTCTCACTTTGTGTAGTTATTACTCCTTGTGTGATGTGGATCTTGTCTTGTTTCCTCTTCTTATCACCGTGGTCAGGACTCCTCTGCTCAGTGTGGCAAAGGAGTTGGGCTGGCAGGCTGGGCAGGCTGGAGGTCACTGTGGGGAGGTTGGGGTGACACCAATGCTGCTGCCACCTCTGTATTTCCTGAGAAAACAACAGAAACTCTTTGATTTCAACATGCACAAATTTTTCATGAGCAATGAATTAAATGCAAGGAGAAAAAGATACCAGAAATGAGTTTTTTGAGCTGAAACTGTCTGTTCTTACTTACTGGGGAAATATGATGGTACAACAGGAGAATTTGACAATAAAATAGCACCTCAGCTGGAGAGAGAGATGTTCCCCCACACCCTTAATCCACATAATTCTTTAACATTTTTTTACATTCAGAGGATTAAGAAATGATTGGCTGTTGAGATATAAACTTTTAAAACTTGCATGGTGCTTGGCTAATGAACCAGAACAACTTTCTTAGCCCATCAGATAGAAAAGCAGTCACAGCTTTCTGAAACACTGATGTTTTGATCTATGAAATCAGGAATTTAGGAACTTTATTGTAACCTCCTTCCAACAGCACTCACCTTGTCTTCAACAATTACTTGAATATTCAACCAAGATTTCATATATGTAATTTCTGATACATCACCTAGGATAGAGTCAAGAGGAAAATGTCAGCAGAAAAAACCTCCAGTGATTCATCTATAAATCTTGAGACCTTTGCCTTCCAAATTTAACTACTCCACCTGTTTGTCACTGTTCACCTATTAAGGCAAATTTTGCTCACAGACCTGTCCTGAACTCTTACCTGTATACACAAATGTGATTAAGTATATGAAACATTTCATATGACACAGAGGAATGGGATGAACATTGCATGGATGCAGAAATATCAAGGATTTTGCAGCATGAAAACCTTCACCAACCTATCCACACCTCTGAGGAGGAGCCTGGTATTTTTTGATGGAACTCCTGAGCTTAGTGGTCATATCAGGAGTAATTTTAATAGATAGGCTGATGTTCATGAAGTCATAGAACCACAGAATGGTTTGGGTTGGAAGAGAATTTAAAGATCATTCAGTTCCACACCCCTGCCATGGGCAGGGACACCTTCCACCACACCAGGTTGCTCCAAGCCCCATCCAGCCTGGCCTTGAACTTCCAGGGATTGTGAGTACACAACCTCTCTGGGAAACCTATGCCAGTGTCTCACCACTCTCACAGGGAAGAATTTTTCCTAATATCCAATTTAACTCTATTCTCCTTCAGCTTAAGGTCATCCCCTCCTTGTCCTCTCACTCCATGCTCTTGTCCAAAGTCCTTCTCCATCCTTCCTGCAGGCACCCTTTAGGCACTGGAAGGTTCTCTTAAGTCTCCCTGGAGCCTTCTCCATTCCAGACTGAACAGCCCCAGCTCTCCCAGCCTGTCTCCATGGGAGAGGAGCTCCAGCCCTGTCATCAACTGATTGACTTCTTCTGGACTCCTTTCTACAGGTCAAAGTCTCTAGCTGTGTCTCGCTTAGCCTTGGGCATTGAGAATTTATTTTTGTGAAAGGGGGGGATGCCCCAGTGGTGAGGACTTTATAAACTATTTTGATAGATGTGAAAAAAAAGGGATGATCATTGTAGGAAATGAAAAGTAGATTAAATGAAAAGTAGATGAGAGAGTTAGGTACAGGCATGGAGAGACAGAATAGAAGCCACAGAGCTGGCAAGTAACGGGCAGATATTCAGGGAAGAGTGCAGATGACAAAGAGCATCTAAACTATTCATTGCCTTTTTTTTAAGAAGAGTTCACACATCCTCAGACAACCCAAACAGAGACTCACACAATGAGACACTACTGAAGGGAAAACAAAAAAGAACAAGCATGAATGGCATGGCACAGACTTTGCAATCAAGTCAGCTTACACTACATTTCAGCTGGCAAATGAACATTCTGACATTCTGTAGCTCATTTTCACAGCAAGAGAGGAAGAAACATAAATCTTTAGCACTGCCCACAACAACACTGAGAGCAAGGCTGGAAAAACCCTTTGTCAACAAACCCTTCTTTCAGCCACAAGGCAGCAAAAACCCTTAGAAGAAGATATAACCAAAAAGATATAACCAAATGTCTGCCTGACCACTTCTCCAGGAGCACCCAGCCATGAAATCCCCACGTCAGCTCTGTGAAATCTTCCGTGCACCTTCACCTTCCATATGAGGCTTTCTTTTTCCCTCCTTAGGGCTTGCTAAAATTTAACTGTCAGGGGATGTCAACTCAGTTGCTGGAGTACAGGCATTTATCATTGTTTGAGATACCCTGAGGTGTCCAAATGTCCACACAGGCTGACAGATATGACAGAGAAGCTACAGGAGACTCACATACCTCAGAGGGGTGAGGCCAGAAAAAACACCATGGGAATTGTCAGATTGTGTGAGTGGTGATAAACACCATACAATTCACTGAGATGGGACTCCCTGATAGAATTTGATAATCCCCCTTATCCTTTATTTGAGAAATCTCCCCTATCATAGAATTTGAGCCATGGAGTTTGGACTGTGTTGTTCAGTTGTGTTTTGAACAGAATAGAAACAGAAACTAGGGAAACATGAAAACTGCTATGCATGGCATCTAAATGGCTTAATAGCAGACAAGAAAGTCCGTTTTTCCTGCCAGTTGTGGACTGAAGTATTGTTTCACATGTCTAACTGAGTATTTCATGCTCCTTGAAATATTTCTCCATAGCTCTTGTCCTTTCATGGAATCACAGAATCATAGATTGGTTCGGGTTGGAAAGGAGCTTAAAGATCATCTCATTCCACCTGTCTGGCATGAGCAGGAACACCTTCCACTATGCCAGGTTGCTCCAAGCCCTGTCCAGCCTGGCCTTGGACACTTCCAGGGATGGGGCAGCCACAGCTTCTCTGGGCAACCTGTGCCAGAGCCTCCCCACCTTAACAAGGAAGATTTTCTTCCTAATATCTGATCTAAATCTCTCCTCTTTCAGTTTAAAGCCATTCCCTCTTGTCCTGTCACTCCATACACTTGCAAAAAGCCCCTCCCCAGATTTCTCATAGGCTCCCTTCAGGTACTGGAAGGCTGCAATTAGGTTACCCCTAAGCCTTCTCTTTTCTAGAAAGCAAAATCCCAATTTTTTCATCATTTCCTTGTAGGAGGGATGCTCTATCCCTCTAATCATCCTGGTGGCCTCCTCTGGGTTTCCATCCTGTGCTGGAGAGCCCAGAGCTGGATGCAGAACCCAGGTGGGGAATTTGGGTTTAGCTGGGTGGCTCTAAACACCTTGTGAACCAGTAATAATCTAAATTTGCTACAGAGTGACTCTCTAGCTTACATTTCTCATCTTTATCTAAAAAAAACAAAAAAGATCACTCAGCACTTTGGATTAAAATATGCATTTGCCTTTACTGAATTGTAGTGTAATGCTTTTTTCACTCCAGTTTGTCAAGATAATTTTGTGGAGTTCTTGCTAATCTTGTCTTCCAGTGTCCTCCTGGTAGCCCCACCCATCACAGTGACACCTGCAAATCAGATGAGAAATCTTCTACTTTCTGTTCTGACTCCCTGTGCTCTGAAGACTGATAAGTTCCTGCCAGTTCAGCAGGGGATTCCTGTCACAGTGATCTGATAATCACACTACAAACATGGTGTTTCTACCAGTTATATATCTACATCACAGTCGTTCTGTTTAGATCCTGTTCACGATAAAAACTCCAGGAGAAATAGTGTCAAACACATTTCTAAATCTAATACAGACTAATTCTATTGCTTTTTCTATATCTGTGAGGCTTTTACACTCTCACAGTATGATTTTAGAGGGCTTGGCACAATTTTGTATTGAAAAATCTATTTTGGTTTTAACTCATCCTTTTGTTACTTTCTAAGTGCTTGCAGATAGTTTGATTATTTGTTACTGTGTTCTGCCAGGAACTAAAGTTAAGCTGACTGGTCTAGAGCTTCTTGGGGTTTCTTTTCTGAGTTTTAAAGAAAAATATTCAGATTTTATTCTGCCAGTTGTGAAGGAGTTCATTTGCATTTCATAAGTTCTCAGAAATGTCCATGAAGAAATCTGCAGTTACCTCAGTGTTCAGCCCAAGTACCCTATCATGAAATTCATGAGAGCTCAGAGAGTTGAAAACTATTTGTTCTAACTATGAAAAGTTCTACCTCTTTTCATTGCTTGCTCTCAAATTTCGTTTGCAAAGCTACTCATAGTGTGGGCTTAATGTTTTTTCTTTCTTCAAGCAACATGCATGGTATAAGTTCTTTCCAATTCTGTTCATTTTCAGAGCCAATAAAATGCCCTTTTCCAATCTTGACTTGACTTTGTATTTCACAACAACAAGTTATAGCCTATTCATGAATTTCAGAATATTGTTCTTATTTATTTGCTGATGTTTATGTTCTTACCAGGAACTCAGAAAAGTTTCCGCTGAGTTCATTTAAGAAGTGGTTGGCTGTGCAGAGTTTAGCAGCTGTGCAGTACATGGAAGTCGTTTTAACACTTCCTCATTCTCCAGAAATTACTTACAGAGTAATTCCCTCTTTTGAACCTCCTAATCCCTGACATATTAGACTTTTTTATCTGGGGAAATTATCAGAAGTATCTCAAATGTTTCAATGTTTATAGGCCTATTATTTCACATTTAATATCTTTTTTTTTTTTTTTTTTCAGTAGAGATTTCTCTGAGCCACAGAACTCAGCTTGAGTTGCAGCCAGTTTCCAGTTGCTCATGGTAAATAGTCTTGAAAAGCAATGTTTAATAAGTCATTAAAAAATCAGATTTTTAGTGCTTTGCTTCTCCAGGTAAATCATAGAACTTCTACCATCTTGTGTTAAAGAAACATTTAGAGATTTTAGTGTGTTACATGTGTGTCCTTTCCTGATATCCACCTTACATTTTAAATAGGATTAATTTCATTATCTGCCACCATTCTGCACTGTCTTATTTCTACCCTCTGCATTTGCAGTCTACAGATATTTGCAAGCAGTTCCTAGGTGCAGCTCAAAAATCCAGATTCAGCTTTGTCCTATTTTCTAGGTAAATGGAAAGGTGTTGTGGGTCTTGATCTTTTCCTGGCCTTGAACACTTCCAGGGACTGGACATCCACAATTTCTCTGGGCAACCTTCTCCAGGGCCTCACCACCCTCACAGGGAAGAATTTCTTCCTAAAATCTTAACTAAATCTACTCTCATTCAGTTTTAAACAACAACTCTTCATCCTATACTCTGCTTCCTGATAAAGAGTCTCCCCCAGTCTTTCTTGGAGCTCCTTTAGGCACTGGAAGAGGCTCTAAGGTTTCCCCAGAGCCTTCTTTTCTCCAGGTTTGTCAACCCCAACTCTCCCAGTGCTTCCTCATAATGGAGGTTGTACCATCTGGATTCTTATTCATACTAAAAAAACCCACAAACATCCAAACAGCTCTCTGTACCAGGGAAATGTAAATCATTATCTGTAAAACTGAGTCGAGGCACAAAACAGATCAAGGGAATTGGCCAAAGTCCCATCCAGGCAATAAGTGGAACTAGTGGAAGGTGTCCCTGCCCATGCCAGCAGGGTTGGAATGAGATGAACTTTAATCTCCCTTCCAACCCAAACCATTCTGTGACTCTGTTTCCAGGGATGCAGGCATGGATTTGATCTCAAGTATTCTGGAAAGAATGTGCCTGATATACCATTTCCCCACTTCTATTATTTCTGCAGGTTCATATCCCTGTAGTTAGGATAGAGCAACAGAAGAAATAATGTAATTTTTGTTCCCATCCTACATGTTGGGATCTAACTGGATTTCAGGTAGAAGAACTTCTGCAGCTAAACCACAGTCTGCAAACCTGGGCCAAATGGTACTGATGACCAGGCTGAAATTTGCTTACAAAAGTTTCAATGATATTTTGGAAAATATATCTGTAATCTTCAACTGCCGTAGGTAGCTAGTTACACTAATTACTATGTAATTAGTCGCTAAAATTAATCACAATCTTGTAAGTGGAAGCCAGGCATGTAAAATGCACAAGTACTCAGCCTTGTCTGCCCCAACATCATTAATGAGATACATAATCCCTTCATCAGGAATGTAGGCAGAGCACATGTAAGTTGTAGTTTGAACAGCAGGTTATTAAATCAAGAGGGTTTGAAAGTGAATATAAGTATAGGAATATAGATTTGTGCACACAGGGATATTCCAATATTAACAAAACTTTAATTTAATTGAAATCTCTCACACCAATTCATTTTCCTTTTTCCTTTCCTCTCATTTTATTCCTGTCTTAAAAAGAAAAAAAATCCATCAAATTTCAAAGCATCAAAAATTACGATGTCCTATAGGAAAAGTATTTTTCCTTTCCAGATTTACAGCCTTTTGGAGGAAAGCTAGGAAAAATATCTGGCAAATCAAAGTGCAAGTGAGGAGCTGTGTGCATTTGCTAGGAGCACACACAGAGATTGACTACTCTTGGACTCCAGGAACGACTTTAAACAAAAGAGCTCGAGGTAGAATGAAGAGCAGAGAGTAATTATAATGCCAAAGGATAAATTTTCAAAGATGCTTCTGGGAATTTGTTGCTGAATTTCCATTAGAGTTAAATATTGTCCCGGTGCAAACCCTGTCTGAGGATCACTGAGTTTAATAAGGTAGAAGCAGTGGGCTATACAGGAAGTCAGAGAAGGGCAGTATCTTCCCATAAAACACAGGGAAAAGAGTCATTTGAAGGTACAAGTGTGTATGAAGTACAGGGATGTGTGGGAATACCTTCTTAGCTGAGAATAATTGTGTATTACCTTTGTGGCAGTTCGGTGCATGAAGTAAAACAGTAAAGGAAGCAATAAAAGCATTTTAACATTTATAAAAACACAGATACATTACAAGAGTAATATCCCCAGCTGATATAAATCAGCATACACCCATTTAAGCTAAATTGATAGCTATTGGTAGGAATATCTGCCTTGCCTTAACAAAACACTTAGTTTTCATATTTACTCTGATCATTCTTTTCAGGAGGCAAAGATTCTGTTTACCATGTGGTGCACTGTTCCAAGAAATCCACAATATTTACAAATTTTGCATGTGGTGACATGTTTTATAACCAATCTGGGGCAAAGAAAAATCTCTATTATCTTTATTGATCAATTTCTTGGTTAAACACAGCAGAAAAACTCGGAGGGCACCCAGAAAAAGAAGTGCAGCATAAAATTATAATGATGCAGACATATATCTAAGCCTACATAAAGTGTTTGATATTGTTTAGGGTGACAAACTAAAGCAGGAATTAGTGAATGTATTTTGGGCACTTCCCTTAATAATCCCCCTAACGCAGGGCACTTCTCTTAATGAGACATTGAAATAAATGACACTTTTGTGGCATTTCCCCTGATTTCCAGACCCTGTGATTTCCCAGCCTCCTTGGAGCACTGAACACAATTTCAAAGGCCCTCTCCACCTTTGTGTAGCTATTGTAAGCCCATTAAATGGATCACTGCTTTGGATGAAGCCTTGGCCCAGCTGAAAGCAGTCGGAAAACTTCCATTGACTTCAGCGAGGTCAAAATTTCATTTCCAGCATTCATCTTCCTTTCTCTTAGAGGAGGGTTATTTTTAAAGCCTCCCTGCCATGCTTTGTGCCTATTTATAAAGGGAAGATGTCAAAGTGTACCTCTCCACTCCTTTCAGACCTAGAGCCAGGGGTTATTTTGGCTGGCAAAGGTCTTCCCAGTCAGGACACTCAAGGCAGTGGTTTCATTAGTGAAAGTGAACTAGCAATCAAGAGGTCAACACCCAGTGGGTTTTTCAAACCCTCAATCCTCCAAAGCAGAACATATCCCAGTAGGATTAAGAGGGAATACTGCCTTCAACTCCTCTGTATGTTTTATATCTGCTTTGTATGGAATGACTTTATTTCAAGAGGCTGGGGGATGAGAGTAGCTATCAGCAGGTCTCCAGCTGGTTTATCCAAGGTCTCAGGCCCATTCTGATGATCCCTGGATATAAAAGAAGGTGTGGGTGGGCATGGTTAGAATCACCCCACACGTATCAATAGCCAATTAGGGAACATAACTCAGTTTGATCCACTGCATACAGGGAAAGAGTAAATGGCTTTATATGAATAAATCAGTTAAAGAGAATTATTTCTCCCTCTCAAGAAATTATAAATGGTTCTATCAAGTACCATTATTGGCTTTAGCGGAAATAAAATCTGACATTTGTCTCTAGAGCCTTTTACATTAAAGCGTGATTTTTACAATTACATTCTCCAAACTTTTAGTTCACTAATGGCAGGAAAGGAGGCATAAGGGCAGCAGTCAGCAAAGAAAGGAGGCTCATTCTCATGCATGTGAAAACGAAAGGGATACTTAGGAAAATTCAGGAACTAGAAAAGGTCATATTCCAGTCTTCAGGACTCTGGATGGAGACAACATTTTTGAGTAAAAGCTCACTTTCCTGTAGTTATTAAGAGTATTTGATTATATTTGTAAAGAAGAAAACTTTTGTAAACAATTGGATTTACGTGTCATAGGAACTGAAAAAGTCTTCATTGTAGGTTATCATAATTAGAGCATTTTTAGATGTCTTTTTACACCTTCAAGTGAACTATATGAAACTGGCAAAAAATCCAAAAATGGGCCCTGCACCAAATGAATGACCACTCCAATGATTCTGATGGGTTTTATTAGTGTCTATTTACCCTAAAATAAAGGTTACTGACTTGCATTTCTATTCATAAGATGAAATTGGTTGTAAAATTCATCCTGTTTATTCCATATGAATCCATCTAACTTACCTTTGGAATGAGTAAGGAGTTGGCAAACACAATGCAATCCTACACCAGGTTGTAAAGACATCAGTAAAACAAACATTTTAAAACCTCACCCTTCATTGACTCACAGAATGACAGAAATTATTTGGGTTGGAGGGGATCTTCGGAAATCTCATGTCCTGCAGGACAATAAACCCAACCTTCCCAGGAGTGAGCTGCAAAGAAATGTGAATTTCCTGTGTATCTTGACACTGCAGTCTCTACTGGCTGTGCTCTCTTGATGAGTGTATGGGGAAAGAGTGTCACATCTGTGACCTTCAATGCCACTTCCAGCTCATCTGACAACAGAGACAGTTCAAGATGGCTTCTTTTTAAATATGTTCAAATTATCTCTCTCCTTCCTGACTCATGGATGCACTGTCAAAACATATTAATACTTTGGTTAGTGTCTTCAGGATTTTACCTTCTTAAGGTTTTCCTTTTTTTTGGTATATTTATTGAAAATATAGACATTGCTATCATAGAATCACAGAATAGTTAGGATTGGAAAGGACCTCTGGAGATCATCCAGTCCAATCTTCCTGTTAAAACAGGGTTGCCTGGAGCAGCTTACACAGAAATGTGTCCAAATGGGTTTGGAATGTCTCCAGAGAGGGAGAATCCACAACCTCCCTGTGCAGCTATTCCAGAGCTCTGCCACCCTCCATGGGAAGAAATTATTAATCATGTTGAGGTGGAACTCGTTGTGTTTTAGTTTATAGCCATTACTCCTTGTCCTGTCTCTGGCCACCACTGGAAAGAGTCTTGGTACCCACCTTGGAGATTTTTGCATGTATTGATGACATCCACTCTCACTCTTCTCTTCTCCAGACTAATCACTTTTGTGGCCTCCACTGCATGGTTATTTCAGAATTAAATCTTTTTTTGTGCTGCATATGAACACTTACAGATGCTCTTACTGGAACAAGAATCTTCTGGAGGTGCTATCCCTACAGATCTTTGCTGTTACTTGGGATGGGACAAGATGTCTCAAATGCATCTGCTCACGCCAGGGACACCACCAGGGCACCCCCAGGGACAAGCAGAAGGGGCCAGCAGACCTTGTAATGAAGGCTCATTGTTGGATAACACTTCATCTTCACTTCTCTCTAATTAACACTAAAATAAGTACTCAGAACAGACCACTTCTACATAAAAAGGAATCCCTGATAGAGATTGGCATTTATAATTAATAGCTAGCTAGCTCAAGTGCTAGCTCTTTACTTTTAAGTGCTCCATTATTATAATTTCTCCTGAAATGCATTGTAATAACACTGATCACAAAGAGGCCATTTCTCTTTGGTTTAAAGAGCTGCTGCCAATGATGGCAAGGCAAAGATTTGACCTACATAAAAACATAAGGGCACGGGCATGCTTTAGCACTTGGACATATGGAGCTGCAAGGGACTTGTGTATCACGGTGACAGCACTTGGCTCTACAGTTGACATCAAGGAAATTTCCAAATGCCCCCTCCTACAGAAACCTCTCCTGATTTAACAGCATTGCAGTGGAACCGTATGAAGCCTTGTGTATCTCGTTTGCAGCTAAAGATTTTAGTTAAAAAAACACTGAGGCATTTTCTATGATGAAAAACCCAGAAGTACCAGGATTGTCTTTGACCTCCAATTGTCTGACAGCAAGGAGGGAATTTTCCAGTCTCCTCCAGAGTCACAGTGCACAGGGAGGTGAGATAAAGCCAATAAACCCTTCTGGGAGAATGTTTCACTGATCTGTGTAAATCTGCATAAAAGCAGAAGGTGTTTAGGGGTCTATCCTACACCCATGACTCACCAGAGTTCAGAAAATATAACACGTAAAATGCAGAAACTATGAAATGCACAAAGCAGTCAAGCATTGACTTGGACACTCTTTGATCCTATAATCTTTGATCAAGAGCTCTGGACAATAAAGTTAAGGGTTAAGTAAGGAGCAAAACAGCCTCCCATTTGCAAAATAAAATTACCTGTTTAAAAATCCTGTAATTAAGAAAATAATCTAATAATGGTTCCTGACCAGAGGCAAAAGCAGATTTCTGAGCTAAGCTCAGTTTTTCAAGCTAAAGGAAATATCTCACCTAACTCACATACCTGAGTGATGAAAGGTTTCAAATAATAATGTGTTCCCAAGGTGAAAAGGGACTCTAATCTCTTTTAGTGCTGTGACAGACCTCTCAGAGATGACTGCTGCAAAAATAAAACCAATCTCATAAAACCAATGTCCAATTTACTTACACTTCCAGAGGGAACTTCCTCAGAGCTTCAGTATATGTATGTTGCAGGTTCCTTCATAACTCCAGTCTAGGTGGATGAGAAATTATGGGCAGTCAAAGGCTACAGTGTCCTCCTATTTTGGTTTTTTTTTTTTCCTAAAACTCTCATTGAAAAAAAGAACAAATGGAAAGGGGAATTAAAAAATCAGTCTGGAGTAAGTTTCTTGCTGCTGGTTTCCATAGAGCTTAAGAGAAAAAGATCAACCCAAGCAATACCCAAGCAATGTTATCCATATAATCTGCTTATAAACCAAAGCACTTTTATACGCTCTGATAGACTTTTCCACCAAAACAAACTGTCATTTTGTGTCCAGTAAAATTGGACTAATCTTGCCATGTTGTACACACATTCCTAAATTATTTCCAGCTTTCTCTGTCTCAGAAATACTGCAAAGTCCTTAATACAAACTGCATTTTCCATTTGTGTAGCACCTGAAGATCTCATAGCATATTCTTAAATAAGATTCCAAGTCCATGTGTATGAATAGCTCACCTTTAGTTTTGCAAGGGCAAACAAAGAAATTGAGTAATTTATTTAGCTGACATTGTAAGGGCATTGACTTTGCTGAAAATAGAGTCCAGATCTCCTGGTTCACAGCCCTGTGCTGGAGAGACCACACTGCTCTTCACAAGCAACCTCCCAAGAAGCCCATAAAACTCCAAAGTGGCAGCTCGATATATAATGCTGATCCAACGTTTGCCGTGGGTAATGTTTTACAGTAGATCTGTTGCAAATCATTTCTTTTAAAGCGATTCCTCTGTCTCTGCCTAATGATTTATTCAGTCTTTGTTGCCTGGTGTGAATCTTCCTCCCAAAAAACAATATGCAAATCCATAAAAGTGCAACTTCAGGGGTTTTCTTTCCTTTCTTTTTTTTTTTTTTTTTGTTTTGTTTTTGTAATTTTATTTCATTTTAGTCAAATAATAAATCTTTACATTGTGGGAATGAACGTTAAGAAACCTGAAGCAAACACTTTCTGTGCTAATTCATTTTAGCCTACAAATGCTGCATTTTCTCTCCCCTTCAGAATTTTCTGCAAAAATGGAAATGACAAAAGGAAAAGATGCCAAGAAGGTTTTTAAGGCAGTGGTTGGAAATGGGAGGCTGGAGAGGAAAATGGCATCCCTCTGGTTACAGTGTTTTAAGAATATTTACTAATCTTTTAATTGGTTAAAGTTAATGCACCTGCCTATTGCCCATGATGAGATACAGGATTTCCAAGTGGAAGCGCAGGGATGTTATCAAAAAAAGTTTTTTTTTGAAAGGCCAAAAAAGGAACTAAACATTGCCTCAGCAAACAAACACAAAATATCCCTGTCCTAAAGCAGAGGGCCTGAGAGAGCAAGGTTTTTCGGAACATGATAGAATATGTGACAAAGGTTGGAACTGAACCCCATCCAGAGGTGTAATTAATTTAATTAATGCAAGTTATTCAAAAGCCAAGAGTCAAGTTTGAAACTAAGCACCATAGCCTGTATATCAAAGGGGAAATGATGATTAGCAATTCTAAATAAATGTCTGGCATAAGAAAAGTTGGTAGATTGAAGGAGAGTAGATTAAGATTTGTTGTAAGGAGAAATTCTTTACTGGGAAGGTGTTGGGATGGTGGAACATGTTATCCAGAGAGGTTGTGGACTTCCCATCCTTGGAAGTGTTCAAGACCAAGGGTAGATGGATCTTGGAGAAACTGATATAATGGAAGGTGTCTCTGCCCAGGGTAGGGGGTTGGAACAAGATGATCTTTATGGTCCCTTCCAACTCAAACCATTCAATAATTCTATAGTTTATCCTTGAGTAACTTTCAGTAACTTTTTCGTTTTAACTTCTATTTTAGTGGAAATGCAGATTGTCTCAAAATGTGCAAGAAAGAGTTCAAGTTTTCCATTGGTATCTCAGTGATTTATCTATGCTTTAGCTCTCTCCTTTTCTATAAAATCTAAATGCTATCATGCCATGTGACTTAGAAAGACAAACCAATCCTTGATTATGAGGGATCAGACACCTCAGCAATGGAGACTGTGGCATCAAACTAAAAGGAGCTGCAGTAACAGCTTTGCAAGGCAACTCTCTGAAGAAGTTCACATCATATTGTCCAAGTATGTCTGGAGAACAAAACTGGGAAAATCTCTTTCCCCTTTCTCAGTCAACCATAAAAATGCACTTTGTGACAAGGCTAGGACACTCAGAAATGTACCTTGCCCTAAGCTTACTCATATCAAGCAGACAATAACAGTATTGGAAAAGGAGGTTTTGCTGGATTAACACTCATAACAAAGGTGATGTGCCCCACACTTCTCTTTTCTTTGATCTCACTGTATTTTGATGTCTCTCTTTCTGCATGTTCATGCTCTGTTGGCTTCTTGCTCATTTCTGGCTGTCCTTTAAAAAGAATTCCTCTCACTTGCCTGCATCTTTCAGCAAAAAATGAAAAGGAGGAAGAAAAGGCTGACTAGCAAGAAGCTGGGTGAGTTTCTCAGAGCACCTCAGGATTTAAATATAACTCCTCAGAGCACCTCAGGATTTAAATATAACTCCTCAAAGGCCATGCACTGATCCCTGCTCCACATCAGAACCAAGTCAGTAGTGCTCCCAACAGTGCTCCCAATCTCCTGTGTCTGTGTTTTGGCTGTAGCCCAGTTTAGAACCCACCAGTGCCATCTCACCCAAACCTTCCTTTTGAGGTGGTCTGGAAACCCTCAAACCAGGATAAGAGATGAGCTGACCTGGAGACCAAGAGAAAAGACTCTCTGCACATGCCACACCACAAACCCACAGGTCACAGTATTTAGACTCAGTCATTGTGATTAAGGTAAATATCACTTCTAGACAATTACTCTTACCCTTGAATCTGGCACTCCCAAGGTAGAGCTGCTCTTGAAGATGACAACAGGGAAGAAAAAGCAATCTGATTACTACTGTGGATTACTATTATCTTAATTTCAAAATGAGAGATTGCATGCTTCAGACACTCCTCTATGCTCAGTGAAAGATTAAACATTCCTGAGACTGGTCTTGGCTTCTCCCACTTTCTTCTCAAGTTACTACAACCTCCCATTTTCAGTTTTGATCACAGTTTGACTGGAAGTTGATTTCATAAAGTGCCTGGGACAATTGACTCCTCATATTCTCCTTCTGTGAAGAAACAGTCAAAAGGCTTTTCTAAATAATTTGCCCTTTCTGATACAAATACTGATTTGGGCTCCAATCTCATCCTGCACAGGATCTGAAGTGCTCAATTACTGGGTCAGATTTTTACCTGCAATCATTAATTTTATCTCTTTTCTTTGAAAAGATGGTGGCCTAGCCATTAATTGTTTAATCTTGCCAAGCCATTTGCGTGATGTTGCTATACCTTGGTTTACACAATTTAAATTTAGGGATGATAAAAATTAATAATAATAATAATAATAATAATAATAATAATTTGTGATCTCTTTCTCTCCTGGGATAACCAGGAAATTAATTAATGAATGTAATTTGAAACTGCCCTCTGAGAGGGAAGGGGAAGAGTTCTGGTCATGACTTTTTAATTTGAGAGGCCCCTGGATATGAGAGCTTAATTTTTCAAGTGGTAGCCAGCTATTAATATGTGAGGATTTCATATAGCTTGGTTTTAAAATATGTATTTTGGACACCTGTCTTTTCAAAAGAGTCTGCCAAAGCATTTTTAGCAGAAAAACAATGAGAAATGGCTGTCAAATGAACCTGTATGTCATTAAAAAGAGAGGAAATTTAATTCTATGACTCATACATAGAGCTGAAGTAGTCTGTCACAGCAGCCCAGGGCAAGTGTCTCTTATTCCTGGCAGCACAAAGCCCAGTTGATTGATCCCAAAGCCTTCTGAATTCAGCAGAAAGACTCCCAAGCTACCTCAGACTAATTAGCTCTTCTGCTGGTCTGAAAATTGTCAGTCACAAGAGACTTTAAATAGCAGGACTTAGAGTTGCTGGCAGGGATAGCAAAATATTGAACTTTCCCAACCCACCTGAAACATCCTGGGGTCCAACAGCAATGTCTGGTCCTACAGCAAGGTGTTGCATAAATTATAAGTTTATCAAAGGAGAGAGCAGCACAGAATGTGACTCTGTGTTAATGTCACAGCAGGGAAGGCTGGCAGATTGTACAGGAATTATGCTAATGCAGGTGAAAATTTCAGGATTTTCCTTCCTGTAAAAGTTGTTCAGCGCCTGGAGGGAGCCTGAAAACTATTTGTGAGAAGCCTGTGAGCAAACCCACTCCCAGAGCACTGCTTTGGGTCTTTGATGCCTCCATGCAGTCTGTGGCTCTCTCTGGTCCTGCTGCAGTGCCACAGCCATGGCCAAACCTCAGGCACAAGGATGCAAAATCCCACAGGGCACAAAACACTCAACTGCATTTCAACATTGTGAGCTGCCAGTTGGAAACAACCCACTCACGTCCTGCTCTATCTCTTCATGCCTTTTCCTTCTCTCTTTTGGTCACTGGTGTGTTGAGACCATGACCATCCCTTATTCCTGTTTGGTGTCTACATTTCCTCTTCCCCACAGGATATTTGCACAAAGCCAGTGGATCCACCAATCGATTTTGCTTTATTTTTATTTGTTCAAGAAAACATATGGGGGAGTAAGTGTTTGAAAGAGGTTTTGTGTACCACTAAGTCAAGGATCCTCAGCACTGCTTTTGAAGGGATTAGGGTTCTGCTTTGCAAAAGGTGCTCCCTGTCTTACATCTCTGCTTTCCTATTGTCTGATTGTAATGCTGCTTTGCATTTCTACCACCTTTTATGGGATCTGTGGGCTGAATTCCTAGCAGTGAAAAACAGTGCACCTCAACTAAAGTCAGGAAAATAATGGCAAAGCACATTAGATAAACATCCACCTTATCAGACATTATTTTGTATCAATTTTTTGTTATCTGTTTGCAATTTACCATTATTACCATTATTTATTATCAGGCTTGTTTCCTCAGATGTCGCTGTTGAGCCGCTAGCTGAGGGATGACCCAGGTTCTCAGATAAGGAAAGAGAGAAGAGAGCTTTATTGTTTTGATTTCCATATATATAGAGTTTTCAGAGGTCACCCAGATTGGTCAGCCTGAGACCTCCCCCTAGGCCAAATTGGCCAAGTCCGAACTGACCTAATCCGGAGACGTTGTTTGCAAAACATCCAAACTTTATCTTTGTTTATGAAACGTAGCAAAATGTTCTCACGAGAAAGACCTGTGCTAGTCACACTCAGACATTGTGAATCTTCCTTTCCTAAATGGATTTGGGCATACATTACACCCCCAAGGCAGCCAAATGGAAATATGAAGAAGCTTAGATGGTATTTTCAAGACACCTAATTAGTTCACATCCTAAAAGCCACTACATAATGGATCTGTTGTGTATCTTTGACTGATAGGGAGGCAGTGCCAGACTGGGGATAATGACTGAGACCCATCTGGTGCTCAGGGAGGTGGCAGCAGGCTGGAGATGCCTTGTGATGGAGCAACTGTCAGAGGGGTTGTAGTGATGCAAAAGTTCATCCTATATCAGTGGTTGATGTGGGGTTCAGGTGCACAAATCCCTCATGGCAAGCATGAAATTTCACCTGCCAAACCTCACTGGTCAAAAGCTGATTTTCAAGAGTTTTCTCTGGCCATAACTCGAGGCACGAGTGTGAGTTGTGACATCTTCTTTTGTCTCTGGCTTGGATATAATGGATTTGGGCAGGGGGAGAGGAGGGAGATGTTTGCAAATACTGACTTGCTGCTCATTTCTCAACAAGCAATAAGAAAAGGCTGGAAGGAGTCTCTGAGCAGGTGCTGCTCTACCCACTCCATCACTCTGCCTCCTGGAGACAAGGAGATCATCACTTTTAAGCTGCTGGGCTCATTTTCCATGGATTGGAAGAGGAGATTGTTTCTCTGTGCCTACAGCCAAGAACCAATGGCTGCCCACTGAGGTATGGCCTAATTTTCCACCCTGCTACCTGTCCCAATCACTCAGACATCCTGGATACATGGAAATACTGCCATGGTATTAGAACATGATGGATGTCATGGTTAGTGAGTCTTCATTTTCATGGGTAATGAGCAGAAGAGGCCTCTACATAATTCTGACTAGAACAATGACGAGGAGCTGAGACATGCCTAAATAATGTTCATTCATAATGTTGCTATTTAGCAGGAATCGATGTTCACACCTGTTTATTTCTCTTTCAGACACAAATGAACACAGTATGCACAATTAATATAGTTAAACTGAGAAATAGCCCAGTATTGATTAGCCAGCTTTCCATTATGCTGCACAACATCAGTCAATCTCTCCTAGACACCAGGAGAAACCTAATGGGCTTTTATTCATCACAGCCTAAGAAATCCCCGTGGAAAACTTTTTCAATTCAAACCAGTAAATCTCAGGAATTTTGTTTCATTCCACTACTGAATGTCTTTGCTGCTTGGGCTATAAGTGAGAGTCACATCCCAAATGTCGGTCACATTTTTCAGAAGGGTTTGGTTCACATCAACCTGGCAGCATTGTTGGATTATTGGCCTCAGCTGCTGTGTTTTTGAGGTGTGTTGTGTATAAAACCCAGGTCAGATTCCAGTCTCGTTTTCCCAGGTCTAATTCCAGTCTCATTTTTTTTGTTCAAGCTGTTAGAACCCAAGCTCTCTGTTTTTCATCTCTCTGTGATCTAAATCCCCAGATGGAGATGCTCAGGTCAGAGACAGGGCTGATTTTCCTTCAGATGGAAAGTGAGACAAATTACAGCACAGATGTATCGAAAAAGCTGCTCTCAGTTATCTCTCATCTGTGATCTGCTGCTGGCTTTGCTTGTTTGGATGTCAGCATTGGACATAATTACAGCTGCCATCCTGCAGCAGTTTCAGGAGTGAAGAAAAGGCTTTGGGAAGGAATTCTTGTGCAGACACACTGATTGCTGATTTGCAGGAGAGTTCAGTCCAACTGATAAGTGACAAAACCCCAAAGGTTTCAAAGAACATAACAGAATTGTAGTTTCACAACAGAAACAAATGTAGTCACAGAGGATGAAGTTCTCATACAATTTCTCATTGAATATCCTAAACTGGAAGGGACTCAGGAGAATCAGTGAGTCCAACTCCTGACACCACTCTGGGGAACTGGAAAGCTAAATTCTGTACCTAAGACTGTTGCCCAAACACTTCTGGAACACTGACAGGTTGCAAGGCATGGCCACGTTCCTGTGGAACTTGTTCCAGTGCTTTCCCCAAAGTCTTACTGAAGACCTTTATCCTAATGTCAAATCTGAACTTCCCCTGACCCATCTTTTAACCATTCCATCGTGTTCTATCACTGAAGAGATCAGCACCTTTCCCTCTCCTGCCTCTTGTAAGAAAGTTCTACACAGCAATGAGTTTACCCTTCAGGCTATTTTTAATTTTATTTTAAATGCTATAATAATAATTACCCTCTAGTAAACTTGCAATAAAATTAATTTTTTAAAATCACTTATAAAAACAAGAGTAAAACCATGAATATCCAGTTGTTTTCAATGAAAAATCGATCAAGTAGCCATGGTTTCCAAGCACTTTTTGCATATTTTGGGTCATGGATTCCAAGAGCCCATGTCTAAAGATGACTACTGGGGATAACATAAAAAAATACAGGGTATTTTGAGTTTAAGACATCCTTAGAGGCATCCAACTTCTAATGGAAAATGTTCAGGGATTCTCAAAACAAAATGGCTTGAAATATGGTGCAAACAGCATAGGAAATACGCCTTGAAGTTATACAGCAATTCCACTACTACATACAAGGCCTTTGTGGATTTAAGAAATCCCATAAATGTACTTTAGCACATTACAAAGAAACTAAAATGTAAAGACCCAGTCCAAACTCCCCGGGCTCGTGCTGGAATTTACTAGCTAAGTGAGTGGTTTAGTGAAGATTTACGACCTCAATACTATCTGGAATTCATGGGTTTCCTATAGATTTTGTTGCTCTGAGTTCCTCAGATGATACACTTTCATTTCTAGAATGATGGAAGTCCTCTATTTTTGTTTGTTCAAAAAACAGAAGTAGAGAAGGAAAGCTGCCCGGGTTTGTAAACCAATAACTATGGTGGGCAGAATTTGTTTGCTTTTCCTAGATATTTATGTGGCTAGCACAGGTCTTTCTTGTGAGAACATTTTGCTACGTTTCATAAACAAAGATAAAGTTTGGATGTTTTGCAAACAGCGTCTCCAGATTAGGGCAGTTCGGGCTTGGCCAATTAGGCCTAGGGGGAGGTTTCTGGCTGACCAATCTGGGTGACCTCTGAAAACTCTATATGTATGGAAATCAAAATAATAAACGTACTTTTCTCTTTTCTTGTCTGAGAACCTGGGTTTTCTCTCAGCTAGCGGCTCAACAGCGACATATTTAGATTAAATGGATGAAGGGAGCACGTGCCATAGTGGCTTGTGAAACTTACCTGAAGAAGCAGCCCAGTTTGTTTGGTCAGTGTCCCACATCATATCAACTGTAAACACTGGGGTGGAAATAAAGCTGAAAAGGATTCAGGTAAATGTGATCCCTCAGCATCTGCCTCATATTCAGGCATTTAAATGCCAGAAATCAGCATGAATTTCTGAGTCAACAGAGAACATAACACTTATTTTCCATCTAAGATCAGCCAGAATTTATGCATTGCCAGGATGGTACCATATTCCTTCTCCAGCCCCATGAATGCAGGGATAAGGTTACAGGTCAGCAGATGTTTGAATTTCCCCATCCATGGCATCTTTGCATGGGAATTGCATGATTCAAAATAGAACGGAGGAAGCAATTCCATGCTGCTCCTTTGGGGTCACACCTTCTAACCGTGTCTTGATGACCAAGACAGGAGGTCTCTTCCATGACATTGGATCACAAAGTCATGGAATGGTTTGGGTTGCAAGGGACCTTAAAGATCATCCAGTTCCAACCCCCCTGACATGAGCAGGGACACCTTCCACTGTCCCAGGTTGCTCCAAGCCCCATCCTACCTGGGCTTGAACACTTCCAGGGACTGGCCATCCACAGCATCTCTGGAAAATTTGTGCCAGGGCTTCACCACCCTCACAATAATGAATTTCTTCCTAATATCTAGTCTAAACCTACTCTCTTTCAGTTTGAAGCCATTTCCCCTTGTCCTGTAACTCCAGGCTCCTCAATAGTCTCTCTCCATCTTCTTGTAGGCTCCCTTCAGGCACTGCAAGGCCACAATTATGTTACCTTGAAACTGTCTCTTCCCCAGGCTGAACAATCCCAATTCTCTCAGCTTTTCCTCATAGCAGAGCTGCTCCATCTCTCTGATCATCTTGGTGATCTCTGGGCTCACTCCAGCAGCTCCATGTCCTTCCTGTGTGTGTCACAGCCAAGGGACTTGCAGAGGCTGAGGAAGGTCAAGCACTTTCAAAAAAGACCAGACAAAGAGATGCAGCTTCACTTTATGAGATTTCACGTGACAAGGAATTACAACCCAGTGGGGCAATGAGGCCTCAGCAAGATCTCACCAACAGACGTTGCAAACTCATCAGTCCTACTTCTGCCACTCACCCAAAAGAATGGGAACCATTATTCCTAATTACACAGAAGCTGAAACACAGTTAATCAATTTACTTTGAGATACAGGGCTTGTTCCTGGGTGCAGAGAATTAATTTTCTTACAGTAATGCCTGGGAAAGTAGAAGATTGGTTCTGGTTGATTTACGGTGTCAGCATTTTTTTATTATTATTTCACGAACAACATCCATTTAATCACAAGGCATCTAGAAATTGAATACAAAAGGAAACCTTTCATTATTCATAGATAGTATCTTCCCCAAGCACAGATTTGTTTGGTTAATAATAACTACAATAAAAAAATGCTAAGGTTACCCACACAGAGTATCTTATTTATTTCTTTTCTATTTTAATACCTAAAGGGATGCTGAAGATGAGCAAAATTCTCTCCTGCTGCTCTGAGCTGGAGGATAGAAGCAAAAATTCTTTTTTTTTTTTCAGATTATCTTTGCTTCAACATGTGGAACTTTAATTTTGTGGTTTAAATTACAGTATTACAAGAGTGAAGAAATTTCTGGCCTTTGCAGTGTAACCACTACCCATGGTCTTATTGCTGCTGCATGTGCACAGCCTGTTCCAAGGCTGACCTATGTCCTCCACAGAAGTAATTAAATATTTTATATCTGAACTTTGACACAAATTTTTCAATAAAATACTGACGTATGTCAATTTGAGTTTTGATAAGTTTTCAGAGTTTTGTTGTCAAAGCTTGAAAGTGTTCCAGGGAAAAAGTATTTAATTATTCTGCAATTTCTGGCAGGAGTGGCTGATAGCTCTGGATTATTTGTCTAAGTCAAAATTTTCCAGAAAAAAAAATGGCAAAGAATTATCCTGCGTATAAATTTTACCTCTAGGGAAGTAAAATAAGACCTAAAAGATGGTTTCAGTTCTCAGGACTTCGAGAATGATCTTCAAATACTAATGATGAATAGCTGAATCTTGAAACTTCAGACAAACAGAAACAAAGGTTAAAAAAACCTTGCCTGTTTTGGTTTTCTTAATTTAAAAACCCTTGCCAAAACTATCTTCCCAGTAGTGGGAAATAGCAAAACAAATCTTAGGATATCCAGTTCATTAAAGAAGATAATTATAGTTCAGCCGAACAATAGCAGCAGCAGTGTGGCCAGCAGGGCCAGGGCAGGGATTGTCCCCCTGGGTGGGGACAGGTGAGGCCACACCTCACATCCTGGGGTCAGTTTTGGGTCTCTCAGGACAAGAAGGATACTGAGGGGCTGGAGTGTCTCCAGGGAAATGCCATGGAGCTGGGAAGGGTCTGGAGAACCAGGAGTGGCTGAGGGAGCTGAGGGAGCTCAGCCTGGAGAAAAGGAGGCTCAGGGGTGACTTTATCCCTCTCTACAACTCCCTGACAGGAGAGTGCAGCCAGGTGGGAGTTGGTCTCTTCTCCTAAATACCAAGCAACAGGACAAGAGGAAATTGTCTCAAGTTGTGCCAGGGGAGGTTTAGATTGGATATTAGGGAAAGGTTCTTCTCAGAAAGGGCTGTCAAGCCCTGGCTTGGGCTGGTGGTTGGGTCACCATCCCTGGAGGTGTGGATATGGTGCCTGGGGATATTGCTCAGCAGGGCACTTTAATAGGGTTGGGTTAATGGTTTGACCTGATGATTTCCAGGGTCTTTTCCAACCTAAATGAGTCTCTGATTCTGTATATAATGATTTCCATGGATGTGTATGGGGCTGTTTATACAGATAAGACTTCCAGGAAGAGTCTATAGTCTCTCTCTCCATGCACATAGTGCAAAAAGTAAGCCTCAACTTTCTGCTTGGAATGTTGGAAAAGTTGGTTTGCTAATGCTTGTAAAGTGCTTTAGAATCTTCAGCCATAAGAAGAGTAAAATATATCAATTACTTTTTAATGAACTAGAAATAATGAGCACTAGGTCTCAATGATTTTTTCTTTCCTCCAACAATGTTTCCTCTTAAATTATGTATTTAATTCCCTCTATATATCTACCTAGATCTGTTTTTCTTAACATCCACGCCACAGTTTTATCTTGGCACTGATACAGAAACACAGGGTTTGCTGGTTTCCTTCCCTGACAACTTCTTTAGCTCATTAGTATCGATTTAGGAAGTATTGAAGATAAATTAAGAAGTGGAGTCTGCAAGCAATAAGGTGCCTCCAAGGGTTTCAAGCCATGAGATGAACTACCTGCAAGGAACTGGCTGGAGCAGGGATGTTTCATGAGCTCCTTTTGCAGGAACTGCTAAATTTCCCCAGGTATCATCTGCAAAAGGCAGAATTTACCCATTGCAAGCAGAAATGGCTCTGTGAGTTTGTCCATTCGAGGCACACCCCACCTGAACTGTGATTTCACAGACCATCACTGGTCTTACAGATTCAGCATGATTAGAGACTTGTGAGCTTTGCCCTTTGAGCATTATGGATGGGCTTAAAGAAATACTCAGTGCACAGTTTCTGCAATGGTAATAAGAGCAGAGCATGAAATTATTTCTTTGGGTGAATTTATAGAGTGCTATTGATTCCATGGGTGTGCTAAAGTCTGTTCTTAATTCCTAAGGACTCCTTAATTCTCTTACTTCATGGCAACTTTCCTAAGGAGAGAGGCAGTGCCAGGTTTTGCACCAATGTAATGAGGAAAAACAAGAATTAACCTGACCAACATCTGAGAAGACAACATAGTGCTTTACAGCACCAGCTTCTTAGAAAAGGCTTAAAACCTAATTTTTGTGTGTGTTGTGTATACCTGTGGTGCTACAACAAGAAATAAAGGTTGTAATAACAGTAATTAAGAATTGTAAGTAATTGATATAACTGCAAGGACTCGTATTCAATTTTCTGGTAATAACTATTCCTACCCACTTGAGAAACTCAGCTATCCAAGACAATCAAGTTTATATCAGACCAGAATCTGATGGGCAGGAATGTTTTTCTGAGCTAAAATACTGTTCTCATCCTCAATTATCCCATGTCTGTACGATCAGGAAAAGAAATGACCAATGTACAGAGTGACATTGACAAGATATGTACCTGCTAGGCAAAAAAAATACATCTTATTTTTGCACTGATAGGTATAAAAATATAAGTCTAGTCTTCTGAAAAGTTGGCTTTAGATATTGCAATAATTTTAAGACTTCAGTCCAACTTTGCTGAGAGCTCTGCAGTTGTATTTGCCTCATGTTAGAAAAGTTTTCAGCTTCATATGTTGATACATAGCACAAGGACACTTTACTTGACCACAACAAAAGTGGCTGTGTCTGAAATCTACTGCAATTTGTTCAGCTTTGTGTAGTTTTCTTTGTATCCATTACTTTTAAAGTGGGCCTGAAACCTCAGCAGGATTTTTTTGCACACTGTAAACAAAAGTGCTTTCTCAAGACAGCCTTCACAAAATCCTGGTCAGGCTGGAAGGGACTACAGGCTTTAATTAGGAAAAAAAAAAAAAGCTCTTTATTTTAAGAATTGCTTTAAAAAGGGTGAGATAGCCTTTGAAAATCATGATAAACCTGTTAGACCAAAAATGTTCAAGTGACCTAAAAACCTGCCGTGCTTTTTACATTATGGTAGCTCCAGATATCCTGTGGATTAATAGAGAAAAATTACAGGAATTGAGAGTATGGAAAAGAATCTGGGGGAAGGGGAAGGGGAAGGGGAAGGGGAAGGGGAAGGGGAAGGGGAAGGGGAAGGGGAAGGGGAAGGGGAAGGGGAAGGGGAAGGGGAAGGGGAAGGGGAAGGGGAAGGGGAAGGGGAAGGGGAAGGGGAAGGGGATCCATCAAACTTCAGGGAAAGCAGATTCCCTCTGCTGTTCTGTATTTGGAAGGCTTTACTATCCTCTTATTTAGGGAGGATTTTTGCCAAGTGAAGTGTGTGTTTGTCTGGACGATAAATACACATTTTCCCAGAAGTTCATTCAATCATGGTTTGTATTTCCAGCATTACCTCCTGAACCCTGTCATGGACCACCACCTCTGCCTCCTACAGAGATTTAGCCATTCAGTATTTTCTAACAATCTCCTGCTGTCCCAAGTCCTGCTGCAGAACCAATGCCTCAGTTATTGATGTAGCTGATTAACTCTTGCTCCACTCTGAGTGCTGTTTTTGTAAGGCCATGGAAATCTCAAAATCACAGCCCTCATTGTGCAGTCAAAAATGGAAGTGCATTACCTGTAATTTCCCAAGCATTTCATTTCCTTGGAAGATTTATTTGTAAACAAACAAGAGCTTTATTGTTGCTTGTTGCAGACATGCAGTAAATTAGTTTTTTCCACACTGAAATGCAGCAGCATAAAATTCTCACTCGAGGAAAGTACTAACTGGCATTATAGCATTACTTTGTTAATTATGTTGGCACATACACTGCTGCTCTTTAAATTATTCCTGTACACCAGAAACACTTCGTACCTAATGATTTCCTGAACTTCTTGTACGTTAGTTCACACTTCATCTAATTTAAATCATTGTCAAAATAACGAATGCAAAGACAGACAATGTTTGAAGCAACATGGCTCCTGAGCCAGTGAGTCATGGCTGCAGGAACTACCACAGTAAAGATTAATTTTAATATGTTGAATTTGGCTTTGATATGTTTGACAAGATTCTGATTCATTCTTATCAGTCTGACTTGTCATTTTTAAACAGATTATATTTCCCACACACTCCTCTCCTCCAGCCACTTCTCAGTCATTACATTTTTGGTTGTTGATTGCCAATAGTATCTAATTGAGATTAAAAACCTGGAAGACTATGATGATAAAATTTATTTAGGTGGTTGTTTATGACAAAAAAGGCAATCAATTAATCTATGACATAAATTTTATATTCTTCAGTCCTTACCACTGTTTGTATCTGGAACATCCTTAGTGAAAAACTGCCCAGTTAATATAATCATCCTCCCAGATTTCTTACATGCTATTTATATGTTATTGCATGTCAAATATACTACAAAATTAACTTATTCTATTTTACCATCCCACTTTGAATGGAGCTTTCCAAAATTGCAAGAAATGTCAGGACATCTACTGTGGTCATTACCACATAAGTTCTCCCTGCTCCTGAGCTCAGAAAATTGCATGAAAAGAGGTTGACAATATAAAGAAGAGTCTCACGATCTCTTGAAATTTGAATCCAGCACTTGAGCTCCTGCCTTCCAGAGATACTCAGTGATGAGTCTTACACTCATGAGCACTAAGGATTTAGTATTTACTGCTTAAATCTTCATAAGTACTAAGTGGACAGAAAAAGTTCCCAGATTTGTCTCTTGAGGAGCAGGCTCTTGCCAAAGTGCTTTCCATCCAGCTGGAGGAAGAGTTCCTCAGCCTGCAAAGAGCAAATCCAGTGGGAGCCATCCGAGCTCTCCTGGATAAACATGCAAACATGGGACGTGAAAAGGAACATCTGCTAGGAGGAAGATAGCAAAGAGGGAAAGCAAAGCCCAGATGTGGGTTTTCAATTCTTCACCTCTCTGCTATTCACGTGTTTTACTCGGTGCTACCAGAACACTTGTGGCACTATCAATATCATGGGAATATGGTTGGTTTGACTTTTAAAATCTGTCCAGTGGAAGAAATAATGACAATAATGTTGGAGAAAAAGTGCATGATGATTATCCCAGTGACCATTTGCATGTACATGCACAGCTGGCTGTTTCAGGGTAGCAGCCAGGAATTCCTCATCCCAGACGAGCTCTGCATCCACTTGGTGGCTCAGATTTGCACTTTCTTTTTATTTCCACCAAATCAATCATTATTCACCCCTGGCAGTGGGATAGGCAATGTGGTCTAGGACACCTTCATAGAGGGTGGAAGGAGGAGTTTTAAACCATGCTTTGCAACTTCATTATCCCACTTACAGTTACATGTAGAATGCAGTTTTTGGTCCACGACCTTGGCAGAGATAGGGAATATTCTCTGATTATGTGTTATCACTTGTGAAATGAGCCTTCTTTCTCTGCAGAGTGTAAGCATATCATTATTTTTAATACATTAATTTTATTCCCACAGTTCCTATGTTGTGCTATCGCTTCTCATTTTTTTCTAGCATCATTATGATTTTCTCTCACAACTTTCTAGGAGCTTTAAACTATTTTTAAATTGCCGTTTATTTTATTTTAACTGCAATCTCCCATCCCTTTTATAGTTCCCTGCTATATTTCCCTCTGGTTTTGCTTCATCTTCTAATTTCATTTTCCCTGGGTTCATTATTTTTATGCTGGCTCTTTGAATGTTGTTTTTCCCACACATAGCTCTTCTGTTCCTTGTACCACTGAATTGTTATTTACTCTTTGAAATGGAGGTTTGGATGCATCCATCTAGCTGGTGGCTCCATCTCATAATATATTGTGTTGTCAGGGAGTGTAAAAGAGTCCATCTCAGAGGTGATTTGTTTTTAAACTGTGGATCCCTCTGGCAAGTTGCTGAGTGTACACAAAGAAGAGGAGCTGAGTTCCCCTCAAAGCTGATAAGAGTTTGTTGTGACAAAACCTCTGTGCTTTAGCAGGAGCAGTGATAGAGATCATTTCCAGCTGAAGGATTTTCTCTGGGATTAGGACTGCACAGGTACTCAACCCACTCTTGAACTTTTAAAAGTGCTGAACGCTTGGGTTTCCAGATTGCTTAAAACTTAAAGTGACATATGAGATCTCACCCTCCAGGAATTTGGGGGCAGCAGTTGAGAGCAGAGATAAGCCACCTGAAGCAGTGCTAAAAACAGCCAAGATACAATGTGTGAGCAGGAATTTCTCATTTTCTGTCCATACTAAGGTGAAAAACAATCAGGCAAGTAACTTTTGCTGTGTTGTAAGACTTTTTCAGCTTCTTTCTGTTTATTCTTTCCTAATGACCAGTGAATGAAATTGTGTGTACAGAGCATTGTGTCATGAAAGCTTAGCATGTCCTCTGCAGTAATGCTGTAAATTAAAATTTCTGTTCAGTGTCATTTTTGGGGGGAAATTTAGGGAAACCATTGATTCAATGGCCAACTAAATTCCTGACTTCTACCTCCCCTTCATGAACCAAAGCCTGGACAGTGAAGCTACAAATTGTCCTTTTTCTTTCCCTCCTTTCCTTACCATGGCTGTCACTGTAGTACAGATACACACCAAATATGATTAAAATAGTAATTTCATAGAATTTAGTCCATGTTTAGCAGTAAACCTGTGGTTTCTCTTTGTTTCTTCCCCAGCCCCCTCACTTCTCTTTTCCTCTTTAAATATTTGTGGTTTATCAGTGTAAAGTTCAGCAGCAGCACTTTCAAAAGATTGAAATGGAGAATTAGCAGCAGCTTGAAGTGGAAATAGGATGGGGAGGGAGGAGAAGAACAAAGGAGGAAGATACAGATTTTTAATACCAGAAGTTCTTGTGCCATAAAAATAGTTTCACTATTGGAAATCTGTATACAAGTCTTGTGATTTTGTTCTTGGACAGGCAGCACGAATTTCACAGAGGTATAGACACATCCACAGACTTTCTTTTGGGGCAAAGCCAAGTCCAGGAGTGTGAATTAAAGTGAATTCAGACAAAAAAAGAAAATTCTCTGGAACCACTCCCTGTAACGTTTTACAGTCTCATTCTCTTTCCATTGAACTCTACCTGCCTTAGTCTATATTTGTCTTGTCAGTTAAAGAACTTTTATCTGTAGTCAAAATTGTCTTGGCAGCCATAGAATGTTTTTTATTTAAAGCTATTTAGTTCCTCAGAACTCAGGATATTTTCAGGGTTTTTACTTGAGGAAATAAAGACAGGGATCAGAGCTAAGCTTGTTCTTTTACTTTCTGATCTGAAAATGAAAATGAAAAAAAAAAGAAAGAAATGGAGAAAAGCAACCTCAGAAAGTGTAAGAAAAGTGTGATAAAAGGATCTTCATCAAAGTGGTAGTCCAGACTGACAGAAACCCATTGCACACTTCACATTAGAATACTGCTCATATTTTGCATGAAAGGATAAATCTTAAAATTCATTCTTCAAATTTTATTTGAAATGACAGGCAAAGAGGTTGTGGACACAAGCTGAAATACAGAAATTTTCATTAAAACATTAGAAAATTGTGTTGTGAGTGTGGTTGGACATTAGCCATGGATCCTCCATTTTGGCATTTTTCAGTATTGATATGATTCTCTCTTTGACCTCAAAGCAGAAAAAAAATTCTAATGCCAAATGCAGAAGGGACCACCCTGCAGTCTGCCAGGTCTGTGGTGCCAGAAGCTCTTTCTAAGCTCAGCAAGGCCAAGTGAAAGTTCCTGCACCTGAATCAGGGCAATCCCAAACACAAGCACAGGCTGGGCAGGGAAAGGATTGAGAGCAGCCCTGAAGAAGGGCTTGGGATTTGGGATTTGGAGAAGAATTTGGGAGGGTTGGTGGAGGAGAAGTTCATCCTGAAGCGAGCATGGACGAAATTTAGTTATCACAAAAATCTAAAATTATTTTGTTATAGTTATTTATCTGTGTGTAAAGATAAATAACTTTACAGTGAAGACTCTCCCTCCATAAGCAATCCCCCACTCAGCCACAGAAAATCCCCAGCCACCTTCATTTTACACTGTTTTCTTGAGGTTACAAGGCATATCAGTAAATCTCCATTTCACACAAAGCTGATTTTAAAATCACCTTTATGTCTGATTCTCATTTTCAGCTTGTCTTGAGATCTGGTGTGGTTACTGTGAAAATAAAATAGTATCTGTATTCTTATACACGGCACAGGTTATCTTCCACCTTCAGTATCCTTTCAGAATTCCTTAATATGATTCTCTGTCACAACTCTAATGGAGTTGGGACTTGTTTTATTCCATATAATGCAATGTGATCACATTTCTATTGCTGAATATTCTCAGCTAAGCATGAGCATATCATATAAAAGGCAAAAATAAACATGATTTGATGCTAAACTGCTCTCAACAGAGCTCCAGAGATTCTCTAACCAATATTGAGTCATTTTTATGTTTCCTGGCAATATTTTTTTAGTGTAAGAAAGCCACTTGTTAAATGTTCTTTGAAAATTTTGTAAACCAATGCTGAAAATAGCACAAACTCAGGCTTTGTGTGCTGCTTGTGAAAATGTGTTTCCAACAGGTTTGTGCTGCCACATGCACCTTTCAGGAGCTTCATCAGTATCCACATTTGACATTTTTTATCCTGAGTTAAGTCAGATATGGAGAGGCTGAGCTTGGTGTCTCAGAAAATGCAGAAACTCACAGGAGGGAGAATAAAATAAAATAAAATAGAGTATTTAAGATAAAAGGGGAGAGAGATATGCTCTCTAATTATTTTTTATAACACTCTAGACTTCAAATCTGCAGGATATTCAGTGAATCGGTCTTTTCTAGACTTAGATCAGAATCATGGAACAATTAAGGTTGAAAAGACCTCAAGGTCACCGAGTAGAACCTTTGATCAAACACCGCCTTTTGCCCCAGACCAGAGCACTGAGTGTCACATCCTGTTATTCCTTGAACACCTCCAGGGATGGTGACTCCATCATCTCCCTGGGCAGCCCCTTCCAACGCCTGACAACCCTTTCCATGGAGGAATTCTTCCTGATGTCCAGCCTGAACCTCCCCTGGCACAGCTTGAGGCTGTTTCCTCTTGTCCTATCACTCGGTGCCTGGGAGAAGAAACCAAACCCCATCTGGCTGCACCGTCCTGTCGAGGAGCTGTAAAAAGTGATAAAATCCCACCTGAGCCTCCTTTTCTCCAGGCTGAGCCCCTCCAGCTCCCTCAGCTGCTCCTCATCAGCCGTGTGCTCCAGACCCTTCCCCAGCTCCATTCCCTTCTCTGGACACACTCCAGCACCTCAATGTCTTCCCATGACAGTTTCACAATCTCCTGCACAGAAAAGCAGAAATACATGAGAAAATTGACCGTTGCTGCCAAAATGCATCAGATTTATGGCAGAGTTGTTATTCTCATGAACACAACAGCTTTATTGTGTGTGTTCAGTTGGGTGTGTGGTGGATGCAGAGGTCCAATGTATTCTTGCATCTAGAGATTAAGGAAATTGATAGCTTTGATAAATTGAAAAGAAAACATATTCCCTACAAGCATTGCTCAGTCTTTCTTTTCTGGACTTTTCCAGTCCCTCCATGAGCAGTTGGGGGTCCCCCTAGGTCTCCCATGACCATCCAGAGACAAAGGGTGGAATGAAAATATCCATATTCACATATCTCTCTTTACAGCCAATCCTTCTTAGTTAGGAATATCTAAACCTATTTAAGTGATTTGAGAAAGTATTTACCTTGACATGCAAACTAGGTTTTTTTAAAAGTCCCCTGCACCAGAAATCATAGAAACAGGGAATGGTTTGGGTTGGAAGAGACCTTTAAGATTATTCTGTTCCAACCCCTTGCCATGGGCAGGGACATATTCCATTATCCCAGGTTGCTCCAAGCCCCATCCAACCTGGCCTTGGACAATTCCAGGGATGGGGCAGCCACAGCTTCTTGGAACAATCTGTGCCAGGGCCTCACCACCCTCACAGTAAAGAATTTCTTCCTGATAAACTTATTTTAAAGCTGATGTTTTCTCAGATCAAAGAACCACAGCAAACCACAAAATGGGTCATGTTGGAAGCGACCACAGTGACTCAAAACTCCCTGCTCAGTCAGGGTCTCCCTAGAAAACATTTCATGGGATTGCATCCAGATGGCTCTGGAATATCACACAGAAGAAAACATTTTGTTTAATTCTCCCAACATGTTTGCCAGAACCGCTCATTAAAAAATTGTCAGACAATCAACATGGCAGGTTGCCCTTTTTTATCTGTTTGATTTCCTCCTGTGAAACAATCAAGCAATTTTGCTGTGATTTGTTTTACTTCACCAGAGGGCAAAATAACAAAAGCAACTTATACACCACTATTTTTTGCCTTCAAACTCAGGTTTAAAAAGTCTTGAACGTGCAGGCAGGAATCCCCCTGTTCCTCGACCAAGGCTTAATTATCTGGATTTTAAATACATTTTTTTGATTCACCAGTGCTGCCTGATAATTAGCTCTCCACTTTTTTCCCCTCACTGACTTTGTTTGATAAGGCTTTTATGGAGTCTTGGCGTGCATAACTCAGTAAGTCCTATTTGTCATGCAGCTCTTCCCTCTGCCTCTCCCTGCTCTGTCCCAGGCTTGGGGCAGAGCAGGAGTCTAATTGGCACTGTTTACAAACCACTGCACTTGGGAAGAGCTGTGCCTCCGTTTGATAAATAAAGATGCGAGAGATGAGAAAATTATAACTAATTCATGCCTTGAGCCATCTATGAGTTGAGAAAGAAAGAAGTAGGATGGGAGAAGAGATACAAAAAGAGAAGCAGGGGCATTTGGAAGGTAAATAGTCTACTTTGGAAAAAAAGCATCTGGAGTTTTTTAAGAGATGGTTTAAGAGCAACTGATGATTTACAAGGTGTGCTCGATCAATAAAAAATTGCCATGCTGGAGGTGGAAATGTTAAAAATCAAATAAATCAAACAAATTTTAAAAAAAAGAAAGAGAAGAAATCTTTGCAGGGTTTTGCACTGCCCCACTTTTAAAGGCTAATTTCTATGATGAATCAGAACTTATCCCACACAGGCCGAATGAAATCTGGAACCCAGCCTCATAAATCTTGTGTTATTGTTAACACAACAAGTTTTTTACTTGACTTAGACGTATGATAGATCACCTTAAATCAGGTGGCTGTGTCCTGGGAGGAGGGCACTGCAGGGACAATGCCTTGGCATCACAAGGACACAGCTAGGATTTAGCCATCTTCCCCTAGAATTGTATTTCAGCTTGTGGTGTCTTGTTGTAAAGGAACTTCCAAATCCAGAAGTGTCATCATTGTCTCCAATGTCCTTCAACAGCTTTCTGCAACACAACAGAATCATGATTTTAAGTACTCTTTAATAGTATCTCACTATATAATCAGAAGCATAACTGATATAAAAGTGATGTTGAAACTGACTCAAATGTTTATCTTTAATTTTAATGATCTGATAGAAAAACACATATTTTATCTGCTGCTTTACGGCTTAGGGATTAATCTGATAGTTCAGGCTGAAAGATAATCATCCATGTTCACTGGAATCTAATTGTGTATATGAGAATTGTATAATATAGAATAATAATATAGAATTGTATAATTGTGTTTGGAAGCAATTTCTTCCTTTCTTAGCCCTAATTGGTTGTAAATCAACTTTCATGAAGCACTAAATCCTTTGAACAGTACTGGAGTACTAAATCACTTGAACAATAAAGCTTTTTAATTTAAGGAGTCTGTCTGTTCCCTGTGGGAAAACTGGGAAAATCTGCTTTTCTGGGATTGAATGCCAGTCCTGGCTGCTTCTGAGCTATCCTGGGACAAAATGTGAGTTGAGCTGGGAAACTCCCCCAGGGGTAGTGGGGCAGAAGAGAACTGGCTGCTGCTCAAAGACCATTTTTGTAGAGCACAAGAACTCTTGATTCCAATGTGCAGAAAATTGGGGAAGGAAGGGAGGAAGGAAGGAAGGAAGGAAGGGGGAGGAAGGAAGGAAGGAAGGAAGGAAGGGAGGAAGGAAGGGAGGGAGGAAGGAAGGGAGGGAGGGAGGGAGGGAGGAAGGGAGGAAGGAAGGAAGGAAGGGAGGAAGGAAGGAAGGAAGGAAGGAAGGAAGGGAGGAAGGAAGGAAGGAAGGAAGGAAGGGAGGAAGGAAGGAAGGGAGGGAGGGAGGGAGGGAGGGAGGGAGGGAGGAAGGAAGGAAGGAAGGAAGGAAGGAAGGAAGGAAGGAAGGAAGGAAGGAGGACGCATGGCTGAGTAAGGACCTCCTGTTCATGATAAAACATGGGAAAAAATTGCCTAGGCAGGAACATTGATACTGGGAAAAGTCTAGAGATACTCAAATGTTCAAGAGGAGGTTGAAATGGGCTTTGAGTCACCTGGTCCAGTGGCAGATGTCCTGGCTCATGGCAGGATGGTAGGACTGGGTGATCTTTAAAGGTCCCTTCCAACCCAAACCATTCTCTGGTTCTCTGATTCTCTAAACCATTTGTCTGTGTTGTTTCTCTGCTTAATGCATTTGGGAAGAGCTGACATCCTGCTGTGTGGATGCAGTTTGTGGATTAATAAGAATTTCTAACATACAGTGTTTGCCAATTTCATAGATCCTTTTTCATTAATTAATTCCCAGAATGGCCTGACATTTTAATAAAGAGTTATCATTACATGTATCCTGGGAGAAGGTAGGCAGACTGTGAGGGATGAAAGGAGGATTCCAGTTCAGTGGAGCTATCAGCTACACTGAGACTTGCACATGTTTATTAATCAGTAAATATTACTGTTTCTGCCCTTCTGGTATGTCTTATTAGATCTTTTCTTCCCTGAAATAAATCAAGCTCTCAGCTTCCTGAAGCAGAACAAGAATAAAATCTGAACTTCCTTTGGAAAAATGGAAACCCCCTCCTGAGAAAAAGGAAGAGTTTGCTAGACAGAAATTTTGAGGCCAAAATCATCAGAGTTTGCTATTATACATGAGAATTTATTACATTTTTTTTTCCATGAGCTAAATCATGACTTTTGAAGGACAGGAGAAGAATATTGGCATCTTCACCATACGTGGAGAAATGCTTTAGGTGCAGCACACAGGAGAAGTCTTAAAATTACAGACAGTGAATTTCCAGGAGATGTAAGGGCTGCATGGGGGAACATCTTGTAAATTATGTCTAAAAAGTCCTTGTAAAGCTACAGCAGAAACACAGCAGCTGACAGCACACTTACCTTTGCTCTTCAGTACAATACATTGCCAGCTGAAACTTTATGGGGGGTCAAACATTTTTGAAAAATTAGGAAATCACTGGTCTACAGAGAAGACAGAATTCATTTTAAACTATTAGCTCCTGTATGAGAGTAAATGAAAAATGTTATTTGAAAGTAAAAGAGAGAAGAGTGTTCTGGAGTTTGCTACATAGAGCCAAAATACACTTCTTGATTTCTTTTCTTTGACTTTTCTTTGACTTTTCTTCACTTCAAATATCATTGTAAGATATCACACAGGTCTGCTCTCTCTTGATTCTTAATTTGATTTCTAAAGAGATCTTTAGTTGAAGAAAAAAAGACTTGCAGAAGGCACCCACCTCCTTCCTAGCAGAAACCTTGAGATTATCTAATGAAGCTAAACGTGAAATGAGCAATTTCAGAGTCCTGAAGCCAATAGATCCTGACCTGGGGTACTGCTGGGTGGAAAACATCTGGTGAATTTGGAAGTACAGGACAGATTTAGAAAGATAACAGCTGGCAGGGGCTGGAGGTGAAGGAGAGAGCAAGGCTGGGAAGAGGGACAGGGTAAAGAGGAGGAGGAGGAGAGATATAGAAAAATATTTTTGTGAGATGTGGGCCCATGAAGGGATCAAGTAGGGAAAGAAGAACATTTCTCTTGAATGGTGATGGCAAAACATGAAATACCAAGCTTAAAGTGAAGCAAAAAATTTTCTGCCAGGTCATTTATGAATAAAGGCAGCACAAACAACAATCAGGCAAAACCTAATGGATCTGAAAAGGAGCTGCTGTGCCAGTGCATGGAGACAAACACAAACTGCTTCATCAAAGGGTTCCTCAAAAAAATCTTTGCAGTGAGAGGACAAGGGGTAATGGCTTTTAGCTGAAAGAGGGTAGATTTATATTGAATATTAGTAAGAAATTCATTACTGTGAGGGTGGTAAGGCACTGGCACGGGTTGTCCAAGAGAAGCTGTGAGTTCCCCATCCCTGGAAGTGTTCAAGGCCAGGCTGGATGAGGCTCTGAGCAGCCTGAGGTAGGGGAACGTTCCCTTCACGTGGCAGGGAACTGGAGCTGGGTAATCCTTTTGACCTCTTCCAACCCAAACCATTCCACGATGAAAAAGTCCAGAGTGAATTAAAGCAACCACAGAGAGCAGTGCCAACCCACTGTGTATTTGTCAGCAGCAACAATTACACTCAATACTGATAAAATTCTGGAAATTTCCAACTATGTTCTTCTTAAAAAAATGGCAAGATGCATTGTCTACTTAGTAGTGATTCTCCCAGCTCCTGACTGACATCCCAACCATCAGAGAGGTCTCCCCAGCCAAGTTCATAATCTCATGTGACAACTGGTTGGGAATTCAAGTGAGCCAAGTTTGCCCATGGCCACAGAACACAGCAGTGCCAGCAGCTCAATAAAGCAGATTTCTTGAACTTCCAGCTCTATCGTCTGAAGTGATTTAAAGAATAGGAGCTTTTTAGGTGAAAGGAATCAGTTAAAATGGAGACTGGAAATTATTATTATCACTAATGACTTAATTAAGGGACATAAGAGGCCAGATAAATAGACAGATGAATAAGTAATTCAGAGGAAATCTGGTAGAAAGAGGATTCTCCCTGCTACAGCTTAACTTGCCACAATTATCTAATAATCACAGTAAATATGGAGATCAGCAGATTATTTTCTCAACATCGAATGACTTATGTGGCATGTCAGCAAAACACCCAGGAGAATAAAACACACCAGCAACTGCTCTCTAATTACTCTTTTCAGTTGGAGTAATGATCTTTAATGTGCAGTGGATCTCATTAATTAACTCACAGATTTTAATTAACTCTTTGCCTAATTTACCTGCCATAATACATTATCGAAAATGTCAGCTTCACAGGTTTTTTTTACTCATTTGGGGAGGAGAAAGAGGAACCTGTGTGTTCATGAGTGGTTTTTGTTTCCTCTTTTCTGGAGACTCTTCTGGTAACGAGTAACTTTCCTAATACAGATATGTGGAGTAAGAACCTATTGAAACATCCAACGTGTTTGGTTGCCCAAATCTAATGAAGTCAAGGGGAGATAGATGGTGATTGTCTTCATTTGTGCCTCATACAATTTTTAGGGTATTTTTTAGGGGCATTAAAAATTGTTAACTGAAGCTGAAATGCCATCTTCAATGGGAACCAGCAACACTGTGGGAGTCAGAACCAGTTTGTGGTGTCCCAGGTGTGCTACACCAGCCACTGAATGAAATGTACTCTAAATCCTATTTATTGTTAACCACTGCCTCCTTAAACACAGGATATTCTTCCTGTCCCATAAAAACAAATATCTGAGTGCTCCCTACACATTTTAAAATTTACTTTTAATCCAGATAGTGCAACTAAAAATAAATACAACATATCAGTGTAGCCTGTGGCAGTAATCCCATGGAGTGATGTCCAAGGTTCTTCCTTGGGTTTGCTTCCTTAGTGCTGCCACTATCAAAGAGCACAAACCTCATGGCAGAAATTATTGAATTCGGCGTTTCATTGCCCTCAGCATGAGTTTTGCTCTTGCTGAAGTAGATTTATCCTCATTATTCCTTCCTAGGGAATAGTGATAGAGTCAGTATCTTGTAACAGTAGAGGAATGGATAACAGAAGGTTTTTCCTTAGGAAGTCAAAGTGACAGTTCCCTCTGATTTCTTCCTCCCTCATAGCTCTCCTCAAAGAAAGGAGACCAAACTATTGTTTGGTTAGTGGTTTTTTAGGTGAACACCTGATTTTCAGTCCTGTCTTCACTACTAAGATCCTGTAAAATCCTTGTTTCTCTCATTCCTCCCCCCAAGTCTTCACACATCTCCCACATTTAACCCCACTTTGTAGCCTTAGAAAATCATAGCAAATCAGGGAATATCCTGAGCTGGAAGTGACTTATAAGGATCCTCTAAGTCTAACTCCTGACCCCTCACCTCTCCAAACAGCAGTTCCTTTAAGGTAAAAGCATCTCTCACTTTGCTCGTACACAACCATAGAATTTTTATTTCATGCAGGTAATGAAGTAGTAGAGGAAAATAAATGTCTTCCTTACACTGACATTTTGGCTTTTAATTTTGTAGATCTATTTGTCCCTCCCTCCAGTATTTCCCAGCATTTCTAAGGCATGCTGATGGATATTTTTAGGCAAATCTCAATGGAAAGATGTTCTGTTTACAGTCAGGCACTTATGAAGATGAATATGCTGTAAACAACGACTATGCTTGATAGTGATCCTGCTCTGGTCTAACATTTATTGATGTAGCAAATTAGAGACTTGTGCTAAGCTGAGCTAATTGCCATAAGTACAGCTGCAGACAGCAGAGACACATTAATTACCTAAAAGAATAACAAAAAAACAGTTCTAATTTGTTTCAGGGATATTAGATTTTGACAGATTCCACTTTCTTCATGCCCCCAATGTAAATCCATCCCCAATATTTTTTCCTGATGTTTCTTAGGTAGAAGAGCAAGTTTATCACCAAACATGACAAATTCTGGCATGTAGAATGTGGAAGGAGTTCTGCAAGTTCTGCAAGTTCTGCAGAAGTCACTTATTTTGGGTTTGGCTGTGGTGTAAAAGTCAAAGACACAGAACCTGATCTTGGAACACTTGAAGCCAACATTTTCAGAATTTTTAAACTGGTTAATTCCTTCTGTTTGCAGATAAGTTATTTCATCTTGGACAACATCAAGTGAGATTAGAAGCACTGTTGACTTTAGATTAGGCTTCTTCTGGTTCTTCTGAAAATGCTTCATAGAAAATATGACTTTTCAACAGCAAAACCAAAAAACATAATTATTGCAATAGCAATTTCATTCTCCTCTTCTGTTGTAAATGTGATGTAGATTCAAGATTTGATAAGGAAGCAGCAAGAGGTGAAGCAATAGTGAATGTTTTTCTGTCACAGGGATAAAAAAGCAGAAATGTTCAGATATCCTTTGAAACAACATCCACTGCTGTGGCTGCATCCTTTGGAGTGAAGTGTGGCTGAAAGGGATTGACCAGATATAGCAGTTATGGTAAGTTAATGGTGAATTAAGTTCTGACACAGAAAATAAAATTAGAGATGTTTATCTGTCCATCTTTCCCTCGGGTCTACAATAATGATACATGGTGTTGTGAAGGACTTAATTAAGTTAAATAAAATATTCCTCTCTAAGTTGCAGAATCCCTCGCCTGTAACAAGAAAATTAATTGTTCCTTTTTGGTTACTAAGGCATTCATAATCAGATAAATCTTTGACCCTAAGTTGTCTAAACAGAAATTTCTCCACTTAAAGGGAAATAGTCCCCCATGCTTGCTGTGCCTTGTCTTGATCCAAGAATGTGATAGGAAACCTATGGCTGCTCATTATCCAACTCAGAGCTCAAGCCTGCATTGTGGGAGACCATTGTGCTGTGATCCTCTGCTGAAAGGGATACATTCCACTAGAAATATAAATTTTGGGCTCTTTTTAGAATTCCTTTCAAACGCGTCTTGAATGGACACATGAATTTCCCATTTTTTAAGCCATTATCAACTAGATTAAAATCCCAAATATATTCATGTAACATGATGTTGGAAGACATCTTTAGTTGCAAGAACATCCAGTATTCATATCCTACACCCTATAATTTCTTTCTTTCTGGATCTCACCTGTACTTACTGCTTACTGCCCACACCTACTAGAAAATGACAATAAGTGGCTTCAATTTTGAAAAAAAACCTTAATCAGACATTCAAGAAGCCATGTCCCATTTTAAATCATTAGATAAATGGCTCTGGGTTTGGTGTTTCTACTGTTTTTTAAATTGGTTGTTCTTTATCCAGAGTTCCCAGTATTGCAATCGTAGATGGCAAGAGATGAACAAAACCCTCATTCAGAGGAAAGACAAATTACCACTTAACTTTGTAATATCATCTTAAAGGATAAATAAAGAAAGACATGTTTTTAAACACCGAACACAGACCTGCAGGGTCTCTGGAAATCTGGAATTTCAACTCAATTCTCAATGTTTTTTTAATCCTAATACCCACAGACAGCCCAGTATATTTCTGTCTCAAATGTGTCCCTTCCCCTGTTGGTATCCTGCACTGGTCACCTGTTGGATCACAAACATGTGCAGAGTGTAGAGAAACTGAGAAGTCCTTGACTTAGTGACACAGTTGATAAGGACTGTGAGACATCAGCCTTGAGATTCTCATCCTCAGAGCAAGAGGTACCTTTCCTGTCTTCACAACAAAGCAGAATTTCCATCCAGCAATGTTCCCTTTCCTATCATTCACAGCCAGCCTCTTGTTTTCCAGCACCACAGATCTGGAATTCTCCTGCTGATCTCCACTAGTTGAGTTGTTGATTTCCATTGATTTACAGCCATCAGTGATGCAATGCCCAGGGGAAAGGCAGCTGCTGCTCTGGCACTGCTGTGACATGGTCAGGTATATTTTCTGATAAAACCCAACATGCCCAGTTAACAATGGGAAGATGGGCCTGCAGAATCCTCCAAATCTTATTGTCCAACTTTGATGCTGATTTGCTGGGCATTAATTAAAGAAAAAGTTCTTTCAGATCATCCTGAACACTGACTTTTAGTGTGGCTTAATGACATTCATTAGATATTTCAACATCATCCCTCTATTTATATCCAATGAAGGAAGCTTCCTCGGTGTGATCTAAAATATCTAATCATGGATTTCTGGCTTCAAAAGGGACCATGTAGGTTTCCCAATCATTCCCTGTAGTTTTCTAGCACACTGTTTTATCTAAACACTCAAACAAGGCTGGAATAACTCCTTTGATGACAATTCCACAACTTTCATTGACAATTACTTCTGGTCCCAGAATGATTGTTTAGTTATGATGTTTCTTTTTATGTTACTTTCAAGTCCTCGTTAGTGAAGTCTCCCTAGTTTTGCACACCCTGCTTTGTTCTTTTATGAGCTCTACTTGACTCCAAGAGATGCTTGAGCCCTTCTGCACCAACTCTTTAAGCAATGATTGCATCATTTTCTCTGAACAGAGACTGCTCAACCTATTTTTAATTACCAAAAGTCTATATCCAAAATTTTCATCTTTATTTCATATCTCCCCTCTCAGCTTTCTCCTAAAGAACCATCGTATTGGGATAACTTCAGCATTTGTAGTCTAACTCGTTAGTGTTGTATAGATTATTATATTTTCTTGTAAGTACTCCCTTTTGAGCAGCCATGTAATATTTTGGATGTTTGAGGAAGAGGAATTTTTTTTTTTTGGTTTTCAGTTATTAGGTTTTTCATGTGCTCAAAGACTTATTTAATCACACATAAAGAACTCGGGCTGTTTGTCTTAAAAAAGGACAACCAAGAGGTGACTCTATTATGGTTTAAATATCTCCACAGGGAGAAATACCAGGTAGTAAAGAGATCTTTAATTTAGTAGAGAAAGACATAACAAGAAACAGAGCCCAGAAGCGAGAAACACATAAATTCAAATTAGAAACAAGACATGAATTCTAAAACATGTGAAAAAAATTAACACAAAGTAAAACTCCCAATGGTCTTGGTGAATGCTCCATCTTCCTGGGCTTTACAGGCCATATGCAGGTGGGTTTTTTTTTCTGGAATATATTTTTCACTAATATACATTTTGGATTCATCAGAGGAGAAACAGGAAAAAATTCTCGGATTTTTTTTCTTCAGAAAGCTGTAGAAGAGGTTTTAATAATCCTTTCAGGCCTCAAAACTTGTGAAATATTTGATTGACAAGACAACCCTGTTGCTATGGATGTTAGGAGAAAAACTGACAACAGGAGGATGAGAACTTAGTTGTGAGACAGATAGCTTGGTATATAAAGGGTCAGAGCAAATTTAATTTCTGTGTGACACATACACACAGAACTTGCCTTTGCTAACAGAAATATATAGGAACAGTCACATTGAGGAGAAAAAAACCCTCACAGAAGCATATGGGCCATCCTGCTCCCAGATCTGGCTCTGGATATGAGTGGGTGGAAGAAAAAATAGTGTAGGACAGATATTAATTCATATACTCACAGAACAGCCTAGGTTGGAATGGACATCAAAAGACCATCTGGTCCAAATTTTCGTGGGAAAGGGGGCCTGGTTGAGATCACCCAGCACCCTGTCCCATCCCATCCCATCCCATCCCATCCCATCCCATCCCATCCCATCCCATCCCATCCCATCCATCTTATCCCATCCCATCTTATCCCATCCCATCCCATCCCATCCCATCCCATCCCATCCCATCCCATCCCATCCCATCCCATCCCATCCCATCCCATCCCATCCCATCCCATCCCATTCCCATCCCATTTCCATCCCATCCCATCCCATCCCATCCCATCCCATCCCATCCCATCCCATCCCATTTCCATCCCATCCCATCCCATCCCATCCCATCCCATCCCATCCCATCCCATCCCATCCCATCCCATCCCATCCCATCCCACCCATCCCATCCCATCCCATCCCATCCCATTTCCATCCCATCCCATCCCATCCCGAGAATCCCTGGTGAGGTTATTTTGTTGGTTGACTGTCCTCCCTATAAAAATGTTCTCCTTTATATCAAAGTGAAACCTCAACCAGTGCAGCTTGTGCTCATTGCTCCTTGTCTTCCACATGTGACTCCACATGAAGAGAGAGACTCTGTTCTCGTTGAGCCACCCTCTGAGGATTGCAATACTGTGACGAGATCTTCCTGAGCTTTCTTTTCTCCACAAGAGACACAAATCCTTCAGTATTTCCTCACAGGACAGGTTCTCCAACCCTTTGATCACCTTTCCCCCTCTGTTGCACTGCTTTGGCAATTTTCTTGAATGCCAAACCTCTGTGTTGGATTCCATTTTCTCCAGAAGAATTATTTTAATTTTTCTTTAAGGGTCTCATTCTATCAATCTTAGCCCCACATGTTAATTTCTCAGGATCATTTTGCATGTTAATCCGATCCTTTTAAATCTTTTAATTACCTCTTTCTTTTTAATGCCTGAAGTGCTTTTCCTACAGCATTTTCTGCATTTCTTGTGAAAATACAGAATATATAAAATCCAGAAGCAGTTTCCACTTGATTTTTCCCACTAAATTCTTCAACGTCATTACAGCCAGCTGCACACCCATTTTGCAGTAGTTACAAGGAAAGTGCGCATTACCTATTTTAAAAATTTCACTAGGATTCTGGGAATGAAATGCTGTGGTCTTGACTCCCTACCTAATTAGACATATTTTGCTAAAAATAACAGGGAGAAAGAATCAACCAAAGTTTTGTGCCGTAGGTGTTTAGAGATCTCAATAGCAGCAAGTTCTTGCTCAAATTTACAGTTTTGTCTGCTAATCCTGTAAATATTTCCCTTTCATTCAAGGTTAAAGAAAAATCTGGATAAATCAAGGGCTTCCCCATATTTAGTATGAAGTACTTTGCCATAACATGCAAAGACACGGTACAAAGACAGTTACTGTAGGAGAAATGAGTCAATAAGATTCTCACTTTGTCTTGATTTCCTTTTATTTCATTTTACAAATGTCATATAGAAATAAATTCAAATTGACCCAGTTGAAGTTGCTTCCTGAATTGGTCACATGCAGTTTTATATATTGTTTCCCCTTGCTCTGCTTTGGTCAGTCTGCAACTCCTTTCACCAAAAGAAAAATAAAATTGGACCCATTAATACACAGGCCTCAAGCTCAAAACAAAAACCCAGGGCTCTAACCCTTCCTTTTCCCACTTGTAAAAGTTTGATCCTTCTGGAAGCTGTTGTCACACCAAATCGTAGAATTAGACTCACTGAGGTTGGAAAAAGGCAACAAGGTCATCAAGTCCAAGCTTTGACCAAATGCCACCACTTCCATTAATGTGCCACATGTACTAGTTTTTTAACACTTCTGGGGATGTGCTCCATGCTTAGCCTGATGGATCAAAATCCTGCAGCAAAACAGGATTTTATTCCATATGTTGTGAGCACTGATGCAGTTGGTCATGCCATGGAAGTGAAACGACACCTCTGGATTATGGTACACACAATTATTTCAGCATAAACACAGGAAAATGTTGCTTACAGAAATGGTTACCCACAGCTCTAACTTGCTCTGCACAGGCATTTACCTAATTTGAAATAAGAAAGGCAGTCATTATGCATTAAACTCTCCCAGGACACAGTGAACATGTTTCCCCTGAATAAATGTGTAGATAGCTCTGAAAAATTGGTCTTGGAGTGCCTGCAGCAATAGATCCATTCATCATGAGAGCACTACCAAAATGCTATATTTAAACTTATCTCAGACTCTGAGAAAGTGGGAGTCTTATTAATGCAATTGTATTTGCAAACACAATCTAGTTAAAGAAGAACAGAAGGAATATAGATTACTCTTCCCCAGGGAGAGAGTAATTTTCTCCAGAGGCTAATAAAGAAATGATCTACACTCGGGAGATTATTTTTCTAAGTTAGTTGCACTCAAAAAACCATAAATAAATAAAGTAATATTTAATACTGCATTAATTGGGAGGAAAAACACTTTAAACACATCGGACATCTGTAATATGTTTTTCTACATACCCATATTGTAATACAGATTACAGATTTAATTAATGTCTATTTGTTTGCAGAAGTGTTCCTATCATTTATTTTAATGGCATCGATCATGGAAAACCATCTGCTGTTCACAGGGATGTTATTTATATTTCTATTGAGATTCCCTTTAAATGTAGAATTACCAAACAATTGGTTATCAGAAGGTAAAAATATATTTATTTCCTCCTAATTTATTTGAAATGAAACCTGCTCAAGATCTGATAATCTCTACCTGTTTCAGATGCCAGAATTAATCAATTTAAGGGCTAAAATAGAAATAAATTATTTATTTTGATTTTTTTTCTATGTAACATAAGAATAATAAGGGGAAAATACACAGAAATAAGGCGCACACCTTCCTCCCTAGAGAAAATTATCATTTAAAGCTGGCCACTGAGGCTCCCCAATGCCACAGGGGTGTATTTAGACTCCTGACATCATTTAAGGAGAAGGCAGCATGGAAAACTGGCAGCTACCTGAGCTATATCTTTAAAAATGCATGCCAGAATTACCCTAATTGAATAACTCAGTCTCCTATAGCCCTTGTATATATTTTCAGGAATATGACATTTCATTTTCTTATCCCAGGTAAATGATATAACTAAGCAGACATTTCTATGGTGACGATAACAAAGATTTTCAGCACAAAATGTGTCAGAGGGAGCATTTCTAACCACAGGATCCACTGGGACTTGGCTCAGCATTGTAGAGATATTCAAGGTGAGTATTAAAAACACAGAGCAGGTGACACAAGAAATGAGCTTGTACTGTGAGGAGGAAAACACAACACCCAGGATCTCATTTCTACTTCTCACGCTGTCAATTTTTATTCACCTCTCACTGGAACAGATCCTTGTGTAATGCAGGGTGAAGAGCTGAGTGCAGATATTGGTATGAGATGTTCAACAGATCCATCTTCCTGTTGATATGCATCTCCGTGTGAACACCTTTCCTTGGAGGTCTGCAGGATCCTGGAGGATCTCTGCTCTCTGGTGACAGTGACAGGACCTGAGGGAATGGCCTGAAGTTGTGTCAGGTTGGATTTCAGGAAAAAATTCTTCATCCAGAGGGTGATTAAGCACTGGAACAGCTCACCAGGGAATAGTTGTGGCCCCAAGACTGGCAGAGCTCAAGGAGTGTTTGGAAAATGCTCTTGGGCACATGGTGGGATTCCTGGATGTAGTAATGCAATTTTCAGATTCCATGTGCTTCCATTGTTTCCCTGCTCTATATGCCATTGGTTCATTTTAAAATATGCATCATGCTGTACCTGAAAACCTATTGGTGTGTACCCTTTTGCCAATCTTCCCTTCCTTCTCCTGGGACTGGCTCTTAGAGAGCCAGCCCCGCCCCCTTCCTTTCCCCCTTAAAAGCCAGTGCCTGGGGCTGAGAGAGGTCCTCCATCTTTGAGCTGGCAGCTCCTACCTCATTCCTGCTTCTCTCCCCTTCTCCTTTCCCTGTGACCCTCTCTCCCATACCCCAAATAAACCTCCCTGCCAGAACAGAGATGGGTTCCAGTTCGTTTCTTCACCTTACTATGTTTCCTGTTAGAATTTCCGTGGTTGAAAGACTCGCGCCATGCCGCGGGACCCCGGGGGCCGGGCGCCCCAGATCCGGTGGGATTACATGGACCAGGGACCCTGTCCGGGGGGGAGCCAGCCTGTGCCACCCCCCCGGACCCTGTAGTAACACCTGGATTTGTCCTATGCAAGGCCTGGAGTTGGACTCAATGATCCTGATGAGTCTCTTCCAATTCAGGATATTCCATGATTCTATGAATAAAATGGAATGTCACAGGAATATGTGGTTTGTAATATGGAAGATTCCTTTGTGTTGTACAGAAATAGTCTCGGAAGTCTTTAATACCAACTTTAAAATTCAGTCATGTGTAATTATCACAAACAGCAAGCCTAGAACAACTCATGGATTTTTGATTTATTTTTAAAAAGCACGTAACAAAAGAACAAGGGAGGAGATGGCCAGGCTGGTTTGGGCTTTGAGCACCCTGGTCTCATAGAAGATGCCCCTCCCATGGTTGGAATAAATGATCTTTAAGGCCTCTTCCAACCCAGGCCATTCCAGGATTCTGTGAAAATATGAAAATGTGAATTTTTCCATACAGAGCATTGCAGGCATCACTGTGGAAATGCCAGACTGTGTGGAGGAATGACAAACAAGAAGTCCTTAGTGGCTCTGAATTTCTTACAACTTCACTTGTCTGGAAAATCTGCTTGAAACTTTTTGTCTTTTACAGCTTGGATTGTGCACATTTCATCCAAAATGAAGACTATCCCATCAGGCAAAGACTTTTCTCAGAGGCTGGAAGGAAAGCTGAGGTTGTTTCTTCTTCTGCAATTTTTCTAGATAGAGACAAAAAATTCTTCCTCCTTGTTGTAATTTGATCCTACACTGATAAGGAACAGCATTTCAGATTTCCATTTTGTTCATTAATTCTTTTGCAAGTGAGCATTATGAAGGGAGGTTTAAAGACAGTGAGATGAGCAAAAAAATTCATAATGCAACGTGGATTTTATCTGTATAATTTCTAACTAAATAAATATTATTTTTCCCCTCTGTGTTACTGGATGTTTACATGTTTTCTTGTAAGAAAAGCCTGAACTTCAAGTTTGCTATGATCACCACAGCCTAGACCTCAATCAGATACTGAGCCTGTATTTGCATTAATGAAACAATGGACTGGAGGCTATAAATCTTGTTGGGAGTCTGGATTTACCAGATGAAATACTGCCCTATGATAATAATTTATTAGCAGCTTAGAGCTTGGTCATATCTTAATGATCTGGAGGATAGGAAAGCCAGCTCAGACCTTTTCTTTTAAAAAAACCTATGTGTGAGTTTTTCTGCTTTACTATTTGAATTACATTTTTTTTGTTTTGTCATTTTAGATAATAACTGGATGTTCTCTTCTGCTTTCTTCTTCTTTTTTTTTTTTTTTCATGTCCAAAATATTTAAAGTTTTTTTAAACAAAAGCAGAAAAAAATATAGTATTAATATCAATAGTAGATTTTTAGTGTTGCCCAACTCTCAGACAGCTCCTTAGGGAGTGAGATGTTTCCCCTCAGGCACATGGTGGAGTCCTTGGGATGTTCTTTGCAGGGCCAGGAGTTGGACTTGATGATCCATGTGAGTCACTTCCACCTCAGCATATTCTGTGATTCTTTGAGCTGTAAGGAATTGGGAGAAATTGAAACAAAATAAATTAAAGCCTAAGAAAAGTCAAAGGACAACTTCCAGTTGGCCTCTGAGTAAATCATAAATCTATCTCTCTACCTACACTTTAAATAAATATTCTGTATATTACTCCTAGGGTTCTGAGAATGATTAATCAAGACTTAATGTTGTGATGGTGTGGTTGATGTATTTAATCACTAAAGCAGAATAACAAAGTGCAATCAATATTGTAATGGGGTTTTTTTTAGCCCTCCAGATACAAGATGCCAGCCAGATTAGGCAGTAAAGCAGGGGATGCTCTGCTTCAGTACCTCATTTGCTGTGTTTCTCAGCAACATTATTTTTTCCTATATAAAGCATATTTCAAAATCAAACTCAGAGATCCTCTCAAATTAATGCTGGGAAGGAAAACATTTTTATCAATAATTACTTTTAGGTTTATTGGTTGTTTGTGGGATTCTGCTGTTTCTTCAATATGTCTGTTTTCCTGCGCAATTACATTTCTCCATGGTCTCTGGGAGGACTGGGATGAAGAATTCAATGTTTAAAAGAAGATGCAGCAGCCTTTCAATCACTGATTTTATTAATATAAAAATTAAATTAAATCACTTTTTTCTCCTCACAAAATTTTGTTGTCCCACTATAAATTTCCTATACATGGAACTATTTCTATAATAATAATAATAATAATAATGATAATAATAATAGTGTTGAAGAGTCATTTTGTAAGTATTTTACAAAGACAGAGAGGGTTATTTTGGGATTAATGCTACTTCCTGTCCAGAAATGTTGAGGAAAGCAGGAGAGTAATTTCATGAGATCCTTGAGCACCCACCATCCCAAACTGGAATGTTAAGTGCAATTCCATTCTGTCTGAGAAAAAAGATCCCAGCAGAATGGAGCTGACTGAGAAGACAAAGAGAGTTATCAGTGCAAATAAGGTCCAATCAATATCAGAATAAAAAACTGTTGTTATGTCTTTCTGCTCAGTGAGCAACCACTTCAACCATCAGGGAATAAAGAACTTTAATAGCACCCAGATAAATGAAATAGCAGCCTAAACATACTCATGCCTAACTAGTCTTTCTTCTTAAAGGGATGCGCTCTAATGAAATTTAAGTGAAATTTAAAATATGCTGTATATGTTCAGAGGAACTATGAGGTCTGATTGCCTCTAGCTCTGCCGTGTGGATTCTCCAATGTTTGTTGAAATGATTGATCTCACTGGATCTTGAGAACCTTGAGTCCCTCACTGAGTTCAATAATCCATTTTCATTAAGATTTCTGATATTTGTTACCTTCATGAGCAGTGTCTTTCTGATGAATAATCAAAATGAAGCATCGTTAGCACAGACAGACAAAACATCTGAGTAAATGCACTTCCTTTAGAAAAAAACAGGAAAAAATATTTCTTTGTAGGTCTACTTGGCTCAGCCTCCTTACCCAGGGAGTGAAGTCACTAAATTGAAGGCAGATTTAAGGAAAAGAACCTCTTTTACATGGAAAATTGTTGGCCATTTGCAGTTTTCTTCTAACTGGGAACAAATAAAGCAGGGAGTTCCCAAAGCTGCAGGGAAGGGAGACAGAAAGATTAAAGAAGCTTTTCAGGAGAAAATGGAAAATGTCCTGGCAGGTAAAATAGGTTTCACAGTCATTTCTGAGTCTCTCATCTCCCAGAGGCTGAGGTGAGCCCCTGTTGAGATAAGTCCAGACCTGGGGCAGGTAAAACCAAGTATATTTGTCTGGAATTCTTTATAAAATCTGCCTACTTATAGAAAACTGAACTAAGTGTTTCTTTGAATGCTGGGCAATCTCAGGCACAGGGAAAGATCTCGGGAAATCTCCAGTGAGAGAGATCAAGGACAGGCAGGATGCTACTGGTGGTTGCTTCAAAAACAGTCAGGAAACAGGCAGCTCTTGGATTTTGGGATAAAAGGGAGTCCAAAGCAAAGTCTATGTTTCAGATCTTTGCCACCCATTTCTGAGTTCAAGCTAAATATTTTCAGAGAATCAGGGAATGGTTTATGTTGGAAAAGACCTCTGAGATGATCCAGTCCAACTGTTAACCCAGCACTGCCCAGTCCAGCACCAAACCATGTCCCCAAGTGCCACATCTTTTAAATACCTGCAGGAAGGGTGACTCCATCACTTCCCTGGACAGCCTGTTCAGATGCCTCACAATAATTCTGGCAAGGAAATTTTTCCTAATATCCACTTCCTCTCATCCTGACACTTGTTACCTGGAGAAGAGCCTGACCCCCACCTGGCTGCTCCCACCTTTCAGGGAGTTGTAGACAGTGAGAAGTTCTCCCCTGAACCTCCTTTTTTCCAGGCTAAACAGTCCCAGTTCCCCCAGCTGCTCCTCCCAGGACTTGTACTCCAGACTGATCAGCAGATTCATTGTCCTTCCTTGGACATGCATTTATTTTGGTCCATTCAGGAAGCTACAGGGGGATAACTCAATTTTAGGAGTGAGAACAACTGAATCAAAATGGATTTCATCCACCCCACAGGCCAGAAAATCTTATCCCAGTGGACAAGGAACAACGGCCTGAACAGCTGGTGTTTGTAGCATCCTGGGAGGCAAAGATTGAAATATCCAAGGCATGGTGGTCCTGCTGATATAAATTCTGGAAAGCTGTGCTGGAAATTTGGAGAGGTGTTATCTTCATATAGAATTATTTCCTCATAATTTTAATAATTTATGACATATTTTCTTAGTGGCTAAGAGCATTTAATTCAATTATAAAAGACATGGATATGTTTGAGCTGTAAGGAATTACTTTCTCTCTGCCTTCAACAAGGAATTTTCCACTCTCTGCTGGGCTCTGTGTCCCATGCTCACCAGAAATGTAAAGAGGTCCCTTGAGTAAAACAAATTCCTGTAACAAAACATGGGAGCAACAGGACTGAACCTTAAACAAATACTCCAATTATTATTACTGTTTTCCCCCATAGAGTTGCAGTAATAGATACAGAGAAGTGATGCTTTTGAGGTGCTTCCAAAGGATCTGAGAAGCATTTTCTGTACTTCCTTTAATTCATGTGTCACCAGATGGAAGTAGCCACTGGTCCTTGGGATGGACAATCATATCAATGATGTGTTAAATGGCAAGACTAATAAAATTTTTTACATGGTTTCATTGCATTAAATGCAAAGATAGCTCACTCAGGGTGGTAGTGATATATTTCCTACTAAAACAACAAATAGGCAAATTATTTTTGCTCTTTTTTTTCATATTATTTGCTTGGAAAAAGTTAAACCTGATGCAGAAGATTGCGTGTCTCCTGTACTTATGAGCTTTTACATCACAGGCACAATGAATGCTGTTGACAAAACTGAGCTGAAAATAAAACTTGTGCCATGGAACACCTGCAATAGCTAATATTAGGATCTATAAAAAGACCCTGCAAAGTCAGTAGGATATTTAGCTCACTATTTACTCCCTTGGAAAGCAGAGCAACATCCAAATCTGTGTCCAAGGGACAGCTGCATGTGTAGGTGTGGAGTATTCCAGAAATATTCCAACCAAAGGCAAAGAGAGGCAGCTGGTTGTCACAAAATTATTTCAATATATAAAAGGAAAAAGATGATGCTGGAGGTCAATGTGTCTGCATTTATTCTAGACCTACGACTTGACCTGTTGGATAGAAGGAGGTAATCACTGTCTACTTTGATTCAATCTGCTTTAGAGATATGAAAAACAAAACACAGATAAAATGAAAAATTAAAAGCTATAAGTGTATTTTATTAGACCCTCAGGAAATTGCAGTTCAAGAAAGGCCACACTGATAATGAGCCAGCCTGGGCTGACAGGAAAATTAAAGTAAGATATGCAAGGATGACAGTTTCTAGGTAGACATAGAAATATATATATATATATACAAATGGAAGGAGGAAAGAATTATAATAATCCATGTAATTAAGAAGTGAGAAAATGGATAGATGGTAAGGGAAAACAAACACACAGGAAACATGTGATTAGAAGAACTATAGGTTAGGTATGAGCCAATCTTGCATACATCAAAACCAAAATAAAGGTAAGTGGTGTTACTGAACCCTTTATGAATTAAAGTGGAGAATTGATGGCAAAAGTTAAAAACTACTTGTACAGTAATAAATAATGTAGAGAGAAGCAGAGGAAGACAAAGGACACCTCGTTCTACTCCACTAGTGCCTGGAGTGGATGCTCAGTGCCTACTGTAAACACTGGGAGGTCCTGAAATATTCATTAAAAGGTTTGAACACAGGCATCTGAGAAACCTGCTGAAAAGTTCCTGTGCCTTCAGCAAACCCTGGGGAAATATCCTGGTCATATGGTTTGTGGGATCTAAGAGGATGCTCAGTCCTTGTGTGACATGAAGTGACACTCACTACACAGCAAGGTGTGTTCTTATTGGATATAAAGACAAAGAGTTTGCAGTAAAGCACTAGCAGAGGTTTCCCAGAAATGCTGCACAACCTCCATTCTTGGGTGGAAAACCAGATCTGGCACAGAATTCAGCCCTCCTTTGTGCAGTACTATTCCAGTCCTGTATCATATCCTTGCCTCAGAATCATAGAATCATAAAGTTTGGGAAAGACCTCCAAGATCACTGAGCCCAACCTTTGACCAAACACCACCTTGTCACCCAGACCAGAACACTGAGTGCCACTTCCAGTTGTTCCTTGAACACCTCCAGGGATGGTGACTCCACCACCCCTCTGGGCCATCTTTTCCAATGCCTGACCAGCTTTTCACACATTTCAGTGTAGAAATTCTCCCTGATGTCCAACCTGAACCTCCCCTGGCACAGCTTGAGGCCATTTCCACTTGTTCTGTCACTGTCCATCTATTTCCAAACCTAAACAGATTCCTCTTGGGTATGACTGCTGGCCTCACCAAAGAAGGTCTCTTCAGGTATAGCAAACTTGAATTGATAAATATTGATGCAAAAGTTGAGATTTCTTAATTACTATCAATGAACATGTCAATATTATTAGATCTAGGATATTTCTTAAATGCTTTGTTAGACTTTGGGAAAAAAGACTTTCCTCATTCTTTAAAGGAATAATTTGATACATGAGAAGAGTTAGATTCAACCCCAGATGGATTTATACTCTTGTCTCACCTCGGTTGCCCTCTGGAAAAAGTGTTCACCAGTTCTTCTGTAAAACCTGATTTCTTGTGAGAGTGAATTTATAAAAGTGTGTGAGATAATGGTGAGAGAGTGCTTACACATACATTGGAGAAATTACAGTAAGCAACTGTCAGACACGTTCAGTATCATCCTCTGTCAGTCTTTCTCTTAAAACACAGGTATAATTACTTTTATCTCCCCCCTACTGTGCTTTGAAATCTCCATGCCTGGAAATATGCATATATTCCAGGGTTAGATTGCATTTGTACTTGAAAAGGAGTCAATTTAGGAATAACTTACAGGACTATAGCTCAGCTGCAACTGTTTTAATGAAAAAGTGCCAGAAAAACAATGAAGACAGCATTTGATTAATGTTGGAACTTCAGTCCAGAACTGTCAGAACTTCATGTGTTGTCATCATAATGAAAATATAATGGATGTGATCAGGAGTGCCATCCATCTTCCATTTCTTTCATGCTGATTTTGAACCCAAGGTTTCTGAGGAATTTTTAATTTCTCCTCTCTTTTTTTTTTCACAAGTAATTTCTCTTCTTAGAATTCAAGTGGAAGGGAAGGGGCAGTAAAAGGCCTTGAGATCAGGAATTAGGATTCCAGCCTGAGAAAAAAGAAAAAAAAAAAAAGAACAGGTTGAAAATGTTGTCTTTGATTAATAAAGAAAGCTCAGAAGAGGAGTGAGGTCTGGGGGAGGTGAGGTGACCTTTGGAAAAAAAGAGGCAGGAAGAGATGCTTCATTTAAAGTCTTGCTTGAATAAACAGATGAGGGGCACAAATTACTCTGTAAACACAGGAGCTCATGAAGCTTCTTCCCTCTGGGTTTGGGCTCTGAACAAGCTGGTCTGGTTGAAGACAACCCTGCTCATTGCAGGGAGGTTGGACTGAACGTCCTTTGGAGGTCCATTCCAAACCAAACCAATTTATGACTCTATGAACAATAACAATTTATATTCAAAATAATAATATTAGTACCTATCTAATTGCTTGTATGAGTTCTCTGGTCTATCAGACCAGAGTCTGATGGTCACAGTGGTCACAATGTGATGTTTCCCTCTGTGAGGCACTTCAGTTCCCTTAGTTTTCAGTTCCTTTAGCTACCTGCCTTTTGAATAATTTTAGTGAGAAAATGTACGTCATTCTGAATGTCTCCTAATTGAGTTGTTTTTTTGAAACTGGCTAATGGTGACATTTTTAGGAGAAACACACAGGTCCTAATGATACCCCTAGTCTGATTTCTAAAAGATATATGAATGAGGGAAAAAATGCAAATCCATTTGTAATACTGTGTTCATTACAGAATCACAGAATCATAGAATCACCGAAGGTTTAGAGTTAGCAAGGACCTGTGGAGATGCCAAGGCAGGGTCTCCTGGAGCAGGTGACACAGGAACACACACAGGTAGGTTTGGAATGTCTCCAGAGTGGGAAACTCCATGACCTCCCTGGGCTGCTGTTCCAGGGCTCTGCCACCCTCAACAGAAAGTTCTTCCACTTGTTGAGGTGGAACTAGCTGTGTTTTAGTTTATGGCCATTGCTCCTCATGCTGCCCCTGGGCACTGCTGAAGAGAATCTGACATCATCCTCTTGACACCCAACTCTGAGACACAAAATATCTGAGATATTTTCATGTATTGATGAGATCCCTTCTCATGGGAGTCATGTTTTCTCCAGACTAACCAGACCAGCTCCTACATCTCTCCTCACAACAGAGATGTTCCAGGCTCCTCATCACCTTTGTGGCCTCTCCTGGACCCTTTCCTTGTCTTCTTGGAGACCAAAATACCACCAGGGCAGAGTGGAGGGGGAGGATCACCTGATGGCCACACTTTTCCCTATAACCCCAGGATCCCATTGGCCCTCTTGGCCCCCAGGGGACACTGCTGGCTCATGGACAACTTGTTGCCCACCAAGATACTGAGGTCATTCTCAGCAGAGCTGTTCTCCAGCAGGTCAACCCCCAACCTTTGCTGGCATTTGGGATTTTTCTTCCCCAGATACAGGACCCTACACTTGCCCTTGTTGAACCTCATTAGGTTTCCCTCTGCCCAGCTCTGTGTTCTCCTGTGTAACTCCTAAATCCTGCATTCACGGCCAGTGACACTGCCAGCATTTCTCTACTTCACAATCACCCATTCAGCTTCTTTAATTGTTGTTATGTGATTACAAGTTCCCATAGAGACTAATGGCCATTGCCACTGGGTTATTGATATTCAATTATATCTGTTCTCTGTTTGTGCTGTAGTCCCTTCCACTTTCTTAATGTGAGAGATGAGTCTGTGCATTCTGCTGTTGTTTTTCTTTAAGCAATAGAGTAGCAGATTAATGGAATTTCTTTCTCAATAAGTGATATATTGCTCAGGATATACATCAAGTTGGACTTCTGGTAAGGCAAATAAACCATCCTGAACAATATGGTTTGACCAATATAACAGAAAACTCATGAGGAATAAACCTATTTCCATTCTACTTATTATCCCAATTACTTACTGGCTTTGCATCTCAGATAAAAGAAGCAGAAGGATACTTAAATCTGTAGGTCATTTGTGGGACTCATTGACAACCAGATCAAGCTTCATGTTCTTGTAATTACTGTCTCTGTAGGAAGTTAATTCCTTATAATGGAGATGAAAATACTGGTAAGGGCTGGAACCAGTCAGTCCCTCAGTTGTAAGTTATTGACTCTCAGATGCTCATGATGACTTCCTGCAGCTGAGATGCAAATGTCTCAGAGATTAAATAATTTCAGATATGTTACTCTAGTCCTCAAAAGTCTAAAATAGACCACTGGAGTGCTCAGGGTTGAAAAGGACTTTAAAAGGTCATCTAGTCCAATTGAAATGAGCAGGAACATCTTCAACTAGATCAGTTTGCTCAGAGCCCACTCCCACCTGGCTGAGTATTTCCAGGGATGGAGAACCTGCCACCTTTCAGGGCAACATAACCTATTTGCTCTTGCTCTTCTTCACCATAGAGCATCTATGTGGATTTGGTGATTTAATGCCTTTTTCCTGGACATTTTCACTCTTATTCCCAGATCAAGTGTTATCTCTTTGCATTCCCACTAAGTTACATCCTCTCACGCAGCTTTATTTTCAGCAACACCGTTTGTCATTGTTTGTGACAGGCATGACATTGATATTGCAAAGCCCAAAGGGAATAAAAGAATAAATACTTGATAAAAGTGTGATTTAAGATTAATTGTTGCCTGGTGAAGGGTAAAACATCATATAAAAGTATTGCATAAAACATCACATAAAGGCATTATTTGCCCTCAGTGCAAAATTGTTTTAGCAGTCAGGACTGAGTGAAATAGAGCAGAGAGAGGAAGTCTCATTTCAGAGGATGTTTATCCCAATTCAGTCCTACCTCTGCTCCAGACATCCAGGGAAAAGTTAGAGGCCATAATTCCTTAGGTGAGATGAAGACGGGACCTTTTAGGATTCTCATGGGCCTGTGGGTTCAATGAGAGGAGAAATACTTATGGATATGACAATCTACATCTATGAAATATTCATATATATATACATACATACACTGACTTTCTGAGCTTCTGTTTGTAAACAGAAACACCAAAATATCACTAATATCTTCTGCTGTCAGTTGTGGATTTTAGTGCAGCTGCAACAGATATTTCTGCTGGGAAAAAAAAAATCAAACCTTAATACTCTAGGCAAACAAAAATTTCTTTAGCAATCAAGAAGTGATTGCACTCCATGATTGTTTCTACTGGCAAATGACAGTGATTAATGCTATGCCAGTGCTTCTCAAAATTTTGGAAGTAGGAGCCTCTTTCGTTCATCTGTGTCTGTAGAGCATTATTCTCAGCAGCAGCTTGGTTTCTTCAAGGCTCAGGATGAGGAGAAATTATAACTGATTTCAGCAATTATTGACACTCATTCACTCCCACAAGGAACTGAGCTGCTGCCAGAAAGTAAACGTGGCAGAAAATTGGGCAGGCAATAATCACAGCCTACATTTGCTCCTCTCTTACATCTGGTCCCTGGAGAAACTGAGAAGTTGTTGACTGCTGTATGTGATCCTTTAGACTCCCTTTGAACTCCTTGGTTGTGGCTTAAGGTGTGGGATGAAGAAGGAAAGGCAGTGCTGCTGCCATGTTTTCATCTAAATTTGAAAAACACCAATCCTGGAGTGTGGTTGCTTCTGTTTCTGAAAATATTCAGCCAAATTTTAACAGAAGACCCAGAGCACCTTAAAAATTCTGAGCCAACTCTTCTCTTTCCTCTGATGACAGTTTGAAAAACCTTTACAGATCAATTCTGGACTAAGCAGGAAGCTGACAAAGGGCCTCACTGCTTTTAAAATTGCTCAATTCTCTCTGAAATGAGGGAACAGATGTTCTTTGAGCTGGCACGTCAAGCTTTTACCCAACTCATTTCCCTGCACTGAGTCTGTCTGGTCTCCCTGGGCCAGGTGCTGGTTGCATTCAGGCTCCAATGTTCAAAAGAAAAGGTGATTTTTAGCTTCCACCAAGCCACATGGATTCATTTGTGGGTATGGAAGAGTTGCTGTGGTAACAATTCAGCAAACACTTAGGTCCACTGACATCCATGAGGTTAAGGAAGTGCTTAATCAGGGTTTTAAACTGGAGTCAGTGGGAGAAAAATACCCCTCTGGTCCTCAAAAAAAAAAAAAATCGTAATTCAAATATACACTGAAAGAGGAAGTTTTGACCATTTATTTCTAATACATCCTAAGACATCTTGTTTCTGATTTAATTTCAGCTCTGAGAAGGACAGGAACTGGATAAAGTCATCATTTCCATAAATGCTAAGTCGAAAATAAAAAAAAAAAAAAAAAATTGATGGCGCTATCACCTTCCCTAATTTGGCTATTATCACTGGGAATTATGTGCAAATGATGCATTTATATGCAGTTCATAAATGACTCTGCTAATTCCAGCCACTCAGTGTGTCCTACATATGCTCCGTATGGTGTCTGTGGGAGAGGCAGATAAACAGTCGAGTTTCTGGGAGTGGAGCGTCAGGATCAGCATTTTGCTAAAAAATTGCTTTTTTAAAAGCATGAATTTGCCCATTTAGCCCAGTGCAGCAGCAAAGGGAGTGGAGATTTTTTCACTGTACTTGGATGGGGTCATAAAAGCTGGTTTGCATCTCATTTGAATGCTACACATATTTTTGGAGTAAAATTATTTTTTACAAGGTATGAAAACGCTGCATGGTTAGATGCTAGTCAAAGGAATTATACCTTTTAAAAGTATCCCTATAAAGTGATGCTTAAAACACTTAAATGAATATGACTGAGATTTCAGTCATGTTCTTAATAGCATTTAAAAATAAAATAATTTTGTTATTCTCAATGCTAAACAATCTTCAACAAAATTACTTCCTGAAAGACATTATATTTATTTATTTATCCATTTATTTATTTATCTTTTAACCAGTGATGCAGTGAATGGGAATTCAAGACATGAATTAGTTCAGGCCCCTCTTAAATTTTCTATGGGATGTATAAATTACGCCATCTCTCATATTGTCAGTTTTATCATCTGTAAAATGGGAGAGAAGGTATTTATTTTATCCAATCCCTGTTCTTGGCATGGTTTGCTTGCAGTACTGTAGTCATAGCCCAGGAAAGGGGGCTTTTGTTTGGATAGGAGAAGCCTTTTTATGACCAAAAAAAAATCAACTCATTGGAATATTGCAAGTTCCAAATAAACTTTGTGCTTGCAACAAAATTAAGACAAATTTTATTCTCTTTATCAATTTTGAAATGTAGCAATACCTGAATGCTTGTCTCTTGTCCATGTTCCAGTTCTCAGATATAGGATTCATTTCTGTCTCAGAGATCTGGGAGCATTTTCCCTGTTTTACTATAGAACTGGTATCACATATTGCACAGTTAATTCAAGAATGCTGTGAGGTGTAGTGCAGTCACCACGTTTACCTTTTTGACTTCTCTGTTCAGAATATATCACTTTAGAAAAATAGAATTAATGTTTGCTGGATGTTTTTTTCACTTGATGACACATGGTATCTCTAAGTTTTCTGGTTATTTTCTCAAAAGTTGCTCCATTTTAAAAATGACCATAAGAAACTTGCCTACACTGTTTTTCTTCTGCTCCAGCTGTCTCATCACCATCCCTGTCTGACTGTGGAATTACCAAAACTCAACAAACCACTCTTGTAGCTCCCAAATTATGGACAAGAAACATGGATAGAGTTTATGTATTTATGAGAAGGATTAATACAATTTATGCATTTCTAAGAATGATAAATAAAGAACTACTAGAGTCTTCATAACAGGTTTCTGAATACTATATCATACAGTCATAGAATGGTTTGGGTTGGAAGAGATCTTAAAAATCATCTCCTACCATGGACAGGGAAACCTTCCACTATCCCAGGTTGCTCCAAACCCCATCCACCCCAGCCTTGGACACTTGCATGGATGGGGCAGCCACAGCTTCTCTGGACAACCTGTGCCAGAGCATCACCACCCTCACAGGAATTATTTTTTTTTCTGTATTTCTATGATGCGGAGCTTTCCTGTGTCTGTTTTAATCCCTTAATATAGACAGATCCCCTAGCTTGCCACAATTACATATTTAAATATTTATAATTCACTTATGAACTAAAACATGGTGGAACTATGCAGTGAAACTATGACAGCTTGTCTGTAAAAGAAGTGTTTTCACAGTGCAACTTGAATTTTCTTTCCCAGACAACCTATAAAAAGATTCCTAATTGTCAAAATTCTGTGGCTTACAGTCTCTCTACTGGACTTTCCAATAGGAGAGTCAATAAAATCAATACTGCAATTTTTAATAGAATGATATTCAGTGCCACAAAGAAGACACCAAATTGTAGGTCTTTTATTTGGCTCCTCACTTGTACTCCAGGAGTGTTCAGGTATCTTTAAGTCCTGTTTTGTTTTGTTGAGATCTATAATGCAACTTGGAGTTTTTATTTCAATAGCTGATGACTCAGGAGCTCTTCTTACAGCTTGTCTTTTGCATCTTCTAAAACAGAGCATGGCAAACAAGACCAGCCAAGAAGAACCTCAGCAGGTAAAACAGCAATCATCTCCTTCTGGCAAATAAAGCCAAATTACAGTTTGTAGGGTTGCTCATACAGTCCAATGTTCCAAAGCTGTTCCCTGCTTGAAAGGTTGCTGATTAAGGAATGTCCATCCTTTTCAGCTGGAGATGATTCCTCATCAGGCAGTATCAGGGCTCTTCCCCAGGTGGCACTGGGAAGGACATCTAGAAGTGCTCAGCAGAAGCACAGCTCTCAGGATTGGTTACCAGGAACTTTGCCTGTCAGGGTCGTGGTGGGCTTTGAACTGCTTTTGAGATAGTGTGTGTGGCAGGATGTTCCCCCCTCCCTCCCCTTTCTCCTTCTGTTTGGTGGTGGAAGATAGATAACTCCAGTGAGGTCAACAGCCTGGCTGGGGTTATCTCTTAGTGCCCAAAAGTCTATGACCTCTAACCATAACTCCTATTTTGGAACGAAGAGAGGATGTGAAAAGGCAGACAAAACTATACTTGCTGACCGAGCAAGGTACACTTTTATCCTGTAAAAGCTCACGGGTTTTCACAAAGGTAGAAGCTTTTCTACATGAACCCTGGTGCATGAGAAAAGCCTCTCCCCAGAGTCTGGATGCAACTCTGTGGTAATTTCTTGCAGGTTTGAGGGAGGATTCTGATGTACCCCAGCACCAAAACTGGATTTTCGTAAGATTATTGGTTTTCTAAATTGTATTCTTCTTTGCTAGCAATAATAACAATAGTAATAGGAACCTTTTGGGCGCTGCATTCTTAGCTACTTGTAGCTTCTCTATTTTGGGCAATATATAATTTGTTTAGCTATGATTAGTTTTCATATATTGTGTCGTTTATAAGTTGTTTGGCTCCTTGTTCCATTATCTCTTGTGTCTAATACACAGTAATCCACTTTATATTAGACCTAATCGGCCATCATTATAAGAACTTGCAAACGAGACTGGGTTTCTGGGGTGCTGGTCGCCCTAAATAGTTTAACTGCCAGTTGTCACAGGCCTAGGCAACCAGCAAAAATCTATCAACCCTCTGTCTCCAATCATGACAGTGTGGGATTGAAGGAGATTGAAGGGGTAGTTTGAGATAGCGTGGGATTGAAAGCTCTGCACAGACATAGTGGTACTGGATGAAACTGCTGCTCCTGTGTCCTTGTTGCCTGGAATAAAACACAGAACTTTTCCAAACAGTGTTAAAATGATAATGTAAAAGCAAATGTTTAATTGAAAGCTTTCAAGGTGCAAAATAGGGAATGAATACACGTGATACAGTATTTCTGCTATTTTTATAAGGTTAGATGATTAATATATCTATTAAATACTGTCCAATTAGAAGAACAATTGGTTAGGCAATTTCCCCCCATGTTCTGCCCCCCACCCTCACTTTTAGCCCTGCACTTTATTGTGTATATGATATATGGGGCAAAACAAAGTGTCCTTGCTTGACTAAAGGCAAGACTAAACCTAATTTCAAGCATGTATTATTAAGGGTTTGGTAAAATGTGGGAAAGGGCAGGGAAAGTACTGGAAGTTATAACTATGTATTAACAGTCTACAAAGTTACAAATACAAGAAAAATACATTAAAAGCTAAAAATCTTTAGGCATCATCCTCTTCCTCGAAAGCTCCTCCCTGGTTTCAGGCACAGCTCGGGATGGAGGATGCAGTGGCCCAAGTCTCATTGCAGGGAGATTTGGCAGTGGAGGCAGTGGAGACAGATGCACTCAGTTTAAGTGTTGAGTTGCCAAGTGAAGGAGCTACAGGAGGAGGTGAGCAGATTGTAATTTAGCTTTCTGCGTGATTCTGGATCAGAAAACCTCCGATCAGAGGTCTTTTCCTCTATCTGTTACTCTTTATTATCCCATATGTTGTGCTTCTCAGCCTTCCTAGTGAACCTTTCCAAGGATTTGTTGTCTTTCCTTCTGCAGTTGGATTTAATTACAAGCAAAAGGTGGCAAGTCAGAAACAATATGCTGGGCTAATAAATTTCCTGTGCAGGAATCATGTTGCCTATTAGGAAAGCTCTAAGAACACCGAGGAGGGGCACAGGTTAAGAGACAGGAAACATTTCACACTGTCATCTTCTGCAATGTTATTATGCTCCTGAATGGCTACAAATGACAGGCTGAAATATTTGCAAGATTCATGGATAATGTTTGGATATTCATTTGCACATATCCTAAGTTCCCAGTGGGGCACATGCTCTTAAATTGAAGCTAGGCAGATATGTTTGAAATGTCTTTTATCTAATTTTTTCTTATAATTTGTTTATTTGTTTTAGCTGCTTAGCAGCACACAGACAAATTTGTACACACAAATTCATATACCACTGAAAGTCTCTTTTAATCTGAATTTTGAAGCTATTGAGCTAATCCTCACAGCTTGGTCCTCAAGGACCAGTTCCTCATACTAATTCACCAGCTGTAATTCAAAGAAACTTGTAAGGTTAAAGAGAAAATACTATCTTTGCTGTCACAGAGAGAGGAAAATGCCTCTGACTCATTTCCCTGACTGAAAAGCATTTGCTCCCTGATGTTATTATCAAGTCTGGTAAAACACATATTTATCAAAGTTTAAACCAACAGAAGGGGAAGAAATCAGCAGGAATCCCATTTAACCTCATTTACTGGCACTCTCCACAGAGGTATTAGGCATATTGAGCAGTAATGAATTATTTAAGATAGCACGAGATATTAAATGCTTTGAATTGTGGGCAAACAGCCAAATAGATGTCTTTCAGAATTCTTCCTCTTCTAATAGGAGCCCCAGGACATTTTAGCTAGTAAATGACTTTGTTCTCACAGATCAGCTGTTTATACAGTGGAGTCCATCTCTGAAGATAAAAATGGGCATTCCAGGAAAGAAATGGGCCCTGTAGTGGAGAAACAGGGCTGGAAGATGTGCAGAAGCACAGATTGGCTCAGATGTGCTCAAATGTGGTACATATTTTTGACTCTGATTGAATCTTTCTGCTCCTGGAGATCGTAGGGGAAGTGACAGAATGAAGTTTTCAAGAGCAGGAAGATATCAGGGTTTTAACTGTCCAATAAGGACAGAAGAAATACAAATTAGAGCTGTGACCTCCAGACCACGATTGCCCTGGTTTGGAGCCCCACCATTTGCCTGAAGCTTTTATTTTGGATTTTTGTCTACTGAAACCAAGCCATGGGGCTGAAACTGCTCTCTAGGCACTTTCAAATATCAAAGCTCTGTAGTTGGTCATAAAGTACTGCTGTCTGAGAAATACTATGGCTCAAACCCACTCTGGATGAATATATCCAGTAAGTAAAGAGAATTAAATTACCTTCAGCTCTATAGTTTTGCAAAAATAAATTGTCTCTTCACTTCTTATTTCTGCCTTCAAAAACTCTGCACGGTCCTGGAGAAAACATCAGAAATAGACTCAAGGGCCAGTAAAAATATGTGAGAAGACAAGATCAGCTTAGACCAAAAAAAAAAACCAAAAAGGAAAGAAATAAAACCAAAATCAATCACTCTCTGGCAGAAGCCAAACTGTCAAAGGGAAATAAGGAAATAATGGAAATACTTCAAGGAGTTAAGCTTTGTTTTGTGTATAACCACCCTTGGCTATTTCAGTCTATTTTTCAGGGGCAATCCTTATCCTGAAACATCTTTCTAATAAGTGACTTAGCAGTTTGACTTTATGATTTTTTTTTCCCACTGTCTGAATACTTAGTACTGCATGACCTCACAAGGAAAAGAAGTCTTCACATCAGAGGCAAATCAAAGGAAGAGCTATTTTGACTTAAAGCATTTGATTGGTTTGGCTAGCAGCTGGTTGACAGATGACTTCAGGGATGACTTCTAGGAATTATGATGAGTATCTGAAGGATATAAATAACAGTCTAGAAAATAAAATAATTGCCTAGAAAATAAACCCATAAGTAATGAATGGTTCTGATTATTAGATGCACTATGCTGGAAATAAGGAGAAAAGCCAATCATGTCCCAATTTTAATATCCATTAAGGGAGGGATTACTTTACTGTGGGTTGGACAGGAAGGTCCAGAAGTCTGTGGTGTGGTCCAGAAGCTGTGCTAAATCCAAAACGGATCAAGTTTCCAACAGTGTCCTGTAAAAGTGTGTTCTAGCATAGCTTGGATCCTGGGGTTCAGTTCAGCTCCTGAAGATCTCACAACAAAAATTTCCATTGATTTGAGAAGACCATGACAGATCAGAGAATTTTTTTTTCCCCCATCTGTTTGATGTCACATAGGCATTTTGATTGTTTTTCAGACAATTAAAGGCAAACTGCAAGAATGGATTTTTGTGCGTGGAGTGCTTGTTCTCCCAGTCGTGCTTACCCTGGAGTCTCAGAGCAGCAATAGCTGTCAGACAGGCACTTATACTAAGTACCATGTTGACATTAAAGGGATTGGGAAAAGTGCCCTAAAGAGTATTCCCCTCCCAACACTCCTCCCAGCAGAAGGTAACATTTCCTCCTCAGCCTGGGATAAATTACCATATTAATTATTCAAAATACTTAATACCATCAAACAGAAATGAATTTACCAGATGCAATCATGAGCCAGACGCAAGAAATCAATGGAGTTTAAAGGCCTCAGCTCTCAGTGAATCATTAACTGGGTGCTCTCCTGAAGTGCAGGGAGTGGAGAGGATGTGAATTGTCTCAGGAGGGAGGAGAGGAGGTCAGGCCAATTTGCAGCTCCAACTAAGAGTGAGTTCTCCTTTCTCCCAACTAAGTGTCTATGATAATGTCAGCACTTAAGGGAATATTTAAGAGCATGATGGACTCACAAAGAGCTCTGAGAACAGGATGCAGCTGTGGAAACCAACTGTGCTTTGAACCAGTGCAGTAAATCTACTATGCTCTGGTAATCTCACTGCCACACCAGTACAGGTAAGGGATTTTTAGTTTGGAAGATGCTGTCCTCACAAAACCCTTTTCAGGATTAGGGGATGTAGCTCCTAATACATGGAGAAATCTGGGCAATGTAAATCCAGACTAATTCTTCAGATGGATTTTACAGTGGTGATGTACAGGACAGAGCTCAGCCTCTGTTATTCCTCTTTAACTGGTTAACTCTCCCATACTTGCTGTGGTACAGAAATCAGGTGTAAAGTTTGGGGAAAATCTTGTAAAATTCATGTGTCATGGAATGATTTTCTCTGCACACCTGGGCTATGTGTGGATGAAATTATTTCTGTTGTACATTCTGGCCAGAACTCCAGCCTGGCCAGAAAGAAAGTAATACCTTGATTCTCTAACACTAAAATGTTATTGGAGGGTTTTTGGTTTTCCCACAGTTTTGTGACAGTCCCACAGAAGTGATGTGGTGATAAAAGTTTTAGAAATACAGCATGAAATTTGCAATACAAATCCATATAAAGCATACCTAGACTAGAGTATCTTCTGCTTTCACTGTTCTGGGGATCAATGACTCTGTAGCTGAGTAGTTCACACATTTTGCTTCATTAAACCTTCCTTTTGACTTTGGCTTGCCTTGAGAGTTAATGTAGTTAATTCTGGGCAGACAAGAGAAATTATTCAGTTGTAGGCAAAATTCAGTTTCTGGCCTTTCCTAGCCCATGGAATTGTTTGTAAAGGCATTAGCACACATTGTCTATATCTGTAGTCAGGGAAAAGAAACTGAGTTTCCCCTGTGTCAGACACAGATTTTCAGCCTTTATTTTGACCTTTTCCCTTCTTGTTTTCCCCCTCGAACTGTTGAGTTGGAGTGAGAGAACAGTGAGGCTCAGGGCTGGCAGCTGCCCATGGCTGAGGTGGGTTAAACCTCCTCCTCCTCCTCTGGCTTTGGTGTTCAGAGCTCTTCCTTACACTTTTTCCTCACTCCTCATACTACCATGCAGTGGTTTTGCCTCCCTAGCCTAACAAAGTCAGAGGGAAGCAGAAGCACCACATGGGAGAGAGGACATTCCCAAGAAAATGAATGGTGCTAAGCTGGTGGGATGGTGGAAATACACACACACAGTCTTCTCCTTCTCACACTGATTTTAGGGCTTAAAAGCACTTTATGTAGTGGGTGTCATCAACCTTTTCTGTGAAGCAGGAATGACAAGCCCTCATCTAAGGAGACAAGGTGCAAACTCCAAAATGAGTTCTCCCTCTTGGATGACTCCTGTCTGATGCTCACTTACTGCCTGTCACTGAGTCCTATTTAATTCCTTCCCTTCCCGATCTTCCTCAGCTTTCTGCTTCCAGTCCTCTTTTACTCTTGCTTGTCTGCTCACTGTTTAAAATAAGAACTCATTTTAATATCAGCTGAGTGAAAGGGGGAAAGTTAGGCAGAAGAAACAAAAGTCTGTGAGACTTTTAATGCCATGCTCTCACTGATTTGCTGGGAAGTGAAATGCCTAAGCTGTTCAAAAATGTGTCAGGAATACATTCCTTTGGGATCAGCCACTGGAGTGTAGTGTCTACGAAATAGTTTAAAACTAGAGAACATTCAGAGATCAGACCTGGAGTAAAACATCAGACTGAAACCCAGTCCTTCTGTCCAGTAAAATAATGAGTTATGAAATTTAAAAAGCCTTAGCCAGGAAGGTAAATGTGGCAGGATGAGCTGGAATTGTGTGGCAATATTGGAGGTAAATCAGCCATGGATAGAACCATAGAATTATGGAATATTTTGGATTGAAGGGACCTTAGAGATGATCTGGTTTCATGGGAAGGGACACCTCCCACCAGACCAGGTTGCTCAGAGCCTCATCCAGTCTGGCCTCGAACACTTGCAGGGTTTTTCTATGCTGCTAATTGCTAGTGGGGTTCAGGAGAACTTTCCTCAGACTTTTAGACCTGTTTGATGGTGGATAGTTCTGCTAAAACCAAATTCGTTCTTTTGCTGTGCTCATTGCACACACTATTCACACTGCACCTGTGTTATATATTGTGTGTTTGAGGATAACTCTTCCTCTCCAGCCTTGCAATGGGTCCCTGGGGAAGGACATGAAGGTCTAGGTTCCTTGAAGCCTGCACAATGCCAAAAAAAGTAAATTAAAAAAATGAGAATCCTTTCCCTTCCCAGATAAGCTGAGGCATTTATGGAAGAGCTGAAAATAGTTAACTCTTTTTGTATGAATAACGACTGAGTTTTCATTTTTTCTTAGGGAGAAAATCAATTTTATGTGGAAATGCATCAGATTCTCCTCTGACAAAATAGAGTTTCTAGGGACAATTTTGAGTCAATATGAAATGTTCTCTTTTGTCAAATGATTACTGGGAGGGGAAAAATAAAGATGGCTTTTGGATCTACTTTTGTGATTGGTCTTTTTCAGAGTCTCTGATGGAGGGAAGAGGATGTGGGCCATGATTTAGCAGCACAACAGTATCACAAAATTTGAATTGGATGTTACTGTGCTGAGTACCACAGGAAAAAGTTAAAAAGACTGGAAAAATATTACTTGTTCTTTCTGAACAATACTCACTATGGAATAGGGACTTTGTCCAAGTCCTGCTAAGACACAAAATGTGAGGGAAATGATTGCATGGACATTATTTTTCATAATACATAGTCATTTGTATACTTTTACAAAATCTCTGTTGATGAGTCAAGAAGAATAAACATTTATTGTTAATAATAATGCAGCAATGCAGAGCAATAATAATATCTCAAATTATTCATAGAATCATAACTTACCAAGGACTAATAAACACAGAAAAATTACCTCTTGCTCAGGGAATCCACAAGCAGCAAATTGCTGGAGTTTGGGAGAGGCATTTGAGGAAATACCACTGTATACTTGCCACCCTCTATGCATGGAATGTTATTTATCATCAATCCATCTGGTTTTAGGTTCTTCATGCTTTTAAGCCTCATTGTTAGTTGTATCTTTTCAGGCCTACCTTACATATTGCAAGTTGCCTTCCCTGGTTTTATTTTCTCATTATAGCACCTCAAATCTCTGGCTATGACCTAGGATTTTGCAGTTCCTTTTGTTGTAGAAATCATAATTGCTAAAAGGAGCACCAGCCCAAGTATCGTGCTTTCCTGGGAAGATCTTTCCAAACTTTAAGCTCCCAAGTATCATTTTTCCTTCCCTCCAACTGGAGTCAGAGACAGGCAGTACTGGGTGGGTCACATCACGATTCAGGATTGGAGTTCTGAACATCAAGTCTCTCAAATAAGAAAAGCATCTGTATTCTGGTGATGATGCTTGATAATGAATTCACTCCTTGGTGAAACTCATTCTTCAAGGACATGATGAGATGAATCACATCCCATCTTCCTATCACCTCAGCCCCAAAGAGGCTTTCCCCACATTTCCTTTCTACCAAGCCATGCCATAAATTTAATTAATTCCAGCACAAATACAGGTAAAAAAGATATTTGCATGTTCTTTCCTGGCCATGGGCTCACAGCTCTCATGTGGTTCATGAGGACAACAGCATTGATGAACAAATTTAATACTCCTGTATTAAATTTCTCCCACCTTGCAAGGAGCTCTGACCATTTTTCAGGCAACGTCTCATCACCATGAAATATTATTGCTCTGTGCATCTTCATATTCGATTTCTTGTATAGGAATAGAAAGTGCCAGTAAAAGACTTCCATAAATAATTCTGCTGTTCCATTCCTGGATGAATAACCTAATAATTATAAGGGATATGATGCCACTGAGGGAGGCCCAGCTGAGCTTATGGATACATTGCTAAGCACAGCAGAAAGAACAGTAAAGACACAATCTAATTTTGTGAGCGAAATAATGAAATAAAACTAATACAGAGAAAGTATTGACACCACTCTGACAATCTGACTCCTTGTGACTTGAGTATATAGAGAGTAAAATGTGAAAGGCCAGTGATAAATTGAGCTTGATTTCCCAAAGAACATCCTGGGGAAAAAGGAAACCCCATGTGATTGCATCATTAGTAAGAATAAGGGAAGAGCTCAGTGGGCTCAAATCACTCTGTGGCATGGAAAACTTGCTAGAAAAGTTAGAGTGTGACTTCTCATGTGGAATCAGTGTTCATAAAAAATGTCACTGAAAAATGACTGATCCAATAAATACCAATATGACAAATTAAACTCACGGATAATAATAGAAAAAGAACTTTAAATAGTCATCAACTAAAATATACCTTCTTCCAATTAACTTCATCCAGGGTAATTTATTTAATTGTCTCCTGCTCTCTCAGATTTTCAAGACCTTGTGGAAGAAAAGGAGATTGGACAAGAAAAAAAAACAACCACAAAATAACCCTGTCTTTATAATGGAAAAGACAAAATATAAAATAACATAATAACAATAACACAACAACACTGAACAGACAACGTCTAAGCAAACAGGATGACAAGGGGGTGGATTTGTCAAAAACAGCCCAATGTGGTTTCCTTGTATGGCAAGATAATAAACACTGTGGAGCATTGTGAAGGGAGGAAAAGACTTCAATCCTTGTCTGCAGTGAAGCTTTGTCACTACAGGACATGACAAGCCCATCAATAAGACAAACATTAGCTAAACAAAATTATTTTGAGGGCAGGAAAACCTGACAATAACTTATGTCCAGAGCACATAACAAAGTTTTGCTGACAAGTGAAGAGTTGTGTCAAAAAAGGGTTTTGAGATGTATCTGCTGGGTAGAGCTTAGTATATATCCTGAGTGGTGGAATTGGGATTAGGTTTATCAATGTCAGGTTTTGGAGGACTACTCGTATTTTAGAAGACACAGTGGTAAGTCTTGGTAAATGTGAGAAATAGTCTGAAAATTGTGGCTACATACTTTTCTAGATTGCCACATACCCTCAGTTTTGGTAAAACTACTTGCCAAAATGCAAGCTGGGGAACACTTGGAAAAGTGGGAGTTGTTCTGCAAAGGATCTAGGGATTATAGTAGCTCTCAGGCCAAATACAAGATAAAAATTTGCCATTCTGGAAAAAAAAAAAGGCAAGCATTTTACAGGTATATGTGAAAAGAACAGAAGGTGAAAATGACCTGCTGGTGTATTAAGCACTGTTGAAATTTACCTTAAATACTGAGCCAGTTTGGGCTTTCTCTTTTCAGACAGATAATAATAGATTGAAGATATGACAGGAAAATGCACGAATAATCTTCCTTATCAGAAAAAGATCATTAGTTTGGACTATGTAATCTTTTACAGAGAAATTTGGGAGACCCCCTAAACATTTTTTAGAAGCTTGGCAAGTCCACTAGCCAAAAAGATGCCCAGACAGTGGTGAAACTGAGAAGATATTCCCTGCAGGCACAGCTCATAAATCCATATATTCATGCTGGCCACGGCGATCCAGACAGAGACGCATTCTCACTCACAGCCTTGCCCTGCTGCTCTTGTTTGGCAGCTTAGGATTAAGGTCTGTTCACAGGAGGGATATTTATTTGTTCATTTAATTAGATAAATGTGAATGCATATATATATACATTCTTATATACATATATATATTTATAAATGTATATATACATGTGTAGAGTGTGGATCCAACTCCCCTGGATCATGGCCTCCCCAGTTTTTGGCCCCTGGAGAGATGAGCCCTGGAGGCCACATTCTCACAGCAGCTGCTGCTCCAGAATCCTGAGCACACAACCAAAACACAAATACACAGAGTGTGAATCATGTGGTAACACAGACACATCTTTCTAAACCTTTTTCCCTCTATTTTACTATTCTTGTTCCTTCCCAAATCACCTAGACCTATTCCTTTCCCTCCCACTGCTTTCTCCCTTCAACATCTGTCGCTGTTGAGCCGCTTGCAGAGAGAAAGACACGGGTTCTCAGGGTGGGAAGAAAAGAGAGGTTTTTTTTTTTTTTTCCAATATATTTATTTTTTTTGGGGCCCCCCGTGGGGTGGGTCCCAAACCCCCCCCCCCCCGGGGGGGGGGGGGGCCCCCATCTCTCAAAATCTTGACATATTTTTTTTAATAAAATATATATTTTTTTTTTTTTTAAAAAAAAAAAAAAAAAAAACACTAGAAAACAACCCCCCCCCCCCAACATCCAATAACAATTCTCATGAAATCACAGAATACTCTTGTCCTTCATCCCATGGCATTTCTATTCTCCAGAGGAAGTGACCCTCCTAGGGTGTGAGTGGATCCTCCCCACTGACCCACTGAGAAGATGTCCCCAGTCCCATGGGGCTGGGGGTGGCTCTGACCCATCACTGAGGGCTTCCCCACTGCCCTTTTTCCTCTTATCTCCTCTATGTGTGGGGAGATTTCCCTGTGATAAGCCTGGCACCAGCCAGGGCAGGTTTTTTTTGGGATTACCTATCCCTGGTTGCTCCTCTGTGGGTGTTTTGTGGTGTGAAGACAAACTTTGCAAGGAGTTACCAACTGAATATTCATATGCACTTGCAGGCTGTCCTGAATAGAGCTCAAAATCAGCTTTCTTATAGGAAAAAAAAAAAGAAAAAAAGAAAAGAGAATAGTACTTCTACCATTTATTTTTGGAAATACTAAGTTTAAAGAAAAAGGCTTTGAATTGACAGCTGTTGAAGAATGTGCAGATGTTGGAAACAGCTGGCAAGCCACTGACATCATGCTTACAGAAACCTCAACCAGCTGTTAATTTGTCATCCTGCACAACTTCTACTTCTGCTGTGATAGGATACACATGTAGAATTACTCTTTATGATTGTCACGTTCCCCTCAACAGCCACAGTGCAACCTATTTGCCCTCCTCTGTCCTGCCTGGGCAGTCTTTCCCTGGTGCCAATTCTCTGCCAGCTGAAGCTCCAGTGTGCCTGTGGAAACTTCTAGGAGAACTTGTGTGTCTCATAAACCACAGAAATAAACAGTAAAAACCTGAAAATGTCTATGCAGCGTCACTCTTGAGGAGTATCAAGGCAGAAATTAATAGCAGTGTCACAGAATCACAGAATGGTTTGTGTTGGAAGAGGAATAAGGATTATACAGTTCCACCTCCCTGCCATGGGCAGGGACACCTTCCACTCTCCCAGGTTGCTCCAAGCCCTGTCCAACCTGGCCTTGGACACTTCCAGGGATGATGCAGCCACAGCTTCTCAATGCCAGGCTTTCACCACCCTCACAGGGAGGGAAGTTTTTCCTAGTATTTAATCTAAACCTACCCTCTTTCAGTTTGAAGTCATTCCCCCTCATTCTGGTGCTCCATGCCCTTGTCCAAAGTCCCTCTCCAGCTCTCCTGGAGCCCCTTTATGCACTGGAAAGAGCTCTAAGGTCTCCCTGGAGCCTTTTCTTCTCCAGGCTAACAGCCCCACTTCTCCCAGGCTGTCAAAGCTGGTTGTGTCCTGGCAATCCACATATCAGCCTTGCAGTTTTAAACAAACCTGGAGCACTGAATGCATCTCCAGGGCCACTCAAGTGCTCCCAGACAGTGAAACACCTTACCAACATTATCCTCTGTAGTTCACTTCCAACTAGAATTTCGGGAAAGAGAAATGCTTAGCTCAGGATGACTTTTTCCAGAAGGGAGTGCATAGCTGGGTCGAATTGGATATATTTCTGATCGCAGGGGAAGAAGCTTTGCAAGGTTAAGGCTTCATTATATTGCCTGGGACAGGGAATGTCAGCAGTTTGTGTCTGAGGATGGAGTCTCCTCCATCCTTTCTCGGGAGGGCGATGCTGCCTCTGGTCGCACGCAACGTCAGCGCTCAGCGCGAGCTGCTCGTGATTTGCTTCTCAAGGGCAGGAGGGCTCCTCCAGCAGAGCAGCCCTCCCAGAACTAATTCAGCAGATGTTTAATGCACTTAAATATATATGAATTTACCAGGAGCTGACAGTGCAGTCACACCAGGCTCGGCTCTCACAAAGGGACTCTGTGTCCTTTAGCAGCAGAGAAGCCAAGTCAGGAGAAATTCCTGGGCAAGATTGTCCCACTGGGCAACCTCTCAAACTGCATTGACTTTTCTGCAGCTAATTGCTCAGCATAGAAAAGTGGTTTGTCATTGTCATTGTGTCTCTGTTAAGAAATGTTTGTGAGCATGTGGAGAGAAATTGGTTTTTTTTCTGAATTTTTTAAAAGTAACACCCGAAGCAGAAAGAGAAGACAGAAGCCCAAAGCGCCTGGAAACAAACCTCAGCAATAGGAAGTGTGCTGGAAAAAACAATAAAATCCATCTAAATTACATTTGGCATTTTCTTGGCTTGAGTTATTTGCAGAGAACCTGTTCTCTGACCCTTGGGTCTTCTGGTTTTAATTTGCTACCACTGTCGTTGTCTTTCTAATCTTGTTCCTTGCTTCCAGAGAAAAAGACTCAACCTTCAGGGGTTCAAGTGCCATGAATTGGAAAAGAACCACATCAATTATTGTCACTGGAAGTGTCAATGCTTCACTCTTTTCTCCCCCTTTGTCTCTGCAATCTCTTGGCCTTTTTTTGCATGGCAAGTTTATGACATGCACAAAACTATCTCAAAGTACTCAAACCCTAACTTGTCAGATATTGCAGTCCCCAAATACCCTTTCTGCTCCAATCAGATTAGTATTTGGCTGCACTAATTACACCCAATTCTTAAAATGTAATCTGGTTTTCCTGGGAAATCTATCACCATCCAGAGAAGCTCATCTCCTTTTTCAGTCAGTGTTTTATGCAGGCAAAAAGGCTCCTCTGATATGCTTATTAGGAAGCAATTATTGGACGAATCTGGACATTAGTCAAGCATGATGATGGAATACATTGGATTTAGCTGGGATACAGTTAAATTTCTCCACAACAGCTTGTAAGGGGCTGTAATTTGGGTTTGTGGTGAAAGCTGTGTTGGTGCTTTCACAGCATCAAAGCCTCTTCTGCCTCTCACTGGAGGAGCACAAAAAAATCTGATGGGGCTTATCCAGGACAGCTGACCCCAACTGACCAAAGGGATATTCAAGACCTACCCTGGCATGCTCAGGACAAAAAGCTGAGGGAAGAAGGAGGAAGGGAGGGATGTTCTCAGTGATGGCATTTGTCTCACTGAGTCACTGTCACACCTGATGGAGCTCTGCTTCCCTGGGGGTGGCTGAACACCTGCCTGCCCTTGGGAAGTGGGGAAGGAATTCCTTGTTTTCCATTATTTTGGGCACAGCTTTTCTTTCCCCTATTAAACTGTCTATCTCAACCCACAAGTTTTCTCACTTTAATTCTCCTATTTTCTTCTTTGCTCCATCCCAGGAAGAGGGGAGTGAATGAGAGCCTGTGTGTGGCTCAGCTGCACAGTGACTAAACCACGACATGAGAGAAGAAAACGTATAATCAAAAAGCTAATATTATTATGAAGTTTTGTGCAAGGTTCCAGACATGTACATCTCAATTTCAAATAACATTATGCAGTGTTGTGAGTTCAGTGTCCCAGGAAAATTTCCTTCTCTCTCCAGAGTACTGCAAATGGGAGCCTAGGGCAGTATATTTATTTGTGGAAGAAAAGATCACCTCTTTGAGCATCAGATGTAAGTATAGATGTACATGTGGCAGAACAAAAGAAAAACTATCCATCAATAAGCCTGACTGAAATGCTGAGCTCTTTGGATACGTGGAGGTCGACCTTGAAATTTGAAAGTTACAGAGCTTTTATGTGCACAGAGATTCTGCTGCAGATCAAAAGAAAAGAAAAGACTTGAGGATATAACTGAGCAGTCATCTGAGATTTAAAATTTTCTTCTGATGCCTCTTTGGCTGAGAGAGAGAAAGAAGAATCAACTGAGAATATCAGGTAAATTGATAAATCAATCAGACATGTTTATGCCTAATTGCAAATGACAGGTTTTCCAACAGAAGTTGTAGCTTGCATCCAGTTGTTGCAAAGGACACAGAGATCAGCACAGGAGTGATGCAGAGAATTCAGAGAGGATTTCTGAGCATCTCCCCCTCCAAACTGTGGCATTTGAACTGCCACTGAGAATAAGCACCTTGCTGACAAAGGACAGTGGTCTCACTTTTCAGCGTAACCTTTCCCTGTTTCTTTTCACTGAAAAACAAAACCACAGCTGCATCTGGGAAAAGAAAAAAAAAATCCTGCTTGGTGCAATAAGTTTGAGTCCCCAGTCTTTTTCTTGGAGTAGAAATCACTCCATCTCACAGAGTCAAGTGAGACCTTGAATTTAAGGGTTTGTAGTTCCTCTAGACCTCCAATAACCTGACCTGAGACAACCCTAATGAGACAGGATGCCCAAACATCTCATTCTGCCGAAGTTACCACTTCACTTGGAATCAAAATCTTTAGTAAAAAAATGTGCTTTCAGTCACAGACTAGGATGACAAGACCCAGAAGCAGAAGTGATAAATCTGGCAGGACAGAAAAGACCTGTGGGATGCAACCTTTGGCTGCTACAAAGTCCTTGCAGCACCTCTTGCTCCAGTCTCCAGTACCCCCTGATTCCTAAGTTCACATTTCAGCTGGCACTAAAATTGGAAAATCATTCTGTAGTTCCCATGCTAAATGCAGACTCAGTTTCAAGCAGCAAGAGGAAACCTTCAGCCTTCAGAGAGCTCTGATTGACAAGAATAATGTGGCAGCACAGGGCAAGATGATTTCGTAATTTGCTAAGGAGGAGAAGGAATTACTGAACTGTAAAAGCCATGAACTGCCAGCCAGACACTAAACCAGAGCAAATGTGCAAGAACAGACACCAAGATCTCACACTGCAGCCTCATCAGATTCTCCCATCACAGATGGTGCTTCATGACCTTCCTACACAGAAAAGCCTCACCAGGAGAGATACCTGAGCCAAGAATTCCTGCTGATAAATCCCATGGGCTCCCTCTCCCCTTTTACTTTAGAGGTAACTGATGGGCTGAGCAGGGGGAAATGCAGCTCACCTTGCTGCCTGTAGGAATGCCTTAAAAAGCAGATAAAATGCCAAATAATGGAGCTTGTCTGTTGGGAAGTGCCATGAATAAAACATGTTTAGCTGTCTGTGTGCATTTGTCCTCCCTGCCCTTCAGTGCAAGATCCCTGTGACACATCACGATTTGGAGAGCAGAAAAAAGGACCTGGGTGACTTTGCTCTGCCAGGGCAGGAACAGACAATCCTTCCCTAAAATAAGACAAGACTCTTTCTGACCCATTGGCCAAAGTTCAAAGGCAGAGATGTTCAAACACATTTAAGCTGACAATTCCTAGCTGAATGAATAAACCATTAAAATTAATGGGACTTAATAACAATCAGATTTATAAATATATATTACCCACTGAACACTTGTATGGCTCTGGACCCTATTTTGAAGATCTGTCTATGTTGCCCACCCCTGAAAACCTGTTTGTTTAATTTCTGGTCACATTATTTCAAATAATTAGAAAAAAAAATTAAAAATAGAAGTGATGCAAATTTGCAGAATGGGTTTATTAAGCTGAAGGAGGGTGGATTTAGATAAAATATTAGGAGGAAATTCTTCACTGTGAGGCTGGTGAGGCACTGGAACAGGTTTTCCAGAGAAGTTGTGGATTCCCATCTTCTCATTCCATCCCCCCTGTCATGGGCAGGGAATCTTCCCCCAGACCAAGCTGCTCAAAATCCCATCCAAGCTGGCCTTCAACACTGCCAGGGAAGCAGCTTCTCCCTTTCAATATCATTTATTCCTTTAGTTATAACTCTCATTTCTTGCATGAAAATGTTGGATTTTTCCTACATCCTGATTTTCTTTTACAGGGTGGTGGAAGAATCAGAACACTTTCCAAACATCTGTTTTGATTTCTCATGGCACAGAAGAAAAGTCAAGGGACTTGCAGAGAAAGAGTATAAATTTCCCCAGGTCCATCTCTTGTGTTTTTACCCTGGATGGCACCCAGGTACCGAGGGGCTGGTGGGAAACAAAAAGTGCAAAACAACACACAGAATTTCCTGTTGTAATCTAAAAACCAATAAGTGGTGGATGGTTCACAGCACAGCTCTGGAGGAAGCTGTGGCATCCTAAAATCTGGTTTATCATCATCAGACTGATCTGGCATTTATTCTGGATATTCTACTTGAGATTAGGAACCCATTTCTTTTGGGATTGATATAAATTCTTAAAAAATCACCTCTGATCTCAAGACTTACTGAAGGGAGAGCTAAAGCCCCCAAAATTTCTGCTCCAAGGCTGCTGCCTCTGCAGGTTTTACCACCTTGGCTACCTCTGTCTCAGCAAACAGACCCAGGAAATTCCAAAGTTGTGTGCAAATGTGGGAATTCCTACATCCCAGGCATTTTAAACAGAATCTCAGTGCCTTCTCCAGTGTCTCAGCCTGTGAGTGACTGCTGCACACAGAGACTGGATCTTCCCCTGCCAAGAATAGTGCAGCAGCTTATTGTTCCTTCTTTCCCTTTTTTCTTTTTCTGGGAAAATCTGCAGATCTTTCACAGGTGGGTTTTTTGGGTTTGGTTTTATTTTTGTTTGTTAGGGGCCTTTTGGTTTTTTTGGGTTTCTTGGTTTTTGGTTTCTTTTTTTTGTTTTTTGTTTTGTTGTTGGTTTTTGGGTTTTTTGTTTTGTTATGTTTTTGTTTTTCTGGGGCAAGCTGGGGGATATTTTTAGTTTTATATGTTTGCCTCTTTTGGTTTTTTCCAAGGACAATAAAAATAAAAAATCCCCTCACTTTGTCAATGAGAATAAACATACCTTCATCCATTACTCCACTAGTTTAATGTTTGACCCTCTCTTGTGTATAAATTATACACAAAAAAGCAGAAAATTGGTTTATTTATTCAGTCATTTATTGTATCTTTCGTACTGCCACAGACAAAACAGGTCATGTAATCTTCACCATGAGAAAGATAGAGGCAGGGGAAAAAAATATGTAACATATATATGGATTTAAAATGAAGGAGGGCAGATTTAGATTAGGTATTAGGAAGAAATTCTTTACTATGAGTGTGGTGAGGCCCTGGCACAGGTTGCCCAGAGAAGCTGTGGCTGCTCCATCCCTGGAAGTGTTCAAGGTCAGATCGGATAGGGCTTGGAGCAACCTGGGATAGTGGAAGGTGCCCTTGCCATGAGAGGGATAGAACAAACATTTTTTTTTAATTAAAATTATTTTAAAATTTTAATAATTTTAATTAATTATTATTTAATTTTCCAACACAAACCATTCTATATGTACTGAAATAAACTGAAATATGCATGAAAAGACAGGGAAAAAAAAAAATTTAGTATGCCTCTATACTCTGCCCATGCTGATAAATCACCTGAAAACCAGCCTCAGTGTAAGCACCCCTGAGAAAACTTTCAATATTTAATATAACCCAGGAGTAGCTGTTGATGTTGGGACAACAACCCAGTTAATTTGATAACTCAGAGTGTCTCCAAACGGAGAACAGCACCTTACAATATTTCTAATGCATTTAGAGACTGCAGGTCTGCGACAGCTCAACACTCTTTTCTCCATTTGTACATTCATGATCACATAAAACTGAAACACAGCACAGGATTTTTCTCTCCTGGAACAACAGCAGATTTCTTTATTTGTTATTTTTATTGCGAAAGTTTTGCTAAGGCAAGGCTATGTTTGGAACTTCTTAGGCATGATATAAATTTGATAAACCTTAAAAGTGTTTTCTATCAGAGTTCCAAAGATGTCATCATAGGCTACTGAAATTATATTTTAGAGACATGTGGTTTGTAAAATATGGAAATTATGGGGTCACAGAAAGAAGAGTGTTTGAAAAAAAGCACTGAAAAATAAGAGACTTTTTCAGAAAAATGCTGAAAACATTTCATTATGAAATGATGGACTGCTTTGTTTTTCTACAAACATTTTCTTTTCATTGCATTAGTTAGTTTCATCAATAAATATGTGAGTTGAATACAAACAATCGGACCCAAAATAATTTATTTTGATTTGTGTGCTCTGGGAGAATATGGAGGGTTGGCAGGTTTGGGTGGGTTTTTCTCCATTTTGTCCACCAAGCCAGAAATTCCATTAGTTAAGTTCTTATCTTGGGATAGTGCAGTGGTTTAGGAGGCATCACTTCACCTTCTCTGCTTCTGCTTGTTAATCTCCTTAGATTGTAAATTCTTGGGACCAGAGGTGATTTTTTAAGAATTTGTACCAACCCCTGAAGAAATAGATCCCTAATCTCTGGAAGAATCTTCAACCACTTCTGTAACAAAACCAGTAAAATAGAGAGAGGAACAACAACAACCACAATGCCTGGGAATCAAACCTGATCAGGAGACATCACTCAGTGTCACCTGGCAGTTGACCTTTATCTCAAACAGACACAGACTTTTTAATATATTTTTTTTCCTCCACTCTCTGTTGTTGCTGTGAGGCACAACTGATATGTGAAAGCTGCTGCTGGAAAGCTACTCATTAAGTTGTAATTTCAGTGTGCTGACATTTCAATGGGAGGTTTGCTCCCTGTGTGGCTCAACAATTTAGATTTGCAAAATATCATGCGGGGCTTTATAAGCCTGGCTGTGTCAACTACCGGTGGATTACAGCAGCAGAAAATACTGGGGTAAAGTGAACGGCTAAAGGTTGCTGTAGGGTTCTGTATTTTATCAGTCTTTGAGTGAATAGAATTAAATTATAATATATGCCTCTGATCAGAAAAAAGAAAAAAAAAAAAAGCCTTTTTTTCCAAGACTGGAAATCTTTGTGATGTTTCCTTCACATATTCTGTTGATTTTGTGAGGATGAGAATGCAGTCCTACTGCCACGGAGAGAAAGGACTTCTCACACAACTGACAAACAAATCCTAAATAATGGGATGCCTTTTATCAATCTTCTGAGGTAGAAACTGTTTCACCTCAGCTCCTGTCCTGAAAATGGACAAGCAATAAGGACAAAGTCTGAATCAAACTTAGGGCAGCCTTGGATCAACTTCTGCTTGAAGGGGAAAGACTCCTTTGTGAGGATATAACAGAGGGGTCACAATTCCAGTGACTGATCAAGGTTCCATCCTTGCCAGTGTGGTCGATATTAAACCAAGCTGTACCTCACTCTGATTACAAACCAAGGGTCTTCCCTTAAAATTAAAATCCATGGGGATCCAATATGGCAAATGCCCCAACGTTACTGAACACGGGAAAAGAACTTCTCACCACTTCCCTGTATCTCGTGAGTTTTTCTACTGATCTTTTTCTGAACAGCAAGTTCCAGAGCATCTTGCAGTTTTCTGCACAGCACTGAGAAGCAGATTGTTAAACAGAGTCTATGTCTAACCTTGATGGCAGCAGCTCCAGGGCACAGAAGCAAAACTCTTCGGAATTAAAGTTGCAAGCAGCCGTATTAACAAGCATATGATTACAGTACAAATTGCCCTGAATAATTCAGGAAGAGTCCTATCCAAAGTCTGATGGTAATCACAGCCTGGGAGAATATTATTAAAAATGAAACCTGCTGTCTGGGGAAAGAATTGGTTCTCTTCTTTTTTCCCTTCCCTTCCCTTCCCTTCCCTTCCCTTCCCTTCCCTTCCCTTCCCTTCCCTTCCCTTCCCTTCCCTTCCCTTCCCTTCCCTTCCCTTCCCTTCCCTTCCCTTCCCTTCCCTTCCCTTCCCTTCCCTTCCCTTCCCTTCCCTTCCCTTCCCTTCCCTTCCCTTCCCTTCCCTTCCCTTCCCTTCCCTTCCCTTCCCTTCCCTTCCCTTCCCTTTTTTTCTCCTCACTCAGCCAGGAGGGAATTAGAAAACCA